>OV656837.1:22766463-24149694 GCA_927399475.2 Acleris emargana | reverse complement strand
AAGAGCAAAATCATTCAAAATAACTATTTGTACATGTAAATCACTTTATTTCTTTAATTTAACCTATTTTATATGTTTTTTTTTTATATACGTGAGTATTTAAACCGGACTGGGTCAGAAGTAGGGTGAAGTTTTTCGAGTGTATGTAGGTATGTATGTGTATTACTTTGGCTCGCTCTTATCCAAAAAGACCTGATGGATTTTAACATGAGGTGTCTAGATTCGTCTTGGTTATGGAAGTGACATAAAGTACTTAAGGAGACTCAAAGAATAAGAGTTATCATCAGACCTAGGAATATACGGGGCAAAATTAAATGACAGCTAGGCATTCCCTACATCGATAAACTGTTATATCGATGCTTTTCCTATATACCTACTAGTGATCGCTACAAGTTTTGCTTGTGAAAATTAAAATGTATTGACAGTATGCAAATGAAACAAAATAGCAACATAGTACTGGTTATTCTTTATTTTAAAAGATTTTTTTAACCTTGACTCCATCATCATCATAATATGTTTTTTCCTTATTGTGTATTTCATTTAGGTTCTAATGTTTAAAATAAACGATCAGAATTTGTTAGGAGTAAAAAATATATGATGATGAGTGAAGGGAATCGTTTTAAAATAAAGAATAACCAGATTTATATTTTTATTTTGTTTCATTTGCATACTTTCAATAAAAAAAAAAATTACAAACAAAACTTGGAGCGATCACTAGTGTATGGGAAAAGCATCGATAATTGAGTTTATTCATATAGGCAATCCCTAGCTGTCATTTAATTTTGCCCTGTATATTCCTAGGTCTGGTTATCATACTTACTAACGTATAGACAACAATATAAAAAAAACGGACAAGTGCGAGTCGGACTCGCCCAGCGAGGGTTCCGTACATGACGCGATTAACTCAATTTAAAATTTATATAGTTTTCATATTTTTCCCTATATTGGTAGTATAAGACGGTATTACTTGCCAAATTTAATAGTTCTAGTTCAACGGAAAATACCCTATAATTTTTTTCGCTTTAGAGGGTAACATAAAGGTTTTTTGCGGCATAAACGGCCGTATCTTCTTTTTAACCTTAACTTAGAAGTTTGTTTTTTTCACAGTTTCAAGGGACTGTAGACTTGAGTACCTATATGGTTTTAATTTTAACTCGATACCTTTACGCGTTCCGGAAATAAAGGGTCTTGACAGACAGACAGACAGACGGACAACAGAGTGATCCTATATGGGGTTCCGTTTTATTATTTTGAGGTACGGAACCCTAAAAAATGTGGTCGGGTTTTTAAAGCTCGGGTTTTAATATGATACCTACCTACCTATTAGCTGTAGTTTTGGAGTTCATTTCATGGAACCCCGGTAACTTCCACGGAACCCCTAGGTCCTTCAAACAGTCTTTAAGACTCGCAGCTCTAAAATGTTCATCGAGTTATCTTCGCATGTCTTGTTATATTAAATTAAGTATTTTATTTTCGTTTAATATTTGGATTATTTCCATGCCTAAGCCCGGGCTATTAATTATGCAAATACGACAGCGTACGAGTACACTGGCGTTGATTAAGATACTGCGTGTTGTGTTCCAGTTACAGTGGTCACCACTGTAACTGGTCCAGGAACAGGTAAATACATCATGGCTGTAGACGTAATTTATTAGTGATGTCAAAATAGAAAAAAATGCATTTTTTTAAATAATTTCTTGTACGTAATGGAATGTTGTACCTATCTAGATCTAACTTGTAATTAATGAAATAACAAATTGTTTTGGAATTAATTATAAGCTTGTGTTATTGGAGCAAAGGTTTACAATAAAGATAGATTGTTCAACATGGGACTAAAACAAGCCATAATGACACGAGATGTTTGTTCGAGTGTCATTATGGCTGTTTAGTCTCGCGTTGAAAACTCTACTTTTCACTTTGAATGAAAAAAAAAACGACGTTCTATAAAAAATTACCATATTGATTATACCAACTTTCTTAAAGATTTGTCCCGTGTTTTTTTTGTTGTAAAGTGATGTTTTCAATGCTTGCATATTTACCCAACAGATTCCAACTTGAAAAGTATTTTAAAACTAATTGGACTAATAATAAAAATTAAAGGTGTTTCACTAAATTAAATCGGTATTTTTAATATTTTTGCTATTGCCTTTTTGAGGTTATTTCCATGCCCTTAAAATTGCCCGTACACAATTACTCAAAATGGCGATAATCCTCCATTCAAAAACACCGTGATTGGATGTTTAGGGGATGTTTCCAAAGTCATTTAAAAAAAACTTAAATCCCTAGAGAGCTAAACGGAGTTTTAGTCCCAATATGCAGAGGCTAAAGTAACATTTTATGAGCGTGAGAAGTGAAAATTATTATTTAATATAATTGATTCACGCGGTCGGTATCTATACCTATTTTTACTGGGTATTATTATTAGTTTAAGGACTATGAGCAATCCCAGATGAGGCGTGACACATAGACATTTTTTTTTTATATCATAAGAAGGCAAACCAGCACACAGGTCACCTGATGGTAAGTGGAAACTGTGACCCATAGACATTCGCATTCACAAGACTGCAAATGCATTGCCAACCCTAAGGACTAAGATGGAATGCCTCTATGCTAGTCATTTCACCGGCTGTCTTATCCCCATACCGGAACACAACAATGCGAACACTGCTGCTTGGCGGTAGGTTAATGGATAAGATTGTGGTACCAACCCGGACGGACCCTGCACAAGGTCCTCCCACAAGTATTTATGTACCTACCTACGTATATTTTTTATTTTGTTACATAGACATAGATACATATTAAATAGGTAGTAGTACAGTATACTATTGAGGTAAGTATCTAGATGCATTTACAAATTGCCAAAAATATGTACTCTTACCTAGGGTCATTGTACTCTGAAAAGGTGTGTAGATGTAACATTTTGGATAAATTACAATATGTACATACATACATACATAAACTCACGCCTTTAATCCCAGAGTGGGGTAGGCAGAGTTAAAGAATTACCAACAAGTCTTTAAACTTCTTGACATGTCGCTCATCCAGTAGAATAATGACATAATTGCAAAAATCGGGTTTTGAGATTTTACCGTCATAAGTGTTCTAAAGGTCAGGTCTATCGCGTGGAACAATGACATAACATGCATGCTAAAAATGCAATTATGTCATTATTCTATTGGATGAGCGATGTCTGTAACCACATTTTGCACAAGTAGGCTAAGATAAAGACAATATGTATTTACCAGTTTTAGAGTTCCATGCCTCAAAAGGGTAAAAGGAACATTTTAAAGATCATTTCGTGGTCCGTCTGACTTTTTCTCAGGTAGGTACCTCCGCGTGAAGGTGTCAAGTTGAAATAATTATCAAATACTCAAGTCTGCGATTCCTTGGAACTGTGGACAAAACGAACTTTCAAGTTATTGCAATTAAAATATACGACCATTTATTTAAATGTTTGGTAAAAAGCAATGTCTAAGAGCAAAAGTAAAAATCTGAAAATAGTACAGTAATTTGTTTGTATTTGAGATTTGTGTCCCGTGATTGAAGAATTATAGACACACCTAAAAGTTTGTAAAAGATAAAAAAAAAAGATAAAAGATGTTTATTCAGTAAGTAGGCCGCACGGGCACTTTTACACGTCAATGTAGTATGGACTAAGTATGGTATGGACAGTATCGAGTTTAAATTCCCTTCATCCTGCAAATAACTATCGATCATTAAAGAATGAATCGTAATTTTTTAATTAAATTAATATTATTTTGTATACTTACATAAGTAGTTATTCCGCAGCTGTTTCCAAAAAAAAACCACGAAATTTATCGAACGTAGACGTTTTAAGTTCAACGCCAAAAAAAAAAACATGACAAGGGACTGAGAAAAAACTAAAAGAACAGGTCCACTTGATTTCATTTAAGATGGCTCATATAATGTAGGTACTTGGGTACTTACTAATTAGCCAATAATTAAAATACACAACCATCAGAATTCATTTTTTTTGCGACTATGGCAGAAATTATTCAATAAAAAAAAATATGTCTACAAAAAAAAAACGTATTGGCACAACAAAACAACACCAAAATCATCATCATTATCAACATTGGTGAACACAACAAAGTCACGAGCAACTAGTTAAACGGCGGCAAAGTAGAAAAAAATTATACTAGATGAGAAAAAAAACACAATAAAAATAATCAAAACACTAAAAACAATACAATAGTACAAACGAAAGTGAGTTACGCGGGAAAAAAGGTAAAAAGCGGGAGGCGCGGGTGGGCGGGGGGCGGGGCCACAGTCCCCGCCTGTTAGAGAGAGATAGCAGACACGCGGGTGCACGCTGCAAGGTCACCGAAGACCGGTCGAGACGGTTTTTGCACTGTTGTGATGTTATAAAAGTTACTTTCTCAAAGAATGTTGATTAAAATTAAATCAATTTCCAAAGATTTTCATGATTTTAAATAATGAGTCAAAAATAAAATTAAAAAAAAACTGGAAATTTTCAGCAAAACGAATTAAAAAATATATAAAACATGATTTTCAAAAACACACTGCACCATTTTCAAAAACTTCCACTCGCCCCAAGCGCTCTGGAAAAGTTGCATCTTATCACATTTGACGGAGTTAGTTCCTCTCCCGTCCGTGGCGCCAGCGTCGCGCCCCGACGCGTCATTCCGGCCGCGACGGGCGACCTCGGCGCTCGCTCCACGCTCCGCGCTCCTCCGACACGCAAAACACGCGACAGTGCAGTGTCAGTGAAGTTCAAAAACACGCCAACTAAAGGATTAGTTCAACGACCGTGTTCGGTGTGCTAAGAATTCGTTTCACATACGTAAAAAACAAATAGAAGTTCGGAAAACAAAGGATACCTGAGTTTGCTTGCTTAGGTGTTCGTGACAGGTGATCGTGTTTCTTACAATCCAACGGATAATACGGTAAGAAAGAACTTTTAATTAAATGAAATCTCCTTTCCCGCGTTTTTGTTTTAAGCGCTTTATTAGTCACTAAATATAGTTTTTTCTAACTTTCTTTTAGTTAACTTTGATTTTGTGTAGTTTTTTCATAGTTTTGTGGTGTTTGCGTGAAGTTTAGAAGTCGAACAATGGTTTGTGGGCTCGGGAAACTTCGGGACTGATTTCAGTGGTATTGCGGCGGCGGCCGGCGCCGGTTGCGCACCGCTGAAACCGACCGGCCAGTGACGTAACTCCACAGGGCCTTTTTGACAGACAAACTGATCGTTTTTCTCGAAAAGACACTTGCAGCAGCAAAATGTAATAAGAATTATTTTTAAAAATTGAAAAAAAAATTGCTCTTTGTAAAAAAAAAAATTGTTACTATCAATTTAATTTTTTTTTAAACAGAAGTAGCATTAAGTAATTATTTTCATACTTTGCGATTATTTTAAATTTTAGTTTGAAGTTTGAACGCTATACCTTCCTATTGTTTGTTGCGCTTGTAAATATGTACTTGTACCTACCTCTAAATAATGTATTTACACATAACTGTGTAGGTACCTAGTATAAGCATGTCACAAAATGAATTAAATTGATGCAAATATTTTAATTCGACTTATAGTTTGTAGTCGTTAACATTTCAACTTATTTTAACGTCACAATAAGAAAATATTTTTTCTGCGGTATATGCAATACTGCCCAAAACTACATTTTATAACAATTTATATTGTTTTTTTACACACAGCATTTCAATTTCAATAAAATAGAAAAATAGGTAATTGGTGCAACAACATTAGTTAGTAATATTTAGTCTTACTAACATTTTTGCAGGCTTTAAATTTTCAATTTCTACCAAAATCATTTAAATTTGTGCATCATAAGTACAGCTACAATGCAGTCAGCCATACATTTTTCACACCTTTGCTTTACTTACACTTCCAAAGATCAAACATTGGCATACTGAGATAAACCACTAAGTACATTCATACTTGTAGGTACATATGTGAAAGCCTTATTTTTAGAAATACCTGAATGGGGGTAATAAATAAAACGCACACCTTTAATTTGAATTTCTTGATTACCCAGAGCTCAGCTCTCACAGTATAAATAATTAATAATAGTGAAAATAAAATAAATAACACTCAAATGCATCGTACCGTCGTAATAAAATAAAAAATCGTGATAGGTAACCTACTCACCTAGTAATTACACAAAATATAGAAGATTTTTTTTAACGATTTTACAAGTTTTCGATATTTTATTTATAAATTAGTTACTTATTTTATTAAAATATGTAATATGTTTGATTGCTAGTAACAAACACATAAATATTTATAAATACTTTTATCAAAACCGTGATTTTAAATAAATTACTAGTTATCAATATATTATTTTGCAAATTAGGCACGTCATTTATTTTAACCAAACAACATCTTAGTAAGTATTTATAAATACTTTTTATCTTGTAATTAAAAAAATACAATTTAAGATAAGAAAAAGAACACATTCCTGTTAACTACAGCAAAAAAAAACTTTTCAAGCAAAACCGCAGAAACCTCAACCGAAAATAAACTCAATTATGTTTATTCGTACTTAGCCCTAGATTAAAAAGCTGCCTCCCTTCGTTTCGCGCCGCCATGTTTATTTTTGTGAAGCAGTGCACAGTTGTCATTACAGTCAAGTGTCTGGTCTATCGGTGGGCGGGGCACAGAGCGAGATAGTCACATGGGGTTGACTAGTGCACGCTTGCATTGAGGAATTAGAACCTTTTTTTTTGTGGCACTATAATAATACACATTAATTCATGCGTGTAACGTCTAGGTACATATTAAAAAATAAAAAATTAAGTCGGTAGGTATTATTAAATTAAACAAAATTGTAATTAAAAAACACTTAGGTATGCCTACTAAATCTTGTAAAAATGTTCTTGTTTTTTTAAAGTAAATTCAAAATTCAAATTGTGTAACAAAGAACACCCCTTACCTAGTTACAACAAACCAGTAATAATTATTAAACATAGGAATTTCAACTGTAACTAAGTGCTGAAAAAATGTCTTTCATTTTTCACCGACTGTTTAGGAACAGGGTTATGTTTTTCTACTTTCATTATTTGTATGTATGATTGAATGTATGACTATATGTGTGAATGTGTTTATTTCTTTAAAAAAATATATAATTAAAAAAAAACAAAAAAAAAACTATTCTAAATAACTTTACCACTTTGACGTTTCATCTATCACTCTCCTAAAATCGTGAATAATCGTGAATATTCACTAAGCAGGTGATAAACCTCCAAATTAGTCACTTTAATAAACTCTAGACACAGCTCCACGCAGGTAGCAGCTGCCGCGTCACATGTTGTCGATAAATTCGCTCCCACCGACAGTTTCGTCGTTAAAAATATCCCTATAATAATAGTGAAACGTTAACATGATAAATATTAGCTCATTTTGATGGGAATTGAGGAAAACGTACTTATGACGGTTTATGATTGTGGGGAAAATGTTTACCTACAGTTTGAGACACTTTTAATTTTTACATTGTCAGTTATTGTCTAGGTGATTCGGTAGAGGCATCGTACAAGTCGTGCCACTTGAAATAATTATTTAATTTGGTCAAAGACTAATTATCAGATAGAATAGGCAATTAGGCACTTAATAAGAAAGCCGATTTTGTAATTAAATATGTCTAATACATTGATTGATTGATTGTTTATTAATAAATATAAATGCCGGCTTAGAATAGTGCCAGCACTGCCAACCATTCCATATCTTCCTGTGCAAGTCGTAAGAGGCGACTAAGGGAATGAAGGCTTGTACTACTGTTAGGCGATAGGCTTGCAACCTGTCACTAATACTGGTAAAATCTTAGCCTGATTTTGCAAAATGTGGTTACAGAATTTCTTGGTAATTCTGTAGCTCTGCCTACCACACTGGGGATGAAGGCGTGGGTATATATGTGGTAGGTACCTATACATTGACACCATCCAACCACCACCATCCACCATTTTATACAATATCTAAGTACAAAAAAAGCAGCATAGAGGAGTAATCGAGATAAGGATATTCATTTGACATAAGAAAAAATAATTGGTTTTCTATACAAAGTTATAAAATTGGTAAATTAAGCAAAGTATTTAGAAACAGCTAATATGATGGTTAGAGCTAAACTAGCTGGAACATAATTTTCTAAGCACTAATAAGTACCTAAGTAGTACATACATACATACATAAACTCACGCCTTCGTTCCCAGAGAGGGGTAGGCAGACCTAAGTAGTAGTTGCACACAAATCATGATTCACAAAATAATATCATTCTATTTGCCTGTTATCAAGATAGGTTGTGCTTTATCCTGGTATTATAGGTACCTATTATATTTATAACCAACCAACCATATACCAAAATTCACAAAATTATTCCAAACTGCGCCACACATTTTTAAATTATGACAAACTCACTCCACTCACATATTCCGACATAAGCACCCCATAAAACTTAACTATCAAAAACCGATCCTCCACAATACATAAATAGTGACAATAAATAAAAAAAGCACATTCCGAAACCATGGGTTTTCGGAGTTCCAGGAAAAAAAGGAATTTATTAGAAATCAAGCATCCGTCCATGTATCGTCGGAGCGTGACGGATCTAACGACATAAACCGACAATTTATTGCTAAATCCAAGATGGCCGCTGCGCGCGCGCACCAGTGTCAATAACGCCGTAGATCATCCGCCATATTTATTTCGTCAATTAATTGTATTTATTTTTGTAAGTGCTGAACTGGTTGAGGCAATAGCTCAATTTTGATTAGGAATTTACTTAATTTGTTTTATTAATACACTCGCGGTCAAATAATACGGGCCAGAGTGTGTTTTTCATACTAAAAGAGGCTATTTCGAAGCCTTGGTCCCTCGCCAGGGGATTCTTTTAGTGAAATCTGATGATGGAAACCCCGAGGATCAAATACAGGACTTCTAGAGTGCCTAGGATACCCATCTGATTAAATCTGCGGGTTACACCAGACTTGTGCATGTTCAGAAAAACATCTAACAGGCAATAAAATGTAAGGAAATCCAAATGCTGACCCAAACTCTCTCGCTGTGGTGTTAACTGATTGTGCGATCAGTTAGGTATCTCAAGCACTTTTGACCTTCTCTATTGAACCTCGGAGTATTCACCATTTAACCTCACTCAAAACAACCCCTGGCCAGGAACCAAGGCTTCGAAATAGCCTCGTTTGTATGAAAAACGCACTCTGACCCGTATTATTTGACTGAGTGTAGATGGTTGTGAAGAGATAATATGGGGGCTATTTAACTGAGGTGTGATAGAGTTAAAGAGTAACCCGTTAAATGTCCAATTATAATAAAGAATTCAGGCATATTTACTCTTAATAGTGCATTGAGGTTATTTGTAGCATATTAGTTCAATGTCATTATCTAAGACTTAAACACGGTGGAACAATGACCTTTTGTTTTTTGTGTAATTTTTCCTCGTTTTCAACTACTCCATAAGTCAGGTTTGAACAATGTTGAAATGCTGTTACTATTATTATATCACATTTTTGGTGTTGGTTGTTGCTTAAGAAAACGTCGTGATATTTATTAGATATGCATTTTAAATGATGTTATGAAGTCAGTCTTCGTTCACCGAAAGAGCATCGGGTAATGCACTTAAGTTAGAAAAACTGATTGCACCGACGCTCTTAAAACAGCTCTCTTCAATTCAACCTGCCCCCTATTTCACCATCTTGACCATGATAGCTGACATTTCGGTGTACAAGGCGCAGCTGATATATGAATTCCACTGATGTGGAAGCTTGTTAACTTTGCAATGTATAGCGAATTTTTATCTGTCATCTGTCATTTTCTAGGTGGTGAAATAGGTAGCTTTTAAAAAAAAATAACTTTGATTGGAAAGGCATAGCCAATTTGCATTTTATAAATGCTAAAAAAAAATATTTTTTTAGTCACAAGAAGTGCATTGTGCCCGATATACAGGCTGATGTGTAGGCTCACTTTTAGCAATTTGTTACATTTAATATAAATTACAATTCTATTACTGCTCGCTCTACGATCATCAATTCTCCAATACATATCCTTAAATTTCAGCAGACATAAACGTCTGCTAGTCTATCAATCCTAGATGATACAAGGAACTTGCCATCTCTGGTTTCTTGATGAATACTTAAAAAATGCATAAACACTACATCTCTATCTTTTAAACAGAAAATTAATTACCAGTTGTCTAGATCACCTCGGTAATAGATCACCTGATAAACCCGTTCACTTCCAAAAATACCCAATTTTGTAACCTTGCCGCGGTCAAACGTCTCTTTTTGTCTAAGCCCAAAACGTCAACGAATTAACATAAATACAGCATTATATGTGAGTTAATTGACACATTTGACGATTTATACGTTACATTACAAAGAAATCACTTTGGTTTTTTTACTGGATCTTTTTCCCCATAATTTACCTGGCGGCTGTCAATTCGTTAGATAAGAGTTTCTAATACTGTAAGCATTAGATACTCCTCTTTTTTGATGGTAGCGCTTGACCGGTAGTTTACGAGTAAATAGTGCAAGTTAAGGATATGTGGTTTTATTTGGTTTCCCAGGCGTTTATCCTGTTGAACTTTAAGGTTAAGTTATGTTGAACAAAGGATTTAATGAGATGAGAAAATGCACGCAGGCTGTATATAGACATGCATGGCCACAACAGGGTGATATTTTTTGACACGACACTTATCAGCTGTTTGAGAACGTTAATAATAATTAATCTGCTTGTAAACGTCCTTATTGTGCATATTCCTTTATTTAATATAATAAAGGTACTACAATTAAAAGTTAAAACTAAACTTATTTAAATTAAAATAAAACTAAGCTACTCAAATTAAAACCAAACTAAGCTACTCAAATATTAAAGATATAAATAATAATCACATAATAATAATCCTTATTGTTGTTACGTATCGTAATTGGTTTATTTTATTTAACTTTTCTGCACATTTTTTTTCCTTGACAAAATAAATATGTTGGGCATGAAGCAGGAGTAAACTGTTTGTAAGAGCGTCAAAAATAACTCTCAAGCCTCAACACATTTATGAACAAAAATGACGTTTCACTTAAAAATAAACCATGACCAACTAAAATTGCCTGTTTTAAAACAAACCACAAAATATCAATGAAATCTAAAAACGCCCAAACAGCTGACTAAAGCATAAAATAAAATAAATATCTATTTGATAAAAGATGAGATTAATAAGATCAGAGGAGTCATCGCGATCATAGAACAATCCACAATCGAGGTCGGTCGTAAACGCATCGATTCCCACCTTTGATCAGTCATCGCCATTTGCAATAAAAAACTGAACGCAGAATTGAATGTAAGTTGCGTGATTGTATTTTTTGTAGCCGGGAAACATGGCTGACGATTCTGTGCCAATGTTATAGTTATGGTTGTTCTTTTCATTTATTTGATTCTGTACAATTATAATAATGTGTTTCTTGTGTTTTATTTTGTATAGGCGATTTCTGACATGTTCAGGTAAGTTATAAAACTTATTCGTCTCTTACTTATTTTCAAATGGAATATTTATTTTGGAATAAAAAATATTTTTGAGCATGTAGTGCATGATTGTTAAGTTATAAAATGTATTAAAATTAATGAAATTATATACTTACGCACTAGGTTATTAAATGCCAGATTTATAATTAAATTATTTTATGTTATTTTGTAATATTTATTACTTTTTAGTACGTACTGATATTGAAACTTTGTTTGCAGATATAATTACAATTTTTGTTTAAGTAATATTTGTTGACCTACATATATGTATTAATGAATGTGACTTTCTGCATGCAATTCGTGGAGAGCATTTTTTTAAAAATATGTATGCATTGAATTAATCTTCTCATCCATTTCAAACTCAACAACAATCTCGTCTACATGTATAAACAAATGATACCTAAAATCGAAAAAAAAAAACCAGCCTTAATCAATCTCGCATCGAGCGTGATCTACGCACAATGATCTAATTCTGCGCAAGCGGCGTGGACAGCGTTATGAGCGCAGGCGCGGGAGCTGTCAAAACACCACAATCAAACAGCGAATGATAGAAAACAAACATTTAGCGATCGTTTATTGGAGTAATTTACGGGATCAAACGTGGAAAAAGTGAGATGTAAGTGTGTGGATGGTAAAGTGGAACAAGATGAAATTTAACGTGCGATTTTGGAATTTAATGGAATAACTTCCTTTTGCGGTGTTTTGCCGCTAGGGAAAAGCTGGCCACTCTTCATGAGTTCCTGGTGTCCATGGGCAATTAAACTTCAATCACGTGACCTGCATCGTGCCCTGCTAAAGTAAAATGAAGTTTTTCACACAGAACTACAGTAACAATTGCAACCTCATTAATGGTTAATAAGATTGCAATTGCTACTGTGGGTTTTGGTGGGAAACTGCCTTTTACCCTAGCAGGGCAGCTCGATGGCCGCCGTTTCATATAAATAATAAGAAAATGGTATCATGATGAATTAAAGTCACCGTTATTTAAGAGCACACAAGGCATCTGAAGGTAAGTGGAATCTGAAGTACATTCTGAAGACTAAAACTCAGGATTGCAATATTCTTCTAGGACTAAGTAATGGCTAGCTAGAAATCTCCCGGCTGTCTAACCTAACCTGGCTTCCTCTCAAAATGTCTGGAGTTGCACAATAACCACGTTACTATTTTTATTTTATGTCAGTATTAGCTAAGTCGACAGTACCCCGCATGGCGGGGCTCCTATTCATGGGTAATTTGCCCTTCGGGCATTTGAAGTAAATAATTTTGCCTACTAGGTACTAGTCCTGGATAATGTGCAACACATATTGTGTTTATAAAGGACATGACAATTGCAAGTTCTTCATAGGTTATAATTCGCAACTCAGTGACCAGTCCGTTTTTTAACTTAAGAACACGCTTACTACATACAGGCTGATGTTTTTTTACAACCCGCCTAGCTCCCAACACTCGCGTAATTTCACAATCGATACAATCAAACCCGAAACAATATATCAAGTGTTACCACGTAACGCAGCATCTTTACAAGTCATTAGACGAGCTCCCCCGCGACCCACGCTGTAATTAACTCTGAGCCATAAATTGACCGTAACTGTCATATCATATTGATTTAGCGAGCGCGCTCGGAGTTCTGAATTCGGAATTAAAATTGCGTTTTAGTTTGGCAGATTTGACAAATTCTTTGGTGGGCTGGGAATTGGGTTTTCGCTGTGAGCTAGTCAACGTGGTACTGATTTTGGTCCGGTGTTGATTACAAGATGTTGTATTTGCATTAAGTAAAAAAAACGGTCAAGTGCGCGTCGGACTCGCGCACGAAGGGTTCCATACCATTATCTATAAAAAAAAACACGTTTGTTGTATGGGAGCCCCCCTTAAATATTAATTTTATTCTGTCTTTAGTATTTGTTGTTAAAGCGGCAACAGAAATACATCTTCTGTGAAAATTTCAACTGTCTAACTAGGTGAGGTACAGCCGGGTGACAGACGGACGGACAGCGGAGTCTTAGTAGTAGGGTTCCGTTTTTACTCTTTGGATACGGAACCCTAAAAATGGTCCTGTTTATCGTGGCTCGTCGATTATACTCAAGGATAGGACAAACGCCCGTCATTTTGAAAACTTAACCCTGTTCTGTACAGTAGAGACTTCCTTATATTAATAAAAAAAAATAGGTACTAAATATGAATAAGAATAGTTTATTCGTGACAATATAAAACAAAGGACAAAAGTAATGTTTTATAAATTTATTTTAAGTACCATAATTTATATGTTTTCAGTGACAAATTATTCAAATGACGATGATTAAGGCGATAAATCACTTTCGCCAATGGAAAAGAAAGACCATCATTTTTTCTAAATTTTCACTTGTGAGCCTATATCGACGTGTGTTTAGGACCCATTTATGAGTCGAAAAAGTGCGTTCACAGTCTACTGACGTCATTGGGGCATGTCTAATTGTTGACATTGGTATATTATTTTTCCAATATGCTTGTGGCTCGGCGTTTATTTTCTCATATAACATAAACATAATCAGGATTTCTATTTAAAATTGCTTGAAACTTTGATGTAAGTGTAGATCTAAGACTCCCAGGTAATTTTTTTAAAACAGTATGTATTTCCTTTACAATTTTAAAAGATTCTTTTATCTGTAACTTTGTGCTTTGTAGTTCAAGAATAAAAAACTAAAAACTAAAAAAAAAATATCATTAGGAAGTCTCTACTGTACAGAACAGGGTTAAGTTTTCAAAATGACGGGCGTTTGTCCTATCCTTGAATTTATACTGTATAAAATGTTATTGTACCAATCTTTGAGATCAACACGTAAAAATATATCACGTTTCTAATGAAATTGCATGACCGAACGCGTAAACATATTGCGTTCTCGTTTTTTTTCTTAAATGCGACCTGACCTATCTTTCGTAGTAGGATCGACCTAGACTTTGCTTAAAACATACATACATATATACCTTCATTCCCAGAGTGGGGTAGGCAGAGCTACAGAATTGCCAACAACTCTAAAAACTTGTTGATAACTCAACCACAATTTGCACAATTAGGCTAAGATGTTGATGCTTAAAACATTTTAGGTAAAACAAAAAAAACCTTTTTAAGATTGAATATTGATATTGGCGTAGGTCAGTTTAGTTATATAGGTACGAGTAGGTACAGCGTGTTCACGATTTGCCGGCCACTATTCTATTTTTGAATTAATTCGCGGGCAATTTCCGATAAATTCGAACGCGTGCGAGCGACAGCTGTCAGTCACTCGTTAACATTCGGGCTTCATTTGCGTTTTTGCTTTGTATAGGGAGAGTTGCGAATTCTATACATTACCAATTACCACAGATTGAATAATATATCACCGGGATTTTCGTAATTTCACTTTAATCCTAATACAAAAATATTTTAAATTAGTTTAACTGTCCTTTACCAACCAGTATTTTTTTACCATGCATTAGTCTGGTTAGGTAGTATAATGATTGATCTTTTTTTCCAGTAGTAACATTATCTCGTACCTACGTCATTAATTTACATTTTTTTTTTTTTTTTTTTTTTTATATCATTGGAAGGCAAACGAGCACACAGGCCACCTGATGGTAAGTGGAAACTGTGACCCATAGACATTCGCATTCACAAGACCGCAATCCTAAGACTGCAAATGCGTTGCCAACCCTGAGGCCGAAGATGGAATGCCTCTATGCTAGTCATTTCACCGGCTGTCTTATCCCCAAACCGGAACACAACAATGCGAACACTGCTGCTTGGCGGTAGGTTAATGGATAAGATGGTGGTACCAACCCGGACGGACCCTGCACAAGGTCCTCCCACCTCCACAATTCTGCAGTCTTAATGGTATATATAGAGTAATGGCATCATTTAAGACTGCAGTAATTAATATTAATATTGCAGATGATTAAAGATTACATAGACTTTTTAGGTATCAGTTTTTATATGAAAAATATATAATACAAAGGAAGGGAAGAAAGCCCTTAAAGGGATAAGTTCGCCATTGTAAATGTTAATCTTAAGTTTATGTACGAATTTACTTGTAATTGTTTTTTATTTTTTGTGCAATAAAGAGTTTACATACATACATACAATACAATAAGTTATCAAATTATGTAACATTTGTCATGTAATATGAAAACCGATTGAATCAATCCCACATTATTTATTAAATTTAAAGATCGAATTAGTAATACTATAGGAATCAATTTTTCATGAAGTTTCATTATCTGTACACACAATAACAAATCAAACAACTAATATGAATAAAAAATCACAATACCATTATTAAAATATGCAAGTAATTATATCCAATCAGCCGGTCTGTCCGTCCGTCTTTCAATCACGTCAAGACGTCAGGCACTCACTCAATCTGGATCATTGATCTACAGATCAATATCCGACGTTGACAAAAAATAGGTCAATAGATGATTTTGACAGTTAAACCGCGCTTATGCTTTCTCATTGAGTAATGAAATGATAATAAAAATGAAATGATCATTGCATTTTACCATTTTACCTTACCCAATGCAGAATATACATGTGCATATGTATATGTATATTAATGAAATATGCATGCATATTAAATTAGGCGTATACATTCGCACCTTCAAATCGATAGTGACCTAATTCAAAATTTCAGCTTTCAAACTTTAAGTCATAAATTGATTATGATCAGCAGTGATGGGAAATAGGTGAGCTAAAATACCTATTCTTCGCGAGAGGACATAATATAGAGTGGTTACAACCGGATAAAAATTATTATTTTTTTCTGTTCCGGGTATTCGATATTTATTCGGGTAATTATCGTAATGTAAAACATGACATGTTTTGTTTAAAGTACGGCATGTTTAATGTTAGTTTTTAGTAAAAAAGGCTAGAGAAAAGAAGGAATGTACAAGATTTCTAAAAAGTAGTAGCAGGACTAATAATATGGGTTTTCCCACGCATTGTTGGTTTATGACTTGCAAATGGGCGTTCACATTTTCGGATTACTTATAATTTTAACTTTATGGCAGGAATGTTACCATTTTTACTACAAACTTTACAAACATTCTATAAGGAAAAGAATGTATGTTCAACATTACGGCTAGTATTCGCAGTGCCCGAATAAATATCAAATACCCGGAATCCAAAAAATATATACTTTTATCCGGTTGTAACCACTCTATATTATGTCCTCTCGCGAAGAATAGGTATTTTAGCTCACCTATTTCCCATCACTGATTATGATAGAGCCCTAACTCGATATTCAAAATTTCTGAGTTATGTCAGTATTGTTCAGAAGGTGCAATATCGCACTGCCAGATCAAAAGTGTAGTAACTCAAAATACAACTGTATTTTAAAATCAACTTTAATACAACGTCTATGAGCTTGAACCAAAACTAACAATAATTTTGAGTTGATACTGTTTTGATCTAGCAGTGCGATATGTATTCTGCATTTCCATCTTGTCGATCTCGTGTGGTGTGATATTATCTTGGGGATTCCTCCCAGTGCCTGCTTCGGCTTATCCTCAAAACGGAGGGTCCTAAGGTCTGTCTGACTCTCATCGCTTTTAGGGCGTCCGACAGGTCTACGTTCTCTTCACGCCACGATCCTCACTCATTGCCTTGGGTCTGGTTAAAATTCAATGTCAGACTTTGATAATAACATCATACTGTACCTACTCGTAAATTTCGTTTTTTTTTTATTTGTGTGATACTAGCTAGGGTGGTGGAATCAGTAATGGACAAGACAACAATGATTGACACTTGATTCTTATTTTACTGAAAATAAGGGATATTCATTTAATTTGCAACAATCAATTAAGGATCGTATGTTTGAATTAAGAATGAAGTGTCCATTACTGGTGCCTGTCACACTAATGTGTAATATTTGTGCGTGTGTGTGTGTGTGTGTATATATTTGTGAGCGCTAAAGCCCAATTGGTAAGATGTGACAGTTATTTTTAAATATCTGTCTGTGGTATCCTATAATCATAAAGATATTAAACATCAGGGTATAGGTCACACAATTAAGCCATAAATTTCTCCATCACATATTCAACCAATTTCTATGTCATCGAATAAAATTGACATTTAATTTTACGCAAAAAATTCCATTGGGAACCAGTTTTTAACTGACACAGGGTGTTCGTCTTTTATTAAATGCTTTACAAGAATTACGGTGAATGACAAATTTATGGCTTCGACAGGTATAAGCGATTATTAGGCTGTGGTTATTTGATAGCGAGTTTAAATAGATAGAGAGATGCATTGGTATTTGTAATAGTTATCTACGAACAAGTACAAAGCAAATATAATTACAAAATTGCGACCTTTATTCGTAGGCGCCATCAATATACATTTTACGATGATTTATTTAAATGGTTCACTCGCTTGGTGAATTGACAGCTACCAACACGACACCAGAGATACGCCAAGTACCAATTTTTGACGTTTGATTGTTGACTTACTATGGAGCGGGGAAAAATCTAGTGGAATTACTGGAATTGAGGCATTATACACGCGACTTGCTTGTGTGTTGCCATTTTCATGCCATAAACGTTTAAAATGTACCCGCTGCAAGTTCAACCACAGCCTTACCACGTGGCGTGTGCGCAAAAGAGTTGTTAACGTCGTTTGGTGTAATTATACTCCGAGTATGGCGCGAATTCGTTAGAATTGCTTAGTTTGTAAGACAAGTGTCGAATATCATTAGCATTTTTACGTAGATTAATCCAATATTCTAAGCTGGCAGCCTAGAAATGTATGTAAACATTTCGTATAATTTCATTCAACTAATCACGAAAAGCATAATGAACGTTTAGCATAAAAACCAATTTTATCTGGCATACGATCGAATAGCATAACACTTATTTAGTTTAACTATCATTTTCTTGTTATTCTTAGGTTAGAACTGTGACCACATTAATGGTAATGAAGGCCGTTAGAAAAAAATATTTATTTAATTTAAAAACATTATAGTTTTTGAAATCATGGATTTCGTTTTATGCATCGTGACTATTATGTCGATGGTTTATTATACCGATCGAAATTATGCAATTCGTGTTATGTAAAATGATCATTAGACCATTTGTTTTTATGCTAAACATTACACACCCGTATGTTTCTACTAGCGACTGCTGTTGCAGCTTTACTACCAATTGTTATTTCAGACCAGTTTTGGACATCTTTCAACTAACATGGTGATCGGGTCGAAAAAACATCTTAGAAGAAGTTAGATATGTACGATAGACTAGGAATTCTAGGAAAACGTGGAATTCGTTTCCCGCTACTCGTCTTATTTCTTCCCGTTCGGAATAAAGCAAGGAATATTCCGTCCAAATTTCAAATCCCTAGGTCCAGCGGTTTTGGCTGTGCGTTGAACGATAAAAAAAAGACACATACATACATATATAAAGTCACGCCTTCATTCCCAAAGTGGGGTAGGCAGAGCTAAAAAATTACCAACAACTTTTAAAACTTGTTGATAATTCTATAACCACACTTTGCACAATTAGGCTAAGATGTTTACCAACATATTAGTGACAGGTTGCAAGCCCATCGCCTAACAGTACCTACTACAATCCTATATTCCCTAAGTCGCCTCTTACGACATCCACGGGAAGAAATCGAGTGGTACTATTGTAACCCGGCAACCAAAAAAAGATAAAAGATTTATTATTTTAACTATCTTTTAAGTATTCATTTTTTGTAAACTAAGTGAAAATGTCTCTTAGTTGGCTCTCATTTTTTTTGAGTGTATAGACAAGCATAAACATACATTACGTAGAGAAAAACTCTATCTTTTCTCTGCAATAATATCACCTCAATCACAGCACCGTTCTATATATTATTTCTTCCGTTTTAAACTCTTCATAAGCCCAATTGATTTCCCGTCAGACGTATCACTAATGCGTTGCAGCAGGGTTTCAACTGAATTAACCGTTTTTGATGGACGGCCAATATTATGCTAGAGGTATGAAATTCAATTCCCGTACTACTTGCTTTTCTAAATTTTGTAATACCAGTAGTTTTCTATTTGGTTGATCCAAATCAGGGGACCATGTCACACCAATTGACCTAGTCCCAAACTAAGCTCTAGGCTTGTACTATGGGTACTACACAACGATATACATACTTGTATAGATAAATATAAACTTAAATACATAGAAAACATATTATCCATGACTCAGAAACAAATATTTTCCCTCATCACACAAATATCTGCTCTAGGAAGGAAGGTATTTAAACATTTATATATTTTTACATAGTTGCAAATGCGAGAATCATGACCCTTAATCATTTTGTGTAAGACTTACTATTTAAAACAGCATGTATAGTCGAAATGAAATATAACCACCTCTAACTAACAACGTCTTCGACAAATTCGACAATAAATTGAGGTGAGATCAGATATTTGGAGCACCTTTTATGTCCCAATATATTTTAATGGCGTATGTACATTGTTTTAAAGAAGTTCCTCAAAAACAACTCCCTTTTAAGTTGATAGATGATTGGTTATTATCATAATAGCTTGACGACCCGCTGGCCTAGTTGGTAGTGACCCTGCCTGCGAAGCTAGCGGTCCTGGGTTCAAATCCTGGTAAGGGCAGATAGTTGTGTGATGAACGCGAATATTTGTTCCTGAGTCATGGATGTTTACTATGTATTTAAATATACATATATTTCTCTATATAAGTATTTATATCGTTGTCTAGTACCCATAGTACAAGCCTAGAGCTTAGTTGGGGACTAGGTCAATCGGTGTGACATTGTCCCCTGATATTTATTATTATTATTATTTTATAGCTTTTTGGTGAAATTGAATTGAAACACGTAGTAGTGTGTTCGCGTTTCGTAAAATAATACAAACTGTCAATCAAGCAACGTGGCGGCCAATCTGCGGCACAATGGTTAGTTATCGGCCACTGCTGATATAAATGGTGTTTACGCCAACGTCTGTGTTAATAAACATGTTAGGTGTCTGTTTACTCGTAAAACGAAACCACCCTGTTTTGTCATAATTTGGTAAGTCATAATTTTTTGTAGGCTTTGCGCGTAAACAGTTATCGCAGAATCTATATTCGCATAGTTTTATAACGCAGAATTACACTCTCCCTACCTAACCTTTTTCTGGTAGGAATTACTTGTGGGAGGACCTTGTGCAGGGTCCGTCCGGGTTGGTACCACCATCTTATCCATTAACCTACCGCCAAGCAGCAGTGTTCGCATCGTTGTGGTTCGGTTTGGGGATAAGACAGCCGGTAAAATGACTAGCATAGAGGCATTCCATCTTAGTCCTCAAGATTGGCACTGCATTTGCAGTGTTAGCATTGCGGTCTTTTGAATGCTAATGTCTATGGGTCACAGTTTCACTTACCATCAGGTGGGTCTGTGTGCTCGTTTGCCTTCTCTATGCCATAAAAAAAAGTTAGTTTTTGCAAAGTTTGGTCACAGTTCTAACCTAACCTACTTTTCTGGTATCACGCCGTTTTTCTAAATGGTCGCAATTCTTACCTAACCTAACCCACTTTTAACTCAGTCAAGTTTGTTACTAAGTATACCAAGTTAGTTTCGGACAATGGATAATATGCCGAATTAAAATGCGAACTTAATTTCGAACTAACTCATTTTCGGGATGTTACAAAACCAAACCCAAATAGAGGGAACCCGTCCCTTCAGACAACTTTAATATAGTAACGTATTGGGACACGGCGATGCTCCAAGTGTTCGCTCTGTAGAAATGTACTCACATAGACATGCATTGTTTATTATTAGTATAAAAAAAGTTTTTAGTCCAAGGTTTTTGGTTTTAAATGAGCCAAGAAAATTAAGGTAAATTGACAGAATTCCTAATGTGTGTTGGCACTTTTGACATTGAACATTGAGGCTAATGATATTCGTTATTTAGCAGCATAAGTGATTCTTAATGATTGACGTTTTGTCACAAAACGCTATTTACACTCTACCCGCACTTTGGCAAGACCATAAAGAATAATATTAACATATTTATAATCAGAAGTGAGACGCCATAGCGATTCTGTGATGAGATTATCAAAATTAATTTATAAAATATGTATTTATCTTAACTATTGATCTGTGGTATTTTAGAGAGGCCACCCGCATTAAAGCTGAAGAGCTGACATTGGAAAAACATTTAAATTTTATTTGGTTGTGGTGCCTTAGAATTAAAAAATCCTGGTGTCATTATCATGAAGTCTGTATAACTTTAGAACCTATATAAACCTCTTAAATAGAAGATTCTAGATTCTATAAGATCTGTTCATAGCAAATAGCAACTTGATAAAAACTTATCCAAGAAATTTAAAACTAGAGTGGTGTGATGGAAGAGCCTTACGACTAAAGGATGTTTGTTTTGATAATTGATTTGTTAGTCGATAATCAAATCAGTATATAATTTATAGCGAATTAAGTACTGCTCTAGTCCATGTCGCTTATTGAACTAGTCAACTGAAACTTCGATTTTTTTATTCATCATCATCATCATGTCAGTCGAAAGACATGCTGCTCCCTCAAGGCTCTCCACTCAGGCCGGTCTTGTGCTTTTCGCATCCACTTTTTTTTATTACTTAAATAAAATAGTACGGTTGGGAAATATATTTCATAGCCAACCATAGAACTATTTCAAAAGTGATGTAATAAATAAAGTCGTGAGGAGTCCATTGCGATTTTATTTAATGCTTTTTCTTTGACATAGTTTTATGGTTGTCAAGGTAAGATTTCCGGTTTAGAAATCAAATTGGTCGACTATACAAGGTAACGGTGCAGTAGAAAACAATGTAAATACACACATACGCCAAAAACAAATCAAACAAAAAAAAACACCCTGTAAAACAGAACAATGGCAAAAAACCTTTCATCCAGGCCCGAGTGACTTAAGACAAATTGAAGTATAATAAACAGAAAGGCGACACGGAGGAAAAGCAATGAATCGGCGCGAGACATGTGTCGCGAAGGCAGCCCTAATGACTCTGCAAATCGGCCGCGACTATTTATCAACTTGTAAGGTAGGGCTGGCGCAAATGTCGGTGAGAGTTTTGATATTGTGGCACAGGACAGTTGCTTTAGTTGAAAGCTCAGATGGACAGATTGACATAATGATTGATAATTGACAATTCATAGATGAGATCTGTAGGAATTGACAACATTTAAAAAAAAAAAGCATTATGGTTTTTTCGCGTTTATAATAGCTGGTTAAAAATTAGACTACCCGTATTTCTCGGTTTTTCTTTATTTAACTTAAATTCGTCGTTAATAATTTATTAAAGAAATTGTCATTAATAAGACCGTACATACAAAGTTAGAAATACTGATGTCGTGATCTTAGCATGATATAAAATAAAAAAAGTAACTATAAACAGAAACATAACTGACTGTCATGTCATGTCACTCACTTGTCAATCATTCGCTGCCGTTCGTTCACAAATTTGTTATTTTGCGTAATTTAATTAATTACATAATTTGTAGACGCCATTAAAATAAATAAACTATTTTGCGTTTATTGCTTTTGCATCTGCTTTAAGTTTCTTTCGTCAGATAGATAAAAAATGAACATGACAGTTGTATATTTTTTCAATTCCTTTGGTAATAAATGGACTAAGGGATGTTAGTGTATTTCTAACATTCGCAATCCAACTTTTTTTACTGTTTTTTCTAAATATAAAAAACTACTGCATAAAAAAATCCAAAGATATTTTTACTGTAATCAGCAGTGTAAAAGCTAGAAACGGTATTTTATTTTACTACCTTAGCACATAATGAATTGTTGTCAATTACAAGCTAACGCAGTTTTTAATATGTTTGCGTTCACTTAATTTTAATGAAATGTAACCATTTGGGTCGTTTGTGGATATTACGTTTAGACAAGTTTTTATATAACGAAAGCACACTTGTTGATATCCGCTGCCCCTTTACAGATTCAAACTACCTATTTATAAAAACATTGCATCTGTAGCGACATATTTATGCAATCGCTGCAAGTATGAGTCGTTGCAGGTTACTTAATGCATCCAGAAATCAAGTTTGTGCTAAGTATAGTGTTTCTTGACTAACGATTAATTTATTTGATCTTTGATGCACTAAAGTTTACATAATGCTTAGTGGCATTCCCTACTTACCAGTTGACCTTTGGCCAAAGCGGTTTTTTTTGTGGTGAAATAGGAAAAACAAATATTTTTCTGCTACCAACCAATTTTGATCACACTGTATATGCTAATAAATTGCCTAGTGGGTATTGTTTTAATCAATATATCTAAACCATAAACGGTTCAGTTTAAATTAATAATCGGAACTAAATCAAATATTTACGCGATCGGATCGATAATTTAATATTTTCGATTATGATAGTATCGATTATTCATAGGCGAATTATGTAAATCAATCGATTTATTACTCGGCTCGTTTACAGCTCGTGTCCTGTTTTTATTTACTATAAAAGTTATATAACTTATTGGTTTACGTTTTACTATATTAACGAATATCGAAGTTACTCAATCTGTATATCTAAAAATAGTTTTAATTATGGAAGCGGATAGAAAAAAAATCACGAACATATTTTGATCTTTGATTTCATTCAAAAGCAATGAATCCATAGTTCAAATTAAAACGAGAAACTTACCAGTGGATTTGAATTTGAACATTAGAGTATCAAAACATACATTAATTTTCCGACTACCAAATGACAATAATAATAATATGATCTCCGATTTAGAACTAACGGCTTGTAATCTAGCGGTCTTGCGAGAATAGACGGTGACAACAAAGTTTGCGATAAACATTTTTAATGCCAACTCTTTTATTTTCTAAATAAAGCCGGCTTAAAATGGAGTCTTGGATGACCATATTTGTACATAGTATAGCCATGGAAATTAGTTATTTACTAGTTTGAAGTAATACATAAATTAGTCGTGTTATACGTTTCCCGACATGACACGTGGACAATGTATAACCCGGCAAATTTACATAGGTACCATGTGTAACTGCTAAACAATGAAATCCCAGTAAAATTTTAAGTTGTAGCAGAAAGATACCAACTCATCACCAACTCCCAACTCATCACAAACACCTAACCAGCTGACGCATATCAATCATCAGCACAAAAGTGCATGCAAAAACATCTCCCCAAATCGCGAGTCACCGCGCTCAAAGGGCAGCGCCATTTTCCGCGCGAACAACATCATTTGTTACCCTGCGGAGTATTTTTTCAACTTGATGAAAGCGCTGTTAATAAAATCGCACTTCATCCTTTTTGGTCGATCATCGTCACTTAGCCGGGTGATCGTGGGGTGACAATGTAAAAGGGAATTCGGGGATTTTGTGGAAAAATTGCTTTGATGGAAGCGTACTAGCTTGGTGTTATAGAGTTGGAAGCACAATCTTTTCATAAGGGTAAAGTAAAAACACTTATATTTGGGACTTGACAGAAACGCGAGGAAGTAAGTACTCTTTAAGCCAACAATTGTCCTCGTGTGTGACATCCATGGACTTATTTCTCTAATAAATTTATGGTGGTTGTCTTGAACTCGACATCGGTGAAATACCTACACCGTGTTAAACCAAGGAGTGTAAGCCATTCATTAAGGAAAAAATAACTAATCGTAAAAATGAGTGTCATTTACAGTAGGGTCAGGTCGGGTAAATATAAGACACGGGTAAAAATAAGACTAAGTTTTTAACACTCAAAAACTTACTCTACTTCATTCCTATTCCATTTAAAAAGAAGCATTAACACACAATGCTTAAATGGAATAGGAATGAAGTAGAGTAAGTTTTTGAGTGTTAAAAACTTAGTCTTATTTTTACCCGTGTCTTATATTTACCCGACCTGACCCTATTGAATGGTGTTCATGACAGACATTATTAAGGTTTTATTTTATTCGAGTATTTCCAATTATATCTGCGGTTCAATTAGGTTAGGGTTGCTCTATAACAACACTAAAAAGTTTAAAAACTGAAGCGGAAATGGCTTTAGGATAAACGAAAATCGGGACAAACGATGCATTAAAACAAATGACGATTAGGGATTCCATAGGAGAACCGATCAAGACAGTAAGCTAGAGAAACCTATGTGAAATAGTAAACCTCTTTCAGCTGACATGTTCGAAACAAGTACTGTTCTAACAAAACTTCAGTTCCAATCTGAGACTCGTCCCGCCTATCCCTACAACGTGTCCCCCCTAGCGATCAACAGGGCTGCGAGCAAGTCACGGTGCGTTGACAGAATTCAGCTGACGAATTTGACACATCGCGTGACAACCCTGGAGACTTCACGCTTTTGTGTCAGTGAAAGGTCCCGCCGTGAAAGGAATAGTATTTGTGGAAGTATTTGTACAGTTTGGTGTCAAAAAGTTGGCTTAAAAACTTTGAACACAGGACATGAGACGACGTCTTTTTTTTAACCTTATATTGCTTTGAAATAAGATGTAAACATATGTGTGACCTCAACTGTATCTTACTTAAAATAATGTTCGAGACTATCGCCATCTTAGGTATAACTTAGGTTTCCAGGAGTAGGTACAGTCCTCCAATTGGAATTTCTGGTAATATTGCTAATATGGAATTTTGTAAAAAATACGATTGCGTAAAATCATAGTCAAAGTAAAACCATATAAAGTTTTTGGGAATTGATTTATTCGTCACTTCGACAACCAATTCCAACAACCTTTTTAGTTGACTGTACTTGAGTACCACTTTAAAAAAGTATTCCTGATATAGTCACACGACAATGTGACAGCCAAGTTCGCAATTTATTTACCTTTAACTGTATCGACAACTATCAAAATTGACTCTGAATCAGTACAACTTTGTCCAATAATACTTTCAATATCAAATAATCGATTTGATTCTAAACAATAACTATCTGTCAAGCCCACCCGCAATGACAGTATCGACTCACAATCGAGATCTCATCAATGTAATTAATGAACTCAGTCACGTCTGCGATGGAACGAATTGACAAGTGTCAGTCAGCGATGACAGCGATTGGTCATTCATTTGTGCTTTTAGTTAATTCAATATATAACCTTGTAAGGCCCAGTGCAATAGGAGGTACATAATCAAGGCAATTTATTTTGAACTCTGTCGCAATAAGAATATGGTTTATTTTCCTATGTTTATAAACTGAAAATGGCAGTTTCGAACAATCGCAATTGAACTTTATTCCCTTGATTGTAGATTCAAAGTCCCAGTTACAAAAAGCTCCCATTTTTCAGTATGGTGGGCTTTACGAGGATAAATATGAAGACTTAGTCCCAAACTAAGCTCTCTAGGCCTGAAAAGTTGGTATTAGTTTTTAGTAGGCTATGGGGAAGGCTTATGTCCAGCAGAGGACGTCTTTCGGCTGACATGATGAAAGAATATCTTGATGACTTTTTTTGACTTTTGACTGTTGCATGTCATTTTACTATTGACTAGATGAGGTATCCTGACTTTTTACCAAATCATCATTTGACAAACTATCATTTTACAAACTTCCATTTCGCAAAAACGTGTTTGTGCTCAAACCATTATATATTACATAGGTTACATGGGCTTGTTAAATAAGTTAGGTTAGGTTAGACTTTAAAGTACAATAAATTGTTTGCGACATGAAAACCAGAATTAATTGAGGGATGGAATGCATTTCCAAAAAATCCTTCTTTGTACCCTTAGGATATCCAAGGAATATTCTCTCCAGACTTCAAGTCCCTAGATCCAGCGGTTTCGGTTGTCTCACTCGTCAATAACCCTCTGTTGACTGTTTTGATTGTAACTATAGTTGGCACTGGTTACATTAATAAATAACTGGATGATCCAAACAATCTGATGTGCTTGGTCATTATCACAGGATAAATAATAGTCTATTGCTTCTTTATACTCTTTAATATTCTAAATGCAGAAGTGTGTTAGTTTGTACTCCTACACGCTGTTACGGCTGGATATATTGGATGAAATTTAAAATGGAGATAGCTTATAACCTCGATCAACACACGCTACTTTTCATTTCGTAAAATTTTAAATATTCGGCGGACAGAGTCGAAGATCGACAAAGAAGCTAATAATGAAATAAAGTCTTTTAAAATTTCTGAATTCATTCGCCAAACCTCTTAAACTTCAAAGAAATGGTCCCAGAAGAGAGCAATAAACGCGGTACCAAAACATAATTAAACTAATACCTCAATAGAAGATCATGGCGGCCAAACTGCGCAGTCACCGTCGATCATCTATCGCTTGACAGACAAACACAGGACGGTGGGTTCCACTTGTGGAGCTTGTGCTTGCTCCAAATCCTCTAGAGGATTGTGAAGCTAAAAATGTAGGGGAGAAGTGGCATGAAAGAGCCAGGTTTTGAAAGAGCCACTTGCATTATTTCGGAAGTTTTAGAACAGATTTGGTTGGCAACACTATTTTTAGGTGGCAGCACTGATTTCCCGTCCCTCACAAAATTTTTACAGTTCACCTAAAAATAGTGTTGCCAACCAAATCTGTTCTAAAACTTCCGAAATAATGCAAGTGGCTCTTTCAAAACCTGGCTCTTTCATGCCACTTCTCCCCTACTGTACAGTCAAGGAAATTGATTCATAGACCATTCTGGACCATGTTATAGTGACGTAATCAATCAAAACGTAAGAGAGTTCTTATGATTTTATTTACAATGTCACTTTGACATAGTTCAAAACGGTCTACGAATCAATTTCATTGACTGTATGTACATACAAAATGTGATAACGTTTCTCTTCACTTAAATCTAGACCGATATTTTCGATTTTTGAATAAGTTGCTATCATGAAAAACGTGCGTTTTTCTTTTCGAGAATGTTTCTTAGAATTAAACATTTGAAAAACTAAAAACAAAAACGTACAGTACTTTTCTTTAACTACAACAGCAAATTGAACTTGCTTTAAGGGGTGAGAAACATCATCGCCCGGGGCTATATTTTTTTTGTTGACAGATACGCGATTTTAGCGGCGCTTCATTATTCTCTTAACTTTAGATTCTCAATTTATGAATACGATTCACGTAAGTTGATGGATGACAGATCGCGTCGACTACTATGACGACTCCATACAAAAGAAAAGAGAAACGTAAGCAGTATTTGCATTTTTTGCTAAGTCTACTTGACTCTTTTACACATCAGCCACGGTCCACATTTTACTAATTCAGTGAATTCTTTATAAAAATTTAATAAACTACGTTTACGACGCCTGCTTCTTCTCGTTGGAGTTTAAATTTCGAGAAATCCTTTCTTAGTGATGTAATTATTTCCTTCAAATTTCAAGTCAGGTCATTACAGACCCTTACCATGAGTTACAATTACTGTAGTCGCTAGCGAGTCAAATGCTTTGTCACTTACAGTATTGTTTAAGAGTGCGAGAGACAGAGCAGAGCATTCGATCCGACTCGTTAGCGAGTACGGTAATTGACAACATTTCAAAAAAAAGCATTATTGTTTTTTCGCGTTTATAATAGCTGGTTAAAAATTAGACTACCCTTATTTCTCGGTTTTTCTATATTTAACTTAAATTCGTCGTTAATAATTTATTAAAGAAATAGTCATTAAAAAGACCGTATAAATATGACCGTATAAAAAAAAAGTAACTTTAAACAGAAACAGAACTGACTGTCATGTCATGTCACATTTTTTTCAATTCCTTTGGTAATAAATGGACTAAGGGCACTATAAGTGTATTCCTAACATTCACAATCCAACGTTTTTTTACTGTTTTTCCTAAATATAAAAAAAACTACTGCATAAAAAAATCTAAAGATATTTTTACTGTAATCATAAACATACATAACATAAATATAAACTCACGCCTTCATTCCCAGAGTGGGGTAGGCAGAGTCTTAAAACTTCTTGATAATTCTGTAACCACATATTGCACAAGTAGGCTAAGATGTTTCCCAGTGTATTAGTGATAGGTGGCAAGCCCATCGCCTAACAATACTGGAAGCCTTTATTCCCTTAGTCGCCTCTTACGACATCCACGGGAAGACATGGAGTGATACTATTCTAACCCGGCAACCACACGGGTGCAGTGTAAAATCTAGAAACGGTACTTTATTTTACTACCTTAGCACATAATGAATTGTTGTCAATTGTAACTCATGGTAAGGGTACAGTAGTTTGGGTTTGTATATTATAGTAATCATTACGTATTTAACAATAACAATGCTACATAAACTTAGTTTCCATCGTTGATGAACAAATGACCAGCCTTTTGAGTAAACATTTATACCTTTTGAGTAATGCTGATATAAGTGAGTTTTACTTGTGGGAGGACCTTGTGCAGGGTCCGTCCGGGTTGGTACCACCATCTTATCCATTAAACTACCGCCAAGCAGCAGTGTTCGCATCGTTGTGTTCCGGTTTGGGGATAAGACAGCCGGTGAAATGACTAGCATAGAGGCATTCCATCTTAGTCCTCAGGGTTGGCAACGCATTTGCAGTCTTGTGAATGCGAATGTCTATGGGTCACAGTTTCCACTTAACATCAGGTGGCCTGTGTGCTAGTTTGCCTTCCCAAGCTATAAAAAAAAAGTGAAAAGCAACTTTTCCACACAAGTCTTAATATGGATGTAGGAGTAATTACGAACGCCCATAGATATGAAACTAAGTTCCAAATTTCCGCTCTTCTCGGCCTTAATTTCAATACAACCGTAACACCCAATCAACAATATTAAAGCGTGACACAGTTAACAATATAATCCAAGCCCAAGCGGAACAGACCACTCAATGACAGACGCCGACAAAGCCCCGCCAGGCATGCCAGCCCGATCACTCCTAATTGTGTGATTTGAGAAATTCATTGTTGTCCGATAAATCTCAATCGCAGTCGTTACAACAAATTCATCTTTTGTAACCAATCACGAAGTTCTAATTAAATGAAACGGGTTTTTCGATAATTTTCGACAATTTCGATAAGATTCGTCTCGAAAGGCGAGTATTGTCTAGTGACGGACAACTATCTGGAGATGTCATCGCTTTGTTGGCTTTGAATTGGAGTTGCCAAATGGTTTGAGCGGCTTTATATACGTTATGCCAGAACAAAGAGGGATGACTGGGGGAAATGAAGCTGGGTAGAAGACTATAGGACATGTCTTGGAAAAATATACGAGATAACTGTCAAAACATAAGCAAAGTAATCTCGCTGCCTGTTGTAACTTTGATTTTATGGATCCTTTATTTGTCTTTAAGAATATAATATTATCGTCGGTAATACTGCAAAACTAACAAACAAATTTACGATAGAGCAAAATAAACCTTACATTACAGTCTTATTAAAAAGGTGCATTATGCTCCTTATTTAAAATGTTACTTACGCGGTTTTGCAGTTTCACCGACGATATGTAAACGGAAGCACCGTAACTTTTGCCTTAGTTCTGTAATTAGATGTGATTGATTCTCCAAATCCATTCTTCAGAACAATAAAGACCTAATTCAAAATTTCAGCTTTCAAAATTACATATATACATACATAAACTCACGCCTTCATTCCCAGAGTGCACAAGTAGGCTAAGATGTTTCCCAGTGTATTAATGACAGGTGGCAAGCCCATCGCCTAACAGTACTACAAGCCTTTATTCCCTTAGTTGCCTCTTATAACATCCACGGGAAGTCATGGAGTGGCAGTTTTCTAACCCGGCAACCACACGGCAAAATTAAAAAAATCTAAATCAAAGTCATAAATATATTATTATAGAGACATAAGTCGAAATTTAAAATTCTGAATTAGGTCACTATTTGTTCTGAAGGACGATATATTCTTAACAATTTTACTTTAAATTTATTCTAGTATTGCACCTTTATCATCATACCTGGGCTAACTCGGGGCATCTGTACGAAAGTGATGTAGCAAAATATTTTATCGACATAAAATATATCGATGTTACTGCCAACATCTAAATGTTATTCGACATAAATAAATATTACTTATTTTCTCCTCATTTTTAGATTAAAAATAAACAAATTAACACGTATATTTATATGTTTATTTTAGAATGGTTTAAATAATATACCTACAATCAATATTTTTTCCATATTTTTTCCATATTTGTCGGTATTAATGATTGCCGTCTAGATGAAAATATCCACTTTAAACTGCTAAACGTACGAATATGAATGGTACTGACGGTAAATTGTCATTTTGATTGAAATGACATCCGCATATTTTTATTATCTTAAGAGGCTCGATATCAGATATGACATCGAACCTCTTTACAGTAATCGAGAATGATCAATGTGCACATGTATTAATTTAATTAAATCGACATCTTTTTTATCGATATCAAATCCCTAGAACTTGCCCCGAGTTATCCCAGGTATGTTTATCATCAAAGACACAATAACATCAATCACTCTATGTTATTTTTGTTTATTCTTTATTAACACTGTTGTATGTATCATACTCAAAAACGCAAAAGCTTGTAAAACATATTCGATTCGACAATTTTAATCGAATACGAATGCAACAAGAACTTGGCCGTCATTTTCAAGTCAAGCCTTCTCTTTACGATACCCACCGGCGTAAAAATTAATTAAATCTGCATCGCAATCAACTTAGCTTAATGAGTGACTTGTATGCGCCTGCGCTTGATTCATGGCATATTGCTTCCTTTTTCCTGAAAATCGTAACTGGCTTGCGCGTCGTTGAAATTTTAACCTTATTTTAATGAAGCTAAGGCACTATTTGGATATTTTTTTCGTGTGAGATACGACTTTGTTAGAGCCTTGAATTGATATTGAGATTGTACCAATACTTGTAATTCAGGTATAAAACGCGGTGCCTTTGAAAATAGTAATGTTGAATTTGAGTTATTTATTGATAGTATTAGTTATTTATATTAACGTTTCAATTTCAATCAATAATTTATTAATAATACTTGACTATAAAAGATTAAATTTGTATTACGCCACAACTGATATATTTAATAATAAATTTAAAAAAGTTCTAAAACCTAGTTGAACGAAATGCTGATAGGAACTCTACATACCTATCTTCTAGGTGTTATAGCTACACCTAGAAGATTTTTACTATTTTTACTATTTAAAAATAAATAGAACGCAAAAGAGTAGGTACCCCAACCGATGATAAATCAAAACGTTATTGGTCCTAGTCAAAAATACTATAAATCTTGTCAAGATCAAGCGAAAAAGGCTTACTTAACTCTAGTATACTCCGTTTAAGTGTATACCATATGTTATTACGAGTTAAAAAAAAAAAGATAAAAGATGTTGGACACTTTTACACGTCAAAAATGTACCAGCGCTTCGCAAGAGACCACTGCTGACAAGAAACGCCGCAAGAAACTCAACAGTCGACTTACACCTTTTTTCACTAAATAGGACGCCATATTTAAGTCAAGGCTCACGAAATTTTTGTCAAGATTTGACAGTCAGCCGTGTTTCCTGAACAACGCAAAATTCAAGTTATTTTTACTAAGACTACATAATCTACTTTAAATTAATCTAAAGTACAAGCTGTATAATTTATGTCCAGCTTTACGACGGATTGATTTTATGGTTGCTAGTAAATGGCGGTCTTAGTGGTATCGTGACGCAGCATTTACCGGGATTCAATTTATTATTATTAGTTGGTATTATTGTGGGTTAAGTAGGGCTAAATCACAATTAAATTGTGAATTGATTTGATGTTGGTAAAGTATTTAGTGATCTAACTGGAGCAGTAAAGGGTTTGCTATAGAACGTCACTATTTACTGGTTATTAGTGTCAAAGGGTGCAACTTTTTTACACCTAAAAATAAAGTTCCACTAATGGTAAAAGGCTTATCTCCTAGATATCCAAGGATTCCTAGTGGGCTTTCTGTTAGTATAGTTTTCATGTGTGTAAACTACTTATTGTGTATTAAATGTATTTTTTTATTATTTTCAGATTTGGATGCTGTGACAATAATGGAATAAAAACTGTAAGAGCAATGTAAGTTTTAATGCGTAATATTGGTTGTTTGAAAAATTATCAAAATACAAGAAAAAATGTCCCAGATATATTTTTAACTAAACAAACTTTTTTAAGTCGTACGGAATATTTAAGTCCTCATTTTGGCACCAACACCCAATTTGCAATGCGCCAAACACTTGTCACAGACAGCAGCGCGACAGTAACTCAACGAGGAGACAATACGTGCTTCTTGAATAATGAAACTCAATGGGTCTGTCTACTGCGGTAAATGTGCACTGTGGGTAGCTTTAGCGTGTCAAGTTAGTACTGTGTAAGAAAAAACTTCGTATATTTTTTTAAGTGGTTTTACTTGTGGGAGGACCCTGTTCAGGGTCCGTCCGGGTTGGTACCACCATCTTATCCATTAACCTACCGCCAAGCATCAGTGTTTGCATTGTTGTGTACCGGTTTGGGAATAAGACAGCCGGTGAAATGACTAGCATAGAGGCATTCCATCTTAGTCCTCAGGGTTGGCAGTGCATTTGCAGTCTTGTCATTCATTTGCGGATGTTTATGGGTCACAGTTTCCATTTACCATCAGGTGGTCTGTGTGCTTGTCTGCCTTCCTATGCCGTAAAAAACAAAAACACAAATAAAAATAACTGGTAGTTCTTGTATGGCTAATTAAGGACAGATATTTTTGTACCTATATGTTTATTGTAAAATCTATATTTTAACATTGATTTCATACAAATATGAAATATTTATACTCATTAAAAACAACTTACAAACTCACGGACAAATATAACTAACGGGTGCGCCAAAGTTGAACTAATAATTTTTAGTCCGAATTTACTTTTATTCCTAATCATTGCAACTCCTAAAGTGTTTTTACTGAAACCGTCATTATTTCAGGATTTTTAAAGTATTTGACTGGTAGATAAAGTAAGGTTAGGTTAGTTTTGTTTTATAAAAACCCTGAAATAAACACTATTTCAGTAAAAATCACTTAAGGAGTTGCGATGATTAGGAATAAAATTACATACGGACTAAACATTTTAGGTGAGCCAATATGTACTCATAACTAACCTTTAGAACTAAAGATCAACTTTCAAATAAAAAAATGCAGTTTATAGGTCCGTCAGTGTACATTCTGTAATCTTTTGCGGTAGTAACATTGTATAAAGAATTCCCATAATGACAATGGCAAATAAATAATAATCTAGAATGATAATAGAGTGCATGTTTTGATGAGTTCATAATAGCCGTTAGTTAACGCACGGTTCTATTTCTCATGGTATTTTTTGCAAATCAAACCAGATGTTCGACTTGTGAACAAAATGTTTGCTTCGTCATCTCGTGTCATTGCGCTAATCGTTTTGGGAGTTAGTTCGATCAAGTGGCCCCGCTGCTTTTACAACAGCTGTGTCTTACGGCGTTATTGAAACGTTATCATTACATTATAGTACTATCCCACCTTCAAAATAATAATAGCGACATAATCCAAAATTTCAGCTTTTAAACTTCAAGTCATAATTTTATTATTATAGTATAATAAAATTATATTCTATTATACTAACTTGAAATTTCATACACACATACATACATAAACTCACGCCTTCATTCCCAGAGTGGGGTAGGCAGAGCTAAAGAATTACCAATAAGTCTTAAAACTTCTTGATAATTCTGTAACCACATTTTGCATAAGTACGCTAAGATGTTTCCCAGTGTATTAGTGTCAGGTGGCGAGCCCATCGCCTAACAGTACTACAAGCCTATATTCCCTTAGTCGCCTCTTACGACATCCACGGGAAGACATGGAGTGGTATTATTCTAATCCGGCAACCACACGGGGATTTCCTAATTAGGTATGTCGTTATTGTTCTGAATGTGCGATAGGTCGAAAAATCGTAAAATAAAATGAAGACTAAAATTGATGATATAATTTCAATCAAAAATTTAAGGATTTTTTTCAAAGACACCCTAGACTCTTAGCTACGCTACGTCACGTCAAAATAAGGTACTATCAGCCCGATGGAACTGACCTACCATAGAACGGTGTCACAGTGATATTATAAAACAATTTGTTTGACGGGAAAATAGGTTAAAATACTTCGCTGATTCCTTAACCTCTTAGACGTCCTCCATCAACCTTTGTACAACCTGTATTAGTATCATAGGCTTTTATTTTGGTGAGAATTTTGGTTTATTCGAACTGTCAACATACACATTATTTATTATGTGATTCAGTCCCGTTTTATAGTTTTAGAACCTACGCAGCTATACCTGGTACCTATACCCATTGGTTGTACCATGGAGTTCCTATTTGTACCATTATGTACCTTCTGATTTACCGCTTCGTTTGCCATTCCGATAAAAGTCACCTAACAATTACACGCCGTTGTTCTGCATTAGACATTAATTCTGCGCAAGAGTCGGGCGACGTTTCATTTGATTCATGCGTCATTGATATAAACCTATCCGACAATAGACTTGCACTTGAATATAGACTTAATCTTAAGACAATGAAGTTCAATTTCAAACGATTCTAACTGTTCTTCTATTTGAAGTAAAATGCCGCATCTGTATTTTAAAAAGCTATAGCAAATTAAACTTTGTTTAGTTTGATGTATAGGGTTGTTATTGCTATTGAATTTTTGGAACAGTTAAGCTGTTCTGCTATAGATTTATTATTTGTATTTGGGAACGAGTTCCAATTGTCTTGAGTTGCGATTAAAATGATTTATTGGACAGTGCTCCGTCCGTCACCGGTTCGTGGAGATCGTTAAGTCGTGGTCGTATCGGAGTCGTTACGTTTTACGGTATGCTCTTTGATGTGACGGTAAATCGTAGCTGAGTTATTTTGTTCTGTCTGGAAATTGGATTTATGGGTTCTGGGTAGATATTAAAACTATTTCAGGGATAAAAGTTTGGGGGATTTTGCGTTTATTTGGTAGTGGGTAAGTGGGGATGTTTTGGCAATCACTTGTGGCGTGAGCAGCTGCTCTGCTTTAATTTCGCAGGTGTTTAGATATGTACAAAAAAAATAAAAATAGAAGCGAATTTCCATTCTTATTCATGACAATATGTCAAAGGAAACTTAATGTTAAGATTGTTTAACTAAGTGCAGTGTTCACCAACAATTAAACGGACGGTTAGCGATTTAACAGTTGCCAAATGTATTGACTAACAGCTGATTAAGACTTAAGTATATTAAGCTAATACTACCATTACAATTATTACATAACTAAGCCGTAGGTATTGCTTTACAATAACCATTATCACTTGCAACTCCATGCAAAAACATATATACCTACCTACTAATCGTATCTACCACATCGTCACATCACCCAGTCAACACGGTTTATTCCGGTAAAGACTCCCATCTTCAGCAGCGCTGTCGCTTCCAACAGCACTGAGGGACACGACGTCTCAATTATTCAGCCAACACGTCGCGGGCTATTCCAGTGCAGTGGAATTAGATCCTTGTTCTGTTTCTGTCACATTTGCCGTCCCGACAAGGAATTGACCTTTACGTGACATGATATTGGGAGCGTCGTACGAAGACTGTAGTTGACTTGGGGCACTTTGGAATTCTAGGTAATAGACGATGTCACCTTGGTACAGTTAGGTTAGTTGAACTGCCTATGAGGTATTTATATCGCTGTCTAGTACCTATAGTACAAGCCCAGAGTTTGGGTTAGGTCAACTGGTGTGACATAGTCCCCTAATCCCCTGATATGAAGCTACCGGTCCAGTAGCGCTAGACAAGGTTTAACACTACACTACTATAGGGTCGAGGACTATCTGATAAAAATGCCTGGCTAAACTAAACACCTAAATAACTTAATGGACCCGATTCTACGTGCACATCGCTTAAATAGCCTAAAACGAAATTGTCTAATTTTAAGATATAGTTTAGTCATAAAAAATATGTAAACATTGTATATTGTCTAGGAGACACGGTTTCAGTGGGAGAATGTATCGAAACTTTATGTGTTTTGTCTTGCACCGTCATAGGTAAGTGTAATTTCTGAAAATTTCTATTTTTGAATTTTAAACATTCTAGTTTTAAACATTTCAATATATTTGTCAGCTTCTGACACGTATATAAGTATGCCAGTGACAGATGCTTTATACACATTTGACACGCGATATAGACGTAGCCATACTAAGTCAGCATATTGCTCTTATTTACTTAAAACAGCACTGCATTGCGACTGCATCACTCACATCCTAGGTAATGCATCTATGCACAAACTTGCAGCGACCCTTTAATCCAAATTTAAAGTAGGACGACTGGAATACCCGATCAGTCTGGCTGTTCATCCGAATAAACGGTTATATTTAACTGGAATATTGATTCCCTTAATGGGGACATCGGATTGGGATGTGTTGGCAATGACAGGCGTAGGTAAACATTTAAACGAGGAGTTTTGGAGGTGTCATTTATACCTACTTACAGTCTGTGAGCATTTAGAAGAAGCTTCGGTTTAGTACTTCTCTCTCACTCGCTCTCATACGATCTTGTTAAGAACGAGTGAGAGAGAAGTACAAAACCGAAGCCTCTTCTAACTGCTCACAGACTGTACTTAGAAATGTAGTGAATTATGATACGACATCGTATTTGGTGAGTGCTAACAATGGGCCTCATAAGGAAGCTCAAAGTCACTCAGAGGGCTATGGAGAGGGCTATGCTCGGGGTTTCTCTGCGTGATAGAATCAGATATGATGATATCCGCAGTAGAACTAAGGTTACCGACATAGCCCGAAGAATAGCTAAACTTAAGTGGCAGTGGGTGACTGATGGTCAATGTGGTCAGAAGGTTCTTGAGTGGTGTCCGCGGACCGGGAGACGAGCTGTAGGTAGGCCTCCAACAAGATGGAGTGACGACCGCGAAGATCGCGGGAACGCGGTGGAAGCGAAAAGCACAAGAGCGGTCTGAGTGGAGTGCCGTGGGGGTAGCCTATGTCCAGCAGTGGACGTCTTTCGGCTGACATGAGCGTATTTGGTAGGAAGAGCTCGTATATTGATCATGAATTCTCAGCCGGATTCAGTATCCATTGATTAGCTAATTGAGAAAGGATGATGAATTCAAACTTACCCTTATTCACTTTATGTAAACAATCATTCAATATTTTTCACAGCATACTCAACAACTGCCATCACTCTCCCGACCGCATCAATATCGGTCAATCTTCTAATCCCATACAATCGACGGCAGACAAAAGATTTAATCGTCCGCAGGTTCGATTCCGCTTTGCCGCCATTGTCCGCGCGACAAAAACTCATTACATCGAGATCCTCTCCGAATTTGCGATTAATCTGACGCACTCACTAGGATGGTTTGCTGCTGCGTTTTTACAAGCGTTTACCTATTTACCTTATTCATAAATGCACAATAGCTAAAACATGCCTAAATTTTTCTTTGTCCTTTTCTGTCATTGTGACATTTGCATCTGACAGAAAGTGACAAAGCATACTTTAACTAAAGTACCTTTATGGTGCGTTTATGAACAAGAGTTAGACTTTACATCATTGTGTGGCTGTTTATACAGGGTGCATATGGATCGCTAGCACCATGTGATCCTTTGACCTACCGCCAAGCAGTGTTCTATTTGTATAAGAGAATCGGTAAAATTACTAGCTTAAAGGCATTCCATTTTAGTCCTCAGGGTTGTCAACTCATTCGCAGTCTCAAGATTGCAGTCTTAAGATTGTAGTCTTGAAAATTCTATGTCTATGGGTCTCAGGTTGAACTTACCATCAGGTAGCTTGTGTGCTCGTTTGACTTCTCTATGCAATGCTTGTGAAGCTGCGAACGCATTGAGTGATTGAACGCAGTCGGTGCGTGTTGGTTTTAGTAAGGGAACGTGAAATATTGCTGCGCCAAGTCTCTCAATGTCTCGTCGTTTTTATAAACGCAGCGTTTCCCCGCGCCGGGCGTATTGTTTAAAGTCCGTCTCCACAGCCTCTCGGGTAATGAGCTTTACTCCATTCCTTCTTCCCATTGTCCAATAATTTTAGATTTGATTGAAATCTGTCAATAACATTTATTCCCCAAACGCCCAATGACCGGGTGGGATTTGAATTGAATACCGTCCAAGAAAAAGTTCTTTTAATTTTGCATTCTGAAACGGTAATTTCTAGCACCCTATTAAATAATAATTAAATGATAATTGCTTGCGCATCTACAGGGCGTCCCACAGCTATGCCACATGGGAGGAAAGTGCCTTGAATATTGTTGATGGAGCATTTTACTGAAAGAAGACATTATTTGAATTTAAACTGCATTCATATATATTAAAATAATTACATGGTTGAGAGTGCCACTTTGTGTTCAAAGGGAAGGGACTCATTTTGAGCATTTGATAAATTGATTAATTTCGTATTAAAAATGTTAAAATTCATGGTCTTCCTGTTATTTCTGACACTATGTTATTAGCAAAAAATAATCCTTATGATGAAGCCTTTCGATCGGTATGATAACCTACAGGGTAAAAAAAATCTCGTGTCGTTACACTTCGATTCGATTCCCTCTCCAACCATGTAATTATTTAAATACCTATGAATTCAGTTTGAATTGTTTTTTTCATCACACTTGCACGTAAACAGTATCTAAACATACAGGTTAACTTGGCCGCAATGCCCCATATAAAACCCTCGACCTTTCCTTTTACCATGAAACCCAAGGTCGGTAAGTAATTTTTTTTTTATTTATACCACAGCACACAAGTCATGCAAGTTCAAGCAAAGAGTTTACACGCAATTGAAAAATTGTCTTAAAATGTTATTTAAACAGGAATTTCATTGCAATCTCGCTACATGTTACTTAAATACTCAATTAATGTTCTTAATAATCGATTTTAATAGTTTTCTGTATCAAAACGTCGTTTTTTTTTTACACTCCTTCAGGGCTGTATGTATACCTACGTAAGTATTTGCCCTTAACGTTTCTGAACGAAACATTTGTATAATCTGTGGAGTCCGCCCGCCATCCGCTTAAAAAAAGTTCAAGTAATTCGTAATAATAGTTGTGCTGACTTGTGTATTTATTTACTCGCAAATGTGATGAAAAACATTGTATGTTTCACGGGCGGTAAGGGAATTACGAACCTCGACTCAGAAAGCCCTCAGTCTTCGACTTCGGGCTTCTACTAGAGCCTCGATCGTAATTCCTTACTTACCGACCTTAATACACAATGTACTATTAAATTCAAACAATGTCTTCTTTCAGTAGAATGCTCCATTTACAATATTCAAGGTACTTTCCTTCCATGTTGCTCAACAAACGGTTAGCCGACGTTTCAGTTTATCCATACGCTTCGCTGTTATTATTATAGTTATAAAAGATAAAAATAAACTACTCTAATAACCACAGCTCCAGTATATCAGCTGACACATCACGCGGCAACTCAGCTCAAATGCAACAGCAAAAGGAAGAGCAGCACTGACGCGCGTCTAATATACGTGACGCGAGACGCGTCGTCGGCGACGCAATATGGCGGCGCGTCTGTCACCATGACGTGACGTGCAATTTGCGCAGCTTTCCTTAGTGCATTCGGGAAAAGTTCTTAAGTTTATTCTAGTACGGTCTATTTATTTCCAACCGTGTTGTCAATGTTATGGTAGCTCTTTTTCACTTGACAGTAATAGAAGTCGATAACAATTTAAAAGCAATATGGTGTTGCCGAGTAGAATGGAGATGTTTGCCAATATCAATAATTTTGTGAATGACTCTGTCAACAAAGTTAGCGGTTCTGGGATCAATTCCACGGTAGTGTAAATATTTGTATTTGCCGAATCATGATTTGGTAATAAGTCAGAATATCGTCATTTAGACATAGTTCCAAGGTGTATGTAATAATTTCATGCGACTGTAAATTATGTTATGTTTAAAATAGCATAATAGTACTCTCCATTCAGTATAACGCACCTGTACAGTGTTAATTTAAAAACTTTCTAACCTCAAAATGAACTATTTTTGGAGAAATACATTTTGGACATCATTTGGCCAATGTATTATCTGTGATAGGTTTTTTTTTTAAACAAGCTGTATTAGCGAAAAAGATTCATTTTAAGGTTATAATATTATTGTTTACCATATTTGGCAAGTAAGAATGAACATAGTATAGTAGCTACATTCTTAAAACCTAGGCGGTTACAATTCTCATTTCCCTTTCTCCCGTGTAACTTCACCATAAAATACAATTCCAAACCGTTTACAAATTCCGATTCCAACATAAAAATAATGCAAACCGGAATGGTAATTGGATCTAATTTATTTTTTAATCTATTAGCATGAACATGACCTTTGGGACGCGCTGCGCGTTCGGATGCGCGTGCGCCGGTGGTCTGCGCAGGATTAGCATTTCTTTACACGCGAGCTACGTGCTTTTGATACAGCTACGGAATTTATTGATTGATTTTATAGTGCTAAGTGGAGTTGGGAAGTAAGTTTTTTTTTTGTTACGTTTTACTCCTTGACAAAAAAAGGGGGGATAGCTAAGATTGTCGTGTGTTTGTACGTCGGTTTGTGGCACCGTAGCTTCCAAACTTGTTTCATCGGAATGGTTCGTAATTAAGTTTAATGAAAATCGGTAGGGTCGTTTTCATCACACTTGCACGTAAACAGTATCTAAACATACAGGTTAACTTGGCCGCAATGCCCCATATAAAACCCTCGACCTTTCTTTTTACCATGAAACCCAAGGTCGGTAAGTTTTTTTTTTTAATTTATGGCACAGCACACAGGTCATGCAAGTTCAAGCAAAGAGTTTACACGCAATTGAAAAATTGTCTTAAAATGTTATTTAAACAGGAATTTCATTGCAATCTCGCTACATGTTACTTAAATACTCAATTAATGTTCTTAATAATCGATTTTAATAGTTTTCTGTATCAAAACGTCGTTTTTTTTTACACTCCTTCAGGGCTGTAAGTATACCTACGTAAGTATTTGCCCTTAACGTTTCTGAACGAAACATTTGTATAATCTGTGGAGTCCGCCCGTCATCCGCTTAAAAAAAGTTCAAGTAATTCGTAATAATAGTTGTGCTGACTTGTGTATTATATTATAAGTTTTTTCTGCCCTATAATTTTATTTATTTACTCGCAAATGTGATGAAAAACATTGTATGTTTCACGGGCGGTACGGGAATTACGTACCTCGACTCAGAAAGCCCTCAGTCTTCGACTTCGGGCTTCTACTAGAGCCTCGATCGTAATTCCTTACTTACCGACCTTAATACACAATGTACTATTATGACGCATCTTTTAAAAAAGGGTCGCCATTACATCGGGGGTAAATTGCAGAACAATTTTGAATGAATTTGGTTTACATAGTAGTTCTAAATTTGGATATAGGAGACGTTGTATCCTGAATTTTGATACAGTTTCTATGGGAATACGGGAATGACATGAGAATGAAATGAGCCTGAAACTAGACAAAAAGTTTAACAAATAATTTTCTATTATTATTTAGTATTTTAAGAGGGAAGGAGAAGAGGAGGAGGGAGGGAGGGAGGGGAGTATTTTTGGGGGAGGCCTATGTCCAGCAGTGGACGTCTTTCGGCTGACATGATGATGATGATTTTAAGAGGCCATCTGTGGTGCCACGCCCCTCAAGAATCAAAAGGGATGGCTTTATGTGCCTCACGCGAGAAATGTGAGATGGAAATAGTTCGCGCGCGCTTTCATGGCAGTGACAAATTAAATTAAAATGCTGATTACTTTGAATCCAAAACATTTATTCAAAAAATGCTTTACTAGGATTAAGAAGCTACATAAATACAACTATTGAATCGAAAATCATCGTTGAAGATTGTAGCGTTTCGAAGATGTAACCAAAAACATGCAAAAAAGGTGTCATGTTTGAAAAATAAAACTCGAGGATTTTATTTCTAATCGTGTTTTCACGTTTGCCAATCTCAAGCAAATATGATCATCACCATCATGTCAGCCCAAAGACGTCCACTGGACATAGGCCTCCCCCAAGGCTCTCCACTTAGACCGGTCTTGTGCTTCTCGCATCCACCGCGTTCCCGCAATCCTTACAAGATCGTCACTCCATCTTGTTGGAGGCCTACCTACAGCTCGTCTCCCGGTCCGCGGACGCCACTCAAGAACCTTCTAACCCCATCGGCCACCAGTCCTGCGAGCGATGTACCCTGCCCACTGCCACTTAAGTTTAGCTATTCTTCTGGCTATGTCGGTAACCTTAGTTCTACTGCAGATATGATCAAGTTTAAAATATCCAAAGAACAGATACAAAGGCGTTATGATTATTGAGATTCAGATCGCGGATCACTACAGACTTAAGCCTAGCTCTTAAGACTAGATTGAGATTGCCTAATGTGACGATCGTATTAATAAAGTCATGTACGGCCATGGTTTAATTAAGTAGGATATTGATGATAATGATGCTGATTAATCATTAATCAACTGTCTTGAATAGGGAATCGACAGATTGATGGTTTTGTCAAGATTAAAATCAACTAGGCGAATAATTAGCGGCGTCATAGATGAATGATCATCAGTTGAATATGCAGCCAATTTAAACTTCATGAAATTGCAAAACATTTATCAGTGAACGTTCCTTAAATTTAAAAAAAACAGCCAAGTGCGGGTCAGACTCGCGTACGAAGGATTCCGTACCATCATCTGTGAACTGCCTAGCTATCACGGTTCGTGAGATACACCCTCGTGACAGACAGGCGGATAGACGGACAGACGTACAGCGGAGTCTTACATCTATGTAATGGGAATAAGACATTGGTAATGACGTGGCGAATAGGTTGGCTGATTTTCAGTCCAGTGTATAAATAATTATTGTTTGGTGGGTAGGTAGAAACAGGTAAGTCGGTAATAATAACTTGCACTAAACCTAACGATTGCATATTCTATAGGCTTCGTACTTTCGACAAGTAGGTATGTAATTTGTCTATTAACAAGTAATTGCAATTTAAAAAATAAGTTCGCAACTATTTTTTTAAATTAAATTTATACTGGGCTGAATTTTTTCAGCCAACCTATTCGTCATAATATTGCTTACCATATTAAATTTAATATGAAATATTTTTAATCGAATAAACAGCTGGGAGAGGGTCGTTTTCTATTCGGATCTTAGACCATTTTTCTGATTATCACATATCTGTGTGTTCACAATACAACAACAAAGAATAAGTATAGAGGCATTCCATCTTAACCCTCAGCAGCGTTAGCAATGCATTTGTAGTCATAGGATTGGATTGATTACTTGTGGGAGGACCTTGTGCAGGGTCCGTCCGGGTTGATACCACCATCTTATCCATTAACCTACCGCCAAGCAGCAGTGTTCGCATTGTTGTGTTCCGGTTTGGGGATAAGACAGCCGGTGAAATGTCTAGCATAGAGGCATTCCATCTTAGTCCTCAGGGTTGGCAACGCATTTGCAGTGTTGTGAATGCGAATGTCTATGGGTCACAGTTTCCTTTTACCATCAGGTGGCCTATGTGCCTGTTTTCCTTCTCATTGCCATTAAAGCCTAATAACGACGTTTACTCAACTTGATATTCAAGTAAATAAAACACTTCTCACTTTCAACACATAAATTGCGAATCAAACAAACCGCGTGCGCCTACGCATTTGCATAGCTTCATTAGGGACCTCCGATATCGGCAGCCATTTTTTTTTCTTAATCAACCCGTGTGAGGTCCAACGCCTTAATTATTATTGCGGGCGATAGCGGCGAGTTAATGTGAATAATGGGTTAAAGTTAATCAGGGTACAGATAGGCAAAGCCGGGTGCGATTAATATGCCTTGATAAATTAAGTGAAGGTATGAAGAGTGCAGCTATGCACTTAATACAGAGTGGAGTTCTGTAGCTTGTGTAAAAAAAACCGGTCAAATGCGAGTCGGAGTCGCGAACTGAGGGTTCCGTATTTCAGATAATATGCTCGGTAACTGTAAAATAAAATATTCATTTTGTTATGAACTTTACTTTCTATGCATTAAGGTAAATTTTGACTGGGCAAAATTTTAACACAGATTTTCAAAGGTTTTTTGTTATTTCACAAAAAGTGTAAATAATGAACACTTCGTTTTATTTTGCCCGTAAAATATAAAAATATTTATCTATAAGTCAAGATTAAGAGAAATACATTTATAACATTCAAGACTCATGCACCCTTCGCGCTTATCAAAAATATTTGTTAGTTTCCTAAACACAGACACTGTTAAGCTAATCGCGTCGTCCTAACTTTAATAACTGAACGCAGGCTTTGAAAAACTCAACTATCTCTACACCATTAGGACAGAGGAAGTTCTAATATAGGTACCATGACTTTCCTTGAATGATACCAATCCAACGATATCCCATATTTTCAGTCACAAAGAAACATGGAAAGTGTTTCCTATAATATTGAATGGCATACTTCTTCATTAGCATAAAGATTGTTATGCATACATATTTTTTGTTCTAAAGCACTTTTGGTCTAAAATTGTTTTTTGGCCAAAGCAAAGTATAAGACACCTAGGTCTCAACAAATGTTTACATTAGGTTAGGTTAGAATTGGCGCGAAGCGCCACAACTGCGCGGATTAGGATTCGCCTCATGGTCAACGTTATATCAAAAAATCATTCGTCAAAGAAAAGTTATACTATTTAAACAATTTTTCGACCCAACAATATTATGCAAAATAAATTTCGTTCATTGCATTTTCGAAACGTTGGTAGGTATGCAAAAAAATATGTGGTGAAACAAAAAACGGCCAAACAATTTTAGACCAACCGGTATAAAACCGGATAAAAACATACCCGCCCGTCACTGCCCCGATCTCTAAACGCTCAGGACAGCCAAACTTTTCTTGCCAATTTGATTTTGCAGAAGGAATGATAACCAGTTGTCATGCACCGGTCCGATGCACCGCGGTGCAGGTTCGATACGATCCATGGTTGATAACGATTTGAAATGCAATTTCTGTGTATCGAGATAGACTAGGCGGTCGACTTTAAGATAATGTAGGAAGTAAGAACGTCTTGGTGGAAGGTGAAATTATTTACCTTGGCAGTTTTTAGACAACTGATAAAGATTTCATTCAAGTGAGTTTGATGTTACACTCATAAAAAGCGAGCCACACTAACTCACAATTTTGCCAAAAACTACCATATTTTCGATGTTATTCTAAAAAAACATATTATTATTCTAATCGGCCGTGACTTCGTCCGCAGAGATCTCGTTTAACGTGATTCCTATAGGACTGGGATAGAAAGTACCTATATATTTTAATCCAGGACGAACTCTATCTGCTTGTGTGCCAGATTAATTAATCATACGAGCGCCAAAGGCGGCTAATCACGACATTTGAAATTCATGCCATTGACGCAAGACATCGGCAATTGCCGTCAAACTTCTTAGGTCAAGTCTATGGCGTCCGAGACACATGGTATTACTTCGTTGCTTGGAGTTCTAAAGACTAACAACGCAGGAATTCTAAAAGTCGTTTATCCAATTTTTCGGGATAAGAAGAACTTTATATCCGTCTCCGGGATATAAACTATCTCTGCACCAAATATCACGTCAATTGCTTAAGGCGTGAAGCCGTGATCAAACAATCATTTTCGTTTGTAGCATTACTAACTTGCCTTGCAGTTTGCTCGAGAAAGAACTCGCAGACTCCAGGTGTTGCAACATCGAGCATTATAACTCCCTCACACTCAAAAAACGAGCAAGACAACAGTCTCAGACGTGTAAACACCACACATCCACATCAAAGCCGCATTCATCAAACCACAGAATCAATACGAGGCGGGAACAAAAAAGCGAAAGAACAAAATATAACGGCGGCAGAGTTTCGTTTTTCCCGCTATCTTCATATCCGGGCTGGGAAGCGCAGTGTGAAGGAGCCTTAGCCATATAGGGATGTGTTGGAGGGTTCCGTGGCCTGAGAACGTGGGGGTTCCATCGAGAATTTGTCTCCAAAGTGTGTGGAAAGAAGTGTTTTAGTTGCATTTAGTAGAGAAGTTGTAAAATAAAGAGAGGAAACAAATGAATAAAGTTTCACAGTCTCATGGAACACATGTCATGGTCTGATGAATAATGATGATGACCTATCTGCAAAAAAACACCCGTGTTTTATTGTAGTGTTACAGTGTGAGAATAAAACAACTGATGAAATGACTCCCATAATAATATCTTGGTCCTCAAAGTTGGCAACACCATTGCAGTCATAGGTCTTATTGGCTATGTCAGTGTAAAGATTTGTCTGAAATTACCGTTTTAAAAAATTTGAGGTTTACTTTGACGCTTGTGATGGTCATATCAATTATCAGGTTTATTAATACGGTCCTGCAGGAGAACTGTCCTAAGATTTGATTATGGGTCTTAGATGGCGTGTGTGCTTGTTTGCTTTCTTCTCCGCAATGATGGTCTTGTGCGAAGCGCTGGTAGATTCACTGTACATTTCCGACGTGTAAAAGAGCCCGCATGTGGCAAATTTACTGAATAAATATTTTGATAACTCTGTAACCACAATTTGCACAATTAGGCAAAGATGTTTAACAGTGTATATTAGTGACAGGTAGCAAGCCCATCGCCTAACAGTACTACAAGCCTTTATTCCCTTAGTCGCCTCTTACGACATCCACGGGAAGACATGGAGTGGCACTATTCTAACCCGGCAACCACCCCACTCTGAGAATAAAGGCGTGAAGATATGTATGTATGTATGTAAATATTTTGAATTTTGAATTTTCTACCATAAAAAACTAGACAATAAATATGCAGTCAAGTAACCCTAACTAAAAGACTAATCAACGTTTTATACATAGCTTGAACTTCTACAAAATACCTCACGGAACATGCATGTTCAGTCCACACATCCCTACGTCCGCAGAATTTTCACGCGTCTGTTTGCTATCCGAAGATGTCTCGACTCGAATGTTGGTGCGAACTGAACGGGAAACCTAATGAAAACCGTCGCCGGCGCCGGCGGTTCAAGGATTTACGTCATTTTCGCTTTTTTATAACTGCGGCTTAATTTGCAACCACTGGTTCCAGACACATTTACAGCCAATGTTATTTCAATGTCCTACGATTCGTAATCGTTAATGATATCAGAATACCACCTATAGCGTAACCGGAGCGGGAAAACCATTCTATAATGAGCGTTGCCATAGTTATAACAGTTCTGTAATTATTAATTTAACTCCCGTCGCAAAAGGGGTGTTATAAGTTAGACCTGTGTATCTGTGTATGGTACTGTAGCTGTTAAACAGGTGAATTGATTTGGATGAGGTTTGTTTTAATTTGAAAGCACGTTTTCTAGCGGTCGTTCTTAACTAGGTTTCATGAAAATCGTTCGGATGAGGTGTCGATTACTACCGCTATCTGAAAATATAATTAAACAAATAACCCTCCTTCTGACGCAGTCGGGTAAAAAAACACGCAATTTTATATTACTAAGGATTAAGTAGGTCTTATTAACACAATTGGCCGTGTGGTTGCGGTTAGAATAGTGCCACTCCATGTCTTCCCGTGGATGTCGTAAGAGGCGACTAAGGGAATAAAGGATTATAGTACTGTTAGGCGATGGGCTTGCCACCTGTCACTAATACAGAATTATCAAGAAGTTTTAAGACTTGTTGGTAATTCTTTAGCTCTGCCTACCTCACTCTGGGAATGAGGGCGTGAGTTTATGTATGTATGTATTAAAACAATCTAAATTTTGTATTAAATGTAAATTAATTTGATCAAATCTTAAAACGGCTCAGTGCGTACGGATCCAAACGATTGGATATAAAATTATAAACTTGTCACGTTGCCGATTTTATGCGTTAAAATACACCTCGGGTCAATACCATTACGACCCCGCTTTATTAAAATTAGTTTTTATTTATTTAAAGAACTTTAGGTGTTGAACTTCCAACAGTTCCGTAGCGTTATCGATTACCGATTTAACACTTTTAAATTACTAAAGAGGCCTAGTCAAGTCGGTTTAGTAGGTAACGTGATTATTTTTTTAATACTGACCAAATGTATGGAACTTACATAATAGCGCTTTACGCGACCATCGGCAGCTTACGATAATTCTGTAATAAAAAAATCTATAGGTTAATATTTCCGCAATATATGTCTAGGGTCACAGATGTAAAGATTTTAATAAAAAAGTGTGGAGAAGGTCCCGCAGATACTTTTTTTTTATAGAATTCTTATAAGTTGTCCTGTAATCTACAAGCAATGAACTATATTTCATAAATAATACTCTTCGCACATCTTTGTTGGGGTGTTAGGATAACACCATCCTACCAAATTTCTCCTGATTTGGCCAAGTAGATTCGACGCAAATTGGCTGTAACAGACAAACGGACAGACAGACAGACGAACGAGTGATCCTATAAAGGTTCCGTTATTCCTTTAATTTACGGAATCCTAAAAAATGCATCTTTTTTTTTATGGCATAGTAAGGCAATCGAGCACACAGGCCACCTGATGGTAAGTGGAAACTGTGACCCATAGACATTCGCATTCACAAGACTGCAAATGCACTGCCAACCCTGAGGTCTAAGATGGAATGCCTCTATGCTAGTCATTTCACCGGCTGTCTTATCCACAAACCGGAACACAACAATGCGAACACTGCTGTTTGGCGGTAGGTTAATGGATAAGATGGTGGTACCAACCCGGACGGACCCTGCACAAGGTCCTCCCACAAGTAAGTAAAAGATCAAGCAAATAAATAGATAACATTATGACAGGCATAAAAACGTTGAGTTTTTTTCTGACGTTTTACTATTCTAGTTCATACGTAATAAACGAACGGAATTGATATGCTGATTTTAATTAGTGTGGGGCCGAACAAACTTGGTTATTGTTATTACAAGGAATTTAACGGTTTTTAAATGACAATACCCAGTGAGCCTGCTGTCTTAACGATTATTGCCCTCTTATTGTGTTTTTGTCCGTAAAAAGACATGCTTTTTGTAATTGTGGCAACAAATTTGAAATTTAGTGTGAGTTTACGTTTATTTTCTGGATTTTATTGTCAATTTATCGATATCTAATACGATTATGTCCCGTTTTGTAAGTGTTGTTTGAGTTTTTGACTGCTCCTACCTAAGTTCTTAAACTTCGGTGTTCAGAAAAAGTCGCACGGCGCCTTGTCATTATTGGGAGCATTAAAAAAAACTATTATGTGTATCGTTTAGCACTTATTATATTATTTTTATTTACGGTAAATACACATTTGGCCAAAAATATACATTTATTGGTCAATTATCAAGTGATACTCATTTGTGGTTTCTTGACCTTCACAATTGTTTTTTTTTATTGCTCTTTTTAAAAGGCGTTTTACATCCATTATAAATTCCTTCTTCGTGTTATATTAAAAATAACTGATGCAATAGAAAGACACTTTACCTCTTGCAAAATAAAGGAGTGTTGATTTGATGATGATACAGTATTAAATAGTATTGAAGATGTAATTAAAACTGTTAAATCTTGCCATATCAGGCTTGTACTCCTGTTAGGCGATGGGCTCGCCACCTGTCACTAATACACTAGGAAACATCTTAGCCTACTTATGCAAAATGTGGTTACAGAATTATAAAGAAGTTTTAAGACTTGTTGGTAATTCTTTAGCCCTGCCTACACCACTCTGGGAATGAAGGCGTGAGTTCATGTATGTACGAGGGTGCATTGAAAAGTTCTGAGCCTAAGGTTGAATATAATAAAAAAAAAACAAATAAATACTGGCAGGTCAAAGTGCCATATTTAGTCGCCATTATGCACTATCTTTTGTTTTTTTCCTGTCACAATTTTGCATTTTATGCTGGAACTGCTACATAAGGTCACTGATTTTTCAAGTAATGGATAAAATTGAGCACCGTTCTGTCATAAAATATTTGCAAAAGAAGGGGTTAACACCAAAACAAATATTTGAAGATATGAATCAAACATAAGGGCAATCTGCTCCATCGTATGCTACCATAAAAAGATGGGTAGCTGGTTTCAAACGTGGCCGGGAGACTGTTCAAGACGAGCCTAGGAGTGGGCGGCCGTTGACGGCTACTACGGACGAAAATGTCAATAATATACTAGATGCGATAATGAAGGATAGGCGATTGAAGATTGTGGAGATAGCGGAAGCAATGGGTATTTCTTATGAGCGGGCACAGAACATCATCACCGATGTTCTTGGATTTTCTAAGGTGTCAACCAGGTGGGTGCCTAGACTGCTTTCAGTCGAGAACAAACGAGTACGTGTTACAATTTCCCAAGATTGTTTATGTATGTTTCAACGTGACTCCGACGATTTTTTCAATCGTTTTATAACTATGGACGAGACATGGGTCCACCACAGTACACCAGAATCGAAAGAACAATCCAGGCAATGGAAAAGACCAGGTTCACCACCACCCAAAAAAGCCAAGGTCATTTTGTCAGCTAATAAGGTAATGGCCTCAGTTTTCTGGGATTGCAGGGGGGTTATCATGAATATCATGATAGACTATCTCGAAAAGGGCAAAACAATAAATTCGGACTACTATTGTGCTCTTTTACGTCGTCTGCGTGAGGAAATTAAAATAAAGAGACCTGGAATGCTGTCGAAAAAAGTACTGTTTCACCAAGACAACGCTCGCGTTCACACTTCGGCGAAATCAATGGCACAAATATATGATTGTTGATTTGTAGTGCTGCCGCATGCCCCTTACTCGCCGGATCTAGCTCCTTCCGATTATCATCTCTTCCCAAACCTCAAAAAACACTTGGGAGGACAAATATTTTCGACAAATATGGAGGTACAAGAAGCAGTAGACTCATATTTTAACGACCTCAGCGATTCTTTTTTTTTTTGATGGGATAATGAAGTTGGAGGCGAGGTGGACTGAGTGCATTGACCTTCATGGAGAATATGTCGAAAAATAAAATTGTTATAAAAAGTGAGCCCTTTACTTTTTTTTACCAGGCTCAGAACTTTTCAATCCACCCTCGTATGTATGTAAATCTTGCCATAGTCCAAGCTAAGTAAAGGACATAGCTTTACGACAGACTGATACTACTCTTGTATTCTATAAAATTATATTACTTCTGACGTTGACGATACGATACCATTTCAAAAACGATATGGTTTTTCAGAGTGGAATAGAGACTCAGTTCATAATACGCCCCCTGTACACGTCTTGTGTCGTATCTCGCATTATCGCATGCGATCAGCGTTAATGAACGATTTATCTAAAGACGAGTTGGGAACGACCCGGGCGATAAAATTTTTATTATCACATAACTTTATCTGTTTGTATGTATGTCGCGAAATTGCAATCGGACGGACGTCGACATTAGCTGCTAAGTTATGGCTGAGCCCAAGAATGGCATTTAAGTGCATTAAAATGCAGTAAAACTTGAATGTTAGAGATATGTTATTATTATATTACTAGGTATGTTCTAGAATGTATGTAGGTATTGGTATTTTTTAATGCTTGATTGGTTAGTTTTTTCTTCTTGTCTAACTCTAGTAATGTTAATGGGTGTTATCGTAATTGGCAAGAGTCAGAAGTGAATTTTGTAGTTTTTATGAATAACGACGGTTAGTTTGTTCATTTGTGTTGTATAATATAATTAAGACTCTTAGGGCTTTCAAAAATATTAGATTAAAGTGCATGTAATTATACTTACGTATTTATTACTACGTCATTTCCGGAATGGGGTCGTCAGGACTTGCCTAAAGTCAAAAGGTGGTATCTCCAATTCAATAGCCATAGAGATACCGCCATTGGTTTTAGCAGGACGGAGCAACCGAATTACCTGTTAAAACTTTTTCACAAACAGGCTATAAGATTTAAAAAAACTGCGCCCTAGGCGTACTTTTTCGAATCAAATCGGAGAAATACTGGAAAAGGGCCGAATCTTAAGTACCCGAAACCGACGTGCGTGCATGACTCGATGTATGAATGGTGAAGAAGCGAAAGAAAGTTGTCAAGATCGTAGCAAGTGGAAACAAGTGGTCTCTGCCTACCCCTCTGGGAAACAGGCGTGATTTAATGTATGTATGCGCCAACGAAGTCAGAAATAGAATGTATCTACCCTTATAGCTTATCCTAATCTATCTCATCTAATAGAACCTATATTAATGTTATGGGAAGCAGATCTTAAACAATAATACACTGCGCTACATTATGTATGACATACAGATATAACTTTAGCCGTCTGTCTGTGTGTAACTGTCACGGCGGCAATGCGCCGCAATTGAGATTCATGCCCAACGTTGACAGCAGTCAAACACATGATTCATGTGACGGCTAATAATAAGATGGTTTGTCGGTTGTCATAGAGAGGGTTCAAAGGACCCTGGTATACTTATATATCGTCGGTGGGCTAAACCGCGTATCTGACAAATTTATGATAAAACAAAATAAACTTTAAAATCTTATTAAAAAGGTGCATTTTACTCCACCTTTACGCGGTTTTGCAACGATATATCACTATAACTATTTACCTGTGCAGACTTTCCTTGTCCAGATAAGCTTTTTTATAAAGTTGAGAAATACTGAAGGTACAAAAAAGTCTTTGTAAATCTTGTAGGTAATTATTATACTTTTTCTGATAAAGCATCGTTATCGTTAACAGTGTTACAATACCACCTTGCTATAGTGATAATAGTTATTTAATGACCGTTGCCATGGTAACAGTTCTATAATAGCCATTATAACATAGTTATTACCAACATTCTGCTCAAATAACAATTGGGGAAAATTTGGCATCGTAACTTTTTTATTGTCTTGTTAGAAACTGTTATAAAAACTTAAAATCATTCGGCTACACTCTCGTATTACAAAAGGCTTAATTACATATATGACGGCTAAATACATAACTGTTTTAGTTTTATAAGCTTTAACATTATGTTATGCAATTTTAGTCATTCCTAATTAACCTTTACTAACCAAATCATCAAACAAAATTATTCTGACGGATCAAAGTGAACAGCTAAAGCCAGGTGGCAGTCAGGAATCAAACCTGTAACCCGACACCCACGATTCTTACGCACATACTGCTACACATGCGTACGCGCAGATATGGTGGCACAACGCAAAAGCAACCTTTCATTATTAAACCGAAGGTTCAATTTCATTTGGAGTTCAATTGAAAATCCTGTCTTATTAAGCGAGAAACGAGCCATCAGTATTCATCATAATTTTGCCTCATTTTGCAACTGTACGCCTCCAAGCGAAAGTCACATGTATTTGTTAGTTTGTTAGGGCTGAAGTCCTTCAAATTGCGTCGGGTAGTTAGTTTAACAGCCGGTCTAACCAGTTGCATTTGAAAGTAGCTTAGATGCTGTTTTATTTATATTTTATAGCATACGTTCTATGACTTCTGACCTAGGTGCAGGAGAAAAAGTACTACATAAATTAAATAAGTAGGTACTACTCGTAGTGTGTGTGTGAAGTTATATGTAAAAGATTAAAATACATAAAATCATTTAAAAAAAATGTTTTTTTTTGGAATGAAGGAAAGTAATGACGTATCATTAATCAAAATCAGTTGACCCGTTGACGAGTTACGAGGTGACATAGGAATGGACATACATACATACATACATACATGTCAGTCACAACCCCTTCACACAAAACCTTCCTTTTGGACTTTGCCGCAGACGGATAATAAACTGACAGTGGAATTTATTATTTAGCTACGTTATACAGTAGAAACGATTACAGATTGATGATAACTCAAGCGCCAAGCCTTTATATAGTGATCTGTAAACTCAAGTGTAAAGCCTCTACTTGCCTTTTTCTAAGTGAAACAATTATGTTATCAATTACATGCAATATCGTGGCATTTGAAGATCACATCGCGCGTCAATTCTGCCGTATCTATCACTTGACTAACCGATGCCAAATCAAATACCAATGTTAAATTAATGTGAAATCAGTTTTTCCACTCAAAAATCCGTGCGCATATCATTGACTAGTTTTGGACGCTCATCAAGAGTCGTTCATTGTCACTGACAGGTACTTGACAGCACAGGTTGATGACACTTGTAATGACGTTCGGGTACGCTTACAAATAGGGTCCTTAAAATTCGTCGACCAAAAAATTATGAGGGATGTAGGTGAGACCTATGGCCTAACTATCTAGATTCATACCTCCCAAATAGATGAATTAATTTTAAAATGAATTATTTTAATTCAAACCTTATTTAATAACAAACGTTTTTAATTTTGTTTGATGTAAATCGGTTATACCGATCAGAAGTTAACAGCTCTGCAAGTATGGGCTGCAATTTGTTTAGCCTCTGACCCCCAATTATTTAACTTAGGAGCTAAATTCTATTCAGTGGAAGAATTTCCACTTTTCTTCGTTCTCTGTCAGAATTTTGACCTCCTGCTATGACACGACATTGGCACACCAACCAACAAAGAGGTTTTGAAGACGGTAAATGAAAGAATACATATTTTAGATACCATAGAATGTTAATGCAGTCTCAGAACATGGGACCTTGGTCCGCCGATATGAAAAGCTTTTTTAAGGCTCTGTCATCCCAGCTCATAGATATCTCCGGAGATCCTAGAGCTGGTGCTTACCTCTCCCAAAGGATTGGGCTAGCTATCCAGAGAGGTAATGCAGCCAGTGTTAAAGGGACCATGCCGCGAGCGGACCTGCTAGGGGTGTTCTTTTTAAAGTGGTGATTAATATTTACATCTTTAATATTTGACTAGCTTAGTTTTATTTAAATTTAAACAAGTTTAGTTTTAACTTTTAATTGTTAACAGTATTGGAATTAGTAAAACATCATGAAATGTAAAAGAGGAAATGATGGGACACGGCACGACAGTTTCTTTTTAAACATTTTGGAGGGAAAAGTTGAGGTAAAAAGGGGAAGAGGAAACCCGAAGCTTACTTACTTTTGCCAAATTAAGTCAAGCTACTGAATGAAAATAGTTTAACCGAAATGATGATATCAATTCAACAATACCATAATAATATTAAATGCCCATTACAAAGTGAATGATCCACTCAGCCAATTCCGTTTGGTCAACAGAAAAAACAATCCCAATTTTCGGAATACCATTAATTTATTATCTCATTGACGGATGCGTGAGATTGGTTGGCATATTTTTAATGGCGTCGCCAGCGGCTGCATTACCGAACAATCATTCAATTTTAATAAGAGACGTCATGAGATTTCTTAATTGAAATTTCGCTTTTGGGATATATTGGCATTTGATTAACGCGGTGGCGTTTTATCCACGAGTATTTTGCTTTAAATTTAACGATATTTTCGTTGTGCAATAATTGAATATCGCTCATATAAAGTTGATTTTTAAATAAGACTCAAAAGCGTGGGTGATTTGTGTGAAGCACATTGATTTCATGAAGGATTTATGTACCTATCTCTCTTAATTTTGACTTTTGCAATTGTGGCGTCTCGTGCTGTCGCGATAGGTGAATAAACGGAAGAAAAAAAGAATAGCTAATAGTGGACTCAAGGAAACAAAAGCACTCGAAATTTGTCAGCATAGCCATACTCTAAACGAGGTATAGTTCACCATACTTAACATCTTAACCAATGTTTATACCAGCTGTAGTGATTATAAAAGTAAATAAATTGTAAGCGTTTAATTTTTAATGTGTGTGTGTAAAAAAATTATCACAGGACAATCTCATACCAATTGACTTAGTCCCAAATTTAGCACTAGGCTTGTACTAGACACGATATACTTAAAAATTGTGTAGAAAAATGAATACTTATATAAATAGAACACCTCCACGACTTAGAAACAAATGCTCGCGCTCATCACACAAATACTTGCTTCTTCTGGGAATTGAATCCAGGACCGCTAGCTTCATAGGCGGGTAGTTAACAGCTAGGCCAAGGCATCGTCGTTATGAGGTATACAGACAACTTTATTACAATATAAGCATTTAAGCATGCTATTTAAAATCAAACCGTATAGTTGCCGGGTTAGAATAGTGCCACTCCATGTCTTCCGATGGATGTCGTAAGAGGTGACGAAGGGAATAATCCTTGTATAGTAGCGGCACCGATTGATGGCACTTTCGACGTTTGCTCGCTGATGAAGTTCCCTGAATATTGACAACAAATATTGAGGAACAGATGTCAAACTTCATTTTTGCAGGTACACACAACATCACACCTAACTAACCATTAAAGACAGAGCAGAAAGAAGAAGAAAGAGATGTATATATGTGTATTATGTCAACTTCTATGCATTCTAGTGCGACTCTCTTTCATGCAATATTTCAGATTTCTGAAGTGTATAGCTAGATGTGTTGCTGTGTGTACCGGAATAGTGATGGACCGCTGGGGCTGTTATTTACCGGAATGCATTTCGTAACTAGCTTCATCTTGGGATTGATTTTCTTTGCTCGCATTCTAGCGTTCATAGTTTTAATCATAGGTAACAAAATCATTTTTTTTAAATTGCTTGATGATAACAAAGGCCCGCTGACTGGTACAACAACGTGTGTCAATGAATTCACTGCACTTTCACGTCATCACAGCTGGCAAACACGCTTACTAGCTCAAAGTTAACGTGGTTTAATGATTATTTATTCACTCATTTATCAATAATTTCACATTTTGTATATTTTGACACAATATTTCAAATTTCTCACAATGTCGACTTCTAGGCACACAATTTATTTCGAGAGTTTGATTCAAAAACTCTATTGGATCACAATTAAATAGAACGTCTTTATATTGAAATTATTATACTTCTCGCACTTGACTGATTTTTTTCCCGGTGGTAAAATTGAGTGTTTTGTAACACTATTGTCCGTTTTTAAAAGTGCCGATCTTAGCCGATGGTGCAAAATATGGTTGCGGAATTATCAACAAGTTTTTAGAGTTGTAGGTAATTCTGTAGCTCTGCCTACCCCACTCAGGGAACGCGTGTGTTTATGTACTTAGTATTAAAATCAAAACGTACCCCGTCAAACCTACACAATCACAGAACCAGAACAAAACTAATGTATACTTAACCAACAAAACCGTGGCAATCCATAATTCCCGCCAAAACCCTATCAGCATCAGACGGGTAATGAGTGACGATAATTAAATGTCGTCTCGTGTCGAATTAACAAATCCAAAATGGCGGACAAGTATTGAAGGATTTACTTTATTCCCGAATGACAAAATGACGCTGGATAAAGCGGGAGTTAATTTTGGAAAGGTAAGTGACGGGTGGTGAGTGATTAAAGCTTATAGTTTATTTACTGTGTTTAAAATAACAGGGAATATTCACAAACTCATCCATTATACATTAATTATCTTATCGATTAACCTACCGCCACGCAGCAGTGTTCGCATTGTTGTGTTCCGGTTTGGCGATAAAACAGCCGGTGAAATGACTAGCATAGAGGCATTCCATTTTAGTCATCAGGGTTGGCAGTAAATTTGCAGTCTCAGGATTGCGGTCTTGTGAATGCGAATGTATATGGGTCACAGTTTCCACTTACCATCAGGTGGCCTGTGCATGTACAAAACAGTTGAGAGAATCATTTTTTGAGTAGGTATAAAAATATGCAAAGGGATAACATACAGGGTGTCCCAGAAACCGACGTCAACCCGCCTAGGGCTGATAGAGCAGCTCATAAGCTATCGATTTAACCCCCATGTATGTTCAGCAATTGTTATTAGTTTCCGAGATATTGATCATTTAAATAAGAGTTTTTGCCATTTTTCCTTATGTCCGTGGTTTTCTTGCATGATTAGAATCACTGTGAAATATGGAAGTTTTTAAAGCTACATGCCATTTTCTTTTTTATTTCAAATGTTTGAGTAAACGCACAGAGTTACTTTCTCCATACTAAGAGAACCCCGCGTTTGATTTTCACCTAGTATGGAAAAACAAACTGTGTGTTTTCTCAAAAAGTTGTAATGAAAAAAAATTTGGCATGTAGCTTTAAAAACTTTCTTATTTTACAGTGAGTCTAATCAATCATGCAAGAAAACACTGAAAAAAAATTGAATTAATACATGAATTTAGGGATTTTTCGTAGCACAAAAAGGAAAAATGACAAAAATTCCGATTAAAATTATCAATATCTCGGAAACTAATAACAATTGCTGAACATACATGGGCGTTAAATCGATAGCTTATGAGCTGCTCTATCAGCCCTAGGCGGGTTGACGTCGGTTTCTGGGACACCCTGTATATTTGTTCCTATCTCATTCTCAACAAGGTGCGTTTAATTAAACAGATAAAATTTAACTCGCACATAATCGTTAATGAAAAAAAAAAACAAATTTAAATTGTTGTTTTCGGTTCGTCCCATCTAAAGAGACTAACCATCAATTTTACCAAACTGGAATATAACTGCTAGATTAGTCTATACAAATTCTGCGTTTAATCTAGGTATAAGAATAAGACATTATTCTTAGCCTTCAATTTACCGTAGTTAATGTAACCCAAAGTTTTAACTGAGACTCGAACTCTAAAACCCTCTATATCCCACTTCTTGTCACCGTTTTTTTGACCCCCATTACAATTGCAGTTCCCAAGAAAGTCCTTTCTATTACGTTTTTGCGTCACTGCACTGTGGTACACAAATCACTCAGTATCGGTCATAATTTTACTCGCCGTGTCAAATTTGATAGATTTATGACGTTTCTTTTTCGAGTAAGTAAGGCGACACTATCTGACAAACACGATCGAGGGTTGCCAGAGTGTAAGTTTGGGATGTTGGGAATGTAAAAGCTAAGTTTAAATTGTTTTGAAAAATCTAACGTTGTTGGTACGATGACGATGATTTAAAAAAAAAAAATATTTTCACAAAAAAGATAACATTTTCACAGTTTAAATTTGAACACTTTACGGTAAGGATAATATACATTTCTGTTACAACAGGCTCAGGTCTCAGCATATACTGTGAGCTGGGTCAGCTGCACAGCGCTGGTTTTCAGCCTGCACCAGTTTTTAGGTGATGTTGCTTGAAATTTCAACGCACAGCCAAAATGGCTGGACCTAGGTTAATGTTGTTTTTATTAAAAAAGGAAATTCGACTCCAAATGGCAAGAAATAAGGCGAAGTCGCGGTTATCCTCCAGTTTTATATACGTAAATTTCCTATGTTTTTTATGAATGTTCATTCACAGTAAAGATTGCCACCACATTTGAATATAGTGTAATCAATGAAATTGTAAGGATGTGTATTATTTCTTAAATATTCAGGTTGCAATAAAAAATTACAGAATTGTAATAATTTAGAAATGTTATTGATTAACGAGTTTGAAGTTTATAAATGTAAAATACCTTTTTGTAATGTATTTACATGATGATTAAAAAGCATAGCTCAGCTAATAGAAAGTAAACTTTAAATTCCATTGTCCTTTGCAATCACGGAACTGCAATGCATTGCCAACCCTAACGAACTAACGTGTAATGCCTCTCTGCTAGTTATTTCATTTCATTGCAAAAAAATGCTTTGATTTATGCCAACCCTGCCTCTGACCAATGTTTAGGCAAAGTTTACTTATCTGTTGTGTAGTCAAGGTCGCTTAAAGTTAGGCAAAGTTACTTTGATATCCAGTAGTTCCTATCTTAGACCTGGTGCTTCGATAGAAATAAACTTTAAGGGGGTTTTAACTTGAGCGTTTAAAGTACAACGGTACTTTTATAGTCATAAGTACTTAAAGAGTTTTGAATACTTTCTGTTAATTCAATGCAATTAATTCAGACTACGAAGTTTATGGTTTATCTATTCACAAGTTTTTTTATACATTATTGGATACAAACAAGTCTTTCTTAATTAGGTACCTGTAACTTTTCTGGAACTTTGACAACAATTTTTTTGTGTAATTTTACGCTATTACATATCATTATTAAATAAAGCTATTAGTATTACCTACTGGTAAATATTGCGTAAGTGTAAGACAATGTAATGTAACGGTTATAAAAACAGTACCTAAATCAATAATAAAACAGTCCAAATTTTCTCTAAAACTAAGATTATTTAATAGTAACGTTACTAAAGCATGACAACACTGCTTCTCGTAGCAACGTAGCCAACCGTCAATTTCATCCTGCATAGAAAAACTCATGCACAGTGGGCAGGTGGCGTTCGGAAAGCCATCTCCGCTGTCAAAACTTGTAAAATATCGCCGTCTCAGGCCTCAGGCGTTCAGATATCTAAGATTTATTCAGTCGTCCACAATGGGGGACGTTTTAATTCTTTTCATACGACAGATTTATGTCGGGACAGATGCACCACTGTGCGATAGCGCTACCCTTTAAGTTATGTTGCTGATTTTGGTATGCGAGTTGTTTTAGGGGCATAGTTAAAAATTTAAAAGTACTTTCGGGAGAACTATGTAGACATAATAAATATTTTCATCGGGTTATTTTATTACCTAGTAATATTTCTTTTATTTAGTTCCAGATATAAACTAGTAATTTTGTATCCGCACAAATTAACCTAGTCTCAAATTAGGTTCTAGGCTTGTACTTCGCTAAAAAAATGCTCCGCGGGCGGTCTCGATTTTTGATTTATTTTTTAAAACTTTATTGCACAATGCAGCATATACAATGGACGACTTAACGCCTTAAGGCATCCTCTACCAGTCAATCAATGGGCTAAACTAATAAAAATAAAATTTACATACATACATACATACCTTCACGCCTGTAATCCCGGAGTGGGGTAGGCAGAGCTACAGAATTACCTACAACTTTAAAAACTTGTTTATAATTCTGTAACCACATTCTGCACAAATTGGCTAAGATGTTTACTAGCGTATTAGTGACAGGTTGCAAGCCCATCGCCTAACAGTAGGTACCTACTACAAGCCTTTATTTCCTTAGTCGCCTCTTACGACATCCACGGGAAGACATGGAGTGGCACTATTCTAACCCGGCAACCACACGGGATCCTGCGGGATCGGGAAAATTTTAGTAAAAATAAACTTATACTAGTAATATGTAGCCATATAATTAGGAAATCCAAAAAAATATGACAAAAATGGTAAATCTATATTAACCATGATTATTACTCTATAGCAATAAAGCCTCTATTTCTACACTTTTCAAACACATAAACAAATGAAAACACTAACAAACACCCTAACATAAACCAAACTAAACCCACCTCGAATTTAATCTTGAGCATATTTTTAACTGCACTGCACGTCGGATCCACTTTGCCGACACCGCCGCGTGTACACGGGCCCTTATACCAATTCAAACGCCGTAAAAAAACGCTGACATATTTTTTAATCTCGTAAAGTATTAACGCGCCTTGTCTTAACGATTATTGGGACTCACCAAGCTACATCAAAAACCACGAACGCTTTCCGACAAAGCGTAGTTAAGTATCGATAAATCAGTCAATTTATGCTGGCGACGTACGGGGCGACAATCGGAGTGAATGCTCTGAAAGTGCTAATATTAAAACATAAAACCAACGGCTCCAGCGCTCATACAACGTCTACTTCAGAATTAAATTGTCGGCACTGAATATTTTTTAAAGGACTGTCAGGAGACATTTTAATAATTAATATGTTGAATTAGTGTTAATTGCTAATTAATGGTTTTTTAATGTGTACTGATAACGGTAGCTAAAAGCTTGTGTGACGTTGTAATAAGTCGCCATTTTTGAGGTTTTTAATAGGATTCAAGTTGAGTCAACGGCCGAGCTTGTTAATTACCCTGAGTTATTTTATAAGTTCGGTTTGTATTAAATTTCTTCATCGTCAATTAATATTCATTTTATACCTGACATAAGTTAAAATACTAAAACCGATGTCAGAGCCTTACTTTTTTAAAGTGGATCACCTCTTAACTACTTATTAAAATATACTTGAAATATACTGAAATAAATTATTTTTCACTTTATTTAATTGATCAAATCAGCCACTCTATTTTCATATTATTTGTCAGGATTTTAATTAAGTAATTAGTTATTTCCTTAATTAAATTTAAAGTAGGTCTTTTGGACCAAACTTTACATTCTTGTTTAAACTTGGTCAAGATGATTTTAGATTTTTGGTTGAACATGTTATACTTCATAAATCATAATCTCTTATTGATTTGTAAATACTTTCTGCGTAAAGTATTAATTCAATAACGGATTCAGGATGCTGTTAGGGTCGCCCCGCTTCTGCAGCGCATCTGGCATATCTCTGGAGGCATGCATAGATGACTTCCATGAGACAGAGAAAGAGAGATGCCTCCCAGATGTGTCGCTTGCGAGCAGCAACTCCCTACAATCCAATGTGGAGGGGAGATAGGACAATCCTTTTTACAAGAACTGGGTGTCAGTTCATCCCCCAATATATCAAGACCATAAGTAGCTATGTGAAACCTTGTTTAAGATTGTAGACACTAACACTAGCCATGTAACAGCAGTGTTCGCATTGTTGTGTTCCGGTTTGGGGATAAGACGGCCGGTGAAATGACTAGTATAGAGGCATTCCGTCTTATTCCTCAGGGTTGGCAGTGCATTTGCAGTCTTAGGATTGCGGACTTGTGAATGCGAATGTCTATGGGTCACAGTTTACACTTACCATCAGGTGGCCTGTGTGCTGTTTGCCTTCTTTCCAACTTCCTATCCAACAATTTACGGGCCAAGTTAGAATGTTCTTCGCTTTGTTTTCTGTATTTCTTTTCCTGTGCACCACTTTTGTTAGTTTCTCTATAGATTGACTGATAGATAATGAGATTAGACATTAAATCGGCCATTATTGGTACTTATGCCAGTGCAATAAAGAAGAAAATAAAAAGATCTTCAATCCAGCGGCGCGCGCGCCGGTGCCGCGCTCCCGTATGTCCTCCATTATAGTGTCAATAAAGAATCCGGCCGATAACGCGACCAAGGGCATCACCATAAACCCCGCGCTATACTGTTATTGGTTACTCGATTTATCCTTTTTTTTTCTTTGTACAGCCTTCAGACAATTTATTAAGTGGTTCTAAATGATTTTTATTCCGGAGACTACCAGGTGTGAATTGAGATGAGATTTTTCGTGAAAATTTAGGAGCCCTTATAGTTTTACCATTGTCTTATAGCTCAGAGACTCTAAGTACCTACTAGAAAGCTGTAATTTGGCATTAATATACATATTAGTCATGCCAACAAAGTGGTAAAACAAAATCATGTTTTTTTTTTTTTTTTTGTGTACCTCCCCTACACGTAACGTGGGGATGTTTTTTTTTGTCTCGTGTGATAGTGTTTTGTGTCGATGGATAGGTCTTTCAAAAATATTGCGGGTTTGTGGAAACTATTTTTAGATTAAGGGATCCATTTATGAAATACTAAGCTTTAAAGTGCTAATAAGACGACGCGCTGGCCTAGTTGGTAGTAGGGAATGCATATAACCGGTTATTACCGGTTTTTACCGGTTATTTTCATACAAAATCGGTTAATAACCGATTAAATTGCATTCCCTAGTTGGTAGTGACCCTGCCTAAGAAGCTAGCGGTCCCGGGTTCAAATCCCGGTATGGGCAGATATTTGTGTGATGAGCGCGAATATTTGTTCCTGAGTCATGGATGTTTACTATGTATTTAAGTATATATTTATCTATATAAGTATTTATATCGTTGTCTAGTACCCATAGTACAAGCCTAGTGCTTAGTTTGGGACTAGGTCAATTGGTGTGACATTGTCCCCTGATATTTATTTATTTATTTATTTAATTTATGTTAGAGTCAAGTGTCCCCCCCACAACAATCCAATATCAACAGAGGCCCTGAAATATCTATTCAGTGCACAAATAAGGGTTTATTCTCAAACTATGGAATATTTAAATATTAGAAATGGCTCGTGAAACGATTAAATTCATTATTAAGAACGAGATTGTGACACTTTTTTTTTTCGCACTTGCTTCAATATGATGCAATACGCGATAGGTCTTACAAAGTCCTCCAATATGTTTTCCTCGACTTGTTTGTGGCTCGGATCTCCCTTTCTGTCTATTCAGTAAAGATAGAGACGCACTGAGCGACAAGCGAGAGAATATACCATGTGCTACCGGTTGAAGTTGGGAAGCTAACATAAGCCTATATGGAAGCGAGTGAAAGAGAAGCACAAACTGAAATATCTTTTCCATCGCAAGGTAATGGCAAACTAACATACAAGCCATCTGATTGTAAAACTAATCTGAGATCCAAGGACATTTGAATTCTCAAGACTGCAGCCTTAAGACTGAAAATCCTTGGCCAACCCTGATGACTAAGATAGAGGTTATCCCCACACCGGCACTCAAGCAATGGTTCTTGACGGTCGGTGACAGGATAAGATGATGGTAGCTCTGCGGACGGACCATGCACAAGGTCCTAACCACCAACAGCTTTTTTGAGCAGAGAATATTTTAGTTCCGTAAAACAGTAAATGAGTCAGATCTCAAGTTTTTTTTTTTGATTGGATAAATAATGTTGTTGTTACACACGGTTGCATTCCCGAAATTGCCTTTGAGGGGGCTTTCCCTTGTGGGCGCCTTGGCTCTGGTTTTTAAGCTACTTATTCACTATACTGCTGCCCGAGCATGTCGAGGGCGGTCATGTCAGATTGGAGATCTTACGTAAATATTTTAAGTACATATTAATAGTATTTTAATTTAATAGTGAAAGTAATCATGATATCACGGAATATGTAATTGATTTCCCGTGTCTTCAGGTTACGGAGGTCAAGCCGTATAAACATACACACACTAGCCGTAAATTACATAGATTAAACATAAACTCGACTTCCTTAAAACCCAGTTATCACTAAAATCGTCTATAATCGTATCCCTTACTCAATAATTGCTTTTAATTATCTTTAAACTGAATTTTAATCAAGCACTTTTCAACATAACATAAAAATATCAATCTTGATGGAATGAATTCTGGAAAACGATGAGTAAAACGTCAAGAATTCGTTTTCAAACTTTAAAAATACTTGATAAAAAAAAGCATCATTAATATGAGACAAGACGTGAGATATGGACGGCCGAGTTATAAAATCAATTGAGAAATCACAATTCCGACCTTACTTAGTTGTGTTAAAGATAGCTTATCGAAAAAAGCCGACGTTTCGATTCTTGGTTTTATAAGTCGCTCCAGACGATATGTCACACAATTTATGAGATGCGAGTGACGCGATTCGAGTGATTCGGAATAAACCCCTGTAATAAATTCGATATCAAACGGACATTGTCGTAATGCGATACAGTGACGTCCGATGCCGTGATAGGGCCTCGATTTATAACGTAAAAGAGGTTTTCGTTTTTGTTTTTTCTTGCTCCTATTGTTAATATAATAAACAATGATTTGTCGAGTGTTTGGGGTTTTTTGATATGTTTTATATTAGATAGTTTTTATGCGATATGAAACGTATGTTGGTTATGATGTGGTGTTATTTTTTTTTTATCTATAGTAAAGCATTGTTCTTGTACTCTTTCGGGAAATTAAACATAACCTAGAATTAGACAAAGGTCACGGGGACAAAATGGACTTACTTAGATCCAGATAGATTTAGGACTAGTTCTAAAATAAGGGCTAAGCTTTTATTATAAGTACATATACTTACTAGACAGCAATAAACATACTTAGTATGTATATATAGATGGGAGCATTCTGTTTGACCCCATGGTATAATTTCCGAAATTTACATTCCGATAAGGTTTCTGCTTTATAAGACAGGGAGGCTAACGAGCAAGCGGGATACCTGATGGTAAGTTATCATCACGGTCCAAAAAAAAAACATCAGCAGCTCAAGAGGCTATTTGTTGTTTTTTAGGGTTCCGTAGCCAAATGGCAAAAAACGGAACCCTTATAGATTCGTCATGTCTGTCCGTCTGTCCGTCCGTATGTCACAGCCACTTTATTCCGTAACTATAAGAGCTATACTGTGGAAACTTGGTAAGTAGATGTATTCGGTGAACCGCATTAAGATTTTCATACAAAAATAGAAAAAAAACAATAAATTTTTGGGGTTCCCCATACTTAGAACTGAAACTCAAAAATTTTTTTTTCATCAAACTCATACGTGTGGAGTATCTATGGATAGGTATTCAAAAATGATATTGAGGTTTCTATTATATTTTTTTTCTAAACTGAATAGTTTGCGCGAGAGACGCTTCCAAAGTGGAAAAATGTGTGTCCCCCCCCCCGTAACTTCTAAAATAAGGGAATGATAAATGTAAAAATAATATATGATGTACATTACCATGCAAACTTCCACCGAAAATTGGTTTGAACGAGATCTAATAATTAGTTTTTTTTTAATACGTTATAAATCGTAAACCGCATTTTACCTTTCATTCAATCAACTCAAATATAATAAAGAATAAAGAAAAATATTTATTTAGATGTATAGTTGTACGGAACCCTACGTGCGCGAGTCCGACTCGCACTTGGCCGGTTTTTTCATTCATAATAATATCTTTGATACCGAAACTACTTGTTACGTAATATAAGTTAGGTTTTACTTAAAAAATAAGCGACGAGTTTTTTTTTTGGCAAATAAAAATATGGGAAAAATGCATTCGGTAGATAGATAAATAACATGAAACATCGTAGAATCTAAAACAAAAAATCATATTTTAACTTATCAGTCTATTACACTAATATGTATTGTATCCTTGCCGAAACTCGAACCCGGGAGCGCTCGATTCATATAAAGGACCATTTACCAAGCTTACGGCCTCAAATTTCAACTATGTAACTAATTAATTAATCTAGAAGTGTTTCATTATCAGCCAATAGGAAGCGTTAAATTAAATTATGTCCAACTAAACAACCTTCATTCGCCAATCGTTACCAATCTTTAATATATAATTAATTATTAATAATATACATTGACTTAATTAATCCAACTGTTAATCAAGTTCCGTAATTACCTGCATCATTTAAAGTACATTCCAGTTTTATATCGCTCGCAGTAAAAGGTTTTAATAATAAATTATTATAATTAAAGTCGTATGGAAACGTTGACGACACCAGAGCAGGGGTGACTAAGAAGCCGCCCCATTTAAAAAGGTTTATGACCAATGGTATGACTATACTATACTTATAGTTTGAAACTATTTTTTAACCATAAAGCAAACGATATAGTAATCTTACTATTAAGGGGTAAAAGGTCGAAATTAATCATTATTTTAAGGTTTTCATACTAGAAACTTCGATGTCTGTAGAACTTGCTTGCACAGGATCATTAGTAGGACAAATTTTACATGGGTACTGCTTAATATAGGTCCAGTCAATTTAAAAATGTACGAGTCTGGTGGTTCCGTACCATTAATTGTAGTATGGCCTACTTTTTTTTATTTGTTGTTATAGCGGCATAACACTGAGTTGGAACCATTTCGTGACAACAGGTATTTTTGTCTGTCAGTATTTTAGTTTAGTATTTTTGTCGGTTTGTCATGAATACATGTTTTTACTTTCCTTTCTTTCTTTCTTTCTTTCAAAAGAAATGGGTGGAGAGCCTTGGGGGAGGCCTATGTCCAGCAGTGGACGTCTTTAGGCTGACATGATGATGATGATAAACATCACCCTGGCAGACAAATAGACGGACAGCAGATCCCTTTAACCTATTATTATAATTATGATGATGATGTTATCTTTATTGATGTAAATAATATAATTGTTGACAGATGCGGGGCAGTGAGGCGCGCGTCTGGCGGTAGAGATGCGCTCCAAGCAGCAGCCGCGACCGTCCTACCGCTGGCTTAGCACCAACGAAAACGGTAAGTCCTGCCTCATTCATAATTGGTATTCACGTTCAAACTTGCTCGTTTCTACATTATTTCGAGCATTTTTGAATTGTGAACAAGTTGCTTATAGTTCGTTCGTTCAAATAGTTTGCATGCTTTCACGTGGCGCAAAAAGCGGTGGCAGTAATTTCAAAGGGTTGTAATGCACACTATTTTAACGAACGAACTATACTTTCAAGTTGACAAACGTTTGTTAAATTTAATGTCACCTTAAGTCGAGTTCTGTGACTTTCTTCTTTCACGAATAAGAAAGAGACAAGTGGTTTAATAATTAGTGCTAACTGTTAATAAGTCTTCTTCCACATTTGGTAATGATATAAAAAATGACCTAAACGTTGCTTATTCAGTTATTCTATACATCCGTTAGTTCCGCGTATTATAAAGACGTCAAGCTAACTCGACCCTTAGCTGCAAAGAAAGTAACAATGAAACACTATTCCCACCGTTTTATCTCAATTACGTATCTTAATCAGAACATTTACGCCTCTTTAATCATCGTAACTTCAAACCAACAATAAAAAAGCTTTCTTAATCCAAAGGCGTTAATGTTTCTAATTGAAAAGCCGGATCAAGTATTTTTTTTAATCTACGCGTGACGTCACATCCAAAGACAACTATAGCAATAAACACAGAGTAACTGCTATAGAAAAATGGTCGATACGGAACGCAAATGTAATATGGGGTAATAATTCATAGGAGGTTTTTGTATGAAACTAAGCCACCGTGAAGTAATAAATAATATTTATTTTTGCTATTATACGCGTTTTTGTCAGTTGTAATGGGTGTAAAAGCGCAGGGCGGGATTTGGTCGGACGGGCCACGGAAACAGCGGGGTAAACCGGTTCTTACTGGATTTGGTAGAGTACATGGAACATTATAACGAAGTAGTGTTTTATTGATTAAGTATTTCATAGTATATTAGTAGCTTTTTGCGTAGTATTTGTGGTGAGAAACTGATTGATAGAGTAAGGAATGCAAAAGTCAGAGAGAAATATGGACTAAAAGATGTAGTGACTAAGATTGAAAAGGCATGCTTCGGTGGTTCGGTCATTTGGATAGGATGGATGAAAGAGATAGTGAGTGGAAGGGTTGGAAGACGTCGCCTTAGGCGTAGCCTTAGGCGTACTTTTTCTTAAGTACCCGCCACCGATGTGCATGCATGACTCGATGTATGAATGTGGAAGAAGTGAAAGAGATTTGTCAGGATCGTAGAAAGTGGAAAGAAGTGGTGTCGGCCTACCCCTCTGGGAAACAGGCGTGATTTAATGTATGTATGTATGTATATTATTCATATGTAATGAGATTCCATGTAATTGATATGACAAGTAAACATAGTAATCATGCGGGTTAATTGATTATACGAGTGACCACCGCCACCCAAATTACATAACTCAGAAGGATTGTTGGTCTATTACCACTGTATTTTTTTTAGTTAATAAGAATTTAATTTTTTTAAGTAATTAATGAAATACCACTCCTTCTAACTTTATTCTGTTTAAATCGTTCTATTGGCTCTATAGTTCGCGTCAGCCGGCTTTGTGGCCCCACATCACTAAGTCGTTTCATAAAACCTCTCTCTATGCCATCCACACTAAATCACAAGAGAATTTAATGTCCATCCCCACTCGCAGACTCTTCATTATTAAGTAAGTAAGTAGTAATTGTTATTACATAAGGGTAGTCTTCGTTCTCTTTCCTATGAGCATACATTTCTGCCGTCCAACGGCAGAACGCTGCAACTCGAGTTACAGCGTTTTGTGTTAACTTGCATCAAACGATTCCTCGTGAGTGCTTCTATCATACCTACGAAAGTCCTTTTAAATATATGTTTTAGTTTAGGCTGTAGAAATCTGTCAAAACGCGGCAAATCTGCATAAAACTAGCCAAAACACCATGACTGCAGTTCTTTCAACGCGTTTTTCTCAAAACTAGGGTTTTTGACTTGCAGCGTTCTGCCGTTGGACGGCAGATTTGTTTTGTCTCTTTCTTATGGAAATATTTCTTATCTAAGTACTTCAATTATTATTTTTAGTTTCTTTGGTAAGCGTATAATATGTATATATCACTTTTTCTATTTTATTAGTACTATAAAAGGTTGTCTGGAAGAGATCGCTAATCAGCGATAAGACCGCGTGTTTTTTACCTGTTTTATTTTTAATTGTACTGTTTCTCTGTAATGTTTATGTTTGGTATTCAATACAGTGTTTTGTATTGTATTGTTAGTTGTCTGTATAAATTATTGCGAATATCATATTTTGTTTTCTAAAGCGGCTGCTACACGGTTAGCAACCGAGCCTCCAACCAAGGTGACCTTGCTGGTTTGCAGCCGTGTAGAAGGATGTTTGCAACCAAATTTCGTTTGACCTTTCTTTGCCCTTGGTTGACGGGCGTGCGCTGACAACCGCGGTTGGATGCCGCCGTTGTAAACCGTGTAGACGCTTGTTGCCAACCACGCAAGGGCAGTTGTGTCTCTGCAGGCAAAGAGTGCGCACGGCCTCACGCAACCAGCGTTGCATATGTTTACTGATTTACTGAATTTGCAAAATAAATTTAAATAATCTATTGGATTTTGTATATATCTGAATAGACTTCAAGTTTTATGTAGAAAGATCAATGTTGACTCATATTCTTTCCTTTTTTTTTTCTGTCCTCACTTGCGTACAAAAGTGCTAAAGCTACGCCAACCTTCTGAAATTTTGAAAGCCATATCGTGTGCGCTGTGCAGTCGTACGATGCGTGTTTTCTCTCCGCGAGCAGTAGACAGACTGCCTGTTGGCAACCGTGTAGACGGAAACGCAACGGCGTTAGCAGCCGAGCCTCCAACCAAGGTCACCTTGGTTGGAAGCTTGGTTGCTAACCGTGTAGCAGCCGCTTAAGTTGGTACAAAATTAAATCTTATGCGTGCGCAGATAAAGTTAAAAACGCCTGAAACGTAGTAACTTTCACGTGTTACATTTCGCTATCTTAAATTATTGTTTAACTTAACTTAACAATGGGGCCAATTCGGTTTAGTGTTCTCTAATTTTATATCTTATGCATAAATTTATAAACGTCAGACTCTATTCTTGTAAGACTAAAATTGAGTTTTGTTTGTTCGTTGTTGTTTGTCAAGCCAAACTTGCACACAAACGTTAGGCTAGACAAGATTCTTGACGCAAACGTTAACGGTTATCGAAAACTAATAAAATCTAAGAAATTGACGTTAGCGTTAATCCTTTACACCTTCGACAACCATAACGATATCGTGTCTATATATACACGTATATTTTTCTCACTGAATGTATTTTAAGCTACTTTTTCCTTCAATGCAGAAAGTTGTAAACCATCCAATGCATAACTAATCAAGTAATACGTACCCAGCAACTATCCGCCTCACACCGCGTTTCCCAGCTGTCTCAAAATCGGCGTATCACTCTCACAATAACACTAAAAAGCATAGTTTAAAATAATTTATGGTCCATTTGTGACTTGATTTACTATCCTGCTTCTCCCTCTAACCTTTGTGGCCTTTGTCTTCGCAGCGCATTCAAAACACTGGATATTGTTTTGAATTTGTTACAGTCCGTCGTAAAACTGGTGGTTCTATAAAGGCTCCGACGGTTACCTTTTTGCAACAATAATGCCAATTGTGTAGAGAATTGCGATTTGGAAAGCGCTATTACAATTAAAAGTAAAATGAAGGATTTGTGTTGGATAAATGTTACATAGACATAAAGAGGTCCGTCATATTTCAAACTAGCTTATGCCCACGAATTCGTCTGCGTAAAATTAGTTATTCAGCCATTAGTGTAGATAGCCGTTATTCCCTCGGGAACTTTTAATATTTTCGGGATGAAAAGTATGTTTGAGATATCTTCATTCTAAATTACATCTAAATCAGACCAGGTGCTGCAGCGTGATGGAGTAACAAACTAACATACACGATACACATAACAGATGCGTATCACATTCGAATCACGTGGTCATGTGTGTTCGTTTGCTTTCCCTTTGGCACGGAAACTAGACTAGTTTAGTGGTATAGAGCTTTAAAAAAATGCCGGTTTTAAAAGTATTATTAAGCAAGCATAAACAAAACAACGTTTAATCGCAGACTTCAAGATTCGAAGAGAAATATCTCCTTCGATGTTATCATAAAGGCATTCATTCATACTCGAATACTAATAGAAATAAGTTTCAAAATAAAAACCAAGTAACTGTAACACTTGTAGATGCTAATCTACCCAGCGTAGTAGAAACTCGACAAAACATTAGGCATGCTTCATTATTACAATAACACGAAACGTTTTTTCTCACTAACATTCTCACCATACAAGTTTTACAACTAGACCATGGCATTTGAAGTTTAAGATTCATTGTTCAAAAGAATTTTAACGTATTACGCAATCCCAAGCTAGTCATAAATTTCAAAACTCACGTTACAACGCGCTCGGAGCTATGATAAAACCATTTGTAGCTCTATAATAACACTTTATACAGCTTAAAGTTCCACAATGGTTCCTAAATAATTTTTTGATGGACACGCATCTTAATTAGCAACAAATCCCACAAAATGTCATTCTCACAACATTCAACAATACCAACACCCAATTCTCACAAACAATTTGACCACTTAACAGCCTTTTTATGAATGTGAGAAAACAATTGTAGCTGCTACCCGACCAGTTTTGAAAACAAAATTCGAATGTCTAATGTCCCCTTTTCTCCAAAGTCGTGGTGCTAACGAGAGAACGAGACGAAGTTTCGTATTTAGGAACCCCTCAGGCATACCTTTGTGATTTTACGACAGACCGCCAACTACCGTCTTTAGTATTTTATTGACAACCCTTTAACTTAAAGCAGTTAAGTAGGCAATAATTATTACCCCTAAATCTTATTACAGACGTATTGTGCGGTTGTTCTGCTTTTGAGATATTTATTGGTTTTTACACCCCTTTTGCTTCTTTGGTAGTTAAAGGGTTTTTGCTTTACCACAGAGGTTTTCAATTGTTTGATTCCGTTGTGTTGTAAATTACTTAAAGGTGCCAATCTCAAGGAAATAATGTTCTGAGCAATGCAAAGGCGGCTTTTACGTTTGGAGTGTTTATGCAATTGAGAAGGTTTGTTTGAGTGAATAATGGTTTAAAATTTAAACATTCCGAAAAAATATAGGTAGGGTAAAGTCACCAGTGGTCAGCCAGAGACCAGTTGTCGACCTCATAATGAGTGCGAAGAGTGGGAAATATATATTTCATACTCTTCCCACTCATACAAAGTATAGGCAGGGGCTGACTACAGGTCTCTGGCTGACCACTGGTGACTTTACCCTAGATACCTATCCATATTTATTGACATTAATGGATAGGTATAAAAATATTTCACAAAACGTCTACGATTGAGTAGCAATTCTTAGTTTACATTTGTTTGCAAGTACTATAAACTTAAACAGCTATAGCACCAATATAACACCGTTATGTAACTAAAACAAAACATTGTTACCATAATGAATAGCGCGTAAAACTTTAACGATTGATAAAATCAGTTATAAAACTGTATGAAGCAGTAAATTCTTCGGCGGATCTTTTAAAAGACGGGAGCTATTTGGGAGTCCATAAATCAGGCATCGGGCCTATTCGGGTGTGTTTGGTTCTATAGCGATCGTAAAAATTAGTGCGTTATGTTTGTAAACAGTGACTTTATTTCTGTGACAACGATTCGGTTTTTATATGTTTTTTGTATAGTGAATGCGAACTACTTGGGTTCGAGCAACATAATTGAATAAGTGGAATTTTTGCCTTTGTTGTTTGAAACTTGGAACTAAGCAGTCGTAAACTAAACTTGTTTCCCTTCCTTTTTGATATCCATTTCGAATAGCTAATGGTTGTAGTTTTAATTGTGTTTGCATAGATTAATTAAAATATTGACTAAAATCATAAACATATCGTATGAAATTTATAGATCATTAACAAAACCAGCCGATTTAATCAATCATAATTTTACGATAGAATTATTGATGGGATTTTATTTCTCAATCGAGTTCATTGTGCAGTCATAAAGCCAGAGTGTAGCCCGCCAGCGGTGGCTGGGCATCATTAATAAAATAGATTTAGGATAGCGGCCGGCCCATAAAGCACTTTTAGTTGTCAATAAACGCGCGTAAACAGTTGTCGAGTTCCGAACGATCGTAAAACTAACCGCCGTCTGTGTGGCCCCACACGACCATTACATGACGTAGACTCCCATCTCATTCAATATAAGATTAAAATTTAACATAATTATGACAACTAGCCGTTATTTGGTTATAAAAATCGCTGAAATGGTACCATAAAAAATGCATTAAAAATGTGTATAATTGGGTTTTAGCTAATGTATATGGGTGATGTAAATCATATTCTTTTGAAAGCGTTACGGTGTTTGACAGCTTGTGCAACTGTGAAGCGGAAAAAATAACTATACGACTTTTTTACGGCTTCTTTAACTCTCGATGTTCTAATTTTGCGCTCTTAAAATATTTGAGGAGCTCTTAGGAAACTATAACTTATATTTTTGGGTTTGAGCAACTGTGAAATAGTTTTTTATAGTTTTAATACTCGTGTTTACATATTTATTAGATGTTAAATAGTTTTCGTAGTCTTAATACTAACTAATAACTTAGTAAAGTATTTTCGATTTGTGGTACTGGGCTCTACTAATTACTTTGGTGGTTTACCAGAGGCGTTAAAACGACCAGGTACTAAAGTCTGCAGCTACTTAGTTGGCTTACTGTAACTTATCATGTTTTTCTCTATGTACTTAAGTCTAGAGCTTAGTTTGGGACTAGGTCAATTTGTGTGAGATCGTCCCCTGATATTACGTTAGATACGGTGCCACTTCATAGGATTAGAATTAAGTGACTGAATTACCTTGCTTCCTTTATTAGGTGATATAAAAAAAAACAATAATAAAAACTATATTATCCATAGGTCTCTTATGTTACCGATAAAGCAGAATAAAATAAATACCGTAAAACCTGGTAACTATGGTCCAAAATCTTCCAACTATGGTCCAAAATCAATGACCAAAAGTACAAGTTCCCACTATCTTTAGTTAAGGAAACGTGTTGTTTTAGAGACATTTCTTGATGACTAAAGTTTTAAAATGCTTATACTTAAGTCATCTATGAGGAATTAAAGAAATTAGACTTGGACCACAGTTGAAGTACTGGACCGTAGTTACCAGGTTTTACTGTACTTATTGTTATTTAAGTAAAACGTTATTCATTCAGTAATACCAAGCCAAATGATTTAATTTTATTTAAATGTAGGCGTAAAGTCGACCTCGAAACCCGAACCATCGTCCTGCTGTATCCTGTCTGCACTTATCCTATAAGAGGTTCTGTACAGTCCACTTTCAATCCTACCTGTTTTGTCACAAGGTCTTTAATAAACTGTGGCGGGTAAGCTGCTTATACGGCTGTTATATGACATCCACTTATGAATGAAACCTAAGAAGTAATGATGTAAAGCGGGGGGTAGAATAGTAATAAAATTGTTGTTGTGAAGTAGTTAAATTACTAGTTATGGTATTCTGAGGATTTAAATGCACATACATGCATTGCTACACGTAAATAAAACTACCTACATGGCTTTTATGAAACGAATAATAAAACGGCCAAGTGCGAGTCGCACTCGCGCAGCTCAGCTCCTTAGCTTTTTGTATGAAGTCCCTAAGTTTTTTTTGTATACTTTCTCCACCCCCCCCATAACAGTATAGACACACAAAAATTCTGTGACAAACAAAAACACCTTTATATGACTATTATTTTGGTAATCTTAGCAGAACTACTACCTAATACTTACAAAAATAATGTTTTATGTTTCAACATAGTAAGCTAGAAGGCTTATACTAGAGAAAAAAAAACGGTTTTTGTACTAATTTAGAGTTTTTATTATAAAATTAGACATTTTTCCTTGCGTGTAACGTGAGTTTGCTCAACAATAAACCTGGTTTCCCAGTTAATTATGGTCACCTCCAAATGAGTACCCATCCTAACTCAAATGTAACTCGAGTAGCAGATTGAAACTGCACTATTGTTGGGTCGAATTAGCTTGTCTGTCTCGCGACCACACGTTAGATCGTCTAGTCCTATAAAGGTTGCTTTAGAAGCTCGTATATGGTTTAAGACAGCTTTTTAATGCGTTGTAATGCTGACTGAGTTTTTATCATTATTTGTGCTACCGACTTCGTTGGTGTAAATAGACAAAAGGAACTTTTTTAAAAGGTGTTCTGTATAGACATTTGTGTCAATCATACTTTAATTTGTTTATGATTTACAAGTAAACAAATTTCTGCTAATGGATAAAGAGCTTAAAAGCCACATGGTATTTTCTACTTACACAGCTAGTGAAGTAAGCTTAAAAACCAAAACATGGTTACAAACAAAATAACCCCATTCCGGCCACTAGTCCGAAGCAGGCAAACACTGATAGTATAAAAACAAATTCCCAGCATTTTCGGGGTTCCGAACAAAAAAAAAAACGGTACCCTTGAGGACTAGGATCACTCGTGCGTCTGTCTGTCCGTCTGTCACAGCCAATTTGCTCCGAAACTACTAGACCGATTGAGTTGAAATTTGGTACAAATATATCAATTGTTGACCCAAACATAGGCGAGCAAAGTATTTTTTTTTAAATATGGGTCATTTTCGGGGGTCAAATTAGAAAATTAAAAAATTAGTTTTGTAAACCTTACTTTACTTATCAAATGAAAAGGCCTGTTATGAGGATCGCAAATATATTTTTGTTATCCACGAAAGAAGACGAAAATTGACCAACCCTTTGACCTAACAATTACAAAATATGGGTCATTGCTTGAAGATTACAGGAAAACCTATAATAATTATATCAAAACAATCATTACGTATGTACAGTCAACAGCATAAATAAGTGATCATTTATGTACCTTGTCGCTTTCAATCGTTTCACAATTTTGTATAAAATTTCAAACACAACGTTAAAGTGACAAGGTACATAAATTATCACTTATTTATGCTGTTGACTGTACAGAACCCTCTCCACGCGAGTTCAACTTGCACTTGCGGTTTTTTTATTACAAACAATTATAAGCATGATTTTTAAGTCTTGTTTAGTTAAAAAAAAAAAAACTTTCAAAAATAACTCTCACCATGTTTAAGATTTTTCATAATTTATTTTAAACGTGATAATCAGGCCTAATTTATGCATCTTGATAGCCCGGGGTCAAAACGGTCAAACCATTAAATCTTTAAGATATATATTACAAACTGCATATATTATGAACTGACATTAATATTTTAAAAACAAACTTGATCGACAACATTTTGACAAGTCAAGCAATTCAACCAAAATGTTTGCCTATAAATCTAGACGGGTATGAAGACTGAATTATTTAATATTTCAAATTTATCTAATTGAGGTTACTGGATCGAAGGATTGTAGGTATATTAAAAAAGCACCAAGATGTGAAAACAGTACTTTATGCAACTGATGCATAATGAGAGGCCTTAAAATACGGGTGTGGTTTATGAAACGAGCGTCAGCGAGTTAAAGGCCTAATTATGTACAGTTGCATACACTTCGATCTTCCCGCAAGACGAATATTTAAAAAAAAAATGGACAATCGAATGAAGTTTCTATTCTCCGACTAAAATTTATTCGAGATCTTACTTTGAATAAATAGCTGCTAAACAATCAAAATATTTTTAGCACCCGGCGCCAGCCGACATTTTCACCTAACTAACAATTCACATAAAAGGTGGCATAACGGTGGCATAGCAACGGAACCCAACATTAATCACACACATAGTCCATTATATATAAATAACTATATTTACATAAGAGGAATCCGAAATTGAAAGCCCAAGTAAATAGCTCGTGTCAATAAATTACTAATTAGAACTAATGGCTTTCCGATCAGGTTTTTTAAAGAATTCTTATACAGCTTGAGCTTCTGAAGAGGCTGCTTAAAGTCGTATAAACGTTGGTTAAGTGCGTCTCGAATTTCTTATGACACTTTGATGATACAGATTTGTATGGTATGTTCTCGTATTTATCATTTACTAAACAACACGAATAATATACAGTCTTATGGGATTACCATACTCGTTTGCTACTAAGCGTAAAACAGATTACAAGATTTAGCCATTTCTTACATATTCATCATGCCTTGAAAGATATAATCATCGTCGAAAAAACACAGCTAGATGCAAATGATCCTCCGATATATGATCCAAATTAAGCAACTTGGACATTTCTACAAAATCTCAAACTTCTCAACATTCCGAGACTGGAGCCACAATCCGCAAATCGATGTTAATGTTGATATTAACTGATGGGATCTCGCGGCAGACTGATTAATGTTTTAACAAGACGATTATCATCCGAATTAAACGATTTATACACCAACGCGAGGTCGACACTCTCCCGGACATGTTTATTAGGTATACCACTTCGTCGCTGTAAATTATTTAAATAATCGTTAGAAGCACCTATTAATACTGCCTGACAAACTTACCTTTTCACTTATGAAAACATCCAAACAGGAAAAACGCTTCTGGGAACATTAAAATAAAGCGCAAATTTCTGAATTCGTCTACATACTAGCGGTAAACATATGTCGGTCAATCGTTTCGCTAAAGTCGAATATCTTCGTTTCGGCGAAACGCTATCGGTATTCTATTCAATAACCATTCCGTATCGATATATTGTTATGGCTGACCTGAGTTACTGATTCGAAGATGGCAATAGAGACAATCGAATAAATAACGGATAGACATTATCTTTATTCGTTATCTATTCTCCGGATAGACTGACGCGTTGATAGAAAGGATTGTCTTTCCCGTCTACGTTTTGTTTTCCGCGGAATGTTGGACGACATGTTTGTTATGCCGATGGATATAAAAGACAAGTGACGGAGCTTATTGTCTGCTGTGAAACTTATTTTGTATTTGTTACTTTCTACATTGATTTTCTTTGACGTTGTTTCTCTCTATTTTCCGTCTTGGCGTTTTTGCGACATCTTTACTTCTCAGAATTCACTGCTCAGTAATTTTGTCTATGTAGATTCAAGTCTTAGCAAAATTATAGTAGTATTGATCATCCCAGAACAGATAGGTTTTGACATCACTGGAGCTTATAAAGCAATGCAATGTAGGTGCAATTGTCAATGAATTTCCACCTGACACAGTAAGCTTTGTGAAATAACTACAAAACTACTTTCTATGTTTAGCTGCTTATATACAAAAGCGCCACAAATCAAAATCAAATCTGTTAGCCATAGTATTCCGAATTCAAATGCAATACAGACACATTTTGATTTGTGTCGCTTTTGTATTACAGCAACGGTTTGTAAGTTGTAATTAACATTGCCCTGTGGTTGCCGGCTTAGAATTGTGCCACTCCATGTCTTCCCGTGGAAGTCGTAAGGGGCGACTAAGGGAATAAAGGCTTGTAGTACTGTTAGGCGATGGGCTTGCTACCTGTCACTAATATACACTGTTAAACATCTTAGCCTAATTGTGCAAATTGTGGTAACAGAGTTATCAACAAGTTTTTAGAGTTGTTGGTAATTCTGTAGCTCTGCCTACCCCACTCTATCACACATTATTAATTTATTATCTATCGTATTACTCGTACGAGTACTTGTACTAAGTTCACTACTCAACCGAATAAACGAATAACTTCTTATAACTAAATGGGTCTATAAAGCCGAAAACATTTCGTTTGCCGGAAGATCCAAAGGTATATTCGATTGTCAGGATCGATCGAGGGGCAAGATGGATGTTAATGTGCTCGTCTACTCCGGGCCATTTTAAGTGTCCCAGACTGATGGGGCCGCTAAAATGCCACCGAGTGTACCGTGAATATTGTATGTGTCTAGCCGTCATTAAGGTTATATGGCTTGGAAGCTGTTGTGGCGTTGGTTGGGAGTTTCTTAATGTGACTGTATTTAATCGTTCAGAAAAAAAACCAAAGTTACATTTTAAAGAAAGTACCTATTGCAATTGATATTCTGGCTTATTTCCTTTAATATACAATAAAGATAAAAGATAAAGACATTTATTAAGTAAGTAGGCCGCACGCACTTTTACACGTCAATAATCTACCAGAGCTTCACAAGAGGAAACCACTGCTGAGAAGAAACGGCGCAAGAAACTCCGCAGTCAGTCATTTTTTTTAATATTTTTAATATTACAATGGTAATATTTAGTCTAGCATTATATAAATCTATAAATATTACATTAAAAATATATCAAATAACCTGCGTAGTTTCCGCAGAAATACACGTTTTGTTCTAAGCCTTTTTTACATGGACTTTCGGATATATGGTTAAATATCATTAAATTATCGTTTTCCATAGTGCTCCAAAATAGTAGCTGTATTAGTGATTAAATTCCAGTTTTAACAGTTTTGCTATAAGCTTTTACTTTGGCAGCTTTACGTTGTCTTTTCACCAGCTATGCTGCGAGGATGTGAAACTATGTAACCGTTTCCACTAATGCTATGCTATATAGTTGCGCTATGAAGATTCGCAGCTCAAGCTATACACGCATCCATAGCGCGCATCTTTACATATAAAAAAACATAGCTTAGTTGAACCCGTTTCCACCAGTACTATGCTATGTGGACCAATGGATATGATTGATAAAAAAGATAAAAGATGTTTAATCAGTAAGTAGGCCGCACGGGCACTTTTACACGTCAAAAATCTACCAGCGCTTCGCAAGAGACCAGGCTGACAAGAAACGCCGCAAGAAACTCAACAGTCAGTAGTGTTTTAAATATTGCCTTTGATATTATACAAATTCCATCTTAGTCCTCAGGGTTGGCAACGCATTTGCAGTCTTAGGATTGCATTGCAGTCTTGTGAATTGCGAATGTCTATGGGTCACAGTTTCCACTTACCATCAGGTGGCCTGTGTGCTCGTTTGTCTTCTCTATGCCATAAAAAAAAAAAAAAAAAAAAAAAAAACTTAACCTAGCATTATATAAAACAATGAATCTCACATTTAAAAAAAACGGTCGGTGGATATCAAACACATCCATAGCAACGTAACGTATCGCATCTCTTGTGGAAAGGCACCATAATTGTGTGTAAAAATATGTAGATTATATACATATTAATACATATATGCATTCACTTTGTTCCTAATTATTGATCTAAACTAAAAGACTGCTTCCAGCGCGTGCGTCACCTAACGCAGTTTAATGAGAAGTTACCTTTAAAGCGTCATTTTAGTCACCCAGGATGCATTCTAAAACGAATCGTTACATTTAAAAGGGTCTAAATTAAAGGGAAACACGTGGGAGTGGCGACATGTTTATGTCCTTGTTACTGTTATTTAATTAAAAGTATATATAGTTGCCGATTCTAAATTAAGTTTAGCAACTCTAGATCACTCTTCAAAATATGTGTAAGTCAGAATGCAAATTAAAGACACGTGAAAATTTAACTTTTTAGACAGGCTTTTGTTTCTAGCTGTATTTTAGGTAGTTATTTTTTAACCCTTATAGGATCACTTTGTTGTCCGTCTGTCTGTCCGTCCGTCCGTCCGACCCGTTATCTCCGGAACGCACAGAGGTATCGAGTTGAAACTAAAACCATATACTCATTCAAGTCTACAGTCCCTTGAAGCTGTTTATTTCGACACTCTCAAGCGAATCATCATTTATATGATATTTTCCGTTGACCTAGAACTATGAAATTTTGGTCTTATACTACCAATATAGGGAAAATTTTGAACACTATAAATTTTCAATAAAATCACAAAAAAACAGGGTCTTTATGCAAGGAACGGCGGTCCAAGTTTAGAATTGAGTTAACCGTGTCATGCGCGGAGCCCTCAGTGAGCGAGTCGAGTGAATGTAATACTAGCCTTATTTAATGAAATAATTCTCAAAGAATTCTCAGGGCCGTGTGGTTGCCGGGTTAGAATAGGGCCACTCCATGTCTTCCCGTGGATGTCGTAAGAGGCGACTAAGGGAATAAAGGCTTGTAAGTACTGTTAGGCGATGGGCTTGCCACCTGTCACTAATAAACTGGGAAACATCTTAGCCTACTTGTGCAAAATGTGGTTACAGAATTATCAAGAAGTTTTAAAACTTGTTGGTAATTCTTTAGCTCTGCCTACCCCACTCTGGGAATGAAGGCGTGATTTTATGTATGTATGTATGTAATTCTCAAAGAAAATTTCAAACAGAGCAGGGAAAGCTTGTGTTTATATAATTACAGGGTGTCCTGTATTTAGACTCGTCTATATACAGGTTGATCTTGGACCCATAAATACAGGACGCCCCGTATAAATAGACCCCTAATCCCCCCGTGTTAACAGTGTTATAAGTTTAAGAGTCGATGGAAGACAGTCGGAGCCACAAGTCGCCAGGTATCGAAGTTTACTCGCTATGACTGTAACGTGGCGGGACGCGAGGCGAGCTACCGCGAGGGATAGGAGCAAGCGATTTAAAAACGCTCTTTCTTATCGACCGAAGTTAGGTCTTAGAGTTAACTCATTGGGCGTATTTTTCTTCGATGATAACTTGAGTAATGATAAAGATAAAGAAGATAAAGACATTTATTCAGTAAGTAGGCCGCACGGGCACTTTTACACGTCAAGAATCTACCAGCACGTCACAAAAGGAGACCACTGCTGAGAAGAAACGCCGCAAGAAACTCGGCAGCCAGTCACTTATTTAAACATACTTAATATTACAAGTGTACTACTTAGTCAAGCATTATATAAATCTACATTATGTTAAATTAAAAAATATATCAAATAACCTGCGTCGTTTCAAATAGTGTTGATTCGATCTATACATATACAACTTGGTAAATTAAAGACAGAGCCAGATACTACATGAGCAGTTTCGTTTGGGGCGAAGTAAATTATATGGATATAAAAAGATGGTTTGATAATTTTGAAAGGATGGATGAAAGAAGAGTTACGAAAGAGGTATGGCGAGAGAGAGGGAAGATGTCGGTAGGGGACGCCCTATACGCACATACAGTGCCAAATCAAAACACGCGAAACCGAGGTACGTGAGATTGATGAATGTAGAGGAAGCGAAAGTTGTATGTCTAGATCGGTGCTCCTGGCGCTCGCTCTATAGTCTCTGCCAACCCCATCGGGAGACAGGAATATGTTTATGTAGGTATGTAGATAGGTTGAGTGTGTCCAATATTGCGGAACGTTTCTCGGGTGCAGGTTTACGTTTTTTTAATTGTCCTATTTGAAATGTTTTCCCGCTTTTTTCCTATCCCAAAATGAAAGCCGTCTTGTAACCGCTTTTAAAAGATTTATGGCATGAGGACGGCAAACAAGCTCATGGTAACCTGATGGTAAATTATAGTCTTAAAATTGCAAAAGTTAGGTTAAATAGTAAATTCATGATAGAAATACAACTATAGGTATCGGTGACTCTCAGAGACGTGACACGAACTGATTGATCAAGCGCGTTTCCGTCTCGAAAAGAAAGAAAGAAAGAAAGCCCAACTTATAATGGTTGAGCACAAACACATGATTCACCATCTACTTAAGAGCGTAAACTTAACAGACAGCCGTATAAAAGGCACTTAGGAAGCTACTGTACTACCCGCTCCAGCCTTCAACTTGGGGCAGCACATAAGCCCGTTCGCTGATAAATTCTATCAATAACAGAAGCGAGAGATGTCGGGTGCCGTCAATAGCGCACACCCGACGTGTAATAAGACGCTTAGACGCCTTTGTCTACGAACTTAGACGCGTGATTGACGAATTGGTGGCATAAGTGTCGTATAAGTTGCCACCGGGCGCTGTTATGTGACGTGCGGTGTCAAAATAGTTGTATAAAGGCTTATATTTTAAAATTGTTAGTTGTATAGTGGAAAAATGAGCGATAGAAAAGGGGGTTTGATGAGCTTAATTATCTTATCTCATAAGTTGTAGGATATTATGAAGTCGTGAAAGTTTCCTACGTATAAAGTATGTTTATCGTTCTCTAGTACCTGTAGTAAAAGCATTTGTGTGAGATTGTCTCCCTGTCTGATATTACTTTACTTCTTATAGTACTGGATAATCAATAATCATCAGTAAAAATAAAATAAACACCTTATCTTTACACGTTAATGTGTCAAGAAAATTGCATTGTAAAGGTCCTTTTAAATTCCTTTAAAGCAAAGTAGAGTCTAATGCGGTAATGTCCCAGTATGTTAGCACGGACGGCGACGTCCTCGGAGGTCAGTAAACAGCAGTTTTACGCCCGAGGACCGGAAAATCGTGACTTTAGTTTCGACTCCGGGTGGAGGATTGTTCTGTTTCACTTGAAAGATTTGTTGGCATTTTAAATAAATCGTGTAAGTAGAAACAAATACGTTCAATTCGCTATGTTTAATTTGAAAAATATAGTTTATTTACTAATTAAAATAATGTTGGATACTTCATCAAAAAATAAAGTTCTTTAGTGTTTTATTTCACCGTAGGCTGTTTATTTAGATATTTATGTAATATTTCTTTTAGAATAGTCTCGTCGTAAAGTTATAGTAAATTGTGTTTAAAGAATTATTATCTAGAGTCTATTTTGCCTGCGGCTTAGGGCTTTTATGACTCGAGATTTGTAATTCTAGTACAGTCTTCATAAATATGTGTACACTTTAGTACCTTGTCTATTTAATGTCATGTTTAAACTGCCATATATGTATTGTCACATCGATTAAAGTGACAGGGTACAAAAGTGTACACGTATTTATGAACTTGACTGTACCTGTGTATAGTTCTTAGTGGTATAGAAGTGTTAGTGTAGTATATAAAAGTAGTGTAGTACTATAATATAAGACTGAATGCTACGTTGCACCTTATTATATGCAGTGCGAGATCTTATAGAATATAACACAATTAACGGCATTTTTATTTATTGTAAATTATGAACGTACATACATACTAGAAGAGATCCCATATGGGATAAGTTCGCCTATGTACATATTTATATTATGCAAACATGTCTTGTAATTGTTTATGTGTAATAAAGAGTTTACATACATACATACATATACATACATTAAATCACGCCTGTTTCCCAGAGGGGTAGGCAGAGACCACTTCTTTCCAATTGCTGCGATCTTGACAAATTTCTTTCGCTTCTTCAACATTCATTCATCGAGTCACGCACGCACGTCGGTTTCGGGTACTTAAAATTCTGCCCTTTTTAATGTATGTATGAACGTGTAACAAAGAACTATAGCTTTAAAATCGCGACAACCCCGACAGCATCGGAACTGACAAGGTTCCGTTATACCTCTAGCTTATAACACTCCTTGGCTGTATATATCACTACATAGTATAAAACAAAGTCGCTTGCGCTGTCTGTCCCTATGTATGCTTAAATCTTTAAAACTACGCAACGGATTTTGATGCGGTTTTTTTTAATAGATAGAGTGATTCTTAAGGAAGGTTTATATGTATAATACATTCCACGCGGGCGACGCCGCGGGCGGGTCGCTAGTAGTATATATAGTAAACCAACGAAACCTTGTACTTTAAAATCTGTCAATGCGTTTAGCTTACAGGAGGCCCAAACATTATACTGTAAAAACACAGTGACCCTAGATGCTTTGCGAGATTGTATCGTTACCGAAAATGTATAGAATTAACGTAAACTGCCGGATGGTCGCGTCAAGCGCTTATGTCAATTCCATACACTTTGTCAGTTTTCGGAAAACATTTACGATAGCGTTAGCCATCAAGTCTATGGCCCGAGTCGCTATTGCCTAACGCATTCGGCTACAAGGCTTTCTGACTGTCTGGAACTGGTTATGCAGGTGGTACATCTTTTCGACCCTTCGATGACAAAATGTTACTTCCATCCACGTTGTTGACACTTGATGACTTACACCAAGTTCACGCCTTGCATTTGGTGAACACGCTAGTAGAGTTTGCCCCTGATTGTGATGTATTTGCCAGTGGATGGAAGGATGTGTGTATTGAATGTTTGAGGTTATGCGAGAAGACGGATGCCCGCGTTTCTTCAGTTTAAATATTACTTTCCTTCTGTCTTTATTTATTTTCTATTGTTAATTTGGTTGTGTTTGTTAATTTATATTTAGTATGTAATTCACAGTGCTCTAGTGTTAACTGTTATGCTGTGTAATTATTTATAGATAAAAAAAAAAGTGGAACTATTGTTTTCATTTTGTATGCAGAGTCGCCTTCGGACTGTCAAAATGAATACGATAGCGATTGCGTTAGGTAACCTCTATGATCTTGCTTCGTTTTCGCCATCGATTATGTCACCAATAAATCCTCATAGATCCCGAATAGCGTCGGCGTATGAGTTACGCCACTCGTGATAGTTCAGAACTGCGCCTGCGCTATCTGCAGATACCGAGTGGTAAGTTCAGGTGGCGAGGACCTTTAATTAGAGGAACGTCAGGTGTGAGAAATGTGGCAATTTAACTTAAAGACAGGGTAAAAGTTCATGTGTGTATGACTGTACTATACCCAATGGAACCTTGACCCATTGTGGAACGGTATCACAGTGACATTATAAAACAATTTGATTGACACTTTTTATGACTTGAATCGTAACGTCACTGTGACACAGTTCTATTATGGGTTAGTTTTAAATTATGGGTCGATAGTATGTATGTTTTTTGTATCGAATTTTTACATTCGTCGCAACTGACACTAGGTAGTTCTAAATTAAAATCCAAGATGGCGGATTTACGAATTTGTATTTTGATCATCCCACGGGAACCGTTCGTTTGTCAGAGATAAAAATAAGCCTGTGTTACTCAAGGATAATGTAGCATTCTAATGGTGAAAGAATGTTTGAAATCAGTCCAGTAGTTTTTGAGTTTATTAGTCACAAACATACAAAATTACAAATCCTTCCTCGCTTTAATATTAGTGTAGATTACGTGGTAGGTACCCATGTAATCTAATACCTACGATCAGCCCAATAGGACTCTGACCCACGATAGTAAGGTGTGATATTATAAAACAATTTGTTTGACTTGAATCATAACGTCACTGTGACACAGTGGATCAAAGTTCTATTGGATAGTCCATAGACGATAATATGTTATGTAGTTCTTTAATAGTAGGTATAGTAGCTCTGTAATAGACTTACGTCTCTGTGACACAGTGGATCAAGGTTCCATTGGATAGTCTATATACGATAACAGCTAGCTCTTTAATAGACTTACGTCACTGTGACACAGTGGATCAAAGTTACATTGGCTAGTCCATAGACGATAACATAGCTAGCTGTTTAATAGACTTACGTCACTGTGACACAATGGATCAAGGTTCCATTGGATAGTCTATATACGATAACAGCTCGCTCTTTAATAGACTTACGTCACTGAGACAGTGGATCAAGGTTCCATTGGATAGTCCATAGACGATAATATAGCTAGCTGTTTAATAGATTTACGTCACTGTGACACAGTGGATCAAGGTTACATTGGATAGTCCATAGACGATAACATAGCTAGCTCTTTAATAGACTTACGTCACTGAGACACAGTGGATCAAGGTTCCATTGGATAGTCCATAGACGATAACATAGCTAGTTGTTTAATAGACTTACGTCACTGTGACACAGTGGATCAAGGTTCCATTGGATAGTCTATATACGATAACAGCTAGCTCTTTAATATACTTACGTCACTGTGACACAGTGGATCAAGGTTCCATTGGGTAGTCCATAGACGATAACATAGCTAGCTCTTTAATAGACTTACGTCACTGTGACACAGTGGATCAAGGTTCCATTGGGTAGTCCATAGACGATAACATAGCTAGCTCTTTAATAGACTTACGTCACTGGGACACAGTGGATCAAGGTTCCATTGGATAGTCCATAGACGATAACATAGCTAGCTGTTTAATAGACTTACGTCACTGTGACACAGTGGATCAAGGTTCCATTGGATAGTCTATATACGATAACAGCTAGCTCTTTAATATACTTACGTCACTGTGACACAGTGGATCAAGGTTCCATTGGGTAGTCCATAGACGATAACATAGCTAGCTCTTTAATAGACTTACGTCACTGTGACACAGTGGATCAAGGTTCCATTGGGTAGTCCATAGACGATAACATAGCTAGCTCTTTAATAGACTTACGTCACTGTGACACAGTGGATCAAGGTTCCATTGGATAGTCCATAGACGATAACATAGCTAGCTGTTTAATAGACTTACGTCACTGTGACACAGTGGATCAAGGTTCCATTGGATAGTCCATAGACGATAATATAGACTCTTTGATAGACTTGTTTATGTAACTAAATAAGACTCACGTTTTTAGTTTGATTTGAACACCTCAAGTAGCATCCAGGGTGCCCAGTTAATGCCAATCCGGGCAGCAAACTTAATGACACATCGTGCGCGCACGCCGCCCGCTCATTAGCCGCAGTAAACCGCGCAGATGGCTCCAGATTGTAGGTTCGAATCTCGGCGCATCCATAATTTCACATTATTAAGTCATCTTTGGACATTATAATGAGAATTTGGCGAAACGTGATGAAAATGCCATTTGGCAGTTTGATTGGATTTTTAACTGATTCCTGGATTTCTCACGAGTGAAAAAATAGAGGGTTTTTTGTAAGTCGATTAAAGAACATGCTCATTGCTAATATTGAGTAGTTAATAAAATCTTTTTATATTTCTATTTCTATTATTTTTATCATTTTATTCATATATGTACAATAACAAAAGTATACTCTAAATATGGTTGGTCCTTATTTTTCATAGTGACATTTGAATTTGACGGAAAGAGACAAGGCATGCATTAATTTGTTGTACAGCTAACCAATTTGATTTCTAGGCCACTATAGACTGTGTTAAAGTGATGTTGACAATCAAAATGTAAGAGACTTGTTGGTTTGAGGGAGGTTTGAGGTTGTCTGTACATATTTATCAATAAGGAAGTAGTTTTAACCTAGGTATTCTAGTTATTATCGTAAGAGTTTGAATAGAGTGTCTCAATAGCCTTGTTCTTTTTTTTAAACAAACCTTTGGGTCAAATACAAAATTAAAGAAATCGTTCTCTTCAAATTAGGTAACTATTCTTTTGAATTCAAATGTAAAAACCGTGAGTTTTTTTTGGTCTCTAGATCCCAATTATTAGCTAAAACTAATGAACGGTAAGGCCGTTCTGAATAGTGCCGTCTGCATCATAACAATGCCTATTACTCGCGTACTTGGAAATGAATATGCAACCATGGAAGAATTATGTTACAATATACATCTCAGTGTTTATGTGTGCGTCCGTCCGTTTATGTCAAATTCTTGTGTCATAAACTGACAGTTTTATGTGTCGCGCCCACTTGGGAATTCTTTACAGCTGTCAAGTGTCATTTCACACAATCACGTTTTAGCGACAGTGCAAATTGGAATATAGTACCATGACAGCGCGGGCAGAAGGTCGCATGTGCGCGTGAGTTGATTGAAGTTACGACTTTTCAGTTGCGCGTGGTAGGGTAGGGTGTGTTTAACATGCATGTTAAATAAGTTTTATTTTGGGTAGTTAGGCATGATTTTGCGTTTTGGTAAGTTTTAATTTATTATAGTTTTAATATGACTTAGGTAAGGTTTTTTCTTGTTAGTTACCTAATATTTTGATAGGATTTGTCTGCATTCGTGTTTTGTTTAATCTTTATTGCAAAAAAAACAATTTATATTACAAGGTATTTTTATGTTCCATAAATTTTTATATGGCGTTTGATGGCAAATGGCGATGTGTGAAATTTTTACGGCCAAACTAGTATGGATCGTATCTTTTTTAAACACATGTAGTTATGTTTCAACTCCCATTTTTTACACGACTGCCCAAAAAAAAGAGTGTAATGTTTTCAGGGTTCATGTATGTATGTATGTATGATTCTTGTATGAAAATTTGGAAATACCCGCCACAGTAAAAGTTTTTAAAATATGAAATAACCTTGTGATACTGATCACAAAGGCTGATCCATCTGCCTTAGAAAGTTTCCAAGGGAATTTAATAGCTAAAGCTGGCGAAAACTACTAGTTCATTCTTAAAAATGAAACAAGCCGTTTATTAGTTCATAAGAACTATTTTTTTATACATTCGGTGTAGACGTGCCTTCCATAGCCACCTTCTTTAAACATGTCAATAAAGCTCAAAATGAAACATCAACTTTGACGTATTTACTGTAAGGCATTCCACTAACTTCTGAATACCTCTTTACCTCGTAGTTTATGGCAGAAAAACAGCGCCCGCGCCGTGGGCGTAACCGCGTCATGGTGTCTTTGTCACTCGCCTCGTTAAACGGTCATGCTGTCTCTGCCAGTCTTCGTTAAACGGCTATTTATCTGCACCATCTGCGGTTTTACTGATGATGATGATGCCAGATACACTTTATCGGGTCCAGTTTTATATAGAACCAAAAGAGCCGGGCTTTGAACTTGTTCAGGTTGTGAATGCAATTGATTGATACTGTATCAGATCTCTATATCCTCCTGGTCCATGATTTGGTAAAAGTTGGATTGGAAACCTTATGACGTTTAAGTACAGTTTAAATTTAATTGACGGTTCCAGTAAGCCATACCTAGACTGCCGTCTTAAGCAATTAGGTATATTAAATCTTTTTATGGGGTTCTTGGTACCACAAAAGGAAAAATGGAATCCTTGTAGGATTGTTCATCTGTCTGTCTGTTCGCCTGTCAAGATCCTATTGGTAAGAAACCTGTACGAGCATTATGGTTGAGTGAAATATTAAGTTATAGGGACCACCTTGGATGAAAAAGCGAATACCTCCTAATACAAGTGTAAAACTTAAAAGGAGGATTCAACAAGTTTTTGTAAAAACTTTATTAATAATAAATAATTTTGATTCTGTTTTTTTATTGATTGAAGAGTTGGACGTGCACTGTTTTTAACTAGAAACCAAATAGCCAGGATGACACTCGAACTGTAGGTATATGTCCCTCAGTAAAATAACTAACTATCTAGTATCATAATGGGATATCTTACTCTAATAATCACCTAACTAAGTAATAAAGAGTATGTAAACATTGTATATTGTCTAGGGGACACGGTTTCTGTAGGAGAATGTATCGAAACCTTTTATGTGGGTTGTCTTGCACCGTCATTTATAAGTAAGTCTTATTTCTATAATTTCATTTTTTTTATTACTACTACGTGAACATTCAGAGTTTTGACTCATTTTCCTGCTCAACTATGCATGAATATATTTATTTTTTGTTGTATGGTAGATTCATTGTTCTATATAATGCTAGGTTAAGTTTTATAATTGTATAAACTAATAAGCAATATTTAAAAAAAACGACTGACTGTTGAGTTTCTTGCGGCGTTTCTTCTCAGCAGTGGTCTCTTGCGAAGCGCTGGTAGATTTTTGACGTATAAAGATCTTTTACCTTTTTTATCTATGGTTGAATTATTAAATTATTTCGATACGTTTTATATACTGACAAAACCTTGATCGCTTATAACAAGATAGTGAATGTTGTTGTAGTCGTAATTCCATAAAAGCCTAACGAGACGCTACATACATTTACTACTTACGATGTTACTTAATTTAAATAACTTGCTGTTATTACTATCAGGGGCACGTTTTATAAAGCTGCAACAATTTTACATGACTAAATTGGCAACACTGCTCTGGCTGGCTACATGGCTGGTCGTCATTGGTCGAGAGGTCAAATGGAAACTTGTAACCTGTAAATTGTAATTTTTATCTTTATAAAACAGACCCCAGCTTTTTAGGGTTCCGTACCCAAAGGGTAAAAACGGAACCCTATTACTAAGACTCTGCTATCCATCTGTCCGTCTGTCCGTCTGTCCGTCACCATGCTGTGTCTCACGAACCGTGATAGCTAGACATTTGAAATTTTCACAGAAGATGTATTTCCTCTCTATCCCATACAATAAACGTGATTTTTTGTAGATAATGGTACGGAAACCTCCTTGCGCAAGTCCGACTCGCACTTGGCCGGATTTTTCATACAGCTTATTTTTTTTTTACAGTTTTTTTGTTGTCGAATGAAAAAACTTCTCTTGGTTGGCTCTGTGAGTGTAGTCTTGCCAAACTATTGTAGCGTCGGTGATACTGCGCAGCCGTGTAAATAACGAATTTATGATAGAGCAAAATAAACCTTACGTTCTATTAAATAGGTGCATTTTGCTCCTTATTTAAAATGTTACTTACGTTTTCACCGACACAGTAATGAATAATACTAGTAGGGTAAAGTCACCAGAGGTCAGCCAGAAACCTGTAGTCGGCCTTTGGCTATACTTTGTATGAGTGGGAAGAGTACGAAAGATATAATTCCCGCTCTTCGCACTCATGTAAGGTCGACTACTGGTCTCTGGCTGACCACTGGTGACTTTACCCTATATAAAAAGTAACATTTACCGGCCCATACTGTATAATATAATAATTAACAAATTTATAAAAAAATCTTATCTTAGCCTATTTGTGCTAAATGTGGTTACTGACTTATCAACAAGTTTTAAAGTTGTTGATAATTCTGTATCTCTGCCTACCCCACTCTGGGATTACAGGCGTGAAGGTATGTATGTATGTATGTATAAAAAAAACAACACGATAAAAATATAACTAAAATTATGATGCCGCTTGTGAAAGCTTGTTCAAATGTTCACAAAGCAAATATTTTGTTGAAACTCTCAACGTGTCCGTGTCGCACCTCGTCAGTCGTGACAGCGAGACGGAATTGACGCGGTATCGGTATCGGCATCAGTAGTATCGGTACCGAGACCGAGCGTGTTCGAGCCGGATAACATCAATGTTAGTCTAGGAGTCTATGGGAGAATTGAGCCGCTTTTTTATGCTCAAATCGTCTTTCAGAGGAGTAATATTTATGAGAATCGAAAATCCGGTTTCCGAAATCCATAATAACGTTTGTCCTAATTATTGATTGTCCTAAAGTGGTTTTCTAATGAGTTAGACACCTTTTTATATGGGTTCCGTACCCAATGTGTTAAAACGGGACAATATTACTAAGACTCCGCTGTCCGTCTGTCTGATTGTACATCTGTCTATCTGTCACCAGGCTGTATCTCACGAACCGTGACAGCTAGACAGTTGAAATTTTCACAGATGTATTTCTGTTGCCGCTTTAACAATACATACTAAAAACAGAATTAAATAAAATTTTTGGGGCGGGTTCACATACAATAAACTTTTTTTTTTGCCATTTTGTGCTAATGTTAAATAGATAATGGTACGGAACCCTTTGTGCGCGAGTCCGACTCGCACTTGGCCGGTTTTCAAGCTTTTTTAAAAATACCTACGGTTAGGTAAGGTTTTAAAATTCATGCTTCAATGGTTTTAGGATAAACGAAAATTCGGACAAACGATACATTAGTACAAATGACGATTAGGGTTACCAATAAAGACGTAGCAAATTACATAACCTAATCTAATGAAACTACCACTTATTCTGCACGACACTGAAAATCATGTCCATATATCTGGCAACATTTTCTCGTTGAATTGCTATACCTAGAGCTAACCATTCGATCACCTGAGCCTGGAATAAGCTTTATGATTTGGGAAAAATCTTCCATGCCTGACCGTCCGCCGGTTCTCCATTATTCAGAAAATATGCATTTTATAATATTTCTCGGCTTCCCTCTAGTCAAGCCAGAAACATATTGCATAAGACATACGGAGTCTTGTGTTTGTAGGTACACTTTGACAGATTTCTAAAATCGCCCTTTTGAAATCTGACAGGTTTGATCCAACAACGTCAGAAATCAAAGAATTTGCTTAGTATTTACGTACGCTTTTGTGGATATATTTCTTAGTCCTTATACACTGTCTCAGGTTAGCTGGATGAGACAGTGTATATTACCGACGTGCGTGCATGACTTGATGTATGAATGTGGAAGAAGCGAAATAAATTTGTCAAGATCGTAGCAAGTGGAAAGAAAGCCTGTTTCCCAGAGGGCTAGGCAGAGACCACTTCTTTCCACTTGCTATGATCTTGACAAATTTCTTTCGCTTCTTCCACATTCATACATAGAGTCATGCACGCACGTCGGTTTCGGGTAGCATTCGGCCTTTTCCAGTATTTCTCCGATTTGATTCGAAAAAGTACGCCTAGGGCGGCCCCTTCCGACCCTTCCACTCACTTTCGTCAATCTTCTTTCATCCATCCTTTCCAAATGACCGAACCATCGAAGCATGCTCTTTTCAATATTAGTCACTACATCTTCTTTTATTCCACATTTCTCGCTGACTTTTTTATTTTTTATTAAATAAATAAGTTCATGGATATCACAAGTGAAGACAATTGTTCGGTCAAAGAGTATTTACTCTAATGGATTGAACAGAAGCAGATGGCGTTAGCTCCGCGCTTCTGTCAACTCGTAGTGGGGTTTGCAATGCGGATCCATTTTGTATGGAAGATCCGGATCTGGATCCGAAATTATCCGGATCTTCCATACAAAATGGATCTGGATTGCAAACCCTAACTCGTAGTGATACCTAACGTTAGGTTTCGTCAATGTGAATGGAACGAAGTGCTTACCTGAACGTTTAATCAAACTTCGTCTCCGCTCCCGTTGCCGGAGACAAAAGCTTCAGAGATTCGGTCTTTGTGAGATCAGATCGAAGGTTTCCGTAATCGAGATTAAAATGGGAACGATTACGTTCCCATTGTTTGGGTAGAAGAAATATTTTTTTGAGATGTTTAAGGTTCGTAAGTTAAGATTTAGTGGGAAATAATGGTATTAACATATCGTAGAGTATTAATCTAGGAATAGAAGTATCATGGAATATAATAAGCAAATCTAATGAAATAGTGAACTAAATTTAACATGATATAACAGCATTAGGTACATACGAATCAAAACCAAATAGGGGCCACGCTATGTGCTACATACTAAATACCTGTTTTCAGAGAAGGATTATTATAAGAAATCTTACATACATACATAGATTAAATCACGCCTGTTTTCCAGAGGGGTAGGCAGAGACCACTTATTTCTACTGGCTACTATCTTGACAATTTCGCTTCTAAACATGCTAAACATAATGCGTTTGAAGGAATAGTAATAACAGCTTTGTTTTTCTGCTGCTACATTAACAATATTTAAAAACTTCATGATTGTGCAATATGTTATGATGAACTTTTGCTATAGTTAGCTATAACGATGAAGTATAATAGTCATTCATAACATAACTAACTTTAAACAATCAAATTGACCTATCACTATGAACCTTTAAGAGGCTATTATACCGCCTAATTGAAAATAGCGAATATCTAACGCGTTACCGGTAAATCACAGGGGTAATCGGTAAACCGGTAACGAAAACCGGTAATTAAAGATAAGACGCACCCTTACCGTGTCAGAGTAATGGACAAGCTGCGATGTAGTGTAATAATGGTCTTCTAAGACAAATCGCGGTATCTCAGACAAAATCATTTTAGTAAATGCTACCTTATTACTAAGAGGAGAAGATTGAATTTGCTTTGGTTATTGAATTGGAGATACGGCCTCTTGGTTTTGAGGGCGAAATAGGCCTTATAAAACGCTGAGGATGCACTGGGTGCAAATAATTATAGGAAACTTTATGAGAGTTTGGCATAAAGTTTATTGCAACGGTTGCTGTTGTGTTAATGAGTAGGTGTTACTAGTTTGCGATATGAGATATAGGTTTGGTTCATGTTTAAATTAGAACTAACTCATTAGAGCCTACTTTTTTTTTAAAGGCCGGCAGCACACTTGTGATTCCTGGTTTTGTACTCGTACGTGTTTATGGGTCACTTACCAATCCACCCAACAGCCCCTTATTTCACCATCTTGACAGTGATAAATGACAGATGACAATTCGGTATACATTGCAGAGTAAATAAGTTTTGATATCAGTAGGATTCTTAGCTGCATCATGTTCACTTAAATTTCACCAGTCATCTATCACCTGTCGTTGTCACATTAAAAAAACTTCTTTTTCTCAAAAATGACCGGAAAAGTTGACATTACTAACTCCATACTGAGACGCGAAGTACATAGTTTACAGACAGTTCCCAAATTAAAAAAAAATTACATTGCGTGCTCGCTACACAAGCCCGCAATGTTGCATACAAATTTCATTGTTATCTAGTTTGTAACTTTTTAAAAAGTGAAAACGGCCATAATAAAATGAGGGCGCAAGTGTTATTCATCCATATTTTATTCGAAACGTAACTTTTTTATCTGTGTCTGGAATAGCTTGAGTTTTTTTTTCTAAAAAAAGCTTGCGTTTCTCCTTGTCATAAAAATAATGGCGGTAAAGAGTGAGGTTATTTCACGTGAAGTTTGTGTTTAATATGCGATTTTTTTCTTGCGATTTTTGAGAAAAGCACTATATATGCCTCGGCAGGAATCGCAATTGCGGGCCTCGTATTTTTAAACGGACTCGCAAGCTCGTCCGTTTAAACCAATTCTCGGCCCGCAATTGCCTGCTTCACTGCCTAGGCAATAATGTACTATTATGCATTTTTTAGATCGGTCTTTTATGCTTGTATTAATGTTTTTTTTCTTATTTCAGGTAAGTCATTTCATTGTTCGAAGCGAAGCAGTTTTCAATATCATTAAACCGGTAAGTAGGTTCATTATCCGCAATTATTAAAATAAATTTTCAAGACTTGTTTACTATGTGGAGTACTAAGTATAAAAAAAATAACTCAGATCAAGACCATACTCAACAAAAATTGCATAAAACCCGACCTAATAAAGAACACACTATCTCCCGGTGCGCCCCAGTCGACTCCCGCGCATAATAGCAACTTTTATCGATACGCACTCCCTAGATCCCTCCATAAATAACCGCGAAATTGTCGATAATCATCTACCAGCCGTTCCATTATGCGCTTGCGCATGGGATTTAATATTTTCCTGCGCAACTACATGGTGAAATTAATATTGAAAATTAATTGCTATCTTTTTTGTTGTTTAAATGCCTGTAACGCCGTAAGATACTGGTGGTTAAGTTAATAATGTGTCGGTGTGGCGATGAGTGGTTTATCAGATTGGGAAGGTACATAAATAAGGGAAAGATGAACCTAGATAGATTATTTTATTACATACTTTTTTACATTTAACCTCAAATTTGTTTTTATAAAAAAAATGATGAACGTAATTATTCAACGATTCTCTATTTGGCCTAGTGGTTGACTGGTAGAAAATGCCTTAAGGCATTTGTACTTACTTTTTGTATTGTGCAATAAAGTTTAAATTAATAAATAAATAGATTATTTAGTGTTCAACACATTAATTTCACATTCATAATCAGTGTTATTTTTGTATTATGTGTGTGTTTACGATATCAATGTATAGTAGATTGTACAACAAGTGCATAAAACGTACCATTTTACTCGAGACGTGCATATAGCCAAGTGGATGGTCACGTCGAGGGTAAAATGGGTTTTATGCTCGAGTTTTACACTCTGCTTTTCACTTCGATTGCAAGGAAATAAAACAACGATTAAGCATATACAAGAAAATTTAATTAATTTTTATAATGTAATTAATATGTTCTATTATGTAATTTCTTCGACAGTTCGTCAAATTAGCTTAAAAAAACACACTCCGCAAACGTGTTTACGCTTTTTTGGTTCCTCCAAATCATAAAACTTTCGTATGTGCTGAGATAGATTTTCTTCGATTTAGGCGGCAATAATATCTGCTCAATTACATTTTTCGCACTTCTGTCCATTAAAGTCTCAGGCGAAATCATTTTTTGATCGTCACTATCACTACTTGAAGACATTGTTCAATTACTTACGAATAATTTATTGAATTTTCAACCGCAACACAACAAATTTAGTTAGTTTTTAATTTTGTTTGACGAATAAATAGCTTCCCGCTAAGTAAGTACACAATCTTTCTTATTTTTTTTTTAATTTTCAACTATGTGACGTTTGACTATGGACACTATGGTTTCAGCCTTAATGCCAAGTTATTATAAATATTTGCGTTAGCTTATTTTTTTTTTACGTAAATGCACGCCCGTATTACTCTTAAAGTATTTAGATAGTATTACATATGTCGTAATTAAAATAAGATATAACCTAAATCTCATAAAAATATATCAATTAAATGAAGGTGTATTGTGTATGTGGCTGTAAGGCCTTATTGCCTTAGTCTTAAAAGAAGAAATTACTTTATGCACTAGAGCATAAAATGCGATTTTATGCAGCCTATACCCAGCATAAAGAAGGACTTTACGAGCATGAGAAGTGAAAACGTCTTTTTTTCGATGAATTTACATTGTAATATAACATTGGAAAAATGTAAAATTAAATTAATTAAACTAAACTATCTAAATCAAGCCAAACGATGGAATCGGCTACTAGCATAGAGCTTCGTGGCATCGAACGTGTTAAATAATTAATAAATAGGTACCTAAGTTGATTTTCAAATTAACGTGACTTGTTCGATTTTGTTGACATCTTTGCTATATTTCAATTAGCACTGACATTAAATACTTTTTTATGATAATTTTAGCTATTTATGTTTTAGCTATGTAGACACCCGTCGCAACTTTTTTAAAGACGTGTTCTCTAGGAAACTCAAGCAACTTTCGTATATCGATATAGATGTCGAAAATATAAAAATGGTAGGGTTTGTGTAAGAATTAAATTATGATGTTTATCATGGTCTAATAAAACAATATCTTCTTTTCCGAAAGAGAAACTTTCTATGTCATTCATCACAAAGTTGCCACTTGATTAACCACTACCCAAAAATATGGACAAATTTGATTTTAGATTAGTGTACGATATTATTTCAAAACACAGTAATATCACAAATATTATAAGTCACGAGTATAATTTTACATATTTACTTTAATTTAATGTTTTATTTTAATATTGTCAATGCATGAAAAGAACTAACACATTTTTTTAAACATAAAGGTTACAATACAATGTGGAATTACAACCTGACAGGCATCACCGGATCCAGATCAAACTGGCCGGTTACAAATCTGTCAATTTGATGTTTCTCGTCATACTATTCGAACCTATGGGAATATCATATTCCGCTCTCGCTCGGCATCATTACACTAGTGATGGGCCAATGATTTTCTAACTTTCGCGGTAAAAATATTAGATGTATTTTTTTGTAAAATGTAAAATGTTTAAATGCGTTCAATATTCAAGTTCTCATAATCCTCTAGCCCAAATAGTTAGAACTTAATCTATATTTTTAAATGAGTTTAGTCGCATATTTACCATCAAACGTTCAATATTTAAGTGCCAGTGGTCACAGCACATTGATCGAAGAACTTCTACACGTACCTACGTCAGAATGCAGTACTGACCTCCTACGGAGACAAGGCACAAGCGCCATTAATTCAAAGAAGCATATTGAACTCTCAGGGGTAATAATAAGGTTGAAAGTGCAATACAATTATTATGGTAGATGTGCCTTTTTTCCGTAGGAGGGCAGAGTAACACGTATTAGCTATATACAATGATAGTCCTAAGTTGTTATTATAAACGAGCAAATATTTTAAAATTACCTTCATTTTAAAATTTATTAAAAAAGCGTGCTTCTCTACAGAGAATAACCAGGCCAAGTATATTATTATGCCATGATGCTTTTAATTTTATTTATTTATTAATTAAGATGTGGCACTATTTTTGAAGCCTATTAAACAATACGGGTATCGATTCAGTGTACATTTTGTAATGTAATTGCAAATTAATTATGTAACATTATAATAACACAATATTATTGTTAACGTCAGTCATTATTAATTAACAGATTTTTGCTAATACGCTCCGTCGGAAACCTCAATTCTTTTAAGAGAATTGCGTAACTAAAAATGTCCATACATATGGTGAGATTGGTGAGCCAGGATAATGAAACTTAAGGTTGTAGTTATTGTTAAAACTACGTCTGTACGTTTTCTTTTCCACGAATATACTGCTTAGAATAAAAATAAATAAAACAAAAATGAGTAACGTACAGTTTAACCTAGTTTATTATAATAACCACGACATATTAAAAAATCGTGGAAATCGGACTTGATTTGGTGAGAAAAGTTAACGGCTGGAGCTAAATTTGTATGGAATTTTTTGACATCTACGCCATTTTTGCGGCGCTTCTCAATTCTCTTAACGTGACGTCACTTAAGACGGGATCTCAGGAAAAATCAGCTTGTGAATACGGCCTGAAGATTCTTCGTAAGTAGGTACCTGGTACACCCATAATAACATCGTCTACGGAATTGATTAAAACTTCAAACCTAGCGCCATCTATCGCTTATGAGCAATAATGCTTTAACCTCGTTAAGGTAATTGGATCTCGTCCGCTATTCGATATAGAGGTAATGAGTTTAAAGATTTCCTCGCGAAGATTGGACGCTTCATACTTTTATTAGTCTAGAATTCTAGATCGGTAGTTGAATGCATTTTGATTGTAATTGTTGTTGACGTGATGGAGCCATTAATGGACTTTGTCCGCATTGACCAACTTGGGGACATTCTTTTTTGAAGGGTTAATGTGTTAATTCAGGGTACAAGCTATCTCCATCCTAAATTTTATGCAGTGCGAAGGATTGACACACTAACAAACTTTCGCATTTAGAGATGAGATGACATGAGATGAGATTACAAGTGTGATTTAAGCAATTTTGTAACATAATTTCAAATTTCAAATTTCAAAATTTCAAATTTCAAATTTCAAATTTCAAAATTTCAAAATTTCAAATCAAATTTCAAATCATTTAGTCTGTAAGTAGGCCCTGTAGGCACTTTTACAAGTCTGAATCTACCATCTACCAGCGCTTCAAGAGACCATTGTTGAGAAAAAGCGCCGCAAGAAACTCAACAGTAAGCCATTTTTTAAATAAATAACTTATTACAATACTAAACTTAAGCTATCTAATTTAAATGTCACAGGGATGTACAGGTCCCAGTAGTAATAATAATTAAATTAATAAAAATGTCAGGTTAAAATAATAATACAATTCCGGAGATGTAAAGAGTCTCCAAATGTCAAATTAAAATTAAATGTAAGTAAGTAGGTAATTATACAAAAAAACAAAAATAAAAACATAAGTTGGTTTTATCCTCACTATATTTGATTTTACCCGACTGCTGAAGGAGGAAGGTAATGTGTTTATCAGCCTGTATTCGTATGATTGTTCCTTTGTGGCGTTCTAGAAATCAAACGCGTAGACCGATTTTGATGATCTTATAGCAAACGATTTGTCTTAATCTTGTGAATGTCATTAAAGATATGACAGTAATTAAAATTAAATATGGCGGCAACCAGACGCCATATTGTAAAAAAGAAAAAAAAAATCGAAGAACTATGACAAATGGAGTATCATTGAATAGTAATTTCAAAATCATCCTTAGGTTTCTTTCATCATTTTTCATTTTGAATGATCATTTAGGATTGATAACGATTTAAAGTTGGTCAGCAACCGTCCGGTTTTTAAAAGCTTTATACTTGTTCGTTCAATAACACTGTAAAAGTCCTTAAAGATGTAGAAAGTATTCCTTTTTTAAAACCCAATTCTACTTTATATTAAAATATTGATACCTATATAGTATCAAACCTGAACTGCATGTAACTCTAGCAGCAATAAATAACTGTAAGGCAACCTATACACGAGGTTAAGAATGAACGTCATACGTCAGTGCCGCGCGGGCCATCACTCGTGTACGCCAGGCCTTAACGTCGTATGTTACGTCAAAAATGACAGCCGCCATCTTGTGCGTTTGACGTTTCATTGCGTTCCAATTTTAAACGTGCATTTTAAATTGAACGGGGTAAATGACGTAAGTGAACTGAGGGATAGTGTACATTTAAGTCTGATGGAAAGTGGAGAGAGTTCTCGTTGATTTAGTTTCAAAAAGCAACAACTGTAAGTAACCAACGCATGCGCTGGGGCCTTACTCTTCTTCGTCTCTACATTATTGTTTTTACTTTGCCGTCATTACTGTTAAGTAAATAAGAGCTATCATAAAGTCTAAAATACGATAACATGTCAATAGCAATTAGGCTTAGTCTGAGTGAAATAGAGCCCCTGTAGTAGTTTTAGCGTATTTGTTACCTTGGGAAGCAAAAAAAAATTATTTATAAAGCTATATCCTCAAAAGTGTTTTACTGGCAGTATTATTAAACACCATCAAAGGTTTAAAATTCCTTGATATTATAACATAAATAATTCTTTCGTAGAATATTTAATCAATTACAAATCCTACATGGACCGATCAATTTAAAAAAACTCGTTAGTTAGTTTTAACACGTCAGACTATAGTCTGTGTCAATTGAAACAGGCAAAGATGTAAACAAAACCAAACGAACCAAATTGCCATTATTATTCGAAAATCACGTTCTTTCAATGATTAAGTTTAGTGTGGTCTTTACAATGTTTAGTAGGTACACTTGATCATTACTCTCATATTAAGTTTAAGATTAATTAATAATTACTAATTAATTTATATTAGAGAAATGTGGAATAAAAGAAGATGTAGTGACTAAGATTGAAAAAGGCATGCTTCGCTGGGCTCGGTCATTTGGAAAGGATGGATGAAAGAAAATTGACGAAAGAGATATACAGAGCGAAAGTGAGTGGAGTGGTCGGAAGGCATACTTTTTCGAATCAAATCGGAGAAATACTGGAAAAGGGCCGAATAAACCGACGTGCGTGCATGACTCGATGTATGAATGAAGAAGAAGCGAAATAAATTTGTCAAGATCGTAGCAAGTGGAAAGAAGTGGTCACTGCCTACCCCTCTGGGAAACAGGCTGGATTTAATGTATGTATGTAATAATAACTTATTCGTTATTTTAAATAAAAACGTGCTCGATGAATATTTGAGGTTATGTGTCAAACAGTAATTTCCAATTTCAACTGTCACAGACCATACAAACACTCTTCTTAGCAAGCCTATGACATCTTTATAATAACTATCCGTTAGGTCACCCGTCCACTGCGAGATGGCTCGGTCGATACGCGCCTTTGTCATGAGCTCGCTACTTTATACGCCATCAAGTCGCTTCAGAAGGATCCGTGTGGACAAGGCATAAGCGACAGCGATTAGCATTCACTTCAATCGACTGAGAGCCGAATTAAGTAACCTTAAAAATGATGCCAGTTTTATAAAACCACATTTGCTTTGATTTATCTTGAAACTGGTACGAGTATCTAACTCATTTATCAGTTAACAAATAGGGCTCTAATGGCTCCGATGGACTAATATTTGGACTGACTTGCCCAGAGGGACGCAGTTATTTCTGAGAAAGATACGTCTGTTATTTTGACATGCACTAGTGCGTATCTCGGCGTATCAGTTCGACTGTTGATCTGCGAAAACCATAAAATTGTGTATGCCTTTTTGACTTTAAGAAAAGAGCAAGAATTTGACTAAATAAGTCAAGGCCGATGCCATGTCGTATCAGGCGGAGAAATGGCTGGCGAAAACGAGGAACTGTCGAGGTCTAACGAAACAGTTTCCTACGATTTGGGCTAGTCAAGGAAACGTTTTCGCTTACCAACTGCTCTGCCCTGTCGCAATAAGGTGACGTATAAATGCGTGACAGGGGTCTAAGGTGGCACACGTGTATATTTCCTCGTCTCTAGACATAAGCAGAAACCCATTATTGTTCAATCTCTCTGATATCTCGTAACTTGCACCACTCAACAACCGTGGGTGTAACATATTCGCATTCTGTACGATTTCAAAAGGATTTGATTTTATAACAATATCGTGGAGATTCTAATATTATGCAGCATTCAATGTGCGACGTACTTTATTGCGTACATAACTCTCGGCTGCTAATTCGATTGTTTATATTATGGGAATTTATAGCTTGCAGTGTGCGAGGTGTTTATGGTACTTACGGACGTCAAATCAAAGGGGATTGTATGAATTGTGTTTCGATTGTTTTGCTCAAAGATAGAAGTGCACGGTGCAACTGGGTCAGTGTTTGTTAGGCTGAGTGATGCACAAAGTTGTCTTGCACGGAAAAATATGCAAAGTATTACAAAAAAATATCCCAAACCGCTGACAAATAAGGCTTACTTCGGGTTAAAATTTTACTTTTGCACTTACAAAATGTGTAAAAGTTTAACCAAAAGTAAGCCTTATATGATCGGCCAAAAGTCTTAGATGTTGTACTCACAGCAACACATCTAGCTATACACTTCAGAAATCTGAAATATTGCATGAAAGAGAGTCGCACTAGAATGCATAGAAGTTGACATAATACACATATATACATCTCTTTCTTTTTCTCTCTGCTCTGTCTTTAATGGTTAGTTAGGTGTGATGTTGTGTGTACCTATGACAGATGACAGCTGACTAGGGTTGACATTATCTTTAAAAGCTTGTATGTCCTGGAATTTTGCAAGTCGATTATGAACCAGGCTATTGTCTAACGCACTCGAAATCGGAATCGTTCTTATTTTTATCTACACACATATCATAAGTCCTCTATAATGCGTTCAGAATCCGTAGACAATGACCATCATTACAAGATACAATTTTAATATGATATTTTTTCTTATCTGTAGCTGTAATGAAAAGTTAAAATTACGATACAACTTTTGATAAAGTAATGTTGTTCAAATTTGGAACATCTTCCAAAACCAACACAATTCAAACAGGGGGTCAATTCTTGTATCTATTAAACGTCGACTCGGTATATTTTAAGTAAAGTGTCGTACGTCGTTTTGATATCGAATGACATTAGAATAGGGACTTTGTTAGTTTGTCTATGATTAAAAAAAAAACATTCATGTTCGTGACACAGCTTAGCTTTGCCTCCATTTGTTTGTTTGTTAATTAGATATTTCAAATTGCACTAATGTTAATGTTTACAATTATTATAATAAATAAATACTTCTTTTCTCTGAATTGATTTATTTCTTATTTCAGTTCATACGTTAGCTTAACACCTATAGATATATTTCAGGTAGCATTAGCACTGGTAGCTATGAAAGTTATTTGCCTTCGGCTACTGAACGCATCTTAGAGTACTTATAATATGTGTGTAGATAAAGTAATGTATGCAACTGTACATAATTAGGCCTTAAAAAACTCGTGTGATGTTATTATGAAACTCGCCTTCGGCTCGTTTCACAAAACCACACTCGTGTTTTAAGGACCCTCTTTATGTACCAGTTACATAATAGTAGTTTATGCAACAGTTGTATAAGAGAGGTCAAAAAAGACGAGTGGTGTGGTTACGATGTGAGCCGCAGGCGAACATCGTAAAGCAAGACGCCACGAGTATTTTTTGACTTAGTTATACACCGTTGCATACAATACTTTTTCTACGACTAGGTTTCAAATAAAATGCAAAATTAAATTAACAAAATTTTATTTATGAAAATGTAGATGGACATTTTGTATACTATTATGTGATATATGGTTATGGATGGAGTGCTACTCGACGCTGCGGTGTTAATATTTTCGTCTTTATCCATTTTATCACTTTTTAAGACCACATTTTTTTTATTCTTTATAGATTTTTACTCTTTAATATACCTAGGTTAGAATACGAACGAACGAAGCACAGAACAGAGAAACATTCGAAAACAACAAAATATGTGTCTATGGTTAACTTTGTTTTTAAATTGATGTGCACTTGCCAGGTTTCATATTTTTTTTAAAAGTTGCACAATCGATTTAACTTGTGAAATAGGGACTAAAAAACACCTAATGATTTGAGAAATGAATTCTTTTACCTGATTGGTCGATTTTAATATAGCTGCGTTCTGGTTGGTTGATACCAAATAAAATGATTTTTTTAAAGAGTTAAATTAGTAAAAGAGTTTACATACCAAAAATAACCTAACGTTCCAATTGACAGTCAATGTGTTTTGTGATTGGTGGTTTAATTTGGTGAAGTATTTTGATTGGTCAAATTAACCTAGGTGTAAGCTTTGGCAGCTAGGCATATCGTTTTGGCTCAAAAAAGCACAAGTGCTGTTAAGGGAAATAGACTAGATAGACTTTTCTACGGAATGTTCTGCGGACATATTATCTATATTCTTATATTAGTGTTCGTGACTATATAAATGACAGATAAAAGTACAGGAGTAGGAAAAATACTATTAAAATCGAAGGCTTGTTGTATACAAGATGAAAACAATTGTTCCGCTTTGAAGTTAGTTGGTAGTGACCCTGCCTACGAAGCTAGCGGTCCCGGGTTGGATTCCGTTATAGGCAAGTATTTATATGATGAGCACGAGTATTTGTTTCTGAGTATTGGATGTTTTCTATGTATTTAAGTGTTTATTTCTCTATAATAGTTAAATCGTATCTTCATATTTATTTATTTACAGTTAACTGATAAGCAGGGATCGGAAATTCGGATCGATATTTACCTAAAGTTGGCAAAATCCCGCCAAGCAGCAGTGTTCGCATTGTTGTGTTCCGGTTTGGGGATAAGACAGCCGGTGAAATGACTAGCATTTGCTTTACCATGCCATAAAAAAAAAAAAAAAAGATAGGCAAACATGGCGTCGGCTTCTTAAAAATATTATTTTTACAAAATGTTAATATAATAATTACTTTACATGTAGGATAAAACATTAATTTTTGCTCATGTAAATTCGTTAGGTTAATGAGTTACAGGTAAATTAAATAACATTTTATAAATCTATACATGAAAAATAACTTCAAACAGTTAATATAAATAATTGATTATGAATTAATGCCGGAGCAATTTATTTATTTTGAAAACCCAGAATTTTTTGTAATGAATTCTATGATTAAGTCCGCCCCATACAACTGAACAACAAAGCCGGTGCGAAAGTATACGTAAATATCGATCCGAATTTCCGATCCCTGCTGATAAGTTATATAGGTAATGAAGAACTTACATACATACATACAGCCGGCTGCATCTAACGTTATAATGACAGTGATGCATCATGCCGGCTCCAGGCAACAGGTAAACGTATGTCTATCTGTCTGTGATTAAATCGCTTGCCTGCGATAGGTGCTGATTTATATGACTGTGAGTGCAGTTTGAATCCAGGTAGAGGTACTTTTTTTTTCAAGTATAATTAAAAACTGGTACCTAGAGAAGTTAATACTAAACTTATTTAAATTAACATAAAACTAAGCTACTCAAATATTAAAGATTAAATAAAAACCACTACTATAAAAAGAACACCCCTAGAAACTAAATAAATTATTTTCTGTATTTATTCAAAATATTAAGATCCGTAGTTTCGGAGAGTTTTTTAACCTTCACTCGTAAATCTCATCCTTTCCTTATAAAATATGATGATGATGAGTGCAGGTTTATAAATCCTTTTAAAATAAAGAACAACCACAATTATTATTAGGGATGCATCGATACGCCTTTTCGCCGATACGATACCGATACCGATACTCTTATAAAAATATCGGCGATACCGATACCGATACCGATACGCTTTTTGTGAATTCAAAAATGAAGGCATAATAAATAAATCACAAGACAGATTTATTTTTATTAATATAAGAAGTAGATACATAGGTTAATATTAGATAATTAAAAAATTTAGTAATTAAAATTAACATTGATAACATTTTTGTTTAAAAAACAAAGTAATCTTAAATTTTTCGGAGAAAGGCGATTTCGCAAGTCTGTTTGAATAAGACCTGCTGCTGTTTACACTACATTTATTAATTAAAAAGTATCGTTGAATCGGTCATAAAAATATCGTCGATACCGATATATCGGCTAACCCGAAGTATCGCCGATATATCGGTATCGGTATCGGTATCGGATGCATCGCTAATTATTATGTTGCTATTTGGTTTCATTTGGTACTTTCAATAAAAAAATATTATTACAAACAAAACTTGGAGCGATCACTAGTATATGGGAAAAGCATCGATAATTGAGTTTATCGATACAGGCCATCCCTAGCTGTAATTTACTTTTGCCCCGTATATTCCAAGGTCTGGTCATAGTGTATAAAACAGTAAAATCACGCGGAAAACATCTTACAGCCAACAAAACTAACTACTTACGATTTTTTATCCAGATAACTATATCTCGACAAACACAATCACTTAGATTTACACCAACCTCGATATAAACTTGGCTAAACCTCAACCTTCACTCAACTCGATAGAGTTGAAACTCCAACTGCACAAATTGCGCTAAGTCGTACTCATTCGGCGCCCCGTTTCCTAAATATGCATTAAATTTAGACTCCTTTAGGAGGTCTTGGCAAAACACACTCATTATGTTTCCTGAGCCCAACTAACAATGGCTACTAAATATAAGGTAGTAATAAATAGTACAGCGAACCGGCTGTTATCAGGGACGTGATGATAAACGCACTGACGAACGATTTGAATTGCCGAGTGTTAAAAAAAGTAAGCCGTAGTGAGTCGAAGGGAGACGAGCTGTAGGCCTCCAACAAGTTGGAGTGACGACCTTGTAAGGATCGCGGGAACGCGGTGGATGCGAAAAGCACAAGACCGGTCCGAGTGGAGAGCCTTGGGGGAGGCCTATGTCCAGCAGCAGACGTCTTTCGGCTGACATGATGATGATAATGAAAAAGTAAGATGCAGCCGGTGAAATATCTAGTCTGACACTGTCACCCTAAAGCCAACAATCCTTCATCAACTATTGACGACGCAATAGCCTAGTTGGTAGTGACCCTGCTTACGAAGCTAGCGGTTCTGGGTTCGATTCCCCGCATCGGCCAATATTGGTGTCGGCACGACTATTTGGTTCAGAGTCTCGGATATTTTCTATGTATTTGAGTATGTATCTTCTTTTTTTTGGCTAATGAAGAAATGGCTCGACCGATTTTCGTGAAATTTTGTGTGCATATCGGTTAGGTCTGCGAATCGGAAAACATCTATTTTTCATCCCCTAAATGTTAAGGGTGGTCCATCCCTAAATTTTACATACATGGCAAAACTACGTTTGCCGGGTCAGCTAGTTTCTCTATGTAAGTATGTTTATCGTTGTCTCGTACCCATAAAACAAGCCAAGAGCTTAGTTTGGGGTTAGGTCAATTTTTGTGAGATCGTTCCTTGATATTATTTATTTTATTTTTATTTGAAGGGGCCGCCCTAGGCGTACTTATTCGAATCAAATCGGAGAAATGTGCATGACTTGATGTATGTGGAAGAAGCGAAAAAAAGTCGATCGTAGCAAGTGGAAAGAAGTGGTCTCTGCCTACCCCTCTGGGAAACAGGCGTGATTTAATATATGTATGTATGTATTATTAACCACCCTATGAAAGCTCTGTACATAATGTAAACTTATAGGTACACACGTTGCAACTTAAGATTCCGTTTAAAAGAAGAAAAGAGACGCTTTCAATTGCGGTGGAGATGGACACATTAACAATTCAAGAAAGGGACAAAATGACAGCGCCGGCGGGCTAGCATGGCCTATGGGAGGGAATAAAAAGCTAGAAATATTTTAGACTTATAATTACTACTTGTGGGAGGACCTTGTGCAGGGTCCGTCCGGGTTGGTACCACCATCTTATCCATTAACCTACCGCCAAGCAGCAGTGTTCGCATTGTTGTGTTCTGGTTTGGGGATAAGACAGCCGGTGAAATGACTAGCATAGAGGCATTCCATCTTAGTCCTCAGGGTTGGCAACGCATTTGCAGTCTTGTGAATGCGAATGTCTATGGGTCACAGTATCCACTTACCATCAGGTGGCCTGTGTGCTCGTTTGCCTTCCCATGCCATAAAAAAAATATATATATATTTGCATATATTGGGATTTCAGTTAACCTTAGAGTGGAATTAGTGGGGACAACGCAATAGGATAGACCAAATAACAACAATAAACAGAAATAAGAATTACTTAGTACATATATCCGAGTAACAGAAAAAATACTCAAATGTCTATGAATTCAAAGCCCACGTACCATCGAATAGTTTTGATTCCCTTTTTTCGAACACGATGGAAAGATTTATTGCTTAAGGACTGACTGACATACCTACCTACAGGTGGTGTCAGGCCAAGATAATGTCAATGATAGAGCAAAGTGGCAAAGTAGTTACGATAAAGACAACTGTCCGCGGCACCGTGTGAGATTAATATTAGCTTGATAAAGAGATATATCGTTATTGCCACGGCAAAGTTAATATCTTGAACCGAGCTAATTTTTACTGGAATCTGTTTAGTATTTGAGCTTTGAACATCAAATACATTACGAAACTTACAATACTTACTTATTGCACACTAACACAATAAGCTTTTGTTTTATTTTATTCTACATTTGTCATGGGACTTTGTCCGCGTATAATTTCATTATCATTATCACACCAATTTCGACGCGCTGGTCTAGTTGGTAGTGACCCTGCCTACGAAGCTAGCGGTCCTGGGTTCAAATCCCGCTGTGGGCAGATATTTGTGTGAGGAGCGCGAATATTTGTTCCTGTTTCATGGATGTTTTCTATGTATTTAAGTATATATTTATCTACATAAGTTTTTATATCGTTGTCTAGTACCCAAAGTACAAGCCTAGAGCTTAGTTTGGGACTAGATCAATTGGTGTATTATTGTCCCCTGATATTTATTTATTTATTTACCTCGACCAAAACTAAGCTCTAGGCTTGTACTATGGGTACTAGACAACGATATACATACTTACACATATTTCCACTCATCATACAAATATCTGCTCTTACCGGGATTTGAACCCAGGAACGCTATCGTAATCAAGCGAAGACATGAAGAAGGATGCAGTGATATGAAGCGTTATCATCAGACAGACGTACACACACTCACACTTAGTTTAGATACTTTTAAGCATTATTTTAATTAATAATTGAAAAAAAATGACCTTCTACTGGAGTTTCTTGCGGCGCCTCATCTCCGCAATGATGGTCTTGTCCGAAGCGCTAGTAGATTCACTCCATGTTACCGACGTGTAAAATAGCCCTAATGTGGCCAATTAACTGAATAAATATTTTGAATTTGAATTTTGAATTATTGGTAGGAATTGAAAGCGTCATGCTAGCCCTCGAGGAGAACGCGCGAAGAGAAACGATAATTAAATGGGAAGCCATCGTTACACATTCGAATATTAAACACGGCTAATCGACTCCCGCGCCGAATTAGCGTTACTTAAGCCTATTACTGCCTGCGCTTCACAATTCATTTCGATTTGACTTTCTTACATTTGAGAAAAAAGCCGGGTACCCACTCTGCCATCTTAAGCTAATAAGTAGTATGTTTTTTTTATCGCATAAGAAGGCAAACGGGCACACAGGCCACCTGATGGTAAGTGGAAACTGAGACCCATAGACATTCGCATTCCCAAGACCGCAATCCTAAGACTTCTAATGCGTTGCCAACCCTGAGGACTAAGATGGAATGCCTCTATGCTAGTCATTTCACCGGCTGTTTTATCCCCAAACCGGAACACAACAATGCGAACACTGCTGCTTGGCGGTAGGTTAATGGATAAGATGGTGGTACCAACCCGGACGGACCCTGCACAATGTCCTCCCACAAGTATGTCAGATAAAACTCATGTAGCAATATCAATCTTATTACTAAAAGATGAGATGAGAAACTGCTTTGGTTATTGATTTTGGGATACTGCTGTAACTGATGCTGTAGCATCTTACCTGTTATATAGCTTGTTATAGCTTGTTACTGCAACTGCTACAGATACAGCTCGCTCCTGAGTACGCTGCTTGAGATAAGGATACCCATACTAACAGGAATAGATATTACACATATGACCCGAAGAATAAAACTATCCTCGCGTGTTATCCATAAATAAAAATGTTAAGATGTCATTGATTTTTTTGGTTCCGTTGCCAAAGGGTAAAAACGGGACCCTATTACTAAAACTCCGCTGTCCGTCTGTCCGTCTATCTGTCACCAGGCTGTATCTCACGAACCGTGATAGCTAGACAGTTGAAATTGTCAGACGATGTATTTTGTTGCCGCTTTAAAAAAATAACTAAACACAGATTAAAATAAATATGTAAGGGGGACTCCCATACAACAAACGTGTTTTTTTGGCATTTTTTTTTAATGCTGTATAGAGGTACGGGACCCCTCGTGCGCGAGTCCTTCTCGCACTTGGCCGGTTTTTTAGTAATGATGTAGACTTGTATCAAAACTAGGATGTATTGCATACATTGAAAACAGCTGCAAAAATATGCGAAAAGCATGGAGTTGACATAATTCTAATTCTAATTTTGATTAATAGCTTACACTCCTGTTAAGTTGTATTTCGCCGAATTTGAGTTGTGTTGTGGATGTCGTAAGAGGCGACTAAGGGAACAAGGGCTTGTAGTACTGTTAGGCGATGGGCTTGCAACCTGTCACTAATAATGCGCTGTGAAACACCTTAGCGTAATTATGCAAAATGTGGTTACGGAATTATCAACAAGGTTTTGGAGTTGCTGGTAATTCCGTAGCTCTGCCTACCCCACTTTGGGAATGAAGGCGTGAGTTTATGTATGTATGTATGAGTTATTTATAGATACCAACATGGACTTATTTCAGATTTAATTTCATGTAAATCACACGCAAGAACAATTGTTCGTGTAAAGAGTATTTTCTCTCGTGGACTTAACAGAAGCACATTCGACAGCATTAAAAAACCACACATTTAAAATCACAAAAAAATCCAATCAAAGTCGACTCCACACCCCGCGCAAACCTTTTTCCCTCGTCAGTCCAAAATGAAGTAGCCGTCCATACGCTAACCCGACTGCCAAGCATCCCGATTCCTTTGCAAATCTGGCTCAAAACGAAGTCCTTGGCATTGAACACGCTAAGCGGAAGTGGACAGCGTTGAAATGGCCACCCCCCACCTTTAATTAAATCCCTGGATAAGGTTTTAACTCGTCTCCCTTCAAAGGTGCTGGACGATTGAATTGAGCTTTTCTTTTTAGGGGGGTAACCCTTTACTTGGAGTCCGTTTAAAGGTACACTTGATGGGGTCTTGAGGAGGGCTGTGGATGTTTTTCACAGGAGATTTGTTGAGTGCTTAAGTAAGTGTGGGGTCGGTCTTATTTTACGTTTGCTTCCTTTTATAAAGTTGTATGTAAGTACTATACAGTGTGTTCCATATGAACATAAATGTTTACTAACGAAAGGTTTAAAGTACTGTTGACGGTTTCGTAATAAAAATTCAACAATTACACTTGATAATATGCAAAGTTTTATGAACATCATTGTTGTTTGTTTCGTCCGGGTTGGTACCACCATCTTATCCATTAACCTACCGCCAAGCAGCAGTGTTCGCATCGTTGTGTTCCGGTTTGGGGATAAGACAGCCGGTGAAATGACTAGCATAGAGGCATTCCATGTTAGTCCTCAGAGTTGGCAACGCATTTGCAGTCTTGTGAATGCGAATGTCTATGGGTCAGTTTCCACTTACCATATCAGGTGGCTTATGGAATGGCGAAACTTTTGGATATTTAATACAACCCTTTATAAGAAATTATTAGCTGTGATAGCAAACAAACAAACAGTTTTCCTTGTGCATTCATAATATAAGTTACATACTTATTATGAATGTACAATTTTATTACAGAGGCGACATCTAGTAGCGCGCTAGCTAAACTATTCGCGCCTGAATCTAACGGGGCTAGAGCTATCAATTCGATTGAGGAAGCGAAATGATACCGCCTTTCACTCCTGCATTCCTAGTACTTCGCAGAGCTGCCATGTGGTTAGGAATTACCTTATAAAAAAAAAACCTACAAATGACCAACATAAAGGTTTTACAAGTTTTCGTCCTCAGGGTTGGCAACAAATTTAAAGTCTTGAGATTTTAATCGTAAGATTAATTGTGTTGACGTCATTATAATATGAGCTTTAAGATTGAAGAACCACATCTAGCGTTGGTATATTCAACACAGAAATACATCTCATTCTTACTTAGGTGGACTAAAGAAAGACGTGATGACCAAAAGTATTTGTTTCTGCATAATGGGAGTTTTCTATGTATAAAGAGAACCACATACATACATACCTTCACGCCTGTAATCCCAGAGTGGGGTAGGCAGAGCTACAGAATTACAACTTCAAAAAGTTGTTGACAATTCAGTAACCACAATTTGCACAAATAGGCTAAGATGTTTACCAGCGTATTAGAACCAGGTGGCAAGCCCATCGCCTAACAGTACTACAAGCCTATATTCCCTTAGTCGCTTCTTACGACATCCACGGGAAGACATGGAGTGGCAACTATTCTAACCCGGCAACCACACGGGGGTAAAGAGAACCAAATTAAAATATTATAAGTATGTATACAGGATGAAAAAAGGAACACCGCATGGACGACACATACGTTAAATATTGGAAAAAGCATTTTCCATTTTTTGGAAATTCAGCCTTAACCGCGAATTGAACTGGTCGAATATGACAACTTTTTACGGTCTCTTTTTAATATAAAGGTGTATGTGTTATAGACATAAATGATCACTATCAATGACCCTTTCAATCTGTATCATGAAACACGACACGTTTTGTTATCCTACTAGTTACGGAAGTGGATTTATTCCAAAAATCAAATTATGCAATATTTTTTGTTTTTAGGAATAAAAGTAAGTCGCCTTTATTTGCTATATCCAATATTTAAGGTAGTTGCCGTACAAGATGCGTTCGTTTTTTCCACCCTGAGAAAAGGACAGAGCTATATAACTGCTATAGCTGTCTTTTTCGTTCACCGTAAAATGATCTGCAAAGCCATGTCATAGTACAAGCCTCGAGCTTAGTTTGGGACTAGGTCAATTTGTGTGACATTGTTTCCTGATATTTATTATTATTATAATAACCCCCCTGTATTTTGTTGTGCATTACCCAATAAGTCTAGAGCTTAGTTTGAGATATGTATTTATTTAAAAACAACAGAATTTTTGAATTTAAAAATCTAACCGTAGTAAAAGAACAAAACGTTTTTACGACTCATCTACATACTGCGGCGATAACTATTAAATGTTTATATATTTGGACAGACGGCGTTTCCGATTTAAATAACGCCTATGGGCTGCGCCCACGCAGCGCGGAAGCGATCTTACCACTGTTTTATACTCTATGACATTATGACGCCTCTCCGATGTAGGGTGGCAGTGTCAGCGGGTTACAAGTCTTAGGCTGAAGCGTTTTTGGTAAAAAAACACGATACATGAAATGGTAAAAAAAGTGGGGACTTGGATACAGCATGTCCTATAAAATTATGATGGAGTTGAGCGTGTGTTCCAGTAAAAAAAATACAAAGAAAGTAAGCAGTTGTGTTATTATAGTCACGTTTTTGGTTTTTAAAATCAAAGAGTGGGGTAAGTAACAATAATGGGTTTATATTTTAGGAAGGAGACGATTGTCACGGCTGGCATATTTAATTCAATCCCTATTTTGAATATCAGAATCGCTAAATAAAAGTAAGTTTGAAAAGCACAGCAGCAAAAACTAGGTAAACAAAGTACTTATATTGAAAAATACTGGGTTATCTTTGTGATATAAATTCATTTACAAAATCATAATTTACATTTAAGTATTTACTTTACTAACAAACCCGCTGTCACTGAAGCCCAAACTTTTGGTAAGAGACAAAATCAAATATTTTCTACAATATGACTGGACTGACAATATTTCTTGACCTGTGACTCCTACACATTCAAACAATATAAAACCCTAACCGTGTCACGTTAAGGTGTTATTTACAAATAAGATATCTTTATTTTAAAATAATGGTTCAGCTTTATGTTTGAACTGTTATATTTTATTGTTGACAAAGTTATGTTTTTTCTATGGAAAATTAAGTCGGTGATTTTGGTTTTGGACGTTATTGGTTTCAGGTTTCTTTGGAATTGTGTGTGAAGTGGTCACGGTAATACATGTTTTTGGTATTAAGTAACTGATATCTTTGTTTCAAAATATTTAACTTAAAATAAATCGTAAGGATTTTAACAATTTACCCTATTTCTTTGACAATATACATTGATAAATAGCAGTGGATAAAGAGAAGTGGTTTGACGACGCGCTGGCCTAGTTGGTAGTGACCCTGCCTACGAGGCTAGCGGTCCTGGGTTCAAGTCCCGGTAAGGGCGGATATTTGTGTGATGAGCGCGAATATTTGTTCCTGAGACATGGATGTTTTTTATGTATTTATATATTTATCTATATAAGTATGTATATCGTTGTCTAGTACCCATAGTACAAGCCTAAAGCTTAGTTTGGGACTAGGTCAATTGGTGTGACATGGTACCCTGATATTTATTTATATTGCATCACAAATACTACACTGACAAAAGATTTGAGTACTTTCTGTACCTTATAAATATTTTACGGTTATTTTCCAAAAAAAAATCTCTAGATGTCACAAGTCAAAATGTTATAATACAGGTTGTCCTAAATCTTCACTTCATTACAGCTCAAGAACGCCTTTTTTTCCTAACTTCAATATTTTAGCATGTTTATTTATTGTATATTCTTAGTATATGAATGAATACAATTCTGTTTTTTGGCTATATCATCCGAGACGCAATCATATAAACATGTGACCAATGCGGGCTGTCAAAGCAATCACCGTTATCGCCGGCCTGCCAATTGCACTGCACTATTATGACGTCACTCGGTCAGCGTTATCACGGCGTGCAGGGACGCTGACGATAGCCGATTGAGGTGTAAAAGTTTATGGGGACGTTTGAATAATGAAGCTTGGGTTCGTCTATGGTGATGCAGAGCCATTTATGGGCGATAATCATAGACTATAGATTATTAGGTGGTTGATACAGGGTGAATTGTCTGATACAGGGTGAAGCGCGAAGCCAAAAGAGGTAATGAGTTTCACAGATATATTTATGGGATAAACACTAGGATGTTTCATTCTAGCTTCTACTATAGACTGATTCTAAAATAAGAAGTGTCATATGATTCATCGAAAACTAGGCTATATATCATGCAGGCTATGTACATACATACATACCTTCACGCCTTCATTCCCAGAGTGAATTACCAACAACTATGTATCAACTCAAAATCATGGTTAGTTTTGTTTCAAGCTCAGAGACGTTGTATTAAAGTTGATTTTAAAATACAGTTATATTTTGAGTTATTACACTCTTGATCTGGCAGTGCGATATATAAGGAGAAAGATAGCTCTTTATATACAGGGTGTATACGGAGGGGTGGATCAAACGAAGGTCAAAGGTAGGGGACCTCAAGGGCTATCGAATTGACCCCCATGTATGTTCAGCGATTTTCATTTGTTTCAGACTTATGAGCTTTTTTGGGAAAATTTCAGAAATGTCGGATTTTCGGTATAATTCCTTTGTGGTAGCTAAACTATTCGACCTATCACTGTGTTTTTTTTTTTGGGAGTTGTCAGATAGCGGACCTAACAAATAACAATGCCATTTTGAGTCATGGCATCATACATTTTACAATAAAAAATAAAACTCTCAATAATTTGAGCACATTGAAATTTTCCATGAACATTCACAGGTCAAAATTTTTAAATTATCACATAACTTTTTTTTTTGCAAAGTATTTTATAAACTACCTTGGTTTATGGAGAATTAGCCCTGTAATTTTTTTTTAGATAGTCTCACGGCATCACCTTGAAAATAGTATGGAAAGGGAATAAGTAGTAAAAATCACTTTTTAAATATCCAAGTAAAATATTTTTTAAATGGAAAATGAAAACGGAAAATCATATTAAAAGAGAATGTAAGATTAAAACACCAAAATACCTTAAATGTAACGCCTTTATTCCTTAATTGTAATTAATTAAAGTAAATGTTCAAAATGTCCACCATTATTTGCTATACACGCCCTGCACCTTTTAAAAAAATTACTTTTAAGTTTGCGGAATGCCTCTACGTTTTCACTGATAGTTCTTTGGGCTTGTGTTAGTTTTACGCGTAATTCTTCAATTGAATTAAACTCAGATTTGTAAACTACCTCCTTGTAAAATCCCCAGATAAAAAAATCTACAGGATTTAGGTCCGGAGATCTTGGAGCCCAAGCTATCGGTCCTCCGCGACCTATCCATCTCTGTGGAAATTCTTGATCGAGATATTGTCTCACAATTCGAGCAAAATGGCACGGTGCTCCATCACACTGAAAGTACATTCTCCTGCGTGTTTCCAAATTAACATCATCTAACATGGAACTGAGGTTCTGTTGTAAAAACGATAAAAAATTATTTCCATTCATTCGACTTGGCAACTCATAAGGTCCCATCAGTTGTCCGTTAAATACTCCTGTCCACAAGTTAATACAAAATTGGTGCTGGAAACTGTGACGTCGGACCAAATGAGGATTTTGGTACGTCCTAGAATGGTAATTATGCATGTTAAAAATACCTGATCGAGTAAAACATGACTCGTCTGTCCACATTACATTGTTAAAAAAATCAGGATCAGCCTCATATCTGCTTATCATATCTTGACAAAAAGCAACTCGTCGTGCGTAATCAGCCCGTAATAAATCTTGCACCTTTTTGTAGTGGTAGGGATGCATGCCCTCTGAACGTAAAATTTTATGGACAGCTCCATGCGAGAGACCAATATTACGACCAATTACCCTCGTGCTTGTTGATGGATCGCGGTGCACTTCTTCTAAAACGTTGGATATTTGATCAGGGTCTATCGTTGGCACTCCTTCAGATTGAGCAGTTCCAGGTATACGACCTTCTAAATACGCGTTATGGACGCGTATGAAGACGCGATAGTCAGGATAAGAACGGATTCGCTCTCCTCTTCGTGTAAGTTGTTCCTGGTACATCCTGGCAGCTGCACGAGCGTTTCCTTGAGCTGCACCGTAGCAATAATGCATTTCTGCATACTCTCGTGGGGTATATATAACTCATTACCCTTTAAATGTAATCACTCAGTTAATTAATTGTGTTATTTTTAACAAGATGCATTAGCTTACTTACGCAATGAATGACAAAGAATTATTTTTTCAATTGTTTTCAATTATTATTTTTTTGCTAACCCGGTATTAATGGCCAGTAACATAAAAAAAAAAAAACTCTTAAATCAACCTTACAAACCAATGTAGGCATTTTTAATTCGTGGATATTTATTTAGATCATTATTATTGTTGTAATTTTGATTAATGTTAAAATGATTACTATTTTTTTAAATAATAAAAATGTATTTTGATGTACTAGTCCTATTTAAAAAATATTTTACTTGGATATTTAAAAAGTGATTTTTACTACTTATTCCCTTTCCATACTATTTTCAAGGTGATGCCGTGAGACTATCTAAAAAAAAATTACAGGGCTAATTCTCCATAAACCAAGGTAGTTTATAAAGTACTTTGCAAAAAAAAAAGTTTTGTGATAATTTAAAAATTTTGACCTGTGTATGTTCATGGAAAATTTCAATGTGCTCAAATTATTGAGAGTTTTATTTTTTATTGTAAAATGTATGATGCCATGACTCAAAATGGCATTGTTATTTGTTAGGTCCGCTATCTGACAACTCCCAAAAAAAAAAAACACAGTGATAGGTCGAATAGTTTAGCTACCACAAAGGAATTATACCGGAAATCCGACATTTCTGAAATTTTCACAAAAAAGCTCGTAACTCTGAAACAAATGAAAATCGCTGAACATACATGGGGGTCAATTCGGTAGCCCTTGAGGTCCCCTACCCTTGACCTTCGTTTGATCCACCCCTCCGTATACACCCTGTATATGATGCGTTATCATCCTTGACCTGCATTATACCTTGGTTTACACCATCTAGTTTCTGTTTCTACACTTCTACTGTATTTAAGTTGACAGTTCTTACTGTTATATGAATAATTACAAGCTGTCATAACGTCAACAATATCATTAGAATATCGAAGCAAGACGGGCTAGTACAATGTGGAAAAGAGGTCGTGATGCGAGTTTTGATTTATTTTCTTCCGGCATGGATTACAATTCGTTGTTTTTAAAGTAATTTTATTATGAGGTACCTACGTTTGATTCCTTTGCGCACATATTTTCTAAGACATTGTGCTATGAAGAATGTTATTTTACTTTGGTAATTATGAATAAAAATAATCATAAAATGTATAATATAACGCTAACTATACAATAATAGTTTGCCCTTTGGGGGTTTTGGTAATAAGGAGGCGTTTACACAACCCGCTGTCTGTGACAGAGTGAGAAGTATGGCGCAATTTACAAGTGACTAGCGGATACATTACACATATCTTACTAGCGGTTTAGGTTCTCTACTTTAAAATGGCGTAAATATCTGTATTTTTATGTTAAAATAATGAAAATGGGTGAGCTAACGAACGGGATTATCAAAAAATAACAAAGCAAATATTAATCCACTAAAATACAAACGCATCTCAGTAACTTAAACGTCAATTTACTGCCGATTACATACCTAAGAATCAATCAGCATAGTCAATGATCACACCACATTACAGTCAAAGCGTTATACTTAGCCATTTTTTTGTCCTTTCACATTAATTGAAATGTATCCAATAGGTTTGCCTCGAATCACTTGTATCTTAGATCTCACTCGCTTCCACCTGTAACTTGAGCAGCGTCTCAAGACAGAGACAATTGGCACGTCAGCGGCAGCTCCGCGACTGACCACAAATCACGCGTGTCCCCGGTCACACTACATAATAACATGCTGGGTACTATAGCACTTACTTATTATAAATATCAAGCTACATTAGCATCATAACAAAACGTCAAAATCTATCTGAATATGAACACAATTAGTTTATACATACGAAATTAGTAAAACTTACACAATTAAAAAGATTTTTAACCGCTCGCCGCTTTTATCTTAGAACTCTCACGCTACCGCCTGTAACTTGAGCAACGCCTGAAGACAGAGACAATCGGCGGCAGGTCTGTGACACCACAACTCACGCGTGTCCCAGGTCACATGACATAATAACATACTGGGTACTACCTAGGTATACCACTTTATTGTGATAAATATCATGCAATATTAATTTATATTATTTCCCAATAGCTCGCCGCTTGTATCTTAGACCTCACTCGCTTCCGCCTATAACTTGCGCAGCGTCTCAAGACGGAGACAATTGGCACGTCAGCGGCAGCTCCGCGACTGACCACAAATCACGTGATCCCGGTCACACAACTTAATAACATGCTGTGTTATTATAATACATATTAGAAATATCAAATCTAAATACCATCACAATAGGTTCCACGATATTAATGGAAACCTACCCAATTTTAAAAGTTCTCAACCGCTCGCAGCTTCTATCTCAGACCTCACTCGCTTCCGCCTCTAACTTAAGCAGCATCTCAAGACGGAGACAATTGGCACGTCAGCGGCAGCTCCGCGACTGACCACAAATCACGTGTCCCCGGTCACACGACATATGCTGCTGTTGTGTCACTGGGATATGTACCTACGCGTCTAAACCAACAGCGACGCGGTTAGCCTACTTAAGGTGGACTATACCGGTAATTTTTAGGCAATAATTTCCCGTCACTAGTATAGATGTCTCATTTTAATCCATAAAATTAGAGCGAGATAAATTGCCATTAAAAGTTGCCGGTGAAAATGGCGACCCCTTCTTTCAGAGCTGATATCTCGAAAACGGCCTAACCGATTTTTAAGAAACTTAGCTTAAAACCATCCTGATTAAAATAGCTTTCTTTTAAAAAACACCACGTTCAAATCGGTTTAGCCATTTGGAAGCTACCATGCCATAAACAGACACATAGATAAACAGATAGATACACCCGTTAAACTTATGAATTCCCTCTTTCTGCGTCGAGCGTTGGAAATGATGTCAGGTTGCTTAAAAACTACAAAAGTACCCGTTATATTTGCTCGCCAGTGTAGTTGATGGAAACCCACATAATCGCACAGGGCTCTTGATATAAGTAGGATCTGAAACGCATAGACATTTCAATTCTCATAGCTGGGTGGATCAACTTTTTGTTGTTATTCTGTCCCGTAAGCCAAGAGACAACAGTGATAGAGTTTCTTAGAAAAAATGTTATAATATATACTTCCAGCACACTCAGGAGAAAGGCCATAAAATAATGGGTGTGTAATTGCCAATTGAACAGTTTTTTACTGGACTTATATCCTTTGAAATCATAGTTTTAACAAGTGACCCAGGAGACGTCACCATGGCAACGAGCTAAAAAGAAAAGTTGATTGACCCAGCTACAATCTCAAACGTGTAGGAATTTCGGTGGAAATCTTGATAAAATGACAATACTTGTAGCAGTCATAAATATAATCATATAATAAAATAATAAAAAACCAACAGTTGTCGACTCCTGCCACTGATTGAGTTCTGGACATATAAATTTGCGTAGTTCTTCCATTTTCAAACCTTAAAGTATTAATGTGCTACGACCAAGATTGTCTCTATGAAATCTTGATACTTTAAGAATCGACCGTTGCCGACTCCTTCCAAATCGATCGTGCTCCGGATCATATTTCCTACAAAGTGGCTTATTACTCAGAGCAGTCGACGGTTAATCTGCGACTGAAAAAACGACCAATTGCAATGATAGGTGCTGGAGTGTGAGGGCATTTATAACAAACCTTTGGTATGATTTTTAGTTTAGTCGGGTGTGATAAACCTTTTTCAAATGAAACAAAAGCGGTTTATCATGCGGATCTTACTCGTAGTTGAAAAAAAAAACAAGCCAAGTTTTTATATATTTAGGTACTTTTTTTGTTGTTGTTGAAATATAGTTTTGTCTGCAATTGCTATTTCATACATAAGGGAATAAAGGCTTGTAGTACTGTTAGGCGATGGGCTTGCCACCTGTCACTAATACGCTGGTAAACATCTTAGCCTGATTATGGAAAATGTGGTTACAGAAATGATCAACAAGTTTTTAGAATTGTTGGAAATTCTGTAGCTCTGCCTACCCCACTCTGGGAATGAAGGCGTAAGTTTATGTATGTATGTATGTATGCTATTTCATTCAAAACATTTTCAGTAGGTACCTAGTAATCAAACCGAGATTATGTGTGTATGGAGACGCGAGCTTACTGTTTTAAGTCTTAATGTCACTGTAAACTTGGGTACGGACGATCTATTTTATACAATTAGGTAGTTTATTATTAAAATAAAATGACATTATACTTAAAGCTATAACACTAAAATTATTTTTTCACTTCTCATGCTCGTAAAGTCCTTCTTTATGCTGGGTATAGGCTGCATAAAATCGCATTTTATGCTCTAGTGCATAAAGTAATTTCTTCTTTTAAGACTAAGGCAATAAGGCCTTACAGCCACATACACAATACACCTTCATTTAATTGATATATTTTTATGAGATTTAGGTTATATCTTATTATAATTACGACATATGTAATACTATCTTAATACTTTAAGATTAATACGGGCGTGCATTTACGTAAAAAAATATAAGTAGTTAACTCAAATATTTATAATAACTTGGCATTAAGGCTCAAACCATAGTGTCCATAGTCAAACGTCACATAGTCGAAAATTAAAAAAAAAAAAAATGTGTACCGGGAAGCTTTTTGTTTGAAGAATAATTATTCGTCAAACAAAATTAAAAACTAACTAAATTTGTTGTGTTGCGGTTGAAAATTCAATAAATTATTCGTAAGTAATTGAACAATGTCTTCAAGTAGTGATAGTGACGATCAAAAAATGATTTCGCCTGAGACTTTAATGGACAGAAGTGTGAAAAATGTAATTGAGCAGATATTGCCGCCTAAATCGAAGAAAATCTATCTCAGCACATACGAAAGTTTTATGATTTGGAGGAACCAAAAAAGCGTAAACACGTTTGCGGAGTGTGTTTTTTTAAGCTAATTTGACGAACTGTCGATGAAATTACATTTTATGCGTGATATAACATATTAATTACATTATACAAATTAATTAAATTTTCTTGTATATGCTTAATCGTTGTTTTATTTCCTTGCAATCGAAGTGAAAAGCAGAGTGTAAAACTCGAGCATAAAACCCATTTTACCCTCGACGTGACCATCCACCCTCGCCGTACCGGCTCGGGTGGCTATATGCACGTCTCGGGTAAAATGGTACGTTTTATGCACTTGTTGTACAATCTACTATTGTTGTTTTATATTAAGGTTATAAATTACCATAGCAAGGTTGATGCTTGCATTATCTAAAGACATCTATTACAATAAACATCGAAATAATTCATTTCTGATTTCAAGTAAATGTTAAACTGTCTTAAAGATTAATGTTGTACGACCAAGGACCGGAAAACCCCTTCTTTTGATTAACCCTATCAATAGGCTTAGCCTATCATTCGGTTAGCCAATCGATGTGCTTAGCTATGATTGAGTCACCTTAACGTTAGGGCGAACCCCGTTGAAGTAATTAACCGCATCCAAAGAGCTTACCCGGTTCATTAGGGTTTCGGTAGTTTAATATTTAAGCGCTTAGCATTGACTGGGTATTACCCCATCGATCGCCTCTCTCTTTTTTGCGCATTCGGGCGAACTCTAGCCGTCTCGCTTAAGCGGCTACTGCCTGCCGCCACCCTATCAATTGTTAGGTAATTCAATAATACGTCTAAACTCTTGCGCATAGAGGTTAAACCAGCTTGAAACCGTTCGAATAAGCTTGAATAAGGTGACATATAATAGGGTATTGGAATAGGCTTAGCGCTTAGTCGAATTAACCGTATCGTTGGGTTGCCCTTTCTTTGAGCTAAGTCGACGATAAGCTAAGCGCATCCTTGGGGTTTGTAACAACAAGTCTATCAAAAAGCATATCAAAAACCCCTTTCGCGCTAAGCGGTTCCGGTCCCTGTGTACGACGAAACGCTAACACATCTTGACCTGCACCTTGCGAACCAAAAGGTTACTCAGATTATTACATTAAACAAAACATTCGTATAACAAAGAACATTAAATTTCACAACACCACTGACACGTAAAAAACGTAACGTCACGCTTACCATTTCCAAATCGTGTCGAATTCGTGTCGGCTGTTAAAAACTGGCTACAGGGTGGAGAAAAATAATTAAAAGAGCTAACCCCTTCCGGGGAAATAACCCGTGAGATAAGACCAAACTAAATACAAAACTGAAACTTAACCCCTCTACGGTCTTATAAACCAACGGCATTACGTCCCCCGCCGGTGATCTCGTAGAATCACTGCAAGACGTGCATAGCGGGAGGGAGACAGCCGCCGAAAACCCTTTGAGGTTAGAAAGGGACGGAGGAAACTCTTGCAGTCGTCATAATTTTGCTCGGTAGACTAATAATAAAGATAAAGCTGGGTTTTTATGCGATGTTTTGTCTGCGTGTAGGATTGGCCGTGTTGTGTTTGGTTTTCGCGCGTTTTAAGGAAACTCTTAGTTCCACCGAGTTTGTGTGTCTTTTCGTATAATTAATATTAAATAATGTTTGTGGACTATTTCACACAAGTATCAACAAATATTTTTGCTATCATCGGGAATCGACCGAGGACCTTTAGCTTCGTAGGCAGGGTCATTATGGTTAATCGTGTCGTCAAATGTATGTCAATACTAGGTTATAATACCCTTAAGTCATTACATTTTTTTTAAACAACTTGTCCTGGAGAATACATCATGATTGCTTCTGAAATATTGAGGAACGTATTATTAAACTGACACGTCAAAGAAAATGTCAAGTAATAGAAAACCTGACATCTCTGACGCGTCTTTAAAGTGACATTTCACCCAAGATTTTCTCAGTCTTAGTAGGTACCTATGACTAACAACAAATAACAAAAAGGTTGTTGATTTGTTTATTAGCTATGTTTTATGGTAAGACGAAACACCGAGTAAACACTTTTTTTTTTACGTGAATGTTAGGTTATATAAACAAAAAGTATTTTTTACCCATAGAAGGTCATGTATCGGAGAATTAAACGAAACAACCTGTATATTCAACTCTACAGGCTGTTTAAAATCTATTCAAATTAACTTTGTGTAAACGTGTTTTAAGTTACGTTTTTCTCCATTATTCTCCGTATAAAACACTAAACGCAGTAAAACAGTCTAGCCGGGGCTGTTAGGTTCATATTTTTCATGTGGCTTAAAGAGGTAGTTAGCATGTACCGGGGCGCGTAAATCTCTCGAGCAAAATAGCGGACCTTCTGGGCAGTATACGGGGTGTTATCAAATGAAGATCTGTTTATTTGATCGAAATAGGGAGTCGTTTTATTCAAGTTGTGTTTCGGTACGTTATAGTACTTATAGTAAACTTGTTATTAAGTTGTCCGCAGCGGATTTAATTAAGACCACATTAGCCAGTGTCAATATAACTTGTGGAAGGAACTTTTGCAGGGTCCAACTGGGTTGGTACCACCATCTTATCCATTAACCTACCGCCAAACAGCAGTGTTCGCATTGTTGTGTTCCAGTTTGGGTATAAGACAGCCGGTGAAATGACTAGCATAGAGGCATTCCATCTTAGTCTTCAGGGTTGGCAGTGCATTTGCAGTCATGTGAAAGCGAATGTCTATGGCTCACAGTTTCTTACCATCAGGTGGCCTGTGTGCTCGTTAGCCTTCCTATGCCATAACAAAAAAAAAGAGGCTATTTTTGTACTTTTTCTGATCACTAAGCTATTATAATAATTAAAAATAAGTTACTAAGTCCAAAAACAATAATAAAGAAAGACCAATGACACTCGCTTCTAATTCACCATCCATTTAATTCAACACGAAACTAACAGTCTGACACAAAATGTCGCCATCACGCCATGAATTTATATCATTGTAGAACAACAATACATTTCATTTTTGCTACCGCCAAACTAACTTCATATCGTATCGCTTCTGCGCACCCCCTATAGCCTGTGACAGCGCAACAGCCTCTTACCAAATGATTTGTGGCGACTCCATGCCGATGTAATCTAGCACTCGACTCGCACTGCACTGGAAACAGTACTGTACTTGATGAAGGTTGAAAAGATCTAAGTTTACAAAAAATCGCGCTATATTGCTTCTATTAATTTTTGTATCTAAAATGACGCAAGCAACTTTTTTAATTAGGTAATTTTTTGTGTTAGTAAAAAATATACAGGGGCTGTTTTTCAGCAAACAAATATTAACAAACAGGGTGTTAACAATTGAAGAAAATAATTACATTATTTAATTTCTTACCATGAAGATAAAAGATCAAGTATGAAGTTTGCTTTTTGGAATATACTGTTTCTAACTATCAATAATACTATAAGGTAATTAAATTAACTTGCAATACAATATCAAGTAACGTTCAGAAAAGGATTCTTGGCGAGACTGAAACAATATTGACTCAAGAAACCCAAGTTTAAACTCAATTGTTTGGGAAACAAAATACATAATGTATACAAAAGTTTAGAAAACTATCGTAAACGCGATGTACAGCTTATTTATTCAGCCAGTCACCTTAGTGTCATTTCATTTGCAGGCCGCCCCCCCCCCCGAAACTGGGAAGTCTCGCGAACTCCCGTAAAAGTGGCTACTTTAAATTTTATTTCTGTGGCTCGAGGGAATGCATTTTAAGATATGGTTCCACTGTTTTTTAATTAAGTAGGTTCTTTGTTGTTAGGATACGGTTAAAGTCAATAGACTGTAGGAAAATATTATGTCTATTAAATAGGTCTTATCTTTTTTACGGACGAAGCAAACTACAAAGCTTTCTTATTTTATTTTTAAATCATACTGTACCTACAAATTTCACATCATTTTCAATCAATACACATAACTTTTAGAGTTAGGTACTTATTCAAAGTAATTACCAAATAAATTAACTTCAAGTCAGTCAAAATTACCCCCAAAATCCGGAAGGCAATCAAAATAATTACAACTATCATAAAACGGGCTCCGCGGCTGTCACGCCTCGCGTCTCGTCGCGACGTGTCCCGTCACGTGACGTCACGGTGACGTGACGTTACTTATTCACGACGTTATTACTGAGGTACCAAATGGCTCCAACTTTAGGTAAGGTACAATGATGAAGTACTTTTTTGGCTAATATAACCGTGTCGCTATCATATCGCGTTTGCTTTTGCGTTTATATATCTACATAGCCTTTATGTACATAGATGACAATCACAACTGATAATAAATCATACATAAGCACCGTCAATTTAAAATAAATAAATATCAGGGGATATTTCGCAAAAATTAATAGTTCGTGTGGGATGACCAAATTACGAATTCTACGCGGACGTAGTCGCTGGAAGAAGCTAGTATAATATTATAAAAAATTGTATAATGTATAGTTTTAGGTCCCAATATCAATTAATAATAGAAGTTTATGGATGCAAACATCAGTTATTTAGGTGACAATGGAGTAGATATAAAGATGCGGAAATACTACTTAATAATAACGGTTCATAAGTTGCCATTTTTTCCGACAAAATCCTATCAAGACTTGAAAACATTTCTACCCACGCAAAGTCGCGGTCAGCATCTAGTAAACCATAAAACGGATACTAGTTTTATTCCCATATTATCTGGGCTCTCAGGTGCAGCGGTGTAAGTGGCGATGCAATTTCCCTCCCACCGTCCATCATGCGGGGTCTCGGCCATCAATCTTGGCGATGCTTCGATGTTACCTCGGGTTAAGTTTTATACATACTGTATATGATACGTCTTCGATAAGGAGCATGCTGTATGTTTAAAATTTTAGTGCAAATAATGTGTGTGTTTTAGGTGATTATAAAATGTAGTCCCTGAGAAACGACTTTTAAGGATTTATTACATGCATACATACCTTCACGCCTGTTATCCCAGAGTGGGATAGGCAGAGCTACAGAATAACATACAACTCTAAAAACTTGTTGATAATTCTTTACCCACATTTTGCACAATTAGGCTAAGATGTTTACCAGTGTATTAGTGACAGGTTGCAAGCCCATCGCCTAACAGTACTACAAGCCTTTATTCCCTTAGTCGCCTCTAACGACATCCACGGGAAGACATGGAGTGGCACCATTCTAACCCGGCAACCACAAGGATTTATTATTTTTACTATAAGTTAGTTTGCACTTTATATCGTCAATGCAACTTCCTTAGTGCCTTTCTGCTAATTATTTTCCAAAAGCGGTGCGCTACCGAACCACAAATTCGCTTTAATTAACTTTCTCCTTGCCGATCTTATGTAATTAGCCTAATGAACGCCATCTATGGGCGAACCGCGCTAACAGCTGCGCACGAGTGTTTAGTTGGCGGCTTTTACGGTGTTCATTTTTTATTTGTTTTAAAAGTGAAGAATTAACCCTTATTTGGTCGATGATAACATGTTTATAGTGCCGAGTTTGTTGTGTTTGTATACACTTGGAGTTTGTATACACTCATGACCAAACCGGAGCTCTCTTACATGCTCCGAATTAAATTCTAAATTTCAATCCATAGTTATTATGAAATCGAGAGAAAGGACAGCGCTAACTAAGGTCCGTATTAATAAACTGATCTCGACTGTAATGCTCGTCTCAAGATGCGTCAAAAATGACAGTTTCTATGGTTTGACGTTTACTTTGACGTATCTTGTGACGGGCGTCTCAGCCAAGATGAGTTTATTAATACGGCTCTTACACAATTTGAGAAGCTTGCTCTGAATCTTTTAATTTGGATATTTTAAGTACACTAGAAATCAAATAAATTTGCCATTATAATGTTACCCGTTTGCACATTTCGCACATTATTGAAATGCAAAATTAAATAATATTAGTACAAAAACGTGTGTTTTTTTTTATAACCTATTTATTATTTTCGTAATTTCGGAAAGTGTACAAGAAAGCGAAATTTGACAGTAAAGGGTTCAAACCAATTTAAAAAATGTGAAAGTGATCCATGTTTTCATAAATAGCTTCCAATAAAACACAAACTAAAGACTCGTTGACGACGAAGTACCAAACCATTCCAGACGTAACTTTATTCCAGACATCAGGTATATAAGACAGCTGACAGCTGCACTTGTCAAGAGCTGCATCATCTAAAATTACATCGCATGCCAGCACCCCATAATCTGGCCGTATCATCGATAGCGATGCGAAACGATTTCCGCGAGCACTAATTCAGTGCTAATGTAACTAACTGATGATTGGAATTGTTCGCTGCTCGTTTGTTACACCCTGTATGCGACCGGTTTTATATTAGCACGTTGGAACGGGCTGTACATTTTCGCGCACTCTTCATTTTTCATTGTGATATTCTATGTATATCAAGCCTTTGTAAGATGAAACAAGTATTTTTTGAGGATGATTTAGGTGAAGTTGAGAACAAAACTTAAAATGTAACGTCGTCAGAATATTTCGTAAATATAGTAGAGTTTCATGTAGCTTAAACCAGAAAAAAAATAGGCCAAGTGCGAGTTGAACTCGCGTAGAGAGGGTTCTGTAGGTACATATGTTTTTTTATTTTATATATTTATTATCGGTGTTCAAACCTATTTATTTTACAATAATAACAAAAATACATTTGAGATTTTCATAACGAGCCCTTTCATATTTGACACAGTTAAGTTAGCAAAACTTATTTTTAAATTTCCTAATTTTCCACCCGAAATAATTAAAAAAAAATCTCAATGAACAATAATTTTAGCTCAAAATACCTATTGTTTTTAGATTATTTAAAGAGTAAACTTTTTTGACAAAAAAAATAACGTTCATTTAGATGGTAGCGTTGACAAAATAATGATCTCTATTTATTCAAAAAGTGTATTTATTTAATATTTACAATTAACCAATTTTGTTACAGGTAAGTCAAATTGCGAACAAAGCTGGCGATTATGATGACACTGTCATGAGAATATGTCGGTAAGTTTAACTTCTGCAATTAGCAAATGCCTTAATATACGTCAGGAGGAATAAATTAATAAATCCATACTAATAAAATGGCGAAGTAACTATCCGTCTGTATCTTTGTTAAGTTTTCACAGTTAAGAGAATTGTGAAGCGCCGCAAAAATGGCGTAGCTGTCAAAAAATTCCATACAAATTTCGCTCCGGCCGTTAACGTTTCTCACCCTCTAAAAAAAGACCGATTTACACGATTTTTTAATATGTTGTAGTTATTATAAAGAACTAATTCCGTAATTTCTATTTTTTGGTTTTTATATTTGTTTCCTTCTAAGAAGTATTTTCATAAGGTTAACGAGCACACAATGCCTATCGCGTGACAAAATGCGGATAAACGGCTATATAACGTCGAGGTCAATAGAAATGACAAAATATGTAAAGAAATCAGTACTGTTTGACACATAACCTCAATATTTCTGCAAACCAGTTTTGATTAAACAAACTTATAGTTAATAGTTATTTAATCTTAAACAAAACTGAAAAGTAACAATCAAGCGTGTCCATCATCTATCTTCTATCTTCTATCTTCTATCTTCTATCTTCTTATATATAAATATATAAAAGGAGAAACTGACTGACTGACTGACTGACTGACTGACTGACTGACTGACTGACATATCAACGCACAGCCTAAACGGCTAAACGTAGGCACTTGAAATTTAGAAGGGACGTAGCTTAGGTACCGTAGAGGTGCACTAAGAAAGGATTTTGATAAATTCTACCCCCAAGGGGATAAAATAGGGGATGAAAGTTTGTATGAAACTTTGCCAATTTTAAACCGATCGGGCTGAGACTTTGCATGCATATAGCTACTATGATATAGGCATCCTTTAAGAAAGGATTTTGATAAATTCCACCCCTAAGGGGATAAAAAGGGGATGAAAGTTTGTATAAATCTTCTTAGATTTTCGACTGATTGAACTGAAATTAAAGATTGGAGCTACAATGGTGAAGACGTCCGCTTAAATAGGATTTTGATAAATTCCACCCCTAAGGGGATAAAAAGGGGATGAAAGTTTGTATAAATCTTCTTAGATTTTCGACTGATTGAACTGAAATTAAAGATTGGAGCTACTATGGTGAAGACGTGCGCTTAGATAGGATTTTGATAAATTATACCCCCAAGGGGATAAAATAGGGGATGAAAGTTTGTATGAAATCTATCTAAATATATAAAAGGAGAAACTGACTGACTGACTGACATATCAACGCACAGCCCGCTTAAATAGGATTTTGATAAATTCAACCCCCATGGGGATAAAATAAGGGATGATGGAGGATGTAAATGTATTAATTTGAACCTATCAGTACCTAATGGAACGAAAAGGAAGAGAGGAGTGAATGTTGAAGAATGGTCAGGGGTCAAAAAAGAACACGTTCTAGGTAGGGTTTATACTGTTCATCCAAACAATACAGAATGCTACCACCTTCGAATGCTTCTACATGAGATCAGAGGCCCAATTTCATTTGAAGCGTTGAAAGCTGTAGATGGTCACTTACATCCCACTTTCCAATCCACGTGCAAGGCTCTAGGTCTACTCGAAGATGATCGTCATTTGGAGTCAGCTCTTGAAGAGGCAGCTCTTTGTCAAACACCGCATATCATTCGAGAGCTTTTTGCTATAATTTTATTGTTCTGCCAGGTTTCCGACCCCTTATGTCTTTGGGAAAAATACAAAGAATACCTTTCTGAGGACTTTAAAAAACAACTGGAAAGGCAAGGTGACTTAGATGTAGAGCACTCATCGGACCTGATATTTAACAAATGCCTGTCGGTATTAGAGGATGCCGTATTATCATTAGGCGGCCGTCCTCTTAAAGAGTATGGATTACCTCAGCCAATTCCATCAATACAATTTGGAAATAGAGAGTACATGAAGGAGACCAGTTACGATACAGTGGCCTTAGAAGACGCAGTAAGACAAAATGAAGCATCCTTGAATGACGAGCAACAGGAAGTTTACAGTAAAATTATCACGAGTGTAGACGCAAATGACGGTCGAATATTCTTCTTAGACGCACCAGGTGGAACTGGTAAAACCTTCCTTATTAATTTACTTTGGCGAAAGTAAGAAGTACTCACGGCATTGCTCTGGCTGTGGCGTCGTCCGGCATAGCTGCTACATCACTCGAAGGTGATGGAACTGCTCATGCTACTTTTAAGTTACCACTCAATTTAATCACTGCCGAGACTCCCATTTGCAACATCTCCTAACAAAGTAATTTTGCTGAAGTGAGAGTACAAAAATAATCGTGTGGGACGAAATAATGATGGCTCATAAAGGTGGTATTGAAGCCTTAAACAGATCACTAAGAGATAAGTACAAGGGGTGATACAAAATTAATGGGTGGAGTAACAGTTTTGCTGGCCGGAGACTTTCGGCAGACTCTACCAGTGGTGCCAAAAGGAACCCGAGCTGACGAAGTAAAGTCGTGCATTAACTAATTTGTGGCCCCAGGTTAATATTCTTAAGCTCTCTAAAAATATGAGAGCACATTTGGGCGGGGATAAGTCTGCTGGTAGATTTTCAGATCTCCTTCTTAACATCGGTAATGGTGATTTTCCATCGTTTGATGGAACGATAACCATCCCGGAAGAATTGTGCACAGTTGTTACTACGATTCAAGAATTACTGTCTAAAGTTTATCCAGACATTATTCATATACATGACCAGCCTATTGAATAGTTATGTGAGCGTAACATTCTTACTCCAAAGAACGATCAAGCAGCAGCTATCAACGATATACTACTGCTCATGTCGTTTGAGGGCGAAGAAAAGGTCTATACTTCGATTGATACTGTGGTTAATACAGATGACACTACTAATTACCCTTTAGAATTTTTAAATTCATTGAAACCGCCAGGTTTGCCTTATCATAAGCTTATTCTGCGTGTGGGCACTCCAATTATGTTGTTGAGAAATTTCAAACCACCAAAACTTTGTAACGGTACGAGACTGCAAGTGAAAGCGTTACATCGCAATATAGTGGAAGCCACTATATTAACTGGGTGAATTTAAACGATTACAGTTTCCCCTAAAAGTCTGCTTTGCCATGACAATAAACAAGTCTCAGGGGCAAACTCTCAAATTTGCGGGTATTAACTTGAGAGAACATTGCTTCTCTCATGGACAGTTTTATGTTGCTTGCTCTCGAGTAAGTTCACCCAGTAGCTTGATTGTTTTAGCGCCTAATGACAGATCAGTTAAGAATATTGTGTACAAAGAAGATTTGAAGGCCCTATTTTTTTACACACGCTATAAAAAGTAAAGCCACAAAAACTATACATAATTAATAATAATACTTCTTAAAGCGAGCGAAGCCGCGGGCAAAAGCTATGTCGATATAATTCTGGCCAGGGAGGACGTCTAACTATTAAATTACTTTAAACTATGAATGTACTTAACTTCGATAAACGAGTTCTACGCGGACGAAGTCGCGGGCAAAAGCTAGTTAAATATAAACGCAATGTCCAAAAGTACGTGATTATGGTGTAATGGTAAATAGGTCCTCTGGGTTTGTTTACATCTTTTGTCATTTTTATTGACCCCGACTTTACCTATGTACCTACGTGTCAAAAAAAACTACGGTTGTTTTATCCACAGTTTGTCACGCGATATTAGCCTTTCTGACAACTAAAGATAAAAAGATAAAAGATGTTTATTCAGTAAGTTGGCCGCACGGGCACGTTTACACGTCAAAAATCTACCAGCGCTTCACAAGAGACCACTGCTGAGAAGAAACGCCGCAAGAAACTCAACAGTCAGTCGTTTTTTTAATATTGCTTATATAATAATAACCTTAACCTAGCATTATATAAAACAATGAATCTCACAAAAAACAAAAAATAAATACATTCATGCGCGGTTGAGCAGGAAAATGTGTCAAAACTCAGAATTGTCACAAAACTAAGCAACAGTAATAAAAAAAATAAAAAATAGAAAGTATACAAGTTATACCTCCCTGTGACGGTGCAAGACAACCTGCATAAAAGTTTCGATACATTCTCCTACAGACACCGCGTCCCCTAGACAATATACAATATTTACATATTTTTTATGACTAAGTTATTATTCAATTATTTAGGTGTTGGCCAAGCATTTTTATCTGTTAGATAGTCTTCGACCCTATAGTAAGCTTTAGACATCAACGACACATTACACAGATTACACTATACATTTAACTCTTAAGACTACAGTCTTAAAGCCTGCAATCCAAAAACTGTAGCCTCGTTATTTTTCTTTCCTATAAGTATTTTATCCCTATACTGTTAAATTGTTTTCTACAATCTTCGTTCCATTGCCCACTAAAACGATAACTCTTAGAATATCTACAGCTCAATTTCTCTAGACACAAACGAACAAACAAATCTCCCTTCACTATGTTAAACGATTTCCCATACAAAATCATAATGGCGGTCAAGATGGAGCAGGTACATTAATTACGCGCTAACAAGCTGGTACGAATACTCGGTATATCCCTGTTACAGATACTTGATATACAGTGTGATGCTGGTCTGTGTTACGTAGGTTTTAAGGGAAGTTTGTATAAAATAGAATGATCGTAGTTGGGCGTTTTCACTAAAAAGTGTACCCAATTAAGGACTGAAATTAAGGAACTTTAACTTTGTCAGTTTTGTGACGAAAATTAGCCATACATTGCGGCCGTCAATATATTGCTAATTTTCGTCACAAAACTGACAAAGTTAAAGTTCCTTAATTTCAGTCCTTAATTGGGTACACTTTTTAGTGAAAACGCCCAGTTAGGTGCTTGTGTTTCGTAATATGCAGACTACTTAATATACCTACTGTTTTGACTTATCGAAGTTACATTACAGGTTTAAGTTAGAGGTTTGACTTTTAAACAGCAACTCACGTTTCTTGGTTTTATATCATTCATACGAATGCAAGGTTTATCTTTTAAGACACAAACCCTTAGAGAGCCGTAATTCTTTCTTCTAATAAGGTTCTATAATAAAAATGCAACAATTTTTTATCGTAACTACATAAAACTTTCTTTCAAACGTAACATTAAATAAATGCCCGCATGACGCGAGCACACTGTATATAAAGCCTGTTACACATACTTGGTATATGTGCGGCGATTTATACTCGAGATTTGAGCTATAGATTCGTGCCGGCAGATGTCGCTAGCGCCGGGTATCTGATGCACGACCGAATGGGGCTTAGTGCAGTTTTGAAATGTGTCAATTAGGTGTGGTATTTTGTTGTAAATAGATTTTAAATGCACTGAGAAGTTAGCACGTTTCAGTTTTTTTTAAGTTATTACTTGTACACTGGTAAAATTATGAAATTTAAAGTAAAAGAGTATTTGACCACTGAGATTCAAATTGCCCCAATAGTTAAAATTTCTGAATTAACAAAGTAATTTTTTACTTGTGGGAGGACCTTGTGCAGGGTCCGTCCGGGTTGGTACCACCATCTTATCCATTAACCTACCGCCAAGCAGCAGTGTTCGCATTGTTGTGTTCCGGTTTGGGGATAAGACAGCCGGGGAAATGACTAGCATAGAGGCATTTCATCTTAGTCCTCAGGGTTGGCAGTGCATTTGCAGTCTTGTGAATGCGAATGTCTATGGGTCACAGTTTCCACTTACCATCAGGTGGCCTGTGTGCTCGATTGCCTTCCTATGCCATAAAATAAATAAATAAACAGTAATTAATCCACAAGATCTGTGGAAACTACCCACGAGTGCGAAATCACTAGTAATTTTAACAATCAAATTTATGTATGGATCAGAATACGAATTTTCCACTCTAGCTACTTTAATCATTACCCCAATTTTAATAAATTGAATGTCATAATTATTCGTCAAAAAACCTGAAGGCGTCATTGTGCGTCATACCAACCTCCAGCCGCATTTTAGTTTTGCAATGGTTCAGTAAGTCTAGAAATCACGCCACTGTCCTTCCTTATTTCTTTAGTAACATTATCCACAACAAAATCTCATTTATACAAATCTGTTAAGGTACAGGGTGAGTTACTAAGCATTGTATGAGACCATAACAGTCCAGACATCCGTTCTAAAAATGGCCGTCATTGTTAACTCCAAACGTAAATTTAGATTTCCGATAGCGGGTTTTAATACTAAGTTAGATCCTATTCAGATTTAGGCGAGTAAATTTGCTAATTTAGGCATTGAATGTCAGTATTGGGTGTGGAAAGTCTGGTGCCTTATTATTTTTAGTTTCTGATTGATTTTTTATGTGCAAAGTTTTAAAGCTTTTTGTTCCACATAAATAGGCTTTCCCTATTTGTGTAAAAACGGTTTGTTGATCCTTTCATCGTAAAATAGACTCAAGAAAAGTCATGTTCACAAAAAGTTACATGGCTGTGAACGCATCATTTAATAGATTAGGTAATCCAAAGAAATAAATAAGGTTACACCATCAACCTGTTTCTTCATACGCCTAATGTTGTAGGTACAGTCACTATAAAACCTATAGAGTGTTTGAAAAAAACTATTGTCGACTCTTTTATTCAGAGTTTTAGCTGCTCAGATATTCTAAACACCCTGTATTCAATATATTTGTTGGTGACTATACCAAGGTATTTCAAAATACTTAGCCACGTCCACAGTGACCTCACCATAATGTTCTGTTTTTGTCTCTGGCCAGTCACATAAATCGCCAGCCCTATTAGATATGCGTTCGTATATCAATCGATGGTTGGGCAAGATTCAGTTCCAGGAACAATGTGGTTGGACGCTACCTGTCGCCAGTGTGTGCTGTCGCGTAGGGTTGTGCGTTGTCCATTCATTTTAGTTACAAAATAAATTAGTTTTTTTTATTTAGAATTCAAGATCAAAATTGTAAAATTCAAACATATTATACTATCGAACGAACGCCAGTGCTCATACTATGTATGTAAACTCTTTATTGCTCAAAAAACTAATTACATGTAAGTACAGAAACTGTAGATAGTGCCTAAGTAATTAAAAAAAAACCGCTTAATCGCTTGCATTTTTGCTCTTTACGTATTTTTGTTATTTACGTATTTGAATATAACATTTAATATCAGCTTTTAGTCTAGGATTTCGTAATAAGTAGAATTACTAACACAAGTGTAATAAAATTAAACCTATCGATAAGGCGAGATACACTTACCCGACCAACCATCGACATTTTTATCGACTTCCCCCGTCCCTACGGACATCGGCTATCTCGCTCGCGGTATCGCACGCCGCGCCGAAAGCCACGCGATTCGCTTTTGTCCGAGTAGCGAAGATATATGCGCCCGCGCAGGCCTGATTTATGTCCAGGTAATGTATGGAAGCTCATTAAAATGTGATCGTTGCGTTTTTCCTTTAGTTTTGCCTTTTGGGACGGAAATGGAGATAGAGGGTGTCTTAGAAAACTATTAGTAGTCATTCACCAAGTGATTACAAGGACATTTAACATAAAATATGCTGTAATTGTAACTCTAGTATTAAGGAATTAGGTTATTTTCCAGGTTACCTCATACTCTGAATCTTGTCAAGTTTAGAGTGTAAAGGTACCATCTACGTAAGGTCCTCCCCCTCCCCACCATTAATCATCATCTTTAAACAAAAAATCACTAAAAGCAATACGTTTTCAGATCAAACATTGGTCGATGTCATTACAGAAAATTCCGTCTCCAAACAATGGCTTAGCATCTTAAACTCAATGATTTTTCGAAAATACAATCCCCCTAATTTCAAGTTATGCAGATGGGGTATTAGAAGGCGTCGCAGGCTTCACCTGTCATTTTAGAATTACCGTGACAGACATGTTTATTCATGCAACTTACCCTGCTACAGGGTGGTTGAAAAGTGAGCGCAAATGCTCGATGGGTTAAATGGGTAGAATTTAGGTTAAAACTTTATTAATTTCGAAAATACCCATCCATATATAAATAATTTGTACTTACCTGTATATTTCTAACAAGGTGGTTACAACCTCCTTGTTTGATTTCGTTCCTGGCCACTGTTACGTTTCTTTTATTGATCGAAATCCTTCGAAATTCAAAATTATTATGATCGATTGAGATTCTTATTCTCTTAGCAATCGGGTTTCATGCCAAATTAGTATTAATTTATTACCGTACCTACTTTTATATCCATAAATAATTAACATGCAATATAATTGAATAAGAGATCTATTTATTCACAACAACATAGCACCAACCCGTCCCAACATCACCATCGCCGTCATCGCAGTGGTGGGTTTCTAAGATATTTATCCTATACTGTCAGAGGTTCTTGTTCTTATTTAATCAAAAATCTCTTCATCTTTAATCTTTAATTGTTCCGTTGTAAAAATGATTAATTACTCAACGAAATGAGAATACTTGAAAAACTATTTGTACAAAAAAATCAAGAATATTACGTTACTTATGTCTTTTATTAATACAGCCTATATTTTTTCACCCAGAAATATAAATTAAGGTGTCCATAACCAATAAATTTTTCTAAGCCCAAAAAATGCCCCATGCACATGACGTACCTCCCATAAATTCCCCAGGAATGTACACCAGGTAGATTGACTCCCATAAAACCAAATTAGGTACTTTTGTGAGCCGCCCTATTTATCTACTTTATAGTCGTATACGACAAGTCGTTGATGCGTTTTTTTGAACATAGTTTTATGTTTATATGCCGCATAAGTTTCCAAGTTTATGGGGCGGATGGGAGTCGCGAGGTTTTATCGAGGCCTTGGTTATCGATTTTGTTAAATAACGCTTTGGGTATTGGGCTAGAAGTTTGCAGATTGTTTACACCCTGTTTGTTTTTATTATAGAGGAGTACAAGTAGGCGCTTAAATATATTATTGTAATGAAACATACTATTTTTTTGAATTATTAATTTAACATGTGTTTCTACAATGGTATAATACAAAAGTATGAGCTCAAATAGGTAATTCCTTTTAATGATAGCGTTGTAGTGATTAGGTTCACTGGCTTGCCTGGAATGTAAATAGTGTTTCGTAGAACCTTGTTTGTTATTTGTTTGGCCTATTGATTAACCAATGGACTAAGTGCGCCATCTTGTTATTTACTCTTTTAGTTTGTTTAAATCTTAATTTTTACAAGATGTCACCTAAAATAAAACAAAACCTTGTACATCTTTATTAAAGTAATTGACCATAAGCATGCAAAGAAACGCCTTTCAACATGTCTGCCAGACAGGACAGAAGCTAACGCATACCGAATAAGTCACCTCTTGTTCATACGGCAATTAGTCAATCGTGATTAGCGACGCTAAACTTCTTGGCACCGGAGCTGCAAAAAAACAGTTAACGGTAATAGACCCTGATTGCTGTGCGTTCTTAGTACATAGCAGGGCCAAGTTATGCCGGTTCGCTGTACAGGCCATTGACGAACTTAAAATATATTTAGATATAAAAAGCCGCTCTAAAACGGTACCTACATAGGGTGTCCTTAAACTTGAAGAGCTATCATTATAAAAAAATCAGCCTGTACAACTTGTGAATTATTTGTATTTTTTTTTACTGTAATTATCATTGATTAATTTGCACCTACTTTTATATAGTTAATTACTTTCCTAATGACAAATACTTATCCACGTCAAGATAATCTGCATCTAGTGCTTTAAATAAACAGTGGTAACGTATAGTTTTAGCACTTCTAGGACGACAATTTGTCGTCACTTCACGTCTCATGGACGCCCGACAGGTGACAAACTCGCACGGCATTATTAACGTTTAAAACAATATTTATTTAAAACGTAACCGACAGGTGTTGTAACATTTATTGTTTATCTTGGGATCGGCGCTGTCTTAAGGTTGGTCTTATTTCTTAATCGTACAGATTTATTCATTTACTCATAACATAATCAAGGATAAGTTGGCAAAGATAATATATTATGCCAATAATTTTATGTCGCTTATGATATTTTCACTCTTACTTACAAAACTTATGCAAATGTGAACTTGGCAACAATAGCCGTTTTATTCAGTGTCGTCTTCAAAACGAGTTTTATTTTGTTTTTATTCGCAAGCTTGATAAAGGATAGTGTCATCGTTATATTGTACAACGTAAAAAATGTGTCATCCCACAATTATTAGGCAGTAAAATGTCAACCCATTACGATAGTATTGAGGTTTAACACTTTATTACGTAACAGCGTCCTAAATTAATATACATTTTGAGTATTATAAAGAGTGTTCAAAAAACTAGGCTTCAAAGGTTAAAATTTTGAACAGCCTATATAAACGATATTATATTCTTTATTTATAAATAGCGCATTATTAAACATTAAGCCTATTGTTTAATTTCAACATACACTAATCAACACCTATTTCTGCGCTTAAATAAATCAGCTCCGCTCATACCGAAACGCGGGCGCATGGATCAAGCGCAAACTGCCGCTGTCGCGCGCGCGACTGATATATCACACGATTAGCCGCCATTTTGATTATGACGTGACATTCCTTAGGGCGTTACTACGCATACAATGTGCTACAGTTTCTTTAATAGCTTCATAAAGATGAGAAAAACAGAGGGTGTATGTTTTTGGCCATATTAATTAGACTGTTGTAGTAAGAGTATAGAGGTCAAACAATGCAAAATGCCAACAAAATTGTGTTTATTGAATGCACAGGACAACATTTGTTTTAGTATAGGATAAAGTTTTGATTTCGGATGTATGTATATATGTAAACACTTTATTGTACAAAACGCAGAAAATAAAATACAAAATTTCCAGAAAAGGGATGTACAAAGGCGAACTTATGCCTTTAAGGGTCTTCCAGCTAAACTTTGTATAAATTGCATGCTAGTATAAAAATACATGAGGAACGGGGACGATATCGATATTCTCTATATCAAATTGACTTAAATAAGATAAAGGTCTAAACTCAAAGTTGTTAAAGGAACTTACACCGGAGATAATAAATGCATGAAAATTTAAACACTCTGTATAGTAATTCATCCGTGTATCCAAGCAAAGACTGTGCAGTAAATCACTAGTTTGTCATCAAACGTATCAGAGCGTAAAAGGTGCTCAAAATATCCACACATGCTTTTACTCTTAGTAACCATACAGTCAAGTTAAGAGTTACGTACTTACATAAAATAATAGAATGAATAAGAACGGACAATCTCTCACAATTTTATCCAGTCCCAAACTTAGCTCTATGCTTGAGCTGTGGAAACTAGACAACGATAGACACACTTATATGACTAATACAGCCTAGACCCAGGAACAAACGAATATTTTGCAAATACCGGGACTCGAGCCTGGGATCACATCAAAATGTCGTTGTAAATGTTCTAATATATTTGACGGTGACTGTACTATACGGACATACATTTAGAGATAATTAGTTGACACGTTATCAACACCACCTAGTGCTTATTACTGAGGAGTTATGACCTGATGAAAACACTGATGCCGTTGTGTGAAATAATTATTAATTAGTCATGATAATACTACTATACTTGGGGTTTTAGTTAAATATTATATCCTTACTTATTCTGCTTCAAAGCTCACATTTCGCCCAAAAAAAAATTCATAAAAAAACTTGCTTTAAAACAAAACCGTGTCCGATACTTACTACATGCTCTCTTTTTGCGTCATGGTTTAAATAATTCATTAAAGGTCTTATGCAGTTTTGGTGTCCTTTATCGACCAGTCGTTTAATCCTCGACCGAAGTTAGGTACACCCTGTATATCGCATGTTACTTCACGGATCGAGCTTTCTTTCCTAATAGTGAATGCAACAAGATGTTTCGCACACTTTAATAAAGTAATAAGTATATACAATATAATATATTGCGCTGCCGATCAGACAACTGCAGAAGTGACTACTGGTCATGTTTTGATTTTACATGCCTAAAATGATATGTTAATTACTCACTTGAAGTATGCAGTTCTCGGTTTTTTTATGGTTTGGAGAACGCAAACGAATAAACAGGCTAGCTGATGGTAAATGAAATCTAAAGCCCGTAGACATTTGCAATCTCAGGTTTGCAATGTTAAGATGACGATCACAAGACTGCAAACTCGTTGTCTTGAGACTTAGATGGAAAGCCCATATGCTAGTCATTTCCCGGCAGTTACACGTTACGTCATCACCGGAACACAACAATACGAACACTGCTGTGCAGCGGCAATGTTCGTATTGTTGGTAGCTAAAGTGGTGTAGTAAAGTTGAAACAAAAATAATTCAAAACAATATTAACGCACTCAGCTATGTCAGTAACAATACGTTACAGCTTATACTCGTAATTGTCATCTAATTCTAAACAATTACTAGTTAAATAATTCCCAAAATAATATTTCATTGCCAACGCGTGCATCATTCAAGATCACCCTGTACATAACTAACATATACACTTGGCACTCGGTATTACTCAATAATAAAACGATCATTTCACTATTACGGCTCTCAGCTAGCCATCATCCGTTCTAAAATCATCCCAAAGTTACAAGTACTTAACAAAACTGTCATTATCACTGACAAGCACAAGGCACACTGATCACTACAAACTTCAAATGACGAATTTAAACAAAATGGTTCTTAAGCCGGAGCGGTAAAGGTGTTAAAATGGCAAAGATTAGTTGGTGTCGCCAGAGGCGTAAAACATCTGTCATTGAGTAACAAATGTGGACAGGAATTGATGCGCGCTCGGACAGTGAAATACGTGAATTGGGCGTCCGGTATTATTTTTAGCCGCAGCTGTCGTGTCGTGTCGGTATCAAATACAACTTTTCACGCTTAGAATAGTCGCGAGATGTAAAGGGTTGCGATGGTTGATTGGCTGTTTTTAGTTGAGGAATAGGTGGATTAATCAGAAATAGGCAGTGTATAAACGGGTATCGTCCTTTATTTTTTATTTTTCTCTTCCGGTTTTTTTATTTTTGCGAGTATTTTTTAAACACTTATTACACACTAGATTATCTCTTAAGAATTGATACATTAGTTTAGTCTATATGATTTTTTTGTACCTGGCTAATTTATTATACTCATGTGACATGCAACGAAAAAAATTTACCTTCTTAGTTCAAAATCATATAATACCTTTTTAAATTGTGAAGGGTCCGTCCGGGTTGGTACCACCATCTTATCCATTAACCTACCGCCAAGCAGCAGTGTTCGCATTGTTGTGTTCCGGTTTGGGGATAAGACAGCCGGTGAAATGACTAGCATAGAGGCATTCCATCTTCGGCCTCAGGGTTGGCAACGCATTTGCAGTCTTAGGATTGCGGTCTTGTGAATGCGAATGTCTATGGGTCACAGTTTCCACTTACCATCAGGTGGCCTGTGTGCTCGTTTGCCTTCCTATGATATAAAAAAAAAAAAAAGATGTAAAATGCTATTAGTTTAAAAAGTGCTAAATGCTACACTTGAAAAAAGTGTTTCAATCACCATCTCTAGTTTAATATGGACTTAAACGCAGGGCATCGGTATTTAAATACACCTTTTAAATTTCCGAACGATATACACAAATTAAACCAACAATTTCAGTCGTTACTATTAATTATCCATTACAGACCACCTTGTGCGCACGAGTCACTCAAAGATCATCGTTAAAAGCGTAGGCGTTCCCACGAGATCTACTGGCCCACTGACATTTTCAGGCCTGAACTATTTGCTGATAGATGGCACTAGTAAAATCAATTATATTGACGTCTGTGACAGTTATGAGTGATATAAATAAGTATGGATGTAATAAACGATCTATTTGCCAATTTATGAAGAAATTACAGTTACATTTACACTTCAGTTTAATTTACGTTTACGGCCGTAAGCTTGGTGCGTCGTTTGCAGTTATGGTGTTAAAATCACCGCTAATTGGTAATTATGATACTAGTTATTTTATCCAAGTCTAAAGGGGTTCTATTGTACTCGGCAAAACCATATTGCTTTTGGCATGTTATCGGTTTGTTTTTAACTCGACTTCCATTTCTATTAAGTAAATAAAAGCTATCGTTACATTGGGAATAATAGTTTAATATCAAAAGTGAGCACAAGACCGGTCTGAGTGGAGAGCCTTAGGGGAGGCCTATGTCCAGCAGTGGACGTCTTTCGGCTGACATGATGATGATGATGATGATGATGATGATTATCAAAAGTGATAAGGTTTTACCGGTTAGAATAGAGCCCCAGGTCAAAATGTTATGATTAGAATTAGAATCTAAAGTGTTTTGCAAAATTCAACATTGCTCGTAATTTAAATCGGCATTTTTCAAGATCAAAATATTATGTATATTTAAAATAGTTACTTACATATCGAAAATGAAGATGAATAGTTAAATGTTTCAGTATAAAAAAAAGCGCAAAACATGTCGTGAAAAATCTTCTGTCTATCTAGGACTGTCCGAATGATGAATAAATACATCAGATAGGCATTCGCGGATTGTCCACATTTTATGAATACAAACGTTATTATTTATGGGAATGCATGATGTTTGCTTGCTTTATTTAAAACTAGCGATTCTTTCTATCGGTGTTCTCATGGACAGGCAAATGGCAGTCGCTGTTAATCTTTTCATAAACACATTTTCGTTTAGTAATAAATAAGAATAAATGTTTAACACGAAAATGACTTTGATATTCATAAAAGATTAGGGGACAGGGTGTGTTAAACAATGATAAACGTACATCGATAAATACAATAAAAAAACAAGATTCAGAAATAAATACAAATGGTTATGCTGTTGAATTACTTTTGCCCTTTTGATTTGTTAAAATTATAACTTTATCTTTTATGATGTAGAATAGTATAGAAATTCTTTATTTGAACATACATACACAGAAAAAACCATAAGAGTCAAGAACGTGTACAATATTAACAAAAAACTAACTTCTTAACATAATCTACCTTCTTACGCATCTTCTATCACTGATCTTTGCAATAGATTCACTAAATGCGTGGGCGTGCGCCTCACTACATCATTCGGATCAGAGGTGATGAGTTATTTCATTTCGCAAACGATCGCTGCTATTAGCTAGAATGCGTTACGTTGTCAAAGATTAAAATAGATTACATAACGTTTAACAGATAGGACATAGCGGTTTAGTTCGAGTTCACAGTCTGGTAAGAGGATCGAGGAATAAGACGGCTTTATCTCGTTTACTTGTCTACATACAAAGGTAAATCTTAAACCCTAAAAAGTTTTTAAGAAATATTACTTTAACGTTATATTGGAGTTAAGGTTAAATAGATAATTCACTAGTCACACAAACACGGGTTGTTTTGTGTTTCAGAAAATAATTGACACACACGAGTGCACAAGTTTGTGATCAGACTTCAGTTTTCGAGTGATATCAGCAATTGTAATAATTGGCAAAATAAAATCCTGTCCACCCCCTAAATCAATTCCGATTTCAACAATATTTAATTATTTTGTCGTTACGAGTATTATTAAAAAATACGTTTGTACGTTTCCGTTCTTTTTTCATTTCTTCCTATACAAGAAATATTCTCGAAAACGTACAGACTAAATTTATAATATTAACAATATATTCAAAAAACGTAAAAATCTGATAAGGGTTAAAGGGACAGGAACTAATATCGCATTTTGTATGGAAATTTTCAATTTCACAATCCTCATAAGGACCTAAGATCGGATGCCTGACTCATGATACATCAAAGTAAACGTCAAGTCATATAATACTGTCAACTCTGACATCTGTCTAGACGAACATCTCAAGATTAGTATAATAACCTGTTATCTTTTAAACTCCGTGAGGTGCGGTTTATTTTTATTTTATTGTCATGGTAAAAATAAAAGGAAATAAGTCCAATATTTCTGAAATGTCTCAAATGCAAGTAAAGAAAATAACTTTGTCCGCGCATTACAAATCTTGCCTTATTACGTTCGTAAATAATATTAATATGCGGAATTAAAGGGCGGCCAAGCGTTCTGTACAATATGCAATAATTCAACGTACTTTATTATAACTTTTCGTCGCCATTTTGTTCGTATTACAGAGGTTTTTGTTTTAATTTATTCTAGAACAAAAATATTACGTAGTTATATGATGCTAAGAGCCCTCTTAGAGCTTATAAAATCAATCTTACCTCGTTTTATGGAGTCATTTTTAGACTCTTAAGAGTCCAACGGATTGATAAGTCGTAGAGCGATATTGACCTGTCAGATCATTGTATTAGAACACAGATTCTGTTCAGGTTTACGATTGATTTGGGACTGCAGGTGAACTGATACCCCCTTATTTATAAACTATACTTAAGTATGTCACAGTGAGTGATAAGGATAAAACACATTTAGAACATACTTCAGCTATTGCGCGTTTTTGAATAGGTTGAATCTTTAGACCCTTTAAGGATGTGTACGTATATGGTATCCAACTAGTGTTCCATTTCTTTGCCCTACCTATATGATTAAATATTATCGTCGGCTGTTGATTTGGCAGCTTTGAAAGAAAGATTAAGAGTCTCGGATTTGTTAACAACACACTTAACTTATCTGGGAATCAAACATGTGGCGTATCTACCAGTATTTCTTATATTCGTCAGTCTATTAGAGGCAAACCCAGCCGGACTTTTGACACTATTGATTTTAATTTTGTTCACAATCACATCGCCATTCTAATTGAATTTAATTTACTCTGGATACATATTTAAAGAACACAGGCCACTTGAAACTATTTTTAGAACTTACCACACTTCACCAATTAAAACACCCCAAAAAAACATCAATCGGACACAACCAACTCGCCACACTAAGCCCCTCCATAACTAACCACTATAACGCTAAATCATACACATCAAAAAAAGAGGCGGACTGGAAGAAATGGCTTGGAATCTATAAATCCGGCGGCATCCAGTCACAATCACAAATATGTCAAAAACAGCTATAAAACGTCTCAAAATATCTCCCTCGGGATAGTTTATTAGGAAAGCACAATGAGGAGGTCGGGGAAATATGTTATTGTTCCGTGGATAGATGGGATAGTTTTTATGTCGACGTTTTAAGACGTAAAGGACGCATTCGTAAAGGTAATGTAATTAATTTCGTTTCATTAGTGACCTGCTCTTGCCTGCGACTTTGTCCGCGTTAAAGTTGATTATATCTGTTTTCTTGGGAACTCTTAAAACTTTTTGGGATAAACAGTATCCTATGTCCTCTCCGGGGTTTAAACTATCTTCATACTAAATTTCATTAAAGTCGGTTGAGCGGTTAGCGGTATGAAAGTGTATCAAACAAACACGTAGTTTCTTTCACATTTTAATATTAATACTGATTATAATGAGTTGAAAGTGTATTTCAATGCTTATCCTAAATTATCCTATAACATTCAGTCAAATGTGAAAGTGTCTTCACAATGATTTTATTATACCAAGCATCATACATACATACATACATACCTTCACGCCTGTAATCCCAGTGGGGTAGGCAGAGCTACAGAATTACCTACAACTCTAAAACTTGTTGATAATTCTGTAACCACATTTTGCACAATTAGGCTAACATGTTTACCGAGCATCAGTTACCATAGAAAGCTCTAAGATAGTGTTCTTAGGTAAGAAATGCTTGCGATCAGAAATATTTTTTGCACCTTGAAAGCTCTAATATTATTAGATAATTATTATTTATAATTTATAATTGTACCCATGTCTGAAGATAATTTATATTTTTAATACATTATAATTTTTTAAATTTAAAACTTATCATTTGTGTCGTTTTTAACTTGAGCCTTTTAATACAAACGATATATTTCAAACAAAATAGACAACCAGTAATAGTTTATAATAAAACACGTCATATCGCGTCCGCTGACGTGAACATGTCATTGGACGCGACACATCGTCTCCTTTGTTCAGAGGCTCAGCGGAGATATCTGTCAGACGCAGCAAGCTATGCTGGTTCGTCTGGAAACGGACAGAGATGATTACAGACGCGTCATATAGGCATGATACTCGAAATAATATTCAAGGTTGATTTTTTTACAATTGATATAATAACCGCAAAATTAAATATATATAAAAATATATCAAGCAATCATGCGAAAATTTTGATGTTTGTTACTCAATTAGGTACGCCAAAACGGCTGAAGATCATAGTCTGGAATGTCACATAAGCTCCCGATGGAACCGCCAGTTCACTTCCCGAGGGAATAGCAGTAAACTTCTACGCGGTCAGAGTCGCGCGCAAACTCTTGTATTCAAATATGTATATAGTTGTTGTTAAAAAAAAAACCGCCATTACAAAATAATTCTGAAAAATAATAGCATTACGGCAATTTGAAAAACGTAATTAGCTCATTTTTCCATCATAATAAATTGTCTCAAAGCTTTCCGTGAGCCTAATCCGCTTAATGATTTAAAGACGAATTTTATTGAAAAGAGAGCAGAACCTAACCTAACAACGGCTCTAGACAAAATGTACATCAATCCTTTACATTTTCGATAAGAATAATGTCCGCAGAATTACTCTTTAAAAAAATAGAGAGATATTGCGAAACAAAATTTTTCAATGCACAATATTTCAAACACGTTTCCTACACTTTTTTGAAACCAAAAAGTCAGTAACGTTTACGAAATCACCACAAACTCAAGACTATGCACTACAAACCAATCAACAAGACAGCGACAGTACAGTCACGGAGCCGAGTCAGAGTTAAAGGGCAGACGATCGATCCCGCAGATGCCGTATTAATCCGCGCCCTCAGCCCGCCGCGAATAAGTCAGCTAATTGTGCCTATTTGTATTTATCGCGTCTGGCCATTTAGATAATCACTTTGCTGTACAGTTTTGGAGCAAGATTGTATTTCTTTAAAGTTTGCTTTGAAATTTTAAACGGAATGTTTATTTGTTAGGGATGTTCATATATTTATAAATTTAAAAATGTGTTTTAAGATACCTATTTAAAGAAAAAATAGGAATGAAAGGTGATTTAAATTTTGTAGTAATAAACCATATTAAATATGTCAGTAACTAATAAAATAATTTAAAAGTTAAGAACTTGAACCAGACTGGCGACTTCTGGTTTAGCCTATGGACGAATTATTTGAGTAACTCAAAATACAACTGCATTTTAAAATTAACTTTAATACAACGTCCTTGAGCTTGAAACAAACTAACCATGATTTTGTGTTGATACTGTCTTGAGATAGCAGTGCGATTTGTTAATATCAGCCCTGTACGTTCAAACTCTAAAATAGAACATCCTATTTATAATAAATTAAATAATAGATAAAAGTTTTGGAGGTTTTGATGATTAGTTATTGCTTTGTGCACTTAAATCTCGAAAAAAAATACACACATAGGTACCTAAATTAATCCATTTTTTTTATTCTTAAGTAATTCGTCAGATGACAGCGTGATTAATGTAAATTATGACTTGAAAATATTTTTATTTAAAATGTAATGGATTCCTTTTAAATTGATCAAGACAACTTTGTCAGGCCTTGAGTATCCGGTTTATTTTCCGCAAATACCTTAAAAGTACTGAAATGCTATTTATTTTATTACCGACTGCCTTTCGGATTATTACTCTCATTATTATCATTAATTATATTTTGTATCAATCGCACTTACAAAAAAGAAACACAAGAATCGTCGGTGAAACTGCAAAACCGCGTAAGTAAAATTTTAAATAAAGAGCAAAATGCACCTTTTTAATAATACTGTAAGGTTTATTTTGCTCTATCACCGACGGTATATTACCAGATAAATTAACTTGAAAATTATTACAATCTGAAGTTTGTGTCGGTCTGTGCATATATGTCTATCTGTCTGTCAGTCTGTCGTCGTCTTGGCCGTGGTAAACTGTGTTTTTAACTCACGACGCAAAAAGAGGGGTGTTATAAGTTTGAAGTGTAAGTGTGTGTGTGTGTGGCACCGTAGCTCTTAAACGGATGAACTTATTTCGAGTTTTTTTTCTAATTTTAAAGCAGGTTTTCTAGCGGTGGTTCTAAGATATGTTTGATCAAAATCGGTTCAGCCGTTTTTCAGATATTGAGCTTTTAGGTGGCTCCTAATATAACGGCGAAACCTTCTTTCACAGCTGGTATCTCTTAAACGACCCTACTAATTACACATACATACACATACATACCTTCACACCTTCATTCCCAGAGTGGGGTAGGCAGAGCTACAGAATTACCAACAACTCTAAAAACTTGTTGATAATTCCGTAACCACAATTTGCACAATTAGGCTAAGATGTTTAACAGTGTATATTAGTGACAGGTGGCAAGCCCATCGCCTAACAGTACTACAAGCCTTTATTCCCTTAGTCGCCTCTTACGACTTCCACGGGAAGACATGGAGTGGCACAATTCTAAGCCGGCAACCACACGGCACTAATTGAATTGAAAAATTAAGACACTATTGACTCTAACACAAAATAGCGCTTTAAAGCTTAATATTTCATAAACGGATATCCTAATCGAAAAACTGTTTGCACAAACCCGCAGTATTGAAATATTTGAAAGACCTATCCAACTACACCACACACCATGGGTTAGACGAGAAAAAAATACATACATACCCACGTTTTTTCAAGATTTTATTTTACCACTTTGTTGGCGTGACTGACATGTATATTTATGCCAAATTTCAGCTATCTTACCATCAGGTGGCCTGTGTGCTCGTTTGCCTTCCCATGCTATAAAAAAATAAAAAAACTAGTACTAAAAGTCTCTGAGCTAGGCTGCGGACGGACGGACGGACATGGCGAAACTATAAGTGTTCCTAGTTTGACTACTAAAAAATGACTTAGGTAATTGACTTCAATATACGATAAAAACTTTTTGCTCGAAATGTTACTTAGAGCGTCGTACAATAGAGTCTTATGCTGCCGTCCTACCAAAGATGGCGGTTAACTGCAATGTAGTAGTCAAAGCATTCTATACTCTATTGGGAACCACATTAAATTTAAAATGCTTATAACCACTATTACTATGCAGTTAGCCACCTTCTTTGATAGGACGGCAGTATGTTAGTCCAGACCTCGTATTCGAAGTATTTTTACCGATATCAATACGTAATGCCTCAAAGTGGGACTAATGTGTTGACCGGGTTGGCCTTTGTTTCGCCGGGACATTACCCCTACTTGTTGTGTGGGGGGAAACTCATGAGTATTATCTGAATCCGACACGCTACATATCATAAAAACAAGCATAGAATATAATTAAAAGAAACAAAGGGATCAATAGGACACTGTTGATTATTTGTACAGTCGTAGTTGTACAAGACACTTTGGTACCTTGTCGCTTTAACGCTTTTACAAGATTAGTGCAGCAGTTCAAGCATAACTTTATAGTGACAAAGGGCTGAAATGTGCAGCTAAAACCGATCGTGTTTACCAGCAAAGCTATAGGGAGAAAGAAGGTTACTTTGGAATAGTTCTGTTTAACTAAAATCTATATAAATACTGACAAGGCCTCATAAAACATAATTTAAAACTGGTACTAAATAACTAAATGATAACCAAGCTTTAAAAATCCAACAGCACTTTTTATACTGTCGTCGATGTACCTATATTAATATTGACACTTTGCCATTGTTGTTATTTTTATTTTAACAGTTAAGGTACCCTATGTCACCCAGGATGGTGTAAGGATTCTAACAATACCACACACATCTAAATTGGCTCAGGCATTTAGAAGTTATGGTGGAATAAAGAACCGTACATACATACAGGGTTAATCCGTAATTTAAACATTATACTCCTTTTCTTGGGCAGTCGTGTAACAAGTATAACAAAGCTTTTAAAAACTGCTAACCAACTTTAAAATCCTTATCAATCCTAAATGATCGTTCAAAATGAAAAATTATGACAAAAATCTAAAAATGATTTTAAATATTTATTCATTGAGACCCCACTTGTCATATTTCGTCGACTTATTTTTTTCTTTTTACAATATGGCCTCTGGTTGCCGCTAGTGATGGGCGATCTCTGAAACATTACAAAACTTTCCTTAACTGCGAAAATTACAACTTCTGAAAGTTACATAATTAGATGGAAATGATTCTGACACAAGTAAATTTCATTTAAATTTCATGAAAGTTTCCGTTACTTACGTTGCATTACAAAATTTAAGTACCTAATTTTCAGTAATTTAACGATTTCACTTTGGTAACTTTCAGTATAATACATTAAATTTTAGGTGAAAGTATCACTTATGAAACTTTCGGAATATTGCAGAAATTTAAGTGAAAGTTTCACTTTTGAAACTTACAAGCCGCCCATTACTAGTTGCCGCCATAATGAATACAATACAATACAATACAATACAAAACACTTTATTGTACACCAAACAAAAACGTAACAGAGATGGAACACAATTAAAAATAATACAGGTAAACAACAGGCGGTCTTATCGCTGATTAGCGATCTCTTCCAGACAACATTAATTATTCTTCATTACTGTCATGTCTGTAATGACACACAAGATTTAGACAAATCGATAGCCGTAAGAATCATCAAAATCGGTCCAGGCGTTAAGTTTCTAGAGCGCCACAAAGGAACAAACATAATTATAAGCTGATAAACACATTACCCTCCTCCTTCGGCAGTAGAGTAGTAAGTAAGTAAGTAAAATATTTATTCACAACAATAACACAACCAAAAATAAAAGAAGCAATAAAAAAGAAGAAAAAGAGACAAGAGAACAGATGTGCTAATGTTGCGAAACGGTCCCAACTCAGCATGTGCTGGCTGTGAAGCCAACGCTGGTCTTCCGTTAGGGCCGCTCGGTGAAAATGCAAAAGCCGGTTATAACCGGTTTTTACCGGTTATTTTCATACAAAATCGGTTAATAACCGGTTAAATAGCATTCCCTACAGTAGAGTAAAAAGAGTTCAACACGCTGACAGGCTAGACGTGTAGAAATCCCTGCAGAATACTTGAATTGGCTACTTGACAGTTGTAATAATTAAATATAAAAAGTGTTGAATATGGTAGTTTACACTAAAAAAATAACTGCACATATTTTTATTTGCAATAAAAAATATGATAACTACTTTATTTTTGGAAAATAACATCGTCGTTTTTTACCTGTGGCTCCAATGAACCCAAACGCTAGCGGCCATGACTGATTTACGTGTGACGTCACTGCAGCCTAAATACAAAGTTGTCAAACATCTCCGTAGTCAAAATAAACGACTCGTAAGCTTACCATAATAATTGTATTCGTGAGAAGTTGCACTAAATGTAGGCGGGATATTTAAAGGCAGATAGTGCAAATCTGCCAAAAGTGGACAGATGTTAACTTCGAATCTCGACGTGCCAAATGCAACCACTTCTTTCGATGTTGAGGATTTTTAGGAACGTGTACATATAAATAATTTTTCAGGAGTTTTGATCGTCACACATTGGTACGGCACACGTCTTATAATTAGACATTTTCACAAAACATATATTTAAAACTATCCTTTCGCTTAAGTTGGCTTTATAATAATTCGGTTCGTTGTTTTATGTGTAGTGACGTCACCAACGACAAAAGTCACGTGACCTACCGTTTACGCGCGTATTTCAAATTAATTTCGTTATATTCGTGTTTATTCTAATAATTAACATTTTTTCTAGAAAAAAAATATTGTGAGATGTATAAAATAAGCAAACGCACATTTTAAAATACTTTTCTGAAAACTGTCAAGTAGCCAATTAAATATATATTTTTTACAATCTTAAGTAACGCCAATCTGAATTGTATTTAGATTGCAAGCAAGATGGACCAACAATTAGCAGAAATAACTAGATGTGTCTAATAGGTTTAGACGTTTTACACTGGAGTTGCGGGACGTTTTAAACTATACTACATAGTGCGAAAGACTGTATGTATTCTGTTATGTATATAAATCAGGTCTGGAGCTGGAATGTTTAAAGACTGATTGGTTGTAAAATGGTTACATAAATGATCAGAATTTTTTGATTAAGTTGATGCTTGAAAAATTACTATTTGGAATTTAACACGTTATATTTGTTTTTAAACAGTGTCCCTGCTAGTCAAGGGTTTACAAACATTAAATCACGCCTGTTTCCCAGAGGCGTAGGCAGAAACCACTTCTTTCCACCTGCTTCGATCCTGACAAATCTCTTTCACTTCTTCCACATTCATACATCGAGTCATGCGTGGACGTCGGTTTCGGGTACCTAGATAAGATTCGGCCCTTTTCCAGTATTTCAGTTTTTTTTTTTTAGTTTTGTACTATGAAACCACGTGAAACGTAGTCAGCAAAGACTAATAGTAATTAGGAGGCTGAAATGTTATTTAAACTACCATAAGGCTAATCTCTCACTTATAAATAAGTAGCTGCATACTTTGGTACCTTGTCGTTTCAAAGCCTTTCATAGATTAGTGCAGCATATCAAACATAACGTTAAAATGACAAAGTACTAAATGCTTTACCCTCACCATGAGTTACAATAAACGTACTCTAGCGAGTTGAATGCTCTGTCCCTCGCAGACCTCGGAAGTATTCTTATAGAGTGCGAGGGACAGAGTATTCGACTCGCTAGCGATTACGGTAATGGTAACTCATGGCAAAGGGTACAGCAATAAGGTCGACCGACGACTGTTCTACTATTTAAATAAACACAGGAAGTTCTGAAATTTCCCCCTTATTAGCCTAACAATGCAGTTTGACCAGATATCGCCTACTATATTTGCTATGAACTTAATCCATTGATTAATATGGATCGAGGTGCTTCTTGAATATTTAATTACGCCATTTTAAAATTTAACAGTTAAATTAGTGCGTTTAGCTCCTCGTAAACCGTAACTTTATAGTCTACTTTAGGCATTTTTATATTTTTTTTATAACCGTGTCCACAGCCTGGTTATACCTATGAGTGGGTTTTATGTATTGCGTTGGTATTTTATCAAACTATAAAATTCGGTTTTGTAATAATAGTAATAAAATTGATTGTTGAAATGTGTTTTAGGCATTGAGAACGTTGATGATGGAATTTGTCAATAGATGCTTATGGTATTGTTTTAACAATAAACATATAATCTCGAATTGATTCTTTGTAGTTTTTATGTACGGTAAAAACTTATGTCAATAAGACATCGTATAAAAAAACTATTTTATTGAGTTGCCCTGGTAGATTTTTAACGTGTAAAAGTCACCGTGCCTTCTTACTGAATAAATATCTTTTATCTTTTTTATAACCTAAATATGTTTTCATTTACTTTTGAAAATCGAAATCAAAATGAAAATGGCCAATTTCAAAATAAATTGTGCTTCAAAGAAAACCTTTATTCCAATTTCATAATTTATTAATCTACAATTTTTAACAACACTATCAACTTTGAGTAAACAGTGAACCATCATTCTACACGACTTAAACATTTTTCAAATACAACAAAAATTATCGCTAAATTTCCGGTCTCTTCCCACTGCGCTACTCTGTTGCAGCACGTCACTCTTTAATACGCCCCGGTCTGGTTTCCCCATGTCAAGCGCAATTTGTCGGGTTCTTACTCGGTGTAATGAGATTTTTGGTCTTATTCTAAAATGCTTGTGACGTTTCGTTTCGCGGAATAATTACTGGTTCTACATGAGTATATTTAAATTTAAATATTTGTCTAGTTGACGTTGTTTTAACGCCATCTGTTGGGTAATTTTGGAAACTGAAAAACATACCGAGGATTACTGGCAATTTCTACTCAGTGAAAGCGAGAAATGTAATATAATTTTGTAGCTCTGTCTCTTTCACAGCCTGTAGCTTAACATAATTTCATAATGAGACCTTTAATATTTTGTTTACCTTGTCGTCTTATTTTTAAATTAGAAAGAATATATTGAAATATATGATGAAATATGTTTTATTTTTCTTCTTTCAGGTAAGCTACATCAGCACCATCGCAGTTACTTTTCAGTGTAAAGGTAAAATAGCAAAATAATTCTAACATATCGGTATTACCATGCTACTAACGCCCCCTGTCGGAGAATGACTGCAGTTTGGTGATGTTACTATGTGCCAAGCCTGGGGTTGATCTCGAAACCTATTAGATTAATTGTAAACAATCCTCGTCTCAATCTATCTATAAATTAATAACAGGCTAGCTGAAATTTTATATATTTTTGGCGCTAAAACATTTTTAATTTATGTATTTTTTGACAAAACAAAACTTAGCTATATCTTTACTATACTCCGTTTGTTTAGGAACTTAAAAAATGTAAACAAAACAATCACGTGACATAGTTCGTCAGCCAATAGAAGCACGACACTGATACGTCGAAATGTGATATTATAGTTCTGATTAGCTGTTAAACAATGCCACGTGGTTTGAATTGTCAACATTTTTTAAGTACACAAACGGAGTATAATAAAACTCTGATGACTATTGATCTAACCGACTTTGTAATTTCGAACTTAACTTTCTCCTGCCCCTTTCGGCCACTCCTTTTCTTGTAATAAAATAAAACAAATGGTAGTATCTATGATGCCCATTTAAATTAAAAATAGATCGATATTTATAAAGTTACGCGGGTAGTTGATGGATGCGCGAGCGCCGACAGCCGACCAATCGTAGGGCAGGACGTGCGCGCCATCTTTTAATTTATGAGTGATTGTGAAGGAATGCAATTAACGCGTTCATGCGTACAGGAATATATTGAGATAAATAGTATTTTGTTTTTGTTGTTTTACGGTTCTAGTGTTAGTGGATTAGTAGGTTAGGATAAGTAAGTTATTATGTATCATTAAATACATTTTCAATTTGTTAGAGATCTTAATGTAGGTAATTTTAGAGTTCGATGAAATCATGAAAATGCATTAAAGTAACCTTCTTCAATTGTTTAATAAGTTTCTTTAAGTTGTTTTTGTGACGTCACAGTTGGCTTAAGTAGCTGCTAGCAACCCTGCCTACGAAGCTAGAAGTCCTAGATTCGATCCCAAGTAAAAATAAATAGTCAATCGTTCATATATTTTTAGTATTACAATAAATGAAAACGGGTTTAATAGATTGAACCTCCTTTTACATACTCATTAAAAAAAAACCTACACATATCGAACCATACTACATATATCTCACCATTTACTTATCCAGCTCTACGCATAAACTAATGTAAATCACACACATGTTTACATCACCAGTCATACACATCGACAACAATGGATGCGCACGAGTCGAAGGGTCGAATCCATCACGCCGTCACATTAAAAAACGAACGCAGCGTCAACCAATCAGAGCGGGCCATTCGAATAATTGTTCGTTTAGCGGCGACCAATGGCGGTCGCCTGAGGCTCTTATTCTCAAACTTGCATTAATCACTATGATGTATTTACGATCGTTTCTGATGCGAGATTGAATGATTTGTGCGCAGGTCGATATCGGATTTACGGTTGCGTGCTGACTCGATGATTATTGACGCGTCGTGCATGATTAACTGATAGTGTTTGATGGAGATTTATAAAAAGTGATTCATTTTTTTTCATAAATCTTCCTTCACTACAATTACAAGGATGAATTTAGTAATGCAAGTTGACCAGGTTCACACAACTCTATCAAACAATGAAATAGTGAACTGACTCCACAATAAACCATTGCTTTGGCATCTAAGAATCGGTCTATTTCTCTGATAATAAATGTTCACCTCAGTGATACCTAATTTTATGCTGTATGTACTGTCATTAAAGACAAACTGGCGATAGTTGAACATTGACACTGGAAATTTTCAAAGTAGCGGCTTAAAATTGTCGAAAGATCTGGCAAATATAAAGCTTTAGATCCAGCCAAGAACAGCCATGCCCATAACTGAAGGAAATAGAGAAGGCATACGTCCAATACTGAATGAATAGATCGAGACGATGATGATGATGTCAAATTGATCTGATAAATAAATATTAAATAAAAACAAACATCTTTAGAACAATCACAAATAGAAACGTCTACAAGAACAGTAGGTAGGTATTTTACCGTTCGTCTCATAAATCCATATAAAGTAGCCATTAGCTATTTCTGTACGCATTAAAATGCCTCGCGTTTCTCACAAGCTTTCTCATTTATGCGTAAATGCAGCGAACGTCATAAACAGCTGATGACAGGTGACGTTGGTGTGAATCTCGACTCTTATGTTTCGCATGCTAGTAGAATAGGGCCGATGAAAATGTCACACTGTAAGAGGCGGGACTTTTTTTTACTGTATTAATATATAAATTTAAAATAAAAAAACCTCTTTCTACAAAAAATACATTTTAAATCAAGCGTAATGTGGATATCTCTTGCATATTTTATACCACCGATTATGTAAAGTTACACTTCATCGTAAAATTCCAAGTTAATCTTCAAGCATTGTATTTAATTTATTTAAACAATCCCACGTGACTTAAAGCCTCGTAGACAAGAAAGTGCGTAAATTATAATTCTATCAAGGCTATCTCAAACGATTCCTCTCAGATTTTCTAGACTTGGCAGATAAATTCTACCTTATCTTGGGCTATTTATGCCTCGGGTACACTGGGCCACATCAGGGCGTGCCACATTATGTTATGAGTAACGGTGCTAGGGTCAGGCTTTGCTTTAATATATTTTTGTGTTATAGTCTTAGCTACGCGAAAGATAGATATTTGTAGGTTTAATAAGCAACGATTGAAATAAGTGAATGGATACAACAAAGTATAGGTAACACATCCTTTAGTCTACTAAATTTGTTTAAGTGCCCTTTCAAATAGTGAAGGTGATCGAATTAATTTAATATACTAATATGACGACGCGTTGGCCTAGTTAGTAGTGACGCTGCTTACGAAGCTAGCGGTCCTGGGTTCGAATCCCGGTAAGGGCATAATATTAGTGAGATGAGCTCGAATATTTGTTCCTGAGTCATGGATATTTTCTATGTACTTAAGAATTATGTTTCTCTATATTGAAGTTTCTCTCTATATAGTTTCTCTATAGTATTTATATCGTTGTCTAGTACAGTCAACAGCATAAATAAGTGATCATTTATGTACCTTGTCACTTTAACGTAATGTTTGAAATGCTATACAAAATACTGAAACGATTGAAAGCGACAAGGTACATAAATGATCACTTATTTATGCTGTTGACTGTACCCATAGTACAAGCCTAGAGCTTAATTTGGGACTAGTTCAATTGGAGTGACATTATCCCCTGATATTTATTTATTTATTTATTAAGGCTTATGGTTCTTAGGTTTCTGTAATGTTTCCTTGTAGCACAGATTATTCCTTAAACAAAGTACTTAGATTAATAAATTTACTATCTATTACGTATCTGAACGAATCAGTATCGAGGAGTAATAAACTGCTATATGCATTGGATCTAGATAGAGAAGACAGTTGTCTATGGTCTCACTCATGCAATTTAGTGCCAGGTCAGGATAATTTGTTAGATGTATTGGCTTAGCCATGTATAGTGTGACAAGGTGGTAAAAGGTAGTTTGTCGGGAGACCTTAGAAATGTTATACAAGTTTCCAAGTACTTACCGTCTATATTCCCTTTGTAAATCACTTAAGGTACGCGTTGGTTGGATGTGGTGATTAAATTAACACAATAATGACGTATGCACACCACAAAGTAAACCTCTAACAAACACGTGTAAAAAACATTCCATATTGTCGAAAATTGATTTACTACAAAGATCAATTTTATTATAATGTATGCGAGTTGAGTATTAAAAATGTATTGTGTTATTAATCATCTAGATATGGTTTGATATTTAAATATAATCGTTCAGCAAGTAGTATTTGATGGATGAGCATGCACTGACGGCTAACCAATCGGAGGGCAGAACGCGTCCGCCATTTTCTTTTACTTCTACAAGTTTTTTGTAACATTGCATTCGTTCAATATAACTCTGGTGTAATACGCGTTTTGGACTCGTTACAAAAAAATACAAGCTTTTAGGACAAATGACGGCAAAAAGAAGGTGTTAATTATACAATCGTTGAACTTAGTAATTACATGCGAAGTAATGTTACTAATATTATAGAATTTAAGAACGTGAGTCGGTTTGTTTGTTTAATTGTCATTTACTTGCCAAAACATTGTCATAGTCTTACAAATAAACTCTTCTAAGAGGTAGTTAAATTGTTAAATAATAAAGGACTTTTCTGGAATCATTTTGAGCATATCCCAATAACTGAACAATTAATTCTACATGGACGATGAAGTCAAAAACTTGTTTTAAACATAATTATGTTCTGAATGAAGTCATAACGTAAATCACCATGAAAAAAACACAACTTAACAAGCATTTAATCATGTTTAAAGACAATGTAAGTAAAATAACATGACGCAGCAAAAAGCGCGTTAATGATCTAATCGCGCACGCAATCTTGCGCAGAAGCATCTTCTGACGCGCATGAACCTTACCGGAGTATTAATATGACTCATTTTACAATACTTTAACTTGATCCAGCTAGTAGCTAGTGTTTAACGAGAAGTAGACGCTGCCTGCGTCTTTGTCTACTGTCGTAGACGAGGATACACTGGTTGACCCGTAAGCAAGTAAACACTACCGGTTGAGACGTGTCAAAAATATTGGTCGAACTTCGATGCAGCGTTAAAGATTTTTTGAAGAAATAATCTTATGGTATATTTTAGGTAGCAGTGTGCAGGTGTCATTTTTAATGCAGCTATGCAGTTAATTTGGAAAAAAATATTCAATAGGTACCTACGTTCAGTTTACTATAAAAAAAAGCGTATAGCTTGCTATAGCTAGTAATTCGTAAAATTTTAGCAAAATCTCTATTTTTTTTTTTTTATATCATAGGAAGGCAAACGAGCACACAGGCCACCTGATGGTGGTACGTGGAAACTGTGACCCATAGACATTCGCATTCACAAGACCGCAATCCTAAGACTGCAAATGCGTTGCCAACCCTGAGGACGAAGATGGAATGCCTCTATGCTAGTAATTTCACCGGCTGTCTTATCCCCAAACCGGAACACAACAATGCGAACACTGCTGCTTGGCGGTAGGTTAATGGATAAGATAGTGGTACCAACCCGGACGGACCCTGCACAAGGTCCTCCCACAAGTATACTTATAGTATTGTTTTTTCTAGGGGATAACTCTGAACCTATGCCGTACACACATGCATCATTACCTAAGAACACTAAGCTAAATCTAGCTTCATTTACCCTTTCGAGATCTGTTCGTTTTACGATAATATAAAATGCCGCTTTTAACTAACCAATACTTGTATATCACAAAAGTCTAGCTTATATGTATATTGCTTGTCCAACAAAATCTACACTGAAATCTCCAGCAATGTTATTGATGTCTTCCATCATTTATCAAGTTTTTTTTATTGACTACCAGTACTTGACTTAAATAATGTACCTATAGATCAGCTATACATTTATCAACTACTTCCTCAACCAAATCACTGAACTAACTTCTAATATTAGAACTCCCTATCAAGCCTCAATAGCTATATTTTTATCTATGTCCAACCTATGTGTATACCCGTCAACTAAGCTCTGCTCTTACGCCCTTCCTCCCCCCTTGTATAGCTGCGCGTGACCGCGGCCGTCCCACATAAATCTGTCGGCTGCTGCGCCTGCGCGGTAACGCACACATCTTGATCTCACGCAGGGGCGCGCAACCTGAAGCACGTTTGTAAAAGGTTTACGATTAATGATGATGGCTTTTGGTTATTTTGGGAAAGAATCACAAGAAAATAAATCAAACGTATAACTGTTAATGAATAAATTAAATGCAATGATCACTTTTTAGCTTAATTACTTCCGGAAAAATATCATGATGAAATTACTGGGTAGGTACTCATAAGACATTGACATATTCTTTAAATAAATACGAAACATGTCCGCTAGTTTATCACGAGAACTTATGAATATTATTACTTTACATTTCTATCAAACCAAATGTTGATGATAGCTTATATCGGTATGCGTGTTCTAAACGGAAAACCCTGGGTGATTTGTGATCAGAACTCTTGAGTCCGTGTTGATATTGGAAGACGTTTTTATAAAATTTATAACTATTATTACAATTTTATTTCGACGTTTCGTCGTTAATTATGTCAATTATTTTGTCTAAAGCTTCGAAATTTTAAGATCTTTGTCTTCATTAGTTACCACTTGTTTATTTTGCGTTTGTACTTTATCAAAGCCTATCATTTAAAGATAATGTTTCAATAAATCATTTTGATTACTCAATAAAATATTTTAGTTGGATACAATGACGCTATTAGATCTAGGACCTAAAGTCGACCCTTGAGGTAAGCCTAAGATAATTTTGCAATACTTACGTTTTGACAAGACAATAGCGTGATTACAAAATAACAAAAGATCAACAGTATTGACTGTTACATTTCGTATTTGTCATAAATATTTTACTCAAAACAATTTCTAGTTTGACTAACCTTCTGTTAAGTAAATGCTTCTATAGTTCTTTTTAAATCACTCAAACCGTACCCTATAATCAAGGCTCTATCTTCAATCTATTGTGCCTGTTGCAGTATCCAGCGATCTGATAGCACAGTTCCTGAGTTACGCTAGATCGACGGGCATTCGCCCCTAGGCCTCGGAAGATTAACGATACGCGGCTAGATTTAGAAGTGATTGCAGGTGCTATGTAGATTGGGATAGTTATGGTTATAGAACACTGAGTAATATTAGAATAGACTTAGAAACTTTATGACTTTCTGATTATTTTAGGGATACTACTGTAATGCTAGGGCTTGTAGTACTGTTAGGCGATGGGCTTGCAACCTGTCACTAATACGCTGTTAAACACCTTAGCCTAATTATGCAAAATGTGGTTACAGAATTATCAACAAGGTTACAGAGTTGCTGGTAATTCTGTAGCTCTGCCTACACCACTTTTGGGAATGAAGGCATGAGTTTATGTATGTATGTACGTACTACTGTAATGAGATTATAACTTCCAATAGTATCAAGTTATCTATGTCTCACCACTGAGGGTACATATGTTTGTCCTAACTAATGTATAAAGTATTAATTATAGCCAACTTTACAACAAATTATCCATTTACATCGAATATCATCGAAAACTTAATAACATTAATTGGTTGAGTAATTTTATCTCTTCTTATTCAATACAAATAATGATTCACTTATTTACAAAATTGGCTTTAACACGCCAGTTATAAAAACTGCTAGAGACAGCAACTCATAAACAATATTTCGATCGATACATAAATGTTATAGCCTAGGATCTGTCTAGCCGTGACGATGGATTCGAGTTCACATCCAGGTGGGGTCAATACCGACCGATAAATCTTTCCACAGACCCGATACATTACATAAATAATATTTTGTAATTTAAAACACGACTGTTCATTCGATATTTGACTGTAAATCAGTCTGCTAATGGGCTAGTGGGTGGAGATGGATTTTTCTATTAGCTATTGATGGCTCGCTTTTAATGAGGTTCCCTTTGATTTCGTGTTTTGTGTTTTTTGATTTATTGCCACGTTTGATTGGTTGATCAGTATCTGTATTATTTAAATTGGTTCTGATTTTGGAAATTTACTGATCGTTAGTTAAGTTGCAATAGAAAATAGCTATTGATTTAATTTGAATGGTTTCTGTGTGTCGATATTAGGGAATGTAAACCGGGTAACCGGTTAACCGAAAAACCGATTAACCGAAACTTTTTGATCTCGGTTAAAAACCGGTTTTTTATAACTTTCGCCGGTTCTTAACCGAATTGGATCTTTTCCTTAAAAGACTGTAAATTGCCATAAATAGATACCCCATAATATTGTTCAGACTATAAAATGACAAATATAGCGGGGAAACGTATTTTTATTTTGTAAAAAATAAGAATACATACCCGAATTTTTCGTGTAGCGAATAGCAAGAAGTTTTATTAATTAAATTTCTTCATGAACGTGCTGAACGATACAATACAATACACGAGCCACATGATGACAAGGATGACATACCTAGTTTCTATTTTAGTGTCGTTATTGGGCAAAAGTACCAACTATACTGCTATTACAGGAACAGCCCTTGACCCCTCACCAGAAACATCGCAAAGTTTAGAAAAGATTGAACCTGTTCCGTCTACATCTGGTTTATCCGGAAGTTCTATGTCTGCGAAAGATTTATTAAGAGAAGAGTTGAAACAGAAATCAATCATTGACGAGACGTGAAGCAGAAAAGACCCATATGGAAGTCCTGCAACAACAGTTGTGTCCCAACGTGATGATCGTGGCAGATCGAGATGGCACTGCATGAAAGTAGCGGAACCAGAGGGCGATATTTATAAATGGCATACAGCTCAAAAAATCACCAATAGTAACCAAGAATAGTAAAACTATCGTCTAATACTTCTATTTCAAATAGTTTGCAAAAAACCGGCTAAAAACCGGTTAACCGGTTTTGAATCCGTCGAGGCGGTTATTAACCGGTTTTTGATATTCACCGGTTTTTACATTCCCTAGTCGATATGTTACCTATTGTTAATAACCACGGCCTAGATGTTATTAGAAACATTATGTATAAATTTAAGTATTTATTTCATTGTTATCCCTACCTATAAACAATACGAGTAGCTAAAACATGCCTTAAATATACTTTTTCCTTATCTGATATTGTGACATTTGCATCTGACAGAAAGGGAACAGGCATTAAAATAGATTTATAGTGCGTTTATGAATAAGAGGGTATGGCTTGAAACTACGCTCATAAGTGTAAGAGTAACATCTGATATTTTATATCTCATTGCATTTACACGACAAGAATCAACATCAAAAATGAATTGGCAATCGATGCATAAACATTAAACGTATAAACCTATAAAAACTGTGACACAAAACCGTAGCAAAATAGGTACCAAAATTCTCTTAACCTAATCAAAGCCAACAAATGACAAATCCATGTAACTTAAGCACGCTATTCGTGTCACTGGCGCCCAACGTAGCAACCCATCTAATGCCAAGCTCCTCAATCCCCACCAAAACAAGACTCGGTATGGAGCACCCGGTACTGAATCCTTAAGCAAAACGCGTGCGCAAACCTGTCGCGTGGTATTACCGCGAGGAATGCGCCAACGCAGGTCAACTGTCATAAAACGGTTACGCCTTTGAAACCTTTCCTTCCTTAACGTTCTCACGATTGTGGAGGTGATGGATTAGCAGTTATTGTAAATTAATTGTTAATCAATGATTTAGAGTTGTTGGTACTTCTGTAGCTCTGCCTACCTACTCTGGGAATGTATGATTTAGCTAAGAAAGGAAGTCATGTAAAAGGAAGAGTGTTCAGTATGAATATGGAAGGCCATGTGGTGGAAGGGAGAATGCGATATTAAAAAAAACTGGCCTATATAAGTGTCCCAATATCTTATAGGGCCGAAATGTATCCTATAAGTCTCCACCAATATAGGATAATATTTTGCTATAAAAATATTTACTTTTTGAATTAAACGTTTTCCCGTGTGGTTGCCGGGTTAGAATAGTGCCACTCCATGTCATCCCGTGGAGGTCGTAAGAGGCGACTAAGGGAATAAAGGCTTGTAGTACTGTTAGGCGATGGGCTTGCAACCTGTCACTAATACGCTGATAAACATCTTAGCCTATTTGTGCAAAATGTGGTTACAGAATTATCAACAAGTTTTTAAAGTTGAAGGTAATTCTGTAGCTCTGCCTACCCCTCTCTGGGATTACAGGCGTGAAGGTATGTTTGTATGAAATAAACAGGATTCTATTTCCTTTTCCGGGATTTAAGCTATCTCCATATGAATTTAGTAGAAATTTGTTCAGCGGTGGTAGCCTTGATAGCATAACGAACAAGCATCCAGAGTTACTTCCACGTTTATAAAAAAAAATGTATGTAAAAGGAATGTAGGGTCGAAACGATGAATGTCCTATCAACTATGTGACTAGCATAGAGGCATTCCATCTTAGTCACCCTGAGGTTGGCAACGCATTTGCAGTCTTAGGATTGCGGTCTTGTGAATGCAAATGTCTATGGGTCTCAGTTTCCACTTACCATCAGGTGGCCTGTATGCTCGTATGCCTTCCTACGCGATAAAAAAAAAAAAGTTAAATTATCTAAAATCATATAACCTTGTAACCTTTATTAGGTATCTCTATTTTTGTTTTAGTCTTCGACGAATAATAATAACGATAAATGCAATTAATAAATAATTACACCCAGAGCAAAGCGTAGGACAAATTAAATTGACCCCACGTGACAGGCTATGCCTAGTAGTGTGGTGGTCACTAGTAATCTCATACTCTATGAAAACTCTTTCTGGTACCTAAATAAACTTTATTCTTATTCTTAAGCTGTACCTTTAATTTTGTTGTAGCATGCTTTAGAATGGTAGAACCAATGGCTATTACAATTTCTATTTCAACATTATTTTTTCTATCAAGTCTCAGTGCTGCCATCTAGCATCTCCATGCTAATTTAACGACTACCCGCGTTTTGCGACAATAAACCTCTTTGATTGATATCTTAATAGCTAGCCGTTAATGGCTGTAGATCCACGATACAGCGTGTATTGGATTTGTATGGAAGTTAAACATGCGATTTGTATGGACCCGATTGCGTGGTCATTAGTTGGGACGCTGTTTTAATAGTTTTTTTAATTAGTTTGCATTGTTACATGAAGTAAGTTGCAACTTGCAGTGTGTTTTTTTTTTGTTGATATTCGTACCAAATGTAAGTATAACGTTCTTTCGTTGATTCACGAGAAATCTATATCATCAAAATGTAATTTCAATGAGGAATTATTGCTAACTAATTTTATATCTACGACGTCCGTTTATAGTAAATAAAATTACCTTCTATATTAAAAAAAACCTATGCTGTAAAATTATTCAGCCTCTGCAGCATTCTCAGTACAAACATACTACGATAACCCTTATTGACGAAATCAAAATAAATAAGATAGCACGCTTTTTTTAAGTTTATGAAAGACAATTGGACTGCCTATACCTTGAGAATACATCGGCTACCATGAAAACTGAAATTAATGCTTTATACCACTAGTATTTTCTCCTTTTTGTCTAACTCCCACAAAAGAACACAAGATCGCAAACACTGCGGCTTGTCGGTTGATGGCCAAAATAGTCTTAAGATTAGGACGGGATCCCCTTGCTTGATATTGTCAAACATTTCATCAAATGTGTTATTTCACCCAATTTAATTTAATCGAAAGCTAATTTCTGCTGAAACCGTATAGTTTTCAGGTTATGTTAAGCATTCGTTACGTAGACTTGTGACCACAAAAGAAATAATGCTCCTGCACGTGGAAATGCCTGTCAATGAAATAAAAATTAGGCGGAGTGAAAAGTTCTATAAAAGTTTAGATTGGGGTGAACCGAAACATGACATTTTCAATATTGAGATTAAATAGACACCCGATTTAAAAGCTTATAATAAATAATAATAATAATAAATCATTTATTTAAAGGAAACCGGCATGGGGCATTGTCACCGCACCGTTTGTGCCCAAATAAAACATTAAAAACATTAAAAACATTAAAAACATTGTGATTCTTCCTCAAAATGCACTAGTTTGTAGGCGAAAACTGGGTCTTTGTTGTTACGCATTTTTACAAATTATTTCTTACATGGGTTATGGGTTACATGGTTTCTTATTTCTTACATACATACATACATACCTTCACGCCTGTAATCCCAGAGCGGGCTAGGCAGAGCTATAGAATTACACCCTAAAAAGTTGTTGATAATTCAGTAACGACAATTTGCACAAATAGGCTAAGATGTTTACCAGCATATTTCTTATATGTTATATTTACTTAAATATTCATGTTAGATAGCAAGGTACATTTGAGTTAATACGTAGTTTTGGACATTTAATTCTCCTTCCTGGGTCTATTTACTATTTTAGGTATCAAATACATTCTAGTTCTTTTTGACACTTATTTTTTTTAACTATAGCTCTGGTGTTATGTGAATCAGGGGGTGGGTTATCGGGGCAAATTGCATAATAAATTACAAGCCCTTACTATTAGTAAAAGTGCATGCAAACCATTAATACAAATAGCTTGTACTTTATAATGCAATGGGTGGTTAAGTGCTACAATGTCAGTGTTTAAAATTGAAGATAACAAACACACAAAATCAAGAACAATAGACATACACATTTATAATACTTGTTATTAACTCCTTATTTAAACAACACAACTAATTAGCGAAATATCTGCGCCCACGCGGCACAAATATGGCCGCCAAAGAAATGACGTTAAGCACACAATGGGTCATACGTTTGGCACAAACGGAACAAAGCTATGTTAAGAGACGTGACAGTTCTATGTTTTAGCAAAGCGATATTAACAAGAGCATATATTACAAAACAAGTTAATCGTAGCAAGTGGAAAGAAGTGGTCTCTGCCTACCCCTCTGGGAAACAGGCGTGATTTAATGTATGTATGTATGTAAGTTAATAGATTTAGCTATGTCACCTAATGTAGATAACTTGGTACTTTATCGCTTTCACTCGTTAGATATTGTTTGACATATTAAGACCTCGAAACCACAACATTTATTCCACTCGATAGTATCCCGTCTTGTTTAGATATCGTAATAAAAATATTAAAATCATGGTAGTTCTTGTTTATTTGACAATAAGAGCTGTTATAACAACAATAGGGTTCTAACGGTTTACCTTCGTTACGTCAAAAAGTTTTTGCCAAATTGATTCATATCATTTGCACAAACGCTTTTTTCCGGAACAGTAAATATTTCAGAAATTGTATAAAACTAACCTAACCTAAACCTACAGGGTTCTACACGATGGTCCTAAAATAAATCCTGAAATATTTACAGTTTCGGAAGAAATACAGTTTGGTCAAATGATATGTTCGGGAAATTAATCAGTTTTTACGATATATAAGTAAGACGGGCTAAAACTGAAGCAAATCGCAAAAAAAGGCCACAGTACAAAAGTGATCAACTGGGCCTCATTTTACTTGATAAAACCATATTGCCTTTGATATGTTATGTTATCAACTCAGCCGCCATTATAGTCAAGTAGTTTTCCACCTGAAAAAAAACTTAAGCTACCCCAAATATTGCGTTTTTGAATCTATTAATTCTTAGGTTGTAAGTTTTTTAAAGTCCTGACGTAATTTTCGCTTCTCTTGAAGCTGATATATCTTGACAATGTGAAAAACATATAAACGTAGAGTTAGATGCTATTACACGATACTATAAATAATTATACTAGGGAAAATAGGTGTTTTTGTCTGTTTGTATGCCTTCACAGCTGAACAAATACTGTCTGCCACAGAAATACCGATAAAAAATTCCAAGCAGAAAAATCTCATAACAGAAATAGTATTAGTATTGTCCAATGTAATCCAGGTAGTTGTCGCGCCTAGCCATTACTTGGGCCCGTTAGCGCTAACCGTTTCCTTTATAGCGCTTCTCACTCAGACCGATTGGACGCGATACGCGGTCATTTACTGGCGATTACGAAATAGGGTTGTTTTATATGTAATTTAGATGATCTTTCACTCGAAGTCTAGTTTTATTTGATATGATTTTCGCAAGTAAAATGTAAAAATATATGTGTCGCCTAAGGGATATTTCACGCAACAAAAGTAACAAAAGAGTAAGAATTAAATAGATAGTGTTCACGTTATTAACGTAGTTACCTTTAAATTTCAAATACTCGACTTCCTGAAACAATCCGAACAATTCCAGTATACAATTACCGTAAGTCAAGAAGCCGTCTTATCTCTGCTCTACAGTACTCTATGGCTCGACGCGGGCCATTCTCCGGCGTTATGGCAGTTTTCACTCAACGCGATTGGGCGTCCGCATCCACTCAGCTGCAGAATGACCCTACTATTGTAGTGCAATGCCGTGTTACAGAGACTATTGGAAATATTTAGAAATGGTTTCTATGCATTGTAAGCCTGTTTTATGTTGGGATTTATTCTAACGTTGAACAACGTTTATTGAGTTGTTTAGAGAGTATGTGTAAGTTTCATTTCCCGGCACCTGTATATTAAGTTTGTATATAGATCAAAGATTCTTTCTCTTTGTTGTAATAAGGGTTATCTAGTTTTTTTAAATAAATAACAGCTTTAGCTTTGTACCCTAAGGAGTTAAGATTTTTGAAGAAGAAACCAGAAACAAATCCCTTTATTTCATCATCATCATCATTATCAGCCCACATCAGCCCACGGCTGGACATAGGCATCTTCCATAGCACGCCACTGAGCTAAGTCTTCAGCTCTTCTTCTCCAGTTACCACATTCCTTATGAATATCGTCACTCCACCTTGACAAAATTCTCGTTAAGAACTTAGTATAGTGCAAAACGATATAGTTATCTATTAATGATTACTATTTTGGCACGACCTGCACGATAACAGAACTTTTGATATAAAATGCTACCTATGGAAGTTAGTATCTGTAAGGCAAAACAAAGATACGGCTAAAGTCTTAACCAAAAGCTATAGAACAAAACTATCCCAGGAGCAAACTAACATAATATATGTTAAACTAAGCAATCCCAAAAGAAACCACTCTGTACATTCTGTCATTCTCATTAGCTTAGAATTGACATTACTACACATACTTCCTTACAACCTTGTTGCTTACAAGATAAAGTCTAAAATCCTTTGAATCACCCGCAATGGGTACCTTGGGGGTATTGTACAAAGTTAGCATATACAGGCGGTTTCTTTTTGAGTGCTCGCCTTAAGGTTGATTCTTGTGTTTCCTGAGTGAGTATTTGGTGTAGCTTTGTTGTTCCAGGGATACTGTAATGCGACAGTTTGTAAGCATGAGCTGGCGGTAGGGAGGTGAGTCGTAAAGAAGTACAAGTATTATTTACCTGAGAGGGCGTTAACCTTACGTAGGTTTTGTAGTTTTCTGGATAGGAAAATTTTGCTGTATAAGGTGGTGGCAGTTGTAGTATAACTTCGTAAGGTCCGTTATATAATAGTATAAGCTTTACCTACAACTGGTGGAATTTAATTTGTCGGTCGGTGTGTATTTATTACTTACATAAAAAAAATCTGATAAATTATAATTTTTACAAACTTTTACCGTCATTGGTCATTACATTTTGAACAAATACAAATTAACCATATAAGGTATGGTTATGACAACATAATCTCCGCTAAAGTAGATCCACCGAATTGGGATTTCTTAGTTTGATCTCGATGAGCAGATTGATGACTGTACAAAAGTACAGTCGGCGATAAAAGCTTGACTCATTTTTTTTAAGTTTTTTTTTTGGTTTTATTACATTGACTAAAAGAGTTTCATGAAATTCTAACTTTTCTTAGGCAATTATTAATCTAGCTAACCCTACGAATACAGTGAACTTAAACGAATCAGCTAGGTACAGTCGATCGCATTTCCCGGCGCCATAGAGCCGGCATTAATAAGAACTGAATTGATTTTGTCCGTACGTTCGGGAAAATTTCTGATTAGCTGTGCGAACCGGGCGCGATTATCGATGAGCCACAGACTGGGGCAGATGAAGCACTCGCAGAGGGATAGTAAAGAGTTATGTGCTAGGTAAGTGAGGCAAAGTTTCTATGATTTGTAGAAACACCGTAACATTTATTTAGGCAGTTATGCTTAGAGTGGCGCTCTCTGGTGACAAATAACAACAACTAAGTAAAAACGGTATTAATTTACAATAAAATTGGTATTTGTTAGTAGTAAAGTAAGTCGTAAGTACATCGTCGGATAAAATAAATACGCCTTACGCTGTTCAAAATAGTCCAATAAAACAGAGAAAGCGCAAAATTAGTTTACAATGCGCTAAAACTTAGCAAACACTGCACCATCTGCCCTCGCTGTGACCAAAGTACACTCGCCAACAAAAATCGCTCGATTTTTAATTAGAAGCCGAGTACGTGATCCGAATGAGACGGCATAACTCGCGACGTCAAGGAAACGAAGTTAGGACTTGCCGATGCGACTGTACAATTAGCTTGGACTAATGAACCGAAGTTTTGCACGCGACGATACTTTTGGCTTTTTTGTTTGTGTCTCAACTCAAATTCTGTTAGTGTTGCCTTACACAAAATAAATAATTGTGAATGTTTATGTGTGTGTAACGTGTGCTGTTTTAATCCTTTTTCAGATGCACTTAGGCCCGTATTAATAAACTGATCTCGACTTTAATGCCAGTCTCAAGATGCGTCAAAAATGACAGTTTTCTATGGCTTGACGTTTACTTTGACGTATCTTGTGACGCGCATCTCAGTAAAGATGAGTTTATTAATACGGCCCTTAGACTTCTTCTTTATGCGCAATTTTATCAAAAAAGGGTATTTTGGCGTTAGTATGCGTGTTTATTAGAAAACGTTACAGTAAAATTCTATCCACGCAAAAATAATGAACTAACGTGTGGATACTACTAGTTAAGAATCTCTGTACAAAGGACATAAATTTTACCAATTTACATCAAATTGTATTTTTAATTAAAATATTGTACCCTTAATGTAAGCGGCCAAGGCGTCAATTCAACTTCACCCTGTATGTTCAAAAATAAAGCTAAATATGAACCAAGGTAAACATATTAGGGCCCGGGCCGGTCAAAGGCCGTCAGTCAGCGGGGGAGTAAAAAAGGCCTGTGTGCCAGCCAGCGATTCTTTGCGCTCCTTGCTTTGAGCGATTTTAATTCGCCTATTTCGCTCGGGAAATTGGTAGTGTTGCCGAATTAAGGGAGAGGCTGTGGTGACAGGTTGTAGCGGTTTTACGATGTTTTGTGGTCTTTTTAACCTCCTACGCAAATAATGGGTGTTATAAGTTTGACCACCGTAGCTTTTAAACGGTTGAAACAATATGGATGTGGTTTTTTTATATTTAAAAGCAGGTTTTTAGGTCATTAAAGAAGTACCAGATCTAAAAGAAGGGATCACAATAATATTGGGGTGTTTTATCCATCTAATAGTTGTCGTTTTACTGAGAATAGTGAAAGGAGAAAATTAAAAGAGGGAGATAGAGGGACGTTTGATGGACATAATCGGGATAAGAGTAGGCATAAAAATTCATTAGATATAAGACTTTGTTGCCAACAAAAAAGTCAGACGAAAATATATCAATAAACATTATGTCAAGGACTAATGTTTGTCAAGATCAGGAATGTTATGGCAATTGAAATAAGAATCACAAATACGAGTATATGGCAGAATGAAAAAAGTAAAATTGTGGTTTATGTCGAAACATCATATCGTATCTGACTATCTGTTCTGTTACAAAGCCATTTCTGTCCAAATATTAACCAACTTAACCAACAATTATTAGTAATCGCTTCCGCTCATGAACCCGCTGTATCGAGCACAAAGCGCCGCCCGTCGGCTGCTCTCGTCAGCTCAATTTTAAAGCGACGCCGCCGCTTTAACTCTAAACGCCATGTTTAACTTATTACTTAACTCTATAATAAAAAAAATCCTTTAAGTAAATTTAAAGGTACAGTCAGCCAAATAAATGGTTTGGGTTTTTCGTCCATACTTCATAAAACTATTAGGTCGATAAGACTTTAGCGATAGGGTTACCGAACCAAGAGTAGTTCGGTAAACCTATCAATCAAATTGATGCTCACACGATTTTTTTTAATGAATGTATGAATGATTATGGACACTGACTATAGAGTTTTTGAAATCTCAAGATTAACGATGTAAATCTTAGAACTGCCAATGCATTACCGATCCAGGAACTATAAACTTATTCTTGTCACTAGAATACTACTGATTAGCGGCAGATAAATAGCCGCAAACGCACTAAAAGCGGAAGCGACGCGGTGTGGCGCGTTTCATACAAAAATGCGTGTCAAATGTGTGGCAGAGGCATTTTTAGTATAATAGCGCGTAGTTTTCGCTCTAAGTTTGAATACGGTTTAATGAGTGATGCTTGTTTATAATTAAATTAATGTCATCTTAATGTACACGCATACACAAAAGCAAGGCTGAAGTGATTCTCCTATTATTTAAGCTGAAAATTAAAGAGCAGTTGTTAATGTCCCGTCTGTCTCGTATGAGGACCGTTCTTTATTTGCGTCCTCTCCCACATTACCCCCTTTGTCCTTGTTTTTTTTTCATACGGGTTGGTTACTTTCAGCTTATTATACAGAAAGCAATGTAAATATCTGTACATACCACTTTATAGTAACTTGAGTGGTTATTACTAGAGTTAGGACTTTTGGTGGCAAATCGTGGTTCTAGAATCCATGGAGTCGCTATTTCCTATTTATTGTAATACATACCACTTTGATTTTGACCTTCAGTATTTTAGTAATTTAAAATTGATTTATTAATTAAACCACTATAAACCAATTTAAATGAATTTTAGAATGGAGGATGTTTCTGCTGTGAAAGAGTTACAAACAAGCAAATATAAGTTGGTATTGAATAACCGAACCAAAAATGGATTTAGTTCATTTTGAAACATGACCATACTGAAGGTCAAAATCAAAGTGTCATGTATAATAATAATTAGGAAATAGCGACTCCATGGATTCTAAAACCACGATATGCCACCAAAATCCTAACCCTAGTTATTACTTATTAAATTTGATAAATTTGGATATTTTGGTACTGATTCACTTAGACTTTTCCAAATCTGGAAGCCAAACATCATCGTAAAAACTTGTTGCAATGAGCTAATTATAAATATCGCTTACGTTTTTACAGTTTCTTTTTAAGTTGCTCATTGCAAAAAGAGTTGGTGCAGTTACCGATATACCCTTATCGGTAACCCGCAAAAACTTTATACTCATATAATTATGAGCGAAATATTTTTTCTTGTATGTCCTTTTTGTCGTAATATCACATAAACTTTCTACTTGATTATAGAAAATACACTTATATTTATCATAGACAATTGTTACGTATTTGCCAACATAATCCCATAAATTAATTAAAAGCAGAACAAGTCGCCGGCTAAAGCTAACTCGCCATATACACTCCAGTTTGATGCCTTCAATTATATTTTCTTGGACTTAACATAATGCCGGATTAAAAAGGCAAGTAATCTGCCATGTGCATTTCATTCCAACAAACATTTTTATATTTCGTGTTGAATTATATCTCTTGAAGGAATCGAGGCGAATATTACATTTTTCGCAATGGATGGTATTCAGGGTTGTCACTACATTTATAAAAAATAAATTCAATATTGTGATCATTGTTTTGTTACTAGTTAGTACCTAGTATTTTTTAAAGGATTGTTATCATAGCTTGCTTCAAAAAACACGAAAAAAAAACATTTTTGCACCCGTAAAATTCCACGTCCATGTCCGGTGAACGCATGGCAGCTTACATCAATCCTATACGAACTTATACCTTTCTGCAATCCGTTAAGCTTAAGAATAATCACTAGACAACCTACTGATATATTACTAAGCAATGAGGATTGGGATAATATTTATAGAGCTAAACAGCTGTACAATAATTAAATTAATCACATTTACCTTATTAAGTAAAGCTCCTGGCTAACAAAACACAAGTAAATAATTTTTTAAACAAGCAAAACTGGCATAGAAATATATAACAGCCAAAAAAATCATCACGGACAGCAAAAATATCATGTCGCCAACCCTAGCGCAGCGTGACATCAGATGAGCAAGAAAGTGACACTTGTCACTCTGACGAATAAGTGACAAGTGACACCCGTCCCGGTGACGGATGAGCGTCACCCGTCACCTTGACGGATAAGTGTCACGCCTGCGCGGGCTCTAACTTAATCTGATAAATGAATCGACGTTTGTTGGAATTATTGTGAGGATTCTTACTTGGGTTTGACTTCAAGTTTACCTGCAACTTCATCCGACGTTTAGGTATTGCTATTTATTCGGGAACTGTTAGATTTCATCTCTATGCCAAATTTCAGGTCATTCGGTCGAGGTGAGCAAACACGAAAATAGAAAAAGTAAATAAACAGACTTTTGCATTTATAAAGATACATAACATTTACTTTTTCGAATCAAATCGGAGAAATACTGGAAAAGGGCCGAATATTAGGTACCCGAAACCGACGTGCGTGCATGACTCAATGTATGAATGTGGAAGAAGCGAAATAAATTTGTCAAGATCGTAGCAAGTCGAAAGAAGTGGTCTCTGCCTACCCGTCTGGGAAACAGGTGTGATTTAATGTATGTATGTAAAGATATATAATTTTGTATAGCTAAACAACTGAAAGAAATTGTGTGGCTGTGTGCCATGTACGAGTAAAACTTTTAAATTAACGTTTTGCTATTAATTTACATATTTAAGGCAAGTTTTAAACCTGTTATGTTTTTAAGACGTAAAACTCTATTCTTGTAAGAGTAGAATCGACTTTTTAAAAGCCATTTATGAACAATCGTTTCTAAATGGCCTCATTTTACATGTGACTTCATTTCAATTATTTTTTACAACGAGATAAAAAAACTACATTAGAAGAAAGCAGATGTACTATTACTATGTCCCAGTCTGACTTCTTCAAGAATAATGGTATCGTACGAGACCTCTACTATCTATCTAGCTAGGAGATAGACAACAACCATAAAGTTTCAAATCAAAGAATAATGCAATAATGGCGGTTGAGATGAAAACCCTTAAGGAGATTCCGTTGCCTTGAGATTTTGGCCAATATCTTTAACTCATTCATTAACAACAAATTGTTTAACTTTAGCTCTTTTAGCTTTTATTTTCCTCTTACATTCTATTATCTGATAATTTATCAGAATCCGCTTAGTTTTTGAGCCACCTCTAATTCCTCCTCCACGACAAACATCTGTCAGGGCGGGAACGATTGTATCCATCACGCCACATTATTCGTCGTGATTGTGGAAACGAGGATGTGGCGGGGCAATAGGAAACGGTAGGGTCTTATTCGAAAAAACTACTGAGTACTCAGTAGCCGACAGTATGGGTGAATTCCAAGAATATGTTATAAAAGGATACATACTTAAATAATTACACAGATTGATGTTTAATCCCGTGTAGTTGGCTGGTTAGAATACAGCCACTCCATATCTTCCCGTGGATGTCGTAAGAGGCGACTAAGGGAATAAAGGCTTGTAGTATTGTTAGGCGATGGGCTTGCAACTTGTCACTAGTAGGTATACACTGGTATAGTCTTTACTATCTGAACTGAGCCGATCTTCTACACAAAGGCCATTGTTTGTAAACAATACCATTGTCTTTCTTTGTGTCCGTAACACCAAGCCGAATACATACAAAAAAGTTAGAACTACATTGAATGTACATTGAATTATCAACCCTACCCTCTTAGTCAGTAGGTTTAAAATGTAAAGTGTCAGGATACAGATAAAAGTCTTTATTATTTGAACTGTGCTTATTCCCTACACAATACTATCATCTACACAAAACTTATATCTGTATCCTGACACTTTACATTTTAAACCTACTGACTAAGAGGGTAGGGTTGATAATTCAATGTACATTCAATGTAGTTCTAACTTTTTTGTATGTAATCGGCTTGGTGTTACGGACATAAAGAAATACAATGGTATTGTTTACAAACAATGGCCTTTGTGTAGAAGATCGGCTCAGTTCAAATAGTAAAGACTATACACATCTTAAGTCTATTTGTGCAAAATGTGGTTACAGAAAATTATCAATAAGTTTTTAGAGTTGTTTGTGATTCTGCAGCTGTGCCTACCCCGCCCTGGGAATAAAGGCGTGAGATTATGTATGTATGTTTGATGAGTTCAAAAATTCCATACATATTTAGCTCCGGCCGTTAAGGTTTCTCACGTCTGATTTCCACGATTTTTGAATATTTTGTAGTTATTATAAAGAACTAGGTCTGTACGTTATTGTTTTTTAAATTTGTTTCATTCTAAGAAGTATTTTCGTGGAAAGGAAAATTTACAGACATGGTTTTTATACCTACAACACATTCAAACATCGTGAAAATCGGACTAGGTTAGCGAAACGTTTTCGCATTTTGTATGGAAATTTATAGCTTTACAATCCTCTTAAAGATTTTTTATTAATTATATACAGTGAAATGTTAGCAATTACAGTCGTCTGGTGTTACAATAGTATCAAAAGTGCGTCACAGTCACCCGTCGTCTAATGTTATAATTAAAATCGGAATACTTATAAAAATCACCGTAATGAACAGGTTACCCCAATTTCCTCTATTAACATAGAACTTTTCTTTATACATTTGTGATAGATCAATAAAATTTACTATTATTATACATTGTTCCGGAATTGGCAAAAGTGATAGTCTCTCATAATCTCGTAGTACGGAAAACGGTAAACTCTTGCTCATAAGCTTAGAAAATAGCAGTACGAAAATATTAACCAAATCTTGACTAAGAAAATTCCAAGGCTGCAAAAACCAGCCAAAACCAGATTTTTCACTATTTTTTTTTCGCGGTCCCAGCCTTTTTGCAGAAACACCGATTCAGCAAAATCTCAGTCGCATTCCTACTAATCACATGTAACGGCCACCGATCTATCACCGTCCTCCGTGCATCACTCACGAGATTCTGACGTGCAACGTTACCTCCAAAATCAACGCCGCTCTTAACACCGAGCGATAAAGGCGACATTTAATTGCCGCAGCTGAACGCATAACTTTGTCATAACGAAACGTCCAGCATAAAATGAACCAGGCTTACCGCCTTGCTAATGTTTGAGAAAGGTAACACTGAGTCTCCATGAAAACGGGTCTAGCTAGCTTGGACATGTCGAACGTATGTCACGGTACATTATCTCAGACTCTTAATTGAAGATAATAAGGGAGGACATGTGTCTTTGTCGTGTTTTTATGGGGTGTAAGAGGGATGGGAGTTTTTTTTTAAGTCTCGTTAGGATGTATTAATGGACGTCATTCATCTTTCATTACATCTATACGTGATTCGATTTCTCTTCATTAACATAATTATATTCCCTTTGATTCTGTCTACGATATTCATCGTGCATATTTCTGTTTTATGATTCTTTGACATATTATGGTAACTGACTGTGGTTTGGAGTAACTCTAAAACTAGAAAAAACTAAATTTATGCCACACTAGAAGTTAAATTCAAACAACACTTTAACGACGTATTAGGGACGGATGGTCGATTAACGTTTAACTTGTATGGTAAAACTCACCATAAACTCAGCAGAGTTACTACCAAAAAGCTAATTAAAACCTAGACTAGTTTACGTACTCGTAAATAAGTGTACCAGCCTTCTAAATTGCAGCGTAAGACAGCCTTACAAATGGACGTTGTTCGAAGATCGGCTTGAGTTCACCTGCATTCGTGTAGTAATATCAATCCATCTGGCTCCCTGCCCCCCAGGGGTGGGTCAGGGTGGGGTCCGGTAAAGTTGACATCTCGTCTTTGAGGGGTATTTAATTTTGTGCAAATGACACGGTGACATTTTGAAATTTTCATTTTCCTTTTTTTCTGTCCTTGTTTGGTTTTTATATTAAATCATCATCCTTTCCGTTATAAGGTCTTTTTGGTTGTGAATACGCATTGGTACTATATAAATTGGCATATAACCAAGTAATAAAATTTGGTAAATTAATAACGGGTCTAAATCGGCACCGAGCTCGTGTTGACAAGCATCAGTATATATAAATATTTAAAAGTGATTCACTGAAGTAACGATTTTTAAAAGGAAAAACCACTTTTGAAGTTAGAATTGCATGTACAGAACAAACATTAAAAACATGCAACTGTCTAAACCAAACTAATTTACTTCCAGTTGACAAAATGCACACTTTCAAAAACGCAACACATTTCCACGAAAGAAGACTTCCATCCCGCATTGCCCCCTTATTATCCACCCCTCAGGGGTCAGTGCGCCCCCCTGTGGGGTAGGGAGGGGGTGGGGTCGTCACGTCACTGTCTCTGGATCGCCATCACGCCCGTCTCGTTTGCCTCCAACGACGTAGTTTTCAACTTGAAGGGTTGCAGAACGGAATATAATATTAAATGAATAATATATACTTGCTCGTTGGTCGAGAAGTTGGAACTCTGGGTAAAAAGTTTGCCATGTCGCTATTGTTGGTGTGGAGTTTAATGAAGACTAGAAAACTCGATGTATTAACATATTACTGCCAATTTTATATCGGATTCTTTGTATTTGGAAATCCTGAACTTTGGCACTGACTGCTCTTGTTGATACTTGTAATGGTTTTCTTCGAATACTGAAGGGTTTTCCAGAAAGCAATCTACAGTAACCATACCTAAAACCCATTATTTTTTCGTTACTTACGTATTTTCATGTAAATAACGCATTCGTATTGTACGTCAATGACACTTGTCTCTGTCAGAAGTCATACAACAAAAATACCAACAAAGAAATACAAGTCGCAACATATTTTTTTAAATTCCCGTATGCAACCGTCTTACGTCTGCTACTGCACCGTAATATCAATCCATCTGAGGGTGGCGGGTGGGGGGTAGGGGGGGCCGTCACTGTCTTAAATGACTGTCACGGGTGCAGTGGAGCGCCGCTCTGAAGAACGGTGGACGGACGGCTTTACAATGCCAGTCTTGATATTACGATGTTATTTGTTTGTTATATTATAAGTAAAGTTATCTTGACCATTACTTGGAAACTTCAAGTTAGCTCATTGCTTAAGAATAATGGTTGTTGTATTTGGAACGTTATGCTATTCTAGCGTTTGGGATATTATTTTATCGTTTTAAAATTTATGGCCGCGGCCGGGGTAAAAAAAAATCGGTTTTGTCATTGGTTTAGGATAGAAGTCCATCGAGGATTTTTTTCTGACCCAATTTTAATTGATCGTGTTTATTAGATTCATAATCGTGTTAAGTGAACATTCCTACTACTTTTATTTTCTCAAACTGTTTAATATGTTCTGTTATAAACTGAATGTATTCTTTCACGAATCCTATTTCCAATCCTGATGTTGATTTCAAACAAGAAAATGTATATTTTATTCAATATTTCACACCTTTTATTACATACTGTTTATTCATCAGTAATATTTTCCATTTTGTTTGCTCTAACGAAATTATCGCAGTCAAAGCTGCCATTGGCGCGCTCAGTGCATTATCAACTGCATCGAGATGACGCGCCGCTGTCGTCTCCACGTCCCCAAGTTTACTCGGCGCCTGGAAATTTCACTCCAGTCTTGCTTTGCCGCGGCTTGAGACGGAGATGACAGCGTATATCTAGTGGTACTGTTACAAAATTACTAAATGGATGAGTTATTTTGAGCTCATAAGCAGAAATTACGTACATTTTTTTTGTGTAAGTGTAATCCAACCTAACCTACTTAATTCAAGTGAAATTCGATAAAAATGGGTTGCCGCAAATATAAGAATGAAATAAATTATTAGCTAAGAGTCATACCTACTGCTGTTTTACAAACTACTTGTTATATTATAAATGTAATTACTACATACTAAATTACTTTACCTGTTCTAATAAGTAATTTGATGCATAATAATGACAAATATCACTGAGATCCTTGTTAGAAATTAAGATCACAACTTCCAACCACTCAACCACCTGTTGCAGAATGTGTTATGCAACATCAGTGATGACTATCTGTAACCACACTGCAGTGCTGTTGGGTCTCTCTAACGCAATCACAGTGAGTCGTTGAGTTTACGCCAAATTTTGCCGATTGAAATTAAAAAACTCTGTTAATAAAGTATTTCAATGACTTGAGGATTGTAACACATTTAGATTTGTTACAATCCTCAAGTCAAGCCATATAAAAATTCAGTTTTAATAGTGTTGTCATTAGAATCAACAATCAGAGCTGCGTCTTCACTAAACTCGACTGGATTGTTTTGTAACTCATCTAGGAGTAGATTATAAAGCATTGAAAGTATTCATAGTTCATGTTTACTATCGTCAATATCATCATCATCATTTTGTTTTCATTTATCTTTATCGAGTCTATGAATATTGATATTGATATAATCAATGACCTTGTATGCAATGCTTCTGTTACCCATCTTAAAAAAAATGCAGCTTTGAATGATGCAAAATTGACTGGATTCTCGGGTTATTCCCATCTTTTACTAATCGCTTACGCTCACTGCCTGTTTTCTGTAACTTGCACTGCCGAGCACAGTCAGTCACCCGTCAGCGTTCTCGAAGCGCGACTGAATTGTTCCACGCGGATCTGACAATGTTGTCTTAGATTATTTTGATAGTGATAATGATTAGATAGTCAGTTTGATTTTCAACATCATCACAATTTACACTATTATCAGCATTCATTTTGTCAACATCTTCATAATCATTACAATAATCATCAGATTTTTTGTAAGGCAGTTAAGTTGACTTGATTCGTCTTTTGTCAAATTTATCTGGCCAAAAACGTCCGCCTTTTAAAATTCCATTGCGTTTTAGTTAGAACCGACCTATAACTCCAACTGCGTTGCCTGTTACAATGTCTTCTGTCCCGTGCAAACCACAGTCTATACTTTTATTTATCTTCGCAATGTTGTGTTTATCTACAGTCTTCTGTGACTTGCGCTCCGGCCGCAGTCTCCCGTCAGCGCTGGCCTGACAGCGCGACTGAATTGTTCCGCGCGGATCTGACAACGCTGTCTTAGTTTATTTTGTTAGTGCTATTGATTGGATGCTTTGTTTGACTGACTTTGAAAACATACTTGGGTTAGGGAGGAAAGGTTCCGTGCCATTATTATTGGTGGCAATAGGACAGTTATTAATGTGTAGTTTTTTAACACTGATAACAGAATTGCTTTGGAAGCGTTACTTTGAAGATACGAGAGATGTGAAGGTCTTTTATCTAGGGAACTTGAAGACTTAAGTTGTTTAGTAGGACAAGCAAACTTTACAATTAGCATTACAGGGGGTTATTATGACATAGCTATGCAGTTCATTTCACGGCGAGCGTAAAAGCTCTGTCCTGTTCCCTCAGCGCAAACTGAACTGTCATAATAACCGCCAAGGAATAGTTTATAATATAACTACTAGTTTTTGTTCGCAACTTTATTTTCGCAGAAGAATTTTATCGATATTCCATTCAGGATTGTTATTTTTTTCAGGACTCCTGGAAAACTTGTCTGAGCCTATGTCAGTGTTTATGAAGCAATTTGCTCTGCTTTCATGAAGTAATAAACATACTGGCGATAATATTGAGCAACAAGTTTCCAGTTTGAAAACACCTTGACGGAAGCCATCAATACTTTGCCATCCCTCCGCGGTGATCTTGTATGACCACATGTGTGTCAACATGTTAATTCAAACCCGCTTTTAAATCTCGTTTCCTTTCATGTCATTTCCGTAGCATCAATCCATGTGGGCCAAATTGGCGCAAATCATTTGACATTTGATTCATGTGTCCGTGTGTGTTGACGATTTTATTAGTGGACGAGCCACGGGAGAAATAAAACAAAGTTTTGACAGTTGTTATGTTTTACGTGGGTGGGTGTTTGTCAAGACTTTAACAGGAAGTTTTGGTTTGTAGAAGTTTTGATAACTTTTTAACACAGGGTCAGTCTTAAGATTTCAATCTCAAGACTGCAAATGCATAGGTGTGTGTGTGATTGTAATCATAGAATGAATAGTATGAATACTGCTGCTTAGTTATAGGTTAATGAGTAAGATATTAATGATAATAATGACGAGTGTGATGATGGTGATGAAATGTTTTTAGTGATGCTGACTGCATTTAATACATTAAAGCGCTTTGGTGGTGGGCTTACGCTATCTCACTCTGTGGGACCTTGTGTAGGATCCACCATCATCCTGCAGCAGCGGTCATCATACTGTCGTGTTCTACTGTGGGGGTAAGATAGCCGGGGCAATTATTAGCCTAAGAAGCATTCCATCCTTGTCCTCGGGATCCTTTGAGGTTTGCATGTGTCCATAAATTTCGATGCCCTAACCAGTGTGCTCCTTAAATCAATGACTTCCCGTTTTTATTACTTTTGATTATGACAGTTCATTATTTTTTTATATTTTCTGTGGCAAGCAAATTCCATTTTAAATTGATAATTCAGATTAGTTAGTAATATCGTAGTAGTAAACACGAAGTTATTGTGACAAGGTTCTAGATAAATAAACCTTAAAAACATTATCTACTTTTTTCCTGTTTCCAAAGTACTTATATATGAAAATATGTCATGCAACAGGTGTTAATAAATCATGTTAAATATGTCTGTGGTCTATCAGTATATTTTTATAACCTTGTTTACGGTTTTCATTCGGAGACTTTTTACATGTCTATGCCACTGGCTTTAAATAAACAAAATGCATCAAAAATACAGTTCTTTTTCTAAATATAGGCGGTTGGATTTTATTTAGTACGGCAGTGACGCCACATAGCTACAAGATGAAACAAAAACCCTGTTTAATAAAAAACCGTTTGATAGGGTAACTCTTTCCTTTATCGTTGTGAAATAGGACACCATTTCACAACGATAAAGGAAAGAGTTAAAAAAAATAGTTTTGTTGGGAGAAAATTATTTTTCCGATCAAACATATTTTTCCTCTTTTATTGTGCTTAGGATTAATGACCCTATCAATGTTATTTTTTTTCAACTATTATTTTTACACCCTGTATTTATAAATGAAGCGAATCTCGCAAGAACTGTCATTATGCCCTTCTAATTTCCTTTACAACACGATGTTTCCAGCATATATCTTTGCGCATATGCACTTGAGAAATTCTTCCGTCGTGTTCCCGGAATTGTTTAAATCCACTTTGTGGACCGCTGCAGTGACGTGACAACTTGTCACCGCCACGCGCCCGCTGCTGCGTACTATTTATAGCACATAGAAATTTGGAATTAAAATTACTAGAGCTTGTCTTGAAATTTAAAATTTATTTTGATGCAGTTTTTGATAAAAGGGAAAAATGTAATAATTTAATTTAAAAAAAAACAATTATGTTTAAGCGTTACTTAATAAATAAAGATTAAAGAAAAACACTTTGTCGAAGTAACAAAAAAGTTCTAAAATTTCAGCACATTAAAGTAAAGCCAGTATTTAATTTCTAACAAAACAAACTTTACACTTACGTACTAAAAACCAGCACAAAGACACATCAAAGACACGTATGCACTTGATCGGGCGCTGCACTAACGTGACGTCCATCGATTGTGGGGAAGGCCCCTTGCCCCTCCCCAGTGGGGGGAAGAAAAGGTTTAAAAACAGAGAGCCAGCGTCTCCGCGACGGCCCAATACGTCCCCGGCCGGCCGTCGATTACTGCATATGCTGGATGGTTGGCAGAAAAGTGTTGGCAGGTGGAATAATTCAAACGTAGAAAGTCATTGGCAATTTAATTAATGTAAAGAACTATTACTGCATACGCATTTGTTAATCTTATCATTGATAGAGTAAAAGTATAATCATTTCAAAAATAAATATTTATTAAATTAGTAATTTCATTTGCATAAAGCCCTTATATTAAGTAAACAAAATACTATTCAAGTATTGTCAACACATCTTTTAATTCCCCTTGAGCTGCCAACTGTACCTCCACGGAAACACACGAGCTCCGGTAATACATTCGTTATTTTTCGCCACCTCCTTATTGATTAGTGCTCATTGGCAGAGCCCAGGTGTTTTGTCATGTGTTTATGCATCTCTTTTTACCGTGTACTCGGGTGAATTGGTTTTTGTTGTTGTCTACGTCAAGTTAAAAATGTAAGACATGATGTGTAATATTTTTCTTTATTGTGCAAATGTGGTTTTCTTTTAATGTACAGCATGATTTTTTATTAGCAAATTGTAAATATTTGGAATCGGTGTATAGAAACAATAAATGCATTACTTTAAATACGCTTCGCAATCAACTTCTTAACTTGAGCTTCGCCAAAAAGATTAAAAAACACCATGTAATTGTCTTACAACAAAATTTGATATTTACTCACGAAATCCGAGCAAAAAGGCGAGTGGGACGAAACGGGCGGCTGAAGTTTTAGTAAAAAAGGTTTATTATGTAGCTAGACGGCAGGACAGACGGACCAGCCCAACACGCGTCACTTTGGTATTGGATTTACTAAAGTTTGTATTTTAAGTTAATGTTTTGGCAACTGTGTAAAATTTTGCAAAGCAATTGCTTTTATTTTAATTTGAGGCGGTTAAACCGTTAAAGTTAGTTTTTATGTACGTTCTTTTGTATGTTTTTTTAATGTTTGTATGTCGTCTCTTTTGTTTTATTTTTTTGTCTTTAAGTTATTGTTATGATATGAATGAATGTTTTACTTACTTACTTAAAATGCATAGTCACTTATTATCCTTTTTATTGATCATTATGAGAGTGCTGTTAGTTCGTCCAAATTAAACTACTAATTTATGTATTTGCGACGTCTATACACCGTGTTTTTATTGATTTACGATAACTTCGGCATATTACTAGGTACATCCATAGAAACTAAGTGGTAGATTCTTTTTTTTTATATTGCAAAAAAAAATTTTTTTTTCTCTACGTAGCTAAGTTCATTTAGTTACTTTGCTCCATAGAGTTTTTTTTTTTTTTTTGCAATATAAAAAAAAAAAGAATCTACCACTTAGTTTCTATGGATGTACCTAGTAATATGCCGAAGTTATCGTAAATCAATAAAAACACGGTGTAGTATTTTTGACGCATTCATATTTTGTTTTAAAAATCGACCTGTTAATATATTTTCCATACAAGTTAAAGTTGAATTTTGAAACCGTTTAACTTGAAATTTAAGTTTTTGCAGGTAATGGCGACACAATTTCGATGGAGTTTGATTGCTAAAAAAAAAAAAGATAAAAGATAAAAGATGTTTATTCAGTAAGTAGCGGTAGGCGTCGCAATTGGTAGGGAGGAAGTGTCAGCGTGTACGCTCTTGTTCAAATGTTACTTTAAATATGTTTTATTAACATCCATTTTTGTATGTTTTCGATTTGGACGTTAGGCCTTTTAGTAACCTACTACTCGTAAAAAAATATGCAGGTATTTGAAATTAGCAAATGTATGTTGACACTTGATTTGACATATATTTATTAAAATTTTCAATGTATCTGTGTATCTATTGATAGCTCACTTATTAATATATACATGTTGAAACATTATTAAAAAAACAGTTTCGTTCATCAAATCATACAAAACACCCTGTACAAAAAAGTATTTCAATCAGAAACCTTGTTACGAAAATGTCATTTTTACAAACTTATTCACACCCGCCTCGCTCGGACTTCCGCCTTGCCTCGCCGTCGCTTTAAAATCGCCAACTTTTAGCTGTTTTAATTAAGTTGCCATCACAGTTACACCGCGTTGATTTGTTGCGCCGTCAATGGACTCGAACCTTAGCCACAGACTAGGTGAAAACAGAACTACCATCAACCCAATGAAATTACTAGGAAAAATATATAATCATCTTAGGTCAGGTTTGGCAACTTACTTTTAATACTGAGATTGCATAATTACCTATGTTGATTGGCCTCAGAGCCTCATTAACAAAGTAAAGGAGCAAGTTATGAAAAAACAACACCCTGTAGTAGGTTGGGAGGTGAAATGTAATTAAACCTTTTTGCATAATACAATTTAATTTACTTTTAAATTGTATGCGCTTGGGTCATTATATAGGTACTTAATATATATTACTACAATCAATACTATTCGGTGAAATCGGTCACGCCTTAATACGAAGACAGTGTCGTCTATAATGGCCCATTTTCACTTAACACGTTACACTAAAACCGCTCGGTGACATAGCGTTACGCTTACCGCCTATGCAACGACCGGCGGTAATCCTAACTTCTTAATGCTTTTTGACATAAAAAAAAGATGTTTGAACTGAAAGCACTGTTAAACTGTGCTTGTGCTTTTAAAATTCAAGTCTCGTGCAACTTTCAAAGCTCGACTTTGATTCTGTTAAAGTTTATTTTATTCGCAATGATCGAATGAGTCGAAATTGCATTAATTATCGGAAATTGCATCAAGTTAGCGGATGAAATGCAGTTTACCTACGAGTGCATTTGTAAAGGTATTGCAGTTAATGACATATTTACCGTAGCCTTTACTATATTACTAAAATCTTGTATGTATTAACATTAAAACAGGTTGCGTCAAATAGTCATACAGTTGCATGGATATTTCACTTTAAAACTTTTTTTACCACGGACATTCATTCATTCACAATTTAAATTACAGGCTGTTTCTTTTATTTAATCTTTAAAGTTGAAACATTAACTAAAACTGGTGCTTTGGTACAGTAAAAAATAATCCACCTGTATATGTGTTTTCCAAGTAAAAAATTAAAGTGTGTGACTTTAATTTTGTAGAAAAATCACATGCAATTTCAATGCAAAAAACGAATAAGTACGTTTTTAACTTCAGTGTGAGCACGTGATTTCTAGAAAGCCTCAACGTTGTAAAGAAGATAATTACAGCAGGACTGCACAAGTTTGACAGGACTAATTCAAAGTTTCGTGACACGTTGGGAAGGAGTCGGAGAAATAAATATTACCGCTGCACTTCATGGAATTGTGACTTTTTTTGCTAAGTAGTTATTGTCTGAGTCTTTGTTGTGGACTTTGTTACAATGAGTGTTAATCATAAATTTATATAAGTAGTCCATGTCAAAGAAATCATATTTCCCCAATCACCACTTAAATAGGTCATTGCCTATTAATTAAAAATAATTGCATATATAAGGAGTAATAATTCAATAAACAGTTTCAGAGAACAGACAAAAATATCAACCCAATTTTCGTAACAAACCAAACTTTTCACGATAAACTGGTGCCGGTTGAGTTTCAAAAATAAACTTTAAAACAAATAGATATTTTCGAATGTAAATATCGTTTAATCAGTTAGCGACATTAGAACATTGACGGGAGAAAATTAAAACAATTTTAAACACTCGCTTAAAAATATTCTCGTAATCGACAGACAGACTTGTCCGGTTGTCCACTTAGACTGTCCTGCTGGAATCCGGTGTTCCACACAAATGTGTATTTTTTTAGATTAGGTTTTTTGAAAGACTAGGGCAATATCTGTCATTATTTGCCGAGTACCAACCAGTAAAAAATAATGCTATAACATTTGAGTCATATAGCTATTTCGGAGTTTAGATTTTTTTAACTTCATAGTAAACAATTCCTAGTGCGACGTGTTTTTAATTACATACATACATACATTAAATCACGCCTGTTTCCCAGAGGGGTAGGCAGAAACCACTTCTTTCCACTTGCTACGATCTTGACAAATTTCTTTCGCTTCTTCAACATTCATACATCGAGTCATGAACGCACGTCGGTTTCGGGTACTTAAGATTCGGCCCATTTCCAGTATTTCTCCGATTTGATTCGAAAAAGTACGCCTAGGGTTGGCCCCTTCCGACCCTTCACTCACTTTCGATCTGTATATCTCTTTCGTCAATCTTCTTTACTATCAAGAGAATGGATAACAGTTTAAACAAAAGCATTGTAACCTGTTTGTGCGGCGGCCTACACTAACCCAGTCTTTTTAACCTTTCAGCGCGAAGTCGTTAGATTTCAGATGTCCAATTTCGCCGAACTTTCTCGAACCCTTTTTAAGCGTGACAGACGGGAACTACTTAAACTCGTGTGGTTTTTAGTTCGATTGCTGTGAAAAGGCCTAAGTGATTTCTAAGTTTTGATGTGTTGAGTGTTTTGCGTAATGGGTCTGTATTTAAAAGTTTTGTTAGGCGTTTTTATACCGTAATATGAAACTGGCGTGACACGATAACTTGAAACGGATTTCATTTTAATTTAGTTTTTGCGCTATTGGCTAACATTTCTGGGATTCAGTTCAGTTCAATAAGCAAAAAGTTTGAATGCGGAAGTTATTGGCTTAGTGACATAGAGGTCATGTCAAAATTAAAGGGTACTTAAATTGACACTTCTGTTAGATATCTGGCCATTTAGCTAATGCAGAACATCTTCAAACCTCTTATGTATGTATTAAGTACTTTATTTGTGATTTTTTTATTCTGTAGCTTGTATAGTGGTAGGTTACATTGGGTGGTGGGTTAGTGGGGGGTTATTATGACGTAGCTATGCAGTTAATTTTACAGAAAAAGGCAGAGCCATATAACTGCTATAGCTCTGTCCTTTACGCTCGCCTAAAAATTAACTACATAGCTATGTCATAATAACCCATCAGATGTGCGTGCCACAGATTTTTGCTCTGATAACTCTACATGGACGTCAGAATACACACAAGCCATCTAATATAAGCAGACCCTCCTAAAATCTCACTCTAAATATTAGATCCAATCGCTCGAGATAACGCTAACCTCAAAACCATTGACAATTCTCTATTATTAATTAATTCATATGAACATCGGCCCCCGAAACCCAAAGACATAAACTGAAATTGGATTACCGGTCTACCTTCATAAATATTTAAAAAAAAGCCACTGATAACCGTCCCCTGTAGCAGGTACAGGGTCAAATTAGATACACAATAACATGGAAATTTACATAAGCATGCCTGCTATTTCGTTGATACTCGGGGTATTGCTGTCTCCGCGCTTGACGCGATCCTCTTCTGTTTTTTCAATAATAGACTTTGAGGTCTCGGGTCGGGGTGGCTGTAATCTGATCGTGTGTTGTGGGATTTGAGAATAGGTACCCTGTTGTTTTACTGGGATGGAGAGGCTTTGATTTTGGGTGATGTAGAATTGGGATTGACCAAAAAATAACTCACGGTTTTCACATTCCAGTTCAAAAGAATAGGTAATTTTAAGAGACCAATTTCATTCATTTTGAATTTGTCCTAATAGTTTTATTTTAATATCCTTATTTATTTAGACATTTTATGAATGACGTGATTATTTAAAATTTTGGTTGGCATTATAAATTAAAACAATTAAATGGTATAAAATGATAAAAAGGCATTGTAATAGTGTATTGAAACATACTATTTTTAGCGGTTTTCACCTAACTCGTAAGACACCTAGGAGGGCTTCAAGCCGAAAACGAAAGTCAAACAAAGGTTAAACGTCCCTTGATATTTATTTTATTTTTATTTATATACTTTTGTTGAAATATCAGAAGTAGATAAATATTTCAAAAACTTAATAATGCAGAACGGCTTTAAAACCCTATTCCTCGAAATGGTTTTCGAATTAGAGTTTCGTAAAAATATGAACTTCTATCATTATTTGCTTTTCATTATGTTCTTGAGGTTTATTATAGTTGGTGAGGTTGAGTACCACATTTTGCTAAAAAAAGAATAGATGGTATTTTTTTTTAAGTCAGCAGATTCTGAAAGTAAAATCCACATACTATCCTTAGCTTAACCCTTTCATAACTTAACCCATCATCGATAACCGTAAAAGTAGTAAAAGGGAATCCATGCAAACTGAACGTTAAATAAAACATAACTAGGAAACGATGAACCTAACTGGGCCCAATAAAAGGGGACAATAAAATAAAATTCGTTTCGGGTAGACGTTGTAAAATTCTGTTGGGTTAAGGTGAACTTGGGACAGACTTGCGACTTTTTTTCCGCTCTTTAAATAACTTCAGATGGATTATAACATGCAACTTTTAATCAACCTGTATTTTGATTTCTGGGTAACAGGTACGTAGGATTATTTGTAATGAATTCCATAATTGAATCAACCTGTATATCTGATTACTTTTATGGCTCTTTTCTAGAAGGTGAATCTTAAAGCTTCGTTGTAATATGAATTTTTATGTTATATTAACAAGTATGTAGGTATTTTTCACGAAAAACATGATGAAATTGTCGTAAAAGTAGAATCTTTGCCATAATTGCCTGATACTATAGGGTGTACCGGACAAAATATTTTTATGTTTTTTCAAACTTTAGAAAGATATTGCGTAAAAATGTTTTCATTTACAATATACTTATACCCTTTTAAAAAAACATCAACTCATATTGTCTCAGACCTCCGGCAAAAAATCTCAAATCGCAAGTCGCAGTCGCCCGGGTCCACTATCCGCATTCCAGGCGATATTAAATCCATTGAGTATAAGAATTCCGATGGACTCGAGACAAAGGGTGGCAGTGGTTTACATGGGGTGGTTTAATCACAATAACTGTTCTCACGCGGTTTTGTGCGGTTTTTTCTTGTATTTTTAACGGTCTCCTTTGTTTGACCCGATTTTGATGAACGCAAGGCGCCATTTCATTTGCCTTAATAGTTTGTGTTAGAAATATTTCCCGTTAAATCCTATCAAAATAAAGGTTTTTGATGATGATTAATTTTACATGTTAAACGTCGTTATGAACATGAGCTAGCAGGTAATTTATTCATGTCATTATGTTTACATAATTTTTTTGTTTTTTTTTGTTTCAGGTAAGCTATTACGACTATTACAAATGGTGTATACAACCACAAAAAATATATACAAGTAAGTATATAGTTAATATATTTATGGAGGGTGATGTTAAAGCTGCAGTTTTGACTCACTAATATTTTTAGAACATCCTATACAAGACGCACCTTATTCCTCCGTACGACCTACCGACCTACCCCATCCTATTAAAATGGCGCTTATCCCGGATTGCCAATCATCCCGGATCCCGGTATCCGATCCCGGGATCATACCGGGATGTAATAAGTGCAGAATATTCACACGTTTGATTCTCAATGCGGGGTTTATAAGCATTCTGGGTCACTTACATGCGTTATTGAGTCTTAGTTTTTGAGGATAGAGGTGGTTTTGAGTTGACGTTGCTGCAATTTCATGATGGGTTTTCTTTTATGTTTAATTTGATGAAAAATGTAAGTGAATACGTTTTAAAGTTGTTTTTTTTGCATGAAATTTCAACCATTTAAATAAATTCGTAGCAACATTGCACAGTATGTCAATTATTTTATAGTATCAATGAGAAAGTTAGTAATGTCAGTTTGTATTTTTTCATCTTAGGTAAACAAAATATGATGAATTTTTTTATGGAATTAGCCTGAGTCACGAATGACATAGTTTACTTTCTATTCCGCTAAATTTTATAGATTTTTAGGGAAAAAGTCGCAGATTAAGTGTAGGTAGTTTAATTTAAATGATTGGCTATTGGTTAGAAATCAAACTTTGCTTGTAGTGGTTTTTGCTAGTGTTAAATCAGGATACGAAGCGTAAAGATGAATCATAAAATAAAGTATTTTATCATCTGTCTTTTATTTTTGTGCCTTTTTTGTCGCTGATAAAATTTATTTTATTTTAAAAAATAAACAAAAAAATACGCTACACAAGCTATGCATAAACTGGTCAATTTACAGATAAAGTCTACCCTTTATTCAAATAGCGAGCAAAAATTCCCAAAGGGCCAAAAAAAGGGCCGAGTATCGCGATCTAGAAAATTTTATCATCTACCCGAGAAATATCTGCAAACAATTCATTACGTCACTCCGAAGACGTCCCGTGACGTCACTGATAACGACAAAAGGGTTGGAGTGAATAAAAAACACCTTATCTGGCCCCACAGAGTTTTGTCGTCAAAAGTTGGCGGTATTTTTTTAAATATGCAGGTATTTTTTCGGGGGGAGTTCGGTTGTTCTATGGGGAAATCAGGGGACGTCGCTGCGTCAAGAAAGTTGACCAGATTTAATCGATTGCCAATTTTATTGGAAAGGGTTTTGGGGCCGAGCATGTTAAAGTTGTTATTGTTACGAATATAAAGGTTTGAAATGGATTACAAATTATTCCTTGCTGTTATTGCTAGCTGTAATAGTTTTTAGTAGTGGTAATTACCTTTCAAAATAAAATACACTTGATATGAAATTCCAGTTTTCTGGCAACATGCTGCAAACCGTGTTGCTGTTTCTGGCTGCAAACAATGTTTGGATCCTAGTAACATTAAATGTTGCCAGAAAGCAATATTACTAAGCCATCGTTTTCTGTAAAACAGTTGAAAGTTCAATAAAGCGATGGCAATAAAAATATTTACACAAATTGACGAAATAAACTTTTTTTTCATTTAAAAAAAATATTTACTGAGAAAATAAATAAACAAATTTCTGGTAATGTCTTAAGAGCGTAAACGCCACATGTTCTTACAAAAGTCAAAACGTTGATACAAACCACATGACATAATTCCAACCACTCGCACTAGTCAAAAGCCGTCGTAGCAAACACTTATGATATTATTATTTTTTCTCTGCAAACAATAATCAATAAAAACTACTTTTGGAAAAACCTCTATGCGCATAATTATTGTCGTATTTTTTTTATATATCTAAAAACACATACGTATTCTACAAAACTGCCTAAGCCTATCCAAATACGGTTGTGACCCGCACGCTCTCCAGATTTTCACATTCCTTCAACGTTTAACCCTTACAATGCTTATATTTGCCAACTTATCAATCGCCTCCCTCAGACAGGGTGTCGTCCGGCTGTCAGGGGCAGATCAATGCTACCTGCACTTTTAATTCGCGAGAAGGAGAGAGCTGCGCGCGCCTTTGTTTTGACTTGGGCATTACGTGTTAGCGTTTCGACGTATGTTTTTTTACTGACCAAATGGAAAGGAAAAATAAAATGGCGTCTTAAACGTCATGTAAGAATTTTAACTTTAAATAAGGGGTTTAAAAAGGAAATTAAAGGCTTTCTGTCGCTTTTTTTCACAACTGTAAACGGCTAATGTTTGTCATGTAAGGGCGTGTATGTAATGGTGTCACTTCACTTGGCTGTTATTCAGTCGGTATGTCAAACTTGAGAGAGATAAAAGCTGTATTGGGCAAATACTCTTTGTAAAGTGCTGCCATAAGAATGAATTCTACTTTACCACCTCCTGTAGAGTGGTTAACGTATATTCAAGAATTAAGCAGATTTTAATTCTTGTTTTTTTAAAGAATCGTTATTATGTTGAGATTACTTCAGAGGCGTTAAAAAAAGTCAATTTTGAAGTTCAAAACCCAAGGTGAAGGTAGTACACATAAGTATAAATTCAAATTTTACTACATTGTGCCTAACGTATAAGTTAAACAATAAGGCATAACGAAGCGCCCCCTAGCGGAGGTGCTCGCAAATTAGTCGCTAGCCGGTCCGGCCAGACACCACTTCCGGACAGTTTAGGGTGACCATTATCGTGGTCCTAAATGTCCATGTACACGAGTAGGTATATGGAGAAAAATAATGAAATTTACTAGAGATTTTTCTCCAATAGTTAAAGTATACTTGTTTTTTTGTTATAATGCCTGTGTTTTGTACTTCTTTTTTATTCTTGCACTATAAAGAGTATACGTACTTTCATTATGTGGTTACTGTAATTAGATTGTAACAAACTTCTGCTGAGGCATTAGCACTTTTTCCAATATTTACAAGTAACAGTACACAAAAGTAAGTTTTTTTTTGTGTAGCACACTATTCAAAGTTTCAAAGAGTTGTAACGGGACATTGCTACAATTGGCCACCATATCATCAAGTAAAAAACGTGTTTTCGTTCTTGTGATAACATCGAATAGTTTCAAATAACATAATTATGAGCATTTTTACAATAAATTTTTTTGAAGATAGAAATATTTTTCGGGTAACTATTTATTGGAGATTTTATAAATGTTCTTAGTTTACACTGAATAATAAACTACGTTCATTAAGAAATATAACATAATATTTTTCCTATTTAACCCTTAATGAAACGGGACCTTTTTTTATTTATATTGGTAAATACAAATTAAGTGGGAAATAGTTTCCCAATATTTGATTAAGGGTTAATAGTTTTTTAGTAATCTTTTTGTGGCGCGAAACTAATTGAAATTTGATAGGACAGTCTCTCGCAACTCCAACGCGTGGGCACCGCCCGTCTTGCAGCGTTTGACTGAGCAAAATCACTCAAAACTTTTAATGCTACTTCCGTAGGGACGGCCGCTAGTGTGGGTACGCCTTTATGTCCACACTTTCAAGATTGAATCTGTGAACGCCGCCTTATTTCTGTAGACGTGTGAGATAGATTTGTGATTTGTTTCTTTATATTACTTTATAATGTTAATGTAATGATTGTAATGTCATTCAATTGAATATGAATAATGTTGCATTAAGTTTAGTAACATTTATTTATAGTCATAAAAAAATGAACAGAGCCAAATCAATATTAAACTTTTTATTTGTTTCGTTTTTTTATTTAAATATCGTTATATGTAGAAAAAAAAAAATGCAAATGTGCAAAATGTGGTTACAGAATTATCAACAAGTTTTTAGAGTTGTTGGTAATTCTGTAGCTCTGCCTACCCCTCCCCGGGAACAAAGGCGTGAGTTTATGTATGTATGTATGTATATGTAGAAAAAAACACACGTAAATTTCGTTCAAAACAATCTAAACGTACAGTTTCATTCTAACACACGCTGTATATTGTAAAAATATCCCAAGTAATACTCTTCCCGCCTCACTCATAAAGACTATTCTAGATTCCATTATGAGTGAACCTGGTAAACAAACGTACGTAAAGTAAATAACATCCCCTCCCCCCACCCGTTACCTCCTCGTTACCACGTCCAGGACATTATTTAAGAGCAAAAGGGATGCTTAAAAAAGATGTGTGTTTTAGAAACTATACAGGGTGGAATAGAAGTTTTTTTTTTGTTACCTCCTATAAAAAGTAGTAAGTAGCTTAACTCTTGTATCTATTTGTATGTGTCATCATAACTCCGTAATGGATCGATTGATTTGGATGCAATTTTCGGGTTTTCCTGGTTTTATATGATTACCTAAGTGTTTTACATACGTACACAAGTACACACGATCGTGGACATATCAAGCTCCATTTAAATTTGAAGTCTTTAAACCTCGTGAAAATGACAGTTAAAGAAGAAAAAACATCCAACAAACATTAAAGAAATAACTGGTGCATCGTTCATTTTATAGTCCGGTTTCTATGCTATTTTTATTAGTAGTTAGGTTTCCGGGAAAATTTCTTGATACATTTGAACAAATTATTTCATTACTCTAGCAATACCGAGAAATTACAGAAAATATGACATTAACGTTACACTTAAGATACTTAACAATAAAAAGACTCAAGTCGCACAGAATACACTTTTATTTAAAACCTTAAACGTTTACGCTTACCTTAGAATATGCAATAGACATATTTGACTCTAACTAGCGTTTGACGTATTCTAGTGTTATTGCATGCTAAGCCCACAGTACGATATTATTTGTGCACTTGGGTGCGTGTGGTCGGGTGTATGAAACTACCATTATTTCTATGAGCTCGGGGCTTCTCTGCGTGATAGAATCAGAAATGATGATATCCGCAGGAGAACTAAGGTTGCCGACATAGCCCGAACAATATACTGAAGTGGCAGTGGGCGGGGCACATCGCACGCAGGACTGATGGCCGATGGGGTCAGAAGGTTCTTGAGTGGCGTCCGCGGACCGGGAGACGAGCTGTAGGTAGGCCTCCAACAAGATGGAGTGACGGCCTTGTAAGGATCGCGGGAACGCGGTGGATGCAAAAAGCACAAGACCGGTCTGAGTGGAGAGCCTTGGGGGAGGCCTATGTCCAGGACGTCTTTCGGCTGTCATGATGATGATGATTATAGTTTCTGTCAAACAGTCGTCAGTCACGAAAATGTTAATATGTTTTTTATACAAACAGCCTCACACTTAACTGCCCATTAAAGACAGAAGTGAGAAAAAGTAGAAAGAGATGAATATATGCACAACAGAGACAGTTTCTCTCTGTTTATCTTCATTGGTTTCAGCTGTGTGGGCGATTGTACCTATAGGTATAGATAACTTCGTCTGACAAATTCTACCCCACAGTGACATGTCACTTCGTATTCCCTCGGCGTCCGACTCACTGCATCAATATTACACAAAACCATAATTCAAATAATGTCACATATTTCATACAGTCGTGAATGGGAATCCTTGGATAAGCGGTTGAAACCGGTTCACGAAGTTAACTTAGATTGATATCGGTAAATACTAGAAAATACTAGCAAATATCGATAGGGTTTTTATTTTACTTTGTTTAAGGCCATCTTGCTTGTATATTGTAAGCACTGCACGATGTGAACTTAACGACAGGTCTTAATGACAAGTGAATAAGATTTGTCATAACGTCAACTATATGAATACGATATAGTACAAAGGCTAGTAGGCAGACAAGATGCATTCGAGAAAAGTTATCGATATCAAAATCAAATTTAAACGTAGGTAAGTAGCAGCCGGACGGTCGCGTCTTGTATACGAATATATGTCAATTCCATACATTGTGTCAATTTTCAAAAGTCGTTTACGTTGTCTAGGACAAGAGTGCTCGTACCTAATTTACTTTTCACAATTTCGTACCTCAATAGAAAAAAAAATAACCCTTATAGGATCACTTTGTTGTCGGTCTGTCTGTGCGTCCGTACGTCCGTCTGTTTGTCTGTCAAGACCCTTTATCTCCGGAACGCGTACAGTTACCGAGTTGAAATTAAAACGATATACTCAGGTTTACAGTCCCTTAAAGCTGTGAAACAAATCAAACTTCTCAGTTAATGTAAAAAAAAGTTACGGCCGTTTATGCCTAGAACTATGTTATTTGGCAAGTAATACCGTCTTATAGGGTAAAGTCACCAGTGGTCAGCCAGAGACCTGTAGTCGGCCTCTGCATATACTTTGTATGAGTGGGAAGAGTACGAAATATATATTTCCCACTCTTCGCACTCATATAAGGTCGACTACTGGTCTCTGGCTGACCACTGGTGACTTTACCCTACTACCAATATAGGGAAAAATCTAAAAAATATACATTTTTGTAAATTACAAATTTTGAATTGAGTCAATCGTGTCATTTGCGGAACCCTCGGTAGGCGAGTTCGACGCGCACTTGTCCGGTATTTTGATAGTTAGGGCAACTATAACGCCAACAAACAAACATAAAGAACTTGTTTTCAACTTAAAAGTTTAAAAAAAAACTTCGTGCTTTTTGTCAAGAAAAAAAAACCAACGATTGGTTTTAGTCACACTGCTTAACTATCGTTTCATAATGACCCAGTCTTTGACATCTAAAAAAATACTGAACCAATTCCAATTCCGGAAGCGATTCCAATACCAGTTAAATGCGATTTATTAGCTCAATTATAATAAATACTGTATGTAGGTCACATCGCCACCCCGCCCGTCAATCGATCGTCAAGGAGTGCAGCGGAGACTGCATTCGCTCTGTCTTCCAACTTTTGTTCGGTGCGACAGTTGAATACAAGGAATTTTGAAACGAGAAAGGGTAATTGGGTTAGGGGTAGGGGTGTTTGTCGATACGGTTACCCTAAATTGACTAAAAAGGTTTTTAAAGGGTATTGTGAAAAAAAATGCCATGTATAGAGTTTTGTCTTAATAGCTTATACAAATTGTTTTACTGAGAAAATAAATAAACAGCTACTAATTGCTAAACTGAAGTGGCACTGGGCGGGGCACATCGCTCGCAGGACTGATGGCCGATGGGGTCAGAAGGGAGACGAGCTGCAGGTAGGCCTCCAAAAAGATGGAGTGACCTTGTAAGGATCGCGGGAAAGCGGTGGATGCGAAAAGCACAAGGCCGGTCTGAGTGGAGCGCCTTGGGGGAGGCCTATGTCCAGCAGTGGACGTCTTTCGGCTGACACGATGAATATGATAATTGCTAAAGAGCTTAAGAGGATTGCGAACCGCTGCTAAAATCGCGTAGCTGTCAAAAAAACCCATAAAAATTTAGCTCTTTTTAACGTTTCTCACCCCCTAAATCAAGTCCAATTTCCATGATTTTTGAATATGTTGTAGTTTATTTTAAACTATCTGCACATTTTTACACATACACATACATACCTTCACGCCTTCATTCCCAGAGTAGGGTAGGCAGAGCTACAGAATTACCAACAACTTGTTGATAACTCTGTAACCACAATTGGCACAACTAGGCTAAGATGTTTAACAGTGTATATTAGTGACAGGTAGCAAGCCCATCGCCTAACAGTACTACAAGCCTTTATTCCCTTAGTCGCCTTTTACGACTTCCACGGGAAGACATGAAGTGGCACATTTCTAAGCCGGCAACCACACGGCAAACGCATTTTTGTTTTTTGTTTTTTAAATTTGTTTCATTCTTTGGAGTATTTTTGTGGAAAGGAAAACGTAGAGACATAGTTTTTCATGATATCTACAACACATTCAAAAATCGTAAAAATTGGAATAGGTTTAAGGGAGACAACGTTTTCGCATTTTGTATGGAAATTTTTAGCTTCACTATCCTCTTAAACGCTACATGGTGCTTTTTACGTCACAGCTAGACTAATTCACTGAAAGCTTACACATACATACATAAACTCACGCCTTCATTCCCAGAGTGGGGTAGGCAGAGCTAAAGAATTACCAACAAGTCTTAAAACTTCTTGATAATTCTGTAACCACATTTTGCACAAGTAGGCTAAGATGTTTCCAAGTGTATTAGTGACAGGTGGGAAGCCCATCGCCTAACAGTACTACAAGCCTTTATTCCCGTAGTCGCCTCTTACGACATCCACGGGAAGACATGGAGTGGCACTATTCTAACCCGGCAACTGAAGGCTTTGTACAAAAAAATGTTGATTTAGGTTAACCATTAATATTAGGTTCTTGAAATAAAAATGAGGTCTTGCTGAAATTATTGCATCGACTTCAACTATTCCCTATTTGATCTATTACTTGAATTGTAGAGAATGCTTTAAGGGCGTATTTTTTACTTAGGCCTTTTTTACAGCAACATAAAAAAACACCCCAACAATTAATTAAGTAAAAGGTCTTAAATTAATTTATTTCGATGCATATAGAAATATAGGTCAAGATCTAATCAAAATCTAAAAACATTGTTATTACAGACATTAAAACTTTTATATAACCGAAAACAGGAATAGAACAGTGCAGACAGATAGATACTCATTTGATGACAACAACACGTTTTATAACGGCTGCGTAGGCGCACTCATGTTTATTGCATTATGTTGGTATCTAAAACAGGCCAATGAGGCATGAAGCGTCGGAAACTAATTGTTAGAGTTTTTGAACTAGTGATCGTTTAGAAATTTGGATTAAGATAGTTGATAATACAACTAAAAACATTGAAAAATTAAGTCAGGAAGAATTTCTCTCACTAGTTAAAGAAATAACTTTAACAGATAGTAACGAACATTAAGGATTAGTTCCATTGGTCGATAACCTGCCGCTTTGTGAAACATTGCATCGCTGCAATAGCTCCCGGTTCAAAAATGTTAAAGCAACCCGTCAATGGATTGCTACAAGGGCGACCAATGAAACTGAGCCCTTAATGCCAGACTTTTTAAGTTCCTTTTAGTAAAACAATTCAGCTAAATATTCAAGAACTGGGAAGAGCTGGATAAAGCAAGCGCAGAACCGGATAGAGGCGTATACCCTGCAGAGGGGTACTGATAGCTTCTGTGGAATAGGTGGTAGGACTCGCAAACCAAATGTTCCGCACATGACACGGTTAACAAAATTTAAATTTTTGGACCGCCGTTCCTTGCCTTAAGACCCTGTTTTTTGTGATTTAATTAAAAATGTAATAATTTGGTAATTTTTCCGTATGTTGGTAGTTTAAGATGGTATTACTTGCCAAATTTCATAGTTCTAGGTTTTGTTTTGACGGAGATGAAACGACATTACGCATCGTCCCCCCCGGCTAGGAGCCAATGGGGGCATGACGGACTCTCGACCACCTCAGTCTCCTACGAGAGCTGAGGTGGAAGCATACCGTCTAAAACCTCTCCGGTGCCAACCTTCAAGGGGCTGTTAACGAGGGCACCGGCTGATCACTATGGACCACAGCGGCCATGTCCTGGCCTTAGCCGGTTTAACTTACACCAGAGTTTTTGAGGTACATTGAATAAGGTTTGGCTGTTGGGTCAGGCTGTGTTGGCTGTAGTGACACTACTGATTATAGATTGTTCTTGTCACTTAGAAAAATGTTACATAGATTACCACTGCAATATGCAAATATGTTCCGTAACTTTTTTGTATAATTGAGGTCCAGCTCATTTTGATATTTGAGACAGTCTAGATAACTCAATAAAAAAAAAGAAAGTCAAGTGCGAGTTTGACTCTAAAACGATGGGTTCCGTATTTTATTTTTATTATCGTTTGCTATAGCGGTAAGATGGGGTTATCTATACCATTGAGCGTTGACTGTACTATGGACCCCTATATTAGGTACCGTAACCTAAAAAGGATCACTAGTAAAGTTGGTACCGTCTACTGCGTCTCCAACGGTTCCCAAACTTCAGCTATAAATACAGTTTACAGCTCTATCACCCGCGACAGCTGCGGACGTCGTTAAGAGCCGATGATGGATCTCGATAGCGGACAATGTTGAATATTTTTGGGATTACGCAAATTTATTGGTTTCTATTATTGTTTGGTTGGTTTTTAGATTGTTTTAATATTTTTTGTTTGGTTTGGCTACTCTTGATTTAGAACGTCAGATGGCAATTTGATGTGGCACTTTATTTGCAGTTGTCTTTACAGTGATGTTATAGTTATCCAAAGTAATGCAATCAAGCGTGCGTTTGACAGTATTCATAAGGTTCAAAGTTCCCTATCAAGTGGGACATCAAGTTATTAGTGTTATTACGTAAAAAAGTAGATTAACCAATAAAAATAGGGCAACTTCAAAGAAACATTTTTAGGGTTCCGTACAAAAAATGAAAAATGGAACTCTCTAAGATCACTAGTGCGTCTATCTGTCTGTCTGTCACAAATTTCCTCCAAAACTACAAGATCGATTGAGTTGAAATTTGGTACACATAATATGTAAATTGATAGAACTATTTTATTCGGTACACTACTTGTTCTCTACGCAGTGAATTAATCATACATACATACATACTCAATTTGTAAACAAAACATTCCATCACACTTTGAGAACTCCTGAATAAGACGGTAATCTAATTCTTATAGAAATCGAAACTGCATTTGTATTTCAATTCAAAACGTCACAAATGTCACAATAGGCTAATCAGCTAGTGGTATATTAAAAATCATTTCAGCATTATGTATTTAATATAATATAGGTACTACCATTAAAATTGAAAAGTAAACTTATTTAAATTAAAATAAAACTAATAAGCACCACTGTAAAAAGAACACCCCCTCTAGCAGGTCCGCTCGCGGCATGGTCCCTATGACACTGGCTGCATTACCTCTCTGGATAGCTAGCCCAATCCTTTGGTTGAGGTAAGCACCAGCTCTAGGATCGCCGGAGGTGTCTATGAGCCGGGATGACAGAGCCTTAATAAAGCTTTTCATATCGGCTGACCATGGTCCCATGGTCTCCATTGCAAGCGCCACAAATTCGTAATTATTTAATAATGATGAATATTTGCGGCGCTTGATGATTTGGGCCTGATCAGCTGCTGCACCGGCCCGATTACGGGTTGACTGGACGTCAGTGGACGTGGGCAAGGGTGAATGTGTCAACACACGCCAGTGCCCTACCCAGTTTCCACATCAGTTTAATAAAAAAAAAATGCCCGAATGGAAATACAAGATCAATTTTGTTTCCCTCTTTTATGAAAAATGTCGTTTAGTTCAAGAAAGTTCATTATAATACTAGCGTCATCATAACCTAAAGAAGGTCATTGACCTGTCACAGAACTTAAAAACAGCGTAACCACGGAAGACATAAAACGCCAGCTTATGATGTATAGCGAACAAGAGTCGCAGACGAAAAAAGAACGGTGGCAGCCCTGACGCGCGTGATTTATGCAACAAACACATAAATCCGACTTCTGTCTGTCAGACGCTAGGGTTGCCACGAGGTAGGGAATTAAGATTAGGTGAAATTCGAGATATTCGATTATATTTTTGTGTGAATCAGATTGACGTCCCGTTATTTGCACGACTGCCGAAGGATAAAGCCTATATGTATAATGTATGTTTGTTCCTTTGTGGCGGTCTAGAAACTAAACGCGTGGATCGATTTTAATGACTCTTATGGCAATTGATTTGCCTTAATCTTGTGAGTGTCACTTAAGATATTGCAGTAGTTAAAATTAAATACGGCGGCAAATAGACGCCGCCGTATTGCAAAAAAAAAAAAAAAGTTGCGTTACTATGAAAAATGGGATATAATTAAATAAGTATTTAAAAATATTTTTTTTGATTTCTTTGATCATTTTTCAGTTTGATTGATCATATGGGATTTATAACGATTTAAAGTTGATTAGCAACAACAGTCGGGTTTTTTAAATCTTGCTTGTTGTCGTTTTATTTGGGTTTTATTAGATTTATGATTAAGATTTTTTTAATAATTAACGTTTTTTCCTAGTTTAAGTATTAACAATATTAACTTATGTACATTTAGATTAAATCGATAATGCGGTTTAAAAACGTAATTGTCATTTTTTCTGAAATATTAATATTGTTGTCTTAAACATAAAAAATGCATTCATAATCAATTTTCATGAACCATATTTTCTAATAATTGTAAAACTTAGTCATAAATAACATTTAAAACCCCATTTAATTTAATTCTGCTGGTAAGCAAATCTCTATATTAAAAATAAATCGATCCAATTTCAGTGAACCGTGTAAATTCGTCCGTCTGTCACTATTTGTCAGCGTCGCATAGTGACAGGAATAAAGCAATGCGTCACGATCGGCCTGCGCGTGCGACGATAGATCTTCATAACAACTGATGTTAAGAAACTATTGCTCTTGTTAAAATAACCTCATAGACTTAGAAAGACGGGAGAGCTACTTAATAAATAAATACATGACAGGAATTACACCCAAAAACTAAGCTTTAGACTTTTAGGTTCTTGTATAAAGTTTCTTAAATTCTGTGAATATATTTACAACTAACAACTTCCGGTTTTGCACGGGTAAGTAACACTAAAAAACCAGAGGACCTGTACCCTGTACCCTGTTTGAATTTGGAGATAGACTTTTCTCGTATTTACCTAAGCACCCATTTACCATTATATGAATTTAATAATTTGAAATACTCGCACGTGTCATCATCTCATCATCATCATGTCAACCGATCAAGACGTCAAGACGTCCACTGCTGGACGTAGGCCTCCCCCAAAGCTCTCCACTCAGACCGGTCTCGCCATCTCTTAAACCGGAGGATGGGCAGCAGCGTCCTCCGCGGACTACATGGTAAATATAACTGCGGTCGCCAACCCGCCTGCCAAGCGTGGCGACTACGGTATTTTCCCCCCCAACGGTTCTAGATCAAAAGCCAAACATGAATGTCATCATCTAATCTTATTGAAATAATGATCGCTCAAATTCCAGACCTTAACAAAGCAAAAGCTATCAAATTATAAATTTACATCCGAATATCCCCACTTTAAAACCAAACCTTCAATCCCATAGCAATTCCTTCTAACTTATTACAATAACCAACTTAAACGCCAATCGATACTCCCACCATTACCATATTTTCGCGCACAGTGGTTCCACAGTCGTAAACATCAGACAAAATGAGCACTAATTCCCCCCTCGCCGCACAGTGGGCCCCTCTTTACATAAATTTGTCATATTTGCACGCACCCCGAGTTCGTGCCAAGTTTTGAGTTCAGGTCTTGCGTTAGTTTTTGGTTGTTTAGGTCAGAGAAATGGGTAGTGTTGTGTTTAACACTTACGATGCTGTTTTGTTTTTAAAAATGCAAGCGGTACAGCAAATGAGACAACTGTCAATCAAAAAAAAAAGTATCAGCAGATCGTGAACAATAAGGTACCTTAATACCTTGACTATACGTACGTGATTGCCTCGATATAAACCTAACTCGCCAATATTGGTTGGGTTATGTATAAAAAAAAGTATGATGGTAAAATTTGCATTCTCAAGACTGCCATCTAAAGATTTCAAACGTTATGAACGTTAAAAATACGACGAATCTAATAAACATATTTAAGGGATGTTTTAGCAAACCCTTAAGCTTGTGTATAAAATTTTTAGCTAGAAGCTTATAAATACATAAATTATACAAAATTTCACTATCAATGTTTAATTTTTAACCCTTTTTGTTTCAGGTAAGTGTCGCAACAAGTAAAAAAACAACTAAATTAAATAGAAGGTGAGTTTAACGATCGCTTTAACAAAGAGCTCAAGTATGCAAAAGCTATTATGTTGCTTAAATACCATTTTACTAAATAACCTCCACCATTAAAAAGGTAATGTATATCCTAAAACTAAATTCATTTTGTGTCATAATCTTTGTACTATCTCGCATGTTGAAAAGCGAATGATGCCTACTTCTAATGTCCGCTATAAACAACGCTTCTTATAATTCCCTCAGACATTCCCTATGCTCAACATTTCGTTTCACATAACACTATCTCATTTCCAACTGACACATAAAACACGCAAACCACTCACGTCTACACGACTCCTATGCAACCCATTACGTCACACACAGCTCCTATATAACACAAGCAACCAAGATCACGTCAATGCCACCCTACCACCCAGAAAAAGCGAATAATTTCTTTATAAATTATTACAGCCGGCGAGAATTGAACTGATATCCTTCAAAGGCGAGGGAGGGGGTGTAACGGGGTGGGGGGCGGCACCCTGGGACGTACGCCGTGATTTATTGGGCTATAAAGTATTATAATTAAAAGCTTGGAACGTGGGGTGAAACTACACGGAACTACGGAACGTTTGCGAGTCCGCAACCTTCGTAATGTTGGTAGCACTGATCGGTCAGGACGGTGCCGTGACCAGGATGTCTGCTGTCTCTTTCCCCCTAATAAGTTTGGGTAGAGACGAGGTTTGATGTAGTGTTTTGATTTTGGCTGAGCTCGGTAGGAAGTTGAACTATGACTTAGTTTAGGCGCGACCCACAACCTCGCCTTAAATGATTTGCAACTGAGGTCAAAACAAAGAGAAACGATTTTAATCTGATCCAAATAAATTAAACTTAGTATTATAATAACATCTTAGCCTACTTGTGCAAAATGTGGTTACAGAATTATCAAGAAGTTTTAAGACTTGTTAGTAATTCTTTAGCTCTGCCTGGGAATGAAGGCGTGAGTTTATGTATGTGTATTATAATTTCTTAATTTCATGCCACTATTTTTAAAGTTTCCGTCCTATATCCTAATAAAATTACCAGTAAAAATACTAACATAATTTCCCATCGTCTTCACTTTCACGTCTACATATAAGTACTTACTCATGATTAAATCAAATACTGACATGGACGAGATACCTCTTGTCACAAAATGGTTGGTGGTTGGTTTTTCTTCTTCTTCAAGTGCCTCTCCAACTAGTGAAGGTTGGCTACTAACTTCTGGAATTATTGTCTGTCCTTAGCGAGTCGAAACAGTTCAGATGCGCTCGCTATTGGTTGGTTTTTGCATTAAGATATTTCTAAACATTTAAAATGTCATCTTTCTAGAGCCCTAAATAATCGCCTAGGACACTAACGCAAGGCGTCGCCCGGTCTGTGTCAACTGTTTATAAACTCAAAACATAATACCGGAGCCGCGTAAATCATGAACAAATGTCCACTAATTTTCAGAAATGGCCGCGCTCAGACGTTTCTGCATGTGATGCTCCGCACTTTGGAAAGAATTCCAGAAAAGTTTTCAGCTTGATGGTTGTTTACGTTTAATTAGTTCAAAGTCGACTTTATTTTATTTGATGTTGTATCTCAATATTGCATAGGCAGCTATTGAGACTTAAGTTATTTTTATGATTGGAAATCAAAAAGAACTGTATGGTGTCTGTAAATTTAAGGGTGCAGTGCAGAATATAAATGGCATTGTAGGCTTCCTTCAAGTTTAAATTTAAAATTTGATAGGCATTTTAAATAATGCCTCTATTGTTAACTGGCATAAGTAGAAGTAGAACTTCAAGACAATACAACATGATGAATCCATGGTTATATAACATAGGTAACCATGTGTAAATAACATATTAATTTGACAACTTTTTTAAGAGTGTACAAACAAGAGTAACATGAAAGTAGTAAGTAATTCAATCAGACATGACACATCATCAAAAATAATTTCAAAATTTCGTTGATCATAAGTTTTCAATATTTGATTGACATCTTTATTCTTCTTTTCTTCTTTATATTTACATATAAATAGTCTTATAACACAAAACATAGTTGCTTTCCGCGTCTGTCTGTATATCCGCTTACACATCCTAAACCACGCAACGGATTTTGTTACCCTTAGGGCGATTGTGCACTACAAGGAATTTTACCGTCCGGCAGTCCGATTTTGCACAAAATAGTCCTTATTGGTTAGTATTTATTGCGTAACCATAAAAAACCGGACTTCCGGACGGTAAAATTCCTTGTAGTGCACAATCGCCCTTACTATGAGTTACAATTACCGTCCTTGCTAACGAGACAAATGCTCTGTCTCTCGCATTCTATAAGAATTACAGTATTCTCGAGATTGACAGAGCATTCGACTCGTTAGCGAGTGTTGTAATTGCATCTCATGGTAAGGGTATAGATGCTTAGATAACTTTTCACGGAAGTCTTTTATGCATATTATTATGACCCTGTAATAATTAAATCCATGGGTCTTATCTTATCTTACTGAATCTGTTAAGAGCGTCGGTGGCCTAGTGGCTTAGGGGGTCAACATGTGATCGTAAGATACCTAGATCGAACCCCCGCGGTCACCATGTACCAATGAGTACATGCTCATGCGGTGAAGGAAAACATCGTGAGGAAGCCTGCACATTTGACCGACTGATTGAAAGACGGTAATTGCACAAAAGATCCTAAACGGGTCACCTATAGATAAGATAAAGTTTTATTAATCTAATTTTTTTCCCCGTCCCCGTATGGTTGCCGGGGTAGAATAGTGCCACTCCATGTCTTCCCGTGGATGTCGTACGAGGCAACTAAGGGAATAAGGGCTTGTACTGTTAGGCGATGGGCTTGCAACCTGTCACTAATGCGCTGTTAAACATCTTAGCCTAATTGTGCAAATTGTGGTTACAGAGTTATCAACTAGTTTTCGGAGTTGTTGGTAATTCTGTAGCTCTGCCTACTCCACTCTGGGAATGAAGGCGTGAAGGTATGTATGTATGTATTTTTTTAACATAGGTCAAACAAATATAGCTAAGCGAGTTGTTAACAGTAAGTTGACAGATCATAAATCAATAGTTTTCCAAAAAACATGTAATTTTGATCCAGCATAAAACATGGTTACCCTTTCGACACTGAATTACAACTAATGAAGATAGGAAACGCGTCATAAACAAAACCAGCAGAATATCGACGTAGACTCATTAAAATAATTCAAAGATTAGCAACACGGGTCCTCCGTTGGCGGAACGAAATTAAATTCTGTCAGAAAAGGCACAACAAATCATATTTATTTAGACCTAAAAATACCTCGGGTGGCCATTACGTTCACAAAACGCGGACTGTGCGGGTCGCTCAGGAGATTAGGCAAGGAGCGACATTAAAGAGAAATTATTTATTTAGGGCCACCAGCTAGATTACATTACTCCATACACATAAATAACCAAAACAATAAGAGCTATTCTAATAAATTATCTTTTTATTGCCGGATTGTGAAAATTTTAGACACTTATCTCGAGCCAGGGTGGGGTTTTGTCCCGATATTTATGGCGGTTGAGACGCGAGGGATTTTGAATTCGTCGCCGCGTCCTTTCTTATGGAAAGTTCCTTTTTTAATTAAAACATTCGAGGTTAATTAATGGCTCTGAATAATAATGTGGATGTCGCTTTTTGAATTTATTTGGATGTCAGCGCGTCCGGTGTGATATGGTGATGGCTTGTTTGAGATAGAGTTTTTTTTTATTGTTATAAGGGCATTTATTTCCTGCTTTGTGGTTAGCTTAAAGTGACTGATAATTGTAGAAGAATAAGTTTATAAAAGCCATTTATAATGACCTGAATCATTATTTACACTTATATTATATAATAATACGAGAAAAAAGCGAGAAAATTGTTGGTTAGTTCGTAAAGGACTCATTTAAATAAAAAAATAATGTAGATGTAGACATAGCGCTGGAATATCCAGTCATTACATTATACACCCTGAGGGATTCGCAATTAATTCATTCAACCTTTTTTGACACTGTCACAAGTAAAATAAACGATACTGAAAATTAAAAATAATTGACGATTTTTGAATGTCTGTCATTTAATCTTGGACAAACATAAAAAGTTAAGATGTAGACATAGCGCTGGAATATCCAGTCATTACATTATACACCCTGAGGGATTCGCAATTAATTCATTCAACATGGACGCCGTCGCAGACAAGTAAATAAATAACATAAAATATTAACCATAATATCAGGTAACTCACGCATAAAATAAAACTACACAGTAGAGTTAAAAGCATTATTAAAACAATCTGGATTCATTTGCTATTCATCATTCAGGTCTGGTCGTGTCCCATTGTTGCTCTGTCCCACAAATCAATCAAACAAAAAAAAGTTTAAAACACAAGTACTAAACGTCCTTCAGACCAATACTGCACAGAATACCTCGCCATGAATAATCTAATAAATAATCTTTTGAAGCGTAATTTATTAGGTAAGGCATTACTAAACGGAAGCCGTTGGGGCGAGATGGTAATAGGGGAGTCTTGGGGGTTAGAGGGAGACGGGTATGATGTCGTCCGTCATAAATAACAGCGGACAAAAACAATGGACAATGGATGGTGGTGGCGAGATACGTCTTCTTTAGATCCCGGGCCCCCTTAAGGGGGGATAAAGAGGACTGTCCCGCCAGGATACGAACGCGTGCGCACCTTAAAAAAAGACGCAATTTTTGAAGGATTTATGTGTCAGAGATTTAAGATGATGTGCAGTGAGATATGTTAGGGATGGGGGTATGAATTTAAATTATGTTAGAGTTATTTATGGGTGGAGCTTAGGATAAAGAAAGAGTTGGAATTAGAGTTATTATAAGTAGATATGGTGATGATATTGTTTATAAGATATAGAAGATGCAGTAAATACCTACTAATTATAAGATTAATTATAATCACGCCTGGACTGAGTACTTGGCATTCGGGACGGAACTCTGTATTTCGAAGCCATTTTGATAAGGCAAGCTAGGCTTTTGGGCTGGGCTGGGCTGGGCCTCTAGGCCGGGGACTTGAAGGCCTAGGAGGAAATCAACAAAAGTTGAATTGGTGACAAACCGATTCTTTTTCTTTTAGATATCTAAAGGCTTTCAGTTACGTCCCTACTTTAATAATAATAAATAATAATAACAGGAGACAATGTCTCACCAATTGACCTAGTCCCAAAGTGAGCTCTGGGCTTGTACTATGGGAACTAGACATATACTTAAATACATAGAAAACATCCATGACTAAGGAAAAAATATTCGCGCTCATCACACAAATATCTGCTCTTACTGGGATTTGAACCCAGGACCGATAGCTTTGTAGGTAGTGTCACTACCAACTAGCGCGTCGTCATTGTCTATTAACGATTTTGATTTGTGATCTTTGTCACTTATCTTTAAAACCATTATTCATATATTACCAACGAGCAGTACGAGCACCAATAATATTAAAATAAATTCATTCAATATAAATAATTATAATTTATTATGAACAAGTAAAAGGCTGCCAGATGTTAAATTTATGTGGAACGTTAAGTACTGAAAACTGACGTTTTGAAGTAATACAATAAATTATGACAGGTATGTGTGTCTGTCAAAATTAATTAATTATCGTTTACACGCTCGGTTCATTAGCAACAGGTGTGCGATAATTTATTAGCTTTTTAATAACAACAATGTCGCGAGCAGATGTTTTTGCAAATCCAAGAACTCCATTTGGTGTCAATTTTCCAAGCAGATTAAACAGACGGGCGCTGATAGCATGATATATGCTCCAGACTTGGTACCTAATGTATAAAAATTGGCCGCTTTATTGATAAACGTTAAAATGGCATGAGGTGTCAGTTGTCCTTGTCTTACAGTGACAGTTTTGTTGGTAAGAAAAGGTTCAACATATTTTATCTACAACATTTTTTTAGCCTGTCTTAGTATACTCCTTATATGCATGATCCCGCTATTAACTACAAAAAACGTCAAAGTCATCCCACTATCTAAATTCAGGTCATAAAAATACCACATATATCTTAAACCCAGTAGAAGCTACATTCACTCATAAGAAAAAAAACAATTAAATAAACTCCTACCCTTCTCTAGACAGCTTACAACCTAGTAGTTTACGATTACCATTCATAAGTAAAAAAGACTAATTAAATTCACCCCCTCCCCCTTACAGACCCCTTTTAGCCCCACCTGCGCAAGCGCAATTACAATATGGCGCCGGCCACACGCGCGCTAATTGAGTTTCCGTGTCACTTGTAATGCGCGGGAGTCGGCTTAATGATCTAGCGTTTTGGGGGTCCACTGGGAGGTGGGAAAACCAAGACTTTTTGGAGGACGTACTAGTTTACATAGATAAAAAAAACAGGACTACATACATACATATATAAACTCACGCCTTCATACCCAGAGTGGGGTAGGCAGAGCTAAAGAATTACCAACAAGTCTTAAAACTTCCGGATAATTCTTTAACCACATTTTGCACAAGTAGGCTAAGATGTTTCCCAGAGTATTAGTGACAGGTGGCAAGCCCATCGCCTAACAGTACTACAAGCCTTTATCCCTTAGTCGCCTCTTACGACATCCACGGGAAGACATGGAGAGGCACTATTCTAACCCGGCAACCACACGGCAAACTAAACTTGTCTTATCTTTAAAAGTTGAGTCAATGTGCTTTAAAATAAAGAGACAAAGATACATTGATATTACAAAACTTACTTTAATTATCGTCTAAGTAGACGCTACTGATAGATTCTAATCCGTTATTTAATAAGCGGTATTCAGAACAAAATAACTTACTGTCACCACAATATGCGCTCTATTCCAAGTTTTAGATCATCTAGCTTCTGTATCCTAATCATATCATCGAGCTCAAACAACTAACATCTTTAAAAACTCACTCACTTTTGTTTATAAAAAAAATTGAATCTGCAATTCGTTTCACTCTCATACTAATAACGTTACACCTGTCAAAAACCTATACGGAACCTTGGTTATTAGAACAACTCACGGCCGACCCTTTTTAATTGGCTTAAGTGACTTTCGCGTAAACTGTCAGTCGGTAGATAACGGAGCTTCCGTACACGTAAAGTCCATGAGATTTCGTGTCCCCGTCAGCCCGTCAAAGCTGCCGATAGCTTTTGGTCAGGAATGTAAATTATTTAGAGATGCGACTTGAATGTTTAAAGGGTAAAGGTGTTATTAACTGGCGACTTAAATGTAGAGTCGGTAAAGTATGTGAATAAGGTTGAAATTGCTTTGCATTTTTGCCGATGTCTGTCAATTCAGGGTTGACTTTAAAGCCATTTAAAGATAGGAAGTTGTACTAAAATTGGAAGTCAATAAAATAAGCATGTTGACTAGAAAGGGCATTAAAATAAACAAATAATACGCACTGCCAGACCAAAAGTGTAGTAACTCAAAATACAGCTGTATTTTATAATAAACTTTAATACAACGTCTATGAGCTTGAAACATACTAGCAATGATTTTGAGTCGATGCTGTATTGATCTAGCAGTGCTATATTTGGGGACCACATCACAAGACCTGGTCTCAAAGGCTACTATGGGTTTATAATTATCGATATAAATTTTCAATTTTATGGTGTAATCTTCTTCTGGTTTCAAGTTTGATAACACATACATACCTTCACGCCTTCATTCCCAAAGTGGGGTAGGCAGAGCTACAGAATTACCAACAATTTTAAAAACTTGTTGATAACTCTGTAACCACAATTTGCACAAGTAGGCCAAGATGTTTAACAGTGTATATTAGTGACAGGTAGCAAGCCCACGCCTAACAGTACTACAAGCCAGTTTGATAATTATCAAAAAATTCAAGTTCTAAACTTAAGTTAAGATAACGATCAGAAAGGACCACCGGCATTGGATCAAGGGCTGACATTTATCAACTTAAGGAAGTTAGTAGCATGTTGCTACTAAAATGATAATATATTCCGATCTAGAAACACGCTCCACTTTTTACCAGCTGGTGGTAGGAGGAGGGTAATGTGTTTATCAGCCTATATATGTATGTTTGTTCCTTTGTGGCGCTCTAGAAACGGAACGCGTTGACCGGTTTTGACGTTATGAGTGTCAATAAGATATGACAGTAATTAAAATTCAATATGGCGGTAATTAGACGCCATATTGTAAAAAGGAAAAATAAAAGTCGACGAACTAATACGAATGGGGTATCATTAAATAGGTATTTAAAAACTATTTGTAAGTTTCTTTCATCATTTTTCATTTGGAACGATCATTTCGGATTTATAACGATTTCAAGTTGGCTAGCAACAACAGTTGAGTTTTTTGAAGCTTGCATTTTGTCACTATTTTGAATTTTTGAATAAAAGACGATATAGTGACTAAGATTGAAAAGGGCATACTTCGATGGTTCGGTCATTTGGAAAGGATGGATGAGGGAAGATTGACGAAAGAGATATACAGATCGAAAGTGTGTGGAAGGGTCGGAAGGGGCCGCCCTAGGCGTACTTTTTCGAATCAAATCGGAGAAATACTGGAAAAGGGCCGAATCTTAAGTACCCGAAACCGACGTGCGTGCATGACTCGATGTATGAATGTTGAAGAAGCGAAGGAAATTTGTCAGGATCGTAGCAAGTGGAAAGAAGTGGTCTCTGCCTACCCCTCTGGGAAACAGACGTGATTTAATGTATGTATGTACCTATGTATTTTGTCACTATTTTGTGACGAAAGTTTTTACCAATAATAAGTTGAATTTTGAATAGCAAAAATATGTTAGAAATAAGACATCACTCAGAATCACTTTTACACTATTAATATAATCCCTCCGTTGCACGAGAATTTGTCCGCGTAGAAGTCGTTTATTGCTAGCCCCTTGGAAACTAAATATCTAATTTTACCAGATATAAAGTACTCCATCTCCATCTCCAGGGTATAAACTATGTCTGTACTAAAAAATAGATATATTAATAGGTTGAGGTGGTAACCATTGAAGATGGAACACACTGACAAACACACATTTCGCATTTAATTTGAATGTTACATAGATTTACACAATTTTCTAAACCTCATCTTACTCACCACACAGATATTTCTAGTGAATTCCTTTCTGGTCCAATCCAAATGCTTTTAACATAGGAATTTTAGTAAAGACGACGTATGTCCATCTTTCACTGTATGCCGTAAATAGTTTGAGGCGTCGGGCTCACAAACCCATGGGACAATACGTCTTGATCCCAAAGTGATCTATAAGGCTTTTAAATGGTATTTATGGTCTCGTATAAAGGGATGAATGTGTACTTTCAACAAGGCCCACTTTGCTATGTGACTCAATTCCAGCACATTCTAGATTTGGCATCACTTAGCCCTTCGTTTATTTTGATCCCCTGAAGACTATGTAATTGGGATAGACCAAAAATAAAAACTCACGGTTATTACCTTCAAGTTCGAAAAAATAAGTAATTTTGAAAGACCAATTTCATTAATTTTGTATTTGACCCAATAGTTTTATTTTAATATCTTTATTAATTTAGCAGAAATTTTATGGATGACATGATTATTTTTAACTTGAGTTGGCATTTTCTATAAAATACAACAGATATAGATATCATTTAATATCTAATGATAAAAAGTTATTGTAATAGTGTATTACAACATGCTATTTTAAGCGGTTTTCGCCTAATCCGTATGACACACCTAGGAGGGCTGCAAGCCAAAAACGAAAGTCAAACAAAGCTTAAATATACATTTGTTAAAATATCTGAAATAGATAAATATTTCAAAAACTTTATAATGCAGAACGGCTTTAAAACCCTATTCCTTGAAATGGTTTTCAAATTAGAGTGATTGTAAAATAAATATCATGGGACAATATCACCCCAATTGACCTAGTCCCAAACTAAGCTCTAGGCTTGTACTATGGGTACTAGACAACGATATAAATACTTATATAGAGAAATATATACTTAAATACATAGAAAACATCCATGACTCAGACACACATATTCGCGCTCATCACACAAATATCTGTTCTTACCGGGATTTGAACCCAGGACCGCTAGCTTCGTAGGCAGAGTCACTACCAACTAGGCCAGCGCGTCGTCAAATATGAACAATCCCAATTAGCTTCTAAATAAGATGGTTACTGAGTTTTAAACTTAATCTTTAGCCTTAAGGTTTGCTAATAAAAAAATATGAAAGCAATCTCAAGCAGAATATGAGCAGGAAATTGAAAGTGGTAACACCGTCTTCAAGTTACAAGACAGGCTTGGCCTAGTGCGGTGATCTCAAGTAATCACTACCTATTTATGCACGATATTATTAAGTTTTTTTTTTATGGCTTTACGATCCTGTTAACATTATTTATATCTTTAAAACCGTGAGAGTTATCATATCACTTGTCTGTCTTCGAGAAATTAACTTTATTTGACCTAATGAAATAAATAAAAACGCGGTGTATTGTGTACTTCAAAGGTTAAAGAAACATAATAACTTACGTAAGCGTTACATTAAAAGAAAAAACCATCCACCCTTCAAATTTTAGGTAGCAAAAATCACCTAAACGTCTGCCATATGAAACATGAAATCTAGAAAATGTAGACATATTTTCTAGTTCAGCTCTTGTAAACATTCAGTCGGTGACAGACGGCTTTTAGGCGGCAAACATACTCTTAGGCGTCTTTAACTGACGTGAAATTTGGTACAAAATCTAGTATTTATTTAAGGATTACGTTTCTTATTAGAAAATATTTGGGTTCGCGTATTAAGAGGAATTATTCGTCAACATTATTGGAGAAAAGTATTAAATAGACAAAAGTTACTAAAATAAAAGGGGGTTATAACGACATAGCAATGGAGTTCAGTTTACGCTGAGAGAAAAAGACGGAGCTATATAACTGCTATCGCTCTGTCCTTTTCTCTCAGCGTAAACTGAACTGTATAAATATGTCATAATAATCCATATGATGTCTCTTGAACCTGGCTAAGAATAACCGCGTCTGAATCGGTTACGGAGCTTTATTGCCACAGAGAGATACATATACCCATGTTTAACTTACCTATCACACACCTCTTTTTTTTCCCGACTACCGAAAGAGGAAGGTAATGTGTTTATCAGTCTATATATCTATGTTTGTCGCTTTGTGGCGCTCTAGAAACTAAACGCATGGACCGATTTTAATGATTCTCATGGCAATCAATTTGTCTTAATCTTGTAAGTGTCACTAAAGATATGACAGTAAATAAAATTCAATATGGCGGCAACCAGACGCCATATTGTAAAAAAAAAGTCGACGAAGTATGACAAGTAGGGCATTGTTGAATAGGTAATTAAAAATCATTTTTAAATTTCTTACATCATTTTTAATTTTGAATGATCATTTAGGATTTCTAAAGATTTAAACTTGGTTAACAACAGTCGGGTTTTTAAAGCTCCCTTTGTGTTATTATTATTACGTCGAGGGTTATACAGAACATCAAGAATAAATAGATTCTACAATCTCTAGCTATGACCGAGTTCCAAAATTCACTGACAGTAAGTTTTATTTTTTTATATATTTATTTAGAAGCTTTGTTTCAGGTCAGCTCCAGCTGGCCTAAATACAACTACACTTACAAACATCACAATTAAAAAAAACGCTACATAAAAAATAACGCTACCAAATTTGGAAACGCTTATTTAAAAAAAAACATAAATAAATTTTGCAACCTCTGACAATAAAAAAGTTCTACTGTGGCATAAATACCTATTACTGGCTACTGATTATGAAAAAGAAATCATGACTTGTCATAATATGAGGTTTATATCGACTTTTACGACATCCTTGCCCAGATTTCACCATGTCAGTCACCTTTTTTCTCTGACACATAAACCAAGTACATCCGTCTCTATCATTCCAGACCAGTTAGAAACGAGCGGACGCGAACACTAAACTTCCACTGCCACTTAAATCTGTCATGGCGGTATTCGCGGTAATGTCAAAGGTGATTGGCTATATGCCAATTCAGCGCTCTAAACAATTCAGTGCCACTAATATTGATATTAGGTCAACTTTGGTTTTACATTGGGAAGGTTGGCACAGAGACCGAAATTATACGTCCAAATTGCCTGCTGTAACCAGAATGTGTCAACTGTAACGTTGTTTTTTGTAATGGGTATTATACTTATTAAGATTTATTAATTAGAAGTATCGGCGTTTGGAAAGACGGTATTTGTGGTAGGATGTTAATTGCTTTGTGATTAATCAGGAAAATATTAAATACCGTAACCTCGGGTTACTTTAACCCTACGGGGTAACATTGCCCACTCTTAACAGTATAACTATTTCAGTGGTAATCATCTTAAATTGTTAAAATATTTTTAGAACTATGTAAGTTGTTTGATTCTGATGTAACATTAATTAATGGAATAATTAAATTTTAACGATGTTTTTTGACGTGGTCAATGTTAGGACTAAAGTTACCCGAGGTTACGGTACAGGTAATATGTACGTTTTTAAAGCGTTATCGAATCTTAAATGTACAGCTGTACTAATAGGCCTGGGTAAGTAGCATTATGCAAAGAACGATTTAAGAAATGGAAGAGTTTGACAGATTACGTTTGTTAAAATATATTTCTAATTAGACTGAGAAATATATGTTAAAAATCTTATTAGATGATATCTTGTTAGTATACTGATGGATGAAAATAGAACAATTTTGGTAATTTAAAATCTTGCAGAATTTTCAAACGTACCATCAACATTGTATGGCTCTTAATTTGCTTGGACTCGATAACTGTTGAGATTTCACGTACCAAATAATTCTGAACGGGCTAACAGTTTTCGGTGGTCAAAGTAAACTAGTTATAATAAATCACTTGACAGATGAAGATTTTTGTGTGTAGTTGTAAAACCAAAACAATTACGATTGACATCAATATTAATGCAAGTAATCGCCTTCCACATTCATTCTGACATTCTGGCTCTTAAATACTCTGCTTACGAAGCTAGCGGGCCCGGGATTGAATCCCGGTAAGGGCAGATGTTTGTGTGATGAGTACGAGTTAGTTTAGTGTGGGACTAGGCCAATCTGTGTGAAATTTGTCCCCTGATATTGTAACAAACGAGGTAACAATTATAAATGAAATATACAGAAAAATAGCAGGGATGTGCAATGGCGAACTCATCCCTTTAAGGGATCAGTATCAGACCTCAGGCTTGAAATTTAAAATATGTATGTGTAGTGGCCAATAGACAAGATGCATTACGAGAACGTCATCGCTTTCGAAAAGTAGAGGATCGAGGCTGCCAGATGCTCGCGTCGTCCGGTGTGTCATACATTTGGTCTGTTTTCGAAAATTGTTTACTTTAGCCCTTAAGTCCTTGTCCACATACATACACATACATACCTTCACGCCTCTAATCCGAGAGCGGGGTAGGCAGAGCCACATAATTACCTACAACTTCAAAAAGTTGTTGATAATTCAGCAACCACACTTTGCACAAACAGGCCAAGATGTTTACCAGCGTATTAGTGACAGGTTGCAAGCCCATCGCTTATGACAGTCCTACAAGCCTATATTCCCTTACGGCCGAACCCTATATTCAATCCGAGGATAGATAAGGCTTACCTCGGGTTAAAATTTGACATTTGCCCATACAAAATGTGTCAAATTTTAATCCGAAGTAAGCCTATCTGTCCGCGGATTGAATATAGGGTTTGGCCGTTAGTCGCCTCTTACGACATCCACGAGCGACATGGAGTGGCACTATTCTAACCCGGCAACTACACCATGCAAAAATATAAAAACCGAAAAGGCAACTTTAAAGTTATTCCATCCAAACACAGGTAAAAGAACTAAATCATCCATGACTCAGAACGCATGCATCGCGTCTGTTTACACCCGATGATTGACTGTTTCGCATATTTACGTTATGCGCGCTGCACATTTTCCTGCGCGCGCGCTGCAACGTGCGCCTGCGTCTGTTTCGTGTTACTATTGAAGGGCGCTTACAGATTGATTGGGCTTTGTCTCGCATGATTTAGGTGTAGAGCTATGTTGAGATATTTATATGTTTGGTTAGTACTGAGCTATATAGTAAAATTTTGGAACTGGAAGTATCGGTTTGTTAACATCACAGTAAAGGTGATTTGTAAACGCAAAAGATCACCAGTGTTTTTGTCATGAAAGGGAAAATAAACGAAATAAGTTTAAATTAAATGATTGTTATTTTTCGTCATCAGGCATCAGTTTTACCCAAGATTTAAGTCTTCATGAACAAAACTATAGTTCAAGGACTTCATAGAAACAGCAGGTCTAAAGTAAAAAGTGTTTTAACACAATTTGACTTAACTTTTAAGAATACGCGTTGGCCTAGTTGTTTGTGACCCTGCCTACGAAGTTAGCGGTTCTAGGTTCGAATACCGGTAAGGGCAGATATTTGTGTGGCGAGTGCGATAATTTGTTCCTGAGTCATGGATGTTTTCTATGTATTTAAGTGTATATTTCTCTATATAAGTATTTATATCGTTGTCTGGTACCCATAGTACAAGGCTAGAGCTTAGTTTGTGACTAGGTCAATTGGTGGGACATTGTCCTCTGATATTTATTCTAATATTTGACATCAAATCAAGCGTCCAATATCCCAACATTGTGTCTATTTCGACCGCAACAAAATTAAACAGATTTATGCTAGTCTTTTCGACACTGTGGCCGAATTTATCGTCGCCCACCGGTCATGACTAATAAAAACGACGAGACTCGTTATTTTTCTTGTTTTATGACAGCATCACATTTATGATCGTGAATAATAAGCCCGCCTACAGATTTGATGTGCTGTTGTTCTGTGATTATTACACTGAATTACCATTGTAACTTTAACTCTGGGTTCAAAGTAATTGATTGAAATCTCCAGTCAACGTATGCTGGTTTGCCATCTTTTAACATTATCTATGAGTTTAGTTCAAAATAGAATGAATCGGTGTTACATCACATCACACAAGAATACTTGGTGACTGAGGTATTTATGTTTATTTTATTCTTATTTTGTATCAGAAGCACTGTCTATGCATTATGTTCTTCAATTGGTTTGACAGATTTTGTGTTAGTTTTGTTTCATGCGGCGCCAGAGTCTATTTCTATTAGTTTACCGAGTTTAGTTTTAATCATTTATTTTGTGACACCTAAACTCAACCACTTAAATTTCATATTTTACTGTAATATTTTCTGTTTCGTCATTTTTTACTTTGTTCTCTGTTTTGTTTCCTATGGCGCCAGTGTCAGATTTCATTACATTTAAAAGTTCTTTCGTATGTATTATTTAATTTAGGTTAATTGATTAGCGTGTTCTCTTTTATAATTCTCATTTTTTACTTTACAACATTTGACAGATTCTCTGAAACCAATTATATTTTTTTACCATTCTTGTGTTTTTAAAGTTTCCTGAATACTTTTGTTGCTGTGGCGCCAATGTCTATACAAATTAGTTTTGTAAGCTATTTAGGTACGTTATACTTTCTTTAAGATTAGCTTTGACCAATTAGCTTGTGTGTTGTATAAGTATCGTTATTATGTCATCTTTATTATCTGGTTATAACATTTGGCTCATACATAAAAGACAAACCTTTACACAATTAAACGTTTTCCAAATAGCACGTTTTGGAGACGACTACCGTAAAACCTGGTAATTAAGTATGGTCCAGTCCAAGTCTAATTTCTTTATTTCCTCATAGATGACTTAAGTATAAGCATTTTAAAACTTTAGTCAACAAGAAATGTCTTTAAAACAACACGTTTTCTTAACTAAAGATAATGGGAACTTGTACTTTTGGTCATTGATTTTGGACCATAGTTGGAAGATTTTGGACCATAGTTACCAGGTTTTACGGTACTTATATTTTTAGTCGCGCGATTTTTATTTTCACTTTGAAAAACATGCTATGTATTTAATCTGCGTAACTTTTTTTAACGTAATAGGGCGCCACTGTCTACATTTATTATTATCTTCTCCTAACTGGTTAAATCAAAATGCGTAGAAATCTTTAATTGTATATTTTTAAGTAGATTTTTACAAGAGAGCGCACGTTACACAGTTCAGATCTGGAGAAGAAGAGAGTGTTGCCAGTTACAACATAATAAGCAAGCAAAACCTTGCCACATTAAAAATATAGAGATAACCTCAAGCCTTTTACTACATTATATGTTTTGTATTAAACACTAACTAAAAATAGTTCTCATGTTAACTTTTTTTTCTCCTGTACAAAATTTTGCAATATGGGTTATACAGTCTCAGTTCGCTTCTTTTTTGTCTTCTCTTCTTTTTTGTCTTCTCTTCTTTTTTGTTTCTTCTCCTTCACGCTGCAACGGCTTGAGGTCTTTGGGATGGAGATAGTTTATACCCGAAATTAACACATGGGCTACTTTTCATTCCGGAATATTTCAAAATTCCATAGAGAATAACGATAATTGAAATATCCCGCAACTTAGGATGGCTGAATAACTAATTCTCATCATCATCATCATCATGTCAGCCGAAAGACGTCCACTGCTGGACATAGGCCTCTCCAAGGCTCTCCACTCAGACCGGTCTTGTGCTTATCGCATCCACCGCTTTCCCGCGATCCTTACAACTAATTCTACGTGAACGAAATCTTTTTCCTCCATTTGAAGGTGCAAATGTCTGTGTTTTATATTCGGTAAATCTTTGCCTGGTCACCTATAATGCGCAGGAAGAAACAGACGGTTTCTAATAAGACTTTTGAAGTCCTCCAGTTTTGATAAAACTACCAGACTTTTGAAAACTTAAAGTTATCAACTTAATCCTACAAAAAAAAACGCAATTAAATTAGGTTTTTGTTAATTAAGCTCATCTAAAAAAGGATGACCTTTACGTTCCAAAAACATCAATTCTCCAAAACATAAATTCGTCATGGGAATGACAGATTTACGATCTCGGCATAACGGAAACTATTTAATTGCCACTTTTACATTTGCACATTTTTTATTGTCATTATTATAGTAAATCTGGGTTTTTGCCAAAAATGTTTACTTTTAATAATGACCTATTTAACATTTAAAAGTCAAAGATAATTGAATCCTGACGTAGTGACAATACGGTTACAAATTTAATAACAGTTTTAGAAAACATATGTTCTTATTCCAATAAATGCTGTCTAAACGCCGAATTTTTAAAGCTAATGTTGAATCATCTTACGTGGGATTTTTTATGGGATCTTTGTTTGTTGTATCAAATTTGTTAAAATTGACAAGTGTTTCAGTTACTTTTATGGTTGTTAAGTAATTTAAATGGCAAGAAAGGTCACGCAATTAAATATTTCTAGATTTTGTGTTTCAATTAATTAATCTTATTCATAAAAAGGTTTGACACGAAACTAGCGGTCCTGGGCTCAAATTTAAATATTTGTGTGATGAGCACGAATATTTATTTCCGGGTTATGGATGTTTTCTACGTATTTATATCGTTTTCTAGTACCCATGGTACAAGCCTAGAGATGCATAGAGCTTAGTTTGGGACTAGGTCAATTGGTGTGACATTTGTCCACTAATATTTGGATATTAGTAAGATCTCGTACAGCTCGCATCGAGAACTTTCCTGCAACATTAACCAAGCCACGGGTCTAAACTGAATAAAAGGGAAAATTGTTTTCAAATTTAGTGTTTTTTTTTTTACATTAAATTTTTTTTTTGCTTGGTTTAAGCTACATCATTATTATTTTATGTCGTTTGTCAAATACAATAGAGTTCCAACCATCCGAATTTAAACTTGAATCAGCAAATAATCAAAACCATCGTCATCCCACTCACTCAATTTACTCGCGAACTAAGTGCGAAAGAAACGGAGAAACAAATGAATCTGTCCCATTCGAACCCAACCCTTAAAGTATCAATCAACAGCTATACTGATTGAAAACTCATCTCGAGTCTATTCCGGACGTCGCCCGTCCGTCCCCGACATTATAAATGAACTGGCAGTACTTGCGACGAGGGACGCGACACGTGGTGGCCCGATGCGGAATGAACCTAAACGGTAGCTTCTCATTTGAAGCTTTGGGTCGTTGAGTTAAAGTGGGTTTTTGAGTGGATAGAGATTAGGAGTTAAGCTAGTTAGGGTTGAAGGTCAGCGCCATATCTGCGTTTTTTAGTTGGCCACGAATGTTAAGGTAGCTGTCGAACTTTTTTTGACGATAATACAGTTAGATGCAAAATAGACAAGAATTACTTTGTAGAAATAGAACTCCTTATAATATAGTTGTGACGATGTAAAAATACGGTACGTGTGTGTTGATAAGGAGGTGACATTAAACAAGTCGTACATAAAATACTAACAAAAATCTACCATTTACTAGTGAAAACACCATGTACTAATAAAAAAAAACAGTTTAAAACGAAAAAAAATGCAATTTGTTCCTTAAATTTTAGTTTTTTAGAAAAAACAACTTATCATGCTTTTATTTTATATTACTTAAAAACCATAAATCTTGCATTGTCCTTGCTTATTCTACTCAAAAGTTAACTGGAAGAGATCCCATATGGGGTAAGTTCACCTTGCCTTTTTTACGCCTGGTGCTTCTCGGGGCAAAGGTTTTTTTTCGAACCGGTGGTAATGCTTTTTTTGTGCATTATATTATGCCTGAATTGAAGAATAAAGAACTTTGACTTTGACTTATGTAAATTATCTATATTGATGCAAAAATGATTTGAAATTATCAATGTGCAATACTTAAAGAGTTTACATACAATAAATCACCAATCTTCGTCCAATACAGGCCATTCATTAATTCATTACATTACTGTCAATAATATTGCTCAACAGACCAAATGATTGCGACAAAAATGAATCATTTATTAAGTTTCAAATGTGACGTATGTAAAATAATCATTGTAAAAATCTGTGTCAATCGCTTCCATATAATCAAAGTCATTTCTGACAAGATTGAGTCATTTCCCTGTATTTTTCCGCTTTCAACAGTAGTTGATAGTTTCTGATGTCAGTTATTTATGTCTAATTTATGACGACTATAAAATTATAAAAAGAAATGTGTTGAAATTGAAACAGAAAGCGAATAGGTAGTGTTATTTTAAACCGTTTATTTAGAGAACTGCTACTGTCGTTGGTTTATTGCTGTCAAATGCAAAAATGCTATTCTGTTTTTTTTAAGATAAATCAAGATAAGTACTGGTAATAATGAAAAAATAACAAGGCAATGGGAACACGTAGGCGTTTAATTAAATTAACCGAATCGGAATCCTTTGTTTATTTCTAGTAAGTCGCGTTTTTTGACTTTTTAACCGTGTTGAAGTTTTTCAACCAGTCTTTATTTTTACCCCACGGCGGCAAAGCCCAAAAGGAGGGCTGTGTTTGACTTGTAAATATATCCGACTCAATGACCCTCGAAACTATTAACTATTTTAATAAATTATACGTGGTTAGATTCGTCTTAACCACAAGTGTCATAGGCTATATTAAAATTATTTAAATGTGAAATTGTCGAAATTAAAACATACATGAGAAGAAAAATTACTTTGACGACATTATCCAAACAGCAGTTGGGATTTTTCAAGCTTGTTTTTCGTTAGACTTATTAAAAGTTTAGTCTGATATAATACATTAGTCTAGGTCATTCTCACCCGCCACCCGCGGCGGGCAGCAGCGGCCCGTCGCCCGCGGAGCCTGTGTGGCGTGTTCGTAAATGTTCAGGAGCGGTCGTTCTCGCCCGCCGCGTGCCACGTCTACCCAACAACGGCGGGAAAGAACGACCCACCCAGGCCTAAGAAGATGATTATTTATTGTACCTTGTTACTTTCAATAGATTGACAGTTTAATGACAGATCATTTAATAATAACAACAAAACGCAAGCTTTAAAAAACCCGACTGCTGTTGCTAAACAACTTTAAATCGTTATAAATCTTAAATGATCATTCAAAATGAAAAATGATTTAAGAAACCTAAAGATGATTTTTAAATATCTATTTTTAATACCCTACTTGTCATAGTTCGTCGACTTTCTTTTTTATTATTTACAATATGGCGTTTTAGTTGCCGCCATAATGAATTGTAATTACTGTCATAAATTGATTGACACAAGAATCATCAAAATCGATCCATCAGTTAATCACGTTGAACTGGTCTAAAAGGCTCTTAACTGTCTGTGTATGTCACGCCAACATTGACGTATGTGACACTGACTATGAGTTAACTCTAAAGGCCCTTTTAGAATGACCAAAGATACAACATTTAATTACTTTGTACTAAACTGAGTTTTTTTTTTTTGCATTATTTAAAGGGTCAATCAACTTTTCTTTGTAGTTCGTTGCCATGGTGACGTCTCCTGGGTCACTCTTTAAAACTATGATTTCAAAGGATATAAGTCCACTAAAAAACTGTTTTATTGGCAATTACACACCCATTCTTTTATGGTCTTTCTCTTGAGTGTGCTGGAAGTATATATTATAACATTTTTTCTAAGAAACTCCATCACTGTTGTCTCCTGGCTTACGGGACAGAATAACAACAACAAAAAGTTGATCCACCCTAAAAATCTAATCTACCACTTACTTTCTATAGATGTACCTAGTAATAAGCCGAAGTTATCGTAAATCAAAAAAAGCATAAACATTACCCTTCTCCTGCGGCAGTCAGGTAAAAAACCAAGAGACGTTAGAGTGACTCCCTACTAAAGAGATACCACTACCAGTGAAATACTACAGTGAACCCACGCTAAAAATCACGTAGCTGTCAAAAAAGAAATCCATAAAAAAATTGCAACGAGCGATAACGTTTTTTACCCCCAAAATCAAGTCCGATATCCACGATTTGTGCATATGTGATAGTTAAGTATTATTAAAAATTAGATTTGTACTTTTCCGTTTTCTTTGTTTCTAATATGTAGGTATATTAAAAAAGATAGTGGCTAAATTCTATTGCATTCTGCACTCTATTGGTAATCACCTTAAATTTAAAATGCTTATTCCATGCTATGCAGTTAGCTTTCACGCTTGTACTTGCAACCGACGGTACATTATTTGTCTCTCGTGTTTTATACAAAAACGAATGCACTAACAACGTAGTCTATTGTAGCACAACCAAACACAAATCAAACTCTTTACACAATTCCTCGTCAATAAAACCTATAAGATCAAAACCGTGTCTCAAACATCAAATAACTCCCAGCCACCCGTCTCATTACCAGCCAGCAGTAATAAAGTCTTGAGTTTGTGGTTGCCCTTATTTAAAAAAATAACCATAGCACTGCTCCTGTCACATTCTGCCAACTACTTCTAGCCGATGCTGGCCGAAACGACCTCCTCCACGGCGCCAAAAAGAAATAAACGCCGTTCCACACCGTAGAAATTTCAACCTTGTTTTAGTTGGGTGTAGATAGACTTCTGGTTAAAGTTGGAATGGCACTTGAAATGTTAAATAACGTGGCACGGCCGCCATCGCGACATTAAACTGCAATCGAACACTTTACTCTGACGGTCGCAGCGAAATATCGCGTTCGGATAGTATAAATATGCACTTATCTTTCTTTTTAGTTAACGTACGTTTGTATTATGCAGCCAGCCACGTGCGAATAAAATTTTACTATCGACCTGCTCTGGGTTTTTGAGAGTTAGGGTTAGTATTACTTGCCGGTCTGAACTGGATTGTTCCGGTTTTTTAGTTTGGTCCGGTTTGGAAATTGGTGGATTATCTTTGTTCTTTTTTAAAAGTTATTAATAAACGAACATTTGATTGTTATAAACAGATTGATTTTCTTCTAATTACAAGAAGTTAATACTGAATTTTCTTTGTGTCAATATAAATACCATTTAAGTCAAAAAAGTGTCGCAAATAATGAAATTGAATATTGTTTATTTTTTTTAAGAACTAGCGCCCCTCCCTCTGTTCGACTTATTTTATGTGCGTTTTCACACCCGATCATAAAGTAGAATTTATAATACATAAAAAAATGCCATGAAAAAATATCTAAATAATAGTGAAAACCATATCAAAGTCCGTTAAGTGGTTTAGGAGACGTTAGCGGATATACAGACAGACAGACAGACGGATATGGAAAGCGTTTTTTTTTAAGTTAAAGAAGTTATTAAAATCAATCAGTAGGTACCTAGTGACACAAAAAAAACTGTGATTTATGTTTAGGTATAGTCATAGACATAGGTATTTAAAAAGAATTTCTACCATTGACAATTATGTCTTAACTGTATGTTTTATTGATCGTACAGTCAAATATTAATAATATTTTTTCTTTTTTTACAGGTAAGTCATCGAGAGCCATGGTAACGCGAAAATAAATAAATACGGACCGGTTCCAGCAAACCGTCAATCACTCGTCAATCTGATTGACTAAATTAAACACTGGCTAGACGGAGCGCGACTTGATTGACAGCTTTAACAATTAATTGAGGTACCTATGGATTAATTTTACTTGCGAGTGTCTGTATTAGTTAGTCACTGAAATTTCGATAATTGAATTTTTTTAATTTAATATTTATGTTTTAAGTAGCTTTGCCAACTGTTGCTAGGAAGAATACTAATTGAAAAAAGGTTACCAATAGTAAACATTCTTGGACATTCTAGTTCCTTATTTTTCGAAATAGGTTTCCGTCAAAAAAAAACCGACCGTCCTGTTTTTTTGCAACATTATCTGCTTATCAAGACCAACACAATGGGTCTACGTTACCTACCTTCCAGCTCCATCATCAGATCAGCTCTTGGAAACCATATGTGGTCCAAATTTCAGCCTATTCCATCATCTGGAACTGGTTCGAAATTGGTTTAGAAATTATGACGAATAACTTACAAACATACAAACAGAGCAACTTAAAAAAGCTTGTAAAAAACATGGCAACCATTTATGACGGATTTTGAGACTAACAAGTCAAGAAACAAAATCAATAAAATTACACGTAACCTTAAATTCATATGGATCATAACCAGAAGCATAATTCTAGCGTCAGCGATTATCGAGAATTGCAAAAATTAATAAAATTTACGTAAGTTAACGATCTACCGTGGCCACTTTATGTCAATTCCGTACATCTTGTCAATATTCGACCATCTAGGCCCCTTTTGGGACTTCGCAGAAGCAGAGCCAACCCCATGTGCTCAAGGTCATGTGTTCAGTCCACAAGAAAAAATACTCTGTTACTAATCAATTGTCCTCGCGTATGATATCAAGTCTATAAATAACTCCATATTTGCGAAATGACCCTTAACCGGAGTGAAAGCCACTGAATAGAATTAGAATCAAGCCCACGTGTCGACATTCACCAAGTTATCGAAAAACATTTTGAAGCATGTTTGACGAAGTGCAAAAAATTTCTCCCGTTTTTGACCTGCGTTGACCCCGTGACCTGTTCTTATCCTGCGCAATCCGGGCCATCTGTTGCAATCTGGGCCACCGGGAAAGTTTCCTGCCCGGTTGAGCCTTAAGTCCTCTTAGATTGTTATCCGGCTCGAAGGACCAGGACGAAATACGATTTTAACACAATTATTTTTGGGAGATCGTTCAGATTGATTAAAAAGATTCGCTGCTGAAAATCTGAAGGTTGCCTGAAAATTTCATCAAAATTGATCCAGTCTTTTTAGATTCCATAGGGAACATACACACATACGCATCGATTTTTATCTTTAAAGGTTAGTGATAAACTACTTAATTTAAATAAATTTGCTAACACCAGCGTCATATAAGGATAAAAAAAACTTAGGAAACCAATATTTTGTATTCAAAACCCAAGAAACCCAATTCAAATGATTCATCTGCAATTAATCAGAGACATAAATAAACCTGTCGCGTGACACGTCGAGTACAGTCAGTCTGCAATGACGCAGATTTCCTGTCCTCCTACATGTGAAACGAGGCTGACGTTACCTTGACTTTAATCTGAAGGGTGGTCATTGCCGTGCCTTAAGCCGTTTACTGGTGTATCATTTGTCTTTAAAGTTGTTGGGAGTTTTTCTGATGCTGCTTAAATTTTGAAAACATGTGTTTCTTTCTTTGTTTCTCTCTTTCTTTAACAAAATAAATAATTTCAAAATTTCAAATTTCACACACATTAATGAGTCCTAAATGATGGGAACTGGACAATCTATCAATCGATCAATCAATATAATTTATTTGCAAAATACAGTTCACAAGAGTTTTTAAACAAAAATGAATGTCCGGTGTATCCAGCTTGGAAGCAAGCGTCCAAATTATACACTAGTGAATTTAATACCAAGTTAAAAAGGTAAAGTACAGGTCAAATTACAAATAAAACCGTTAAAACTATCAGTACATACAAAATGTCAACAAACACCAATTATTAATTATTACATTGCTTAAGGAAGTCATTAACCTGTAGAAGCACTTATCAAGGAGCCACTTCGACAATTTGTTCTTAGACCTATTTCACTGGATTCCCTTAGAGAAACTTACTTAAATACATGGCCATCATCCAAGAGGAACAAATACTAGCGCTTATAACGCAAATATTTGCACATACCGGGAACTTAACCGACCTTGTAAGGATCGCGGGAACGCGGTGGATGCGAAAAGCACAAGACCGGTCTGAGTGGAGAGCCTTGGGTGAGGCCTATGTCCAGCAGCAGACGTCTTTTGGCTGTCATGATGATGGAAACCTAACCTGGGACCACGAGGCTACGTGAAACGCATCGTCACGATCACTAGCTTGACACCTATAAATAGTTACATCAATTGACACATTTTTATTCAACTTTAAATATGATCGGGGCAATTGTCCAAATTAATCATCACAAAATATATACAAAAACAACACTCGAACAGACAGCGCGCAGCCTAAACTCTTTGGAGCTAGAAACACTTACATTAACAAAAGGAGAAACAACAGAATATAAGAACAAACTCACAAGTGTCCTCTAGTATTATTTATTTAGCTTCGTTCGACCTCTGTCTTGGTTTCTTAGTTTACAAACTACCATCATGTCAGCCGAAAGACGTCCACTGCTGGACATAGGCCTCCCCCAAGGCTCTCCACTCAGACCGGTCTTGTGCTTTTCGCATCCACCGCGTTCCCGCGATCCTACAACTATTTAACTACATACAAACACAAACTACCATAGAAAGAGTTTTTATTACGGCCTAACAATACTGCATTTAGTAATTCTTTTCTCGTCATCTATTTATAAATTGCTTAAACACAACAAGAAAATGCACGAGACAGGTCAAAACCCTTCGGGTTTCTTCCCCGCACCCCTAAGCCTCAAACAACAAACGAGCTAAAAAACCTGCCGCCACCCATCCGTCAGACGTCAGCGGGGAGTAAACACGCGACAGGTCAAGGGAGGGTGGGGGTTCGGACTTGATTGATTTCACATTGACGTCTACACGTATTTGGGGACTGATGGATGAAATAGTTTTGATATTTGTATATTTGACACGTATTCATTTTTTTTATAAATTGGCAAGATCAAGTACTCATGCTAATTCTCGCTTTTTTAGGGTCCGTTTTCAAAGGCTGTGAAACGGGTATTACGAAGCTTTCTTAGTCGATTAGTCCGTCCTACTATAAAGGGGTGTATTTTTTTTTTAATTTTCCTTTTTTTCACTCATATTTAAAGTAAAACAGATCTTAACAAGGTAACATTCACGAAACGGTCAAAATTAATTGTGGATGAACACGGGACTAAAACAAACAATTATGACACGAGATGTGTAGCTATCCAAGCGGAGCGCGGGTGGCTATAGTTTCAGTGTCATTATGGTACACTCTACTTTTCACTTTTAATGAGAGGAAAAAAAAGACTTTCTGTACAAAATTACAATATTGATTATTACAAAATTTCTTTCAAATTTGTTCCGTAATATTCGTATTAAACTATAAAAAGAAAATACAAAAACTACTAACTGAACAAAAGGTATTATAGATCTTTCACTTCTCATGCTCTTGAAACGATACTTTAGTCTGCACATCGGGACTATTGCTTATTTATAGCAAAGTTAGTTAAACATAAAGATGCCTACACTAAAACATCTCACAAATTCAAACTAAATACAAAATCCCTATCGACCTTCATGAAACCAAGACCACACGAGCGGTGTACATATCCCTCTGAAATATTATTCTCATCATACCCCGAGTGATTGACGGGTGTCTACGAAGGATATATCCGTCACGGGCGCGGTAAACACCCCCTCTGCCTCCCACCCCCTGTCTCGCCGCCTGACTGAAATATCTCAATCTTTAGCACGATTTATTGATTGATAGATTGATTCTGAGCTCTGAATTTGAAGATTGGTCGTGTCTGGATTAGTTTTTAATGCTGTTAGACATCGCCTTTAATCATAATATTCGAGAATAAAAGGTTTGTAGTTTGGAGTTAAGAATAAGTCTGGAGAACATGTAATTTTCAATTGTTATAGAATTGAAATCTTTGTACCCAAAACCGACGTGCGTGCATGACTTGATGTATGAATGTTGAAGAAGCGAAAGAAATTTATCCCCATCTGGGAAACAGGCGTGATTTAATGTATGTATGTATGTATAAAATCTTTGTTTGAGAAGAAACTATCAATCATACTGTCATTTGAAAACTGATTGTTGTCCGAAACGTTTTCTAAAACTACTTAGTCAAAGTGATCCAATACATCACCAGCCGCAACTTAACTCGTCTAATTCGAAACTCCAAATCTCTTCCGAGAATCATCAACGAGGCGTGAACGTGGAAAAAAGACCTCCCACCAAAGCGGCGACATCTGTTCGCTATTTGTCAAACATCGTTTACTATTTTGGTCGTACGGAACTCACTTTGTCAGTGCAGCGGGTCGGGTTAGACTGCGGGGTTGGAGCCGCTCCGTAGCCTGCTTTTGATGCGTCCGCAAAGACATCAAGTGCAGATATTGTGCAGATATTTTATGCTGCGACAGATTTGACGTTGACATTTACTTCGTTACATTCCTTTACATAGTATGTTTACTTTCAAAAAAAAAACTAGGTTTATAAGTTAGATTTAAACTAATTTACAAGTTTATTTTTAATGAATCTCAAGAAGTCTATCAATATGCGTGATTGTTCAACACCTTAACCTCTGCTTTATGATATTTTTCTTCGCCTTCTATCGACGCTCAGTCACGGAGACAAGGCCGCCTTCGCGTTGGCAGCTCTGCCTGACATGTGACGTTTAAACTTGACAGCATCACACACTTTCTACTGTTCCCTCCAACGTATTCCCACAGGCATTAAGTTCCTCATTGCTTGTCACAACTGCAAATGCAGTTTGTCAGTAAAGCGAATTATCTGTGAAAATTTCTCGTGTGAATTCTTAAATTCTTATTGCCTGAAGGATAGCGTTGATATTGGTATATTCAGTGTGTCTTTTACAAGTTTGCGGCGGACTTCAAGATTGTTTTGATGGAGTGGCTCGTCAATTAAATAGGAGAGGGTTCAGTACGTCTTGTGTGTGATTGAGTGCAGTGATGCAGATTTACTTTGAAGATATGGCTCGCGTTTGTTTTTCTTTTCAGTTGATGAATTGTTCTTTTATTTGAACGTCTAGTTTCTGAGAAACTCTATACTTGAAGAAAACTGCAGTTGCTTTTAATTCTGGAAATGCATCCATCTTTGTGCAATTCTTCAAACTTCATTATTCTAGTGTCTCGTTTGAGTTTTTTGCCATTTAGTTCTTTTAAACTTACCTATCTCTTATTCAAAATGATGGATGACTTTGCTTACCATGCTTATTGCATTGATTTTAATTTTAAGTTTAAGTATAACCTGACCAATATTTTGCAATCTGCATAATATCCTGTCAAACTTATTCTAAGCAACGGTCACTTCGTCTGTGTGGGGGGAAAAAATCGATGGACACCGACCCACATCGACTTTAGGCTGTCAGGTCTGATTGAATCAACCAGATGAAGAGCTAAGCGAGAATAGACATGCAGGTATCGGTTTGATGGCTAGCTTTTCCAGGAAGTTAGGAAATATTTTGGGTGTATTTCACTTTACAAGGTTATCTTGAAATCTTGATTTAGCAGTAAAATAGGCGGTTGCAGACATTTTTGATAATTTTAGTTTTTATGTTTTAAATAGCTCTAAATTACTATAAATTACTATTCTTTACCCACCCTAATGACTGTTTTCTAAGATATTGCTTGGTTCCTCAATAATGAGCTCTTTTTATCAACCAGTAAATTAAAAACCACATCCCCTCAAATTAACAAGCACCACGCTCTAAAAGCGCACTTCAAAAACAAAAAAGCCGCCCAAACAAAACCGCGTAACCGACAAAGAATTGAAAACAGCGTCACTTCTAGCCGAGCAAACCAAATAAAGCGTCGGACGACAAAGACGTACGTCTGGCCGCGACATCTGAGCGACGCATGTCCCCTCTCCCTCCCCCTGCCGCGTCCGATAATGATGTTAACTCACCGTTTGAGGACGGACGGCTTTGTCGCGTTTTTGAGACTTTGTTGGTTAATACGTTTTTGTTTGGAGTGTAATTAGTTTTGGCGCGTGGGCGTGTTAAGAAAAAAAATTATTTTACTAGACTAAGGAAATGTCTAGATGTTTTATCTGAAGATTGATTCATTAAAACTGTTTTACGTTGGTAAGTTGATTCGAAGTAGGTTGTCACAGAAGGTCCCCTTTCTCGTGCTAAAGTTCGAAAAGGCATTTGAAATAAATTGTAAAAGGACAAAGATCTTGACTTTGTAACAATGTTCAATGCTTCCCTAGTTATTTTTACGTGGTTTATATAAACACAATACCTGGATTACTAACTGGATAACGCTATTTAATTTTAAAATGGTTTCGCATTCTAAACAACGTTGAAACGTTTCAACACATCACCTATCTTATCCCTAGTTATATCAACGTGGTCCACAAAAACAATTATTTGATAACTTTAAAAACTATATCAAAGATAACCGAGAAAAATATTACTCAATTCCTTATATTTGCCATCAGCAATATTTCCATAAGTCCACTTCCATCAAAAATCTCACATACAAGTCATTACCGCCATGGAATTCCATAAAACACGGAGCATACTGCAACTTCCATCGAATAAATTTCATAGCGAATCCCAGTCGAGTCGACTTGTTCAGTAAATTGTCTTCAAGAGCTGACCAGTCCCGGCTCCCCCCAGGCCCCAATGGGGGGGGTGGGGGCCCCCTTTAAGGAGGCCAGTCCCCCTGTTCGTCTTGCTTATGACTGACGTCTGGACGTACTGAGTGATTGAGAGTGACTGGAGACTTAATGCTCTGAGGCGAGATATGAAATACACGGGAGAATGTCATAACCGTCGCGCATTTTCGAATGAAAAGGCGTTCTACATTTGTGGGGTAAGGGAGTGTTTTGTTTGTGGTTAGTTTTGTGCACTGCATGTTATTATGGATTTAAGTTTTTGCGATGCAACTGCAATTAGGGACGCGCGTTTGACGCTTGATGGATTTACGTCGAGTGAGGTTTTATTCAGTATTAATTATAAATTAGGGTAGCGGCGCTTGGAATATAAAAATACTCTGAGCATATAAGTGTTGCGTAAAATAAATATGGAATAATTCGATTTGGAATTTATATCGACGAGGTATTTGAAAAGAGGTTTTTTGTTTCTATAATAGTATTCACGCTTTAATTTTTACTCAGGTAGTAAATTATTAGCTTGTTAGGTATTTTTTACTTAAAATAACGGTTACGTATTCAGATTTACTTGTATACAATGCAGTGAGAAAAAAATCAGGAGGGTTTTTACTTCGAGCTTAAAATCTATATTGAATATTGATTGATATTGCAGTATGTCACATTAAATATTATGTATAAGTATATTCACTTTCTTATTGACAATGACCTGCTAGTAAAACTAATGGAACTAAATAAAGTTCCTCAATCAAAAACCCACTATGATTCTCTTAATTTTTCCAACTAGTTTATTTTAACAGCTTTTCAAAACAGAACATAAAGCCATTTTCAATTCCGAATAATCATTTTATATTCCAGTACCTTGGTATTACGGTTAGAACAACAAAAGATCCCGCGTCATCGCGGACGGACGGACGGACAGACGGACAGGCAATCAGGCGCTCGTCATACGAAAGCGGTAATTTTTGCCCGTAATTCCTTATTCGGACGGACAAAGTTGGACGAAATTAGCGGAGTTTCGTACGTTTATGTAGTTATTTATATGGATAAAGAGATATAAAGATATGATGGAATCTGCACAGTTTCGTTTATTGAGTTCTAGGGTCAGGGTCACTGGATTCAGAGGAAATTGTGCTGAATGAGGATATCTTATGATTCATTTGATGGTAGTGAAGCCTGTGTAGCTATTGATTGATTAAGTTTTTTTTTTACTGTTGATAAAAATGGTAGTGGTGAAAATTATGATGTTGATAATGATGACGATGAAAATTATGCTGATGATCTTGTTAATAACAAATTGTAGAACAACCTTGCGGAAATGATAAATCTTTATGTCAATAAACTAAAACACTTTGAACTTTACATTTTAGGACAGATTGTACCAAAAAGACTCCATTGACCTAATAAGTTTAATAAATTCCGACACAGCATGTGTTTGTTTATAATGAAAATTATATTAGGGATGTTGGTAGTAACAAAGGTTTCAACATCGAAGAACGAAATTGCATCGATTCTGTGTGTCAAGAAACCATAATTTTCATAATATTTATCTTTGAAGTTGTAGAGTTTACCTATACATGCATGCATAACAAACATAACCTACAAAATCCCTTAGTAAGTGTATTGTCCAACAGGATGTTCTTTACTTCAGACTAGGATCTCACAGGTTCTAATTATTTCCCAGTCACATCGCAAATCTCTTTGACTGTGCCTACAAAGACCTTACCAGTCATATCTAGGACACTGGCTGTGTCTGGATGACCGATTGCTTAGGTAAGCCGTCAACGGAACGTTTCCCTTACGGGTCGTGTTAGATGCTGTGTTTAAGTTTTGAAATTGCAAATAGAATTTATAGTTTTGATTGTTAATTGTTATGGGAAAGGCAAGTGATATCGTTTGGCGTTGCTAACTGACCACAATATATGTTTTTGGAGACGCTAAGTAATCAGTTTTTTTTTAATGGTTAGCTTGTGCCCAATATTAGGAAACTCCGATGAAGAAAAGCTTATGCCTGATACATTGATGTACGAAGGCATGTTATTATCTATTATTGGAAAGGATGGATGAAAGAAGATTGACGAAAGAGATATACAGATCGAAAGTGAGTGGAAGGGTCGGAAGGGGCCGCCCTAGGTGTACTTTTACGAATCAAATCGGAGAAATACTGGAAAAGGGCCGAATCTTAAGTACCTACCCGAAACCGACGTGCGTGCATGACTCGATGTATGAATGTTGAAGAAGCGAAAGAAATTTGTCAAGATCGTAGCAAGTGGAAAGAAGTGGTCTCTGCCTACCCCTCTGGGAAACAGGCGTGATTTAATGTAATGTATGTATGTATGTCAGTAAGTATCATTTTATCTTTTAAGAACTGTCAGCTATCTTGTTCAGAAAATACATCGACATGTAATCTAGCAAATTGTCTCCCCTAAAATTAGTGATTGTTGTAATGGTTATCCCATTGTATGTTCTCAACGCAGTTTCCATACAATTCTTGCTTGCGAAATTATTACTGTTTGTTCTGCTTTTAAAACTAATGAGCTAGAATCCCGGGAATGGACTTAGGGTAGGTAATTCTACCTCAGAAAATTGATGAATTACTTTTATGCAGGCAAAGTCGCGGGCAACAGTTAACCTTATAAACGCAATAAATCCACCTAAGTAATATGATGCTGGTTATCTCTTGGATACGGATGCGCGCCGGCGCACGCGTCGACGCCCTTAATCAGACTCACGCGCAGCTCGGATTATAACCGCCAGACGTTTAGGATGGGAGTTTAGTGAACTATATTACTTTTTAAACCGATGCGAAAAAGGAGGTGTTATTAGGTTTTAGTGTGTGTTTGTGTATTTTGTGTGTCTTTGTTTCTCTCTACAGCATCTTAACTCTCAAATGGTTGGGCCGATCAGGATAAGGTATTTTTTTTCAAGAAAGCTACTTTTTTCGTGATGGTTTTTCTGATTTAAATTAGCTTTGAATACCGGTTGGGCCGTTGAAACGTAATCAGTTCGCCAAAAAAAAAAAGTTTTACTTACAAGAATTTATTAATACCAATATAAAACGTGGCTTTTTATTCTGTTACTTGAAGGATCATAGTTAAAATTGATGATTTCTCGCTAAAAAGGCTTCGAAAATATGCTTTATAAATAGTCGTTAATTAATAAATGTCACTCGATTCTATAGACAGTCTGCGAAATAATTGCTCCAATTAATAAATATACAATTTGAGAAACCATTACTAATTACAACGTATTCAATTACATTCCCTATTTCAACCGCTCTCGCTCCCTCTCAACACTAAGCCACACGTCTATCTCACCTGGCCAAGCCATCAGGAAGTGTTTTCCTGTCACAATATACGAAGACTGACGGGATTACCTCGAGATACACCCGCGCTATTAATTGTGTTGAGTATGTACTATGAGCTTACAATGTAGTAGAAATTGATGTATGAAAAACCATGTATATTCAATAAATAAATATCTTTGGTTTATGGCATGCGGAAGGTGAATGACCAGACAGGCCACCTGATAGTAAGTGGGATCTGTGACCCACAAACATCCTCTAAACTACAATCTTAAGACTGCTCTCCTAAGACTGGAAATGCGATGCCAACCCACCGTTTGTCTTATTAACACCGGGTCGTAACGATGCGAAAACTGCTTGGCGGTAGGTTAAATTAGGTAGGTAGTGATCAGGCTGGACCCTGCACAAGGTCCTACTACCGCTTATTTTGGATGGCACTGAAATTGTACCTGCAGTTTTAAGTCTATCAGGCCACCTGACAGTCTAAAATCTGTGAAGAATTTTAAACCTTAAGCGAAACTGGGTTTAAATACGATTAACTGAAAGGCCAATATCGACTAACCAATATCGTATGTGGTGCCCTTAAAGGGTTCATAAATATAAGACGTTTACAAGTTATTGACGTACTCGTACCTCAAGTAGGAAATGCGGTTCAGCAAAATAAGACGTAATTTATTGAAACTTACGTCAACGTCTTATTGAGAACGCCAAGCATTAAAAGATCGCAAATTATTCCACACTTCTACTCAAACACGTCGCCGTTATCACCATTGAATAGAGTTCAGCTTTCTTTGAATTTCCGCTTGATGTCCTGCGTAGGAGTTACACGATGATCGGTTCACAATTTGATTCGGAATATATCGTTCTGGTCAGTTGTAAACAAGTGTAGGTGGGTGCGGGTTCGATTCTCGCGAAAGTTCTATTTGACTGTGTGTGGCCGTAATAAAATACCCTCTGGTCCTTCGAGCCGTATGTTTCAATATTGGGTTTTATGTGACTTAAATTGCGTGTAGTTTATTTTTTTAATATCGCGATAAAATCGCTTCTCTACAAGGGCTGACAATACAACTTTGTCACTGCCTACATAAAGATGTAACGGTTCCGGTTACTAAATTAAAATACATAAATTTGTCAGGCTTAATCCTGGTCACGGCACCGAATTCAGTGACAGCCGTGTTTCCATGTTCTTTACCTAAAGTATGGAGATAAATTCAACAGGTTTTACGAGATACCGCCCGTTACAATATGTCCATGTGGTAGACTTTTGCATGCAGATGATGAAAAAAACAACAGGTTTAATAAATTAAGTTAATTATTAAGATTTTTCAGAAAATCCTAAAAATATTCCGCCTCGTGTGGTTCCCGGGTTAGAATAGTGCCACTCCATGTCTTCCCGTGGATGTCGTAAGAGGCGACTAAGGGAAAAAAGGCTTGTAGTACTATTAGGCGATGGGCTTGCAACCTGTCACTAATACGCTGGTAAACATCTTAGCCTATTTGTGAAGAATGTGGTTACAGAATTATCATCAAGTTTTTAAAGTTGTAGGTAATTCTGTAGCTCTGCCTTTGTATGTATGTATGTATTGAAGTTTAATAAAAGTCACTATAAGAAATCCCTACTAATTATTATTTAAAATGCATTAAGACATTTTTGTTAAAGTTTTTATCCCCTATCTGAAATGTCGTTTCAGCGCATCCCTATTATTTAAGAACGTGTGTCTTATTGATTTGGATGGAGTAACTATTTTCATTCTTTGTCAGATTCTCAGGAAACTACTGAGTTAAATGGACTAAATAGAGCAAATATTTCATAACACTGTCTCATCCAATAAAATTGTCAGTGACAATGACACGCGTCAATTACTTGAAGACTTGTCAGTGATGACGCGGGTGAGGGGTCATTGTCATCGCATAAGGCCGCTACACTCCCCTTATTGAAAACAAACACATATATACGATATTGAAGCCAAGGAAAAATCAACCCTCCTCAGTTATAATAGGGATGCATTTACACATAGTATTTTTTTTCAAATAGGCCGTTTTTTCTAAGGCCTATATACTACACTGGGTCGCCACTAATTGGTGTATATTGATCAAATCAGATGATTTATGAATGTTTTCAATTGAGTTATTTGAACTGAATGCTTTAATATCAGATACGTTATAAAGGATTGTTTTTAACGCATCTAACGGTCTATAAATTTTTTATTTACAGAAATTATGAGCGTACAAATTAAGCATTATTTATAATTTGTCAATTATTTGGATAGTAAATGCTTACTGGCCAACAAAAAATTCAATAACTTACACCTACGATTCGTTACATAAATAATTGACTATCAGATCTTGTTTTGCTACTTTGAGCAAAGATATACTCACAATAACGTTAATAACTTATATAACCATAACAAAAGCCTATATTCAGTATCATGAAGCTGTTCCCCGAATCTGACCTGACTTCTATCTAAACGTTAAACGAAATGGCATTGAGCCGTCGCGCTGGAGCGACGGGACGTGATCGACGGGTGACAGAACGTTTGTTTATCTTTCAACAGCTGACTTTGACGCTTTTGCTCTTAATATTATACCAACGTTTTCAATGAATTCTTGATATTTTAGGCAATAAGTCGCTGGAGGCTTGTGTTGTCTAGTCTTAAGAGGTTGGGACCTATGTAAAGAAACATACGCAGGATTATTCCTTTTCATAATTTAGTGCTAGTCTGTAATAACCGCGCCAGCTTAATTTTTTTTCACTGAACCTTTAATGAATTTGGTACGCGGTTCTTGTAGTTAAGATTAACACAGCGACGGTCAAAATGAAATTGGTACACCCGGTACGATTCTTGTCTTGAGAGTGAATGTCCGGTGCATTCTCACACAAACGTATGCAGACGCAAGGATAAAGTGGTTTAGGTAGTTATACGCGTTAGATCTGCATCGTAGCCATCAATCAAGCGCCGGCGCAGCCCGCGGCCCGACGATGCGCAGATACCGTGATGCGATTAACCGCGCAGGTTTTGTTGCGCAGATTTATGCCAATATTATGCAAACTACAGCTTAGAGGAAGCTAGTGATTCTAGCTTTAAAGGGTTAGTGCCTATACGCCTCATGTAAGTATATTCTTATGAAAGGCAAAGGTACAATCAAGGAATCAAGTGTACTACTAACAGAACCTGACGTAATAATAGGCTGCATTATTTTTAAGAGTCAAGTAATTTCGCGTCTAATACATAACCTAATTGCAAAAGGTTCTACCGGTGGTGGTACGCAATTATAATTTGACTAGCAAGCTACACCATCTAAAACAAGATCGGAGATATGTAAAGCAGCTTAATCCATAAGAACGTGTCAAGTTAGGCTAGTAGGGTCATCTGTTTGACAGTGCGCGAGTTTTTGAACTGGCCAATGCGTTTATATTTATGTGATAATTTGTCATTCCAGTAGATACCTACCTTATATAGAGTTATAAATTGATATAAATTATTACCTCAAATCCATAAATCCATATCCATACTAATATTCTTTCCTCAATGCTTTCATACGTACAATATTGCAATACAGCAATTTTCTGATTTGCGCAAAGGTCAACTGATAGATAATGCCAGTAGGCATTAAGTTGACATTTTTTACCTACTCAAATTAGTATTTTTTGTGCAATATAATAAAATTATTTTGTCTGTCTGTTTGCAATACTAACGGCTTAACAGCTAAACCGATTCCAATCAAAACAAATATGTATGAAGCTGACTTAAGTTTCAATAAAAGACAAAGGATACTTTTTATCCCGTAAATTATAGATATCCCTAGGGAATAGCGATAACCGACTTCCAAACGGTTGGAGTCGCGAACATCTAGTAGATTACAATTGTATTGGGAAGACCATGTATCAGAATTGAATTCTAATCTTCCTTTAACTATAATATAAATGCAGTACTTATCCGTTCGTTCAAATACCTTCAACATGTATTCTATTCTATAGCATATCCCCCACAGTTCACCTTTCGAATGAACTCGCAATCCCTCGACCAATCGTCCGATCAGTCGGCCGAGCGGTCGACTCCTTTCGTCTCCAAGTCTTGCACTTTTTGCACGACGACAGACGGATCAATACGTCTGTCAATGTCGGCGTTTGTTTTGTAGACCGGTCATAAGATCCTTTGAAACGTATCGATGAGCTGCAGTAGAAGATTAAAGTTTGTTTAAACTGTAACAAATCTTTAGACGCTGGGCTTGCCACCTGTCACTAATACACTGGGAAAAATCTTAGCCTCCTTGTGCAAAATGTGGTTACAGAATTGACAACAATTCATTTTGTGATAAGGTAGTAAAATAAAATACCGTTTCTAGATTTTACACTGCTGATTACAGTAAAAATATCTTTGGATTTTTTTATGCAGTACTTTTTTTTATATTTAGGAAAAACAGTAAAAAAAGTTGCATTGTGAATGTTAGGAATACACTTATAGTGCCCTTAGTCCATTTATTACCAACGGAATTCAAAAAAATATACAACTGTCATGGTCATTTTTTATCTGTCTGACGGATTACTTGATTCTAACGACACGCTTTCGATTCTACGCAAAATAGTTTATTTATTTTTATGGCTTCTACAAATTACGTAATTAATTAAATTACGCCAAATAACAAATTTGTGAACGAACGGCAGCGAATGATTGACAAGTGAGTGACATGACATGACTCCAATAACAATGAGTTAATAATAACTCCAATCCTACTTAGAAGATTATAAATGTGAACGTTTGTGTGTGTGTTAGTTTGTTACTCCTCACATAATTGCAAATCCGTCCAGCGGTGGCAGCCTGAAAGAGTAGCAGACTAACACACAGAACAAACTTTCGTATTTATAATATTAATGACATTTTCAGAAAAAGCCAAAACAGAAGGCAACTAAGACAATATATTTACCTACATAACTAGAATTAAAATGTAAAACACCTCATATCATGTAAAGCTCTCACTTGGCTCTCGATAAATATTACTGAGAGCTTCCTCAACGAGAGCGCCCAGTGGAGTGCATGCAAATGAGTGCGCTTGAAGGGTTACAGCTTTAAGTTAAAGTGCAATCAGGTGCAGTAAGATTTTAATGTCAGTCTAGTCATGAAATGTATCATAGTTTTTCGTTTTTAGTGTGGCATCCACTTAAGGAGGCAAATATATTGTGTTTAAACAATGCCTATACATTGTGGCACACGACACACTTTGTACATAAAATCTACGACTTTGAAAAATACTGGAGCAAGTAGATATCAAATACTTTAGATGTGTTTTTTTATGGAATATGCTGCTGTTGTTCTAATACAATTATATATTTTTCGTTAAATGGCGACAACTAATAAACTAAATACTATACTATATTTTAATTTGACACCCACACGACAACCCCACTAACGTCGTCTGGGTGAGATCTATAATCAGCGACATGGTCGCCCGATATGTACCTGTTTTATTATTAACTGTATGGTTTTCTGTAATGATTTTGTTTGGTGTACAATAAAATATTTTGTATTGTATTGTATACTGTGCCCTGTCATGTAAATAAATAAAATTGAGCACATTAATTGGTATCTTAATTGATTAACGAATTCTCATTAAAATTTTCGCTACCTAAACTTATTTTAATCACAGACAGTCATCAAAAATAATTGACCGATAAAACCGATTCACTCGACACTTAGACCAGTTCCAAAGACCGAATTAAAATATAAATCGAATGAAAAATCGTTTTTAAATTTCCTGACACGTCAAGAATGAGTCGAGAATGATTGACCGAGGAGCTGTCGGAATCAATAACGGCTTGACGTAGCGAGCTACTGACAGTTCATTTCATGTTATAGCTCCTGCTCGTGACTTCGTCTGCGTTGAAGTGATTTCTGACTGTTACCTGGGTAATTAACTGAGTTTCCAGGATAACTAGTTTTGGATATTTCCGTATAAAATTTTACTTTAATCGGTTGTGGCGATGAGACGGAAGAAAAAAACAATCTTTCACATTTATCGTAATACTATGTGAGATTGTATTGTGATCTAGATCACAATATGCAAGACTTGTCATATCGTAGCTAGGTATTTCTGTCATTCCATCTTAGTCCTCAGGGTTGGCAACGTATTTGCAGTCTAGAGAATGCAAATGTCTATGGGTCACAGTTTCCACTTACCATCAGGTGGCCTGTGTGCTCGTTTGCCATCCCACGCCATAAAAATAAAAATAAATATTTCTCTATACAAGTATTCATATCGTTATCTAGTACCCATAATACAAGCCTATAGCTTAGTTTGGGACTAGTTCAATTTGTGTGAGATTGTCCCATGTTTTTTTTTTTTGTAGCGGGCTATATCCAATATTTCCTTTTAATGAAACCTCTGTCCTACATTAACTGTACCCCAGAAATGATGAATAATATTATAATTACTGTGGGCACGTCTTAATATCAATAAAGGCACCAATAACTATCAGGTAGACGCTGAGAAAACATCAATCAATCTGCCAGATGCGGACAAAAAGTGACCTCGACGGTATTAGTCTGTGGACATGCCTTGGAATAAATAATAATAAAGGTAGGGTTTTGTTAAGTTTGAATAAAAAAAGATTTTTAACACTAAGGAATTGTATTTAGGATTGTTAAACAGTTGTAGAAGATAATTAAATTGTGTTTTCTTTTTCGAAAGCATTGGCATTTGAATTTGAATGTTTACCAGGCTTTTAAATCACACTAAGAAAATTATTAAGTTTTATTGACTTTACATGTTAAACCGTAGATTAAATACGAAACCATTTTGTTTTATAATTTTAATTTTAATGTTTGACGTTGATATTTGAGTAAGTAACATACCTTCATGAAATAAAGGACGTAAAATAATTCAAAAGCCTTCTTAATCAAGATGTCTAGATAAACAACAGTTTTAATGTAAAAAATAACAAGAAAAATATATTTTCTTTCGAGCAACGATGCCCATAATTACAAAAACCTTATAGACTAACATACATAGCAAAATAAAACTTCGCGTGGTTCTGTTTTATTAAAATAGGCGAAAGATGATTTAGCATTTTCAACGGACGATATCAAAAAATCGTATCCACACTAAGCTATCGACTGACAACAAAAAACTGTCATGGCTGACAATGATCCGTTGAAAGGCAAGGCTGCGCGCGCGCTGCTCTGTTTGTCTATTTGCGTTGCCCGTGCGAGCTCCTAAACTAGTCAGGTGTTTGTCCACTTTGGGGGTCTGTTGAGATTGGGTAAATATTGAAGATGGAAAGTAAAATAAGCAGAATACTTAAAAATATTATACGTTCGATTTGATGATTAAGATATTTGAAAATATCGTGAGCGTTACCATGATAATTAGGCAGACATGCGTTCTTCAGTTTGACAGATTTCTAGGTTTCAACTTTTGTAGCATTTTACTTGTGGGAGGGCCTTGTGCAGGGTCCGTCCGGATCGCTACCACTATCTTATCCATTAACCTACCGCCAAACAGCAGTGTTCGCATTGTTGTGTTCCGGTTTGGGGATAAGACAGCCGGTGAAATGACTAGCATAGAGGCATTCCATCTTAGTCCTCAGGGTTAGCAGTGCATTTGCAGTCTTGTGAATGCGAGTGTCTATGGGTCACAGTTTTCACTTACCATCAGGTGGCCTGTGTGCTCGTTTGCCTTCCCATGCCATAAAATAAAATAAATAAATAAGATTTAACGCAATGAAGTGACGAATTCTACAGTGTATGCATAACGGAACTCCAACTTTACAGGGCCTACTGCTGGTTGCTTTCAAGTCTAGATGTCAACGTTAATTTAGGTCGAACTTACCCACGTGCCCTAATTGATTGCGCTACACGCTAACATACTACTAGTGAGCCGTCCTGGCTTCGCTTGTTTACATAAATTTCTGTAATTTCTCAAAAAGGTTTAGGCGCAGTTAGTGGATATACCGACAGACGAGGAAAATACTTTGTTTTATACTACATACATACACATACATACATACATACATACCTTTACGCCTGTAATCCCAGAGTGGGGTAGGCAGAGCTACAGAATTACCTACAACTTTAAAAACTTGTTGATAATTCCGCAACCACATTCTGCACAAATAGGCTAAGGTGTTTACCAGCGTATTAGTGACAGGTTGCAAGCCCATCGTCTAATAGTACTACAAGCCTTTATTCCCTTAGTCGCCTCTTACAACATCCACGGGATGACATGGAGTGGCACTATTCTAACCCGACAACCACACGGGTTTTATACTATGTAAAGATAAAGAAGTTGAAAGATAATATTTATCAAAATCCGCTTCTCACTTGTTTCCTATTTAAAAATACCATATCTTCATATTTATTTCCATAAAAAAACCGGTAAATGTCACGTCAATAAGGCTTAAAAGACTTGTCAACCGGACGGATGACTGACGGCGGGACGGTCCAGTGGATGGCCTGACAGTCCCAGGCTTAGTCTCAAATTATAGTTTAAATGGAGTATTATATAGAATTGGTGCATTTTGTTTATGCGGGTCTCATACTGACTATTTTAAAAGTCTGGCTTTATAGTTCAGGGTCGCGAAGTAGCAAAAGTATATGTTTTAAATACTTTCAAAGAAAGGAAAGAAAGCAAAACCGAGACAAAAAATAGAGGTAATTATTGCGATACGGTCCCAAATCAAAATGTGCTGGCTATGAAGCCAGCGCTGGTCTTCTGTTGGGACATAGAATATGGCTCTATCTTTCATTTGACAGGAAGTGACCAAGCATACTTTGACAGAAGTAAATTTATCGTATGTTTATCAATAAAAAGGTCCTTTATCTCGGGATATCAATGGGTCAAACGTATTTTTGTGACTAATTCGGACAACAGCTTTACAGAGGCTCTGTCTGTACTCGGTAAAACAATAATGCTCTTGACATATTATATTATTGTCTTGTTTTACTTTATCTTCATCATGTCAGCCGAAAGACGTCCACTGCTGGACATAGGCCTCCCACAAGGCTCTCCACTCTGGGTCTTGTGCTTTTCGCATTCACCGCGTTCCCGCGATCCTTACAAGGTCGTCACTCCATCTTGTTGGAGGCCTACCCACAGCTCGTCTCACGGTCCGCGGACGCCACGCAAGAACCTTCTGACCCCATCAGACTTGACTCCCCATAGCTGGCGGCTGAGTAACAACAATACGATAACATGTCAAGTCAAAAGCAATAACGTTTTACCCAGGAGAATAGAGCCCTAAGTGCGTAGGTGTCGCTGGATAGGTCTTCATCTCATACGCTGTTTTATTTTCAAGCAGGCAATCCAGTTTAAACCTGGTTACACTGGTTAGCGGAAAATTCGAAAAATGTCCAATATAAATTTTCGTTAACACTAAACCGTCGCACGGAGCGCACTCAGCTGAGTGACCGCTCGGTGTTGAGTGCCGACCGTTGAGTGACGCACTCGGGTGGTCCCGATGTAAACAGATTTGCGTAAATCTTCCCGGTGACGTCACGTCTACTGACGGATGAGCGGTGTTGTAATTTTGGGATTGACTGAGTTTCTAATTTGTGTATCGGCTTCAAAGAGTAAGTTTATGAGACTAGCATTTTCTGTCTGTTTTATTATTGTTTTAGAGGTCCCGTACCAACATGGTTAAAAAAAGAACCCTTGTGGTGAGACTTATCATAGCAGGGTTTCTCAGCACGTACAAAAGCTATTAACTTGAAATTTGGCGCATAGTTGTAAATACAACTTGCCCGCATAATATACAAAAAAATACCAAAAAAAATTGAAAAAATGGGACGTATAGATAATTTCTTTAATATGGGAAAAATATAATGGAGTGTTAATTATTCACAATTTTGGAGAAATAATGAAAACTTTGCAAATCTGTATTAAAATTTAGGCAAGTCAAAATGGGCCTGCTGTTTTAAAATAAAGTTCATAACAAAACGTGTATTTTCTTTTGTGGTTACCAAACATGTTTTCTTAAATACGGAATCATCGATGGGCGCGGTAATTTAAAAAAACTGGAGATAATCTCTACCAAATTAAACTAGTCCCAAACTAACCTAAAGGCTTCAATGGGTACTAAACAACGATAGACATACTCGTATAGAGAAAAGTACTTAAAAACATAGACATCGCTGATCACACAATGTTTTACCCATAAATATATATCAGGGCAACAATAAAATTCCAATCCTATAAGTAGGTGACAGCAGTCTGGTAGTAGGTATACATATATACCTTCTGATGCCGTAAATATTTAAACGGAGGCAACGAAACGAGTCCTCACAAGGAGAGGAATATGATATAGTGAATCATCAGACCAGATCTTAGATGCTAGATAAACATTGCGTTACAGTTTTGTTGAGTTTTAACACAAATAAATAAACAAAACACACTACCAAAATCTTTTAAGATTATGCCACTTTTACTGTAGTAAACCTTTATCTCTAATCCCTATGAAATATTTAAGTTACGTGATAACGCCCGACAAATTAAGTCTCACATCATCGCAATATCGTGTGTGGTCCAGCCGTTAGAAAATAAAGAATTTCCGAAGTCGCCCGGAAATCGACGAGTGCACCCGAGGACGTTCGAAAATTGAATCGAGTGTGACGTGCTTTTGAAAATTGAGCGAAGAAGTTCGTAATTTGAATTGTGTAGTGATGTAAATACATCGTATCGATAGTTTAATGCTGCTTAATAACTTTTATTTTTGATATAGTTTAACAGTTTGAGTTTTAAAATTGATATTTTTTATATTCGTGCGTTTATTGCTTGTACCGTAAAAAAGTAGATAATTCTGTGAACATTCCATAGCGTACCTACCTATCTAACAAAACGATTGTAGCCCTGGTAAAACCAAAACGGGGTCAAACACGGTATCTCGTAAAGCGGCGGCCGCGATTACCTTACAATTAGAGTTAAATCGAACCGCCAAAAACCTCAATCTTACGAACGACATCAAATAAAAGACGCTCCGATAATAAGCCAGACAATGAGAGATACGGATCAAATTAACGGTCAAACGAACACAAAGCTGGGGCAATCAGTGGAACGATTCTAGCGTTTCACGTATTTACGTCACATTTCTTCGATTTCGCGGCACGTCCAAGACGTAATAAGCGTCGGACGGACGGAGGACGTCCGTCGCGTCCGTCACAGGGGGGTGGGGGGTCGTTGGAGTTAATGAAGTTTTCTCGTGCGATTCCCGCAGGTCGGCACATGCGGGCGGAGTTTGCGGCATATTGCGCACGTCGCCATCGTTGGATATTGCTCGAAATGTTTTAATAAGCGCATCCCTGGACGCTGGGCCATTTTCGCTCCGTCTTATTAATGTGTATTGTTTGAGAGTTGTTGTGGGATGAATTGGTTGGCGACTTAGCTGGTCCTTGCGTGGGGTGACGGTTCAATCTGCTGCGTTGTTGCCTGGATATTAGGCAACCTGTGTGTGGTATAGTTCATTTAACTCTTTTGAAATGTTTATTTTATAACATTAAGTGAGGTCGACAGTCTTTTTTTACTTATTTTTAAACTTAAAGCAAGTAAAAATGTGATAAAGATCATGTCGCGAGCAAAAGCCAGTATATTTTAATCTTATCCCATCACAGAGGCCGACTTTGAACAAAAGTCAAAGTCGACGTCAAACGGTAACACTCCCGTCGTACAGATTGATTTACACTAGCAGATAAGCAAGTTTCCTAACTCCGGCCGTTTATAAAAGTTTATGTTTACCTTAGATATGTATTTGCTTCAAAACATTTGGATGGATACAAGTGACATGGATATAGTCAGAACTAAAGAGCTGCATTGGAATTATTTATGAATGTGTTTTCTTAATTGTACTTTTTCAAATTATTGACACAGGAAATAATAACGAAAAGGTCGACATTACCTTTAGTATTAGTACACCATTAGTAAAATTATTAATTAGGCACCATCCATTGGTCTTCTTTATTACTTTTGGTAAAGACAATAAACACCTATTGACTTTATTTTTCATAACAAAACTATCAGTTTATAAGGAAAGAAGTTCTTGCTTTTTAGATTACAAACGAAAAACATTACCTTAACAGTATTTTGTACACCCTTTGGTATTATAGTCTACAAGCTGAACAAAATGAGTAAAAGAACACCTGAAAAATAATAAGCCACACGTGAACCCACCAAGTCTTCTGTAAAATCTATATTAACTCTGATTATTCTTCAGTTTTTAATTTTGCTTCTTATTACGGGCCCATTTTATTATAAAATCCGGAAGCAAGGCAGTAAATGTAACGCATCGTTAATAAATAACGCATCTGTTCTTAAAATCGCTACTGCACATGCAACCATAATTATAAACACAAAAGGGTGTATTTGTTACGTCTATTAATTTGGTGATGCGTCCATTTTACACATCCAATGCCACCAACTCGGAATAGTAAACAATTTGCACATGTTAGGTGTGTCGGCGGCACTCAATGTACCTTACCTTTCAATGCAAAAAGGCCGTATGCGCTATGAACTTCATACAGTTATACTGCCCTTTTCATTGAGGCGGCTATTCTAAGGACGTTTATAGTCACAATTTTATACGTATTTAACAACCTTTCTGCCTCGAAAGAGCACGCGTCAGACTTAAATAGCTTTATAATGACACGGCATTTATTTATTATAAACTAGTTTTACGATTGATTTTACGATCAGCTAATAGTTGAAGAAGGTTTAATAGCCTAGCTGAGTATTTATCAAAATGTGGCGGATAATTGGATATTAATGAAAAGCGTATCGAGTCGATAATAAAATTTAATGCCAATAAGTCACAACACAACGTTTGCAGGTGCGTTCCTTTTTCAAATTTGAATCAAGATGTTCGATTATGTTGAATCTTATTTTATTAATGAAAATTAAACCACGTGGTAACACTCATAAAGCAATTCCACTGTTAAACCAGCCATCATTATTTACAATAATTCGTAATTTAAAAATTGAGTGAATGAAATCTGTTCGAAAAACTCGACTATCGCCACTATTTATTCTACACTGCATGCAATTTCAACTTATGCGTTCATGGTCCAATCCACGACCAAATTAACAAACTTGTCTTTACGTTACAACTTTTATTTGCTTTTAACGCTATCCTAGTTTCATTTAGGTATGAATATTATTTATAAAGTTATGGAAATGAGAAATGAATGAATTTAATGTAGTTTTTTATCCGTTGACCACACGGGCATTTTATAAACCGTTGAGTAAAAGCGACGCGCGAAAATCATCAGTCAGTTGTTTTTTAAACACGTACCTATTACTAGAATAAACCAGTATACGTAGTAAAATGATTAGTTGGATACAGGTTGATTAAAATTTTACAATTGAAATAATATTTTTCTATTTCTTTCGTGCTCTATTTAAACGTCGTTCTTTAGTTATTACTTCTTTAGGTATAAATGTACAAGAAAGCAGCTAAAGCGCGTCAAACTCGAGTGACCTCTGTCAATAAACCCGTCGATTCACCCCAGGAGTGCATTAATGACATTTTTCACATGTTTCTTACTCAGATCACAGGTCAACCCCTCGGGGGGTGTCTGGGGGAGGTGGGTCGGGGCGGGGGGGTCGGGTGCAAGGCGCGGACGTCTCCCGTCAATCAGTTCGGCCCGACGTGACCGGGATCCAGAGTGGAACGTTCGAGAAGTTAGGTTTTTTATGATCGTCCTCTCCGATTATTCGCCGTAATCTTGCCTGTTTTTGTATGTTACGAGCTGTTGGATCAGCGTTAACGTTTTCGAATTTGGAACGCGATAACCGGCCGGTTGGAAGGCGGATTTAAATAGCGCGGGTTTTCGAATTTTTTATCTGTGTTCTGCCAGTTCTGTGACTAAAGTTAAAAAGTGAAATGACCTTAATTCAATTCTTGGAATTCAAACATCTGATGTTACTTAAAGTGCATTAAAATACGAGTTAGTAGTCATAAGTCAGTCTCATGAACATAACACCAAATAATTAGTTTCATAAACAAGTTTCAATGTATAAATACTAAAATTAGCATCAGTAATATAATTCATTCATTTATTCTCAGGACTTCAAATTGGAGTGTCACCTCTGTGCTAACTAACTATACTTTGGCATACTAAAATAGGGCGGCAGAATAATGTTGACAGCTGTCAAGCGCAGACGTGACATGCGACTGACAGCGGCCCGATGACGGCCCCACCTGTCACTGTGACAGTCGGTCGTATCTGTTAATGATGTTTTTTGTAAGCTAATACGGGTTTTAATGGAGTTTCGGGAAAATGGTGATTTGGGTAGATTTTAGAAAAGTAGGTTATGTTATAAATAGTAGATTTGCATAGAATCAAGGGATGAACTTTACTATGCCAACTCCTGATGTACTCCATTATGGATTTTGGAACACATATTATTACAAAAATAGATAACCTTTATTTCAGGCAAATTGCTAATTACAATATACTTTAAACCACTGTTTTTTTTAATGATGTACAATGAAGCTCTTTTGAAAAGAGACTTTTATTTTGTAGGGACATAAAAGTAAGTAAAATATATTTTTATACTTAGAACGGCTTTTTTTTAATCATTTTGATATGAAAGCTGTGTTTTTATAGAGATTCACCTACATAATTTTTAACCTTATTTTATCAATTAGCGTTTATTGCCGCTAATAATAAAATTGGTTAAGAACATATCAAGGAGATCGCACTAGGTTACTCACGTAAATATGTCTGTATCACGGAATTTTTATGTTTAAAATTGTTCAAGAACTTTTTGATTGGTTGTCAAAAATGTTAATAATTTGGGCGCAATTGTATGGGGAAACACAAGCGTTTCTAATTATGTGGCCACCACATTAAAACTTTTAATAACCTTTGTAATTTTGTGTGGTTGCCGGGTTAGGATAGTACCACTCCATGTCTTCCCGTGGATGTCGTAAGAAGCGACTAAGGGAATAAAGGCTTGCAGTACTGTTAGGCGATGGGCTTGCCACCTGTCACTAATACACTGGGAAACATCTTAGCCTACTTGTGCAAAATGTGGTTACAGAATTATCAAGGAGTTTTAGGACTTGTTGGTAATTCTTTAGCTCTGCCTACCCCACTCTGGGAATGAAGGCGTGAATTTATGTATGTATGTATGTAATTATTTCAAAAAATCAGAATACTTTACTTCACTGAATATTAAATCACAATAGCCCGTTCAACACATAATAAGCATTTCAGGGTTTTAAAAGGTCATAAGATATAAGTGCTGAAAGAAAAAAAGCTTTATTTTTATTAATCATACTGTACCTTCAACTTTAAACGTGGCGTTACTTTGAATATTCAGGTGAATTAAAACATACCAAACTTTGTCTAATAAAAATCTTTCGAAAAAAACTGTTCCTTTTTCAAACCATACCGCGTCCTAAAAAGAAAATCCGCCGTCGAAAGGTGATCAGATCACTCGAAACCGACGCTGAGCGAATGAATGAATGAATGAATGACTGAGCGAATGAGTGAGTGAAGCGGTCGGGCGGTCGCGGGACACCAGTTGATCAGTGACGCGCCCGTGTCTGTCAAAGTCATTCGGCCAGATAAGAGCGGAGTCGGTTTATCTTATCTGTGGTTTTTGGACGTTGAATTAATTACTGACTGGTTTTAGTTTTTGTCCCAAAATGGAAGAAATGTATGGAGAGGGTTTTATTTCTTAGCTAAAACTTTAAATTTATATTTATTTTCTTTATCAATGGTTATCAAAAATAATTGTATGATTTTATTCAGGAATCATTTAGTTGGCCAACTTAGCTGTCATTTAATAAATGAATATGTTTAAATCTTTGCATTTTTAATAGAATGATGAAGTATACTCAATTGAGTTCTACAAATAATACCCGAGGGATAAATCATGTACACAAATAAAGCTGGAAACATAATTTCCGCACGTAATTTCATTACGATATTGGATAATTTGTTATAATTTTAGTTCAGACACAAAACCATTGCGTAATATTTATGTTAACGATTGCCGAATATACGCCATATTGTTACCGAAGGCATGTTCATTGAAATTTATGTTCACTCCCATATTAATATAATTTATAGCTTAAAATGTCACGACAGGAAATGGAATAGTTCAGACATGTGGATATTAAAATAGGGATTAACATAAAGCAATTAAAGTTAAGGAGAACTCAAATGCCAGCGAAAATTTACTTACTTGTGACGTGAGACACCGAATATTGATGACGTAAGACTTTATGAAGTGACTCACGCGTGAATCGAAAGCGTTTCATTCAGCGATTTTTGCATTTATTTACGCGCTATCGGCCGCATTAAAACGCAATAGTGGGTGTGTAAATCAAAAAGCCATAAACCGCCACAACTGGAAGCCTACTCCACGCTAGCCGAGCCCTTGATTTATTCGTTCACCGGTGTCGGCGCGAAAACGTACCTTGTGACGTCACGGCTTTTGTTTTTTTTCTGGCTTTTTGGCTTTTTATTGATGGCGCCAGGATAAAAAGTGGCTGGTCGGAGTGGCGTCAGAATTTGTGAATGATTTTCGCTTCTCGTCCCGCGCTTTCTGGCCATTTGTCAGCCGTGAAAAAGATGCATGTACAGTGTTTTGGGCCGGTTTTTTTAGCGTTTTGTCCGGTTTTTTGGGCTTTTACGCGGATCCATTGACACGTGAAAGTGTGTTAGCGGCGTGCAGTTTGTGGATCCGCCGGCTTTTTGTCGTGTTACGGTTTTAGCGGGTGTTTTAATTTCGATTTACTGCGTTTTACTGGATCGCTAGTTTTGTTTGTTTTTTTGATGGGTTTTTGTTTGTCACACTTATTTTGTTTTAATTATACAGTATGTAGGTTTTATTGATGCTCACCAATGTCTTAGAGGATAGCCCAATAATACACTTAATATTTTATTTTATAGTTGCGAATGATATTTTTGCATTAGGTTTTTGTTAAATATTTAAAAATAACGATTCTAATTGTTTTAAGTCAGAAATGTTTCCTCGACGTTTACGTAACAAATACAAAATCAATTTAATAATATTCTAACGTATATCAAGTCAGTAATTAAAAACACGCCTAAAACGTTGTTAATTTTAATAACATTTAATTAAAAAACCAAACGTCATTACAAGTACTGCAATCGAGGACAAGCCAGCAATAATAATAAAATGAAAACATTGGCCGAAGGCGTGATTGACGCGATTCGGCCCGACAGTCGGACAGGCCGACAAAAGAGTTATTATATACGTACGTTACTTTATGATTCGCGTTCTTACTTTATGCATTGGTGTATAATAGCATGTTTAGTAGTAAGCAATGATAATGATTGGATATTACAGTTTTAAAAAATATGAAATAATATTTAGTTGACGTGACGATTTTTGTTATTTATCGACTAAATAACCAACCGCTGATGTGACGTGCTGATAAGTTAAAATTTGACAAACAGAAGTCGAGAATATTAAGGTTATGTAAAAATAATAAGTTTTATTTAAGTATTACCTTCATATTTATTAGTTTAAGTAATCTTAAACAATCAATCACTTAAAAAAGTTTACAATGTTTAAAAGAAAATACATCGTAAAAATGGCTATAACTTTCAGTATCTACATCACCAAAAAAAAAACTAAACGCACTGCTAAAAGTCACACTGTAAAAATCTCCAACTTCATTATTACTTAAATATTAATTTGTTTATATATATTATGCCAACGCCATCTATCCCCTATAAACACGCAACACCAGTGAAGACATAAAACGCGTGATTGAAGCGGCCCGCAAAAATGTCGGCCAACAGTCGACGCCAAACCGCGGCCCGATTTATATTTCACTATAGCGACCCGATTTACGATTTCATTATGCAGCCCTGGCCTGCGTTGCTTGTAAATTTTTAAAAATGGAATTGTATTTTTGAACGGGAAGCGGCGGGTTTTTTGTTAACTGCCAGTATGTATAGAGTAGTGAGGCTAGTGTTTCGACTGATACGGTAGAAACATTATACATACATGGTGTGTTTATTTGAACTTAATTAGAATGATCAAATTCGCTTGTAGTGTAAATAATTTCAAGTAATAATAGAGTTGGCTAAAATTTATAGTGAATAGGTACTATTTTGGCAACGAAAAAATTTTTTTAACAACAGGCTACGATAATTTTCTTAAATTTATTATAATGCTGCTACAAAAGCAAAAACTTGGGCATTTCTTAGACAAACGCATTCATTTATCTCTGGCCTTTGGCAATAAAAAGTCTCATTCAGCGGAACATCTCGAATTTTCTCGAAAATTCTCGAAACTTCGAGATAACTCCAAACAGAGATGGAAACAATAAAAAATAATCTCTCTCCCTCGTCGGGCCATAAACAATGATTATGGGTGCGAACACAATTACATACTTGGGATGGATCGTTAGGAATCATAAACGGGTGTACTCTGGGGCCTTAACGGGAGTAAAATGCACCTTTATAGAAGTTTTTTTTATTGTGTCTAGATGAACGTGTATGTGGCAAAACTTTGTACACATTAGTTACGACGTTTATTGGGATAACATAAAAAAAAACACATTTTTACAATACTTGCTGAGTCCAGATTGCCGGCATGCTGCAGTGCCTTTTTATATCCAGATTAAAGCAAAAGTAAAATAATGAGTTATTGTATATTACGGCATTAAGTTCGCCTTTGGTATATCAAGTGTATTCTTTTGTGCTATAAAGTTTTTTTTTTTTTTACAGAAAAACTGTAAAAAAGTACTTAGGGTATTCGCACTTCATATAATTTTGATGTTGCTAATGACGTACTACTTAACAAATAAATTATGAATTACAATTACTGTTTAGTCACATCCCTACAAACGTCAGTTACTTCACCTAATTCGCGCGCGACCGTTAACCATAGTGTTTCAACCCGCTAGGGTTGCTAATAACGCCACCCCATTCTTATCTGCTGTATTAAACCATAAAACATTATAATTTACGGCCATGTCGCTATGATGTTTGCGCTCTCCAAACTTTGCCATTGTATAAATTATTATAATAATTTTATGAAATTTGATTATGTGAAATATAGAAATGTGAATTTTTGTGCTACCATTGGTAGTAATTTTAGCGAATTATTGTAAGAAATTAACAAAAGTCCGCTGTGAACGTCGCTATTTTTTTGCAATTTGTAAAATGTTTGAAATACTTAAGGATTAATTCTATACGTAGTACACGTGTAAAAATCCAAAGCAACTTTCTATTTTGCATGATCAGCTCAGCATGTGTATCCAAGTTTCAAAATCAAAAGTGACTTGCAAATTTGCATAAGTACTAAGTAAATGTTGAAGTCTGCAACTGAATACTGAAAAAGAGCGGATAAATCAAGTGTTTGCACTGTCAAGATTTATTATTTACAAGTTGTCATTGATTGACAGAAAAAAAAGAAAATTCATCCCATTATTTTGCAGTCACTCGATCCTACGAGAACGTATGTATCTACGGATATCATGAACTATACAATAAATAGTAGGTTTTATTTTTTTATTGAAACCAACAAATTGGCTCTTGTTTAACATTCAAATTAATTTAAAAATATCCTTAAATAATAAAACATAAAGTTAAACTAGCCAGATAACAAAAACCCTAACCCAGCGCTCGTCCGCAAACTTTGGCAACCTTTGTCAGACACTTAAAAATAACGGGCGCCGGCGAATACCCTTCAAACCATTGTTTTAACGCCGATTCGGCATTCCCTGCTTATTTAAACATTACCCTCCGCGCGCGAGTAGGATAAAGGTTGTTTGCATAATGCCGATATTTGCTAATTCTATTACAACACTAATATAATACGTTTTACGTTTTTTTGCTATAATTTTTAAATGTACAAAAAATGTTTGTTATAATTATAAAAATGGCGAATATATTAATATGTGAATTTTTTTGACAACCCTAATTGATTACAATTTTTCGATTTTGGCTTCAGGCAATTAAAATTAAATCACTCTGCAAACATTACAGTACGGTGACTGATAAAATTGAATAAATCGGTAAATAATACACTTAGGTTAATAATTTAATATTATTTACTGTGAGTTTCGACACTAATCAAGCTCCGAACAAGCGATTTTTTTTCTTTTTGTAGGTAGAATAGACATCATCTTGATTTTCTGATGGTGTTATCTGTAATGTTTTGTGCTTATCCTCTTTTTTTTATATTATGTATTTATGTAAGTATTTATATTTATTTTAATATATTGGTATGTAGGTATATATTATTACGTTAAGCAACATATATGTTAGACCCTATGTTGCACCGCCACCATAATCTCTGCTTTGCCCAAAGGTTAACTGGTAGAGAATGCCTTACGGCTCTCTTTTGTGCAATAAAGATTAAATAAATAAATAAATAAATTACCAAAGAAAGTACAGCTGCAAACTGCCATTAATAATTAATGCATATATACAGCACGATACAAAACAGAACCTTGTTTTTTTTTTGTTGAAGACGAAATATGTCAAAAGTAACAGTTTCAAAGCTTCCGTAACGACAGCTTCATTTCAATAATCATCTAAACGAAATCTCGTAAACCGCTAGTAGATTTACACTCGCAGAGTCCGTTCGGTGTGCTACCCTCTAACCTGCCGCACCAAGCAGCAATGTGCGCATTGTTGTGTTCCGGTATGGGGATAGTACACCCGGTAAAATGACTGGCATAGAGGCATTCCATCTTAGGACATAGGGTTGGCAACGCATAAATATTGAATTGATAATTTGCGTTGGTATTGAACACTAACCTTGACTGTCGGTAGGGAACATTAAAATGACTTAAAATACTAATACAACGTTGCCTACTAGAAGTAGCTTGTGCTAAAATTAATGATATAATGCCTCACTTTGACACCCAGACAAATAATCAAAGGGCCACATTTATAAAATCTCTACCTGTCCTTTTTTTAGGACAACTGTTCGATTTTCCAGAGTTGAATGTATCCAATGTCCATGTACGAACATAAAATACATACATACATACCTACACGCCTGTAATCCCAGAGTGGGGTAGGCAGAGCTACAGAATTATCAACAACTTTAAAACTTGTTGATAAGTCAGTAACCACATTTAGCACAAATAGGCTTAGATGTTAAATAAAATAAACTACAATTATCTATACTAAATTCTATATGTACGAGTATCTATTGAAATAAGCTTCCTCTAATTTAAAGAACGCCAAAAAATGTTATAAAAAAAAACAATCGCACAATCTTAGGGTTGTCCAAAAACACTAACCACGGGCCATTAACGCTCATCCCTACGAACGCAAATGTGTGCATGAAAATGGAATTACGGGGGGAAATGCAAAGGAATCAGCCGGTGGGGTAAGCGTCGCAGACCGGACACTTTGAACGAATTATGATGGTCATTATTAGAACGTGGACAGAATTAAATTGCTTCCCCCCACCCTGGAGTAGGGGGGTAAGTGCTACCTGAGCGATACTGACTTATCTGAGTTTTGTAGCGATTCGGTATTTTGTTATATGTGATGAGGAATTTAAATATGCAATAGTTCTAAGGTTTTTATATTGCTTGTTTTTTTTTGGACATATTTGTTTTTTACTGTCTAATTGACATATATATCGTCAATAACTCGCTAACAATTTAAGAGTGAACATTACTTAGGACCGTAAGTTTTAATAAAAAAAAATACCTATGGCATTGATTTTAAAAATAAGCAGAAATCAATGAATAAGATTAAAATATTCACGAAGTACATTATAACTAGTGCTATTAAAAAAACCTAAACTTCGTTTTTAAAATTTAAATAAATCAATTATCATTACCAATTCTAGCACGTCCTGTAACTCACAAAATAGAACACAAGTCGGCCATCTTGTTTCTTTATAGTGTGAGTGCTATGTCTCTGTGTGTGTGGGTTTTATCAACACATGTAGCTCATATTAATGTTGATTTATAACTCTTTATATCGTAAACGGATTAGGGATGTCCCTACGGTACGCTTGTGCGCGTAAGTGCTTCTAATGTAGGGTTGCCACGTGTCAAGATTTGTAATTGTCTTTTGGGTAAACATTGAGTTTTAGGTAAAGATGAGATGTTGGAACAATGTTTGTAAATGGTTTTTCAGCCTGCTGCTTGCTTCTAATATTGTATACCTACAACGATTTACGGTAGATTTTTGTAAAAAAAAAAATGGTCCGGCCAAACCCAACACGATAAAAAAAAGTTTGCCTAATTGAATTAAAATAAATAAAAACAACTCAGTTAGTACGTACAGTAGTTGCAAATTTTTATTGCACTTAGGTGTTTCTTAATAAATTACTGCGACCTAATTATGCTTGTCTTATTGTGTCTCACTGGATCTTTTTAACGATATAATTTAACATTTAATATGATTACTTTTGAAACACTTGTCCTTATAATTCCAGGGGTAATAAACCCAAACACAAAATTTTAATCCACCACCCCTGAATAACATGTCGTTTATAGGAATTCATAATTGCCAAACGCTGGGTTGGCTGTAAATCCTCCGTTTGTAATTACGAGGGTCTGATGCATGTCTTTTTGTTTGCAGGTAAGGGAAAAGGTTGCCGACTCCTGGACTGTGATCTTTGGGTTTGTAGTAGCTCTAAGCTTGGTTAGTTATTCGGTGCCGTGAACAGGATATTGGGTCGATTTTTTCTATAATATAATTTTAAATAATTAGATTACGCTAGAACTGAAAAAAAGGGTTTATTGTTATTAATATCTCACATACTAATACAGTTACGGCCGCACTCAGAGTCTGTTATTGGCAATTAAGTCGTTCCTTAGTGACGATTTCATACACAAGTTTGAAAAAGAGTCGATTTCACGGTTTTTAAATTATTTCTGAGTACGTACGGCGGAGATTAGTATGTTGTTATTTTCTGTCGCAGAAGTTACGATCAACTAACTGTATGAACGGTAGCAAATGGACTTTTCTACATTTATCCACCCATCATCATCAATTTTTTTTTTGAACGAAGTAGAAATTGAAGATGTTTATTAAGTAAATAGGCCTAAAATCTACTATTTGTATGTTTGTTCCATCTTAAGGTTCAACAAACTAGTTTACATGAAATTAAATACATTGATAGGTTTATAGCCCGTAGAGGAGACGGACCTCCAAGAGAAAGAATTCACGGGAAAGTCTAGTTTAAAATAACTTTGTGTTGTATTTAATTTACAGAGTTAATTCCACTAGTTCTTTTATTTAAAAATGCTATGCTAAAATTCAGATGAAGATATTTAGAAGTATCCATTTTGAAAGCTAACCCTTCAAAGGACTGCACAATGAAAGCACTAGTGCTGTGCTCAAATTTTAAGAGTCGATACCGGAGATATTTACTGGTTTTAATTAGCGCGCCACTAGTTCGATGTTTGGTCGTAATCAACTGAGCTCGAAAATTACACGCTGGCAAAAAGGGGGATAGCAAAGTGGGTTCCTTTTGTCCCTTTGAACAAGTGACCAATGGTAATTTTGCATTGTCATCGGTTTATAAAAAAGTTTTTAATGATTAGGTATTTTAATGCTTTTATTATGACACGATGTGGATTATTATTTATTATTTTATATATTGGAGAAAAAAATAGATAAAGACAACGTACAGAATTAAGAATAATATGCCAAAGAGAAGTACATAATAAATGTCTAAATAGTAAATGTGATGATGTGTGAATGTGATGTGTGTGTGTGTTTTGTAGTAAATAATATAATAATGTAATATTCGTACCTCTAGTGATTTTTCTGTTTATTTGATGATCAATAAACACGGGATTTAACTTCTTAAGCAATGAATGTAACAAACATAACGACCAATCATGTTTTTTTTTATGTCTTTTAAAAACCCAAGATGTATTTGACTATTTTTTATATTCGTTTTGACCAACGAGGTGTCTTTTTATAACAATTCACCTAACAAACAGACAAAATCAAAACATATAGTCACGTTTTTTTTTTGTTTCATTAATTACCTACACCATCGCCTATTCTACCTTCCGCGCGTTAAAAAACGCTAACGCCCTAATTTACAAACGAAAAAAAGAACAAAAACAACAATTAGCTTTAATTATTTCACGATTACGAATCAAGAGGCAAAAACCGCGTTAACTAAGCACTCCAATTAATCCTTAATACAAGGGAGTACAGTTTCAAATGGTTCTCGACAACTGTAAATGGGGTTTTGCGTTCTTATAAGGCTGGGTCCACACTGTATTGTCCGATATTGCTGTTCATTCATTATGCAAACGAGTGTCTCTCCGGCTTTAATGGCGATTTTTTTCATGGCCCCTCTTAATGTGCCATGGTTCTACGTGCCGCGGATGAGGAGTAAGTTAGAACGCTTTGGAATTAATTAAAAGTTGTATTGAATGGTTGTTAGAGCTTTTTTATTTCGTGTAATTATATGTGTAGTCCAGTATACATATATATAAACTGCTTTTATCTACTTTATGCCGTGTGGTTGCTGGGTTAGAATAGTGCCACTCCATGTGTTCCCGTGGATGTCGTAAGAGGCGACTAAGGGAATAAGGCTTGCGGTACTGTTAGGCGATGGGCTTGCCACCTGTCACTAATACGCTGGTCAACATCTTAGCCTACTTGTGCAAAATGTGGTTACAGAATTATCAACAAGTTTTTAGAGTTGTTGGTAATTCTTTAGCTCTGCCTACCCCACTCTGGGAATGAAGGCGTGAGTTTATATATGTATCTACTTTATTATAACTGTACTGTTTATTAGTTTTTTTTCGTTGTCTGTGCTTGGTCTCATCCAAGCAACATACAATTTTTTCCGATCAAAAAAATCCTTTTTATCGCGGAAAATCAGTGTTACCGCGTTGATTTTCTCGCGTTAAACAAATTTTACGCGTAGTCTTAAAAAAAATCTAGTAGGTAGGTACTGAATATAAATGCAGAAGTGTGTTGTTTTTGTTGTTAAGAAGACATGTGCCATCTCAAACCAAATATAATGCAAAAGTTTAAATTACATCAGAATTACCTTATCTTTTTCACATCTCAATACCCTTCACAAAATTAGCCCTGAACCGCCCCCTCCCTGATTAAAGCAACACAATCACTAAAGGACCAAATCAAGTTCATCAAAAGAAATCCAAACAGAAAGACAGTCAGGGAATACAAAGAGGGTGCGAGGGAGATGGCGACACGTTACCCCCTCAGTAGGAAAGGGAGGGAATAGATCTGGTCCCACTAACGAAACAATCGCCAACGTAATTGATTTTAACTTGAGTCTGACTGCAAATGAAGTCGGTTTTTTTAAGTTTCCTGTCTGCTTGAGTCGTGGATATTGTATGTATGTATGTATGTATGTAAACACTTTATTGTACAAAAGAACAAACAGAACAATACAATTAATATAAAAATATGTACAAAGGCGAACTTATCCCTTTAAGGGATCTCTTCCAGCTAACCCTGGAATTGATTGGAATTGTCTGTTTGAACTGTACTAATTTACAAATTATTATGAACTTGCATCCATGCTAATATTATAAATGCATGCATAGCATATTATACAAAAGTTAGGGCTAAATTACACTAATAAATATCACTAATACACTGGGAAACATCTTAGCCTACTTGTGCAACATGTGGTTACAGAATTATCAAGAAGTTTTAAGACTTGTTGGTAATTCTTTAGCTCTGCCTACCCCACTCTGGGAATGAAGGCGTGAGTTTATGTATGTATGTAGGGCTAAATTACTGAACCTTTAGGCAATGGTAGATGTACAACAAATACATTTTTAACCCCCTACGCTAAAATAGGTGTGTTATCAATTTCACCGCTATGTGTGTGTGTGTGTGTGTGTGTCTGACTGTCTGTGGCACCGTAGCTCTTAAACGGGTGAATCCATTTGAATGCGGGTTTGTTTATTTGAAAGCAGGTTTTCTAGCAATGGTTCTTACTAAGGTTTCATTTAAATCAATTGAGCCGTTTAACAGATAGGTATGAACTCTGAAACAAGTGGTCACTATTATCGGGTACTTTATACCTAGATTAAACGCCGACTTTGTATTGACTACTCTTGGAGTAAGTCTTATTCCAAGTTTGGTAAAATGCGGTCTTAAGACATCATCATCATCATCATCATCATGTCAGCCGAAAGAAGTCCACTGCTGGACATAGGCCTCCCCCAAGGCTCTCCACTCAGACCGGTCTCGTGCTTTTCGCATCCACCGCGTTCCCGCGATCCTTACAAGGTCGTCACTCCATCTTGTTGGAGGCCTACCTACAGCTCGTCAAACGGCCGCGGAAGCCACTCAAGAACCTTCTGGCCCCATCGGCCATCAGTCCTGGGATGTGTGTTAAGATATAGGTTATAATTATTGTTATTAATTACTTACAGAAGATAGGCGAAAACATTTGTTAAAATAAGGACCGTTTACTCAAATCTGTAATAAATGAATTTACCATCTAAAGTCCGAATAAATAGCTATTGTAATATATTACATACATACATTAAATCACGCCTGTTTCCCAGAGGGGTAGGCAGAGACCACTTCTTTCCACTTGCTACGATCTTGACAAATTTCTTTCGCTTCTTCAACATTCATACATCGAGTCATGCACGCACGTCGGTTTCGGGTACTTAAGATTCGGCCCTTTCCCAGTATTTCTCCGATTTGATTCGAAAAAGTACGCCTAGGGCGGCCCCTTCCGACCCTTCCACTCACTTTCGATCTGTATATCTCTTTCGTCAATCTACTTTCATCCATCCTTTCCAAATGACCGAACCATCGAAGCATGCCCTTTTCAATCTTAGTCACTACGTCTTCTTTCATTCCACATTTCTCTCTGATTTTTTCATTTCTAACTCTATCAATCAGTTTCACACCACACATACTACGCAAAGAACGCATTTCAACTGCATTTACACGACTAACATGCTTGTCCTGCCACACCCAACATTCACTACCATACATCAGGGTAGGGGCTAGCACTCCATTGTGAACAGCCAGCCGGGCTTTTTGTGAAACGCCCTGTCTGCTCACAAAGGAGTGCAGGGCCCCATTAATTTGATTCCCCGCATTCACCCTCCTCTCGATATCCTTCTCACACTTACCATCTCTTGTAAACATACTTCCCAGGTACACAAATTCGCTCACTTGTTCTACTAATTCACCATTTATATTTATCACGCACTCAGTCATCTCCTCATCCTTCTCTATCACCATGACCTTGGTCTTGGCAACATTTACTTTCATCCCCTTTTTCTTAAATCCCTCATTCATTACTGTCACCATCTCCTGCAACTCAAGTACCGATGAGGCAAGTATAACTTGATCATCGGCATATAAGAGGCATTTGATTAGCAACTCTTGCATACGCAAACCCTTATCATACTCTTTCAAATCCCACATACAACTGTCCATGAATAGATTGAACAGCCATGGTGAGGCAACACAGCCCTGTCTAACACCTTTAGAGATATTAAACCAGGCCGAGTATGCCCCATTGATCCTGACACAGGCTCTGGAGCCCTCATAAAGGGACCTCAAAGCCTGCACCAGGTTGCTGCTCACTCCATACATAGACAGCACCGTCCACAACTCCTTTCTATCTACCCTATCATAGGCCTTTTCCAGGTCCACAAAAGCACAGAAAACCTTTTGGTTCACAGCCACGAACTTTTCTGTGATGGACCGTAGTGAAAAGACCTGATCCGTACATCCCATTCCCTTTCGAAATCCCGCTTGTACATCCCAGATTTTGTCATTCGTAACATTCAATACCCTTTCTATTAGAATCTTCGCATATACTTTGCCGACAACACTAAGGAGGCTGATACCGCGGTAGTTTTTGCAGTCTTGCTGTGACCCCTTTCCTTTATACAGAGGGACGATAACGGCCTTGACCCAATCTTCTGGGACTCGGCCGCTATTCCAACATGCATTGAAAAGACGGTACAACAGACTACCCACCAGGCCATCTCCTCTCCTCAGCATTTCTATCGACACTCTATCACAACCTGCTGACTTTCCCGCTTTCATACTTTTTAAAGCTTTCATGATTTCACTCATACTAATCACACTTTCATCTTCGCTACTTGCATCTTTACTCATGCTTTCTGGCTCACGACAAATATCTTCGCATTCAAACAAGCTTTCAAAATAAGTTTTCCATCTATCAAGCATTTTTTCTTCCTCACATATTAAGTCTCCAGACTCATCCCTCACCGCGCTTAATTTAGTTTTCTCTGATTTCCCCCGAGCCGATTTAATCAAGCTCCAAAAGAGTTTAATATTCGACCGGAAGTTGTCAGAGAAACTCCTATCATACTTTTCATTCAGTAAATCTTTCTTTCTAGCCACAACTTCTTTCACTCTTTTCTTTGATCTATTATACTCTTTTTTCTTTCTGTCGCTTAGATCTTGTCCTGGATCTACAGCTACAAAATCCAACCAACACTTTTTCTTCTCTTTCACGACATCATCTACCTCTCTATCCCACCATTCCGGACGTTCATTCTTACTTTTTCTTCTTTTTACTACACCGCATACTTCAGTGGCCGATTTGACCATGCCATTCTTCATAATCTCCCATACATTATTTACATTATTCTCGACTTCACTGTCATTCATTTTATTAACACATTCAAAACGATCTTTCAGCTTTCTTACGTATTCATCTTGTATAACTTCGTCATTCAGTTTCTCTACTTTTATCCTCTCTAACGCAGTTGTCGGTACGGGAACACGATGGCGCCAACGTGTGAACAGACCCCTTACTCGTGTTACCACTAAGTAGTGATCTGAACCTACGCTAACTCCTCGAAATGCTCTGGTATCTACAACTTTGTTACGCAACCGTTCATCCACAATCATCAAGTCTATCATAGACTTCTCATTCTGACGTCTCCACGTATACTGATGAATCTCTTTGTGATCAAACAAAGTGTTTGTCACGCAGAGATTCTTAGCCAAACATACATTGAGAAGGCATTTGCCATTCTCGTTCACTCGCTCATCACCATACTTACCCAGTACCGATTCATAACCATCCCTTTGCACGCCTGTCCAACCATTAAAATCGCCTAGCAAAATAATCCTCTCATTCTCCTTGCATTTTGTTGAAACCTCATGCAAACTTTCCCAAAACTCCTCCCTTTCTTTTTTAGATTTATTCGTATCTGGGGCATAAGCCCCAATTACGAATAAACGGGTGAGACCTACCTTGACTCTCACCCAGAGAAGTCTTGGGCTCACACATTCATGCTCTTGCATACATTCAGCCATTCGCTCTGTGAGTACGATGCCAACTCCCTGACGACCGTGCTCGGATACCGGAACTCCGGACCACAAAGCCGTCAAGGTTCCGTGTGTGGACGTACTCACCCCTTTTTTCTTCGTCTCAGTCACACATAGAACATCCAGCTTTCTCTCTTTCATCATCATACATACCTCATCTAATTTATGTTCCATCCCTCCACAAATATTCATCGTAGCAAGGCGGCTTTCAGCGGCCCGCTTTTTGCCAACCCCCCTGCGAACACAGCGTGACGCGTGGCAAACGGCATCGCCGCCGTTCCGATCCCCGGAGGGATCCGAACATACGCGCACTATTTTGCCCCCCCCAGAGTACGAAGGGCTGCCCAGGCTAGGCCTAGGGAGGGATTCTCTGGCATTGCCAGTACCCTCCTGGGGTATAAACTTTTTAAATGGTGCTCGCATGGTCCATTATGCAGGGTCGGGTTTGAATTTGGAGTTTTCCTTCTCCTAGATAGGTAGCAGCCCAATGCTAACGACGCCTATCCCGCCGGGTTTGAATTCGGAGTTTTCCTTCTCCTAGATAGGTAGCAGCCCAATGCTAACGACGCCTATCTCGCCCGGAGGAGATCTTTCCTATGTACATACATACATACATAAACCCACGCCTTCATTCCCAGAGTGGGGTAGGCAGAGCTAAAGAATTACCAACAAGTCTTAAACTTCTTGATAATTCTGTAACCACATTTTGCACAAGTAGGCTAAGATGTTTCCCAGTGTGTTAGTGACAGGTGGCAAGCCCATCGCCTAACAGTACTGCAAGCCTTTATTTCCTTAGTCGCCTCTTACGACATCCGCGGGAGGATATGGGGTGGTGCTATTCTACTCTACCGGCACCACACGGCAATGTAATATATTAAGGTAATTAAAATGACATTTCTTATCTACATACCTGTTCGTCCGTGCTGCATATTCGTTTCAAACATTTCTTATGTAATTTGATCACTATTGTGTTAACAAATGACGTTATTCGTCCCAAATCGACAAACAATTAAGCATTACCATGGTAACTGGTTTGGTTTTAAACAAATATTGAATAAAGCGCCTTTTTATTTTTGTGAGGTTTAAACCTACGATATGCAGCCATAATAGAACCATTATATATATTACTAAATCTTAAGTAAGATGCCCAACTCAAGACATGTAAGGCACCAACACTTAAGCGCGAATGACATTTGCAATAAAAATTCAATATGTTAAAGACATTTCAGTTCTAGAGCAAGAAGCACAATTCTGCTGTCTTTTTTTATTAAGTTAGAGCAGAGGTCCTCAAACTTTTTTGTCTCATAGACCACTTGGCATTTGTTTCGATTTTGGGTGGACCCCGTGCTTACCTTTTACGTTATCACGTAAAAAGTAAGCAAACAATCTTCGGGATGTTTTGCAAGGATAACGCGTTGGAGGTCTACCCTAAAAAAAATACACAGGCTTCAATGAAAATGTACGAAGTAAAAAAACTAGATAGATATAATTGATACAAAATTTATACGCATAGATATTTTCCGAAAAACTTCTCTTTATCAAAAAACTCAATTTATGCAAGTAGTATTTATTGTTGGCAAGAAAAAAATGTGGTTCTTTAAAAACTTTGTTTTAATTGTATTTTTTATCTCTACTGACTGACATGGTTGTCGCCAAGGGGTCCACAGGTCCTAGACCAATATCTTATACCGAAGAACTTCTATATGGCCAGTTACATGAAAATTTATACAGCCGTTTTCGAGAACTGGTACAAACAAATTTCTCAAATAAAATATAGGATTATAAACCTTAAAATTATCACAAATACATCTAGATTCTAACTAACGGGCTAATTCATTAAAAAACCCCAGCGTCCCCTACCTAATTGTTAATTAGTATTCCACACCGACGTCCAGCCTACGTGTCCCCCCCCCCCCACCCCCGGGGGGCTGCATCAGCTAAGACCAAGACGTCTGCTATTGACAATGGACCCTGAGGGATCCTTGGACGTGATTTGAAATGATTGGAAGTTGGTTCAGGAAAAATGATTTGCAGTTTATGTTTTGTATTTTGTTCCTTAGTTTTAATAATGGAGTTAGTTCGTTTTGTGACGGTTGTTTAAACAACTTTAAGAATTTAGAAACGTGAAAGTGCAACGTCGCCATGTCAATGGTTTAACGCCTTAACCGATGGTCATAAAGTTTAGTACAAATAAATTAGATGAGACGTACTTTAATACTTTAAATACTTTTCATCCCGGAAGATTAGAAGGTATCCGAGTAAAAAGAGATAAAAGACATTTACGCAGACAGAGTCGTGGGCAAAAGCTAGCTGCATCCATCTTTCCAAAAGCTAGTAGCTGCATCCATATTTCCTTATTATAACTTAACTTGAAATAACTAAATTGCAGAATACAGTACACAAGATGTTAGTTTATTAAAGAACCATCTCGATTAATGTGACTTTGTTTGTTAATTTGGTAGCTACAATGCCACAGACAAACACAGATACACACATACTGATGTTTCCCCCTCTTTTTACATCGGGGGTTATAAGTAATTCACTTGAAACACCATCCGCATCCCAACAATGTTCTCAACGACAACAGATAACAAAATTTAAATGGAAAACTCAAACAATTGATAATGCATCTAAATAAGGGTACCCTCACGACTCTAAATCTTTCATCCTTAGTTGAAACGGCGCAAATCAGCTCAAAAACCGTAGCATATTGAACCCTCTCCGCCTACAAATAAGGTTCCACGAGTAATGGAAAACTGACCGACTCATGCGCCAGATTTTTGCAGTGCAGAAATATTCCAGGAGCAATCCACGATGCATGAAGTAGATAGCCAATTTGTTATTCACTGATGGCAGTGATATGGAAATGGGGGGCGGTCTGATTGGGGTAGGTCAACCATTTTTGTATTGCTCTGAGGCTATCATTGAAGTATTTATTTGAATAATGTCTTTGGAAATGGTAATGTATGCTGTCACACTCATATGATGATGGTAATTATGGTGATGATGATGATGATGATGATGATGATGATGATGATGATGATGGTGATGATGATGATGTTAATGATGATTTAGGCTCTTATATCAAACAGACACTTTCAACGGGCACAGCGTCTATACAGGATACTTTGGATGTCGGATGACCATTGGATGAGTCAAAGGACATAATTATCGTTGATAAAGTTAAAGCGAAATTAGCTAATAAGCTTATTTTTAACTTTCAAACTTTCGGACCGGGAGACGTGCTGTAGGTAGGCCTCCAACAAGATGGAGTGACGACCTTGTAAGGAATAAGGATCGCGGGAACGCGGTGGATAAAAAAAGCACAAGACCGATCCGAGTGGAGAGCCTTGGGGGAGGCCCATGTCCAGCAGTGGACGTCTTTCGGCTGACATGATGATGATGATGAAACTTTCAAAATGCTAGTCATATACAAAAAGTAAAGACGGCCGTTTGCAAGCTTTAGATCATTGTTTAATTTCATGCAAATTATCTTTAATACTAATGGTAATAGTTTTCTACGTATTTCATAAAGCCAAAAGAGTTTTCTATTCTTTCAACAATTCATTAACTTCAATGATTGTAAAATTCCTACCATTCTACCATTTTTATCATTAACTGCGCTAATCCACCTGCGCGGGCGTCTAATGAATCTCGGATTAAGGCAACACGGCGCGAGTGTAAATATTTAAATCAGGCTACATGCGCTTGATTATGCTACTGACCTGTCTGCCCTTGTGGGAACGGCAATTACTGATTTCAAGCCCTGTAGGAAGCTGGGTATTGAGAAAGCTACTTTACTGCCATCTATCGGAAGTCAGCGGCATTAAATACTCAACATACAATTAGGGCTTGCAGTTGATGCAAAAATAATAGATCTACATACATACATACATAAACTCACGCCTTCATTCCCAGAGTGGGGTAGGCAGAGCTAAAGAATGACCAACAAGTCTTAAAACTTGTTAATAATTCTGTAACCACATTTTGCACAAGTAGGCTAAGATGTTTCCCAGTGTATTAGTGACAGGTGGCAAGCCCATCGCCTAACAGTACCACAAGCCTTTATTCCCTTGGTCGCCTCTTACGACATCCACGGGAAGACATGGAGTGGCACTATTCTAACATTTCTAACCCGGCAACCACACGGTATAATAGATCTAACGAGTCTTAAATTGAGTAGGGATAGTATAAAGAGTTGACAAACGATACTGCCTCTTTGTATAAGGTCTTCAATTTAGAGCTGAAATGCTAGGAAGGTTAATATTTCACAATATGACTTTAGTAAGTAGTTCCTAAACAAAACAATATTCTTTATTGCAACAGACAAAATGAGCTTAAAAAGAATAGCGATCTGGAACTATTTCTTATTCTGTTGAACTGTAATTTGCTCTTCCGTAGCTTTTTAGATTTGGAATTAAGTGTTACAATAAAATTAAGTTTGCTACAGAATTCAACAAGCTATCTTATTTCCGCATTTAAACTATTTTATCACCATTCGAACTCGAAGACACTATAAATTCTCCTTAAACTAGCTACGTAACTGTTTCTAAAAGTATAAATAAAACTAACTTGTTAGTAATTCAATCAATAGTCAATAGTAACGTGTGAACTACGTTTACATCGGCACTTCTCAAAGACAACTTTATACGTCCGTCCGACAACGTTATAAAAAACAACAATATTATATACATAGTAAACCATTGACGGACGAATCACCGGAAACAAATGGTCGTTAGTGTATTTGAGATGTAATAAATATGTCACATAGCTTTTAGTTCGCATTTGACAGTAATTGAATAGATAAAACTGTCGCGGTGTGGACGTATGATGATCAGACTCAAGGTTGAATTAAAATGTTGTGTAATTGCGAAGATCTTTAATAGCTATAAGAATCTTATCAGAAAGAAACAACGCTCACATCGCGTAGCTGGCAAAAAAGTCCATACAACAACAAGGGTTAACTCTCCGGGTGATTTTTGAATATTTTGTAGTTATTATGAAAAACTACGTTTGTAAGTTTCTTTAATTTGATTATTTTACAGAAATATTTTCGTGGAAAGTAAATCGTACAGACCTAGTTTTTATTATATCTACAACATATTCAGAAGTATGTATAACATTGTTGCTCAATACATTAATATTCGCCCAAAATGGCGGACTTGCCGCAAAAAAAACTACTCGTCAACCTTTAGGCTAACACAATTCATGGCAATCTCGGCTGTCGTCATGAGATACTTACTTCTTTATTTAAACCATTAAAAAAAATAAGACTTCTAATTTGATTAACATAAGTCCAGAAACAATATAAAGTGAATGCGTATCGTACATCTCAGAGACGTCAACTTATATTTGTCTCGGGATACATAAATAATGCCCCGATTTCAAAACCTTTATTTTACATTTCACGTCTCTTGTTATCTAATACTCCCAACGTTGATTGATATACTAACACAAGACACCTTTTGATCCCTTTTCAACACTCAAAAAAACTACAACGTCCACGTATTTATCATTTCACATGAAAGAGTTTTATTTTGGCGCCATATTACCATTTGATCGAGTGCCGGCCATCTTGTGTCGCTTCCGTTTTTAACAACAAAATGGCGTCGAATATTAATTTCAATCTTTGGTGTATTTGGCCGCTTTTCTTTGCTTGTTAAATTCGATATAGTTGATGACGAATCGAATATAGTTGTGAAGTTTTCAAACATTAGAAATGTTGTGAATTCTACTACGTTTAGATGGAACAATCAGGTACGTAGATATTTCTTAATTAATAAGTACATTTTACTCGATATTGATATCCGAGTCTTTAAACATATATTTTGTGATTGCTATAAAGCTGACAAATTCGATGTCATCTTATCGTCATGAATTAAGGTTTCCGCAACCGTATAAATCGTTAAAACAACGTTAAAAGTCCAACAAAGATTTTATTGTTATTTTACGACGAGAAATCGGATATAGTTCAACCGAATGATTTTTAGGGTTCCTCATTCAATTATTATCAATCTTTCAATCGAGGTTTTTTAATGCATATTTAAGAAAATGGCGGATTTTATTTAGTGGTATTACTAATTGTTTAGTTCTTTTGCTATTTATTATGTAATAATTATGGTAAAGATAATTGTTTTTTTTACATTCCATTGAGTATAAAACTCTTCCGTGATTGGCTGACTGACTGACTGACTGACTTTTTGACGCACAGTCTACACCGCTGAATGTAAGGACCTAAAATTTGGGGGAAATATTCCTTGGGTATAAAGAAGGTTTGCATTACAAAGGTTTTAATAGGTTCAATAGGGAAGAAATAGGGGTGTATATAGCTGTTAACGAGATGTATTCACTTATTACCTTATTGCATTGTAATAACGCCCGCATTAAAAAGTATATGTGAGTAGGTAGAGACAATAAATATTGTAAGATTATAGAATAAACTGTAATTGACGCAACCCTTTTATAAATAAGGTGCAACTCCCACTTCTCCTGTGTTTAATGCCTTTTTATGTTTATATTTTATTATCTTTACAACGGTGAATTAATTTTTATGGCTAGTACCAGCATTAAACGATCTTGTTTCTGAATTATGTGTTGCTAGTTGATCCGATTTCAGTTTTTATTGGGTATCTGTCATAATCGTAATGGTCTATAATTCTTAAGCGAGGTTTTATTGATTCTTTATTAGTTTTTAGTAATAAATTGATAACCTTTGTTTTAATGTCAATATGTTTTGAATTTTAGATTTATGTGACTATAAATAAAAAAATAAAAAAATAAACTACATGTGGTTTATCATCCAAATAATAACTAAATGGAAAGCAAGCTTTCAAAAATCCGACTGCATTTTTTATATTATTTTGGATAACTATGTTAGTAATTGGCATTTTAACAGTTTAGGTATCCTATGTCACTTGAAATGGTGAAAGAATTCTAACGATACCACACAGAATGTTTAAAAGTTATGGTGGAATAAATAATCGTACCTACAAACATACAAACATGAACCCTGAAAATATTACACTCCTTTTTTGGGCAGTAGTGTAAAAACTAAATCGATTTTAGTAAAAAAAAATAAGTAAACATTGCATACCAATAAATTAATACAGTGTTAATTCTTATACGTACGCTAAATCCAACATTAAAACTATGTTAAAATGGAATTCATACAAAACTTAATTATTTTTAATCGCAAAAATGTCACTATTCAAAGAGTTATTTTATTGTTGGATTTATTGTTATTACTTATTCATACTCTAGCACTTTTAGCAATCGATGAACTGTCATCCGGACATCGCAACCTGTCATTATATTTGACACGTCTTACAAGCAATGGTCCAAATGTAATCAATTATCGAATATGAGTAAATTTCTTTTAGAACTTACTGTTAATGGTTTTGGAATGTGATTTTTTATTGATTACTTATCATTTATCAATATTCCATTCGGAACTGTCAAACTTTAACTAAAAAATAGCCTATGTGCACCTCTAGGCTATATGAACCAATATATGTATTTTACACCATAAAGGCGGAACAAACCAACTAACTAAATATTATTATTAAAACATCAAATTTTAAATCATTATCATCATCTATATTTCTGCACATTGGGTTAGTTTCTCAACTACTAGACAAAAAAAAAAACTAATCACAATATTTTTACCTACACCCATAAAGCGCCAAAAACTCCTTTCCGCGTCAAAATTGCAAAGAAATCAGTGAACGCGGCAATGAACGCATTACCACATATCAAAACCGTAACCACCCAAGTCCCTAAACCATTTCTGTAACCTTCTCAGTAAACGTTTACAATCCGAATGTTACCGTATAAAGCACCTCACGTAAACAGTACAGTCAGCAACGTATTTACGAGGCTGTCGGACGTTTAACAGATCGTATTTTGACGTTCTTTATGGCGCGGCCGCGGCCATGTTGGTATGTGGTGCACTGCAAGGCGAAGCTATAGAGTATAAGAAGCTATGCTATGAATCGCTAGTTTTTTTTTTTTGTTAAACATTAGGATAGTCTTTGTTAAAAGCAATTCACATGAAATTTTAGGGTGTTGGGTGTCGATTTGTATAATAAACCATCGATATAATTAGTCATAATGCATTAAACGTAATGCATAATTTAAAAAACTGTAATAAAAAACAAATACTTCTAACGGCTTTCATTACTATTAATATGGTCACAGTTCTAACCTGGTTAGAAGAAATTGACTTAAAATGCATAATAACAAGAAAATAATAGTTATACTAAATGAGTGTTATGTTATTCGATTGTATGCCAGATAATCTGAGCTTTTCGTGATTAGTTAAATGTATTGGTTTTTATAGAGATTGAATCGCACCCGAAATTTTATGGTAAAAAATACGACAGTCTATAGAAATAAAATTTTAATTCACTTTTTGTTTAACAAATAAAATAATACAGAGACCTCAAACTAACTTAACAAATAAAACTCACAAAAATCGTCAAGGATTTCACTATATGCGAAACCCGAAATAAAGCCTTGGGGGAGGACTATGCCCAGCAGTGGACGTCTTTCGGCTGACGTGATGATGACGATGATGAAACCCGAAAAGGCTGACTAGCTCAGCGCTCAGCGCTGCGCTGGTTGTTAGCTTGCTAGCCTGCGATGGAAGTAGAGAGCAGCCATTTATACATTGAATAATAATTGCTAAAAGAAAACAAACAAAACTCAAATTTAAGTTGTACCAGTCCCAGACATTCCTTGTGTAAAATATAACAATTAAGTATCAAACAGTTTTTTTTTTTTTTTTACCGCTTTTTTGGTAATCAATTAACTACCCATTAAAGCATGCCATAGTATAGCTTTCCTCTGCAACCCCAGCCTAACTTCAACTTGGATGTTATACGGCCGTGTCGCAGTAAGGAGGCGGTATAAAAACATTTTATCGCCCCAAGATTGGGCTTTTTTTGTATGAAGATGTTACCAGTGTATTTTTCCGTTGATTGACTTTGATTTATCGATCGTAAACCTCAGAACTTTGGTTGTTTTTGGTGCTTTCGAATTCGACCGTTTTTAGTTTTACTGTTAGTTTATTATCTTGACGTGTTGACATCATAAATATTGATTTAACGTGTGTTGTAATTGACTCAATAAAAACAAAACTGCATCTAACTTTTTACATTTTATTTATAAAACTGTATAACGTCCAGAAAATTCTAAAAATGTATCAGCTTAAATTTAAATAAATAAATGACATCTCAAAGTGTCATTGTAAGACTATTAACCAATTTAATTTTAAATTACCTATCTATTTCATAGTTAAATATCATGTTAAAATTATTAAATTTAAAAAAAAAATCAATCATACATCAAAATGATTCCCACAAAACGATCATTTTATCAATTTGACCACTATAAAACACCTCAAATTCAATTTTAAAGTAAGAAGTAAGTAGATCATTTGCCATTCCCACAGCCCGCCATGCGTCAGCGCTATCTGAACACCATTTGAAATGTTTCCATCAATAAGAGCGGAGTGGGTATCCTTGTTTAAAATGCCGTGTCCATTCCTCAAAGTTATTTATGTATCCGCGTTATCGCTTGATTTGATAGATTATTTTTATTGTTTTATTTGGGACATTTTATTAGGCATTTGGCAAATGCAGTCTTTAGGAGTTATTGGTTCTTTAAACATGAGTGTTTTTATGTTTTTAACACGTCAAAATATTTGACGATAGCACTTCAAGATGGAATCTCTGGTTAAGCGAAGAATGACACTTGACGCAAATTTTCTACTCAAACTTTGTATTTGTAAGTATTGGTGTAAACATTCGTTGGTAAACCTTAAATATATGAAGAAAGAAAAAAACTATAATATTTAGCAGGTTTTTTATGGCAAGTAAGAAGAAACTAGCAGCTCGGAGTTAAGGACAATTCTATAAATCCGCCATAATCACTGTAAAGTATTTAAGAGCTATCATAACAATTTAGTTTTATCGATTAGACTTTATAGCTTAGATATTTGAATTTTCAAAACTACAATGTCAAAACTGCCAAATGTGTTACTCACCTCCAGGATGCCTCAGAATGCCTCTATACTGGTATGTTTACCAGTTAAAGGATGGTCAAAGGGTGGTGCCGTGGTAAGACCACTACCACTACTAGATGATTACTAGATGTCTAATAAGGCCTCGTTTTTTTAAAATAACGGCTACAGATACTAAGTCATAGCGCACTAGATCTCATCTTTGGCTTAAAAAAGAAAGGAAGATTGTGTTTTTTTTTTTTTTTTATGATATTAAAAAAAAAACACGACTGCAATAAGAAAAACAACTGAAAAGCAAAAAACGTTCAGCATTCAAATTAAAAAATAAGTACTGAATCAGTGTTTCATCAAATTAATGATCTGTAATTGTTATAATTAGACGATGTACTTAAATAAAATATTACTTTATTAATATTTCGCATGTAGGTAGAAGTTTTCGACTGAGTACCTACTGGTATTGTTTTAATAACATCAATAAAATAATACGACTATACAATTCAAAACTTCAATTTTTCATTTTAAAAAAATACATGAAAACTCGATCAAAAAGTTAGACATTAAAAATTCAATTGCAATACTCTCCCTTTGAGCTCTAACAAGGGTTCACTGACCCTATTCCTGTCACCTTACGTGCTAGGGTGACAAAGCGTCGCATGTTCGCCGGACTTGGATCTGATTGCGACGGAACCCATTAGCCGGGCTCGGGTTGCCTAATTACAAAGCTGGATCGGCGATAAGTAGCCTTTTATAGCTTTTTACGCAGGTCCTGTCTTATGAGGGTGGAATTCAAATTATTTTCGTTACGTACTTTCTGTATGCTCTCAATGTGCTTAGTGAAAAAGAGTCTGTTGTGAATTCATGTCTCTCTTGTTTTGTCGCTGTTAAACTATTCTTTCAAAGAGAATTGATAGTACAAGAAAACTGCCGTATTGTGTTTGTAAAAATGTACTACCTAATATAACCTGTGTGGTCACCGGGTTAGAATAGAATAGTGCCACTCCATGTCTTCTCGTGGATGTCGTAAGAGGCGACTAAGGGAATAATAAAGGCTTCTAGTACTCTTAGGCGATGGGCTTGCGACCTGTCACTAATACACTGGTAATATCTGCGCCTGATTCGTGCAAAACGTGGTTACAGAATTATCAACCACTTATTTAAGAGTGCTTGGTAATTTTGTAGCTCTGCCTACCCCACTCTGGGAATTAAGGCGTGAGTTTATGTATGTGTGTATGTACTACCTAATATAATATTTTTTTTGTTTATTTATTTGATATATAACACATTATACAATCAAAGAAATTTAAATAATAAACTAGAAAAAAAACAGTTACATAGACCTAATAAAAGTCAATTAATGTTTTTAAAGAGCAGTGAAATCGGCCAATAATAAACCTAAAAAATGCGTGTGTTTTTGTTTTAGTTTGAAGGAATATCGATAATCGACATCAACGCGGCTATGCTATGCTATCTATGTTTTATATGCAGAACTGAAATTGATATGAATAAAATACAACTGACGTCTACAGCATTTCAAAATTATTCATAATATGCTGCGTGATAGGAAATGAAATCGATATTACGTACGATTTGATTCAACATAATATCATTATCACCCATAATTCTCTGCAAGTTCAAAACAACTACATTTCCAGTATTTTATGCATCAACATAAACCCGTCAAGTCTGAATAAATTTCTAACAAAACATAAAAAACTTACAGACCAAATCACGATATTAATATATCGATATAATACCCTTGATCCGAAACGAAATCTGCCTTAGTGACATTTTATTCAAATTTATATGCGCGTGAGCAAGTAAGGTTGTCGTAAAATTGAGGACGTTATGACCGGTGATAAGTGCAACTTCGGATCGGACTGTCCTCGATGCGACAGGTTTATCGTGGACACCCTACCGACGGCGAGCTGTCACTGCAAGAATGTTATGGTTCCAATGACATTAGCACTTCAAATCCGATCACCCTATTCTGCATTGAAACCAGACTACTATTGGAGCCATTGGTTTTATGAGTGTTGTAAATAAAAACCACAAACGCCTGGAGAAATTTTTCGTATTTAAACTTGGCTCCTTTGGGAGCCATGGGCTTTTTTAATGTTGCACTAAAATTGAAACGCCCGGAAAATTATTTTGCATTAAAATCGACGCCATTCGTAGCCAATTTAGTGTATTTGTATTGAACTAATCGCTATCATTTACACTTTTAGTTTAAGTATTTTGTAGCTAATTCGCTTGAAATTTATGTTGATGATTTTTTTATCTAAATGCGTTTGCGTTTGTCACCATATTTGGTGTTATTGCGTAAGTCCGATGGCTATCGAAGTTTTCTTAAAATAAAATTTAATTCTCAATCCAGATTCCAAATTAATGTTGGGTAAAATATTCGAGTGTCTTTACTTCAAGACTTTTTATAGTAATGATCTGCGACCCATAGATATTTGTATACTCAAGGCTACGATCCTAAGACTGCAATCCTAAGACTACAAATATGTTGCAAACCCTGAGTTCCAAAATGGAATAGCTCTATGCTAGTTATTTGTCCAGTTGTCTTATCTTCACACCAGAACAGCAATACAAACAAAGCCATAGTAGGTTAAAGGGTAAGATAGCGTTAGGATTTTGGACGGACCCTGCACAAGGTCCTACCATCTCAAATACATAAAGCTGTTTATTCACTGTTATTCCAAGTTGATAATATTTTAGTTCGCGAGGCGACTCACAGATGTCGCCGTGAAGTTATTTTTTTGTAAGGCTGTGAGTCACTACCCCTTACTTAAGTTCTGTAGATCCACCACCCACGCTAGATCGATACATCGTATCGTATCTGTATTTGTTTTATCTGTTGACATTGCCCAGCGTAGGGGTGGGCAACCTACAATTATTTAATCGAATAAATTTATTATAAGTAGGACTTTAATTGGTATCTTTGTAAAACCATAGATTATTTAACGCTGTGCTTTTCATTTATGCAGGTCGTGAAAATTATATTGCGTAAGTGAAAAACCAAAAACAGGGCAAGAGTACCTATGTCTGACCATGCTCAGTGTAGGATTTCAAAGCCATTATTTACAAAACCTATCTCAAAATAAAACAAGTATGAATTAATTCTCTATTTAAAGTTATTTGGTGGTGTTATGGGAGGTGTACCATAATATATTTTGTTTTCATGATTTTTATTTTACCACTTCGTTATCGTGACTAATATGTATATTCAAATTACTGCTTTCTAGTACTAAGAGTCTCTGAGCTAGGCTGCGGACGGACGGACGGACATGGCGAAACTATAAGGGTTCCTAGTTTGACTACGGAAAAAAATATGACATTTATATCACATAGCACAAAAATACCATAATAATAGTTCCGATATAAGATATAATTAAAAGGGTATATGGTTTGGTAATATGTAATTGTTATATATTAATCATTCAAACAAATGAATAAACTTTATCGTAACTTACCATTACAATATGTCCCATCACTAGCCGGACATATTGACTCACCATCAATCACCACTCGCTGTCTGCTCCTACAAATCCATCATACACTTAATTAATCTAAGCAATTGTCATAACTTACACAAACCAAAAACAACCGTACTTCACTTAACATAAAGACCGAATTACAATTCAAATTATCGACTACAGCGGCGTCATCTATTTTTTAATTGATTGATTTTATTTTCTTCTTTGTTTATTTCAACGTATTAGATAGAGATGTAAGTATACATCGATCATGCGAATGCGTAGACGCCGGTTTGGAGGAAGTTGTCGTTGAATGTCATTTTTGTTATCGGTTTGGGAAGGTGTTTTGTTTTTTGCTCAAAGGTTTTGTTAGAGACATTAGTTGACTTATTGAAATGTCATGTCAATTTGATGAATTATTTTACTAAAAAATACAGATAAGAATCAAAAAAGCTGGAAAAAAATAAAGTAGGCCCTGGCTGGTAACTTGGTCCGTCTTTTTACCAACCATATCTAACATGTTTGACCGAGAATACCTAGACCTAAGTGAAATTTCATAACCTCAAAAAAAAAAAAAAAAGTCACGGAAAGAGCAAACGAGCACATTACGAAGCAAAAGATACACACAAAAACATAACAAACGTACATTTACTTTTTTTTTCTCGCCGGTGTAAAAGCACCATCGCTGGCATTAATAACTTCATAAACTATATTTCTTTAAATTTTAAACAACACTTACGCGGACGGCGATGATTGATCAATCGTTGGCGCATCAATCACGCACCGTCGCCGCGCCGCCGCCGCGTCGCGACCGCTTGATCGATATCAACCCTAACAGTTTGAGAACCGCTTGCAAGGTCACTCCAAATGTCACTACTGAAGTACTGACCACTCTTGTTGGAGTGTCGGTGATATAGGAATCGAGGTGAAACCAGATGCCACTAACTATAGCTTTTTTTTTTTTTTTTTTTTTTTATATCATAGGAAGGCAAACGAGCACACAGGCCACCTGATGGTAAGTGGAAACTGTGACCCATAGACATTCGCATTCACAAGACCGCAATCCTAAGACTGCAAATGCGTTGCCAACCCTGAGGCCGAAGATGGAATGCCTCTATGCTAGTCATTTCACCGGCTGTCTTATCCCCAAACCGGAACACAACAATGCGAACACTGCTGCTTGGCGGTAGGTTAATGGATAAGATGGTGGTACCAACCCGGACGGACCCTGCACAAGGTCCTCCCACCTATAAAAAGCTAAGACTGGATTTAAAATTAAGCTCTTCTGAACTTTAATACGTGAAAACCCGTCCCGATTTTCAGGATCTACGGACATATCCCGATTGAACCATGATCGGGACTTCAATTATCCCGACTTTCAGCACATCGCCAGTGTTAAAAATGGCCCTAACAGCAAATGTTTCTCAAATGTTAAATTGTTATTTTGGGACACTTCATTTATTGCTAGGAAAGAAGTCTTAAGAGTCCCAGTATGTAAAAATATTAATTGATGACAAATTCTATGGTTAAGTTATCCCATACATACACAGAATTAATTGCACGCCAGATCGCATCGTAGCTTGTCACTTACAAGCAATTTCAACTAAACATTTTCCGGCAACACCATTCAGAAGCCTCCCATACATCACATACAAACTCATACAACCTGCTCATTACAAACCCACGCACCAATTACCCATGCTGAACTATTTGTCAGTATCGGCGTATCGCGGCCTCCGCCATCTTGTGTGTAAACGTCAGCGCGCGCTCCACCAATTACAAGCTGCGCCCGCGCTGACACAACAGCGATACCATAAACCTCTGCGCCATTTATAGATCGTCCCAATTAATGGTGTGCGGACATCTGATACTGGCTGTATATAAATCCTGGATAGCATGCGACGGTTAGGGATGGGGTTTTGGATCTGATGCTTGTTTTATGGAGCTGGACTTTCACCCATTGGTTGGTGTTAGAAGAATTACTAGCGATAGATAGACGCCAAACCTATTTAATAAATTGTAATCGGTTTTTCGATACGTTGAGAAAGAGTTTTTTTTTTTCTGCTAACTAACGATACATTAATCACATTAAAGAGGTTTTTTTTTTGTGCGACTACAATCTTTTTTTCCATTTTATTGGAGCCGAGTTCTCAATTGAAAAATTCCAAAGATTTACAAGGTTTATGATCAATCAAGAAAGGAGATCAGTCGTCAGATTTGCGGGACAGCAAGCTTTTCAAATAATACAGTAAAATTGCTCGCATTTAAAAACAGATCAGTTATTTCTCTAGTAAGTCAAGTTTGCTAATGACTTTAAACGTAAATAGTCGCAAATTAGACTAACCATAGTCTTGCGAAAGCCTTCTTTAATCATTGTATAACCTCATAATCCTGTTGAACAAAGACAACGATATAAACAAACAAGTAGCGGTCCCATAAAGAATATTTGATCTCTCGCTAAACCCATGGCAAATTGTATGTTTAACACAAAACAATGAGACTGATAAGGTAAGAGGTTCTAATCCACCTGATAATGAGGACATACAGCTTGTGCCAATCTTTGTTGGCTTTAAGATTTTTATAAGCCATGTTAGAGTGAAAATATACATTGAGATTCAGAATGTAATATCCTTCTTATTCTTGTAGTAATTTCTTATTTTGTTGCTAGAGCTAAACCAGCAGATGAGAGAGTAAACTCATCAGACGAGATCATAATCGAAAATTTTAGCATAGATAGGAATCAGAATCTTGTACATATTGTTGTCAGCAAATTTTATTTGATAGCACAAGTTTAGTATAAGCTTGGAAAAAATGTGTAGTATTCAAGAAGTTATATATATCTTTAATCAGATATAGTTAAATGTAGGCTATCATAAAAACTGCACAAATCATCCATATAGTACAAAAAAGAGAAACACCAAACTGAATCCGGAGTTCTATTTTTCCTTTCAAAAGTCAAATAAAGTCTTCAAATTAGAATCAAGAAATGCTGTGTAAATCTTCTAAAACCTCCGCACATTAACCACGTTTGCACCTTAGGACACCCATTCAATATAACCCACCACAATTTGTTCGAATGCCCTAGGCCACGTCGTAAGTACTCTCACGACCGAATGTCACTATACCATGTACAGGCCTAACTTAATATGTGCATCACGAACCAGCGTATATGGTCCGCAGAACCGCCCAGGACCTTCGGCCAATCGGGTTGAATTTAATCCCTATTGTATGTATATTGCGAGGACAGGGAATAAAATTCGACGTTGACGCGTCAAGTTGTTTTTGTTTGTTTAAATTGAAGTGGTATATTGAAGACGTCAACCGGAATGGTGCGGTAGTGATTTAATTTAAATAATTGTACTGAGGCTTAGTGGTTCCTTTGTTATAAAGAGAAGTTATATGATAATGTAGGATTGTAGTAGGGAAGGGATACCATCAAATATAATCACACTTTGGAAAGACGATACTGTTAATCTGCATTTTAATAAAAGATTCCCGAGTGACAATACTACGTCTACAACTTACTTCTTTCACCATTAAACCAGATCCAGTCATCACAATTTGTAATTCTATTGAAATTGCTAGTGTAGAAAGCAATTCGAGACATCCAACAACTTCTCAAGAGCAGTCTTAACTTAGATACTGTATCAGAATAAGAAGTGGCATCAAATAAAAGAAGCAATAGCGTCAAGTCGGTAAGGTACGGCTGCTGTACTATCAGGATCTAAACCACTCCTAGACCAAGCTATATATAAATTAAGGGACGTATCGACGCAGCATCAATCGGGCACGCCGGCATTCCCGCCCGATCGGTGATAAGACGTCAGCACGCGACTGGCCGTCACGGCAGCAAGATAATCCTCTCCGAACGTGGCGGATTTAAAAGTGCTTATCCCGACACTCTTCCGAAGAATCCCCTAAAACCTACAAATCAATCGTCCGCCCGCACTCCATAAATTAAGAGGCGAAACAATGACCCTAAATTATTGGAGCCGTCTCTTTTATCGGGGGCCGTATTGTTCGTTTTTTCCGTTCGTCTTACACAAATGAGTCTCGGCCGGACTTATTAGGTTTCGGAATTTCGCCCGCGGCAGATCGACAGGCGTGATACTGCTGGGAATGCGAGGAGGCTTCGTTACTGCACTTCCCGTTCGCACAATAAGCTAACGCCCTAATTGCGCTCATTGTCTGTCGCATCGATGTTAATGGGGCTGATGCGTTTAATGATTGCTGTATCTGGTATTCCATCAGGCTGTATTTTTCGCTAGCCGTTTATGCGGAGCATTAACATAAAACAAGGAGGTATGCGCCGGGGCGTCCATATTTCTGGGCCCGTCGTGACGCGGCCGCGGTATTGTGCGCGCGATACGGATCTGCGACGCATGCGCTACTGGATATTTAGAAGCTGTCGTCGTCGACTTAACGAGTGCTGCGTGCGCGGACATGCCCCGATCGCCTTTTGTCTGCCTTTATTTAGAAACCCGATATACGCCAAGATGGCCGTAAAGACTGGAGTCGGGAATGGCGATGCATCTTTGATTTCCATAACGTGCGCTAATTTAATAATAATTCTGTTGGCCGTCCGTATTTGCAGAAACGGGAAACGCTTGAGAATATTGAATAGTTTTTTTGAAAAAAGTCAAGTCTTCTTGACGCGTTATTGTTTTGCATTTTCATAGAGTTGCACAAAATTTCAAGTTACACATAGAGTAGCCTTCTGATTCCTCCCAGTCTCCCAATAACTTTTAATCTGCCCTCCGACCCGTTGTATTTTCCACCTAACCAACATCCCTTAATATCGACTCTTAGCTCGCAAAGTGCATTACATTCTAATAAAATTCATCCAATATCGCCGTAATGCGTTGGGACTGCTCGGCGTTCGCCATTAGAGACTTTCATAAATATTTTATTGGTCAGCGCTCATTACCACGTTGTCATTAGAGTGCCAGACGACCTGATCTCGTTATAAAATGGACTCGATTTATAGTTTTTGGTACTGAATAAGTTTCCTCTTTAGTGCCCATGGCTTTATACTTTAAGGTATGTTTGAAAGGAAATTTAGGATGTTGGCATTTTAGATTTTAGCACTCAATAAGCCAAGAATTGGATATTGAATGTTAATTGAAAAAGTTTATGTGCGAAGATTCTGAAACAATTGTTATTGTCACAAGAATATATTATAATTGGTATGTAAGTTGATCAGTATGATCTGTAAAACTATGGCAGGATTTATTCTGAATTAACCCCTAACGCAGACAGTGGGCGGTGTTGTAAGATTAACGTATGGTATTGTAGTTTCTTAAAGGAACCGATTTAGGCTTTTTTTTATTAGAAAGCCACTGTTATCGTGTTGATTCTTAGCTAGATTTGATGTATATCTATTGGGCAGTTTAGAAGTTATTCTGATATTAGGTGATTTTGGGTTTTTAGTCTCTTTAAAAGTTATTGTAGATTTGTTTCTTGAATTCGATTGCAGATATAGAACGGAGACAAACCACTTTAACTATTATAGCATCAATCTTGTTGAATAATGTACTGAGGCGTTATTAAGACATAGCTATGCAGTTCTGTTTACGGTGAGAAAAAAGACAGAGTTATATAACTCCCATAGCTTTGTCCTTCACACTCACCGTAAAATGAACTTCATAGCTTTGTCATAATAAACCCTCTGAACAGAGACTTTACCAGTTCAATATTACAACAAAAATGTCTTTGTCTCTAAAAAAACCTTATTAGAATCTCAGCAAATCTCTGTCCAGAATCTAACTATCAGAGTATGGTAATGAATTCTATCTATTCTCCTTAATCGCGGCGCATATTGTATATGCCGTATGCTATATGCTGCCCTGGCATATACGGGAGCCTGCAGTCGAGGATACTCGACAGGCGATATGGTAATGTAACTCGATCGGTGCATTCTCGGAGTTAAAGATGACCCTTAATGTGCATCTAAATAGTATAAAGTCTGGTTTGTGACACAGTGTTCGAGAGGTTAGGGAGCTTTGGAATTTTGGAGAAGTATTTTCTTCACAAGTTAGGATTGTATTTATGCAGGGCTTTTTATATGTCACTTCATCTATTACTAATGTTTTGTAAATCTTAAATAAGGTTAAAGTAAATCCGAAAACTATGTTATAACTCCTATTTTTTTCTAAACTTTGCAGGTTTTTTACTGATGTAAAGTAGTTACTTAAAATGAATTGTTTTTTTTTAGTTTTGACTCCTGCAATATACGAATCCTATTTATCATTATTTCACGGTAAAATATAAAAAAATAAAAGCTTAAACAATCAAAAACCTTAAGATTACAATTGAACCTCATTGAGAAGATTGTAATTATCATTATCATCAAGCGAAACCAGCAAGAAAACAGCCAATAGTGCCAACTAAAGCAAGTACTTCAACAAAAGCTCGTCAACTTCGTCGCCCGTGTGTCCACACTCGTGTTATGGTAATACAACCGAATACGAAATTGAACGGTGACCGCCGACCAGACGTGTGTTGAGAATTTCAGCGCGGACTTTATGCATTACTGATTTTCTCACTCACGGACTTATGGCTTTCAATTATATACGAGAAGTGTATGCTATTCCGTTTTAAAGTACCCAGTAGCTTTTAATGGTTTAGAGGAAGGTCAGGGAAAATGGCAATGTTATTTATTTGGTTGTTTTGGTGTGTTATATAGGTTTTCAATGATAAAACGAATGAGAGGTGAGCTGGTGGGCAGGTTCTTATAATTTGATATCAGGGGCCCTAACAATAGCTGCGTTTGTCGCGTGACAAAGTTTGGATAAGGCTCCGTCACCGTTTCACACGTAAATAAGTATGACAGTGACGGATGTTTAATCCACATTTGACACGCGATATAGACGCAGGTCACGCTACCATACTAGGTCCTCTGAAGAAGAAGTACGTATAAAACGTTTCTGCTTTATCATCGTCAAAATCAAATCTCGCGGGTGGTAGGACCTTGTGCAGGGTCCGTCCGGATCGCTACCACCATCTTATCCATTAACCTACCGCTAAACAGCAGCGTTCGCATTGTTATGTTCCGGTTTGGGGATAAGACAGCCGGTGAAATGACTAGCATAGAGGCATTCCATCTTAGTCCTCTGGGTTGGCAACGCATTTGCAGTCTTAGGATTGTATTGCAGTCTGAATGCGAATGTCTATGAGTCACAGCTTCCACTTACCATCAGGTAGCCTGTGTGCTCGCTTTATTCCCTATGCCATGCCAAAAAAAAAAACAACAGACATATGTCCATTGCTAGGTCTTCCTTCAGATCCTCACCGTGATCGTTCCTTGTCCATTCGAATCACGGCATTAATATTCTGATGGTTCCAACAGAAGACTAGCGCTGACTTTAACGCCAGCATATCGCTGATTTGCGACCATTTCGTGGCTTCTTGCTTCTTGTGCAATTGTTAATCTATTATTTGTTATGTATGTCACGATTTTTTAAATCGTATTCATTTACTGCTTTATGTTGCCGTGCTTTAGCTAGAGTTTTATCCTTCTTGACATGTATGAAATAATAAGGCCACTAGATAAAGTACTAATGGTCAGAATCTTAAGTAGAACACACTAGAAACAAATAATAGTCACAATCAAAAACCTGTTAAATATCAATACGTAACTGAAGTCAAGGATGTGATGTGGTACAATTGAGAAGTTTTAGCGATGGTGGTAAAAAACCTCCTAAAACTATTGAGTTTCGTAACTAAATTGACAATCAATTAGAACAAAAAACAGCATCGTATCGATTTATGATTGATTATTTCATTGTATACCACAAAAAAGCTATAAGGAACAATTACAACGAGACAAATTAATATACATACATTCATAAACATACACACACACCTTCGTTCCCAGAGTGGGGTAGGCAGAGCTACAGAATTATCAACAACTCTAAAAACTTGATGAGAATTCTGTAACCACATTTTGCGCAATCAGGCTAAGATACACCAGTGTATTAGTGACAGATGGCAAGCCCATCGCCTAACAAGCCTTTATTCCCGTAGTCGCCTCTGACGACATCCACGGGAAGACATGGAGTGGCACTATTGTATGCCTTAATATAGGGTGACCAAAAAACAGTCTTGTGATACATGAGTTGAGAAGTGAGTTTTATGTCGTATAAGGCTGCCTAATTTAGAAAGCACGCGCTAACATGTGTTTTGTGACGGGACTACTTAAACTCGCCCGGTAATAATTGCTTTATAGTTGAAAAGTGATTCGCTTAAGAGAATCACATCCCTTCTCTACTTCTCGATGTCTCACAGACCTTACTTTACAAGTACCAATATTTAGGATTAGACAAAACCGCAATTATTATTTTTGGCTTTATGTTCGCTTACAAACTATTTATTCGTCGAATTAGAAACATAAATGAAGTTAACCAAAAATTTATTGTCATCATCGTAATAAGTTTATTTTTTCATACCTTACCCTAACACGAATAAAAAAAAAAATTGTCCCAAACGTTCTTAAAGGGCAATTATTAATTAATTTATCGCATGCACCATCTGACACGAAATCCGCCACTCTCCCAACTCTTGCGCACCCCACTTCAAAATCATTACTCATAATCGCGACGACCGATCAATCTTGTGTCGTCGCCGGAAGCCACCTTGCCTATCCCGCGTTAGTATTGGGGTTCCGTGGGGCAAGAACCCTAGTTTACTAACCTATGTCTAGAATAAGACCTATAACATCATCTACATAGATGTATGGTGAAACTAGACCGTGGTTGAATGACTGAAGATACAGTGTAATATTTTATAGTTAAAAGTAAATTTGTTGTAACAATCCGGATTGACCCTGCACAAGGTCCTACTGGTTACCTATCTTAAGTTCTAAAAACTTTTGTCCGATGTTTGGTTAGTCCGAATTTTTATTTGTCCGAAAATCTTTTTGTAAGTTTCCTGGATTGTTATAAAACTAACCTATATCTCTTTAAACATTTTGAAAATTGAATGAGTTCAGAGAATAATTATTTTTAGGACAAACGACTGCTTGAATGATGATGTTGCGAGTGGGAGGACCTTGCACAGGGTCCGTCCGGGTTGGTACCACCATCTTATCTATTAACCTACCGCCAAGCAGCAGTGTTCGCATTGTTGTGTTCCGGTTTGGGGATAAGACAGCCGGTGAAATGACTAGCATAGAGGCATTGCATCTTAGTCTTTAGGGTTGGCAGTGCATTTGCAGTCTTAGGATTGCGGTCTTGTGAATGCGAATGTCTATGGGTCACAGTTTCCACTTACCATCAGGTGGCCTCTGCGCTCGTTAGCCTTCTCTATGATATAAAAAAAAATGTCGGATAAACGAAACGGCGGACAAAAGTTTTTCGAAATTTCTATGGGTCAATAACAAATGTGGAACCCACTCTATTCGCCCCGGATCACTCTTATCCCCTATTATGTTTACATTTGACTGATAGCCCAGCCCGACCCACTTCGTAGCACGCGAGCGGCCACGGGGATATTTGACACTCCGATAATATCTGAAGGATTTCTGGCTTTAACTCGCGTGTTCCTTTATTATTTTTGTTTAACGGTGGTCAGTCTTTTAGTGTTGTGGGTTTAAATAGTTCACAGAGTAAGCACGGAAGATTCTGAAACCAGTTTATATTAATAATGCTGAGTAATAGTAATAGAAAAATATTACACAAAAAAAAACATGCAGCCTTTAACTTAACTAATAGACAGGATCAGTCTCAGCGCTTGCTGTAGGCGCGCTCCGGCAGGATCTCGCTCTCACATCACTGGTTTTCAGTCCGTCCCTTATGTTCGCTGCATTAGGGTGACGGACACTTAGCTGAAGGCACCAATAATGGACACTTAACTCAAAGATCACCTAACTTCAAAAATCATAAGGTTAGAAATCGACCGTCTCAAAATAAGTAATGTACCAAAAGAATCAAGTGTCCTTGTTCATTACTGGCTCAATCAATCAATAAATAAATTAGGCGTTCAATCAAGATGTATGAACCAGCTAAGAGAGATTTTCTTCTTGTCGAAGAAAATTTATTAAAATAGCTACCGTAAAACGGGGTAAGTAGGGACACAACCTAAAATTAAGCATATGTTACTAATTATAAGACTAAAATTATTTCCAATAGACATAACGTTATTGTCCATTTAATACTTGTTCTAATTTATTTTAGTCCGACAACTATGAATTTTAGTAAAATCTAAGAAAATAGAATACATATATTTTATTTTATTTTATATTAATCTACAAAATACGCTTCGCCACTTAAACATAGGTACTTTGCACGATTGAGTTTAAAAAAGTAAAATTAATTAAAGGAAAATTTAGTAAAAAAAAAAATGTACAGTTTTTAAATATTTTATTTGGAAAAGACTAGATTTTTGTCTCTTTCTTCTGTTGATACACTGGCAGCATACCAACAGCCGCATAATGATCCCAGATAAAAATAAAAGTCGATGGCGAGGTGTCAAACCTTAAACGGAGAGCCTCCGCGCTAAACGACATGCGCGTGCGCTATTTCTGCCGCAAATGGTGCGCCTGAGTTGCGATCATTGAGTCAATATTTTAATGACTTAGAATCAAATTCATGCATGTCGCTGGATAAATGTGTCATTTTTAATGTCATTGGTTGAAACATATATGCAACAGCTTCTAGCAATCCGCCCTCGTTTCGCTTCGGTTTAAGTATGTGAGTAAACGGCAATATACAAACAAATAGAAAGACAGACAGACGTGAAAAGCTTCGTTTTAATTAGCCTAACAATGTGTTAATTTTAAGTAAATTTTCTTAGTTATTTAGTGTATGTATCAACAACATCTATTATAAAAGATAATCTCACAGTTCTAAGAATAAAAAAATAAGCAGCGGATTGAGAACAATGGACTCCATGTCACCACATATTAGAGAGATTGAGTTCTGAATTCCTCAAAAATCTAAACATGTTAAACAAAAGAACAAAACCCACTCTTAACCCCTCAGGTGTCCTACGCACAACATGTGTGCGTAGATTTTTTGACATTACGTGACTTATTCATTTGACATAAAGTTTAATTTTGATGTACATCAATTTTGACATATCGCTCGACGGGTTAATTGTCAATGCAAAAAGAGTACTCTTCCAAAGCAAACCCCTATAAATCCATTAAAAAACATCTCCCTAACATAAATATCTCAACTCGCGGTAAGGCCTTCGGATTCCAAACTAAGAAAATATCGCACCCGAATTCCCCTCTGACGGGGCAAAGGGAAAAAAGCGCGAAAATGAAAAAAAAATGCATTCCGCTGTCAAGCCCCGCCCATGCGCCTGCGCCGGCAGGTGAATGCTGCTGTGATTTGCTCTTTTTACTCAGAATATATTTAAATTTTAAATATTGATATACAATGGGAGTGACAGCGCGTCTTTGCAGCCAGTGATGGTTGTGAATGGTTCTTTACCTGCATAGCAAGATTTCATTTCTGTGATGTATGGCAAATTTATGTATGATCAAGAATAATTAGTTTTTTTATGTTTTATGGATTTCCATGAATTTGAATTTGTTGCGAACTCAACTTGTATGCTCTATGCAAGTCAATTTAGAGATGTAAAATAAAAAGCAGACACATTTTTTTGCAGTTAAAGTAACGTGATACATGTAATAAATTAATTGTACAAGAAATCAAATGATTTTTCGATTAAACACTAAACCGAAATTAAACCGATAAAAATACAAGTTTATGTTATTCTTGTTAATGGTTTTCTAACAATATGACGATGTGTGTTTAATTATAATAACCAATATTAATTATCATCAAGCTGATTGAAATGCAAATAATAACACAAGAAACCTGATAAATTAATCTAACAAAAGCACATATCACACTAATTATTACTATTACCAACTTGAAAAAAAACGTAGAGCAACAAATATGGGCATGTAAGTGAAGCGAGCAAGAGAAAGACATACAACAATGAACAATGGGGGCATAAATCAGTATAATTAGTTTTGCCTCTGCGCAGGAGTCATTGGTCAAACGCGTAGAAACCCCGCCTCCCGAAGGCATGTGGTGAATTGGATCAAACGTAATGTCAGCAATGGGAATGCATTCCGGTGATGGTTCGCGGAAATAATGTGGCAGTTATATCGACGTTATAATCTTGGAAGTATTGCATAAACTAAAGCCAGCATTTTTAAAGGAAAGCTTAGCGTGGACATGATCAGTTTCATTTCGACTTTCTAATTGAACCGAAGCCAGGTCAAATTTATTTATGATTTCAAAATATTTAATTTTTCAATTCCGTTTGGCCAAAATATTTTTGGTCGAAAATGTATCATTTCTCAAATTTTCGTTTCCCAAAATGTTGTTTCTCGTCGCCGTTGATTTTTTTGGAGTAAGTGTAACCTAATCTAATAGACGTAGCAAGCGGTTTCGATATCCCGGATATAAATAAAAAAATACAAGATTCTTTTCGGGAAATGAAAAATTGGGAAATGATACATTTGACCAAAAATATTTTGGCTAATCGGCAGGCTCCCGTAAAACGTGCATAACAAAAAATATCTAATCATAACTTTTTTATAAATAGACAAGCAAACAAACCACCTGATGGCAAGTCGCATTTGAGACTGAGTTTGCATTCTCAAGGCTTCAATCTACAGACTGTAATCATAAGATTGTTGCCAATCCTAGGGTCTAAGGTGGAATACCTCTATGCTAGTAATTTCACCGATTGTCTTTTCCTCACACCGGAACACAACAATTAATTGGATACTTTGCATCATTTGTTATTTTACTGTTTGTACAATGAAGTATTTTATATGTATAGATAAGTTAATTCCACTCACTAAAAATAATGCTCATTATTTATCTAATCAAATTAAATACAAAATAATTATTTCTTAAAGTAACCTGTCTCTGCTATATCATTTAAGTCTCCTTCACACGTTCAATACCTTTTCATTCATTCTTCGACACTGTCAAGCGGCATAAAACACGTCACGGGGCCTATTCTAAGATTGACGCAAGAAACGATATGAACGTCAGCTAGACGGGAGAGCTGAATGGGTGTAGCTACTGTTACCGTAGTTAAGGATTCTGTAGACATTTATTTGCAAGAAGTTTCTAAGAGGACTTTAAAGGCATGTTATTGAATTAAATTTATAATGATTTAATGTTTTACAAGTACTTTATGGATGATTTTACTTTTTCGGTTACGTCTTAGCTATCGTAAAATTAACGTTTAATTCACTTAAAATGCTGATTAATTTTAGTTCAGTATTTTTATATAATTAGGAGTGTAAAAGACATGGTTTCGGACCACATAATGGTTATTTTAACATCCAACATAAAAAAGGTGCTAATAGTTTAACGTGTATATCTGTGTATCTGTGTCCACGTGTGTTTATGTCTACCTGTAGCGTCGTTGCTCCCAAACAAATAAACTAATGTGGCGCGGCTTTTTTTGAACAAAAGCCGTTTTAATGGGTATGTTTTCTAGCTAGGTTTTATTAAAATCGGTTGGGCCGTTTTAAATATATGAATTAATGAAATACTGGGTGTTTAAAAAAAAAATATATTAATTAGACTTAAATATAAGTTTTGTATCACTATTTGGGATCTCAGACGTTACTGGCGAGTGAAATTGTTTTTTTTTTCAATTCAAACTGACAGTGTATGACAGCCATATCATAAATTACCATATAAATCAAGTATAAGGTATCTATTTGTCGAGATTTTTAACACGTTTCCTGTGCATGCCCCATATTATGATTCATTTCGTGGTATAAACTACGTGTGAGTACATCACATGTGAGGCACATCACCTTGAAAACTGGAAGGGTTATAAAAATATGCACGTGTCAGCGAAAGAAAAAACTGTTTGCACGTATGAGTATCAATATTTATTGTCAGTTATCAGTTAACGTGCTAAATTTAGCTTGATCTTTTATCCAGACAAATACGAAAACAGGCCCAGGCTTCCATCTCAATCTTCCCTTCCTCCCCTGGGAACCGGTTAGTTAAAAATAATCACTAAGATAGAAAACTTGAACCGACCCCGGATTAGGGGGTGATGTGTTACTCACCCGGGGCTACCCATCAGTCTCATTAGAGGGAGACAGATGGCTATTTGTCCTGATAACAGAGGAAGACAGGCTGTGATTTGTTCTGATATAGTGACAGGTGGATATTTTGTGTAAAGAAATAGAATAAAATAGTACTTATTGGATAAATTTTAATGGGATATGCTGTCAACGGACTTAACAAACTTATGAATTATACGTATAAAAAAGAATAGAATAGAAATCCTTGAATCTTTTTTTTATGAAATTTGGTATGGAAATAGCTTTAACCCCGGGAAAGGATATATATGGTATTTTTTATTCGCAATAAATTACTTTTACAAGGACGTGGTCGCGGGAAACTGCTAGTATAAAATAATTATTTGCTATAACAAGAGAAAACGTGAAATATGAATTATTTGCAGAACCCTAAAACCCACTCGTTATTAAAACCAAATAAAATTGTTACAAAATTCCTCATAAATTATACAATTAATAAACATAGCAACACCCAATATGTGTCCGCGTTCACGCGCCAAATAAGACCTTATTGCGTCCACATAAAGGTGTCGGAGACATTTAATTTAACAAGGGCAAACGGTTATCGGGAATTTAAATAATAAAATCATTTGCATTAGAATAGCCGCTTTCTAAGATCCATAGTATAAAAAAAACTTTGTTCAGTTTTAAACTTTATGTTTACACCATAGAGGTTAAACTTTGTAGTTATATGTCCGATGAAAGAAGTTCAGTTTTAGATCTACTAAACCGATTTCGATGAGGTTATTGACTAATAACGTCGCGAGCGACACTATTTAATTCACAATTTAAGTTTTTGTATCAATGTTTTGATAATTATCCGCCTACATTTTCAGTTTGAAAAGAGTTAAGGGTTTTTTTTTATGAGATACTATGTAATTTACATTTGTTTATGCAACAAACATTTTATCGGTAAAATTTTGTTCCGCTATGTACCAATATGTCTTTTTGTGTCGTTAGTAATTTATTTTCATAATAAACAAAAATATCTGCATTTTTTTTTACCGAAAGGTCTCGTATCGAAAGGATTAAATATTGAACAGAGATCTATTTCCCTCACACCGTTATTTGTCTGTTTATCTGTAAGCAGTCTTTAGCTTGTAAACAAAATGAGTCTTGATATTTGTTTGTTTTTTGTGGAGAGCACCAAGTACACAAAACTAAAAGATATCACCAAATTTAGTTTACATAAACTAATCAACTGTGATCATTAAAATAAATCACATTTAAGACATACAATCGTGACTTTTTTTTTACTAACATCTGGACATATTAATTAAGAACTCAAGGACAAATAAGTGTTCTTACAAAAAGTTAAATTATAGATCATAGTAACAGCAACCATTTTGTTTTTATTGAGGTAATATTTAAGTTATTCATTACTTATCATGTAACATCAGTATAGATTGTCATTTATCACTATTTAACTGTCAGGAGTCTTATAATATTGTTATAGGTAAAACGATTAAAAAAAATTAAAAGTCTATCAACAGACTTAATAAAAAAAAGGATACACATTCGATGGTTCCCTTTTTAGCTTGATCAAAATTGGTTTATAGCTTCATTAGCTAGGTTTTTCATATAGTATTAACACTGAATTAAAAAAAAAAATGTAAAAAATTCTTCGTTCACTCGGCCCTCGAGTTGTCCCCGTGATGGATGCCGCGACACAATCAAATCAAACACAATTTCAAGCATCATGAATACCATTCCCATTTTAATGTCTGTTTACCCGACTGCCGAAGAAGGATAATGTGTTTATCAGCCTACATAATGTATGTTTGTTTCTTTGTGGCGCTCTAGAAACTAAACGCGTGGATCGATTTGGATGATTCTTGTGGTAAACGATTTATCTTAATCTTGTGAGCGTCACTAAAGATATGACAGTAATCAAAATTCAATATGGCGGCAACCAGGCGACATATTGTTAAAAAGAAAAGTCGACGAATTATGCCAAATGGGGTATATTTGAATAGGTATTTAATAATCATTTAGGTTTCTTTCATCATTTTTCATTTTGAATGATCATTTAAGACTTATAAAGATATGCCATATATAAATAAAGGATGTGCCTCGAATAAGCAAGTGTAGAAGTATGCTCACAACATTATCATCATCAAAAATCTAACTTTATACGAATATTATCTTGATAATTAAGTACTGATCTAATTTATGTATCTAATCTAATCTATTACAAATCAAATCTTAATAATTAATTACCGATAATTTATGGCATCGCTAAGACAGTCATAAAAATTATAATATCATGGTACAATCTCACTAAAATTTACCTAGTCCTAAACTAAGGTCTAGGCGGTTACCTATCTTAACTTCGAAAAACTTTTGTCCGAAACCGTTTATCTTTCCTGGATTTTTATAAAACTAACCTTACCTACAGATTTTGTAAGTATCTCTCTTAAAACATTTTAAAAAGTTAATGAGTTCAGTTTTTTTTTTCTGACAAATGAAAATCTCGGACAAATGAAACAGAGGACAAAAGTTTTCGAAACATCGATAGGTTCCGGTCTAGGCTTGTACTATGGAGATTAAACAAGGATAAACATATTCAAATATACACAATAAAAAAAAAACAAATACTTACGCTCATCACACTAATATTTACCCATACCGGAAATCAAACCCACGACCGTTAGCTTCGTAGGCAGGGTCGAAATTAAAAAAAAAACAAGATACATTTTACACGTCGGTAATGTACAGTGAATCTACCAGCGCTTCGGACAAGACCACTATTGCGGAGAAGAAGCGCCGGAAGAAACTCCAGCCTTCTCCAGGTCACTACCAACGAGATTAAACGCCTCGTCAATGACCAATAATGAACTAATTATGCTCACTTACTTACCAAGACCACATCTACTAACTGAAGGAGTGTTTCGAGGAACTGTTTAGACTGGTGCCAACGGATTCATTCCACCATCGCACTTGGGTAAGGACAGAAAAGTTGGACCATAGTTAAGCGCAGTTAACCATATAAACAACGAAGACGAAAAAAAATCCATTGTGCAACGAAAAGTATCCCTACAATTGTATAGTTAATTTTCGTGTCACAACGGAAAAGTTACATGGAAAATTAAATTGAGTGAGTTAGCTTCTCGTCATCGGCAAGACGTTTATTCCCATTTGAGTCATGGCGCTCATTACAAGCCGGTTCTCTAGAACATTTCCGCCCTCAAGCCAAGCCAAAAAGCATTATCTCAAGTTCAAAAACCAAAGCAGTTTGAATTCAATTTCATTAGTTATGAGGTTGTTATTGCTACAGGACTTTTTTCCGAGATGCCTATTGGCTTAGTAGGGCAGATTTCTGGAGCGCACTACAGGAATTTGGAATCAACTTCCTGCTGAGAAATTTCCAATGCCCTACAATATTTTTATTTTTGACGACGCGCTGGCCTAGTTGGTAGTGACCCTGCCTACGAAACTAGCGGTCCTGGGTTCAAATCCCGGTAAGGGCAGATATTTGTGTGATCAGCGCGAATATTTGTTCCTCAGTCATGGATGTTTACTATGTATTTAAGTATATATTTCTCTATATAAGTATTTATATCCTTGTGTAGTACCCATCATACAAGCCTAGAGCTTAAATTGGGAATAGGTCAATTGGTGTGACATTGTCCCCTGATATTTATTTATTTCAAGACGGTTCTCTAGAACATTTCTGGAGCGTACTACAGGAATTTGAAATCAACTTCCTGCTGAGACTTTTCCAATACCCTACAATATGGGGTATCAATTTCATCGTCACCGGCAACGCATTGGTAATTGCAAATGTGCTTCCCAACAGGAGAGAAGTGGTCACATCCGCTCGTCCCTTTAATAAAAAAAAACCCTAATAATACCAACATTTACTAATATTAAAAAACAAAACATCGTAAAAGCTTCGTTCCCCACTCGGCCCGCGAGTTGTCCCCGTGATGGATGCCGCGACACATCCATCACCGCTGATCGACAAGACGCGATTCATAAAGGTATTAATTCGAGCGGCGACGTTGATTGATTTTTACGATATTAACGCGATATATAATTACGCGTGACGGTTATCTGTGGTGTTCCGCTTGCGAGCGTTGTTTTTTTTTGGAATGTTATACCATACTTAAATTGAATACTTACATTAATAATTTCTAATTTACTTTTAAGTATTATTGTACCTAATTAATAATTGAAAAAATGACCTTCTGATGGAGTTTCTTGCGGCGCTTCTTCTCCGCAATGATGGTCTTGTCCGAAGCGCTAGTAGATTTACTCCATATTACCGACGTGTAAAAGAGCCCTCATGTGGCCAATTTACTGAATAAATATTTTGAATTTTGAATTTTGCATAACATTGTTTTGCTTCGCAACGTGGCTGGCAAGAGCTGGATGAGAGTGTCCACGAATCGTGCTCGTTGGCGTGCAATGGGAGAGGTCTATGTCCAGCAGTGGACTAATATAGGCTGATGATGATGATGATTGTTTTGCTATAATTTTAATACATTTAATTTTGGTTATCACTTAAAACACAAAGCATATGAAACTCATGTACGGGCATGAAATGATAGATGAATATAGAGTAAGCGAAAGTGGTATGTTTGGACCGGTGGCGTTCTATAGTCTCTGCTCTGCCATTGGGAGATAGGCTTGAACGTTTGTGTATGTGCATGTATGATTTAGAAGAGTGATCATTTAGTACTAAATTGGTATTAAACTAGAAGAAAACTAGAGACGTGAAGTAATTCGTAATTGTAATCACATTGGTTTAAGGTCTAAAACGGAGGCTTTTATAATTAATTGCAAGTTAAATGTTATTTTCTAGTCTTTATTTTGATAAGTGCCATTAATATGAAATTTATAAAAATAAAAATAAATTTTACTTTTAACGCTTATCAGAAATTTTAGAATAACTCTTACTCAAATTAAAGTAACAGTCCACATGAGGTTACAATAGGAATAAACCTGAAGACTGTCCATTATCGATTGATTTATTAGTATAAATTGGCCTGTCACCGAGTTTTTTGTTTGTATGAGATGTATGACGCAGAAGAGGGGTCAGTTTACGCAACACCTATATAAAAACGGATCTATTATCAGTGAAATCGTACTGACGTAAGAATGTGATAAATAGAGACGGCATTTTAAAAATGTTCAGTTAGGACGTTTATACATTTATAACCCCAAAAAATAAACGATGAAATAAATATAGATCTCTTTTTAACTGGCTTAGTTTTTTTTTGATTATTTATTTCAAATTAAATTCTTTAAAAATATACAATTACATCAGTTCTTATAACAACGATCTAAAACTTTTTTTTTACTTGTTAGTTGGACACCAACGACGGTAAAGTCGTATCTGATCTATTCTAATTTCAAATGCTTTTTACGTCATTTTGGAAATTTTCATAACGTAGTAAATGATGATATGCCATAAAAAAACCAGCCAAGTGGTAACTATAAAAAAACACGTTTGTTGTCCCCCCTTAAATATTTATTTTATTCTGTTTTTGTTATTTGTTGTTATAGCGGCAACAGAAATACATCATCTGTGATAATTTCAACTTTCTAGCTATCACGGTTCGTGACATACAGCCTGGTGACAGACATATGGACAGACGGACAGTTGAGTCTTAGTAGTAGTGGGTTTTTACCCTTTGGAAACGTAACCCTAAAAAGCATGTTTTTATGAAAAAACTTTAAGATAAAATTGTATATCTACTTAATATAATGTCTGTTGTCTGTTTATACGTTGGGTCTGCCGAGGGGCTCCATCCATGGGGCCCTCGTGACGGCTACAAATGATACTTGTTGCGTCCAGACAATGGAAAGATCTAACAATATCACCGGGGTGCTCCGGGCAATAAGTCCGGCGTTATCCAGCGAAATGTATTGATTGTATTAAGTACAAGATATTTTAATACTACGCTGATTTGTAAAAAATAAAGGCTATTTTTACTACTATAATTAAAGAGATTCGTTCATTTAACGTTTACACCATAAATAATAGACCAAATTACGTCAGAATACAAAAACCTGTCCAAGAGGTTCTGTATTTAATATAATATGGTTTGGAAAACGCAAAAGAAAATACTCATTTTGTTATGAACTTTATAATTTATGCTATAAGATCCATTTTGACTAACATAAATTTTAGTAGAGATTTTTAAAGTTTTTTGATATTTTTTTTCAAAACTGTAAAGTAAAACCGTAAAAAGTGCAGACAGCCCTTTCATATGACACCCGTTTGCTTTAATCAAATCACAATCACGGAACTTTAAAAACTACCTAATATTAAAACTAAACTAATTAAAATAACTTAAATTACTATTAACCCGTCGAGCGATATGTCAAATAAAATATCAGGGGACAATGTCACACCAAGTGAACTAGTCCCAATTTAAGCTCTAGGCTTGTACTATGGGTACTAGACAACGATAGAAATACTTATATAGAGAAATATATACTTAAATACACAGTAAACATCCATGACTCAGGAACAAATATTCGCGCTCATAACACAAATATCTGCCCTTACCGGGATTTGATCCCAGGACCGCTAGCTTCGCAGGCAGGGTCACTACCAAGTAGGCCAGCGCGTCGTCAAAAATTAAACTTTATGTCAAATGAATAAGTCACGTAATGTCAAAAAATCTACGCACACATGTCATGTTATGCTTAGGACACCTGAGGGGTTAAATAGATAAATATCTCAAATAATAATGATGACTCCTTATTTTATATCTGGTATCTTAAACGGTTATGGAACCTAGTTAGGAACCATCCTGAAAGAAATATAATTTTAAAAAAAATCCTTCAATAAAAAAATGTTATTCTGTCTATGAAATAACAAACCAACAAACAAACTATTTTATACATTGATATTTAAATAGGAACATATAGATAACACACGGATGAATAATAAAGTGAATCATTTAAGCTTAATCTATTTTAAATGATCAATCTATTGATAACGGACTGACAGTCTGATAAGCTGAAATGTACTATATCTGGTAATTCCCCAATTGACATAAATACTTTATTTATTTCACTTCTGTTGATGTAAGTACTCAAGTCATTATCCTTAAGTGGTTTAAAGTTCATTCCATCTTACATGCCTTACTTAGTAAACATTTGTATAACCTCAAAATGCATAGTTTTGGATAAAACAGCTTTTTTATGGTAATAGAGCCTCTTAAGACTCCAATTTGCACATAATATCGCACTGCCAGTTGAAAAGTGTAGTAACTCAAAATACAAGCGTATTTTAAAATCAACCTTAATACAACGTCTACGAGCTTGTAACAAAACTAACAATGTTTTTGAGTTGATGCTGTCTTGATCTGGCAGTGCGATATATCGATTTGACAATTATTTTTTTGACGAATTGTTAATTTAAATAGGCGGAAAACCAGCCAAGTGCGAGTCGGTTTTTTTATTTTATTTTATTCTATTTTAGTATTTGTTGTTATAGCGGCAAGAGAAATACATTATCTGTAAAAAATTCACAGTCTAGCTATCACGGTTCGTGAGATACGGCCTGGTGACGGACAGACGGACAGCGGAGTCTTAGTAATAGGGTCCCGTTCTTACCCTTTGGGAATGGAACCCTGAAAAGAACATTTTAGGTTACAAAAGTGTTTAATAAATACGACAAGTAAGATGGTATGAACTATATGGAGGTTGTTATTTTAAAGTCGCTTTGCGGGTATTGAGCTACAAGAAGGTTTGATGCAGCAAAATGCAGCAGAGAAACGCAAGTTTTTTTTTTCACAATTATTCGCGTGAATCACAGTCTCCAGCTTTGTTTTATGCACAGTGATTAAAAAAGTACCTATATTAATTGCACTGGTTTACTTCTGCACTAACATAAAAAAAATACAAATTCGACAGCTCGCCCAATTAGCCCACGGCGATTTATGTCGTCTTTCGGCCTCGCGTGTCGATACGTTCGGCCAATTGATTGTGATCCGTGAGTTGTTCCAATTTAATTATTTAATTACATTTTGATTTTTGGCGATATGCTCGCCGATTCATTAAGGTGCTGAAATAAAAATATTGCGGATGTCAATAGTAATTTGATAAGAAGAATACTTGATTGCGCAAGTATTGCTGCAAGTTTTGAAATAAAGCCATATGCAAGACAGAGATGCTGATATTTGCCACTCACTCTTACCCATAGTTGCGTCTCAAAACTTACAGCAATAATTTGCAAGTGTTGATGCAGCCTTAGACAAAAAAATCGTTATCTAATTAGTATTTCACATAATATGGATATTATTAGAAATAAGAGTTCAACGAAAAAAAAAGTGAGAGATGATTGATACGATTTTATGTTCAAATGCCATATGCGGCTAACCGACTTAGATCCAATATATTTTTATGACCTCAAGTACAATATACATTCGTAAAACTGGTAGAGAATGCCATGAGGCATTGAACTTAATGCCTCTTGTACTCAAAAAAGTTAAATAATTATTAAGAATATAACTATTTTAAGAAATCGATTAAAATTGATATCATGCTGTTTACTAGTTTCTTTTACAATTGTTATCTAATTAATAAATAGATAAACTTTAGTTACGTTGAATTTGAATTCTTATTATGTAAGAAATCCACCTCTCCAATAACCTAGTATCTGGCATAATTGACCGCATCCAATAGCTCGTAAAAAGTCAGATACCACGTTGTCTGCGGCGCCTGTGTGCCCGATAGCCTGAGTGGGGAGGATGGCTATCCCCACTCAGGCTATCGATAGCCGATACCTGGTGATAGCTAATGCAATATGTGGGAATATTCAAACGTATACGTTTCTAAACGCATTGTGTTACAGGAGAAGATTATACTGTTATAATTGCTAATAAGTAATAAAAGTTACTCTCAATAAAAGTGGTAGAGCTATAGGAGTTATTTATATTTCTGGTATTCTAAGCAATAAAAACCATATCGTTTTTGACCTGTTATGGTATGGTTTTTATGAAATTTTGGTAAAAGTTGTAACGTCTCATTACTTTGCAAACACCTCGTATCTCATGTTTCGTAACGAACGGTTTTAAACTTAAATTACAAGAGAATTTAGTTCAAACTCATACTTATCGAAATTTCAGATACGATTTTTTTCTAAAGTAGTAACGATAATTAATCTTTACATAGTATGAAATACATCTGTCCGTTTGTATGTATGCTTAGATCTTCCAAACTTCATGCGGCTTTTAATGTGGTTTTCATTACGTTTTAAGAGGAACTATTTCATGTATAAATTGAGGAATTATGTACGACTTATACAGAAAACTTACATACTTAAACCGGAGCAAAGCGAGGGCAGGTCGCTAGTTATAGTATAAGTAGTTAAGTGAATAAGTACATATTTAATGTTGTATAAAAAGTTTTATTCTGAAATTTTGTCGAATCCATTCGTATATACATATGGAGAATAGAATAAAATAGTAAAACGTTTATTCAACAAACACATCAACACAGGGGTACATCATAGAAAAGATATAATAACGTAATACAATCACTTCTTATCTCCTAACAAGCGACACCATTAAATTAATTATTGGGGCGGCTTCTTTCTAACAGCGTCTCATCAAATATGAAACTGTATTTCATAAGAAAAAGGATGGCACTCCGATCCCATTAATAATTTGCGCGAGCGAGAGCACCCGTCAGAGATTGAGATAGCATCACATTGTCGCACGCGCCGACAGCACAATGCAAGCGCGCGTCCGCGCCTGCGCGCTACTGACACGCCATGACAGCTGTGTCACTGCACAGCCATGTAAATGTTAGTTTGGTTTGACTTTTTTGTATTAAAATCATACTTGATAAAAAGGCTTATTGTAAATCATACTACTGGACTTCTTTTTCAACTTAGAGTTTAAAGGAAACTCCAGATTACTTTTTCTATATGTCATAATTTCATTAACCATAATGAATTCTTTTTTATGTATTTTAGAACAAATTAGTTCTTCCACACTTTGCACAAATAGGCTTAGATGTTTACCAGCGTATTAGTGACAGGTTGCAAGCCCATCGTGTGGTTATAGAATTAAGAACAAGTTTTAAAAGTTGTTGGTAATTCTGTAGCTCTGCCTACCCCACTTTGGGAATGAAGGCGTGAGTTTATGTAGATATGTATATAGTTCTTCCATCAGTTGTCATTACAAGTACAGACAAGTTTTTGTTGCCAACTATAAGTCATTATGTGCTTATGAAGTCAAAAATAATTCAAACACGGTAGGTTTCCGTTTTGTAAGTTTAGTGGAGATTCTGTCACCACCTTCCGACTCAATCAGATCAGAGTGGTTATTATGACATAAAGCTATACAGCTCATTTTACGTTGAGCGCAAAGGACAGAGCTATAGCAGTTATAATGCTCATTTTCTCTCAGCGTAAACAGAACTGCATTGCTACGTCATAATAACCCCCAGATCTTAGATGTTGAAGTATTTTTTCCTTATTGTCCCCGGATATTTAATACTTAATAACGCGCGCCTAGCGCTGGCCTAGTTGGTAGTGACCCTGCCTACGAAGCGAGCGGTCCTGGGTTCAAATCCCGGTAAGGGCAGATATTTGTGTGATGAGCGCGAATATTTGTTCCTGAGTCATGGATGTTTTCTATGTATTTAAGTATTTATTTCTCTATATAAGTATTTATATCGTTGTCTAGTACCCATAGTACAAGCCTAGAGCTTAGTTTGGGACTAGGTCAATTGGTGTGAGATTGTCCCCTGATATTTATTATTATTATTTATTTATTATTAATAACGGAAGGCAGATATTATAATGTGTGATGAGCGCGAGTATTTGTTTGCCTAGAGCTTAGTTTGGTGCTAGCTTGTCTGATTGTCCGTTGATATTTAAATATTTTAAAATTTAAACTGGTTTTTTCCTTGAATCAAACCCTTCACTTAAGAGGCCGTACACGATTTATTGACCGTTTTGCTTATTTTTGTGATTTAACAGTTAAAATACTGCTTTTCTATAAGTTTTAATGCTCAACATTAAATATCATTTAAGTTATGATCGAATAAATGAGCTACGAATAAATGAGCCACTTTTTTATTTTTGTCGAATATCAAAATGCGAGATTTAGGTTGTTTTAAAACATTATTTATTGCCAATTTTTTTGAACTTTTTGGTTATTTTTTTTAGGTAATGGATTGATTATGAACTAAAGTTTATTTCTATTGTTTTAATTTTATAAACAAGAGTTCTGAGTAGCCGAAATAAAAAATATTTTTTGGCCGTTTTCTATAAAAAATTACCAAGTTTATTTATTTTTTTACTCGAAAAATTTATTTGAAAGTGGTAAAAAGTAATTCATACATTCTTTAGACGACTTTCACAGCAATACATTGTAAATTTTTCATACCGTTTAGACGTCAAAACGGTTCATGAATATGTGACATTCTAAACCTCTTCCAGCTAAATTCACATAACAGTCGCCAGTGTCAGGTCGATTAATCAAAATAAAATAATGAAAACAGAAAAGTAGCTCATACATTCGATAAAATTAGAATTTATCTTTCGTGTTGTGTAATAAAACTTGTAGAAATACAGTATTTCAACTGTAAAATCACGTCTGGAAAATCACGTAAATCAGCGATATCGGCAAAATTTCGTGTACGGCCTCTTAAGTAACGAAGCAATCCAAATACAATGTTGATCCCGTGATGATCAATGGCCACCTAACTCGTTGATAGCGACTGTCTGTTATCAGTCCATCAATCATCTGATACGACGACCAAAGCCCTGATAAGCTCAGCGCTTTTGCAATAAGCTTGTATTGGTTTTTTGTGTAAGTTTTGAGTTATGTCTGGTGTTAAGCAATTTTAATTAAAGTTTTGAAGTTAATTTCTATCTTCTATTCTCAACATTACAATTTGAGAAAACGGAAAGTTTCCAAGTAAAAAGCTATGACTTTAACATTTTTAAGAAATATTTTTTGCCCACTGTACTTCGTTTATCGAGACTATTCTAACACGTTGAAACTGTTTAAGTAGTCCCTATGTTTACTAAAGTACCGAGGCTCGACTCTACGCGGTGTAACCATGGTGACGACGCGTTGGTCTAGTTGGTAGTGACCCTGCCTACGAAGCTAGCGGTCCTGGGTTCGAATCCCGGTAAGGGCATATATTAGTGTGATGAGCTCGAATATTTGTTCCTGAGTCATGGATGTTTTCTATGTATTTAAGTATATGTTTCTCTATATAAGTATTTATGTTGTTGTCTAGTACCCATAATACAAGTCTAGAGCTTAAAATGGGACTAGGTCAATTGGTGTGACATTCTCTCCTGATATTTATTTATTTATTATTATTTATGTTTCTCTATATAAGTATATTTCGTTGTCTAGTACCCATACTTCAAGCCTAGAGCTTAATTTAGGACTAGGTCAATTGGAGTGACATTGTCCCCTGGTATTGCTTTTGGTATTTTATCTTATAGTCAGCGTTAAGATAGGTAGTTCTTATTTACATGACAGCAAAGTACGAGTTAGAAACAATAAAATATCGTGTCCCACTGGATATTTTGTTGCCAATAACGAAAACGGTTTCAAAAAGCGATCTCTACAAAACACAACGGATATCTTTAATTATAATAATACAGTTATAACTGTAAAAGTACCTTTCGTATTACAATTTCCGATATCATCCGGGTAATATTTTTTTGTCGTGACGATTTCACGGTAACGACTTTCGTCGTTGTTCTTTTTAGTCGAGTCATTCCCTGATGATTGTAACGAATCAGTTTTAAAGCTTTCCTTTAAAGTATAAAGTAAAACGGGAAATCACTAAGTAATGTGTTAAACAACCGTGTTAAAATTGTGTAACTTTCACAATTTAAAATAGTGTAGATTAATATCACGGGACTTATGCACAAAGTAAAGCATATAATGACAGATACATTTAGCCCTTTCTCTTTCTTACACACTACAACTGAGCTGATGACAGATCACGTGAATCATCGCTTATGTCAACTTTATACATTTCGAGTCGATAGAAAACAGAAACTTTAGCAGAATTTGCATCTTGGTTACGTCTATTGGACCGCACGCATGTTCATACATACATACCATTACTACTTTGAAAAAAACTCGTATCTGATTTTTCGATATGTATGATTTTGAACCTAATTCTTTTCGCGTTTAAGTTTAAAATCGTATGTCACGAAATATGAGATACGAGGTTTTTTCAAAGCAATGATGATACATACATTTTCGCCTGTTTTCCAATGGGATAGGTAGAGACTATGGAACGCCAGGTGCACCGATCTAAACATACAACTTTCGCTTCCTCTACATGGTCAATAGATACTTTTCAGACTAACCTCATCAAACACATATCAAACATATTCCGAGGAATTTTCAAATTTTATAAAGAATCCCATTTTATTATCTGTACATTGATGTGTCTAGATTGATTTATTCATTTAAGCATATAAATTAAAAAAGACTTCCTAAAAATATCAAATAGCATCCATTCACTGCTCCTGCGCTGTCAGTTTTGCATTAAAAAGCCAAACGCTTTGAAACCGGAGACCCAAAAACCTCTGCGCGGTGTGGTCCGACGATTTCACAACCCACTGGTCTGTGAAGTTCCGCTAATTGATTAAAACGCAGCTTGTCAATCCGCCCCGAACCGCCGCAAGCGATGCACCAGTCCGATGTTATTATCCAAAGACCACCAGACCATTTCGACCTCTAGAGTAATAGCAATCACTTTACACGCAGGATTAACTTAAGTCAGTTCAGCAAATAGTTTAAAGACCACCGTATTTTGAGTCACCAGTTCTCAACAATAGATATGAGGGTTAAGGTCTATGTAGTGTGGTTTTTCGGTCAATTCGAAATTGAAATTGAAGTTGTTGGTTTAGAGAATAGTATACGAGGGAAGATCAAAGGTGTGTGTTACTGAAGCTTTTGATAAAGCGATGTATGTGTGCAATTTAGAAGTGCATAGCCATTAATTGACTCAAAGAGATGTCATTTGCGTTTAGAAGGAAACTGCATTGTGCACGTGGCGGTCAGTCTGACAAACCATTACATAACCTTCGGAATTTGGAATATGGAAATAATGTTGCAAATGACTACGCTGGGGGCATTGAACATCAATATTTGAATGTAAACTATAGTCATTTCAGTCATTTAAATTACAATAATTTATCAAGTTACTTAGGTTATATTATAACCGTGAACGACAGTGTTACAGCATTTTGACGTATTAAGTCATGTGTTAATCTAGTTTAATGAGTAATAGTAGAATATAATTCATACATTTCGATCATGTCGCAATGGAGTCACGAGAAAACTAAAAATTGTGTGAATATTGCCAAAGTTTAAGACAGCCAACTCTAATTCGTCTTACGAAATAATCTATACGATAGTTGTTAATATGTAACTGTCTGAATTTTATCAATAGCTCCAAAAAAACAATTAATTTTCAATTGTTTTAAGAATATGTGTGTTTTTATGTGAGTCAGTGAATTCTTATTTAGAAATACCTATTTACTAAATAAATAAGAAACCATGAAACGATATAAAGGTGACCTCCTCTTTTACAGCTGATAACTCTCAAACGACTGAATCGAATATCAATATTATAATTAAAGCTAAGTCAGGACCACAACCAATTTTAGCTTCCCATCAAAAACCGCACGAAACACTCCGCTCGTTTGAAATCTACGATTCCACGGATATACGGATCCACACGTTAATAGTTTTATTTATTTGCTCTTGTGAAACTTCAAATTCCCAGAGTGGGGTAGGCAGATCTACAGAATTAACAACAACTCTAAAAACTTGTTGATAATTCCGTAACCACATTTTGCACATTCTGGCTAAGATGTTTACCAGTGTATTAGTGACAGGTTGCATGCAAACCCATCGCCTAATAGTACTACAAGCGTTTATTCCCTTAGTCGCCTCTTACGGCACCATTCTAACCCGGCAACTACATAATTAACAATAATCATCATTGTTATAAATAATAATATGTTAAAATAAAACTGACAGTTGAGTTTCTTGTGGCGTTTCTAAGCAGTCCTGTAGGGAAGTGCTAGTAGATTTAAGACGAGTAACTTGCGGCTTACTTACTGAATAAACATCTATTACCTTTTTTATGATTAAAGTTACAACAGCCCTTTATTTGCGTTGGAGGTTTTAAATAGGTAGACGTATACCAATCAGTCAATTTACCTTTATCACTGATCGACTGCTGCATATGTCTGATATCCAGGAGACAGCTATCGGTTATCTCTCGGAATTATGTCAGTGATAGCAATAATTGATCCACCGATGACTAAGACCAATCAATCAATTTATCATTAATCGCTTGTTTGCGCAACACTTCGTCGGCCTTTGATGTTGTTTTGCAGTTCAAGGATCGAGGAAAAAGTAACCTGTCACACGTTGACAAATTGTAAATTTTCAATGATGAAAACGGCAGAGTTATTTCATACGGAATATGTTTTGATGCAGTTGATACATGGAGACAAATTGATCAAAATTCAAAATTTTCATAATTCCAGACGCAATTTTTTGATAGAAGACCTTATTGCTATTATTTATAAATAAACCTAACCTAACCTACGTATGAGATTAAATGATGCATTTAATCTTAAATAGCTCCAGCGTAGCATATTTTTCGGAAAAAATAAAATTCCGACAAATGAATTTATATAATAGGTAATTAGGAATTTTAATGTGTTCCCGTTAATACAGATAGGAGTAAATAGAAAAACGAAAACTAGCTAAACCCAGAGCACATTCATTGCGGCTCATTCAAAACTAGATTTTGTTCTTGCGTATAAATTTTTGACTTAGTTCTACACTTCGAGTTGCTGAAATTACTTTGAAAATAAAAAAATACTCTGATAGCATACAACTTACACAATACTTTTCTGCATTGTGTATATTCAATTATGCATTTAGAATTATATTCACTTAAATTAGTGTCTGTCTTAAACCCCTAGGCTTATTTATTTGGTCATAAACACTACTTACTTCAAAAATTAAGACGAACTTTAAACTGTCTGCAAAAAAGTAGAGGCTGATGATGAAAATGACGACGACAATGATGATGATGATGATGATGAAATTGTAAAAACATATAAGTTGATTATATATACAGAGAAAGATAATAATATTTCGTGTCCTATTAAATATTGAACTCTTACTTCGAAAGCCAGCCAATAAAAGCCCTTATCGCTAATAAAGTTATCACGCCACACTTTTATTAATATGTTGTCTGATTGCAATGAAGTGTAGCGTTGTATCTGTTTTCCATTTAATTTAACCTAAATATGGATTGTGTCATATTTATCATGATTTATTAGTCACATAATGATCGTTTACGATTAGGTGCTTCAAATATTTTCCATTGGTGTTATGATTAAAAATAAAGTGTCACATAGAAGGTGTATCAGTTTATACAAGTCTCAAAACCGATAAATCATAAATTTACTTGGACTTTCTACCTATAAAATGACAGTTCCGGTCTGCATTTGAAACATTTTGGAGACACAAGATGAAAAGTATTCTTAGGTTCTATAGAGTTTGTATAACCGTATATATATGAAGGGCCCGCGGAAAGAACATGTCTAGTCACATTAGTAACTTTTTGAGATATCGCGATTTGAAACTTAAGAACCATGTCATTTTGTACGTAATTTTCGTGTAGACGTTTTATTAAGAGTGAAAAGATACAAGTTATATTAAGATTTATATCTAAATCTGAGTGGTAGGTAATAGTTCATTTCGTCCTCTACATTGTGAGATTCAAAACTCATTTCCGAAAAAATGTGACTAGACATATTCTTTCCGTGGACCCTTCATATAGAAGTACAAAATTAGTACCATGCAACCTCATGTCCAAGATGCTCAGGGCCTCTGGTGGCCTGTATGTTCGTTTTGCCATCTCCATACTATATTCCCTGTGACATGGCCGTCATATTCTGGCATCTCTCTCCAATCTCCCGAAACAAGCAATAACTCTCTTTCTCTCTTGTCCACAGAAGAGGCTACAAGCCCGGACGGCGGCGTGAAAGAGCGGGGGGAGCGGGAGGACGCCTCCCGTTCGGCGTCCCCCGCGTCCCGCGCGTCCCCCCCTCCCGACGCGGACATCGAGCACAGCATACCCGCCACGCTGATTCAGGATCCTCATGCTGAAAGGTGAGCATCAGAGTACAGATGGTTCATTGGAACTTCGACCTAGAATTCGTTTCCCGTTACTCCCTCTATTTTTTCCCGGCCGACTGACTGGTCCATCCAAATATGGATTTGTGGTCCTATTAAACTACGTGATACGTAAAATATTTACGAGGTCCTTGCTCAAAACATCAATAGGTATAGAAACTTGGATAAAAAAGATAACCCTACGATCTTTGTAGCGTTAGATTGTATAATAAGCAGATACTTCAGAAAAGTTTTCATTGCGTATAAATGTAAATGTACGGCATTATGTCATCTGCCTTGAGCTACTCTATAAATATCATATCGTCGGTTGTTTATTTAATTGTTAAAACAAGGCTAACGGTCCATGTAAGTAGTGGAAAATTTATCCCACATTTGATCATGATACGTTTGCTGTTTCCGAAGAAATACACGTTATAGAGTACAAAGTCACTTTTTCCAGCAGTTTATTTTTATTTTTTTATTTCATAGGTAGGCAAACTAGCACACAGGCCACCTGATGGTAAGTGGAAACTGTGACCCATAGACTGGCACTGCCAACGTGCCAACCCTGAGGACCAAGATGGAATGCCTCTATGCTAGTCATTTCACCGGCTGTCTTATCCTCAAACCGGAACACAACAATGCGAACACTGCTGCTTGGCGGTAGGTAAATGGATAAGACGGTGGTACCAACCCGGACGGACCCTGCACAAGGTCCTCCCACAAGTAATAAACAATTTAATTAATAACGCTCAAATATAACAAACCCTTTCCTCAAAAAAGCACATTGGCATTAGAATTTACTATCACTGTATTTATTTATCATTAAGATTGATAACAATTCATACATCAATGGAAAAGTACATGTCAACATGTCATCCATACACATAATGTAACGTACACCTTACCTTACAGCGTGTTCCACGATTTCATTGTGATTCCATTCAGGTGGTCCCCAGATCACTCAGTTATGTCCACCATAACGATCCCATTGTTTCCCATGATCAGTTGTCAACTGAAGTCCTACACATCCACTTGGCTTACAACCACGCCATCATCAACCTCATGTTTGTCTCTATTGAGAGCACCATTAAGCTTATTTTCCTTTACATCAAGGTTGGTTTTAACTTGGTCATTGCATTTGAAATGAATGGACGGGAGATAGTGACAGTTATTGTGTGTATCACCACTAAAAATGATCCGGATTCTCAATATGACACTTCATCAATTATTGTTCTCGAAATGTGTCTGAATCTTCAATCTTCATGCTGACGCCATGGTCTCCCGATTTTTGACTTTGGACGGTTAATTAAGATTGATCGATTGATGTTTTTAAGTAGTTGATAGATTATTTATTTATGATATTTATAAAAAATATTATCCGGTTGTTTGTAGTTTTTTTCAACTTGAAGTTAATTCTCAATTTGCTTACAAGTACATTCAACTGTGGTAGATTTCATCTTTTGTTTTTTACCATGTAGTTGTCACTTCGTAAATAATGCTTTCACAAGATCTCCGCATTCCTGGCCTAAGAAAGCCTACATTGTTTTTCCACGAAACATTTATTTTGTTTAATCAAATAGTTTTGAAGTGCCGTATCAAATCGCACGTCAGATGCCATTGTCTTTTTACTTTCGTGTTGAAACAGATGTTGAAAGCCATCCATTACATCTATACACATCGAACATTCTTTAATGCTTTAAGTTTAAGGATTATTATTGGTTGTCTGAAGTTGACATTAAGACTGGCAGTATTTGGTCCGATCAAAAAGAAAAACAAACAGGTTGACAAAAATACATACTAATGATGTATTTTGTATTACTTGTCTGTATTTAATTATGCTTTCTTGACATATTTTCTTCTTGTTTGCATTCGTGTCGTTAAATTAAAATTGGATGGAAATTTATTAATTTGTTCACGGCGAACTAAGTTCTGTCTGCGTTTTAGTAATTAAAAAGCGATCAACAATACACACCAGTTATTAGTTTGTTAATCATACTCAATTATTTAAAGTGATAAAAAACGAATTCAGTAAATCATAGGATATCTATACGTATCATAAAGCAGTTAGTATCTTCCCAAGAAGCTCGAAAAATATTACAAGTTTTATGAGAAAAAATGGAATCTTAATAAAGCTCACCTTTTGTTTTTGTCGCCTGAATCGTCAACATTTTAATTAAGCAAAACATTAAAAAAATACTAAACCTTATCTGTATCCGGTAAAACAGCAGGTACGACTGTCATCACAAAGTTATTGCCAACCCTGCGCAAAAGTTGAATTTCTGAATATTTCACTTTACTCCTTTGGGATAAGAGCCAGGTGTCGTGAGTTTAAAGTTATCAAAATGCAGAGTTAACGTTGGCTAGGTTGGTACGTCCGCTTTTCCATCACTGTCAATTAGATGCAGTGAAGAGACTTCATCAATCATACATTCTACAGTTGTAGTTCCACCCTGAGGGTCCATTGTTTAGAAAATGGTTATTTACTTGAGAAATTTGTTTTGATCCGGTTTTTAAAAAAATACGGTGAAAGGGGATTGCGTCAGAAAAAATTACAAAACCAATCTTCTGAATTGAAGTAGTATCAAAATTGTAGAACATTTTTTTTTTATTCCATCTTAGTCCTCAGTCCTCATTTACAGTCTTGTGAATGCGAATGTCTATGGGTCACTTTCCACTTACCATCAGGTGGCCTGTGTGCTCGTTTGCCTTCCCATGCAATAATGAAAAAAAATGTCTTGCAATTACGTTTTAAGTCGAAAGTTACGAATTACAAGTTTAATAATATAACTTGTTTCACAAGTGTTTATCCACGCAAAACCGTAATTTCATTCGTTCTATTTTTCTGTAGGTAACTTTATAAAATTTAAATTAAACAGTAGGTACTAGGTACTCATGAGTTTGTGAGACAATACAAATATAATGAAGTTAATTTATGTCACAGATGAATTTCGTAGAACACCTGAACAAATCGAAGACTTGGCTTGAATGGATCCCATTTAAAAATCTACTCAATACAACCCAATGAGAATAATTACAGTTGAAAAACTGTCGGCTTATTAGAATAAGATTTGCGAAGTTTTTAATAAAATTGTCATTGTTATTTTTGTAATCAAATGTTTATTTACAATTATTGTAAGTATAGACTACGCTTATTTTTTTTTTATCGTATTCCTTACTTACATACATACATACATAACTTCACGCCTGTCTCCCAGAGGTAGGCAGAGACTAAGGAACGCCAGGTGCACCGATCTAAAAATACAACTTTCGCTTCCTCTACATTCATCAATCTCTTCATGCATGTACGTCGGTTTTTCCTTATTTAACTTATTTAACTTCACCTAATTCAGGTGCAAAAGGACAATGCCAAAAAAAAACCCATTGTCAATTTATTTTTGCATTTATCAATTTTTATATGGTTAGGGATATCCAATACTTCGCAAAAGTGTAATTGGTTTTCGAGAAAATCATAAAATAATTCCTATGCAGATAATGTGCTTGTTTAGTGACGTATAATTATAGAATTAGGTTTATTTGATGTAGACAAATATTTAAGACAATGTGGTGGTGTCATCATCATCATGTCAGCCGAAAGACGTCCACTGCTGGACATAGACCTCCCCCAAGGCTCTCCTCTCAGACCGGTCTTGTGCTTTCCGCATCCACCGCGTTCCCGCGATCTTTACAAGGTCGTCACTCCATCTTGTTGGAGGCCTACCTACAGCTCGTCTCCCGGTCCGTGGACGCCACTCAAGAAAATACAAGGAAACACGATAATAGTTCCTAATGAATACGACGCGTTGTCCTAGTTGGTAGCGACCCTGCCTATGAAGCTAGACGTCCCAAGTCGGATTCCCGGTAGTAGCAAATATTTGTTTGGTGAGCGCTAGTATTTGTTTCGGAGTCTTGGATGATTTTGTATAAGTATTTATATCATAGTCTAGTACCCAAAGTACGAGCCTTGAGCTTAGTATGGGACTAGGTCAATGGTATGAGATGTTCCCCTGATTTTTATTTATTTTATGAGGGCGGCACTGGATGGTCGTAAGCTGAGCTTGTACGCTATAGTAAACAATGATTCTAATGAACCACGGCATTAATGATTTACAGAAGAGTAGGTAGTCTAATAAACTTCGATTATATATTTTAGTATATGGAAAAACGCTTAAAACTTTGTAATGTCGCGTTCGGATACAAATTAATTGGTTTATTTAATATCCAGCGATGATATAATCTCTTATCGTTAAGCATTCTGACAGAGCCATCTATTGAGATACTTTGTAAATAAATCTTGCGAGTTACGTGTTGTCACGATTATTTCTAAATAACCTTTTTTAGACAAGTTCGTCACAAGAACGAAGACCACAGCATTGTCTTAAATATTTTTCTTCATCACATAAACACTATTCTATAATTATCCGTCACAAAGTAAGTTCATTATCTGCATAGGTATTATTGTCTGAGTACACGGAGGACACTTTTAAATACTTGGGGATGGTTTTCTCGAAAATAAATTACACATTTGTGACCTGTTGGATATGCTCTCCCTAACCCTAAATGATTGATTTTAATCGACGCTGTGTCCATTTTTTTTGCATTATCCTTTGTAGATTCATTGATTTTTTGTTATTCAATGCTTATTAGAATCATACATTCACACACACACACACTCGCTTAAGTAAATGTAATAACTTTTTTTTTTTTTTTTTAGTTTTTATATGTATTATTGAATTTATTCATAAGGATAATATTGTGCTGGCTTCATAAAATGTACCTACTCGTACCTTATTTACTTACTCCATTTCTATTTTTTTTATTTCTGGCGGTCATCTGTTATTGGCTTACTCAAATGTATGTATGTGTTGATATCTGATTTAATGTATCGCTGTTGATGTCCCAAATAAAATAAATAAATAAATAGTCGGTTAAGTATGTTTTGTCTTTACGTCATTTTTGCTCCAAAATTACGACATTTCAATGTCCTTAGACTTTGGTTATCCTCAATTATGTTTTTTTAATTAATTAATACCGTATCGTGAATCGAGTCATACAAAAAAGACAAGTCACGCCCGTGTGTTTTTTCCTCTGTCAACAAAATAATCAATTACACAGATAATACCGGGCTGTCTGTCCGTTTATCGGAACGATCTTTATCGGAAAAACTCCAGATTATAAAATTCATCATTCCGTTAATTACTGGTTATAAGTATTGATCTTGATTGACATTTCCGTTCCAATTAACCGGTGCCTCTTTTTATATTAATGACACGTGCAAATTGTTATAAATATTTACTAGATTCTAGCGGATTCATCATACTAGAATTTATATCATAACAACCAAATTAGACTTGACCTTTTGTTGCAAACTGATTCATACAAGTTTGTACTAGAGCATTTTTTTTATGGCATAGGAAGGCAAACGAGCACACAGGCCACCTGATGGTAAGTGGAAACTGTGACCCATAGACATTCGCATTCACAAGACCGCAATCCTAAGACTGCGAATGCGTTGCCAGCCCTGGGTACTAAGATGGAATGCCTCTATGCTAGTAATTTCACCGGCTATCTTATCCCCAAACCGGAAAACAACAACGCAAACACTGCTCCTTGGCGGTAGGTTAATGGATAAGGTGGTGGTACCAACCCAGACGGACCCTGCACAAGGTCCCACAACTAAAGCATAAGCTTTGTATACTAATTACTAAGTGTGTATTTAAAATTGTATCCTTGAAATTTGTCAAGATCGTAGCAAGTGGAAAGAAATGGTCTCTGCCTACCCCTCTGGGAAACAGGCATGATTTAATGTATGTATGTATGAATTTAGAGTAAAAAATATCGACCGTTAATAAAAATAACGGGTTCTCAAGCCAATATCACTCCTTACCATCTTTTAGCAATCCCACATGACAAATGATTACTAATGCATTTTTTGCCTATTTTATCAACTGTCATGCAGGCATAACAATGTTAAATAGATTAGCATTCTCCAGTTTTATTGCCCTGAAGACATCTGTGCTGTTTTAAAATTCAGTATGTTACTGCAAAATTATTCATGCCGTGTCAGGTGTCCCCCATAGAGCGCCCGCACGATGCAAAACCGAACTCACCTCCGTTCTCAATTCCGATATGCATCGGTAGTTGAATGCATGATTACGTTTTTGAGACCTGCCGCAACATATGGTGTCACATTTTGGCAATAAGCATCAAAATGCTTAGAAATATTACCTAAAATTGAAAACACTTGAACTGCTTTAAGATCTAGTCCTTCCAGTTCAACAAATGTATCATATTGTTTAAGTTTTTTACTGTCAACAGTAGAATTGTGACGATTAATTGTATCTACATCTACGTATGATTGTTGTTTTTCTGCTGTATGATGTTTGTCTTCATTATTCGTTTTTTTGTCGGCAATTCTCAGAATGATATAAACGTCCGGCATAATTGCCAACAGTCGTCTGCATTGACGATTTATTTGCATGTAATCCCCTACTCAACTTTTGGGCCAGTCATGAAAACTATCATTGCCGAAACAGCTCCTTGAGCTGCCATCTCCTTTTTCTGTACGAGTGTAAAAGGGACGACGATACCTGTCACATAAAGACGGGTGATTGATTGACCCGCACCCAACTAACGATTATAGGAAGCTATAAACAGCTGGCGATTTCGTTTCAAATGTTCGTGAGTCGATTTTAATACGTATTCGTGATGGTAGTTCCTGCAAAGTTAGTAATGATTTAGTGTTGAAATTTTGCTTTTTATGGATATAGCATTATAACTTTGTTTTGATCTTTCAACATAGTTTCTTCAATGTAAACATCTATTGTTTTGTGAATACCAGTTTCAGTTCAGATAGTAATAAACTTCCAATCAGTTTTTTACTCCACAACATATTTTTTATCACACATTTCCCCCGTTCCAAATAAAACCCGACATTATTTTCCTTTGTCAGACAGGAAATCTGTTCATGATACACGTAAATCCTTCGTCCCCTGTCTGTCCCGGTGTTAAAAGGACTCGTCTCGTTTTGTTAACGCGCCATTTCCTTGTCAACGCCGTCAACTGTAATCCACTAAGCCCCTGAGACTATCAAAATGGACTTCGTATTCGGGTAACGTAAAAAGGTAATGTGTAGTAAACAAAAACATTAAAAACCGCCACCGATTGGTCGTGAAGGTTCTTCTAGCACAATGTCCAATGAGTCAGAGTGACTCTGTCAAAGCTGTCATCAGTCCGATCAGTGCACGGCCACCTCGCGCATAGCACGCACGCTTGCATTACGCAGCGCCTCCCCACAGTTAAAACAGCTAGCCGTCTCGTTTCGCCTCATTGGTTTGTAGGGTTATGTGGGTGTTCGGTCTCGTTCTGGCGAGGGGCGTGCGGGGCGGGGGCGCTGCAGGCGGGTCGTAAATCACGCGGGTCTCATTCCACGCGGGACCGCCGCCGCCGCCGCAGGCGCCGCACTTCTCCTCCGACCGCCGGCAGCGACGTAACTCGCGACGTGTTTACTTTTTTTTGGAATTGTTACAAGTGTCATATTAGAGTGAATGGATCAAAGCTTCTCGACTGAAGGCGTTCTGGGAAGACTGAAAAATTACGTCCAGAATGATCGTCGAGCCGGACCACGTGAGGTACGTTTGTGAAAATTGTGTTCGGTTTATTTCAACTTGTGAAGATTAGATTTTGTGATTGTTTTATTGATTTGATAGAATTTCCGAAGCTTTTGTTGCCGTTTCTTTGTCGCTGTTTGTACAATGACTTAGTTTCTCGGAGCTTTCTATCGTTTCTGAATATAAGTACTTAAGTTTTGTTTTCTGCATTTGTGTCGAAATGGTATGGTCGGATTTTCTTAAATATGGTTGACAAATTGAAATTTTCTTCTTTACTACATGCAATGCATCCTAAAACGAAGGAGATTTTTTAAGAATTTGCTAGAAACTTGTATTTAAGATAATTTGACTTGGACATAGAATCCTGCGGAGTATATTTTAAGCTCTCCACTAAAAATGTTGTCAAATAATCAATCGTTGTCTTCATAGTTTTAAATAATCTTCCACGACAATTCCGTCTTGGGGGGAACTCTAGTGGCAGACGAAATAAAAAACTTTTCCGACTTATGTTTTGTTATCGAGCGTTGTTTGTTCGCCGCGAAGCTTTGAAGTGGAAATAATTCAGCTTATTTATAATCTTCTTCCTTTTTAGTTTTTTAGTAGTCGCAGATATCGGCTATAAATTTTATATTCCCATAAATATCGTTAAGGGTCTCGACAGATTTTTTATCTGACGCAATGTTGTTTTTAGCATCTCGTTTATTTTCGGTGGGCGTGTTGGATTTGATATCAGATATAAATTACCTTGTACCAATATTGATTGATTAAGGATTACAGTTTGATAATAAATATTATTGTTCTGAACAAATACTCAATATTTATTAGTTTGGATGTCGCTCATTGCTAGTAATTTGTTTTCAGCAATACATCAAAAACTTTATCATTCTTCGATACAAGTGCAAAATTCTAATCATCTTTATTTAAATATAAACTTATTGATACTTGATACGAGAGCTAAAACCTGTCACATCGTCATATCATCGTTATAAAAACGGAATACCGAATTAACCATTTAATTCACTAACCCAACGTACGTATGTTCCGAAATAGCATCAATCATTTAAAGTTGTCTGTTTGTCCGCAGGGAGAGCCCGAGATGCTTGTCCCGGGAGTCTTCGGGGGCGCCGCGGTGTCCATCCAATGACTCGGTGTACTCGGGGCGCAGCGGGCCGGGGCTCCCTCTCCCCGCCGCACTGACGGCCGCCCTCCCCGCGGCCCTGCTGCCCCCCCACTCGGCAGCAGTGGCAGCCTACTTGGGTGCAGCCGCGGCTGCGGCGCAGCAGCGCCTCATCGAGTCCGCCTGCCTCCAAGAAATGACCGACTCCGAACGAGCCGACGCTGTCCTTGACTTCAGCAGGAAGCGCAGCGACTCCCCGCACGACGACGACGATGATGACGCCGTCAATCTCAGTAAGATGCCAGAAAATGGTCCCTTGGATTTGTCCGTTGGTACTCGAAAGCGTGGGCCGGAAGATTCACCATCCCCGGTGCCCACGAGGAAGAGCTCCAGAACTTTAGAAAGGCCTAGTATGTCGCCCTGGGGCACGCCGGTTGCACCGCATTTGCCATATTTTGCAGCTGCTGTCGCCGCTGCTAGCCTGTCTCCGAAAGGTGGCATTCCGGCTGACTGGAACGGAAGACTGAAACATGGTGGACCGACACCTAACGATGCGACAAAAGCATTAGAAAAGATGAGCGAGCTTAGTAGACTCGGTGGAGAGGAACTGTTCCGGTCTGTACAGAGCGCGGCGTTAGGAGCCGGCTTAGCGTCCAATTCAGCCGCCAGACACTCCGCCTGGCAATCTCATTGGCTTAACAAAGGCGCTGATCAAACTAAAGATGTACTGAAATGCGTCTGGTGCAAGAAGAGCTTTAACTCTCTGGCCGATTTGACGATCCACATGAAGGAAGCGAAACATTGCGGCGTGAATGTGCCAATGCCTCCAACGAGCGGCGCCCCTATGATGTCGTCTATGCACCACCCTCCTTCGAGTTCTCCATCAACTCCATCACACAACTCGACTTCTTCCAGCGGATCGTCGAAACCAAGTCAAAGCGACTTGAATTTACTCATAAAAGAGAACATGCCGATTCCAAGAAAGCTAGTCCGCGGTCAAGATGTCTGGTTAGGCAAGGGTGCTGAGCAAACGAGGCAGATCTTGAAATGTATGTGGTGCGCGGAGAGCTTCCGCTCGCTAGCCGAGATGACCAGCCACATGCAGCGAACTCAGCATTACACGAATATAATTTCGCAAGAGCAGATCATCTCCTGGAAGTCATCCGACGAATCCAAAGGCTCCAACTCAAGCAACACCGGAGCCAACAACCCAGCGCCGCCCAGCACAGGCACCAGCAGCCACGTCAGCGCAGTTTTAACTTGTAAGGTTTGCGACCAAGCATTTAGTTCCTTGAAAGAGTTAAGTAATCATATGGTTAAAAATTCACATTATAAAGAGCATATTATGAGATCTATTACCGAAAGCGGAGGTAGGCGTCGTCAGACACGCGAGAAAAGGAAGAAGTCATTGCCGGTTAGGAAACTTCTTGAGTTAGAGCGCGCGCAACACGAGTTTAAAAATGGGGACGGTAATGGGGTGCCTATGGGGAAGCCGATTAGGGATTACGGAGCGGGCAGTAGGATTTCGTGCGAGAAATGTGGGGATAAAATTGAGACGGCCGTGTTCGTTGAACACATACGACAGTGCATAGGCGCGCCGATGTCTAATAATCAGAGAAATTTTCTTAAGAGCGCTCTGCTCACTAACAGCATAATTCCGCCAGACGTACCCGGGCACGTCACGCCCACTGGCCGCGACGGCCGCAAGAGCATCAACGACGAGTTGCCCTCTCCCAGTTCCGCGCATCACCGCTCTCCCTCTTCCGTGAACGATTCCTCCCCGAGTTCCAAAGACCCTAACGCAAGCAACGAGAAGAGCTCGTCGCCGTCGGTCCTCAATGCCATAGAACAATTGATAGAAAAGAGTTTCGATACGCGGTCGCGGCACTCGGTCCCTGGCATGCCTGGCGGGGCTTCGCACGCCCCGATCGGTTCTAGCATTCTTAAAAGATTAGGTATAGATGAGAGCGTAGACTATACGAAGCCGTTGGTAGATGCGCAGACCATGAGCATGTTGAGGAGTTATCATCATCAGCATGGGTACGGGCGCCGCGAGCGTAGCGGCAGCGAATCTAGCTCGATGTCCGAGCGAGGCGGCAGCAGAGTGGAGTCTCTGACTCCTGATAGGAAACTAGACGCGTATCACATGACCCCCCGCACTACTCCCGACACGCGCCGCTCCCAAACTCCCGCGTCCGAAGAACGTTCCGCAGAAGTTAGAATAAAAAAAGAGATCACTGAAGACGATGATCGTGAGAACGGGGTAGACTTGAGCAGCCAGCCGGTGCGAGTCAAAACCGAAATAGATGAGGAGGACGAGCCTCCGAGGCCGAGTAGTTCTCACGAGGATACTGGGAAGGCTGTGCCTAAGCGCGAGAGCGAGGGTTCTAGCCCTGCGGCTAGTCCGCGCAGCCCGGCCAGCGATCGTTCGGGGAACACTCCTGGTGTTGATAGGAAGCCGGCTTCCAGCTTAGGCGCGTTGTCCTCCATGTTCGATAACCTAGCTAGCGGAGGCTCCTCTAATGAGCCAAGCTCCTCGCGTCGCGGTAGCCACCCTTTAGCCGCACTGCAAAAGCTGTGTGATAAGACGGAGACTAGCACGTCCCGCGCGCCCGCGCCGGCCCAGTCGCCCGCCGGTCCGCCAAGCATTCTCACGTTCAGCTGGGCTTGCAACGACGCGGTTGTAACAGACTCGATCATGAAGTGCGCTCTTTGCGATACTCCGTTCGTTTCCAAGGGGGCGTACCGGCATCACTTGTCGAAGATGCATTTTGTGAAGGATAGTGCCATGCCGGAACCGGTGCCGATGAAGGCGACGCCGCCGGCGGCCTCGCCCGGCGCGCACAAGGGCGGCGGCTCCTCGGCCCCCTCCCCGCAAGACCCTAGGAGCCCCGCGCAGGCCTTCGACGAGAGTCCTCACTCCAAATTTCTCAAATACACGGAACTAGCCAAGCAGCTCTCCAGCAAATACGTATAGACTGCAGCGCAGCGCCGGCAGTTGTGATCATACCATATCCTGCTATAACCCTGCTAAGGTTAGGTTCGCCTCGGCGACGCTAAGTATTTCGAAACTCTTTGCCAATTTAATTATTTAGGTAATTGTTAGTCACCGCATAGTTCGGTTAGTGTAATTAACGATTAGCGACTTAAGTATACGCCAAACGTCTTACGTTCATCTAGTGTAAGAAGATATTTTGAAATAATGCCTTTAGGTGAAGTCGATCGGTTGTCGGGCCGGAGCGGCCGCTTCTTCCACACTACGTTGTAATTCCATTTCGATAATTGTAAATATAAGTCACGTTAAGTCATAAAGTTCGATTCGATCTCTTGTAAATGTATTTTTGCTAATAATCGGGGGACGAGGCCGCGCGCGCGCAGGCGCGAGCGAGAGACGTTCAGTATTTTTGAAATTCGTTGCAATATCATTTGTGTTACTTAATTTTTTACTTGTATCAGAGTTAGGGTTAACTTGGACTTTAGTTTATTTTATGTATATTTTGGTTTTAGTTGTTCTTGGCGTAGAGATCCGTCGCAGTAATCTCGGAGATCCAATCTCTCTCGCGTTGTAAGCTGTCGGCTATACGCAATACGATACAATCTCCTTAGTGTAAATTCGGTCTAGGTATGCTCTCCATGCGAGAATGCTATTTATTATTTAGTGTTAAGTACATTAGATAACCCATGTCTGTGAAAACTTGTATACCATTATACCAGCGCTAAATCGGTTGTCCCAACCAATTTAAGATATTTAAAAGGATTTAAAAGTGATAATACGAGTTATACAGTTTTTTCTTTAAAAAGGAATGACTACAGTCGTATACGTTAGACCTTCAGATTATCTTCCATTGTAACATCAGTTATACGAGGTGTATATACGGTACTAACGAGCGGAAGCTCCGTTATATTTAAATAAAAATATTGTAAACTGTCTTATGTGTAAGTTTCAGGCGATATCAAATTTAAAGCAATGTGTTTAGTACTCATCGCATGATTGTAGATAAACCTTATCAGTAACCCAGTATACGATGTTTGATTGTGCGTCACTTTTTTGAAATGTTTTTAATCTGTTTTCATTTTTTTTCTAAAATTATGCGACGAGTATACGATCTTCTAGAAATCGAAATTTTGAAATCTATTTTATCATTTTAACGTTATTAATATACATACGAACGTTACGTATACGCTAGCTCTGATGGGGAAATTTTTGCTCATTCTTAAAAAAATGGTGTTAAAATATTGATTTTACCAAATTTAATAATCTTATTTAATATTTTTATGTTGTATTTCAAAATGCAATTAAAAGCTCAAAGAAATATATATGTTACATACTTAAACTGGTTATTTTATTTTATTATCCTATATAGCTCATAACCCAGATGAGAGACCTACTTTGGAACCGAAAAAATATTACAATTAAAAAATGTACCAAATAAGAAAACACAAAGTATGTTTCCCATGAAAAATATACAACACAAATCTACCAGAGGTGCAACCCAGAACTTGGTTCAACGCGATAAAAGACAGTCTTGTAAAATTAGAAATTCTATCAAATGAAAACATTTAATAGTATGTACATTGTTCAACAAGGGACTAAAACAAGCCATAATGACACGAGATGTTTAGCACACCCAAGCGGATCGCGGGTGGCTCTATTTCGAGTGTCATTATGGTTGCTTAGTCTCGCGTTAAACACTACTTTTCACTTTGAATACGAGGAAAAACAATCTATACAAAATTAAAATATTGACTATAACAGTTTCTTAAAAAATAGTTTCACGTTTTTTTTTGTAAAGTGACGCTAAATGCTTGCAGGTTCAAACTTGAAATCAAATTTTAAAAAAAAATGGACCATGCATAATGAGACGAATTAATACTTAATATAATAAAATAGTTTTTCACGAAATTAAATAGTTTTTTATATTTTTGCATAGTTGAGGTAATTTTCACGCCCTAAAAATATTTCTACACAATCACTGAAAATGGCGATAATCCTTATTCACAAACACCGTAATTCGTTGTTTAGGGGTTTGCAAAGTAAAAAAAAACATTAATCCCTAGAGATTAATAAGGAGCTTTAGTCCCGGTGTGCAGGGACTAAAGTAACATTTTAAGTGCATGGGAAGTGAAAAATTACTTATGGAAATAGTATTTGCAATCGTACGAGGTTTTGTTACAACCTGCTAAAAATATAATTCAAAGAAGAAACTATCAATATCATCAAATTTGATGTCCAATATAAAGTAATATTCATTCTTTGTGCTTTCAATTTAAGAAAAAAAAACTTATTTTATTCGAATCCTTTCGATAGCGTCAAGGACCTTGTCTAAGGCCTCTGAGATATAAGACAAGATGCATATCGCTGGCGTAAACGATTATAGAAAACTGTCAAATTGTATGGAATTGAAAAACCGAACGACACATGTACCTACGGCAAACAGGTTCAAAGGTTCTACGCTAAGGAGACTTTTATTTTTGAAAAAAGTAAAGCCTGCATTTATGTATTTAGAAAATCTGCCTTATCTGGAAATCGAACTGTTGATCTGGATGGATGATCAATGGTCATTGATATGACCAATCAATACCAATGACTCTATCATAAAACACAACTTTTTTTTTTTGTCATATTCGACCAATTCGATTTCCGGTTAAGGAAGAGTTTTTTTTCAATCCATTAATGCAGTATTTATTGTTTAAAAAAAAATAAGCCTCCTTTGCATAGAATTTGTTATTTCCAATAATTAAGTTACACTCGCGGTCAAATAATACGGGTCAGAGTGCGTTTTTCATAGCCTTGGTTCCTCGACAGGGGACGCTTTGAGTGAAATCTGACGATAGACACCCCGAGCATCGGTACTGGACTTCCAAAATTCCTAGGATACCCAACTGATTGAATCCGCGGTTAACGCCGCAATTGTGCATATTCAGAAAAACATCTAAAATGGCAATAAAATGTAAGCAAATCCAAATGCTGACCCAAACTCTCTCGCTGTGGTGTTAACTGATTGTGCGATTAGTTAGGTATCTTAAGCAATTTTGACCTACTCTATTTAACCTTGAAGTATCCACCATTAAAACTCACTCAAAACTACCCCTGGCCAGGAACCAAGGCTTCGAAATAGCCTCGTTTGTATGAAAAACGCACTCTGACCCGTATTGTGTGACCGAGAGTGTAGATGCCGCCCATGCGGCGTTTGTTTTTTCCGCTCAGTAGGTACCCTTACCATGAGTTACAATTACCGTACTCGCTTACGAGACGCATGCTCTGTCCCTCGCAGGCCTCGCAGTATTCTTATAGAGTGCGAGGAGCACAGAGCATTCGACTCGCTAGTGATTACGGTACAGAGATGGGCGTAATCAATTACTTTGGGAATTAATTACACGTTTACATTCCAGTAATCATGATTCCTCAGTAATCGATTACTTGAATAATCTAAATTACTGTAATACTAGTACCATGATTATATTTGTAATCCACTCCTTTGGAATCGGTATTGTAAACCACTACTGTATTCTTGATTCTTCAGTAATCAAGTACTAATGTAATCTGAATTACTTTACTCCAATTCCAGGCTTGATTACCTACTTAAGTCTGACCTTATTTTATAAATTTCTCGAATGTCACTAAGCTAAGATAAAATTGTTTTGACAAACGTGTCAGTGTCACTCTAGTCTTTCACCACATTACTTAAATAAATGTTGATTGTTGGTGTTACTTTTTGAAGGAATATTCTGACTATTATTAAATAATCTTTAAAGGTATCTAAAATTATTTCTTGTTTACATCTAGCAAAATGAGCTCGTTAGGATTATCAGGATTGGTTATTTATACAAAATGGTTGGCGAGCGGCGAGAAGTGAGTATAATTTTGATAGTTTTGACGCCCGAAGCCCAAACGTGAACTCAGCTACTTAATATATAAAAGTAATCTGGAAGTAATCAAGTCAACAATTCCAGTAATTTGGAATCGACATTGATTCCAATTACTTGTAATTAGAATATTTGTATAGATGATTACTGATTCCTTAATATGTAATGGTAATTCACCGTGTCACTTGAATACATTACAAGTAATTTGACACGCAGTAGCGGATTACAAATTAAAATCAATTAATCGTGTAATCAGGAATCGATTACGAAATGACCATCTCTGTTACGGTAATTGTAAGAGGTACTGTATATTATGAACTTGACGCGACCGTCTGGCAGGTTACGTCAATTTTATATATTTTCGATAACGATAACATTATCGTAAAGCACCTTGTCTAGGACAACTGTATAGTTATAGAATTGAAACGAACGAACCTAAAAAAATAAAAACAGGGGACATTGTCAAACCAATTGACCTAGTCCCAATTTAAGCTCTAGGCTTGTATTATGGGTACTAGACAACGATATAAATACTTAATAAGTATATGTAAGTATTACTTATATATAGAGAAATATATACTTAAATACATAGTAAATATCCATGACTCAGGAGCAAATATTCGCGCTCATCACACAAATATCTGCACTTACCGGGATTTGAACCCAGGACCGCTAGCTTTGCAGGCAGGGTCACTACCAACTAGGCCAGCGCGTCGTCAAATCCAGGCAATGTAGGTACCTATTTAGGAAATTGGCATCATAGGGTATAGACAAGATGCAACTCTATAACGTTAACGATTTTGGAGAATTGACAAAATATATAAAGACATACATAGACACCTCCGGAGATCCTAGAGCTGGTGCTTGCCTCTCACAAAGTATTGGGCAAGCTATCCAGAGAGGCAATGCAGCCAGTGTCATAGGGACCATGCCGCGAGCGGACCTGCTAGAGGGGGTTTTATTTTTATAGTGGTGATTATTATTTACATCTTTAACATTTGAGTAGCTTAGTTTTAGTTTAATTTAAATAAGTTTAGTTTTAACTTTTAATTGTTAATAAATAATATAATCTCATAGACACCTCCGGAGATCCTAGAGCTGGTGCTTACCTCTCCCAATGGATTGGGCTAGCTATCCAGAGAGGTAATGCAGCCAGTGTCAAAGGGACCATGCCGCGAGCGGACCTGCTAGAGGGGGTGTTATTGTTAATAAAGAATATAAACTCATAAAAGAATTGAATTATAAGTATGAAAAAATAAATATTTATTGAATTGATGGCAGCGGCTGAAGCAATAGATCGTCATGTAACATCGACAACATTTTGTCTGTTTTCGAATATCGCTAACGTTACCGTCCCAGAGTTATTTCGCACGTCGTTAATTTGAAGTAAATATACTAGCACTTCAGAACCTAAGGCCACATGTTAGTACATTAACCATAAACTTTTTCATAACCCTTTGTCGTACATATATCCATATTTAAAAGACAATTAATGGCTAAGCCTGGCTGAGGGTTAAAGCTATCGCAAAAGATTTTCTAAAACTAACAAAGTGTACGAAATTGACTTGACGCGACCGTCAGTCGTTGAGCTAACGTCAATCTTGTCGAGGACTGCAAACCATCATTGTCAGCGGGTTACTTTTTTTAATTAAAAAATACAATTATACCGTCAGTGTCCAAATAGTCAGAAAGAGATAGTGAAATATACAATAATACAATTTTCCTCCGTGTGGTTGCCGGGTTAGAATAGTGCCACTCCATGTCTTCCCGTGGATGTCGTAAGAGGCGACTAAGGGAATATAGGCTTGTAGTACTGTTAGGCGATGGGCTTGCAACCTGTCACTAATACGCTGGTAAACATCTTAGCCTAATTGTGCATATTGTGGTTACAGAGTTATCAACAAGTTTTTTAGAGTTGTTGGTAATTCTGTAGCTCTGCCTACCCCGCTCTGGGAATGAAGGCGTGAAGGTATGTATGTATGTATGTACAATTTTGGGGTTCAGTACCCAAGGGTACAAACGGGACCCTATTACTAAGACGCCGCTGTCCGTCTGTCCGTCTGTCCGTCTCTCTGTCACCAGGCTGTATCTCATGAACAAATATTTAATGGGGACTCCCAAACAACAATCATGATTTTCTATAGATAATGGTACGGCTTTTTGCGCGAGTACGACTCGCACTTGGCCGGTTTTTTGACAACACGTTAGCGTAGTTGGTTAAGGGCAGGTATTTTGTGTAATGCGCTATAAATATTTCACTATAAATATAAGTAAGTTTATTGTTATGTAGTGACCATAGTTTAAACGTAGAGCTTAGTTTGGGACAAGGTCAAATTAAGTGAGATTTATTTATTTATTTATTCCCTCTATTTATTGATTGAAACTAAATCTCAACAAATAGTATCATCAACTTGAATTCTCAAATATAAAATCTGCATAATCCTTGGTTTACACACTCTACAGCATCAGGATTTAATGGCTGAAGGTTAAATTAGAAACATCGAGTTTAAGAAGCAGACAAAAAAATCGGACAAGTTCGAGTCGGAACCGCCACGGAGGGTTCCACACATGACACGGTTAACTCAATTCAAAATTTGGACCACCGTTGCTTGCATAAAGACCTTGTTTTCTTGTGATTTCATTAAAAAAATATAGTTTTCATATTTTTCCCTATATTGGTAGTATAAGACGGTATTACTTGCCGACTTTCATAGTTGTAGGTCAACGGAACATACCCTATAAATTTTTATTTCTTTGAGAGTGACGAAATATACGTTTTTGCGGCATAAACGGCCGTATCTTTTTTTAACGTTAACTTGGAAGTTTCATTTTTTCACAGCTTCATGTGACTGTAGACTTTAGTATATGGTTTTAATTTCAACTTGATACCTTCACGCGTTCTTGAGATTTAGGGTCTTGACACACAGACGGACAACAGTTTTTGCCTTTTGAGGTACGGAACCCTAAAAATAGCTGAAGCAGTAATTTTTTAATGAATCAAGACAAAATGCATCAAGTTAAGGGATGATGGATAAACAAACTAAATATTCCACGGTTAGAATAAACAAGACCCTTTTCAAAGATAACACCACTTTTTGTACGCAGATAAGCAAAGAAAACCAGGAGAACTGGTAGCAATCTTCAAAATTCTTTTTTTGGGTTCCACAGGTTTCATAGGATCACTTTGTTGTCCGTCTGTCTGTCAAGAACCTTTATGTCGTGAATGCGTTGAAGAATCGAGTTGAAATTAAAACCATTTACGAGTCTAGTCCCTTGTAGTTGTGAAAAAATCAAACTTCTAAAATAAAGTAAAAAAATACGGCCGTTTATGCCGCAAAACACGTATATTTCAACACTCTTAATCAAAATTTATAGCGTATTTTCCGTTGACCTATATCTATGAAATTTGGCAAGTAACACCGTCTAATACTACGATACAATTTTAATTAAATCACAAAAAACCAGGGACTTATGCAAGGAACGGCGGTCAAAATTGTGAATTGAGTTAACCGCCATGTGCGGAACCGTCGGTAGGCGAGTTCGTCTCGCATTTGTCCGGTTTTTTTTTTATAACGAACACACAGCCACCTGATATTAGGATAGAACTGAGACCCAACGCAATCGTAATCTCAGGACTGCAATCTTAAGCTGTCCTTGGCTAAGGGCTGTTATAAACTCATCTTGACTGAGATGCCTGTAACGTAAAGCCATAGAACACTGTCATTGACGCAGCTTGATACGAGTATTACAGTCGGGATAAGTTTATTAATACGTCTCTAAGATGACCAACTTAAGTCTTGAGCTGGGCTTTTTAGCCAAGAACGAGACTCCTAATGCAAACCTGAGGATTAAGACACCTCTAAGATAGTAATTTTACCAGTTTTCTTAACCTCGCACCGGAAGGCATAAATGCCAACACTGTTGCATGTTGGTACCACCACTAAAGCTAAATAAAGCTTTATTGCTATAAAAAACATGTTGCATGTTTAAGAAGGTCTACTTAAATTAGACAAATTTGCTGAAGAAGATTTAAAAAAAAAAATTAACTTAACATAGCATTATATAAAACAATGAATCTCATATAAAACGAAAAATAAATATTTTTATGCGGAGTTGAGTAGGAAAAGTGTGTCAATACTCAGAATTTTCACAAGAGCTAATAAGTAATAGTAATATAAAAATGGACATATACAAGCTATACTTACCTGTGACGGTGCAAGACAAGACAACCCACATGAAAGAAGTGAGGTGAGAAGTGAGAAGTCGCATTATATCCCCATTTTATTTGATCTCTGCTCCACAAACTGCTTTGTGGAAACATCACGTGGGTCACTGGACAATGGCACATACTCAAGGATTATTTAATGTTTTTAGGGTTCCGTGCCTCAAAAGAAAAAAACGGAACCCTTATAGGATCACTTTGTTGTCCGTCTGTCTGTCCGTCCGTCCGTCCGTCCGTCCGTCCGTCCGTCCGTCTGTCAAGACCCTTTATCTACGGAACGCGTAGAGGTATTTAGTTGAAATTAAAACCACGTACTCAAGTCTACAGTCACATGAAGCTGTGAAAAAATCAAACTTCTAAGTAAACGTAAAAAAAAGATACGGCCGTTTATGCCGCAAAGTAAAGTCAGGATAGATGCCTCACTTTTTGAAATTACCTCTTTATTTCTAATCTACTAATATACCGTAAAAGAAAACTATCAATATTACTAATTTGGTCTTTCATCTTACGTTACGGCTTATTTTAGATGGCCTAACAATTACTGGTTAGGCAAAAAATTAGTTTCTGCAGACCCATTTTTTGAGGATAGGTGCCTACCCTATATCATGGCCTCCCAACTCGAACAACGTATAATTATTACTTTAATAAACTCATAGATGGCGTCACAGGTATCGAGCGAAACATTTGAATCAGTAATCGTGAAGATTGAATGATTTTTGCACCTTAATAAATTCAACGTACCTTAATTACATCAAAAACATCCTTCTCTACATAAAGTAGGGTATATTTTACAAGTTTAATAAATGCAATAAATTTTATATTAACTCCATCTAACTCATAAAAAACTTATAAGCTTTCAAGCTTGCTACGCCTTATTAGGTACTGTCACTAGATGGTGCCATCACGGATCGCGAAACTACTATCACAGTATATAAATAAACCAGTAAAGAAACTAGGCCTACTTTTCAAGATAAATACCTACGCTCCAATTGAGCGTTTAAGGGTTGTCCATTTACATTTTGTAAAATTGAAAAAAAAACTTGTTTATAGTATCTCAGCTAGTTAGTGCAAAATCGATACGTGTGATCTGCGACAACAAATCCGTTGCAGATTGAGAAAAAGTAGCCGCCATCTTGAACTTTTAAGTTATTCAACCGATTGCTTCCAAAATCGATATATGGGGATGTGAATGGTCTCTGACAACTAATCTGTTGACAGATTGAGAAAAAGTAGAGGCCATATTTTTTTATTTATTTATTCAACCGATTGCTTCCAAAATCGATATCTGGGGATGTGCGTGGTCTCCGACAACGAATTTGTTGGCAGAATGAGAAAAAGTAGCCGCCACCTTGAACTTTTTTATTATTCGACAGGCTAATTCAAGTGTCAATTTCGAGAGTTAGGACCACACAGATCTCAACAGATATCGATTTTGGAAGCAGCCTGTCGAATAATAAACGTAATGTAACTGCATATAATTTGACATGCCATGTAATTTATACTGTGTTATATTGAGTAATAAAATCTGAATCTGAATCTACCACGCAATACTTTTGTGGCATCTTTCTCAAGGTCTCGTAGAGGCGTGCGTCTGTGTGAGTGCGTCACTTTCTAGCATTTGTTCGTAAGGTTCTTTACTGGTTTACTTATATACTGTGCTACTATGCACTCACAGACCCCAAGCGTTTCGTTTGTACAAATTCTTATTTGATGCGTAAAATCAATACTCGAAATACTTCTTTTATATTAAAAACAAAAAAACAATAGAGAAAATAATGTCTAGACGAATATAAATGAATATTACAAAATACTGTTTTGGCGGTTTCGGTGTATTAAAATGTTAGTACAAACACGGAACGAACAACGTGCTATCTTTAACCATTGAAGTATCAAAACGCGCTGACAGTTTGTGTACAAACATTTAAACTACACTCGGCGTCAAAAAAATCGCACTTTTGAAATTTTGACTTCAAGCGAATAAAGCTCTTAACTTATTTATTGTACCCTACCAATATTAGTATCATTTGAAAGCACAGTTAATAAACTTTAAAATCGGGCCAAACCGACCTTGTGTGCGTCTCCCGCATTGGAGGTGGACGTGGCCAGGGGTCCCTGACTGCTCATCGGTACATCACAGAGATCCTGGAGGACCACGTGGTCCCGTATGCTGGTTTTGTCGGGCCTGAATTCACATTCATGCACGACAACGCCCGCTCTCATACGGCGTTGATTGTTCGGGACAATCTGGATCAGGTTGGGATCCCCGTGATGCAGTGGCCAGCGAGAAGTCCTGACCTGAACCCCATAGAGCACATTTGGGATGATACTGACTGCCCCTGCCACCCTTGAACAGCTTCGGGACGCCGTCGTCGAGGAGTGGAGTGACATTCCTCAAGAACGCATCGTGACGTTGGTGAGGTCAATGAAGGATCGCATGGAGGCTGTAATTAGGGCTAGGGGAGGTAACCCTAGGTTTTAAGTTTCGTTTTAAGAATTTGTTTTACTGTATTTTTTAATTTTGTTATGTTTTTAGATTGTGTAATTTTGGCGTGAATAAATGTTTTTCCTCTTTTCATGAAAAACGATTTTTTTTAAGCTTAGTAATCATTATCACATTTTTATTAATTAAAGGAAAAAATGAGGCCCCACACTCATACCTTATCTAAGATTAAATAGGGTTTATAGCTGCTTGAAGTCAACATACCAAAAGGTGCGATTTTTTTGAGGCCGAGTGTATAACTTTGTTTCGTTGGATTCGGATAAAGTTGAAGTTGAAGGCGATATTTCCTTTTTATGTAAATACGCACGCTTAAATACGCTCACCAAACTATTTTTAACTTATTCTTAATTCTCATTGTAAGTGAATTGTAAAATTCTTATGAGAAAATAAATTCTTTAAACCAGTTATTTTTACCTATTGCTTTTATTTATTGTCAGCAAAAAACTTCCCAAACATGTCATTAAAACATTCCTATTTGTCCTGGACATCATTAATCAGGGCAGATGTTCCTATGAATTAATAAAACGCTAACACAATGTCACCGGTAGGATTATACCCATTACATATTAATTTTAAGTCAACAATTTTTTCTTGAAGTCAATGCCATCTGGTGATACGTTACTAAAACTATTAGGTAGGCTGCCAGCATCCAGTGGTGGCTCAGATACGGCATCTACTGGTGTAACTACGGGACTAAAATTGCCTACCGAATTGTCTACATTAGGACGGCACGCTTTTGCTGTATGAGATTGGGTATCTGTACTTGTATTCTGTTATCTGTGCCTATATGGATAGATGCCCCGCCATGAAAATGTTAAGGAGGTTAGATGCCTATACACTGTAACACTGTAACAAGTTAGTACTACTTAGGCACTTAGGTATAGATGCCCCAAAGAACCCACAAAATTTATCAGTAAGAATCGAATAAATATAAGAATGAAATGCAATGAAAATTACCTATAAGGACATAAAACATTAAGAAAATATGTTAAATTATAATGTATAAGGATATGAGGGATAGACGCCCTTAGGGGCACCTATACCGCGAAACATCGAGGCGACTATCCTTTTTGATATGGATAGATGCCCTTTTATATTTTTATTAAAATAAACACAAAACAACAACTATATGAATATGGATGTGTAATTTAATAACCTGTGTACTGATATAACAAAAATTGTATGGAACTAATTACTACTTGTAAAGTTATGAAGCTGTAAATATGAAATGAAAAAAAGTCCGAGCTGTTTGACACGTTCGCCGCGGAGATTATTGCACACACGAGCGATACACATCCACTTTGAACGACGCACTTGCGGGGACCGAGGTGTGTGGCGTCTGCGCTCCCGTTTTAACCTATTAAATGATAAGTAGCTATTTCGGAAATATGAGTTTTAGAAAACGAGGCACCTATCCCACTGCGGCATCTATCACGACTTTACCCTAACGTACATTTCGACACTCTCAAGGGAATCAAAATTTATAGGGTATTTTCCGTTGACCTAGAACTATGAAATTTGGCAAGTAATACCGTCTTATACTACCCAATATAGAGAAAAACAGGGTCTGTATGCGAGGAACAGCGGTCCAAAAGAATTGAGTTAACCGTGTCATGTTTGACGACGCGCTGGCCTAGTTGGTAGTGACCCTGCCTACGAAGCCAGCGGTCCTGGGTTCAAATCCCGGTAAGGGCAGATATTTGTGTGCTGAGCGCGAATATTTGTTCCTGAGTCATGGATGTTTACTATGTATTTCTGTTGGATGTTATTTCTCTATATAAGTATTTATATCGTTGTCTAGTACCTATAATACAAGCCTAGAGCTTAAATTGGGACTAGGTCAATTGGTGTGACATTGTCCCCTGATATTTGATATTTATGTGCGGAACCCTCAGCGGACGAGTCCGACTCGCACTTGTCCGGTTTATTTAGCTATTAATTATTTACTTATGAAACAACTCGCTACCCTCTGCACAAATCCCATGTAATAATCACATGTAAAACCTTTTTTGACTAGAATCGAAGCCACGTCCTAGACTCCAAAGTATAACCACTAGGCCAACCAGATATCAAATTTACGTAAATAAATTACAAGATGTTTCATAAACAAACCATCAATTTTTTAACGTCATTTGCCAAAACAGATCACCCCTAATTCCACCAATAGAGCCTTTGTCACACGACCGCCTTAAATCTCGTTCGGAATCACTCAACGCGACGTCTCAACTCCACAGCCTCGCCTTAATCACTATAATGACATCATTCATCGCCGTTTACTCACTTTCTTCACCAATTTAACGCTACACATCAGTAATTTTACCTTCATACCTTTTACATTGCCGCTTTTGCTGACAAAGATATAAACAAGCTTCGTGTTGGAGCAGCGATGGGCTGTGTGCATAGCGATGGGTTGGGGTCGACGGTGTGACATGACCCGTCAGTCAAACCCTCGAATGCGGTGCTTCTAGCTACAGGTAGAGGGCAACATACGGGGTGATTTTTTGGATCAAAACGCAGTTTCGTAATTGGTTGAAGGTGCAAATGCTGCATTGAAGTAATACTGTGGTAATTGGAATTGTTTATGGAATGTAAGTATACTAATTAAGTATTATTTGAAATACGACACTATTAATATTGTTTATTTTAACCCATGAAAGCTACAAAAAAATAAATAGGCGTCACTGAAAAGAAAGTAGAAAACCTACCTTGTTTTCAAGATTTATACATATAGTTCGATTTATTTTGTGCCTGATTAGATTTAATTTCAATTAAGCATCAGAGAAAAATCGATGTTCTTTAAAACCCATAAAGGATTTATCTTTGATCTTGCGTTTATTATTTCTTTATCACCATGTTAAAACATAAAACTCGACACAAATTGAAAAAATGATCGAAAAAGACTCCAAACGAAACAAGACATTTGTCGTCGCTTTCCTGCAAAATATCATCCTGTACATTCCAAGGGCTGAACAAGACAAACGCGCCGCGCGCTAGCGCTGTCTGTCACTGCCCCAATAATGCTCCCAATTACCGCAGCATTAAACGACGAAAGGGTAAACAAAGTTTGACTTTGAAACCGCTTAGACGGAGTATTAGTGACCAAAACCTTTTTAATATAAAAGGTGTGTTTTTTTTGTAGTCTCAACAGAAGCTTTTATCGTCTTTAGCTTATAAATGTAAATTATTCTAAAAGAGGAAACAAAGCTCGACCTATTTGTTTTCTGAAATATAACGTTTCATTACCGATACAATAATTTGAACATGCTGATACAACGCGTTGTTTCAATAAATATGTTTTTCTTAATAAGTATTAAAATAGACCCGACTAATATTCCAAAATTTACAAAAATTCTAAAGTTTGACCTTATTTTGAAAACCAAAAAGATTTTATTTACAGTGTAATACGATCATATTGTGTTTTCAAACTAGTATGTGAAACAATACTCTTAAAACATTTTTATTTATTAACAAGCTTCGTAATCTTTAGTTATGCCGCCTCGCAAACACACCCAGCGGTGCCTTTGATGTCAGTTACTGTCAATAAATATATCATAAGCACCAATCATTTCCCTTCAGTCTTCATCTACAAAAAAAACACAACACGGTTGCGTAAAATGGATCTGTTGATTTATTATTCATTTATCATATTTATGACACAGAACGAAATAATTCTCTTGCTTTCTGTTTTAATTATAGTGTGTTATGGAGTCATAAATTCGATGATGTTGTGTTTTTTTATCAGATCTCGAGTGAAAGTTTGGGCATTGTTTTAAGTTATGAAACTTTGAATATTAAAATTGAGATTAATGTCTAATAATGAGAAATCATTTCCTTTTCTATTTTTACTTTATGGAACTTTTGCTATGCTTTTGTACGTTAAAATATCAGCTAAGGGTATTTTTAGAAAGGGCCTTGATATGCGCAACTCTTACTTAAGAAAACTGTTTTGTTGTAAACTGCCCATAATTTGACATAAAGTAAATACTGTCACAAACACATGCTTTTCATGATACATTTTGAACATATATTGGAACTTTTGAACATGAGAAATAAATACAAACCCCCGTACCTACCTAATAATATTTCCGCTCGATGAAATAAATATATAGATTATTTCTAAAATTTCTCTAGCCAAAAATAAACAACCTGTATCACTGACAATATATTCCAGAAAATCACAACTTTTATTATTATATATCATCAAAATATCGTCGTCCTTTTATTCTATTAAGGTATTGCGAAACTGACGGCTTTCCATTCCCTCAAAAACAGTCACAGTATAAGCCAAAACTGGGGCCCGTTGACAAATTACAGGGCATAGGTCTCCATCGATCCGGCTATTACAGCCTTAGCTAAATCATTTATTTGCCAACTGCTATTTATGAGAAGGACATCGGTCACCCTTTACAGGAATAGTTCGACTATTAAAGGTTAGTTTCTAGTTTGTCACCTATTCCGAGAGTTTTATGTATGTGAATGTTGAAATTCATGCAGTATTTTTGGAATTATACAGGCTGATTCAAAATCGACCTTCTGCTTAAAGTAAAACTTAATCACCCTGTATCTGTATCTGTACCTAAGACATTATCGTTGATAGAATTAGGATAAATCTTAAAGTTGAACTTATCAATTCTTTGTTTCAAAATGATATAAAATGATCAAAACCATTTTAATACTTTTGTATATTTGATCCTTTATTTTAAGAAATTGTATATATTGAAAAATTTGTCTTCCAATAATGGTGAAAGGTAGTTATTAAAGCCGAATTAAATCATTTTTAACCCCCGACGAAAAAAAAAGGTGTATGTGTGTGTGCGTCTGTCTGAGGCAGCGTAGCCCTAAAACGGTTGAACCGATAAGGATGTGTTTTTTTTTGTATCATGTAAAATAGATGACGACAATAGCATCAGTCATTTAATTTTACACGAGCACCGAGACGTGTATGATTCAATTTTATCCTATTTCCTTATTATTTTGGCTTCATATGTATATATATTTGTGTCATATTTGTATGGTTGCCGGGGTAGAATAGTGCCACTCCATGTCTTCCCGTGGATGTCGTACGAGGCGACTAAGGGAATAAGGGCTTGTAGTACTGTTAGGCGATGGGCTTGCAACCTGTCACTAATGCGCTGTTAAACATCTTAGCCTAATTGTGCAAATTGTGGTTACAGAGTTATCAACAAGTTTTTGGAGTCTTTGGTAATTCTCTAGCTCTGCCTACCCCACTCTGGGAATAAAGGCGTGAAGGTATGTATGTATGTATGTATTTTGGCTTCACCCACTGCTTTTAATCCAAAAGTACATTTATATTAAGCATTCTTTTTTTTTTTTATATCATAGGAAGGCAAACGAGCACACAGGCCACCTGATGGTAAGTGGAAACTGTGACCCATAGACATTCGCATTCACAAGACCGCAATCCTAAGACTGCAAATGCGTTGCCAACCCTGAGGCCGAAGATGGAATGCCTCTATGCTAGTCATTTCACCGGCTGTCTTATCCCCAAACCGGAACACAACAATGCGAACACTGCTGCTTGGCGGTAGGTTAATGGATAAGATGGTGGTACCAACCCGGACGGACCCTGCACAAGGTCCTCCCACCTCCAAAATAATAATAATAAAGGTCAGAATGATGCAATATTTTCTTTGAATGCATTTAACAATGTTGCAAGCGTGCGTCATTATCATGACACTTGCGTCAATTAATTCATGTCATAACTGCACTTCTGTCAAATGAGTCGCAACATATGAATGAAAACCATTATATTATTAGCTGCCCGCGGCTCTGTCCACGTAGAAGTCGTTAATTGCTTTTAGGGTACCGTAGCCAAATGGCAAATAACGGAACCCTTATGGATTCGTCATGTCTGTCTGTCTGTCCGTCCGAATGTCACAGCGACTTTTTTCCGAAACTATAAGAACTATACTGTTGAAACTTGGTAAGTAGATGTATTCTGTAAACCGCATCAAGATTTTCACACAAAAATAGAAAACTGAAAAATAGAAACTTCGAACATACGTGTGGGGTATCTATGGATAGATCTTCAAAAATGATATTGAGGTTTTTAATATATTTTTTTTCTAAGCTGAATAGTTTGCGCGAGAGACACTTCCAAAGTGGTAAAATGAGTGTCCCCACCCCTTGTAACTTCTAAAATAAGATAATGATAAGACTAATAAATTTCCCGTGAGGATGCGGGGTTAGAATAGTACCTACTCCATGTCTTCCCGTGGATGTCGTAAGAGGCTACTAAGGAAATAAAGGCTTGCAGTACTGTTAGGCGATGGGCTTGCCACCTGTCACTAATACACTGGGAAACATCTTAGCCTGCTTGTGCAAAATGTGGTTACAGAATTATCAAGAAGTTTTAAGACTTGTTGGTAATTCTTAAGCTCTGCCTACCCCACTCTGGGAATGAAAGCGTGAGTTTATGTATGTATGTAATAAATTTCCGAGAATTTCTCATAGGAAACTTTCATTATTTTAGAAGATACAAGTAATTTTATCGTTGTCTAGCCTCTATAATTCAAGCCTAGGATTTAAGTTTGGGACAAGGTTGATGTGTGTGCGTGTCCCTTGGTATTTATTGAGTGATGCATACTCCCCTCTTACGGAAAAAAGCCACATCTACTATAATAATTGTATTGCACTTCCAACCTTATTATAACCATTGAGAGTTCAATATGCTTCTTTGAATCAATTGCACTGGTGCCTTTTCTCCGTAGTAGGGCAGCATAGTACAGTGCGCCATCGATTACCCTGACCCTACTTTGAACCTTGGTCCAAACTTCCGTGACGCCGGGCGACATCTGCCCGACTGATGGATAGCCGAACACGTGTCCATTACAAGTGAAAAAACCGGGCAAGAGCATGTCTGACCATGCTCAGTGTAGGGTTCCGAAGCCGTTACTTTACAAAAAGTATCTTAAAAAATAAGTTTGTACTTATTCTCTATATAAAGTTATTTTGTGCTTCGGCGATTTTAGTGGGTATAAACACTTTGGTCACTGTATCTCAGGAACCAATCATGTCGTTAAATATGCAGATAATTGGTATTAGTAGTTTTGGCTGTAGGTGGGGGGAGGGGGGGGCTACTGGAATCTAACGAAAATTAGCGCTTTATAGCTTAATAATCCTTAATCGAAAAAATGTTGATCATAAATCCGCAACATTTTTAAAAGACCTATCCAACGATGTGCCACACTATGGGATAGACGGGAAAAAAAACCCCACGTTATGTGAAGGGGAGAAAAGACAATAAAAAAACCGTTTTGTTGGCGTGACTGATATGTATATTCATGGAAAATTATAGCTTTCTAGTACTAAGAGTGTCTGAGCTAGGCTGGGGACGGACGGATGGACGGACGGACGGACGGACGGACGGACATGGTGAAAGTATAAGTTTGACCACGGAACCCTAAATAGCGGCACATCGGTGAATGAAAATTAACATAAAATTACTAGTTTTAAAATAGCAAGTAAAACCAATTATACAAACCCTTGGTACGTATTGGGGTTAGGGCTAATATTTATATTATGGTGTGACGATAGCATGGTCTGAGGCGACAGGGATATTTCAAAACACCTTTCCATACTAAATTTGTGCACATCTTTGTGGTCGAAAATCAATACCTTCTTTACTGGTCTATTGTGTCATACCGTCATCATCATCATCATGTCAGCCGAAAGACGTCCACTGCTGGACATAGGCCTCCCCCAAGGCTCTGCACTCAGACCGGTCTTGTTCTTTTCGCACCAAAAGACAAATACTTACTGTTTTCATACCGTACCAAAAGATAAATCGAAGCATTGATTAAATGAAAATAAAATGATTTTGCTCCACAGTAAAAATAATTACTGCACAAAATTATTATGGTACATTGCACCTATTTATCTTGACAATATATCTATTGTTTCTTTGTTTAGTGCATTTATTAATTAAACTACCATTACATAAATTAACGCATCAAATAAAAATAAATTTATCTCCGAAAATAAAATTATTACCTCGACAAAATATTACCTGCACAAAATTTGTATGGAAAGACATTGCCCTTTTTTTTGTATCCGAAATGGGTTTGCGTTTGACCTCAGTCTCATCTGACGTTAAGAGATGACGAGGCCTAGGTTGGTACACACTTTTTTTTCGCACAGCCCACCTGATGGTAAGTGGAAACTGTGACCCATAGACATTCGCATTCACAAGATTACAAATGCACTGCCAACCCTGAGGACTAAGATGGAATGCCTCTATGCTAGTCATTTCACCGGCTGTCTTATCTCCAAACCGGAACACAACAATGCAAACTTTGCTGCTTGGCTGGTTAATGGATGAGATGGTGGTACCAACCCGGACCGATCCTGCACAAGGTCCTCCCACAAGTACTTACCCACAAAAAAGCCAATTTTTTTCTTCAAACACCAAGGTAATACGACTCCGGGAAGACGCAGGAAGCATAATTAATGATTTTATTTTGATATCGATTCCTGATTTACGTTCAGATTTGACCAGACTCCGTGACCAACACACATCTGCCGCCCTGATGGATGGTCCGACATGTGTCCATTATCGCTCACGTCACGAGGGTCGCAAAAAACGTCATTAATCATTACATTTCGGTTGCAGTGACTTTGTAATGCATGTACGGGTAGGTGGGTGTAATTTTGGTATGGGCTTTTCATGTTGGCGATTTATCAATGTGTGGTTTTGTTAAGTTGGCGTACCTTAAGGTAATAGGTTGGTTTTTTGTTATATTTTTACACGCTATATTAAGAAACTTAGATCATTCGAGTAAGTATATTCACCCAATAAAAATGTTGAGCTTACTTAGAACCTTGTCATTGTGACTGCCATTGTTATTGTCATACTTGTCATTTGATGTTCAGTTTGAAGTTTATTATTTCAACTGTCTAGCTATCACGGTTCGTGAGATACATCCTGGTGATAGACAGACGGCCAGATGGACAGACGGACAGACGGACAGATGGACAGACGGACAGACGGACAGACGGAAAGACGGACAAACGGACAAACGGACAGACGGACAGACGGACAGACGGACAGACGGACAAACGGAAAGACGGAAAGACGGACATACGGACAGACGGACAGACGGAAAGACGGACAGATGGACAGACGGACAGACGGACAGACGGACAGACGGAAAGACGGACAGACGGACAGACGGACAGACCGACAGACGGACAGACCGACAGACGGATAGCGGAGTATTAGTAATAGGGTTTACTTTTTACCTTTTCGTTACAGAACCCTAAAAAATATTGATATTATTATTAGTTAATTTACAGTTAATTTATCATTTTATTGCTAAAATCTGACTATTATTATAAATAAGAAAGTCTGGATGTTTGGATGTTTCTTACTTAATCACGCTTCAACCACGGAACAGGTAGGGATGAAACTTGGCGCACATATAGGTCAGGTCTTGGAATAGGACATAGGATAGTTTTAAGGAAACAATTATAGTTCCCGAGTTAATAACAATAATCGGAACCCACGCGGGCGAAGTCGCGGGCAGAAGCTAGTAACATTATAAGACGTTAAATTTAATTGAAATATTCAAAGTTTAGGAAACTTCCAATAAATACAAGTCGCCATTTGCAATTTCCACCAAACTATAAAAAATACGCATCACATTTGAATCCATGAGCCTTTGTCCAGTGCGGGTGACGCACGAGCACGACGGACGACGGATGACGGATGACGAATGACGGACGCACTTCCGTCGGCCCCGCGATGTATGCGCGTCCATCAATCCACGACGTTGACGGGTTGCAAGCTAGGGATGGGGTAAGAAAGGGCGGGATCAAATTTTTATTTTTTATTTATAAGAGCATTTTATAAATAAAAAATAAAAATTTCTTTTGAGATCTAGGGTAAAGACACCAGTGGTCAGCCAGAAACCTGTAGTCGGTCTCTGCCTATACTTTGTATGAGTGGGAAGAGTTTCAAAGATATATTTCCGTTTCTAAAGCGGGACAATAGTCTAAATCTAATCGTTTCCTCGCTGGCGGTGGGAGAAGTGCCTTAGAGCCTTATCACACTTGCGATTTGCGAGCGAGTTTAAAGCGAGGCGAGCACGCAGAGAGTTCGCCGCGTATCCTTCCCTGCATGTGTCTATAGTAAGGACGAATTTCAAGCTACTAAAAACTGCAAATAGGCGGTGCTCTTTAAAAACAATTAGTTCATTAGAATAGAGATATACACGGCTAAGGCCCTAGTTGATGACGCTATTAAGTTTTTTTTTTATCATTAACACGTCACAGTGTAATTTTAGCGGGCGCTTCTCAATCCTGTTCAGTACAAATCATTAAACACTTTGAAACAGCAGCACTTGTGGGAGGACCTTGTGCAGGGTCCATCCGGGTTACTACCACCATTTCATCCATTAACCTACCGCCAAGCAGCAGTGTTTGCATTGTTGTGTTCCGGTTTGGGGATAAGACAGCCGGTGAAATGACTAGCATAGAGGCATTCCATCTTAGTCCTCAGGGTTGGCAGTGCATTTGTAGTCTTGTGAATGCGAATGTCTATGAGTCACAGTTTTCACTTACCATCAGGTGGCTTGTGTGCTCGTTTGCCTTAATATGCCATAAAACAAAAAACTCAATCTTCAATCACTGTAGCCATTACCCTATATCATATTAAATTTTAATCCGAAAATGCTTCGACGTCGACGTGTTCCACCAATCCACATCACTAGCAAGTCTCCGGGTGTTTTAGCCGAAGGTGAGTTATTGGGCACTTGGACGAACCATCAGTCAAGCTCTGGCGCATATTTTTTTCTTTAAATGGATTAGTGGCAAAGGTTTTAGCGGGGAAACTGGGGAAATTTATTACGACTTCAATTGTGCCTACATACATACTTATACATACATACATACATACATAAACTCACGCCTTCATTCCCAAAGTGGGGTAGGCAGAGCTAAAGAATTACCAACAACTTTTAAAACTTGTTGATCATTCTGTAACCACACTTTGCATAATTAGGCTAAGATGTTTACCAGCGTATTAGTGACAGGCTGCAAGCACATCGCCTAACAGTACCACAAGCCTTTATCCCCTTAGTCGCCTCTTACGACATCCACGGGAAGACATGGAGTGGTACTATTCTAACCCGGCAACCACACGGCACTTATACAGTGACAATTTAAGAATAATCTGTCCTTTGGGATTTCGGAAACTGCCGTCAAACGTTTGTTTTAGTTTTCGAAAATCTTTGATATAACTACTATGCAATTTATCTATGGCTAATGCCCCATAGAGTCCAAACGCAGACTCGTTAAAGGAACTCGGAGTCAATAAATATGTCTCAAAAACATTTTTGCTTTAATTTTTTCTACCAAAATTTAAAAAAAAAACGAAATTGAAAATATTTATTCAGTAAATTGGCCACATGCAGGCTCTTTTACACGTCGGAAAAGTATAGTGAATCTACCAGCGCTTCGGACAAGACCATCATTGAGGAGAAGAAGCGCCGCAAGAAACTCCAGCAGAAGGTCATCAATCATAAAAAACATAATTATATTTAAAGTAAGTTACATTAAGTAATAATAAGGTAATAAAGTAATAAACAACCCGCCTGCAGAAGTAGGGTTTTCTATTATTGTATAGTTATGTACTCGTATGTAATTTTGTCTATTTATGATGGCACGCTCTGTGCAATATATGAGTTATCGTAAGATTTCTCTTGGTTGTGGAATTACCTTGCATTGCCTTGGTTGAGTGGCGTCTGCGGACCGGGAGACGAGCTGTAGGTAGGCCTCCAACAAGATGGAGTGACGACCTTGTAAAGATCGCGGGAATGCGGTGGATGCGAAGAGCACAAGACCGGTCTGAGTTGAGAGCCTTGGGGGCCTATGTCCAGCAGTGGACGTCTTTCGGCTGTCATGATGATGATGATGATGATGAAAAAAAATATGAGATGGGTTCTTTTTTTATAGACGACAAAGTCAAAAAATGCAGTCGGATTTTTAAAGATTCCATTTTATAATACTTTTTCGTATATTATTAATATGAAGCCCACGTTTAAACACTAAATCAGAGTAGACGGTTATTGACATATCTAAGCTCGTTAGCGAGAATCCATTCACAGCGATGTGCACCTGATTGAGTGATTTAATAAAAAAATATAAAGGGACGTTGTCAGCTTCTCAATCAGACGTCAGCGCTACTAGTGGATCGAGGGTGAGTTTGAAAGTGAATAGAGAGCGAGAGTTTCTTGAGAAAGTTATGTTATTTTCAGCGGGTTTTTTACCTAAATTTAAGAATAATGGGGAAAAAATGAATCTTAGTAATTTTCATGTTATAAAATATGATCAATATGATGTGAAAATAGATATAAAGCATAAGTCAGATGTAGCATCTATAGGAAATCTTCTATACAATAAAAATGAATCGCTAAATGTGTTGCTAAACGCAAAACTCGAGAACGGCTGAACCGATTTATCTGATTTCTTTTTTGTTGTGTTTTTCAATGTCAGGACAAGGTATTATGAAAGAAAATAATTGAAAAATCCACCGGGAAAGTCGAAATTTGCAGCGGGGCGAAGCCGCCGGCAGGCCGCTAGTTATCAATAAATAAATAAATAAAACTCTTGGTATATCAAGTTACATCGAGCACATGTTACATTTTACAGGTGCCTTTATCCGTCTAAAATAAACGTTACTTTATTTTTTATTTAATACAGTCACGAGTAACGAGCGTAAAGCGAAAAGATAAAGCGTGCGATAAATTTGTAAAAAAAACCTTTAAGAGCCACTTGCATCGTAATATCGTCTAACAGCCACACAATTAATTTTCAACACGCACCAAACAGAACTCGTAGTAAGGATCCCAACATCATGTCCCAGCTGATTGATAAAACTCACTCGCCGGGCACGACAGCCGATTGACAGCTGACAGTATCTGCCCGACGAGTGCTCCTCGTTTTCATTTCGAGTTTTTATCGTAGCACCGTCGATTTTATATTAATGTGACTTGTAGAGTTAGTATTTTTTGGTTTTTAACCAGACGATTTTCTGCTGTTTCATGTTTTAGTTAGTGAAGAAACTTATTCTGATTTCAAAATCAAAAATAAAAAGGCAAAATAGTAGTACAGACTGTGAGCACTTAGGTGTTTCTGAATTGTACTTCTCTCTCACTTTCTCTTCAAAAGAGCGTATAAGAGCGAGTGAGGGACCAGTACAAATCCGAAGCAACTTCCTCCTCCAGCATCCTTTTATTCATATAAGTACTGTTTTTTCTAATAAGATAAGATTTTTTCTCTATTGCTCGACCTGCTAAAATACGAGTCAGGAAATCCTCGTTTCCGCCGAGTCATATATAACGCTTTTCTCAAAAAATGCGAGGAAATGATACAAATATATATATATTTTTTTTTTATAGCATAGGAAGGCAAACGAGCACACAGGCCACCTGATGGTAAGTGGAAACTGTGACCCATAGACATTCGCATTCACAAGACCGCAATCCTAAGACTGCAAATGCGTTGCCAACCCTGAGGCCGAAGATGGAACGCCTCTATGCTAGTCATTTCACCGGCTGTCTTATCCCCAAACCGGAACACAACAATTCGAACACTGCTGCTTGGCGGTAGGTTAATGGATATGATGGTGGTACCAACCCGGACGAACCCTGCACAAGGTCCTCCCACAAGTAGACACACACATATGATTATAAGTATTTTTAAAAACCTTCGATAAATTCGGAGAGGTTTGTTTGAAAACTATAAGTATTAGTTAAGATAGTTCCACGCGCGACGAGCCGCCGCCGCACCACAAGTTGGGTGTACGGGATATTTTTCATGGTCCTTTCGATTTTATACGCAATAGAGAGCACTTTTAAAAAACAATATGGACTTGGTCGGAAAGTGTTTTCATATGGTTTTTTTAGTGAAATGAGGCTCTTTCCGTCCTTGTCATTCAATCGGATAATCATTCTTTCCGAGCATGTTTGAGACAATAGATTTCCTAGACTATACTGGGTGAAATCTAAGTCGTAGTACAAATGATCACATCTGTTTTCTACCCACGAAAATGAACAACTTTCACTATGGGACCAACTCTGAAATCACGAAAATATTATCAGCTGTTTCATAGAAAAGTTCAATACGTAGGTACTCTACCAAAATGTATGAAGCAGCTGATTTTTTTTTCGTGATTTCAGAGTTGGTCCCATAGTGAAAGTCGTTAATATTCGTGGGTAGAACACAGAGGTGATCATTTGTATTACGACTTAGATTTCACCCCGTATATTATGTCTACTATCAATAGAGACAACGTCGGTGTCCTAAGTGGCTCAGTGTGATGACTCTACTGGTACTGAGTTCGAACCCCCGTGCTCGCCATGTACATTCAACTACAAAGAGTTCAATAAATTTCTACCACCAAATAGTTATTTCGGACAGTTTTCTCCGTTTCCCAAAACATCCGTTCCCGTCACTACCGTTTTCTTAATAATCCGTTTCCCGATATAAGTGTTTCCCAAAATGATACGTTTGCCTTAATATCCGTTTCCCAAAAAAACCCAATCCCAAAATGACCGTTCCTGTCCCTACCATTTCCTAAATAATAAGTTTCCCAAAACACCAAACGACGCGCTGGTCTAGTTGGTAGTGCTCCTGCCTACGAAGCTGGTCCTGGGTTCAAATTCCGGTAAGGGTAGATGTTGTGTGATGAGCGCGAATATTTGTTCCTGAGTCATGGATGTTTGCTATGTATTTAAGTATATATTTCTCTATATAAGTATTTATTTCGTTGTCTAGTACCCATAATACAAGCCTAGAGCTTAGTTTGGGACTAGGTCAATTGGTGTGACATTGTCATATGATTAAAAAAAAACCTAAAAAGTAGGTAAGCGCTAGTTATATTGAATACGAAGCAGTTACATCTATTTAATTATATCTACTTAGTAACCCTTTATGGAAACTTTTAAACTGAAACTCGATACAAATAACCTCCATTACTTAAAAAAATCACCGAAATTTAAAACAAAACCAGACCGACTCATTACCGACACACTTAATCGATTGAAAGCCTACCCCCACTTCCTGGGGAAAAACTGTTGTATTTTGAACCTTATTTGTATGTTTTTAGGGTTGTGTTGGTTGTAACCCGAGCCTTGAAATATGAGTGGCACAGTCGCGGCGAACAGTGATTGATGGCGAGTGACTGACGTGTGCACGAAAGCGGGTGTGCTTTTGTTTTGGTACAATTAATAGACTTAAGCGATTTTTGTACACAAAGTACTTTTAGGAGTGCTTGGTGCCTTGGTCGTCATGATATAATTAAAAAAGTGATGGAATTGACATTCCGTGTAACACAAAATGAAATAAGGGTTGGTAGAGTAAAATAATATGTCAGATTGTATTGGTTTATAACTGGTAGAGCTCATTTAAGTGAATGAAGTTGCCAGTTTAGAATGGTGCCACTCCATGTCTTCTCGTGGATATCGTAAGAGGCGACTTAGGGCATATAGGCTTGAAGTACTGTTAGGCAAAGGGCTTGCAACCTGTCACTAATACGCTGGTAAACATCTTAGCCTATTTGTTCAAAATTTCGTTACTGAATTATCAACAAGTTTTTAAAGTTGTAGGTATGTATGTATGTAGAGGTAATTGTGTCAATGAAGTTTTCGGTAGAGGGACGCTTTATTTCATATAGAATATTACAAGCTCTATATGTTTAAAATTGCAACGATAAAGATAAATTTATAATAAAATAAAATAAACAGTCATTGAAGCAGAACAAGATTGCTCACCAGAGTGTGTTTCCATTAATCAGCATGGCGAAAATCGCGTTTCGCTCTTAGTTTGCGTCCCAAGTTGGGGTTCGTTCCCGTAACAACGCAAACACGTTGACATCGGGAAGGCCAGCCGGGTTTTAATTACGCCATGATGGACTATTATTACATTAATTTAATAATTTACGAGCCGTTTGTGAACCCCAAGGTACCTTATATTAATGGGTACAGTTTTGACGGAGTTTCTGGATTTGTAATATTTAAATGTTACATCATTATTCATACATATGAAACTCTTCCGGGACTGACTGACTTACTGACAGACCAATCACAGCCTAATCTGCTAAATCTTACTACTGACGAATACTCCTTGTCGCACAAAGAAAGTATTTTTGGAAAATACACCTCTAACGGGTAGAAGTAGAGGAAGTAGTGGGAAACTAAAATAAGGGTATAACGTCACCGGCGTCCTCTTAATAAAAAATAAATGCAAATACTAAAATATTATGAGAGGGCGGGATCAATGGGTCGACCGATTTCATAAATATCAGTGGCCGCGTAGATCACCAAACTTAATACCATTGTGTTTTCTTCATCAATACTAAAATCGCTGTATGTTTGCTTTGCATACAATACTTGAAGAGTTTCCTCAATTCCTGACTGATCCCCTCATCAGATTCAGATTTGGTGACAATGGAACTACCTCGGAAGTATACTCTATCAAACAAAAAAATAAATTTTAAAATGGGTCACAATTGACAACAATTCATTATGTGCTAAGGTAGTAAAATAAAATACCGTTTCTAGATTTTACACTGCTGATTACAGTAAAAATATCTTTGGAGTTTTTTATGCAGTAGTATTTTTTTATATTTAGGAAAAACAGTAAAAAAAGTTGGATAGTGAATGTTACGAATACACTTATAGTGCCCTTAGTCCATTTATTAAAAAAAAAATATATACAACTGTCATGTTCATTTTTTATCTGTCTGACGAATGAAACTCAAAGCAGATGCAAAGCAGTAAACGCAAAATAGTTTATTTATTTTAATGGCGTCTACAAATTATGTAATTAATTAAATTACGCAAAATAGCGTGTGTGAACGACGCAGCGAATGATTGACAAGTGAGTGACATGACATGACAGTCAGTTCTGTATCTGTTTAAAGTTACTTTATTTTATTTTATGTTATGCTAAGATCACGACATCAGTATTCCTAACTTTGGATATACGGTCTTTTTAATGTCTATTTCTTTAATAAATTATTAACGACGAATTTAAGTAAATAAAGAAAAACTGAGAAATACGGGTAGTATAATTTTTAACCAGCTATTATAAACGCGAAAAATAAATAACGCTTTTTTTTTGAAATGTTGTCAATTGACGGAGAATTCGGTGAACATACATTTAAAAACGAGACGAGCTGTAGATCGCAGGAACGTGGTGGATGCGAGAAGCACAAGACCGGTCTGAGTGGAGAGCCTATGGGGGAGGCCTATGTCCAGCAGTGGACGTCTTTCGGCTGACATGATTGAATGATTAATTGATTTGACATATAAAAAAAATAGGTACAGTGGACTTCCTCCTTTCTGAAGTCGGTCAAAACACACATTCTGAAAATTGAGGCGATATTTCAATTCCTGGCCACTCTGCCACAACATGTCCCTAAAAACATTGAACCAGATTAAAAAGTTCTCAAACCACTTTTCCCAATTTATAGCTTTTCCATAGAGATAACAAGATCATCCCCACATGGCATCTCCTCAACCACATGACTTCACTTCAACCATTAATTGCGTTGTACCTAATCGATTTGCTCCCACGATATACGAAACAACTATCACGCAAGTTTATCCGTTTAAACTCACCTTGTTAAACCATTTTAGACCGTATAACGTTTGTAATAGAGATCTGTGTGTAAGGTTGCTTCGTGTAGTGTTTCAGATACTTTTTGCTGGTGGCTCCACTTGGGTTTATTAAGCGGTGCTTGGTGACGACGCCCTTTGGTACGAGAGGTTTGTGTGGATAAGACTTCAGCGCGTTGAGTGCCATGCTTCTGGATTTGGATATAAATTTGACCCCATTTATAGCTCTTGGTTGATAGCATGACTTTGGTGTCCAATATTGTTTGGATAAGTATTTGTTCTGCGTTCCTGAGTAACAATGGTAGACAATTAAATCGTGAACTGACGTCCTACGTTACGTTTTTCGTCAACCATCTTGGAAATTCTCATTCGGCTGTTAGCATGTCTTTCAAGAGGCGGAATAATAATAATAAATAAAAAACCGGGGACAATTTCACACCAATTGACCTAGTCCCAAACTAAGCTCTAGACTTGTACTATGGGTACTATACAACGATATAAAAACTTATATAGAGAAATATATACTTAAATACATAGAAAACATCCATGACTCGGGAAAAACTATTCGCGCTCATCACACAAATATCTGCCCATCTGCCCTTACCGGGATTTGAACCCAGGACCGCTAGCTTCGGAGTCAGGGTCACTGCCGACTAGGCCAACGCGTCGTCAGAATATCTAGTAAGTATTTGAGGGTACTAGGTCCATCATATCCTACGATAAAAACGAAAAAAAACGATGTACACGTTGAACTGAACTTTTGGTTATGTGATTTGGATCACTCTAAACTACATTTTTCAAGCAAAACCAAGTGGCTGCGTAACACGTAAAAACCGGCTAACTTTTCAGACTTTTTCCAGGCTTTGCAGTTATCTGCGTAGTATTTATTTTGCTTGCAAGTGTCGGTTCATTACAGTTAACTCGGAACGCATACACCCACTAACATACTCTTCTACTTCCAACTTCAAACATACCTACATTTATCTATCATACAAATAAATCCCTCCGTACACTGTCGTATCCATACAGCGCTTCACGCGCTATTAGTCGCGTGAGATTACCGCGTCGGTTTGACAATTGATTTATGTCCGTCAACGTCGGCGCGGGCGCACATCGTGTCTAAGAACAAACATGGCAAAGATTAGGCGGTCACAGATAGTCAGTATCAAGATCGTTTTTTTGTTATTAACTCTCTTTATCAGTGTAGGGGTTACAAATAGTCATGTCTATCGTTGTAAAAAAAACTCATAGGAAGCATACTTTTAGGTTCGTATTGATAAGTTACGTTTGTTGATTTGTCATTATTTTACGTAACAATCCGTCAATCGCAAACGGATCAAAGAAGAGAGAGTAACAAACATCAATTTCATTCTCAACAAAAAAATATGGTTCCCACTGGAATACCTATTCATGAACGACTCTGGGCTATCTGTATCTGAATCTCTGATATTCTTCGTCAAGGTCAGCCTTTGTTTATTGGTCAACTATTTTCATCTAGGAAAATGCAACTAGATAACCTGAAATAGTGGAAGTCATTATCTGGAAGCGGCCGGAATACGCGTTACAAAGAAAAAGTTTAGCCGAGATCACGCCACTCATTTTATCATGACGCCGCGCCCATGACTTTTTGCCTTGTCGGAGAAGGGGACTTTTCGCCCGTCGGTTACTTTGACTGCGCGTGAGTGCATGTTTTCGAAGCGGCTCTGCTAAGGTGAAGTAGTGGTTGTCGTTCGATATGACCACTGTTTTTAGGAGAACACTGTCCCTCGTCAATATTTTTACAAGCCATATCCATCTCCATCTTAACTTGTTTATGCCTCACTGCAAATCTATCCCTGCATAATCTTTGCCCCAACCGTCCAAAGGAAAGTCAACCATTTATCATTTAACTAAAATAGTTGCGCTGTCTGCGGGAGCGCGTTTAGCAAAAAAAGAGCAGATTTATTAGACATCAGTTTTTGTAGTTTAATTGTCGTCAGATGTAGATCCACAGACGCCTGCACGTTGGCGACGAATTATGTTTTCAGATTAAAATGTTTCCATATTATTATATCCTGTAGACTATCGTATTATCAGACCGGTCTGAATGGAGAGCCTTGAGGGAGGCCAATGTCCAGCAGTGGACGTCTTTCGGCTGACATGATGATGGTGACGATGATCGTACTATAGGTATATTGAATTCTGTATTTATGTCAATTCAGTTGTTCGTATATTTGGGATTAATCCTGCATAAAAGTTTTAATTGACATCGATCCACTATCAATATCTAATTATTTGATAATATTGATTGATCCATAGAAATCAAAATGTCTTACAAAGATTAAAAGACACCAATATTGTTAGAGATGATGTTATAGTTCTGTAGCTCTGCCTACTCTGCTCTGGGAATGAAGGTGTGAGTTTAAGTATGTATGTATTAAATTGTAAATAATAGTAATCCCAACGAGATGTAAAGATAGACGTCATCGTACGCGATATTCAACTCCTCTACCCTATTGCCTCGCGTCCTACAGGATATAAATCACATTCATCATTATTAAGAGCAGCAATGCATACTGTAAGTTGTAAACACATCATAGTCACGTTATTTTGGAACCGATTTGTATAAATAATAATGGGGTCGCCACTTTTAATATTTAAATTTAGAATTTAGTTCATATGATTTCTGCAATATGGCGAGGCTTTGAATTTTTCTGGTTACATAAGAACCATACTTTTTTTTTATGGCATAGAGTTGGCAGACGAGCACACAGGCTACCTGATGGTAAGTAAGTGAAAACTGTGACCCATAGACATTCGCATTCACAAGACTGCAATGCAATCCTAAGACTGCAAATGCGTTGCCAACCCTGAGGACTAAGATGGAATGCCTCTATGCTAGTCATTTCACCGGCTGTCTTATCCCCAAACCGGAATACAACAATGCGAACACTGCTGTTTGGAGGTAGGTAGGTTGGCAGGTAGGCAGGTAGATCTTTAAAAGTAGCTTTCTTATCCGTTTATAATCTACGATTCCACGGACAATTAAACACGATAAACATATAACATTCCTCTATTTTGCGTCGGGGTTAAAACCCTCAATAGGTCTTATCCACAAGCTGCAAAACATTCTCGGAAGTTAAGAAATCTTCTAAAGAAATGACTGAGAATATTATTGAAAACATTTGAGAGTATTGAGAAAGTACTCTTTCCATACAAAATTGAACACTCGTAGTATTCTTAGAAATTTCCGAGAATTTCTCATAAGAAACTTTCACAATTTGAGAAGTTACTTTTTGGTACAATGCTATGCTTGTTTCTCTTCAAAAATGGCAAAGAGTCACCTAGATCCATCAAACTAGACACAGTTAATTTAAGGATAAAAAAACTATTCATTGATAAATAGCGACCCTTCTTTCAGAGCCCGACCGATTTGATTATATTTTATGGAGAAAATAAAATGAATTGTCCATTATTTACAGTTCTTGAGAAATAACAAAAAACTTTGAAAATCTGTAATTAAAATTTAGGCTAGACAAAATGGACCTTGATAGAAAATAAAAATCATAACAAAATATAAGCATGTTATCTTAAAAACAGAACCCTTGGTGCGCAAGTCCGACTCGCACTTGACCGGTTTTTTTTAGGGGGGTTAAAACTAGGTCAATCACGGCTTTGTTCACGTCCCATGACGCCCCCAGAACTTTTTATAAATAAAACTCATCACAAACAACATTATCTCAACATTTTCAACAAAATGAAATTATAAATAAACGCGAAACGAAATCGTCTACAAACAGTCTAATTAGCGGCGGAGTGGCAGGTAAGTGACGTGACGTGACGTGACGTGACGTGACGAGACGTGACGTTGACGTGACGCGACGGCGATGGCTGTAATGAAATTGTGACAGGCGCTTAAAGTACAAGAGATAGCGGAAATTAAAGTTATAATGTACTAAATTTGTAGCTCTTGCTAGTGGGCTCTTTTATACGTCGGTAACATGGAGTGAATCTACTAGCTTCGGACAAGACCATCATTGCGGTGAAGAAGCGCCGCAAGAAACTCCAATAGAAGGTCATGGATGGATGTAATGGGTTGAACGCAATTGAAAGAAAAACACGCTGGATTATGAGTATTGAAACTAAACTACGTTAATGAGTCAGGTGAACTTCTATGTTGACTGAGGGGCTCCACAAATCTATGAAGTAAGTTATGTAAAATAATTTCAAACACTTACTGCACTTTCTAAACTTGGGAATTCTTGATCCTTATGAAAAAATAAGCAATGCCACAAAAGGTCAGGGACTCCATAATCCGTGATCCATCATGAAATTAGTGCTACCGTTTTAGTACCTAAGCGTTGTATAGATTATTTACGCTACATCATGCAGGGCACGAGGCATAACCTGTACGTACCTTTAAAACCTGTAATTTTTCTCTTGTACCTGTAAGAAAGGTCTGACTTTCTGCGCCAGAGTTTATGTATATATAGTGGTCTATAAGTTAAAGTCAGTCACCGTTCAAAGCATGAAACTAGGGAATGCAAATTAACCGGTTATTAACCGTTTTTGTATGAAAATAACCGGTTATAACCGGTTATTTTCATTCCCTACATGAAACCACAGGCTAAACGACAATTATATAAAAGTAATGTCATAAGTGATCCGCTGACGCACTAAGAGCTTCAGCCGCACCACGCGTACGCGTTCTCGGTGCGTTTGTGTAGGTAGTAGTAGTAGTAGCTAGTTAGTGTAGGTAGGTTCATTTTTTTATAACCGCTTGTATCTTATAACTTGCGCACAAGAGAACTGGAGCGACAAGGCCTTTGTAAGCTCAAAATCGATATTAGCTTGTTTACTTTTCATATGAAACATGCCGTTTGAAATAACGTTCTTATTACGGTATTTTAATAACATGTTATTATAATTAAAAGTTATTTTATTATGACATTGTAATTTTCTTAAACGAGGATGACATTCTCTAATGACACATGCTAAAGTAAATCTTATTATTAAAACGTTTAAGTTCAATGTTGTAAATGATTCACGTTTGTCGGATGCTTTTTGCATTGTCATTGGCTCGTCGCGTCGTGGAGTAAACAACATTGAACTTTTTCAAAGTTAATGATGGATATCTATAGCTAGCCAATCATCACTATCATCTTCATTATCATCATCATCATTATCATCATCATTATCACCATCATCATTATTATTATCATTATCATCACCATCATACTAAATATAATGAACACCAAGGGCTTTTTTCATTTTTTTCTTTACACGTATTTTGGTATCGTATTGTTTTTAACTTAGCCGCCACGACTACCAAATAAGAGCTATTATAAATCATAACGTTGACAAAACGATAGCATGTCAAAAGTAATTAGGCTTAGCTTACTTAGAATAGACCCCTGGTGTTCTATTTATAGTTGGGTCAAAATTAAGTTTACCATACAGGCACTGCTCCCATCGCCAGCGATGTTCGGGAAGCGAGTAAAGCCAGCAATCGACTATTAATATTTGTGTCTCTTTTATTGACACGCGATCTATATTTTTTGTTTCGACAAACTTATGGAAAGATTTCTCGCCGGCAGTGTGAACAGCCAGCGATAAACTATTAATATACGTGTCTCTTTTATTGACACGGGATCTATATCTTTTGTTCGTTTATTGAGTGGGAAAATAGTACATACATCACTGACAGTAATACACCTTATATTCTTGACAGTATAGGCGGATAAAAACAATTGACAACATTTCAAAAAAAAAGCATCGTCAGGGCGAATCTATGACTGTGTCTATGACACAAATAGAAAAGGTCACTCAAAAAAAAAAAAAAAAAAAAAAAAAAAAAAAAAAAAAAAAAAAAAAAAAAAAAAAAAAGCATTATTGCTTTTTCGCGTTTATAATAGCTGGTTAAAAATTAGACTACCCGTATTTCTCGGTTTTTCTTTATTTAACTTAAATTCGTCGTTACTAATTTATTACAGAAATAGTCATTAAAAAGACCGTATGATAATAAAATAAAAAAGTAACTTTAAACAGAAACAGAACTGACTGTCATGTCATGTCACTCACTTGTCAATCATTCGCTGCCGTTCGTTCACAAAGGACACCGCACGGAAAGTATGGAAAAAAAAACATCGGTGAATTTTGATAAAAAAAATATATGTTACGCGCCTTGATCAATATATAGAAATACTTGGAGGGCAATAAAATCCTATGACTAGTTTTTGTCAAAAAAAATATTTAGTGAAAAATCAAGGGGATTTGGTTCCATAGAAAAATGTATGAAGTAAAAAAAAAGTGTTCTGTTTTGAACGAAAAAAATATATGTTTTAGAAACCATTAAATTGATCAACTTCATCGAAAAAACTTATTTAAAAAAGAGTTTGGTTTTTAAGTTATAGCGTTTCATAAAAATAAGTAAAAAAGGTATTTAATTTTCAGATTTTTTTTTAATCGTTAATATTGCCGTTTATGGCGATAGTAAAAATAAGTAGAAAAATACTGTGTGCATCTTTTTTACTTACATAAGTTTTGTATCACAGTCACCTGTTTTTCAGTATTTAGATTTGAAATGAATTTTAAGGAAAAAAACTTGGTTTTTCGTGTTTTTTTTTTAAACCGATCGGTGAAAAATTGTGCATTTTAAATATTTTATAAGTTGTGTTATTGTTAACATAAATCATTAAAATTCAAACATATTCTATGAACGGATTAAAAAAAAAAACATTTTTTAAGTCTTATTATTATTAACTTTACACTCACTATAGCCCCAGCTTATCTATATACAGTATTTTTATTCTATAATACACTCTACTCATGTTCGTTCGGATCTCGTCGACGAATTGGTCGTTGCCCAGCGTCAATAACATTTTCGAGAAATGCGGTATCGGGGTACCAAACATTTTGCGCAGCCCAAAAACCACAAAACAATTTTTTTTTTTCAACATAATATGTAAATGTGATTTTCATTTACTTTTGCTGTGAGTCAGTAATTAAATAATAAATTGATCAAAGGTCCGAGCCTAATTATCACATTGAAAACAAATATGAAATAACTATTTACCTCGAAATAATAATAAAGAATTTTAATCAAAACTTTTGTTCACTCCACTTTTCAATAATAATGAGCAGTAACTTCGTAAAAACAGTGAACCTACCTCTTGAATCAAAGCCTTTTCGTTAACGCGGCTCATTTGTGCCGCTGACTGTGACACATTGCACACAAAACAGTTTAGACGAAATCTAAAAGACATTTTTATAATTTATTTCGCTCTACAATTAATGACAATCGTTTTCCCGCCAATACTAGGAGTTAAATAAGTTAAAAGTTTTTTTTAAATCGGCAATATGCTCAGAAAGCCATTAGTTTGTGTGTCTTTCCAGCCAGTATTCGGATTGGCCTTTTCTTGAAATGCAAATTGTGTTTTTGACGTAGTTATAAATACTTTGTAATTAGCGTTCTGTGGTTTTTGGGCTGCGCAAAATGTTTGGTACCCCGATACCGCATTTCTCGAAAATGTTATTGACGCTGGGCAACGACCAATTCGTCGACGAGATCCGAACGAACATGAGTAGAGTGTATTATAGAATAAAAATACTGTATATAGATAAGCTGGGGCTATAGTGAGTGTAAAGTTAATAATAATAAGACTTAAAAAATGTTTTTTTTTTAATCCGTTCATAGAATATGTTTGAATTTTAATGATTTATTTTAACAATAACACAACTTATAAAATATTCAAAATGCACAATTTTTCACCGATTGGTTTAAAAAAAAAACACGAAAAACCAAGTTTTTTTCCTTAAAATTCATTTTAAATCTAAATAGGGGAGGCCGGGGCTGGAAGTTCCCGGGGTAAGTTGTTCCGATAGTAATAACTTTGTAAAGAAAAGAGATAGCAATACACGCAAAGTGCGTAGTTTAAGCATCAGGTGACGCGCAGCGCTGGCGGCCAACTTAGTTACTCCGACGGCGGCGGACAAGTGGCTGCGTGTACCGTGCTATTAAAACACCACGTGAGTAATTTTTTTCGTATTTAAACTTTTTGGTCTATTTTTATTTATTATTGACCGATTAATGTGTAACTTATCTATTTATTGGTGGCATTATTGAGGTTTCATATTGTTTGAGTGTTTTTTAAATTGATTTCATTGATTTGCTAGCATGACAGTCTTAATATAAAAACGTAATTTGGGGTTACAAGTTCCCTCCCGAAGGGGCTGGTTGTTCCTCGGAACAACTTACCCCAATTGACCTTCAATTTTATCAGATTGTCTCAGAATAATATGCAGCTGGAACCTATAACCACTTCAACATCGGGAGAAATTGGGGAACAACCTCAGCATTCGACAACAGATCAGGGTGATGCCTCTCAGACTGCAGCTTCGACCAGTAATATTGGACAAGAACTTCAATTAACACCAGAAAATAACAAATGCTTCTGTGTTTAGCCCGGAAATCGTGAAACCGTTACCAAAGGCACCACCAAGATTGCTGACTGCTACAAAACGACGTACGAAAAAGACGGCTGTTTTAACTGACACGCCAGAAAGAAATGCTTTAGCTGAAGAACAGTCAAAGAAAAAGGCAAAGAAGAATGAAGACATTGCAAAGAAAGGGAAGGGGAAAAAAAACAATAATAAAGATAAAGGTAAAGGCAAGGGGAAAGGAAAGGGAAAAGCTCAAGAAAAAGCTAAACGAAGAGTATTACAAGAAAGCGACAGTGATAGTGACAAGGATCTGGAATGGTACTGCATAATTTGTTGTGATTCATATTCAAATTATCTTCCAAGAGAACAGTGGATAGAATATGTTAAATGTATAAATGAAGCCGATAGTATTACTTATGTGTGTCCCAATTGTGAGTCAGATGAAGATATGAGTGATGAATAAGAATGAAAGTTGCCAAAGTTTATTACGGCTGATTAAAACAAGACTGATGATTTATCTTCATTGTAACTCTACTAAATTAAAAATAATTTGATATCCTAAAGATTACACTAAATGAAAAATAATATGGAGGTTAACAGTTTTGTTTTGTAACTTGATTAGATTTGTAAGTTTTTGATCTTAATTGATGAATCTCTATTATGGTTTAATTGATAAAAGAAACGGTTATCTGAAGGTTACCAGTTATTTTTGTTGTTTTTAAGGTTTTTTTTATAGATTTATTAGTATACATATTAACTAAAAAATGATGTCATGATCACTTCTTAGTTAATATGTATACTAATTACAAAATAACACTTGAAAAAGTGTTTATTTCAAGGTTTCAACTTATATTTTTTATATCCTTAAGTTTAATAAAGCATCTAGTAAGATTTATATATGCTAATAGATCTCAATTTTAGTAAGTAACACAAAAAAAGTTTTTCTGGGAGGAACCAGTAATGTTTTGTTGTTGATTTTTTTTAGTTCATAGCATAGCATGAACACACAATAAATGAAACTATAGAATTGATTGTTTTAATTAAAAGAACCTTGTTATCCTTAAATTTTATTTATATTATCCAAGTGGCACAATTTGCCCCACACATGGAACAACTCGCCCCAAAGTGGGGTTGAATGTTCCTCTCCGAAATTTTGCAAAAAGATTCCTGTAAAAAAAAAACTATTAATATAATGACAAAAAAGACTATACTATTACAAAGACCGATAAATAACTTTTCATAGTTCCAAATATCAAAAATGTTACATTTTATTTTCATCATGAAATTCGATGTTTTTTGAAAATCGGAACTTCCAGCCCCGCTCTCCTACTGAAAAACAGGTGACTGTGATACAAAACTTATGTAAGTAAAAAAGATGCACACAGTATTTTTCTACTTATTTTTACTATCGCCATAAACGGCAATATTAACGATTAAAAAAAAATCTAAAAATTAAATACCTTTTTTACTTATTTTTATGAAACGCTATAACTTAAAAACCAAACTCTTTTTTAAATAAGTTTTTTCAATGAAGTTGATCAATTTAATAGTTTCTAAAACATATATTTTTTTCGTTCAAAACAGAACACTTTTTTTTTTACTTCATACATTTTTCTATGGAACCAAATCCCCTTGATTTTTCACTAAATATTTTTTTTGACAAAAACTAGTCATAGGATTTTATTGCCCTCCAAGTATTTCTATATATTGATCAAGGCGCGTAACATATATTTTTTTTATCAAAATTCACCGATGTTTTTTTTTCCATACTTCCCGTGCGGTGTCCTTTGTTATTTTGCGTAATTTAATTAATTACTTACATAATTTGTAGACGCCATTAAAATAAATAAACTATTTTGCGTTTACTGCTTTGCATCTGCTTTGAGTTTCTTTCGTCAGACAGATTAAAAATGAACATGACAGTTGTATATTTTTTTGAATTCATTTGGTAATAAATGGACTAAGGGCACTATAAGTGTGTTCCTAACATTTACAATCAAACTTTTTTTACTGTTTTTCCTAAAAAAACTACTGCATAAAAAAATCTATAGATATTTTTACTGTAATCAGCAGTGTAAAATCTAGAAACGGTATTTTATTTTACTACCTTAGCACATAATTAATCGTTGTCAATTTAATTCTTAATATAAAGTTTTATTCTTAAGAATTATTCATATATTGCATGGTAAATAGGCTCTAGTTGATTGTGATAGGCCAATTTTTCTTTAACACGTTATTTTTATACTCATCACGCCTTTGCATAAACTATTAAAATAAAAATTGAAAAACTATTTATTATAAGAATAAGAAAACTTTATTGCCACACACCAAGAAAATTTACAGACAGACAGTATTTACAATTTAGACTTGGTTATATACTTAAATGATCTCGGCCGAGTGGCAGAAGGAGCTCAGCGTGTGCTGCGAGCGCGGGCGCAGCCGCGTCTGCGCAGCGCTGGTTTTCAGTCCGTTCCTTTTCCACACCAGTGATGTGCAAGTTGCGGAAAGTTTCCAAAAAGTTGGAAAAGTTGCAAGAAATTTCCGGAAACTTTCCCAAGAAATATAGGAAATTTAAATTTGAGAAACGGATAGTTTCAATCCCCATACAAAATTGTGAGAAGTTTCCGAAATTTTCCTACATGAAATTTTCCGCAATTTTGGAAAGTTTCCTTTGGCACATCAGTATTCCACACACACTGAAACTAATAAACACAAAAAGTAACTCTGTTTGCTCTTCACAATTTATAAAATAAAAAAAACACATTTAAAAGAATCAAAAATAGTAACCATTAATATGTGTTTGGCAAATACGAGATCTTCATATAGGTAAGTACATTAGGTATACCTTCTTAAATTGACTTAAATTAAAGCCTTAATACATTGCCTACACGCTGGCCTAGTTGGTAGTGACCCTGCCTACGAAGCTAGCGGTCCTGGGTTCATATCCCGGTAAGGGCAGATATTTATGTGATGAGCGCGAATATTTGTTCCTGAGTCATGGATGTTTACTATGTATTTATATCATTGTCTAGTACCCATAATACAAGCCTAGAGCTTAAATTGGGACTAGGTCAATTGGTGTGACATTGTTCCCTGATATTTATTTATTTATTTATTTATTTATTGTATAATAAAATAAAATGAGCTTGTATTAAAAACGTCGCCAAAAAACACCGATGTACATAGATAATCATCAAAACCATTAACCACCGGTCAATACAGGGTGATCAAGGAAGCCCATTCAAAATTATCCACACAACATTAACCAACGAAATTCTCCAAAACCCGCATTACAACAAAGATGGCCGCTTACGAAAAAACGCGCGAAACTACGAGTGTCAGCCATATTGCCATTAATCAATTTTATAGAAATCAATTTCAATGTAGTCGTGCTTCGTACGCGTGGATTTGCATTAGGACGTGCATTAATCATTGGACACAAAGAAAGCCATAAAACTTTGTATGGGACCCATTAATTGTCATTGACAGTGGTAGTGTGATTGACAAATGTCAGCTTTTTGTTCCGTTTTTTGGGTGATGACTTGACGATGCTAGTGTCTACTTTTTATGGTTTTGGATGACAGTGCTTTTGTAATTTTTCGAAATTAGAGTTTATCATTAATTAGGTCTCTTGAAATCGAATTACATTTGTCTGTATCTCTGGCTGGTTTTATTGTTATAGCTCAAATATTTTACGAGAACATGCGAATTTAATTAATGATTTATAATAAAATATTAAAAAAAAAACAGCTATCATGCCTCTTCCAATAAGCACCAGTCAGCTGTGCTCCAAACGCGCTTAACCCAAGTCTCTGCCGACAAGTGGTTGCGCGTCCAACACTACGCTTACCGAGTCTTGGTCCCTACGTCTGAATGCGCCGTGTTCCAATTCCAACAGCCACTTTATTATTCGTGACCAATTTCCTGAGTGACTTATGAAATTAAAAAGTTAAAAACCGGTATTTACGCAATGAAGACCTATTTTCAATTTCACAGTATTATCAAATTACCTTGAGGCCCTAGACAAGCTGCATTCACGTTTGTTATCGTTATCGCAATCCAAAATAAATAGGATTGACGTAAGCTGTCAGATGGTCGCGTTGCGCCTGCGTCTATTCCAAACATTCTGTCAGTTTTCAAAAATCGTTTTCCATAGCGTTAGATAAGCATCTTATATAGCGTTAATGATTTGTTTAATTAAATAAAATATTTACCGTAAGTAAAATATTTTTAAGTTACAACTTTATTAAATTACACAACCCAAAGCTATTACTCCTATATATATATTTATATAAACATACAATTACGCCTCTATACACATATTAATATACACATCGTAAACATCTTAGTCTGTTTTGCAAAATGTGGTTATAGAATTAACAACAAGTTGTTAGTGTTTTTTTTATATGGCATGGGAAGGCAAACGAGCACACAGGCCACCTGATGGTAAGTGGAAACTGTGACCCATAGACATTCGCATTCACAAGACTGCAAATGTGTTGCCAACCCTGAGGACTAAGATGGAATGCCTCTATGCTAGTCATTTCACCGGCTGTCTTATCCCCAAACCGGAACACAAAAATGCAAACACTGCTGCTTGGCGGTAGGTTAATGAATAAGATGGTGGTACCAACCCGGACGGACTCTGCACAAGGTCTTCCCGTAGAGGTAGGCAGAGACCACTTCCTTCCACTTGCTACGATCCAGACAAACCCCCCTCGCGTCCTCCACACTCATAAGCCTCTTCATACACGTGGGTCGGTTTAGAGTCCCCTGACCTGGCCCTTTCTCAATACTCTAGACAAGCACTATGAATTTATTAGAGAAATGAATCCATGGATATCACCTGCGAGATAACTTGTTTGGTTAATGAGATATATTGATAAGTATAACATTTATTATAGATATATTATATATTTATGTGTATGGATATATGTATTAGATTTATGTATCAGTATTGTATGTCAGTACATTAAGGCAAAAGTGGAAGAATTTTGACTTAGACTGTAGTATAGTTGTAAGATTATTATTTTTTATCTACTAATTGTATCTTCTAGGCCTAGGTTACATATCGCTTGCAGTCGCACACGATCTGGGCATTACAGAATACCAGCGTCGCAGCACCGACAAGACTAAGTGTCGCAGCACAATGCTGAATGAAGACCCATATCGATGTCACACTACCGCACCCCAAATTTTAAGATTAATTTATAATTAAATTATATGTCCCGTGTGGTAGCCGGGTTAGAATAGTACCACTCCATGTCTTCCCGTGGATGTCGTAAGAGGCGACTAAGGGAATAAAAGCTTGCAGTACTGTTAGGCGATGGGCTTGCAACCTGTCACTTATACACTGGTAAACATCTTAGCCTAATTGTGCAAAATGTGGTTACAGAATTATCAACAAATTTTTAGAGTGGTTGGTAATTCTGTAGCTCTGCCTACCCCACTCTGGGAATGAAGGCGTGAGTTTATGTATGTATGTATGTAAATTATATGCTTAAGTTGGTGATGGTGCTGTGTGTGAGATTGATTAAATAGTTTGTATTTAATTCAATTTTTTTCATTTCATTTCATTTCATGCGTACTTACCCTGGTGGACTAAACATAAGCACATGGGGCATAGCTCCACGCGCTTCTGTTAAGCCCAAAGACCACTACTTACCACATTTTACTTGCATTGACGTCTAAACCGATTCATTGATTTTTATCCACCCACAAATTCACTCATCTCAAGCCCTCAATAACTGTCAATCGACTCAAAAATATCGAGTATCCTTCATTCATATCGAAATACCAACTTATCTTTTCAGTTAATATTGGCGCCACCTGTCGATCATTACCCTGCGTCTACAATTTGTCCAACTGCACTATTAAGTTGGTTAGCCGTATCTCTAATCGATTCCTTCGTCAGACGTCAATCGCTTATCGCTGACAAGTGTCAGTCAATGTCTATAGAATTAAAATGACATTCTCTATTTATAGCATTTTGATGTTTTAAAAGGGAGTGACAACAAAAAAACATATTGTATTGATGGTAGAATGAAACTTCGTGTGATTTTATATTGAACTAGCTGTTCGTTTATTGCTATTCCCTCGAGGATTGCCATATTTTCGGAATAAAAAGTATTCTACCTCCTTCCCTGAGACATTCCTATTATATCCGCATCAAATTTCATCGAAAAAGAACCAGCAGTTTTAAAACAAACCCACGTACAAACAATGTTTCGCATTTTTTATATTAGCATGGGTATATGGATGGTATGGATTAGTTATGTTTATAGATGACATGACTTTGAATTGTAATTAAGGTTTAAAATGGTTACCAAATATGAATCAAAAACCAAAACGCCATTGTGACATCTTTTGATTTTCAAATAAGCCAAATTCGTTGATTTTATCAATTTGTCTACACTACACAGAAATGTATTAGTTTGTTCTGCAATAAGTACTTAAAGGTAAGAATAAATGTCAAATGATACACGGAAAAAAAGCATACAAAATATCTAATATTTCAATACGGGTTATCAATACTTTTCCTAAAATGCCGTATATACCAATATATTCTGAACTCCATCTTTAAATAGGCTGCTCTAGTTTGGAGATCAGGATATGATGGATTATGTCTTACTGCGTTTAAAGTTCTTCACGGTAGAGGCAATTGCCGTCGTACCAAAGAAGGCGGCTAACTGCAATGTAGTACTCAAAGCATACCATATAAAAATGTAAAGTGCTTATACTATTAATATGCAGTTAATCCCGGTTGAATACAAGGAGTTCGAACATTTTAAAAATTAGCAAGTTGTGGTTACTTATTACCGCGTTCAATGTCGATAACTATTAAATATCGGCTCTATCTAGCTTTTTAATCTTCTATACATATATACCCAAAGTATAAACTCACTCACTCACTGCGTCTGTCTGTCTGTCAATACACTCGCGAGCAAAAGTATCGAATCACTTTGCATTTTTTCATGTGCACCCAATATCTTTGTAAATCGGTTTATTTTTCTAAATTACTTAAATGTAATTACGTTTCTTGAAATATTATCTTTATAAAAAGCTATGAAACATAAAAATTGGCCCAGAATTTTTCAGATTATGGGCAATTTCCCAGTTTGTGAGCCTTTACTCGTTACGACGTACACGTGTTGCACTACCCTTGACCCCTATATAACGGGGGTAGAGGGGGGGTTCCTTATCAGTCACTTATCAGAAGTCGACCGGTACACCTCTCGCATATTATTCTGTAAAGAACACCTGGAAAAAATGGAAGCCACTGAAGCTCAAGTCGCCTTAGTCGTCCAGCTTCTGCAACAAGGGCGTAGTCAACGTTCAGTAGCTGCCGAGGTGAATCTGAGCCAATCTACAGTTTGTAAACTTTACCAGAGGTTCCACCAAACTAGAGCTTTTATTTCAAGACCAAGAAGCGGCCGCAGAAGGTGCACATCAGAGAGGGACGACCGCTTCATTGTCTCAATATCTCTCCGAGATCGTCACCAGACTGGAGTTACCATCCAGCAGCGTCTGCGTGAGGTGCGAGGAGTGGCTGCCAGCGAGTGGACAGTGAGAAGAAGACTCAAGGCAGCGCATTTGATACCCAGGAGGCCTGCGACGGGGTCCAGGTTGCAGGCGCGGCACAGTACAACCCGAAGAGAATTTTCAGAAATTCATAAGACTTGGACTCTTGAGCAATGGACCCCAATTCTCTTCTCAGACGAGTGCAAAATATGTCTGAATGGCTGTGACAGAAGGGGAAGAGTCTACAGGAGATCAGAAGAACGATATGCTCAGTGCTGCTTCTCCGAAAGAGTCGCCGACGGAGGTGGCTCTGTTATGTTTTGGGGCGGCATCTCGTACGACGCGCGGACTGAGCTGGTTTTCGTGCCTAGCGGTGGTCGTGGCGGTGGATTGACTGCTGCCAGGTACATAACGGGAATTCTGGAAGAGCATGTCGTCCCTTATGCTGGTATTTTTGATGAGGGGTTCATGCTAATGCAGGATAATGCCCCTTGTCATACCGCAAGGGTCACCGCTGCCTACCTCCGCGAGGTGGGCATCGAGACCATGAACTGGCCAGCGATGAGTCCGGACCTTAACCCCATTGAACACATGTGGGACTATCTGAAGAGAAAGGTTCGGGTTCGGGATCCTGCTCCTGCCACTGTTGACGAGTTGAAGATAGCTTTGCTAGAGGAATGGGACGCTATTCCTCAAGACTACGTTAGAAAATTAATTAGATCGATGAAAAATCGCTTAAACTGTGTCAGCAGGGCTAGGGGGCAATACCCGATACTAATTTAATAATAATAAATCGTATTGTATGTTAAATAAGCCTTTAATTCCAAGTTTGCCTGGTTTATTTTTAGCGTATTTTCAGGCTACTTCCGTTATTCGGGTTTTTTTTTCAGCCTTCGGGCCTTGAATATTAAATTAGCACATTTTCCAATGCGTTACATTATTATCTTTTATTTGGTACCATAATTTTCAGATTTGGGTGGGAAATTACAAAGATATTGGATGCACATGAAAAAATGCAAAGTGATTCGATACTTTTGCTCGCGAGTGTACACTCCTCCGAAACCACGTAAGAGATTCTGATGCGGTTCACATCATCAGTAAGATATCTTTACACGAAAGGATTTAAGTTAGTACATACATACATAAAGTCACGCTTTCATTCCCAGAGTGGGATAGGCCGACTTAAAAAATTGTTGATAATTCTGTAACCACATTTTGCATTATTAATCTAAGGATGCATGTCACCAAACTGGAATAAAACTTACTCCTTGATTAGTCTATACAAATTCGGCATTTAATTAAGGTATTACACCTTATTCCAGTTTGGTTGGATGCAACCTAAGATGTTCACCAGCGCAGTAGTGACAGGTTGCAAGCCACCAGCCTTTATTTCCTTAGTCGCCTCTTACGATATCCACGGGAAGACCAATTCGTGTCCATTGGAGTGGCGCAACCACATGAGATTTCATGTAAGTAATTACAATAAATTCTGGTTTACATACACTTGTTACAGAAATCTTACATAAACCAATGTGAACCTAGGGCGGGTCGGTTGTTTGCATATAAAACACTTCGGTGATGGACTGCCAGACAACTTACAGCCTAAACCGCTGGATCTAAGGACTTCGAATTTGGAAGAAATATTTCTAGTAAAAGATGGAGTGATGACCTTGTAAGGATCGCGCGAACGCGGTGGATGCAAAAAGCACAAGACCCGTCTGAGTGGAGAGCCTTGGGTGAGGCCTATGTCCAGCAGTGGACGTCTTTCGGCTGACATGATGACCCTAGGGGTAGACTTAAAGATGATAACGGGTCAGAGAGCGTTTTTCCTACTAAAGAGGCTATTTCGAAGCCTTGGTTCCTTGCCAGTGGTGGTTTTGAGTGAGGTGTAATGGTGGCTGCAACTGTGGTGACTTTTTTCGAAACATTCTACTGAGGTGGAGTCTGTCAGACGTAATTTTTGATAAAATATAGAAAAAAATCTAATGGTTCAAAGATAAATATTGTTTATTTAGTGCATAGCATGATTATTTAATTTTAATGCGGAATTTATAATAAACATGTGAATGAGCTTATAAATGAAAAAAAATGTATTTTACTTGAATAATGTTAAACAATCTGGTATTTTTCACAAAGATTATCTTACAATGCCAGAAGAAGGTAGGTACTGAGCGATACAGAGCTATATCACGGTATACGGCGATTTTGTTTTGGCAACGTCTGATAGACGTCACGTCAGTCGCAGAGGGTTAAGATACACCTAGTTTATCGCACAATCAGTTAACACCACAGCGGGAGAGTTGGTATCAGTGTTGAATTTCCAAACATTTATTGCCATTTTAGATGTTTCTCTGAACATGCACAATTCCAGCGTTAACCGCAGATTCAGTCAGTTGGGTATCCTGGGAACTCTGGAAGTCCAGTATCGATGCTCGATCATCAGATTTCACTTAAAGCATCCCCTGGCGAGGAACCAAGGCTTCGAAATAGCCTCTTTAGTAGGAATAACGCACTTTGACCCGTTTTTAATGTCTCTGAGTGTATTTTGAAAATCTATTCCACCAGGAAGAACAAGAGGAGTAGCCGGAAATCAATTCTCAAAGTCACAGGGTGTCCTCAAGTTCGATATGAAAATTAAGAAGTCAGGCACTTTATGATTCAGCAGTCAACGTCTTCTGTATATTGCCATATTAACCTTAGTTTTCTTATCTTTTATTGTTGGCTTGGTCTCTTTTGGATACTCTTTGTTCGGGATATTCTGTGTATTACCTCTAACACTTCTTGCTGTTTGAAAGTGCAGGTTACTTCACTTTCTTCGTTTCGGTAAGACCTTTAGTTACCATAGCAACATATATTTGACTAAGCAACACAATGTTGGACAATACATTGCTCATGAATGAATGGAGAGTTTGAACCCGTGCCATCATTAAGTCGACTCCCCAAGCCACTGACACCCTGTAAAGTTAGGTTTAGGTTTTAACTGACATATGTTGCCAAAACTCCTGTAGTAAGTCCAACTTAATTACTAATAGGCAAGGATTGAATCTGCTGTGGCTTGGCATATATGAAGGCAGTATGAAGGCAACATAATCACTGCGGCATTCGTCATCGAATATTTCCACGCCATTCACCATAATCTACTTCTGCTACACTCCTTCCTTTCCCCGAAACACTAGCTATACAGGGTGCTGCAAAACCCCGTCTTCACTCATAACTCACCACCCACCTTCATATTTCCATCAAGCGCCAGCAAAAATACAGCCAGATTCATTATCAGGGCCATACATCAGGCCGTAATGGCTGGGGGGGAGGGGGATAGGTTGATTCATAACCAATAAATCAATGGGCCTAGGGCGGTGTAATAGGCCAAATATTGTACATTAGGGTGGTGTAGGGTGCGCAGGGAAGTTCTGGTTTTGAGAGATGTTTGACGTGTGCAATAGAACGGTGGCTATTATTAGCCAGATTCAATCTTGTTTTCTTTGACTGGTCGGTAGTTACGCAATAATCGTTATTCACGATCGGGGTATTTTATTAATGAGCATTTCTAAAAAAGTTTGTACATTTCATTCATGACTTCAATTTGCAAAAAAAATTGCAGGTTGGTAGAGTGAATGAAGCTGAGCCTAAATAACATAGTCTCCCAAAATGTCCTCATACATTTGTATGAAACTTTCCTTTTTTGTTACCATGAACCAAAGAAATTTGGTAACAAAAAAGGAAAGTTTCATACAAATGTGTGTGGACATTTTGGGAGACTATGTTATTTAGGCTCAGCTTCATGCACCCTACCATCCTGCAATTTTTTTTGCAAATCGTAGTCGTAAATGAAATGTACAAACTTTTTTAGAAATGCTCTAATAATACTTCAAAAAATTTATTGATTAATTTTATTACCCTGGTTTATCCAGCAATTTTCACTAGCTGAAATATAGGTAGGAAATAAAATGCAATTATAAAAAAAAACTCATGTAAATTTTAAATATAAAACAAAGTACACATTCGTTTACGTTATTTATTTGAATATGTAAGCAAATATTGTTAACCAAACGTACTGAATCTCGCGAATGTATGTTACAGTAACACATTAAAACTACCTAACAAATAACAAGTTACCCCTTCAGTTCAATTATTTTTCACCCGCCTGTGTTGCTGTCGCTACCCGCCCGATGTTAATTATACCCCGTGTCGGTCACACACAATACTTGCATTTTGTCGCAGGAAAATTTAATTAAATTACATGTTTTATGATCACCCTGTATCTTTAATAATAAAGAATGAGCTATTTTGAAAAACGAAACGCGAATACGAGTATTTTGTATGCGATTGCCAAATACAGGGTAAGCGATGCTTGAAGAAATGTGTTAAGACGTAAGTTTAAAATTGACATCGACAGCTTAGTATGTCAATGTATAAACATATCATTGGATTACTGCAGCCATCATCGTTTATAGAAAGTACGCGCACAGTACAGCACAGCACAGCACAGCAGAGCAGAGCACAGTACAGCAGAACACAGCACAGCACAGGCGTGCGGGAATAGGAAGACCGGTGAAAATATGTTAATTATCTAAGTTTGACGATAATCCAAATCTCTATGGGCTTCGAAGGTCACTTACCATCAGCTGGTCTGTGTGCTCGTTTGCCTACATTTTAAAACAGTTTGAGCCCTTTCATATGACACCCCATTTGATATAATCAAAACACTTAAAAAATTTAACCCCCCTCCCATTCTAGACCCCTTTTTAAATATTTATAAAATCATTTTCAATTTTTTGTTACTAAAAACACATCGTCGCTAGAAATCAATAATGCTGTAACCCTCAAAAACCAAACTTTATACTAGAGCCAAATTACAAACGCAAAAAAATAAAAAAAATATAACTTCTAAACGGCAGGAGGCTTTTCGGTCCCATTTTGCAAATATTATTAAAATAAATAGTTTTGTTAAACTGAATACTCAAATTTGATATAAAATGGGTTAAGGGTGATTTTTGCGGGTTACAGCATTTTTTTTCCCCCGAAAGAATGCTGTAACCCAAAAGGGAAATGTCGTGGTGTAATTTAACAACCAAATGAAAGGGCGTTTTAAATTGCTGTAACTAAATAACAGCCACTACAACAATTTTGGTCCGAAATTACTTACTGATTTAAAAAAATAAGACCAAATTAGTTAGGAAAGCAAAAACGCTGTAGGTACAATGTTCCAGAGATTAAGTTTCTTACCTTGTATTGCTGTAAGTCTCATTTCGACAAACAATACCGGGTAATAAGCGGGTTACTACATTTATTTGTTCTCCAATAATCTAAATATCACAAATAACTAATGCTGTAAAGTTGTTATTTTTCATCGTAGAAACACGAGACATCGACCATTCGACGCAGAAAAGATTATGAAGTAAAAATATGCAAAAAAACGATTTTGGTAGGAGGTGCGGGTACAGCATTATTGCTTTCCAGCGACGACATGCAGATTAACGATACAACCATGCCAAAATCAAGCTGATAGCATTTGTAGTTGCTGAGAAAACCTGCTGTGACATACAGACAGACGGACAGGCGGACAACGAAATCTCACCACAAGGGTTCCTTTTTTACAATTGTTACAGAACCCTAAAAAATAAAATGCATTTCTTCTCTACCTTCATGAAATTGAATCCTCAGGGCCTTTTCCACTTTGCATCTTGGTTGTATAGTGTAATTATATTGTTGGCGATATAAGCACTCTTAAGATAAGATAAAAGATAAAAGATGTTTATTCAGCAAGTAGGCCGCACGGGCACTTTTACACGTCAAAAATCTACCAGCGCTTCGCAAGAGACCACTGCTGAGAAGGAACGCCGCAAGAAACTCAACCGTAAGTCGTTTTTTAAATATTGCTAATGATATTATACAATAATAAACCCAACCTAGCATTACATAAAACAATGAATCTCACATAACACCAAAAATTAATATATTCATGCGTAGTTGAGCAGGAAAATGTGTCAAAACTCAGAATTGTCACAAAACTAATAAGCAACAGTAATATAAAAAATATATATATAGAAAGTATACAAGTTATACCTCCCTGTGACGGTGCAAAACAACATGCATAAAAGCCTCGATACATTCTCCTACAGACACCGCGTCCCATAGACAATATACAATATATACATATTTTTTATGACTAAGTTATTATTAAATTATTTAGGTGTTGGCCAAGCATTTTTATCTGTTAGATAGTCTTCGACCCTATAGTAAGCTTTAGACATCAACGACTTTTTCAAGTAAGTTTTAAGTACTGGAAATGTTAACTTTAAAACAACGTCAGGTAATTTATTAAAGAAAAGGATGACCTACAAATGATTTATAAACCTTACGGACTCTTATTAACTTGATAGTTAGAGCTACTATTACGTCAACGATATGATAAAGATATAGAAGCCAGTTGGGCCAGCAATCATAATAGGGTCCATAGATTACATTTTTGAAAGCATTATTTACCGCTAAATAATCATGTTGTAATCCATGCAGTGTTGCATAGAAGTTGCACCTTATCTGCTAGGGAATAAAGTTCAACTTGCCTTGGTTGAATGTTTGATCTTCTGATCATTTTTTTTCATTGTCATGTAAGACTGATTTAAACGCGGCTGGATGTAAAATCACTGAATGAAATGAACAATCCAGTGATTTATTTAATACCTGTGGATGGCGTTATGCAACAAATGCATTTTTACCCCCAAATGAAAATACATAATTACACGTTTATAATTTTATCTGCGTACAATTAGTTGTACATAATATGGTAATTGCAATAAAGATCCATAAAGCAGAATTTCCCATACTTTTATATCTGATAATTGAATTAGAAAATTGACTTAATTGCAATCATAATAGGTCCATATTCCATTGGCAAATGGTTTGATCAGTAGTTTAAAAACATGAATGTCAATGTCAATGAAATTGTCATTCATTCGTAGTAAAGAAGTTGAAATCGAAGAGAACATCAATAAAAATACGCGGCAACTTTACAATAGAATCCTTTTTTTAACCATTACATCATCAGTGGAAGTTGAAAGATCATGATCAGATTTATTCCAGTAGAAGACGTAGTCTGACTTGTAAAAAATTAAAACAAATAATGTTTATCACGAATGTCATAAATATTAAATGATTGAAAATACTTTTTCTAATCGTTTTCCTTTCCTCGACACGTACAGGAAGAACATTGTCACATCACTAGTCTGTTAGAAAATGTCAATTACCTTAATGCCACGAGTTAACAATGTGTATTTTTGATGTAAGTACATATAAAGTAGCTGTAGCTTGTATGTAAAACACGCAAATACAATTTACCTCCCATTTGATAGATAACAGTGTTGCCATTTTCAGAAATCAGCTATACGGTCGTGGTTACCAGTCGCTTGACAAACTATATTTGATAACCAATCCTTGTGTTATTTTATAAATTAACAGTGATCAAGCAAGTTAATAGGGTAAAGTCACCAGTGGTCAGCCAGAGACCAGTAGTCGACCTTATATGAGTGCGAAGAGTGGGAAATATATATTTCGTACTCCTCCCACTCTTTCAAAGTATAGGCAGAAGCCGACTACGGGTCTCTGGGTGACTACTGGTGATTTTACCCTATTGAATATTGGTTACTCTTGCATAACCTGTTTATTTTTTGTAAATTGACGCCGGGCATTATTTATTTCGCCGAAATACTGCCACTTGATCTATGACGTGCAGGTGTATTAATTTAAGCGTAATGTTTCGATTACATATCAAAATGTTACTTACTCCTGACTCTTCAAGCTAAGGGTGCGGCTCCACTGAGGCGGAGACGAGAGGAGCGGAGCGGAGCTGTGCCAATATTAACGAATGGAATCTGCGCAAGGCGCGCTCGACGTGACCGCATGCGCCTTTTATTGGTTAATATTGGCACAGCTCCGCTCCGCTCCTCTCGTCTCCGCCTCAGTGGAGCCGCACCCTTATAGGTTATATGGAAGGATCTTAAGTACAAAAGCAGATTTTCAATGGGCCTAGTAAAATATTAAAATATCTATCAATTGGGATTGTTCATATTTTTTAAATTTCTCTAATTTAAAAACCATTTCGAGGAAATATAGGGTTTTAAAACCGTTCTGCATTATTAAGTTTTTGAAATTTTTATATAGTTCGGACGTTTCGACAAAAGTATATTTGTTGACCTTTGTTTGACTTTCGTTTTTGGCTTGAAGCCCTCGTAGGTGTATCTTACGGATTAGGTGAGACCCGTTTGAAATAGTATGTTTTATTCCACTATTACAATCACTTTTTATCATTAGATATCATTAAATTGTTGTAATTTATTAGAAAATGCCACCTCAAATTTAAAATAATCATGTCATCAACAAAATGTCTACGATTCTTCTGGTGTTGCGGGTGTTTATGGGTCGCGATGATCACTTACCATCAGGTGGCTCGCTTGCTCGTCTGCCCCCTTTTTCAAATAAAAAAAAAAAAAAAATGTTGAAAATTTGAATTTGAATTTGAATAAATAAAGATATTTAAACAAAACTATTGGATCTAATACAAAATTAATGAAATTGGCTTCTTAAAATTACCTATTCTTTCGAATTAGAATGTAAAAATCGTGAGTTATTTTTTTTGGTCTATCCCAATTATTATTTTCGAGGAATGGCGTTGGTGTAATTTCGACTGTTTGATTGATTCTGTAGCTCTGCCTACCCCACTCTGGGAATACAGGCGTCAGTTGTATGTATGTATGATCAGCGGTCGTCAACCTATAGATGACAAACGAAAATCTGAAATACTATGTAATTACTGATTACATCACGACGCACATCGATGCAACCGCTAGCCCCAGCGGCAATAGGTAACAGTAACCCCTAAAATGCCAGAGACAAACTACTTATACTCTAAACATAGTCATTAACCCGTCGAAAGCGTCATTGACCTCATCATTTCCTTTCATAGACAATACATTTATAAAACTACTATCCTCTTTAATTCCAGCACCTATCAAAAGCATGAATAAATTTATGAGGGCACATAAATTCAACTAATTACCGTCATTGCGATGATGCATGGGTAGTAGGTTCAATTTTGTGTAAAACAATTATATTCGGTCAGAACGGACAGCCATTTTGGGTTTGAGCTACTCATAATTCAATGTGACGCGTGAAAAAAGACAAGCAAATTATTGCGTTTTTTTATGTGAGGGGCAAACGAATGGGTCATACGATGATAATCGATTATCCAGTGTTCATACTGCAGCACCAATGAATAGCGAGTTTTGAAAACCCAACTGCCTTTTCAAAAGTGTGAATACTTTTTTTTATGGCGTAGGAAGGCAACGAGCACACAGACCACCTGATGGTAAGTGAAAACTGTGACCCATAGACATTCGCATTCACAAGACTGCAAATGCACTGCCAACCCTGAGGACTAAGATGGAATGCCTCTATGCTAGTCATTTCATCGGCTGTCTTATCCCCAAACCCGAACACAACAATGCAAACACTGCTGCTTGGCGGTAAGTTAATGGATAAGATGGTGGTACCAACCCGGACGGACCCTGCACAAGGCCCTCCCACTGCGTTCTCTAACATCAGGAGTGAAGATAATAAAAACATCAAGCGCCGCAAATATTCACCATTATTAAATAATTACGAATTTGTGGCACTTGCAGTGGAGACCATGGGACCTTGGTCAGCCGATATGAAAAGCTTTATTAAGGCTCTGATCATAGACACCTCCGGAGATCCTAGAGCTGGTGCTTACCTCTCCCAAAGGACTGGGCTAGCTATCCAGAGAGGTAATGCAGCCAGTGTCATAGGGACCATGCCGCAAGCGGACCTGCTAGAGGGGGTGTTCTTTTTATAGTGGTGATTATTATTTACATGTTTAATATTGGAGTAGCTCAGTTTTATTTTAATTAATGATTACTAGGGGACAATCTCATTCGACTTAATTGACAACAATTCATTTTGTGCTAAGGTAGTAAAATAAAATACCGTTTCTAGATTTTACACTGCTGATTACAGTAAAAATATCTTTGGATTTTTTTATGCAGTAGTTTTTTTTATATTTAGGAAAAACAGTAAAAAAAGTTGGATTGTGAATGTTAGGAATACACTTATAGTGCCCTTAGTCCATTTATTACCAAAGGAATTCAAAAAAATATACAACTGTCATGTTCATTGTTTATCTGTCTGACGGATTACTTGATTCTGACGACACGCTTTCAATTCTACGCAAAATAGTTTATTTATTTTAATGGCGTCAACAAATTACGTAATTAATTAAATTACGCAAAATACCAAATTTGTGAACGAACGGCAGCGAATGATTGACATGACATGACAGTCAGTTTTGTTTACTGTTTAAAGTTACTTTTTTAAATTTTATATCAGGCTAAGATCACGACATCAGGTATTCCTAACTTTGTATATACGGTCTTTTTAATGACTATTTCTTTAATAAATTATTAACGACGAATTTAAGTTAAATAAAGAAAAACCAAGAAATACGGGTAGTCTAATTTTTAACCATCTATTATAAACGCGAAAAAACAATAACGCTTTTTTTTTGAAATGTTGTCAATTGTTTTTAACATGTATAAGATAGACGACGCCCGCGACTTCCTACGCATAGAATAAGTTTGGAATAAGGTCGATTTTCGGGAAATCCTTTCTTAGTGCACCCCTAAGGCACACCTTCAAATTCCAAGTCCCTAGGTCAAGGTCAAGTTGAAGCGTTGTTAGTCATCAGTCACTCAGTCAGTCAGTTTTATATATTTATTAAAGAACAATGCTGATGTCCTAAGCTAATGCGCAGTATGTCAGATAAAATTCCCGTTGCAATATCAACCTTATTACTAAGAATAGAGAACTAAAACTGCTTCGGTTATTGATTTTGGGATACTGCTTACTTGCTTAGGAGGGCAGAATGTAATCTGAGAGCCTATTGCCTAACGCAATCGCAGTCATTTTCATTTTGAAAATCAAAGGCTTGTTTGCATACGAAAACGATTGTTCCACTTTGAAGCCGATTGCGATTGCGAGTGCGTTAGGCAATAGACTCACTGAACAAATGACGCAGTCGGGTAAAAAGCCGATACATCTCGAAAACAGTGCCACATTACTGAGCCTAATTTAACTTTTTCGGAACGTCCTGCCCGGTATCTACAGGTCACAGACTATCTACTAATTAGGTACCTAACATCCCCTAAAGAGACTTTATTGTACATGAAGAAATTACAAAAAATACAGTGAGGAGTGAGTAGTTGCTAAACGCTAGACGTACAAACGATATTCGAAAACTGACGCGGTATGCATTTTTAAGTGAAAATGAAAATAAGAGGCCAAAAACAAACGAAAATTAAAGTAAAAAGAGAGCATACATCGGACACCCTGTATATTATACAGGGTGTCCGGTAAATAGTGGACTACCTTACAGGGCTGGATAGCTCAGCTCAGGAGTGGCCAAAATATGATAAATTATGTTTAGTAAAAGTCGCACCAAAAACGAGATATCTCAACTTTTCAAAATTTTGGAAATGCGGTACCTTGGTTCACCATTTTCGATGCCGCGGCCACATTTATTAGAATTTTTCAGTTTCGTTTACTGTGAACAATAGCTGTTTAAATTTGCTATAAGACCTTATCAACGGAATTAATAATAGTATAGTTTTTTTAATTTTTCAAATCATATTTAAAGTTTAGGAATCTGAGTTTAACTTGCGGCAAGTTAAACATCAAACGGTGTAAAAAAAAAGTACTAAGACTTGTAGTGCTGCTTTCTTAAAAATTGGCCTGGTTAATAGAGATTCTAAAATGATATAACAATTGAGATTATTGATTACAGCAGCGAAGTTATTATTAAGTTTGTCCAACAAAGACTGAATTTTATCAAACTAGCGAATTTCATAAACGACTTTTGCTTCCGTTTAAAATCAGGTTAGTTGGTTCTAAATGTTATAAAAGACAGTTTACATTAATGTGAAATACAACGACACTACGATAAAAGGTAAAGACATACATTTTCTTAAATTTAAAGCAAGTGTACGAATTGCTTGCCGCCAGCCCTAATGCAGGCTCGGCAGCGTTTCATGAACGACCTCTTGAGTTCAGGGGCATATTGTCGCTCACCAATTTGTCGGCTAGCTTCTGCAACTTGGTTAGTGCAGGAATGCTTTTATAGTACTGAAGAATATTTTGATTACTTTAAACATTGACTGGACATTGTAGTCCTGAATCATTTTTTAACATTTAATTGTACATTACATTACATTAAATCACGCCTGTTTCCCAGAGGGGTAGGCAGAGACCACTTCTTTCCACTTGCTACGATCTTGAAAAAAATATTTCGCTTCTTCCACATTTATACATCGAGTCGTGCACGCACGTCGGTTTTGGGTACTTAAGATTCGGCCCTTGACGACGCGCTGGCCTAGTTGGTAGTGACCCTGCCTACGAACCTAGCGGTCCTGGGTTCAAATCCCGGTAAGGGCAGATATTTGTGTGATGAGCGCGAATATTTGTTCCTGAGTCATGGATGTTTACTATGTATTTAAGTATATATTTCTCTATATAAGTATTTATATCGTTGTCTAGTACCCATAATACAAGCCAAAAGCTTAAATTGGGACTAGGTCAATTGGTGCGACATTGTCCCCTGATATTTATTTATTTATTTATTTTCCAGTATTTATCCGATTACGCCTAGGGCGGCCCCTTCCGACCCTTCCACTCACTTTCGATCTATAATATCTCTTTCGTCAATCTTCGTTTATCCATCCTTTCCAAATTACCGAACCATCGAAGCATGCCTTTTTGAATCTTAGTCACTTTAAGTAATTGTTTAATAAATTGTATGACTATGATATTTTTGCATGCCAGATACTGTCAAAATGTGTGTAGCTTTGACTAACTGTAACATCTTTTGTACCACATTTTAGGTCTTCTATAGGTAGTTCCAATCCGTTCCTTCTTCGTTTCTTCACCTAGGTTAATAAAGTCACTTCATCTGTCTACGTGTGTCCGTTTAAATATTTGCTAACGCCTCCTAAACCACGCAATTGAGTTAGATGAATTTTCACGAAACGTGTTAATGTAAAATAAATTCTGGTTTATGTATGGGTGTTACAAAAAGCACACATAAACCAAGGAAAGCGTGGGCGGGTCGCTAGTTAGTTATATTTCCTCTCATATGCATTGCGACCTTATTGCAACAAGAGAGAGTTGCATCACTTTTCTATATCGTTAATAGACTTACATTACAGACGAATATTTTGTATACATGCATAGAAGGTGGTCCGAGAGCTTGGGGGTTATTATGACATAGCCATGCAGTTCATTTTACGGTGAGCGTAAAGGACAGAGCTATAGCAGTTATATAGCTCCATCCTTTTCTCTCACCGTAAGCTGAACTTCATTTCTATGTCATAATAACCCTCCTTATCTCTGTACGCGCTAAGAACGGCACAGTGATTTTGTAGGTATCTACGCACCTCAAATAGCGTAACTATAGACAATAATGCCGAAGAAATTTAAGCCGATTATATGCAGTTTTTTATGGCAAAGAGAAGGCAAACGAGCACACAGGCCACCTGATGGTAAGTGGAAACTACGACTGCAACTGCACCGCCAACCCCGAGGACTAAGAAGGAATGCCTCTATGCTAGTCATTTCACCGGCTGTCTTATCCCCAAAACCGGAACACAAAAATGCGAACACTGTTATTTGGCGGTACTTTAATGGATAAGATGTTGGTCGCGATCCGCACGGACCCTGCACAAGGTCCTACCACACACAGGTCTTATTTATCCTTCACATGAAATATTATTTATATAGAGGCTGATTTATAACTATTTTCATAATTTTGTACTTAAGTAGTTATGTAGTTTTGTTTCGTAGTTAGTGCAACTCAACAAACGTATCGAAATTAATTTTTCGGCTATTTTTGCCACGTGAGTTGATTGTTGTGGTGGTCATAAGTTTAACGTAACAAACCAACGTAATGAATGCCTAAGATATTTTGAAATCATTATTGTTTCAGTACAAAATAGCTTTCGATGAAATAATACAATCGACGAACTTAAATTCTATAAACTGATGGGGTAACCCACTCAAGAAGGTATAAATGTAGATATCGATAATTGTTCAATACTTTATGTGCATTGCATCTTACTCAGAAACAGAACAATTTTATACACCAACTTTACATGTCCAATCCTCCAACAGTCATATAAAAGCTCATTATGACACTGCCCTTATCAAGGCTTCAAAACAATGCACCAGCTCCCTTAAGCCGAAAATTATCTTCGATGACACACGGTCCCAGATACGGGTGACATATTTATGATCCCGCGTAAAACTAATCCAAAGCATCCTTGGGGGACCTTCCTTCTAACATTCGTCACATAGCCATCGTAAATTATCATACTACGGTGTGATATGACGGGGGCCGCCCATTAAAACGCGTTTGATTTAGATGGGGCTATAAAATTGATTTATGCCTTCACGCCAACAAAACCCGTAGCACTAAAGCAACTATTATATTAACATTTTCGTAGAGAACACTGGCCGTTGCAAAACGACTTAACTTGAAAAAGTTGCAAAGCGATTTGAGTTTTATTAAAGCGTGAGTTAGTTCGTTTTGGAGTGTCATGTGCGAAGTTAAGTGAGACGATTTAAATTGAACAAAGTTATACAGTGGTATAGTTGCATGCATGTAAAAAATGGGTAAAATAACGCTTTATAGTTTCATAAACAGAGTGCAAATTCGTTTGTAGCTTGTAAGCGATCGGAGGCATTGTTTTTGATATCGGTACTGTGTAATTTTGGCTACTTTATGAGGTCGTATTTTAATAAAAGTAATATGATGTCATGGCTCTGTGGAGTTAGATAAGTCAGTAATCATTGTTGGGCGTTAATTATTTTTTTTGATGATGAAGCGTGTTTTTATCTGTTGCATAGTTAACGCAGTATGTATACTTACGCCTATAAACACTCTTATTCTAGTTTTTTTAAGTCCCGCTTGGCTAATTCCTACAGGCATCTCCGCATTACTCTATCTAGCGACTTCTAAGCCATTTCACTTGATTCGACTTGTGACGTTTGCCGCATGCCAAGTGATTTAAACCTTCCAAAAATTTCACGCAGCCAACTTACAAGAAAATAAAAAACTAGGGATATGTCAGGATGAGGGTTGTTGTAATATCGAACCGTATTATTGATAATTAGTGTAGGGAGTCCGTTCTCTGCACTATTTTTGTCATGATGTCCGTGTTTATCTTATTATTAAATAGACAGTAATAATTTTTATATCGCTGGAACCGTAAACTTGTCAGAATTTCTTAAATACCTAACGTGTAGGCTAGGTTAGGTTCCATTTACAAAAATCCTGGAAAAGTCAAAGTTTCTTAAAACATTCGTTTGTATTGTGGAGTGAATCTACAAGAAAATCCCCTCAAATAAAACTGGCAGAGTTTTAAGATTTTGCCTCCAGTTATCCCTGCAGGAGGCCTTGATAATGCATTCTGGGATAGTTAACGACTGCCAAAATAACAAAATGTAGTGTTATGGAAAACGTAAGCTGCCGTTTGGTTGCATAAGTTTGTATAATGTTAATTCCATAAGATTTCACTTGTTTTTTTTTTAATTTTGATTTTATTTAGGTACAGATAAGACACCAATCACAATGCCACTCATCTGCCATAGGACTGCTGTATAGATGACATTTTTTTTTGTGAGTTTTGTTCAATAAATGGGTAAATTCAATTGCCTAATATCGTCCAGTTTTGTATTCCCGTTTAGTGAAAACTTCGTCAGCTAGTAATAAAACCGAATATCAATTAAACGACTCCAACCCACTTATATACGTCAAAAACCGAAATAAACACCATTAAATACTTTTACGACATTGACCAACAACGATTGGATATTCTTTAGTTAGAGTCATAAAAAAATGTGTCATCCGATTGGAGAATGCACCCTAAATCGAGCGTTTTAATGCAGTCTGCTTTATGCGTTTTTGGCTCATAAAACTGAGGTGTCAATTGCTTGGGAAGATTTTTTGTGGCAGTTTGAGTGCCGGCTGCCTTAGAAATGGTTTATTCGATTTTGTCCAATAGTAGGACAGCATTCAGTTCATATAACAAACTAATGGACGCTCGCGACTTTCTACTAGTAGAATTACTGTTTCGTCATTCATCATTTTCACCAAGTCGTCATCATCATCCTGTCAGCCGAAAGACGTCCACTGCTGGACATAGGGATCCTCCAAGGCTCTCCACTCAGACCGGTCTTGTGCTTTTTGCATCCACCGCGTTCCCGCGATCCTTACAAGGTCGTCACTTTACTTGTTGGAGGCCTACCTACAGCTCGCCTCCCGGACCGCGGACGCCACTCAAGAACCTTCTGGCCCCATCGGCCATCAGTCCTGCGAGCGATGTGCCCCGCCCACTGCCACTTCAGTTTAGCTATTCTTCGGGCTATGTCGGTAACCTTAGTTCTACTGCGGATATCATAATTTCTGATTCTATCACGCAGAGAAACCCCGAGCATAGCCCTCTGAGTGACCTTGAGCTTCCTTATGAGGCCCATTATTGTTAGCGCCCATGTCTCAGATCCGTAAGTCATCACTAGGAACACACACTGGTCAAAGACTTTTGACTTCAAACACTGCGGTAATTTGGACGAAAAGATGCTGCGAAGCTTAGTCAAACTACTCAAAATCTGTACTAAATCTTCCTAATACAGTTAAACTAACCATTTCCCAACTGTCTGTATACCGGCGTCAAATAGCGGCGGAGTTGAACCGGAGTTAAACTAAAACATTTGGTTAACCAGATAAGATTGTAGAGTCCTAAAACCCATAGAGGAAGCCGCCTTTTAAAGATGCTGAAATGGTCCGTTTCGAAATCGAACTTTTTACCCGACTGCCGAAGGGGGGTAATGTGTTGATCAGCCTATATATGTGTATGTCCTTTGTGGCGCTCTAGAAACTAAACGCGTGGACCGATATTGGTGAATCTTACTCCAATCCAATTTGTCTTAATCTTTTTTTTTTTTTTTTTGCCCCCGCGGCGACTTGAACAGCTACTACCGCAGGGATATTATGGCGTTTCCACGTGAAGTGATTTCGCCAGTGTCAAGGTTTATATGAGTATAAATCAATAAGTATAGCAATAAAACACAATCCAATCTTCTCTAGGAAGATTGGGGGCAACGTTGTACGGTAATTTGTAGGTCAGAGGTCAAGATAGTTTTAACCTCTGCACCACTGCGAGTCCACTTGAAACGAGAAGAAAGATGCCAGATACACGAAATAAGTCCAAGTCTTCAATCACTGTGCGACACAAAGGCATAAAAAGTACAAATCACTATCAGGAAAGAACTTTGAACACCTAATTACCCAAAAATTAAAGTCTAAAACAAATTACACGTCCGCCATCTTTTAACGTTGCAAATGGCCTCCTGTCTTAATCTTGTGAGTGTCACTAAAGATATGACATTAATCTACATTTAATATGACAGCAATAAGACGCCATATTGTAAGAAAAAAAAAAGTCAACGAATTATGGCATGTGGGGTATTGTTGAATAGGTAATTAAAAATCATCGGTAGGTTTCTTTCATCATTTTTCATTTTGAATTATAATTTAGGATTTATAACGATTTTTTTTTATTTTATTTTTTTATTGTTTTATTTATTTCAACACAACATATGTAAATCATAACATATCATGAAATTCAAATATTAACTAAAATAAAAAAAATAGTCGGTCTACAGTTAGGTGTTATAAAGTTTGCTTTTTATTTAAGTTATTTATGAGATGAGGAGAAATTAATCTAATCATTTTGTGGTGGTATGGTCTTGCGTAGAGTCCATCTGGATAACTTCCAAAATCTTATCCTTGAACTCACAGCTAAGCTGCTGCAATGGTTTAGGCATTGTAGTGTCCCTGTGTGTGTATAAGATAAAATGGTTGACTCAATTGATTATTTTGATGCCTAATATCTCATAAATACATACCTTCACACCTTCATTCCCAGAGTGGGGTAGGCAGAGCTACAGAATTACAAAAAACTCTAAAAACTTGTTGATAACTCTGTAACCACAATTTGCACAATTAGGCTAAGATGTTTAACAGTGTATTAGTGACAGGTAGCAAGCCCATCGCCTATCAGTACTACAAGCCTTAATTCCCTTAGTCGCCTTTTACGACTTCCACGGGAAGACATGGAGTGGCACAATTCTAAGCCGGCAACCACACGGCAAAATAAATAAATCAATAAATATCAGGGGACAATGTCACACCAATTGACCTAGTCCCAATTTGAGCTCTAGGCTTGTATTATGGGTACTAGACAACGATATAAATACTTATATAGAGAAAGATATACTTAAATACATAGTAAACATCCATGACTCAGGAACAAATAGTCGCGCTCATCACATCAATATCTGCCCTTACCGGGATTTGAACCCAGGACCGCTAGCTTCGTAGGCATGCTTCCAGTTATGTATGTACGTGTGTATATTCAACCGACTTCCCATTATCTCTTTACGTTGTAATATTTTTATTTCCATGCTACTACAGTGCACTACACGCAGCCAATAAAATAAACTCAACAGAATTTCTGGAACGTTCGAATTAAAAAAAAGCGACGCGCGAAGTTTCCTCCAAACGCGAAGTTACCGAGCCCCTCAAATACATAAATCAATTTGTCAGTATCCACGACACACATACACTTGCGCCTTTATATAAAAAAGGACGCATCCACCATTGAATCTCTAAAGCAAACTCTACCATAGCCATTTTAAAATAAGGTCTGTTATTACAATGACTGTTAGAAACATACGTTGTTTTTGTTCAAAAAGCAGCGCCTGCGTCTCGACATGCGTGCATGCGACACTTTATTTTCGACTTTTATTTACGAAAATGTTCGAAAATGAACTTAGATACGTGGATTTAAGGTGTTATTTAGTTAAGGTTTTTAACTTGTCGCTCAGGTTTGAAGTCGTCTGCGACGGATTTTATTTCAGCTCTAATTAATTTGATTTATTGAGGGACATATTTGATTGGTAAATGGCCTGGATTTGGGATATTTATGTCGGTTTCTAATTGGTTTTAAAGGATATGAGGGATAAGGAATCTTTACAAACGAGGGAAAAAACAAGTAACGTAAGGAATTAATAATGAAGGTATCTACTGAACTATCATACAGAAACCTGTCAATATTTCAAGACAAACATTAACGTAATGGTCATGACAATACCTAAATAACTTATGCATGACAAGGTTCTACATTGTTTGTGAGATGTATGATTCAACCACACTAAAACAGTTTAGTCCTGCATTGAGAATTTTAGATATTTTACGTCCTATAGTGTAATTATTTCTAAGTAAAATATTAATACAACAACAGGTGGGATAAAAATATTAGCTGTCCAAAGCTTGCAAGAAGATCCTAAGTTACTTATAAACTCGTGATAAAAATCGCAAAAAAACAATGTAGGTACTTCTTGTAGTAGTAATTTAACTACTAAAGTTCGTACAAAAAAAAACTCTGTTCTAAAATGTAACACAAGAAGCTTAAAATTAAAATTAGACAGATGACTTCCATATGTCAGCACACAACAGAACACGTCAAATAATCAAAAAATAAACCCCATGCTACAATAAATCAATAGAAACCTAAATAAATAACGAAAAAAAATACAACTAAATTCGCAAAAAGAATTACAAGCTATAACATGCACTAGTGCTAACTGCCAGATTAATCAAAAGTAAAGTTGATCTAATTTGTGCTTTATTTGGTTGGGGTAAGGTGGTTTGATGGTGTAAGGGTAAGATTGTGAGTGATTTAGTCCCTATCGGCCGTCAACCTGATTAATGTGGCTAGTAAATCAGCGGATTACGACAATGCGAGAAATGACGAGTCGCGGCGGGATCGAGACGGCGCCTGCGCAAGTTGTAAGTGACAGCGAGGTTCTTAGATCGACTTTTACCCGGTTATTAACCGTTTTTGTATGAAAATAACCGGTTAATACCAGTTATAACCGGTTAATTGCATTCCCTACTTATAATGCTACTAATAGGAGCTTAATTATTGAAAAGCAAGTTTTTGTGCGACTATGCTTATTCTATATGGTTCTTGAGTGGCGTCCGCGGACGGGGAGACGAGCTGTAGGTAGGCCTCCAACAAGATGGAGTGACGACCTTGTAAGGATCGCGGGAACGCGGTGGATGCGAAAAGCACAAGACCGGTCTGAGTGGAGAGCCTTGGGGGAGGCCTATGTCCAGCAGTGGACGTCATTCGGCTGACATGATGATGATGACTAAAACTATAAATGAAATGACACTGTCATCGCACTCAAACACGTATTTAAGCTAAAGGAACAGCTATTTTAACTTTTCTTGGCATAATTATAGTAATTTTAATCACAACCGATTTAAACCAGAAAACGAATGTTTTTTTTTTAAATCATGGTCACCTAGTTTTTTGTTAAATCTCCAATGTCACATTATATCATCGTTATAATTTAGAAAATCTGTCTTTGTTTTCTTAATAACTTGTGTATTTGAATATAACTTTTAGCAACTGCTCTTGGTCAGTTAACAAAAAACTGACTGCCGAGTTTCTTGCGGCGTTTCTTCTCAGCAGTGGTCTCCTCTTGTGAAGCGCTGGTAGATTCTTGACGTGTAAAAGTGCCCGTATGGCCTACTTACTGAATAAATGTCTTTTATCTTATCTTTTTTTATCTTTTTTAAACATATCGTTTCTATAAAATTTCAAAACAAGCAGAAGCGTCTAAGATATCGCTCCCGCTCGTGCCTTATAGCAAGACGTATCGAATTATTGGGTAAATACGAAGCATAATCGCGCTCGTTTCGACCGACTTGAATGCAGAATATTGCAGAATACGGGGACGAATTGCAGGCAATAAGCGCTAGAAAAAACGCATCAGCAAGATTAATTGGTGACAAATTTGAGATATTGTGTCGATATAGCAGCAATCAATCGTTTTTTTTTACATAATCCTAAGGTTACATACAGTTAAACATTTTGCGACATAAATTGTAAGTATTACTGTTACATTTATATATTTTTCATGGCACAGGAAGGCAAACGAGCACACAGGCGACCGGGTGGTAAGTGGAAACTATGACCCATAGACATTCGCATTCACAAGACTGCAAGTGCACTGCCAACCCTGAGGACTAAGATGGAATGCCTCTATGCTAGTCATTTCACCGGCTATCTTATCCCTAAACCGGAACACAACAATGCAAACACTGTTGCTTGGCGGTAGGTTAATGGATAAGATGGTGGTACCAACCAGGACGGACCCTGCACAAGGTCCTCCCACAAGTACTATGCATGTAAGGCAAGATAAAAAAAACCAGGCAAGAGCATGTCAGACCATGCTCAGGTTCCGAAGACGTTACTACAAACCAATTTGACCTTGCGAGAAACTTAACTTTGCCGTTGGAGAACATCGACATAGGTCGCGGTCAGTTTACCATCACCGCAAATAAGTTTTCAGTAGGTTTAAATATATTAACCACTGAAGTCGACTAAGTAGTGATAGTTTTCCTAATAAATTTATTATATGTGGTTTAATTTCATAATTTTTTCAGATTTTTTGTATTTGAAAGAAGTGATCTCTGCCTACCCCTCTGGGAAACAGGCGTGATTTAATGTATGTATGTATGTATGTAGTATTCGTAGTTTTGGCTGTAGTGGGGGAACTTGACTGTAAAAAAAATTAGCACTTTATAACTTAATATTCTCATAAACGGATACCTTACGAACTTAACGGGGTAGACGAGATAAAAAATATACATCCTTGGGGATGATGATGAGTAGGGGAGGCACACAAAAAAAAAAGTTTTGTCCAGATATTATTTTATCACTTTGTTGGCGTGACTATTATGTAAATGATAAATTACAGCTTTCTAGTACTAAGAATCTCTGAGCTAGGCTGCAGACGGACGGACGGACGGACATGGCGAAACTATAAGGGTAGTTTGACTACGTAACCTTAAAAAAGGAAAATCCCCGTGGCAAAGAATCACAGAGCATTTTCTTAATGTATATCACTGCATATCCTTTCCAAGTACGAGACCAGGTCTTAAGTATCATATTGTTTATATTAGCGTTATTGATATTTTCTTTAAAAATGCAAACAAAGAGTCTCTATGAATATTGTGGAATTAGTTATTGAGTGGTCGTGTATACACATAAAAATGTGCAATGGTTGAAGTAATATAGGGTTATTTTTGATCCTTACAATATTATGTTTATGCTTATTGGTCCACTTACCTAAAGAATTTTTTGAGAAACAGACAAACGACCTATCCTTGTCGTATAATGTTATGTTAAAAACAGTATTTATCAACAACAGTCATCATGTCAGCCGAAAGACGTCCACTGCTAGACATAGGCCTCCCCAAGGCTCTCCACTCGGACCGGTCTTGTGCTTTTCGCATCCTCCGCGTTCCCGCGATCTTTACAAGGTCGTCATTCCATCTAGTTGGAGGCCTAGCTACAGCTCGTCTCCCGGTCCGCAGACGCCAATTATATACAGGGTGTCCCAGAAACCGACGTCAACCCGCCTAGGGCTGATAGAGCAGCTCATTAGCTATGTCGTTTTAAAAACTTCCTTATTTCACACTGATTCTAATCATGCAAGACGAGCTGAAAAAAATATGAATTAATACATGAATTTAGGGGCTTTTCGTATCACAGAAATAAGGAAAAATGGCAAAAAAAACGATTTAAATGATCAATATTTCGGAAACTAATAACAATTGCTGAACATACATGGGGGTTAAATCGATGGCTTATGAGCTGCTCTATCAGCCCTAGGCGGGTTGACGTCGCTTTCTGGGACACCCTGTATTAACAACAGTCACACCAATATAATTGCCGTGACAAACGTGTGAAACAACCAGTAAAAAAAATTTACAAATAGACTGGTTGTCTTTCAGAATTGGTCTTGATTAGGACCATCAATCGAAACGACGGCAAGCTATACACACGAATTTAATACGCACGCTTAAGGGCTACCATTTCGTTACATATTTCCTCAAAAAACACCAAACATCCTAACCTTATCTGAAGTAATTCAAGCTACAGCCCCTAACACACTCGTCAATGGCCTCACAAACGCAGTCTGATTATACGTGAATAATAAATAGACAGGAGGCATCAAATATTTTCAAGATGCCGTTTCTATACTTGCGCGGATGGAGGGAATAATGGTGTTATTTAGAGTGTTGCAATATGCTAAGATAGTAGGCTGGCGGCATTAACAAGTCAGGAGATTGTGTGCTCGGGTGGGAACAGGAGAGGTGTGGAGACGCTAGGTAAAAAGTTCAAGTCACCGAAGTCTTACGGTAACTATAATTGTAGATAAGTAAACCCGATGTAATTTAAAAAAATCAAAATATTCTTTCAGTAAATTGGTTATATGGAGTGAATCTGCTAGCGCTTAGGACGAGACCATAATTGCGGAGTAGGGTCGCAAGAAACTCCAGCAGAAGGTCGTTTTTTTAATTATAAAATACAATAATACTTAAAAGTACGTTACATTATGAGATGATAAAGTAATGAATAATTTTTAATTAGTAATTAATAATTTGGCCGTCGGTTATCTACTTTGCTATCTTTTTTTCTGCGTTAAGACTTACCGGACAATGTCAAGAATCATAACCTTTCAACCCAATGTGCTGTTTGAAGAACGAGGATAGTTTTACAATAAAGTACCTTTGTTTGATATTAACAAAAAGATCTTAGGTCACGAACGGCCAATTCATATTTCATGAACTTTAACCGAACTTACGTTGACATCGACAGTTCCTACATTATAGCAGCTTTGTTCGTGGAATATTTTTCCGTACAATGCAATGAAACCTTGCAACATTTTTTGTGTCAATTCTGAATTTTAACACATTTTTCTGCTCAACTTCTCACGAATATATTGATTTTTGGTTTTATGTGAGATTCATTGTTTTATATAATGCTAGGTTAAGTTTATTATTGTATAATATCATAAGCAGTATTTAAAAAGGCGTTTCTTCTCAGCAATGGTCTCTTGCGAAGCGCTGGTAGATTTTTGACGTGTAAAAGTGCCCGTGCGGCCTACTCACTGAATAAACATCTTTTCTTAATTCAAACTCGCATATTAGCTAGTCTTTAAAAACTAAAATATAATGGCGACTCCATCCTCCCCTGGCACAATTTTACGAGACCCGGCCGGCGCTCTTACAATTTTCGGCCTCCGCTGTTAAAAACTCAATGAATAATTATTGGCATTTGGCCGTTTTTTTATGAACTGCAACTTATGTTTAGCAGCTTCATTTGAAAAGGTGTTTACTGTTATTCTTTTTACAAACGAAATGAAACCATAAATGGTCGTGATGTTTGGGGTGCCTTATGTGCAGGAGTCGATGTACCTATTTATTTTTTTATGGCATAGAGAAGACAAACGAGCACACAGGCCACCTGATGGTAAATGGAAACTGTGACCTACATTCGCATTCACAAGACTGCAATGCATTCCTAAGACTGCAAATGCGTTGCCAACCCTGAGGACTAAGATGGAATGCCTCTATGCTAGTCATTTCACCGGCTGTCTTATCCCCAAACCGGAACACAACAATGCGAACATTGCTGTTTGGCGGTAGGTTAATGGATAAGATGTTGGTAGGGATCCGGGTGGAATTGTTATGACTACAAATATTGAAGCCTTTTTTTTCAGAAATGATGACCTTTCAATGATGATGGATGACAAGTGTAAGTCCCTTAAGTTTTTTACTTAGTATTGACAGTAAAAATAAAAAATAAATCGGTCACTTTCAGTATTGATTATCGATAAAATCGAATCGATTATGACATTCCACATTGCAACAACCCTGTCAGTACTAAATTGTCACTTTCATTGCAACTTCACTCCTTGACTTGAGTTAAATACAGTTCCAGTACTTTAAAAAACTTTTTCCGCTAAATCTAAGACCAAAACTGCATAGGGACAAAAGTTTATTAAACTACAGGAATCTGACATATCGTCGGTGATACTACAAAACCGCGTAACCAACAAATTTATGATGGAGCACAATAAACCTTACCGGCTTATTAAAAAGGTGCATTTTGCTTCTTATTTCAAATGTTACTTACGCGGTTTTGCAGTTTCACCAACGATATGCAAATGGCTTTTAAGAGGACTAAGAAGCAAAAAAAATCCATACAAAATGCGAAAACATTTCTCTACCCTTACCTAGTCCGATTTGTCTTAATCCTGTGTGTCACTAAATATATGACAGTAATTAAAATTCAATATGGCAGCAACTAGACGGCATATTGTAAAGAAGAAAAAAAACTTGTGGGAGGACCTTGTGCAGGGTCCGTCCGGGTTGGTACCACCATCTTATCCATTAACCAACCGCCAAGCAGCAGTGTTTGCATTGTTGTGTTCCGGTTTGGGGATAAGACAGCCGGTGAAATGACTAGCATAGAGGCATTTCATCTTAGTCCTCAGGGTTGGCAGTGCATTTGCAGTCTTGTCAAATGCGAATGTCTATGGGTCACAGTTTCCACTTACCATCAGGTGGCCTGTGTGCTCGTTTGCCTTCCAATGCCATAAAATAAAATAAATAAAATAAACAAAGTCGATGAACTATGAGAAGTGGGTATCATTGTTTAGGTATTTAAAAATCATCTTTAGGTTTCTAGAATCATTTTTTTTAACGATCATTTATGATTTATAACGATTTAAAGTTGGTTAGCAACAACATTTTTTGTTGTAATTATTAACACAAGGCATTAAAAATGCTAACATAACGCTAAAAATAATCTACTTATGATTTAAAATTTTAAAGTAAACATGGCTAGACATCATGTTTAATTAGAAACAAGTTCAGCTGATTTTTTAATTAATCGTTTTTCAATATTGATAAGATGAGATCATTTTAAGTTGACACGGATGAGTTATTTGTTTTAATCAAAATGCTTCATTAAATGTCAAATAACGTCACATTATTTTTTGTGTGAAGGCTACAGACTGTCAAATATATCAATCAACAAATTCGTTTGTAAAATAGTAAACTGTTTTAAAATTCCTTAAATAAAAACGGATAAATGTGTTTTTAAATACAACAAAATCAAAATATGTATCTGATGAAACTGTATGGTAGAATTCCATGTTTTTTTTTGTGTCAATAAATCTTTAATTTTTCAAGTACCACAGCGTATAAAGTTATATTAAATGTTATTTAATGTTAATTAAATTGAATTAGTTACGGACTAAAATGTTTAATTTAATTATCTGTTAAATAGTTATTGTAATGAATACTGTATAAACCCTTTTTCTATGCAAAAAAAAATGCCCGATTTATTGATTAAGATCACAATTTAAATCTTTTTTTAAATAATTAAATCGGTTCGGTAGTAAATATTCGGTGTAGAGAGGAATCGGATAAGTAAAAATAGGCCTATTAAAAATTGGACATAAAAAATAGGTATAACGTAAATTCGGGATTTTGAAATGAGTACTAATGAATGATAAGAAAAAATAAAAAATCGTGTTTTTGATTTTAGGGCTAATAAAGTACCCAATAGGAGAACCAATTAAATCAGTAGCTAACTTCTAAAACACAGCCAATTACAAGAACAAAAACTAAGAAACAGCCCGTTCTAAACATAACTCTCCTGAGGGTTCCGTATCAGGTAAAAATCCACTTTAGAGGCGTCAGCGTCACGGCGCGTGAGGGTTTATAAATCCTGAACTTCGCAACTCCGTATAAATCACCTTGATGTATTAGTACAGAGTTTGCGAATTAAAAATATAATAAACTTGCTGGATTTATGACGTGGGGCTCCACCTGGATGGGATTATGTGAGAACGGGGGCTTCTAGAGTTTGATTAACAAGGTGTTTTTGAAGTGTAAGAGTGAAATATATTTATTATTAACTTTTTTTTTTGTTATGGCAAGCCGAAGAAAATCAAGCGCAGAGGCCTGTGACTAATAAACATTTGTATTTTTAGTATTTCAATCAAAAGACTGCAATCCTAAGACTGCAAATGCGTTGCCAAAAATACAAACATTACTTTTTAGCGATCCGCTTCTCCTCCTTATCCTACTCCATCCTCATTGCGTGCAGTTGAGATCTGGAAAGGTCTGCACTAGGCCCAACCCCCACTTATAGAATCAAAATATTTTTTTATAGTCATAAAAGTCAAACGAGCAGAAGAGCTGGTAGGAAGCGGTCACCGTCCAGCCATGTCACTGCATTTTAATTAATTTAATCGTTTTTTGGACTACGTAATATCCTTTTGCCGAAATTCTTTCTCAACATCTATTTAGAGATTTACAATAGTAATTCTGCCCTCCGCTAATACGCAGTATGTCAGATAAAATTCCAGTAGCAATATCAATCTTATAACTAAGAGGAGAGGACTAAAACTGCTTTGGTTATTGATTTCGGTATACTGTTTATTTGCTTAGGAAGGCAGAAATATAATCTTTAATCTTTCTAAATCATTAACAAAGGTGGCTTATGACGAACTTAAAATAATACCTCTTCTAAACTATATTTTTCGTGTTTATAAAATACACTTGTTAATAGGTGAAAAACTCTTACATACATACATCAACTCACGCCTTTATTCCCAGAGTGGGGTAGGCAGGTAGAGCCACAGAATTACCACAACTCTAAAAAAAAAAGATAATTCTGTAACCTTATTTTGCACAACCAGGCTAAGATGTTTAACAGTGTATTAGTGACAGGTCGCAAGCCCATCGCCTAACAGTACTAAAAGCTTTTATTCCCTTAGTCGCCGCTTACGACATCCACGGGAAGACAATATGGAGTGGCACTATTCTAACCCGGTAACCACACGGGAAAAACTCTTAACGAGCGTAAAACATTTTTGTCTAAAACACCGTAACCGTTTAAGAAAACAAAATAATTAATCGTGAATTGTTTAATGTTTTTAAAATCGCATCTTATACAACTCTGAGAAACATCCCGAACGATCACTACAGTCTTAAAACAAGTAAATAAGTGAAAGACAAATTAGCAATAAATAACGTGGATCTACCTAAACATAAACAGTCGGATTTATAGCCTATTCCTTAAGCAACTGCGAACTCAAACAATGGAACAAAAAATACTGGATCATTCTAATAGGGGAGACGGGGCGTATTCTGGGGTGGATTTTTTAGAACTTTATGGGTGAATTGCAAATTGTACATATTTAAAGACTCAATTAAAAAATTCTTAACAATCTTTTACTTTTTCCTTATAATCGTAAGGATAATTTTAGTTACACAAAGGAAAAACTATGGAAGAAAGTTAACGTTATCTCAATTCACTCCTTAACTATGTAAAATATTTTAACAATTATCCCCTTTAGTTAAATAAGAAGTATGTCTCGAACAACATTACAATGACCTGAATATAAATTGTCATTAATAATTTGTTAAACATTAACTTTAAGTGAGTACCAATTAGAATGGATTAAAACAAACATAAAAAAAGCTCAAATAAAACAAAACTTTGCCCCGTTTCAATCGATTTAATAAATCATATAAAATTTAATTAACAAAACGAAAGACAGATGGCGCCTATGAAAAAAAACTTTTCAAAAAATTAAGCTGTAAGTACTTAAAAAATCTAGCCAATACAGAAAAATAAGAACTATCCATCTCTTAATAAAGCCGTTCTATTTGCAAAAAAAAGAAATCTTAAAAAATACACTTTCAATCTTCCGCAAGACACTTCAACACACAATCACACTTCATCCCGATCGGAATACTCACTTCACAGAATGAAATACTTCCCTGCTTCCGAAAGAAAATAAAAATAAATTTATTTGGCTTGGTGCAGGATAAGTTTGGAACTGTTTAATTCTACGGAACCCGGGGCCGTAACTTGACGGAGACGGGCGCAAGACGGACCCACGTTGGGCGCCAAATAACAGCTGATTGGGCTAGAGAAGTTTTAGTCGCGTTGGGTGGTTCTTTAATGAAAATATTGTCAGGGATGTTATAACTTTATACACCTAATTCTCAATTTATGTAGTATTAACCAGCAAACTAAGGTTATGGTCGTAGCGTTACGTAGAGTGGAGTACCTACCTACCACTTTGGCGGAGTTAAGAAACCTGCAACCGAATTAAATACACGGGTTAAAACGTTAATAATGCTTTGACGGGGCAACTTAAACAAGCTGGTTAGTACTCAATGGACAAATTAGTACGAGATGTTTCAGAGAATTAACCTAAAAGAGAATTCCACTTTATTTTAACTTTTCTTCATTCCTCTTGATCAATGCTTTTAAACCATATTACCCTTAAACGATGCATAAAGTGCGAAACGTTTTCCGTTTTCATAATAACTACAACATATTCAAAAATCGTGAAAATCGAACACGATTAGGCGTTGAACAAACGTACATTTGAACGAGTACTTATGTTTTTTTTAAAGCTAAGCGATTTGAGTCCTGCTTCACAATGCAAATCCTCTTATTGCAACAGAAAATATTTTTGATTCGTCTTATACCACATTATGCAATTGAGATAATATTTAAAAAAAACTGTAAACTGCATTACGCAAGTTTGTATCAGAGGAAAATGCAATAACGATATTGTGCAAGCTTTAAGTTTAAGATAGCTTAAAGTTAAGTATCAAGCGCCATAAGCTAAGTAAATAACGCGGTGCGCGGGCGCAGAAAACGGTACAAACGCGCCGCTTGTTAGCAGCTTAGCTTAACAGAAAGCTCACTTTATTATATTGGTTTGGTGCTGTTGAATACTCGTGAACGGGTGCTGTTTGTGGGGTCCGGTCTGTTCACGTTTGCAAGGACTTTTTATTCAATTTATTATCCTAGTTATATGGCTTTTGACGTAGAGACCTCATCGTGTTGTTCTCATATTCATTATTTTATTTTATGTTAATGTTGATTGACCTTACATTTGTAATAATTTTATTTTTGCTAGTATTAAGAATTTATTGTTTATTATTTTATTACCTTATTATTACTTAATGTAACTTACTTTTAAGTATAATTATGTTTTTTATGATTGAAAAAAATAACTTCTGCTGGAGTTTCTTGCGGCGCTTCTTCTCCGCAATGATGGTCTTGTCCGAAGCGCTGGTAGATTCACTGTACATATCCGACGTGTAAAAGAGCCCGCATGTGGCAAATTTACTGAATAAATATTTTATATATTGATTTTTTTTTAAAGCAAAAAAAAAAACTAGAATAGCCTGTGACACTATATAATTATAATTTGTCACGTCATGAATGGATTATATGTCGCCCTAGGTAGATACTTCTGTTGCGCATTAGTGGTCCGCACGAACAGAGGATGTGCATTGCTGTCTCCTCTGTCTCCTGGCAGAACCTGCATGTCGCGTCATTTTTCATACCCATTAGAAACAACTTGTAAGTCGCTCTGCAAATCTTACCTTTTTAGCCCTTTTAATAATACTTACACTAACAAGTGGCTTAGTTGTTATATTTAAGCTGTGACCATCTGCGCCCGCGACGGTAACTTGAAAAGCATTGTCTTGAGAGCCCTGTTTGTTTGAAATATATGTCAGCAGATACTGACGTAGACCAAACATTGTTGTTTTCGTCATTCATTTAAAACTAAATAAGTCGGGCGCACTTTAAAAAAACTATGTTTTTTAAATACGAAAACTCTTTTTTAAGAGCTACTGCATGGGGTTCTTTATAAACTGATAAACGGATTTGGATGACGTCAACACAGGAAGACAAAACGACGTCACGAGGAAGTGTATGTCCTAGATTAAGACTTGACTAAAATAAACACTTACTTAATCCCATAATGTTCTTGTAGAAATAATGTAAATGTAGTCAATTTACGCAAATTTTGTGGAAATATCAAGCAAATGCATATAACTTTAAAAAAATATATTAAGCTTAGTTAAAAGTTATATATGACTCTATGGCACCATTACCACAAATAAATTCATTTATCTTATTCATTAGTAATAATTTACATCAAAATTTTAATAATTTTAATACGCTAATACTCAAGCTATCAAATCTCAAAAGTTCCATGCCGATGCTCCCGCGCACCACCACTAACGCCATCTATCGTCCGCGTGTGAAACGCGTCACAAATCAACTTGACGCATGCTTTCCGGTCGAACCTACGGTAATGGCGGCGGTCGATTTATTAACCTCGTCACGGGACGAGGAAAGAAGTCTCCGATGTCATTGGTAACATTTTTTATTTGTATAGGGAAAGATAATTATTTTACTACTTTGGTATTCGCTTTTTTAAAGGGCCCCTTGGCTTCCACACCTCTTTGTCTACGTTTCAAAGACCAAACCACGATCACGCAATACAGTCGTTACTGGAAGAGATCCCATATGGGATAAGTTCGCCTATGTACATTATTTATATTGATGCAAACATGTCGTGTAATTGTTTATGTGCAATAAAGAGTTTTACATACATACATACAGTTAAAAAGTTAGAGTTGAGGGCAAAAATTTAAAAGTCCTTCGAAGAGGATATCCCACATGAAGAAGCATGCAAAATAAAAATTACATCGCATATAGTATGGAGTGAAACCTCTTATTTATTTAAATAAAATCTTTAGCAATGGTTAATTTCACAAAACATTTTTCCCTCATCGTCACAAAACATTTTTCCCGCATTATAATGCTAGGCTTAGAACTATCATTGCCATAAGCACTTATTTAATTTAATAAGGAAATCGCCAGTGACTGGACCTTTTACCTGGCGTTGAAGTTTATAATGATAATTTAAAAATACCGGTTTTTATATACTGGAATCGCTAAAACTTAATATTTTTTTAATAAATTGTATTTTAGGAACGAATAGTCACCGGCCATTCATAATCAAAAATGGCTGATACAAAAATCACAAGATAGTTTGAACCTCCTCCCCGATACTCTGGAACGCGCCATTGAATTAATCCCTTATATATTTGTGTATAAATAACGTAAAATAACGCCAGCGGTGAATATATGCGATGAGATCCGTGCTCGGCGAACGTAACATTGTTCCCGACACGCGTACTGGCGGGAAGAAAAGAGGCCGAACAAATAAACACTATATTTCAACAAAAAAATTAAACTAAATTTAGCCATATTCTAATTTTAAATAATTAATGGCTTTCACTCCTGTCAAGGTGTATTTCGCCAATGTTGAGTTATTTATAAACACTCCCATGGACTTTTTAGAAAAATAAGTACATGGATATCACAGGTAAAGAAAATTGTTCGGTAAATGAGTACTTATTTTCTCTAATGGACTTAATAGAAGCACATTGGGTTGGCTCCACGCGCTTCTGTCAAGTCCTAGCCATATCTATGAGCATATCGCTCATCCAGTAGAATAATGACATAATTGCATTTTTAGCATGCATGTTATGTCATTGTCCCACGCGATAGACCTGACCTTTAGAACACTTATGACGGTCAAATCTCAAAACCCGTTTTTTTGCAATTATGTCATTATTCTACTGGATGAGCGATATATATTATTATGTGACTAAGATTGAAAAGGGCATGCTTCGATGGTTCGGTCATTTGGAAAGGATGGATGAAAGAAGATTGACGAAAGAGATATACGGATCGAAAGTGAGTGGAAGGGTCGGAAGGGGCCGCCCTAGGCGTACTTTTTTTAATCAAATCGGAGAAATACTGGAAAAGGGCAAAATCTTAAGCACCCGAAACCGACGTGCGTGCATGACTCGAGGTATGAATGTGGAAGAAAAGAAAGAAATATTTCAAGATCGTTGCAAGTGGAAAGAAGTGGTCTCTGCCTACCCCTCTGGGAAACAGGCGTGATTTTATGTATGTACCTCAAAGACGCGACATGCTTGGACAATTATTTATTCATGGAAAACTGAGGTAAGCTCGCCATCCTTCTCAAACATAATAATAGGTAAGTTAGGACATGACGCTATGTCTGTGTGCATCTGATAATTTTGTACAGACAGGCTTTTTTCAGAGCAGGCTATTTTTTCAATTCTAATTCGGTGAACATAGTGAAGTTGAGGACTTCCTAAATCAGTGGGGTGGTACAGGTGGATGCACTGTGATACACGTACAGTGTTCGCGTTCGGCTACGAAGTAGATAATCACCAGTGTTAAGCTGAACACCGTCGCTGCGGCTCCGTCTGCAGCACATGCTGAGCTGAATCTTTTTTAACCTCACACTAAATCGCAACGTCTCTAAATTCGATACTTGTATATAAATATATCTATACATATGTATTTAGCTAGCGACAATGTGTTTTCAATTAAGTGTTGCATCATTGAGCACTCATTCCTAACGGGTATCGTCCTCAGGAGATTGTTTGAGCTGCCTCGTATTCTGGTCAACACAGCAGTAAAGATATCCACTCGGATTTTGGCAAACCGCGGCAGCTCCAAAAGTGTCCTGAAGGCGTTGTATTGGACTCGCAGAGAGCTAAGCGAGCGTTGCGAACAGCCCGAGTACAATAAAGTGCAGTATGCTCCGAAGAGCGTTATTTTGACTGCGGGTGTGCAGCGAGTGAACTTGCAGACCAGCATGTTTGCTCGCACCGCCAGCGCCCTGCGTTTTCGTTCAACAACATTTTCTTTAGATGTCCTTATTTCCGATCTTGGAATTATAATTTATATTCTGTTCCTTTCTGTCGCACTAAATATGCAAAAAAATCCTATATCGTCAGAGCATGCTCAACCTACAGCATCAAATATTCGCACATTGACCCCTTTAGCTTGCGCCTTGGGCAATTTATTTCCGCAGTTAAAATAGTTAAAACATAAAACGGTAGCTAGTAATTAGTGTTTTTGTTTTTGTGTTCTTTTTTTTATTTTTTCTCCTCTTCTTCCAAAGCTTACTTTCTCCTTCCGTTCATTAATGTTATTATTAAAATAGATTCTGCTTATCACGCATTTATCTCATCTGAGCATAAATTGTGATATCTAGTAGTGAAAACTGTTTGAATTTAAATTTGTTTGCGAGTCTTGCAAAGTCAGATAGGCACGTGGTAGAGATCGTTGACAAATTCACAGTGGCTATGATTCAATTCACAAAATCATGAAGTAAAAACAGTCTGTTTCATTTATATTATAGCATTATAGTCAAGAACTAAGAGACATTTTTAAATTTATCATGAGCAAGATATCCATCACCAAGTCACGGCAGAGATATTATATAAAATGAAATAAAATAAATGTCAGGGGACAATGTCACACCAATTGACCTAGTCCCAAACTAAGCTCTAGGCTTGTACTACGGGTACTAGACAACGATATAAATACTTATATTGAGAAATATATACTTAAATACATACAAAACTTCCATGACTCAGGATCAAAATATTCGCGTTCATCACACAAATAACTGCCCTAACCGGGTTTTGAACCAAGGACCGCTAGCTTTGTAGGCAGGCTCACTACCAACTAGGCCGGCGCGTCGTCAATATTTTCTACTGCTTTGATATCTTAAAACGATCTCACTCAAGCTCAGTATTGCCTTAAATATTTCCGAATAACTTTCGTCTCCAACAGTACATCGACGAGATATCAAAAAGTGGCTCTTACGGACACTTCGTAAGCTGATTGCTGTCTTCATTACAGAGCTGGCTTCAAGCGCTGCCGTTTGCTGACACTTGCTGAAGCTGCTGATATGGCACAAGTTACTAAAAAGATAGGTGAATCGTGAATAACTAAGCATCCTTTATTTAAAAATAAAAGAAGAAACTAATAGAGTGACTAAATTTCAAGATCAAAAAAGATAAAAGATGTTTATTCAGTAAGTAGGCCGCACGGGCACTTTTACACGTCAAAAATCTACCAGCGCTTCGCAAGAGACCACTGCTGAGAAGAAACGCCGCAAGAAACTCAACAGTCAGTCGTTTTTTAAATAGTGCTTATATAATAATAAACTTAACCTAGCATTATATAAAACAATGAAGCTCATATAAAACAAACAATAAATATATTCATGCGTAGTTGAGCAGGAAAATGTGTCAACACTCAGAATTGTCACAAAAAGTAATAAGTAATAGAAAAAAATAATATATATATATATATATACAAGTTATACCTACTTACCTGTGACGGTGCAAGACAACATATTATTTATTATCAACGCACAGCGCAAACTGCTCGGTCTAGAGAATCAAATTTGTCATCTACGAAACGATTTTCCAATAATCGGCAACTAAAGGGAAGAAAAAGGGGAGTTTCGGGGAATTAATTCTACGGGTACGCGTTACCTATTAGTTCCTTGCTTCTCCTCCTATTTCTTCCCGTTGGGGGTCAATTTTTGAAATGTTCTTTGTATGCATCCCAAAGATCAGCTGTTTAGGCTGTACGTTGCTTGTCAGTCAATCAGTCAGTCAGTCAAAGAAGAGTTTAATATATTTAATATAGATTATTGTTAGGGCTTACATTTCTTCATTATAGCGCTGGCTCCAAGTGCTGCCGATGCTCAAGCTGCTGATACAAAATGAATTTCTTTCATCTCATTTGCATAAACAGGAATCATTGAGAACCCATACGGATCACTCTTTTACAGTGTGGCACGTCGCCTATCAGTGTGCCACACTCATGGCACCTAGGCTTGCTTTCCCGGATAGCTACTTACAGCAGAAGGGCTATTGTCTAACGTACTCGCAATCGCAATTGTTTTTATTTTGAAAATCGAAGGCTTGTCAGTACCCTTACCATGAGTTACAGTTAACGTACTCGCTAGCGAGTCGAATGCTCTGTCCCTCGCAGACCTCGCAGTAATCTTATAGAGTGCGGGAGACAGAGCATTCGACTCGCGGTAACTGCATACAAAATAAAAACTATTGATACGCGAGTGCGTTAAGCAATAACCCCTCAGGTACCTACAAAAAATTACCTAGAATTACGTGACGTTGTACCATTCATGTTTTAAGGCGTGTTGTACCCAATGGATGCCAAAGGGACTCTAAGCCTCCGCTGTCCGTCCGTCTGTCCGTCTTTCTGTCACCTGGATGAATCTTATGAACCGTAATAGTTACATACATACATACATACCTTCACGCCTTCATTCCCAGAGAGGGGTAGGCAGAGCTACAGAATTACCTACAACCCTAAAAACTTGTTGATAATTCTGTAACCACACTTTACACAATAGTTAGACAGTCAAAATTCAAAAATTAAATATTCAAAGTATTTATTTAGTCAATTGGCCGCATGAGGGCTCTTTTACACGTCGGTAATATGGAGTGAATCTACTAGCGCTTCGGACAATACCATCATTGCGGAGAAGAAGCGCCGCAAATAACTCCAGTTGAAATGTTCACAATGTGTGTTTTTAAATTGCTGCTATAATAAGAAATAATAATAACTTAATTAAAAGTTAAAGGGGCCATCATACAATAACAGAACGGAACCTTTTGAAACATTTTGCATTTAATTTTTGCTTCGCTTTCGTCTTTATCTATGTATAATCAGCCCAATGGAACCCTGACCTACCATAGAACTGTGTCACAGTGACGTTATGATTCAAGTCGTAAGAAGTGTCAAACAAATTGTTTTATAAAATCACTGTGACACCGTTCTATGGTGGGTCAGAGCTCCATTGAGGTCACAGTACATATAGGTACATAAGCTTCTTAACAACCGTTATTTCCAGGAGACGGTGACTGAAATCCTTGTGATTCCCATAAAACATAGTCTTCACTACCTTTCTCTACCTGAAGTAATAATTTTGAACATATGGCTATTAGTTTTCCAACTCAGGTGGACTCTCGTATTAGGAATAAGGGTGACCATACGATTGAATTAAAACGGGATTAACTATTTGAAATAATCAAAATTTATAAAACAAATGTAAGTATTGTTTATTTTGCTTTAACGTTATTTATTTTTACAAATATAGTGTCATGCATTATTAAGCAATCATCTTCGATATTAAAAATCTATAAGATCGATGTAAGGTGCCAGATCGTAGCTACGATGCTCTTATGTTATATTTTACAGACATTTTGACAATTTCCGTTGTGTTAGCGTTTGGCATATGGTCTTGTTCTCCTAAAAGTGAACTTTGAATCAAGTTCTGTTTTAAATTTATAGACAAAAACCTATTTCTTAAAACCTAACCTAACCTCTAAAAACCTATTATTTGTATTTCTTTAAAAAAATATGTTGTTATCTGCATTAGATTTTTAGTTTAGGTCGAACACAATACTGCCAAAACATACGTTTATTTTGTAATGTTTTGGTTAATAATGATTGTTTTTAATAGTTTTTAATTTCTTTTTTGTTAGATGTAACATAGAAGGCAAATAAATTAAAATAAATGTATTCAAATATCAAGTTTTTTTTATCTAATCACCTCGTCTGTCTGGCTGTGGGGCTTAATAATAATTATCGTAGTCTAAAAAAGATTAATAAAAAGATAAAAGGTGTTTATTCAGTAAGTAGGCCGCACGGGCACTTTTACACGTCAAAAATCTACCAGCGCTTCACAAGAGACCACAGCTGAGAAGAAACGCCGCAAGAAACTCAACAGTCAGTCGTGTTTTAAATATTGCTTATATAATAACAAACTTAACCTAGCATCTTAATCTAGGCGACGACAATAATTTATGCTCTAGTGCACAAAAGCCATAATACCCAGCATAATGAAGGACTTTCCGAGCATGACAATTAAAAAATCAATAAAATACCCACCCATTTTTTTTCTAAATATATTCTACCAAAAGTAACTTTTTTTTACACCTGGTCACCCTTGCTAAGGGGTGACCACACGGTATCGCCGAGGGATATATTTGTCACACGGACGGCGTCTAATTATTAGTTATAGGAGAAGTTCTTAATGCTGATTGATGCTATTGGGATACAATGTTTATTTAAATATGAAAAAACACATATTTCGTTTTAAAAACTCATGTTGCAAAATTATAAGTGTTGATTTGACGTGTGGGATATGATGGGCCTATTTTATCGTGTTGCATATAAGTAATCACGATAACGATATGACTTTAAAATTAAATTTAAAAAGAAACTTAAGCTATAATAGTGTCAAGATAACGTTATGTCTCATCTTATATCAGCTATAAGTTAGATTGTAAGTGTGAGTTTCCACATTTTATTTTGGTCACATGTGATGATGATATCTTTCCCTGCAATTTAAAACTACTAAATATAGCCTACCAAGTTAGAAAGAAGATGCAAACTTGTAGTAAGTTTTATAATAGTAGCACGAACGTAATACTGGCCGATAGCAAAAAACCCATTCAAATTTGGAATCTATTTAAAATTGGAATTGTCATTCGCCGCAAACCGCCGCGTCATCGATTGACGCCATTGTTTCAGCGCACAATGGGGGCGATCACGAAAATCGCTCAGATTTAATCATTCCATTAAACGTGAATGAAAGAAAAGAGGTTTAGTCGAAAGTCGTTATAAATCAAAGCGATAATTACCTCGGATTGGTTGTCGCTCGATAGCGGTAAGGCGATTTTTGAATGAATGATTGTTTGAGAATAGGCGCTTATCGCGATGGGCTGGTTTGAGGTAATGAGTTTTTGGGAGAATTTTATACACCGACTAGCATTTACCTGTGACTCCATCTGCGTTAGCGTCGTATATTGCAATTTCCTCGGGAACTATCCAAGTGGCTGACCAAAGTGGAATACCAGGCTCTGGTGGCCTGTCAGCTCGTAAGAAACATTTTTTTATAATAAATATACATGGATGAAAAATTACCCAAAACAACCTTAATATTACGTTCTACTTCTCCGAGCTAATAACTTCTAGTCTCAACCGATTTTGATCAAACCAAGTTACTGTTAGGCTTCATAAATATATTTTTTCATCTTTATTGTCAAAGCTATGACTGAGTCAACTAAGTTGTTGTTATTAAGTTATTTATAGTCACTTATTTTTGCATAGCATCAAAACAAAACATTGGATCGATAATATCGATACATCATAATTATTATCATCATAGATCGGCGCTGCCATAGATAAAATAGGTAATGTCGGTTTTCTCTGCTTGCTCCATGTCATGTAAGAAAGTAAGGGACTGTTGCCCTTCCCGCCATTTAAGGACGGGCTTGGAAAAGTTTTTGCGAAACTCAGTACTCTTCGTTTTTTTTTCTCGTTTTATTACTCATGTTTTGTGTTCAAATAATTAAGTGTGTAACCTTCCGTGGTTTCACCTGATGGTTCCAACGGAAGACCAGCGCTGACTTTAATGCTAGCATTACGCTGACATTAAAGTCAGGGACCATTTTGTCGCTACCTTCTTCTTGTATTTGTTAATCTGTTCTTTGTTATGTAAGTATGTCACGAATAAACGACTTTCTTTCTTTCTTTTTGTCAATTTTTGGATAAATTAAAAAAAAAGGAGGAGCAGCTGAAAAAACATGATACGAATAATTCAAACGTTGTAAAGTAAAGAGAATTAGAAATACGCAATCATCATTCAAAAAAATAGTAGGTCCGTGTATCTTTAAATGGGTCGTTCTTCTTTTTTACTAACAATAGCCTGTCTCTCGTTTTGTCAAGAGTCTCATTAGATTATTGATAGTTATGTTTTTCGTGTTTAATATACGTCCATACTTTTATTTATTTATAAGTACCGAATAAACCCGTGTTGTTTCCGGGTTAGAATAGCCACCCCATGTCTTCTCGTGGACGTCGTGAGAGGCGACTAAGGGAATATAGGCTTGTAGTACTGTTAGGCGATGGGCTTGCAACCTGTCACTAATACGCTGGTAAACATCTTAGCCTATCTGTGAAAAAAGTTGCAGGTAATTCTGTAGCTCTGGGATTACAGGCGTGAAGGTATGTCCAACCAGTATTGTTTCATAATTATTTTTTTTGGAGAATGCCGTGACAGAGTAGTCATCTAAAACTTGGTCTGGGCTGAAAGCGGTTACTCTGTCACAGTGTTTCTACTAAACCACAATAAAAAAAACAAAACATTATCAGCAAGACTGGAAGCATTAATTAGTCTTAATAAAGAATAAATGCAACGTTTTTGAAATTGATACACTAAAACTATAATTATTGATAATTCTAAAATCTAAAAAAACAAAAATCGTCGGTTTATTCTCGGTAAAAAAGAAGAATGGTCCAAATACCTGCTTGGTACCTTTCATACTAAGAAGAACCTTAATTAAACTAGCTTTGTATAAAAAATGCATCCAAGTCGTGTTCTTTTGGGAGATAGGATACCACAGACAGATACTTAGATCCCTATTTACTATTCTTACGTAATAATGATAGTTAGGTACTTTTTTCTCCAACTTCCATTTTTACAATAACACACGTCATTTGCAAATAGGTACATAATAACTATCCCAAATTCCAAATCCTTAATGAATCGAACCCGGCGTTACCCCCCCTCGGGGGGAGACACCCCATGGCCATTCCGTAATTTTATCGGGTTATAAATTTGAATTTGTATAATGCCGGGCATTAACCCATGATTTATGCAACTTGACTCTGTTAAGATTTCTGAGATGAAAAACAATAAATTTTGCAACCGTAACTATTGTGAGAAGATTAGCATTGCATGGATTTACATTTTAATTCCATTTATTTAGATACAACATTATACATTTGATGATGACTTGATTTTGTTTATTAGTAAAGCCAATAACAGGTTTTTCCGTAATTATATATACTATCGGTTGCCTGCGTCGCCGTCCGCGTAGAAGTCGTTATTGCTATCGCCTCGGGAACTATCCAAATTTAAGAGATAAAATGTACCATATTTACAGTAAAAAAAAACGGTTAGGCGGTTTAGCTGTAAAGCGTAATAAACTAATGAACATCTGCCCAGTTTGTAGGTATGTTGGAAAATAAACTGTTCCAATATAACAATGTTGGTTAGATATGGGATACCAACCAAAGTATAAGATTACGGTACCACCCATTATATTCTAGCGGTGCCGTTTGGCACCTTGACGTGGTTAGAAGTTGTGCTTTGTTTCTAGACAGAACAATCAAAACAAATTTAAATTATCAAAAATTTCAGCCTATAATAGGTTTTAAAGACACTCCATATCTGAAAACGCTTCTTTAAAAGTTTCAAAGTAGACGAAAGGTCAGTCGAAGGTCAATAAAAACTGAAACCATGTCCACAAGTCTCTAACGTTGCGTTGGTCGAGTTTTTACCCGGTAAAATTTATGCATCACATTTAAGAAGCGCTTGTCGTATACCAGTCAGTTAGAGATTCAGCTACCACCCAATTAAAACGGTTGTAAATCGCGTCAACAAGAACCCGGAGCTTGCGTGTGCTTATGGCTTAAATCAATAGTAATAGAGTTTAAAGTTGCGTGATCGTATGTACTATCAGAGGTCTTTATATGCGAAGTAATTCAAATTCGTTGCGGTATTGATTGATGGCGCATAGGGCTGTGTTTTTTTACAGCTGTTTTGTAATTTAAGCTCAAATCTATGTATTTTTATCTCACACGAATTGACCTCTTCCTAAACTAAGCTCGTGGCTTATACTATGGGTGCTAGACAAAATACTTAAATTCATAGGAATAATCCAATACCTAGGTACTCAGAAAAAATACTCGTGCTTATAACACAAATGTTTGCCTACAGGGTGTCCAGGAGATAGTGGCCAACCTTACAAGGCTGAATGGCTCAGCTCAGGAATGGCCAAAATATGATAAATCATGTTTAGTAAAAAACGCACCAAAAACGAGATATCTCAACAAAAAAAAAATGGAAATGCGGTACCCTGGTGTATTTTCAATGCCACGGCCACATTTATCAGAATTTTTCAGTTTCGTTTGCTGTGAAAGAGAGCTGATTAAATTTGCTTTAAGACCCTATCAACGAAATCAATAAAAGTTTATCAGTTAAAAAAAACAAATCAAATTTAAAGTTTACGAATCTGAGTTTTTCTTGCGGCAAGTTTAACATCGCACGGTGTAAAAAAAAAGTACTAAGACCTGTAGTGCTAATTTCCTAAAAATAGGCCTGTTTAATGGAGATATAAAAATGATATAACAATTGAGTTTATTGATTACAACAGCGAAGTAATTATTGAGTTTGCTTCCGTTTAAAATCAAGCTAGCTAATTTTAGAATCTCCATTAAACAGGCCAATTTTTAGGACATCAATTATTAGTACATTTTTTTAAGTTCGTTTTCTCAAAAATGACCGGAAAAATTGACATTACTGTCTAGTATCTACATAATTGAGACGCGAAGTACATAGTTTACCTACTGATAGTTCTCAAATTTGAAAAAAAACTTGCATTACTGTCTTGCTTGTAACTTCTTAAAAGTGAAAGGGCCCATAGTAAAATGAGGGCAGAATTCTTATACATCCATATTTTATTCGAAATATAACTTTTTTATTTGTCTGGAATAGCATGTGCTTGTTTTTTAAAACAGATTGCGCTTATCCTAGTCTTCAACAAAAAGGCGGTAAAAAGTTTTTTTTTTCACGTGAAGTTTCTGTTTGTATGCAATTCAGAAAATTGGTTCAAGTTCAAGATTACTCCAACATATTTTTTTTCTTACGAGTTCATAATTTCAAAATATTTCACAAATAGTATTCAAATCTTCTAGGGCTTTATTCTACTCGTAAAACCATGTCGCTTTTGACTTGTTATATTATGGTTTTTAACTCAGCTGCCATTACGGTCAAGTAAATAAGAGTGAATCACGATAGTAACGTTCACAATACAACAACAAGGCTAAAGCAATACGGTATTAACGAGTAGTACTTCTAGAAACTTCTTCTTGAACTCATAATTAAAATCTACAAAGTTAGCTTAACAAAATCTCATATCTCACACTGAACCCATAGAAGGCTGAACCTAATTTCATAAAACACAACGGAATAAATCAGCTTAGTTAATGAAAATCGATCCGAATCGCATACCAGTTAATTGGTTTCATATAGTGCGTTATAATGCGCGTTTAGCAATAAATTGTTGGTGTAATCTCATTAACCTGGAGTTTAACTGGCGATCGGTAACTGTGGTTTAAGTTAATGATGTTTGGACAATTGTTTTATTTGATAATGACAGTACTCGTACAGCATATAATGATACAATCGTGTGGGCTTAATCATTGAAAATAAATGTTTTTTTCGTAACTCAAAATGAGCAAAAAACATGTAAAATACAAGTTCTATTATTTGTTATATTTAGGAAGTTATTTTATTCTTACGTAGGTACATATTGGCAAAGGTACTTTTTTTATTACTATTTTATTATAGGTAACATTAAAAGTTAAAACTAAACTTATTAAAATTAAAATTAAACTAAGCTACTCAAATATTAAAGATGTAAATAATAATCACCACTATAAAAAGAACACCAACTCTATTTATTCTTTGTTGTATTTGCCATAGGTTTATTTTAATTTGTATTATTTAATGAAATAATAAAAAATATTTACTTTAAAAAAAAACGTTCGTGGGAAACCGCTGGAGCACAGCAGCAGAGGACCGATCCTTGTGGAAAACCTTCCGGAAGGCTTCTGTCCAGCAGGGGACGTCTTGCGGCTGATGGTGATGATGTGATGACAGACCAACATAAATTAATGTACACCCAAAACTAAGCTGGAAGGCTTGACCTATGACAAAAGTTAGTACATTATTGCCTAGGCGCGGAAATCCTCGTTTCCGTCGAGGCATATATAATGCTTTTATCAAAAAATGCGAGGAAATGAAACAAATATATTATAAGTATTTTTTAAAAACTTTGACAAATTCAGAAATAATGTTTGTTTGAAAACTACGAGTGAAGATAGTTCCACGCTCGAGAAGCCGCCGCCGCACCACACGCCCCCACCCACAAGTTGGGTGTACGGGATTGTTTTCATGGTCCTTTCGATTTTATACGCAATAGAGAGCACTTTTAAAAAACAATATGGGCATGTGACGGAAAGTATTTTCATACGTTTTTTTACTCCTAAGAGTAAAATGAGGCACTTTCCGTCCGAGCATATTTGAGAAATAGTACATTGTTGCAGAGGATAGAAAGTACGAGATTTTTGGACGAGTCATATAGAGGGCCGAAACGTAGTTGAGGCCCTTTAGTGTACGAGTCCATAAATTGCACTTTCTACCGAGGCAGACATAGTGCTTTTCACAACTACTGAGAGGAAATAAAATAAAAAGTCATATTCAAAACTCATATTTTAATTCATGTTAATGTGAATACGACTGAATAGTGTTAGTCAAATGGCGTCGGTTTGTCAAAAGTAGAATAGAAGCTGTATGTATTATCGCCAATTTTACCATAGATAACTTTTTTTTAAATCTGGACCGCTATTCTCGTGGCTTTCGAGATTAATAAACTAACATTCGAGATGAATATGTCAACTCTATATAAAATTGTATTTGTTTCGCCTTATCTCCCATGTAATTGTATCTTTAGTGGTTCGAGATTAGGGGCCAAGTTTGAATTACATAAAAAAAAAGCAGTGACATAGTTTTTAGTCTGTGTATCTTTTAGCAAAAATACACCTAATATTTTACGAAACAAAATGGTGTTATGATTGGTCGATTCCAATTTTTCATTTTAAGGAGCTATGACACAAAAATTGATTGATTGATTTTCATTGGTTATTAAAGTTGGACAACAATGTTCTCGACCAATCAGCAAATGCCGACAAAAACATTCTTGGTCTGTCCTTATAAGTGACGTTTTGTGACCCCAAACAAGAGCATCTATGGCCATATTTCCGAGCAGTGTTGTGAAAATTAAATATTTCGCCCAATATCTTCTACTAAATATTATCTTGAAATAAAATTACTATCAAACGTCATTATTTTTACGATAACCTTAACAATAAAGTAAAGCAAGCAAGACCTCTTATTGAGAAACTAGTCTTTGATTACTATTAACTTAGTACAATTTACTCGATTCAATAGTAAACAAAGATATAAACATTCATTTTTAAACCGTACCGTCTTTATAATTCAGCTAATATGAACCTTATGTCAAAGGTAATACCACCTTTTCGTTAAGGTATGTACCGTACTAAATCGAGCGATATCCTTGTGACGGGATCAAACGCTATGGCGCGTTATTTTGATATATTTATCGATATTTTTTTAACGCACACGACGTTTAGTACACAATAAACATGACTATTTAGTAGCGTTTTATAAGGTTTTATCACGCGCGCGATTAGTGTGGAGCAGGACTGTTTAGTTGTTTTGTTGATTTTTAAGTCAAGTCGTGTCAACCCGTGTGGTTGCCGGGTTAGAATAGTGCCACTCCATGTCTTCCCGTGGATGTCGTAAGAGGCGATTAAGGGAATAAAGGCTTGTAGTACTGTTAGGCGATGGGCTTGCAACCTGTCACTAATACGCTGGTAAACATCTTAGCCTAATTGTGCAAAATGTGGTTACAGAATTATCAACAAGTTTTTAGAATTGTAGGTAATTCTGTAGCTCTGCCTGCTCCGGGAACGAAGGCGTGAGTTTATGTACGAGTATGTAAGTCGAGTCGTTTTCATACGTCATCTAGATGTAAAACTCTTTCGTGATTGGTAGACAATGCATATTTAGCATCAGGGACTTGATTAAGAAGGATTTTTTAAACTTTACCCCCGAGGGGAAAAATAGAGAAATTACGGGTAACAAATTGTACACGTACAAAGTCACGGGCTTCCTCATATTTTGTAGGTTTGTTTTGTGTGTATGTGAAATGGAAATATACCTACTTAAGTAGGTATAGTGTAAGAGATCTTAAAAAACGTATGAGGGTGAGGGAGATAGAAGGACCGACCCGATTACATTTCTTATCAGCTATGGCACAGTATGATCTTGACTTATTTTTTGTCATGACTTTGATATTATTCTGAAGTGACTGGCCAGCTTTTTGTCAGAATTTATTAACTATTCAAAATATTTAAAGATATATATACCTATAGGACCCATAGTTTAGATGAGGTTTGTTTAACAACAATGCTAAAAAAAATAACAAAAAAAAATTGCATTTCTAACTTATCTAAGTTCGGACAAATGAAACAGTTGCGTTGGCACCAAAAACTCAACCTTGTAAGAATGGTTTTTTTTTCCGTGAACATACACTTAGACAGACTTAAAGGAGACTATTTTATCGTTCAATTGAAGCTTATACCCTCCTTTCTCTGTACAAAACCCATGGTGTAATCCACACATACGAATCTTTTAGTAAGAGGTCCATCTCCATCCTTCCACATCCCGGCCCTTCAAGCCATACTGATTACCCACACATTTCCTGAATAAGTTGATTATATTATATTATACTCATTATTTATACCAGCGGACATATCAGATATTTCACATAACCCGCGATAGACATAATTTTGATGTTTTATTACTACTTTTATATGACGTTTTATGTGCAAAATGTTTAAGGTAAAGATGAGGGGAAAACTTGACGAGTGTTTTTTAATACTTACTCGACCGAATATAATAATTACGTGTTATTTAAGTATTTTACAAACGAGCTACATTGTAATTTTTTTTTTATACAGTTGCCCAAGTGGTACATTTTGTAGTTGTAAATCGTGCGGAAAGTTGGATTTTTTCGAACTAGTGCGTTTTACTTTTTTTTTTTTTAAATATACTTAGCCGTGCACCCAACCAAAGAGTTTGCATATTTAAATCAAGTACCAGGAGCGCAGAGCTAATTAGGAGGTAGCACGGTGCGGCACATTCGCGCCCGACATAGCGCGGAAGACTGGTAGGTTAGGTAGTGTTGGAGGCTGAATGTATTATTTAGTTAATACTGGCATAGTAATCCTTTTACATCTTTTTTCCTACTCCTGTACTTTTATCTGTCATTTATATAGTCACGAACACTAATATAAGAATATAGATAATATGTCCGCAGAACATTCCGTAGAAAAGTCTATCTAGTCTATTCCCCTTAACAGCACTTGTGCTTTTTTGAGCCAAAACGATATGCCTAGCTGCCAAAGCTTACACCTAGGTTAATTTGACCAATCAAAATACTTCACCAAATTAAACCACCAATCACAATACACATTGACTGTCAATCGGAACGTTAGGTTCTTTATAGTATGTAAACTCTTTTACTAATTTAACTCTTTAAAAAAAACATTTTATTTGGTATCAACCAACCAGAACGCAGCTATATTAAAATCGACCAATCAGGTAAAATAATTCATTTCTCAAATCATTAGGTGTTTTTTAGTCCCTATTTCACAAGTTAAATCGATTGTGCAACTTTAAAAAAAAATATGAAACCTAGCAAGTGCACATCAATTTAAAAACAAAGTTAACCATAGACACATATTTTGTTTTTTTCTAATGTTTCCCGCTCGTTTGTTGTTCTGTGCTTCGTTCGTTCGTATTCTAACCTAGGTATATTAAAGAGTAAAAATCTATAAATAAAATTTTGTTAATTTAATTTTGCATTTTATTTGAAACCTAGTCGTAGAAAAAGTATTGTATGCAACGGTGTATAACTAAGTCAAAAAATACTCGTGGCGTCTTGCTTTGCGATGTTCGCCTGCGGCTCACATCGTAACCACACCACTCGTCTTTTTTGACCTCTCTTATACAACTGTTGCATAAACTACTATTAAATAAGGACCTAGCAACGGTATTGTTTGATTTGTTATTGCTGCTGTCACTCGTGATTCCTATTTACTAAATATAACATTGTCTACACCTGTGTCCACTCTGTTTATTTACCATTTACATCTGGTAGTGACTTCTAACGTTTATGCACTCCTAGTATTTGACGACATAATTTGTTTAAATAATTTTATTAAAATTTTATTTCAGATAGAGTATGTGCACACGTTAAGCTCACTTCAGAGGTCAGGACAGATACACAGATACACACATACACACATACACACACACACACACACACACACACACACACACACACCTACACTTTCTTAAAAGGCCGGCAGCTCACCTTTAACCCCCCGGGTGTTTCAGGTGTCCATGGGCGACGGTGATCACTTCCCATCAGGTGAACCGTCTGCTCGTCTGCCTCCAACTATTATTTAAAAAAAAAACACAGATACAATTTTTTTCGAAAATAAATTAAAAAACGTCGTTTGCTTGTATCAAACTGTACTATTGTTGTGGATTTTTTTTATGAGTATCAGATTCTCTGCGTTTCAGATTCGATATTTTAAGTCTTTGACTTATTTAGTTACTTAAACTGTTGATTCTATATACTAGATAACCTAATTGATCACGTGGTCAGCCTAGTTGTTGGTGACCTTGCCTGCGAAGATAGGGGTCTGGGGTTCGATTACCGGTTGGAAAACAATTGGGATAGACCAAAAAAAATAACTCACGGTTTTTACATTGTAATTCGAAAGAATAGGTAATTTTAAGAGACCAATTTCATTAATTTTGTATTAGACCCATTACTTTTGTTTTAATACCTTTATTTATTTAGCAGACATTTTATGGATGACATGATTATTTTAAATTTGGGTTGGCATTTTCTAATAAATTACTACAATTAAATGATATCTAATAATAAAAAGTGTTTGTAATAATGTAATAAAACATACTATTTCAAGCGGTTTTCGCCTAACCCGTAAGATACACTTACGAGGGCTTCAAGCCAAAATCGAAAGTCAAACAAAGGTCAAATATACTTTTGTCAAAATGACCGAAATAGATAAATATTTCAAAATTTTAATAATGCAGAACGGTTTCAAAACCCTATTCCTCGAAATGGTTTTTAAATCAGAGTAATTTAAAAAATATGAACAATCCCAATTGTGGGATGAGCACATACTATTTGTTTCTGAGTCATGGATGATTTATATTTCTCTATATTAGTGTGTTTATCGTTTACAAGAGTAGCTTAGTTTGGGACTAGGTCAATTTGTGTGAGATTTTTTTCTGATAATATTTAACTGTAAATATTTAACAGGTACATTTTTAAAAGGTGTTCTGAAAAAAATATTTGCTCATAAAAGCATAAAAACACAAATTGCGAATAGGCTAAAGAGCTTAAACACCAAATGGTTTTTATTCACAGCTAAATAAAACGCATTTGCAAATAAAATAACGTAACCTACTATAGTATTAAGACAAACTTCTATAAGCAGGATTTCAATAGAACACCTTTTCAATACAAAACCTGTTGCCATTCACAAAGTTCTTTTCTTAATGGGATTGCTTTTTTTAAATATGTTTAGGTAACAGATAGTCAGTCGACAGGAGAATCAGATGAAACCTCTAAAACGAAGCCACTGAATAATACTTAAAATACATTCCCGAAATCTTTTTGTAGCATCACGCCCTCATCCATGCCCACAGATTATTTATTGACCTTTAGAAAGTAAGTTGGAGGAAAAAAGGTCCGTTTGACGTCAGTGGACACAACAAATCACCAGGAGTGCCCGACAAATGTGTGAAATATGAACAGTGCCGCTATCAGGGGGCCGGAACACACGCGTATGGTGCAAATAATAAGATATGTGGCTCAATAACTAATACAAAAGGAATTTTATTTAATAAATACATGGTACCTATGCAACCCGTGCTTGCTATACTCGTGTGATTGCCGGGTTAGAATAGTGCCACTCCATGTCTTCCCGTGGAAGTAAGAGGCGACGACGGGAATAAAGGCTTGAAGTACTGTTAGACGATGGGCTTGCAACCTGTCACTAATACACTGGTAAACATTATAGCCTAATTGTGCGCAATGTGGTTACAGAATTATCAACAAGCTTTTAGAGTTGTAAGGTAATTCTGTAGCTCTGCCTACCCCACTCTGGGATTACAGGCGTGAAGTGTGTATGTGTGTGTGTGTGTGTACCTTTCTCTCAGAGTAAACTAAACTGCATGGCTAGGTATGTCATAATAACCCCCCTGATCACCTTAAGCGCCCGACAAATGTGTGAAACATAGTTGTATAAAGAAATACAGAGACATCATTCAAGACTCAGGAAATATACTTTTCGCGCTCATCACATAATAATATATTTAACAATACTGTATATTGAACCCAGGACCGCCAGCTTCGTCACATTAGGGTCACTATTGGTTCCAGTTTTTTTATTTTTAAGGTTCCGTTCAAGAGCAGAACACTTATAAAAATACTCGGGTGTGTTGTCCGTCCGTCTCACAACCAATTTGCTCCAAATAGGGACTGATTGAGTTAAATTTTGCTTCAAAACATGCAAGTCGGTGACCCAAAAACATTATATGTTTTGTGATATATAAAATTAAAGGGCTTGTTAAGGGAAACTCTTCTTCTTTCTTTTGTAATTTATTATATTTGGACACTGAAGTTTTTGCTAAGAAAATAAGCGAGAATTGACATGACATGTGTGTCGACGACAAAATGACTAGAGATGTATTCCATGCTAGTCCTCAATATTGGCGAAGCAATTGCTGCCTTGAGATTACAAATATCTCAAGGCCGTTAACCAAAAAGCGTTGCTAAAGTTTCTGTTTTCTATTGACTCAAAATGTAGATTTGGAGGTTGACATCAAATCTCGGTAAGGGCAGATGGTGTGATGAGCGCTAGTATTAGCTTCTGAATGTTGGATGTTCCCTATGTATTTAAGTATTTTTCTCAAACATGCAATGAAATGTTGGCGTTATGTTAGTTATTTTAGGCTTCAAAGTATCACGTTCCGGGCGGCACAACTCGAGAGAGCTGTAAAGGAATATCATACAAAATTGAAGGCCTAGGCCGGGAAGTTTTTTTTTATTTTATTTTTATGTTGACATGGCGGCTGTGTTTATGAACAGCCTAATAGCTAATTTTTTTTTAATTTGTTTCAGTGGCTTTATGGTTATCGGACCAAAAATATCCGCGCTAATGCCTATTACACCCATGTTTTTTTATTACATAGCATATGTTTGAGAAAAGCACTATACATACCTCGCCGTGAAAAGGGGTTGCCTGCCTCGTAACTATCCTTCTATCCGTCTATATAACTCGGACGGCAACCCCCTGCTTCCCGGCCTTTGTAGTAATGTACTATATTTATCTTAGGGTTATTGTTAAGTCCACCTATTCCCCTCTAAGGTTTATGGGGGAGATCATTTGCAATAATTTTGTTCTCATAATAACCTACGCAAAAGTTAGCAAAACTTTTCTGTTTTTGTGTCATTTATGTTGGAAAAACTGATAAAAAAACTTGTTTTGTTTTACTTTTTGGTCTCGCATTCTTAAACTTGTACAGATAATTCTACTTATAATATTGCATCAGAACAGCAATTTTACCTTGTACAACAGCTATTAAAAAGAAAAGATTTAACGTGCTAATTATTTTTTGTAATTTTTTGAAGACCAACATTATTGCAAATGACCTCTCCCATAACCCCTAGGGGGAAAAGGTCGACTTGTCAATAACCCTGTATAAGTATGTTTATCGTTGTCTAGTACCCACAGTATAAATCTAGTGCTTACTTTAGGACTGGGTCAATTAATGCGAGACTACCCCATGACACTGAAATAGTTTAATTAAGTAAGTTGCTCAAGCTCAACACACTAGGGTTGCCAAAAGGTCTTGAAGGTATTTTCTTATCATTTTTTCGTCTCATCCCGACTTGAGGCCCTTTTCACTTGTCACTCGCTCGCACTCCCCGGCCATGCGCACGTAAGACGTTATTTATACCCGAAAGGCGGCGTGTCCAAAAAGCTTAGTTGTGTCAAAAGTTGAGCGTTAAATCATCGAGCACTATCTGGATATTGCAGGCCGGACCGTGGACGTAGTGGCCGGTGTGGGTCCGTTGTTGAGGGCGATACGGGACTATAGGCTGGAACGATATTCGCACTTTAAGGTCCAGTGGCAAAACGCTCGAACTCGCGTTTTGTGTTAACTTGCATAAAACGATTCCTTTGAGTGCTTGTGTCATACTCGTACGTACAAAATAACTTTTCTCAAACATGCTCGGAAAAAACGGTTTTCCGATTGAAACACAAGGACGGAAAGAGCCTCATTTTACTCCTAGGAGTAAAAAAACCATATGAAAACACTTTCCGTCCATGTCCATATATTTCTTAAAAATGCTGTCAATTTGCATACAAAATCAAAAGGACAGAAATTCCAAACAGCCAAGGCGGTGTGGTACCTATTTCGTCGCTTTCGTCGCTTGAGCTCATTTTTTATAGTAAGTATTTCACACAACAAATAGTTTAATATTCGGTTTCACAATTATATTATGCAGAATGAACGAATGTTACCGACTGTCAATTGTTTTTAAATACTAACCATAGACATTGGAATGCAAATTCAAAAAGAAACACACGCACTGTGCTAAAAAAGCGAGCAGTTACCTTGGCTGTTTAAAATTTTTGTCTTGGTCCTTTTGATTTTGTATGCAAATTGACAGAATTTTTAAAAAGTATATGGACATGGACGGAAAGTGTTTTCATATGGTTTTTTTACTCCTAGGAGTAAAATGAGGCTCTTTCCGTCCTTGTGTTTCAATCGGAAAACAGTTTTTTCCGAGCATGTTTGAGAAAATGTATTTGTATTATTTCCTCACATGTTTGAGAAAAGCATTATGTATGCCTCGGCGGAAACGAGGATTTCCTGACTCGTATTTTAGCAGGCCTCGCTGTTGCTCGGCCTACTAACCACCTCGTCAGGAAAACCCTTACTTTCCGCGCCTAGGCAACAATGTACTATTTCAAAATATGTTCCAGTTAAGGCGGTAGAAAACTGTCAAAACGCAGTAACTCTGCATAAGACTAGCCAAAACATCATGACTGCAATTGGGATGGACCAAAAAAAATAACTCGATTTTACATTCTAATTCGAAAGAATAGGTAATTTTAAGAGGACGATTTCATTAATTTTGTTTTAGATCCAATAGTTTTTTTTAAATATCTTTATTTATATAGCAGACATTTTATGGATGACATGATTATTTTAAATTTGGGTTTGCATTTCCTAGTAAATTACAACAAATAAATGATATCTAATGATAAAAAGTGATTGTAATAGTGGAATACAACATACTATTTCAAGCGGTTTTCGCTTATCCGTAAGATACACCTAGGAGGGCTTCAATCCAGAAACGAGTCAAACAAAGGTCAAATATACTTTTGTCGAAATGTTCGAAATAGATAAATAATTCAAAAACTTAATAATGCAGAACGGTTTTAAAACCCTATGCCTTGAAATGGTTTTCAAATTAGAGTAATTTAATTTTTATGAAATTAATATAAATAAGTAAAATAAATAAATAAATAATAAATAAATATCATGGGACAATGTCACACCAATTGATCTAGTCCCAAACTAAGCTCTAGGCTTGTACTATGGGTACTAGACAACGATATAAATACTTATATAGAGAAATATATACTTAAATACATAGAAAACATCCATGACTCAGAAACAAATATTTGCACTCATCACACAAATATCTGCCCTTACCGGGAATTGAACCCAGGACCGCTAGCTTCGTAGGCAGTCACTACCAACTAGGCCAGCGCGTCGTCAATGAACAATCCCAATTGTGATGGTTTATTCCAAAACCGTTAATGCTCTCTGATATCAACAGAACGCTGTAAGTACTAAAAATGGCCACTCTCGGAACGAGGAACGGTCCAATTGCAACATTTTGCTTAATCTGCATCACCACCAAATCAACAAGCGGGAATTGAGTGAACAATAATAGGTGAATTTAAGCGTAAAACTAATAAAAAAAACGGTTTTTCTCGATACTATGGTTCTTGACTTGCAGCGTTTTACCGTTGGGCGGCAGAAGGTGCTACAGACTTGTGGTTCTGTTCTGATGAGTAAAACAATACTTCTTTTGATATGTTACTTTATGTAAGTTTATGCGTTTAGTTTAGTATACACTATTATCTTTATATCTAATGTTAGTTCTGAGTAACAACTTGAAAACTTAAACTCTAAATTCGACTTAACAAAATTACACATACATAAGATTTTAGGAGAGTCGAATTTTCTTTAAATCATTTCGACAATACTTTTGTAGCTGCCTCGCATTTTTCTCAAAATTGACGTAATTTTTCTCCTAAGAAATGCAACAATCAATTATAATTCAATATCTACGCCATCATTAAGAGTGCCACTTTAAAAGTGTGTCCATCCTGTAACACTGAGCTTTTAAACTCAGGATCGATGTTTAAGAATATATTTTTTGTTTTATCCAATTAGTTACCCGATCGATAGACTTAATCAAATAAAATGATAATAATACGAGGGGTGATCCAAAAGTTTTGATAATCGGTATTAAAAATGGGAGATATGTAAATCGTTATATTTTAATTGAAATAAGCACACTTTCTATATTTCCAAACACTTATTAACGTCACTCAATTGTTTTATTTTACCACTATAAAAATAATTTTACTTTAGGAGGTCAAAATGGTCAAATTTTGTACGTTCACTAAATCATCATAAGCTCGTGATTTTTATGTAGCTGTTTTTTAACATTAGTGAATGAGAAGTAGTAGTCGAAAGTTAGGGCTTAATAACGGGGAGAGCGGTTCTCAGTTCTGATCTTTGGTCGATGAGCAGCACCCTTGTGAATTAGAAGCCTCTGAAGCACATTTCCTGCCACAAATTCGTTTTTTTTTTCTTGAGCTTGTTTTTAATATTTTCCCATAACTATGATAGAATAATGTTATATAACTCTCCTAGATTATTTAAACACAATTGCTAAAAACGAATGTCAAAGTATTTATTTGTAGGCCTCAATAATCCTGGGCGAGGCCGAAAAAACCACCCTAAGTTTTGGTGACAGAGCTGGAGATAAAAAATCCACTGCAATGATAACTTATTTATCATTTAAATCATAATGATAAATCAAGGTTTCATTTTCAAAAACAATATTTTTTATTAGTGTACCAGAAGTTTCTCCACACCGCTCCAAATTATTACAAAACTAACTCTTATTTTACCGTCTTGTAAAATTATTCATACAGATGTTTTTTGTTTAACTATCACAGAAAAACAAATGAACAATATAGTATTTTTTTTTCTCTAATTTAAGTTTGATTAGTGCCATGGTATATTCCACATTAAAAAAATATCATTATGTGCATGGTTCATACTGATTCTCAAAACTTATGGATCACCCCTCGTACTTCGCCTGGTATTATCTTCAGAGAACTAATGGTCATATGAGTGGACGCGTACGTCATATCCAGCAACATGTCAACAGTCATAATGATGACGTGTTGGTGCATTCTAACGTAGGTACGGGTATAAGTTCTATGAACAATGTGCTGTGCCCCATGACACTTAAATGTTGAACGCTTAATGGTAAATATACAACTAGGTATAAGTACTTTATAAGTACAAATAACAAAATAACGCATAAGTTCTAAATATTATCGCGTATTTAGGAAAAAATGTGTTCCTAACACCCAAGAAATTATAAAAAATTGACATTGACAGCTTTTAACGCGACGCGGTTTGAAAATCATTGGCGCATCATTAGCGTAATGACACCGAGCGAGAGCGGAATATGATATTCCCTTAGGTTCCAACAGTATGACGAGAAACGGATTTGTAACCGGCCAGTTTGATCTGGTGAATCCGGTGATGCCTGTCAGGTTGTAATTCCACATTGTAATGTAACCTTTATGTTTACAAAATCTCTGTTAGTTATTATCATGCATAAATGCATTTACAATATTAAAATAAAACATTAAATTAAAGTAAATGTGTAAATTATGCTTGTGACTTATATTATTCGTGGTATATATGATTATTATCTGTGTGGTTGCCGGGTAGGATAGTGCTACTCCATGTCTTCCCGTGGAAGTCGTAAGAGGCGACTAAGGGAATAAAGGCTTGTAGTACTGTTAGGCGATGGGCTTACAACCTGTCACTAATATACACTGTTAAACATCTTAGCCTTATTGTGCAAATTGTGGTTACAGAGTTATCAACAAGTTTTTAGAGTTGTTGGTAATTCTGTAGCTCTGCCTACCCCACTAGGGAATGAAGGCGTGAAGGTATGTATGTATGTATATGATTATTATAATTAAATCATACACTAATCTAAAATTAAATTCTGTCCTTATGTTTGGGTAGTGGTTAATCAAGTGGCAACTTTGTGATGACGTGGAAAGTGTACCTTTCGAAAGAGAAGACGGGTTTGGCGATTGAGCATTTCGTTTTTGTAATATTTTGCGGATTATTTTGCATTGAACAATTCACGAAATGTGTATTTTTTTTGCAAATTTTGCGACATGTGCTTTCTGCGGAAGTACATTTCGCGTACCTACTGTACGTTTGTCATGATGTAGATTTTGACAGTTTGCACATTATGCGTGTAGATAGCATTTTGCGTGTTTTACATTATCAGCCGAAGCCCTTGGGTTATCTTCATCTGTATCCGGGGACCTAACCGCCATGTTGAATTGAACAGTGGAAACAGGCCCAAGCTAAGTGATCCGGCATACAATGAAATATGATGACATTTTTACACATTACAATACCAATTTTTCGTCTAAATGGTGAAATACATAACCGTTTCTAAAACATACGTTATCTATCACATTATCAATACTTTAATAAATTAATAGTTCCAAGAATATTTTTCTTGATAAGGGCAACAGACTATTGTATGTGTCAAACGTTACATAAAAAAATGTAAGGTATGAAATTGTCAATAATGCGTTTCTTACTACTGTAACGATTATTATAACTGGCAACTATTACAGTACAGTCAGTTTTTGGTTGCAAGTCACGATGCATTTGATTTACAGTAGTTTTTGCCTCTAACACGTGGTTGGCTGTCACTGCTTGACGGCATCGAACAGCCAATCACGAGCAGGTGTCAATATTATGTAAAACGTAACCATTCCTGGTATGGCGGGATTTTGTGAAAAAAAAAGAAGTTGTTGGCGTGATGTGAGTTCTTCTGGAGAGAACAGCGAACTAAGAAACCAGCTTTTTGTGAACCAGTATTTGATTACAAATTATTAGAGCTAAGATAAGGAATATTTGAATGTAAAGTGAACAGAATACAATATTGTTGACAACCAAACGTGTTCAAATTATAATCATGAATACCCGGACCCAGTAAGCTGAGAATTGTAAAACACTACTAAGTCAAAATAGTAGTTTATACAACTGTTGCATAATGAGAGGACTTAAAATACGAGTGTGGTTTTATGAAACGAGCGTCGAGCGTAGTTATAATATAATTTATTTCATAAATTTATATTTAGTTTTGACTGAGTTTTAGAAAACTTAAACTTCATCAAAAACGTCTGTTATGGGCATGGTAGCCCCTTAAACTAATGCGTTGCTGCTGCATAAAATGCAGGAAACTGCCAGCTCTTCGGTCTTCCGTGTTGTCAATGAGCCTCTCTGACATTTCTTTAAAGAGGTTTAGAGTCTTATAAGAAAAACTTGTACTCAATGATTCCCAAATAATCTAAAGAATCCAAATAATCTAAAGAATACACTTACATAAAGATTTTCATAAAAAATATCCAATTATTTTCCATCCCTGATACAGAACAATGTCCTTTTATTTGTCGTATTCAAACTTGACGACCTCTGCATAGAGTGAATGACACCATTTGATATCATAATTTTTAGATTACTGCCAACTCATAAAGATATGACAGATAAACAAAAAAAGAAATGGCCGGCTAAACAGTCTTGAATTGCAAATGAAAATGGCGGCACTATTCTGAAAAAAAATAGTTAACTTCTACAAATATGTGATAGTTTTTCAGGATGTTTGTATGAAATTTAACACACAGAACGACCGTAATTTGTATAAACTTATCAAATAAATTTTATCACAGAATTGTTGATAATTCTCGAGGGAAAAACGATCCTTTGTTTTAAACCGTTTCACTGCCTTCGAAACGGGGTATTACGTTGCTCTTATCCAAAGAATATCATACTGCCCCACTACGGAGAAAAGGCACAAGTGCAATTAATTCAAAGAAGCATATTGAACTCTACGGGGTTATAATAAGGTTCGAAGTGCAATACAATTATTATAGTAGATGTGCCTTTTTTCCGTTTTACTTGTGGGAGGACCTTGTGCAGGGTCCGTCCGGGTTGGTACCACCATCTTAACCATTAACCTACCGCCAAGCAGCAGTGTTTGCATTGTTGTGTTCCGGTTTGGGAATAAGACAGCCGGTGAAATGACTAGCATAGAGGCATTCCATCTTAGTCCTCAGGGTTGGCAGTGCATTTGCAGTCTTAGGATTGCGGTCTTGTGAATGCGAATGTCTATGGGTCACAGATTCACTTACCATCAGGTAGTCTGTATGCTCGTTTGTCTTCTCTATGACATAAAAAAAAAAAAAAAAATGAGGGTGGCATAGGCAGTATTTTTGGTTTACCATTGAATTGCCGACAGACTTTTAATCGAATATTATTTCAAAGACAACGTTTCAAGTATTTTCATTTCATCGACAAGTCATTGCGTCGAGGACTCGATACTAGGTAATTTGAACCGAGGTCTTTTAATTAGTAGTTGACTTATTTCAATAAAATTCATATCATGACTAATAATTTCGGGTTTTTTTAATATGTTTTTTTTTACTTGTAATAATATTTATTACGCATAAAATAATTTCAATTGGTAATATTTTGCTATCAAAACTAAACGCAATCACTCACTCTGCGCGATTATAGCTATGTGTCAACAGTTCATTTTCTTGGGGGTCGCAGTTCTAACCGAACCTAGCCCACTTCTGTCAACAGTTCGGTTTCTTGGGGGTCGCAGTTCTAACCTAACCTAACCGACTTCTGTCAACAGTTCGTTTTCTTGGGGGTCGCAGTTCTAACCTAACCTAACCCACTTCTGCCAGCAGTTCGTTTTCTTGGGGGTCGCAGTCCTAACCTAACCTAACCTACTTTGAAAGCCTCGTAGTTCTATTTCTTGATATAACTAGTTATGCAATAATATTATTTATTTATTTTTCAGAAGAGTTCAAAAGTAGGTAATTCTTAGTTTTATTATACATATTTGTATGTCACACTACATAATTTGAAAAATGTATAAATGTGCAATAGGACATAAGTATTAAATTGTATTAAAGTAATACGTGGAAGAAATGAATTGCAATGTTTTGTACTTGTACCAATTAAGATAATTTGAAACAAATCAGCGATTAAGTAGTATTCGTTGATTAGTATTTCCACGTAGTAAGATAAATTTAAATAAATAGTAGTTGAAATAAGATAACGCCAAACAATATTACTAGTACTAAAGTTTCGATGAATCGTTGTCGATGAAATAATATTCGATGAAAAGGTTGTCGACAAAACAAGGGTACACCAGCATTTTTACCTTTGTTTCAAAAATTCTGATGCTGCAGGTATCGCATGGCGACTAAACTGCGGACTTCATGGATTGTGTATTTGATGTTTAAGTGATCAGTGGGGATAAGACGAACGGTGAAATCACTAGCCATTCCATCTTGGTATTCAACATTGGCAATGCATTGAAAGTTTTGGAAATATAGTCTTAAGATTGTGGTCTAATGGGTCTCAGATCCACTTACGATCAGATGGCCTGTGCGCTCGTTTACCTTGTTTTTGCCGTAAAAAGACAGCTATTTTATTTTTTTAACTTAACTAGACAGATTAGATGTTAATACTGACACAGCACGACCATGAAGTTTCTGGCTATTGGCATTGTTGACAGCAGTCAAACAATTTTTATGTTCAATTTATTTTGAAGTCATCTGAGATAATTTAAAGTCATCTGATATAATGTCATCTAAGATTGTTGTAAATTGATTATACACTCGCGGTCAAATAATACGGGTCAGAGTGCGTTTTTCATACAAACGAGGCTATTTTGGTTCTAGGGCATTGGTTGTTTTGAGTGAGGTTTAATAGTGGATACTCTGAGGTTCAATAGAGGAGGTCAAAAGTGCTTAAGATACCTAACTGATCGCACAATCAGGTAACACCACAGCGAGAGAGTTTGGGTCAGCATTTGGGTTTCCTTACATTTTTTGCCATTTTATAGGTTTTTCCTGAACATGCACAATTCCGGCGTTAACCGCAGATTCAATCAGTTGGGTGTCCTAGGCACTCTGGAAGTCCTGGATCGATGCTCGGGGTGTCCATCATCAAATTTCACTAAAAGCATCCCCTGGCGAGGAACCAAGGGTTTGAAATAGCCTCTTTAGTATGAAAAACGCACTCTGACCCGTATTATTTGACCGCGAGTGTAATTATTATTTCATGGGTTCTGGTTATTTTCTCGAGTATGTACTAATTCTATATTTAGAGTTATTTGGTGCTCCTTCAGGCGATTTAAGTAGCTATAAGCACTTTGGTCCCCTGTATCTCAGGAACCAATCATGTCTACTTAGCCATGATAGTGTTCCTTGAAAATTCGTTATATGCGCTTTTGTTGTAGATATTTTTCAGATTTTTGTATATTTTGTTTCGGCTGTAGGGACACACACACACACACTTGACTCTAACAAAAATTAGCTTAGAAAGCAAATCCCTCGAAAAATTTGTTGTTTTTTCACGATTTTATTTTACCACTTTGTTGGCGTGAGTAATATGTATATTCATGTCAAATTACAGCTTCCTCGTACTAAGAATCTCTGAGCTAGGCTGCAGACGGACGGACATGGCGAAACTATAATGGTTCCTAGTTTGACTACGGAACCCTAAAAAAGCCCTTGGCTGTACAGACAGGAGGAACCATGCCTTCTCAGAATACACTCCGCCCAATCTCAGATCTCAACTGAAACGTTAAGTTTCTCGTAGCGTAAACATGTAACGAACACTTTGATGTCCGACTGTCCACCCTTCGACAAAACAATGGCTAGTTCCGTTTAAGAGCGAGTATGTTGTGGATGTGGTATATTTGGGTGTACTTAACTTCTGTCAAGATACGGTAAAGTTCTGGTATCATTCGACCCTGGAATGGAACGTTATTAATTTTAAAACAAAGTAATTGAATCCGGAATGTGAGTTAGATAAGATATTTTTTTAATTACTTGTAGTTACTTTACCATTATATATATACTAGCGACCCGCCCGCGGCTTCGCCCGCGTGGAATGTATTATACATATAAACCTTCCTTAAGAATCACTCTATCTATTAAAAAAAACCGCATCAAAATCCGTTGCGTAGTTTTAAAGATTTAAGCATACATAGGGACAGACAGCGCAAGCGACTTTGTTTTATACTATGTAGTGATATACATACATACATAAACTCACGCCTTCATTCCCAGAGTGGGGTAGGCAATTGAAAATACGCTACATTTAACTATTTTATTGGAAAAAAAAGTTTAGTTGTACGACAAAAACATCTTAACTACAAATAAAAATACAAAATAATATAGGTACCACAATTAAAAGTTAAAACTAAACTTAGTTAAACTAAAACCAAACTAAGCTACACAAATTAAAATCGAACTAAGCTACTCAACTATTAAAGACGTAAATAATAATCACCACTATAAAAAGAACACCCTCTCTAGCAGGTCCGCTCGCGGCATGGTTCCTATGACACTGGCTGCATTACCTCTCTGGATAGCTAGCCCAATCCTTTGGGAGACGTAAGCACCAGCTCTAGGATCTCCGGAGGTGTCTATGAGCCGGAATGACAGAGCCTTAATAAAGCTTTTCATATCGGCTGACCAAGGTCCCATGGTCTCCACTGCAAGTACCACAAATTCGTAATTATTTAATAATGATGAATATTTGCGGCGCTTGATGGTTTGGGCCTGATCAGCTGCTGCACTGGCCCCATTGCGGTTTGACTGGACGTGGAAAAGGGCGAATGTGTCAACACACGTCGCGTCCCATACCAGTGCCCTACCCAGTTACCACGGCACCAATGTCAATTAATTCTAGCTGTGAATGTGGAGAACCCCTGCAAACCATGTTACACCTCACTAACTGTCCCGCGTGCCCGACCACCTCCTCGCGTGAGGACTTACTTGTCAGTAACCAGAGGGCTACCACCAGCCGTTTTCTGGGCAAGTAAGTTCTTGCCGACACGAAAGAAGAAGAAGAAGAAGTATAAATTTTTCTATAGTTACAGTCCAATACCTAGAAATTTAATCATATACAACTGAAAAGATTACATTGCAATTGAAGATCTTGTTTTCATTGTTTTTTTTATTATACCTAAAAAATATATGGTATATCTGACTCTGCTACGAGATTATTTCATAATTCCAAGTACCCATTTCTAGGACTGCTATAGAACACTAAGCCTTACCATATCCAACTTGCCAAATCTTAACCATTCTCGAACTTTCGACTCTCACCCCTCACGCGCTGACGAGTTCCACTCACGATAAAGAAACACATTATTATAATAAAATACATATAATTTCGGTCATTGCGCAGCGGACTCCTTTTACTGCCCCTGCGAAGATAAGCGTAAACTTTTACGATTCTGATATTCGGATTGTAATATAATTAAATGTTTTTGACGAAAGGTCATCGCTATTTCGGCGTGAGGAAATATAATTGCGCGAATCGGTTTATAAAGGACATTTAACATTTCTTCATTTTAGTCCTTAACTAAGCACAAACTTTTAAAGATATGCCTAAAAAGCCATTTTTCGGTAAAGAGACCCGTTTATGAAATATTAAGCCTTAAAGCGCTAATTTTTGTTAGAGTCAAGTGTCCCCCCCGGCAGCCCAAACTACAAATACTAAAAAAACTGAAAAATATATTAAATGTAAGCACATAAAACGAATTTTAAAGGAAAACTATGACGACTAAGTAGACTTCATTGGGTCTTGAATATAAACTTTATACCTACCGAAAATTATTTCGGAACTCTACATGGTCTTGCCCGGTTTTCTTTTCTATCACTCAACATGTATGGGATGACATTATCAAGCGTTACGATAAACCACGTGGTCAACTGTCATCCCGTACATTTTGATTGATAGAAAAGAGAAATGTTAGTAGCATTTTCATCGTGGCTGGGGCCCTCTGGTGTTGAAAACTCGATTCAAAATTATTTTATTTTATTCGGGACCACCTAAAAATTCCGATTATTTTTCCGAAAGCTGCTTATGCTGGAGCTATTTTAGACGAAATGCATAACATAATTGGTATACGTAGGTTAGGTTGGGTTTGATTTATATTTATAAGCGATATAAAAAAATAATGTCTTCTATCAAAACATTGCATACGGAATTTTGGTCAATTGGGAATTATGACTCTTCGGAATTACGTACCAATTTTATTCACCATTAAAATTGAAAGCACTTCAGTGGTAGAAGAGTAAAATTAAACCAATCGCAACATTTCACAGCATATTAATATACTATTAAAGTTTTATTTGCTTTTGAATGGCGTGCGATGATTTTGTTTATTAAACTGTATGTGACGGTTCATTCACGCATTCAAAACGCGTGGCTCTCTTGCCGTATTAAAGTTGTATACCATCGCTAATTGGTGGCAGGTAACACGTTGCTTCGTAAACCTTGAGCTGAATTAAATTGAAAATGATTTTGATGATTATTGGTAGCTGAACGGATCTAGATCCGTGTGTTAATGTCGTGTACTTTTCCATGAATTTTTCCTTATTTATTTGGTTTTGATTTTTGAACTGAGTGAGCGTTTTTATTAAGTTGCAATAATTGTAACAATAACTGAAAAGCTTTATTAAGGGTGTCCCCTTATTTTACAGACTGAAATTTCCCAGAATATTATTTCATAGAAAATGTTTCATTATACTATTTGGTTCTTGTATTTTTGCTTCGATTTTTTTTTTCTAAAACTATTTACTTGAATGAAACATATTCCACAGAAAATCAATTCAATGAATTTTATAATTAATTTTTTTCATTTATCAAACTTATCAAATAATATACTTAGTTATTTTTTAAAGAATATTGCTTGGACAGTGTATTTTTTTTTTCAATAAAAGTAGTATAAAAACACGTGGGAAACTATATGTTCCGTGATTATTTTTTGTGAAACAAACCGAAAATACTGTCTGCATAATAAGGGTACACCAATAATAACAAAATCAATACAATATAATACATTATTATCTTTTAGTATAAGGGTTAATTCTTTAGCTCTGCCTACCCCACTCTGGGAATGAAGGCGTGAGTTTATGTATGTAAGTAGTATAAGGGTAATATGATAAATAATATGGTATTATTTGTCCGTTCGACCGACGTTGTTGAGAGAATGACTACCCTGAACCGACTCGAATAGGTTAGGTTAGAAGGCTATGGCGGGAGCGAAGCGAAGCAAGCTCCCGCCTTAGCCTTCGAGGTTATTTTTTTTACATCCTTTGAATAAACTTTTATAGGTAACTACCTACTGTATAACATGATTTTATTGTTATTAAGTCATATATGAACTAAATAACATGAGAACTAATAATATTTAATTTGCTATTCTATGATATGAAAAAATAAACATTGAATTTTGTTTGAAATAAAAAACGATGATTTAAATGTCTTCAAAGTAATTATTCTACATATTGATTATTCTATGAAATGATAATACGAGAAAAAAAATCTATGAAATGAAATTCTAAACAACTTCAGTCTGTAAAATAACGTACAACCTTTATTAAGGCTCTGTCATCCCGGCTCATAGACACCTCCGGAGATCCTAGAGCTGGTGCTTACCTCTCCCAAAGGATTGGGCTAGCTATCCAGAGAGGTAATGCAGCCAGGGTCATAGGGACCATGCCGCGAGCGGACCTGCTAGAGGGGGTGTTCTTTTTATAGTGGTGATTATTATTTACATCTTTAATATTTTACTTTTAATTGTTAACAATATTGACATAAATAAAATATTAACTATATTTATTTTAATAATAACTTGTTTGGGCAAGATTTGAATCACTTTCGGGGACCGGTTAAACTGAAATTTGGTATACCAACGAAACTTTATGATAATACAATAATATGGCACCATCAAACCGGTCTGATGGTGGAGTAGGAAGTGTTGCCACTCATTCGATTGGTCTTAAAACAATAACATCGCTTAAAACGCGACAGTAGCAACAAAAGCTCGTCCCAAAAATGTAAAGTTTGACGAAGACTTTTTGTGCTAGAGTTAGCAAATATATTTCATGCAAATAACGCTCTACTATTCGACAAACCAATTATGAAAGTTGCCCTGTCAGGACGTACAAATTGCAGTTTGCTATAGGTGAGAACTTGCTCGTATGACTTTACTCGACCGAATCACTGTTCGACAAGAGGTGAGGTGAGGTTTGGAGGTGGGAGGACCTTGTGCAGGGTCCGTCCGGGTTGGTACCACCATCTTATCCATTAACCTACCGCCAAGCAGCAGTGTTCGCATTGTTGTGTTCCGGTTTGGGGATAAGACAGCCGGTGAAATGACTAGCATAGAGGCATTCCATCTTCGGCCTCAGGGTTGGCAACGCATTTGCAGTCTTAGGATTGCGGTCTTATGAATGCGAATGTCTATGGGTCACAGTTTCCACTTACCATCAGGTGGCCTGTGTGCTCGTTTGCCTTCCTATGATATAAAAAAAAAAAAAAAAAAAGTCGTTTATAGGAGAATATCACCCCGGAGAAAATATGCAGAGGCTTTATTAGCCTGAGAATATAATAAATGAGAATAAAGTATGATTGGTCCCTTGAAGTTCCCACATTTCTTTATTTCGGACAATGTATCCTTGTAACAGCCGATTTAGAAATAACATATTACTGTACTGGCAAGCTCTAGCATAAACATACATTTCGGTAAAAAGAAAATTCTGACAAATAAACATTAGGAAAATAAATGGAAACTTAACGCTTTTAAATTCCTTGCATAAACGTCGAAAACAAAACAAGAGATCGTTAAGAAATCCGAGGAAAGGGATATATTCACCTTTGCACATTTTTTTTTAAACTGCCTGTAATTTGTATTTATTTGTTTTTAATTTAGTGGTGGTAACTTAAATCAATCAACATTAGATCCTGTTGCTGTATTTAAATGTATATAAATAAATAATATAATAAATAAACCTGGTCTACACTTTACTACTAAATACTTTCAACATTAAGCGTCACCACACTTACCCCTTTAACTGGTTATTTCCAGATATCATGTCCATCTCAGGTTTCCGATGATCCTAAATTGCTATTACCTGCGCAAGAGTTGATCGGCAGTCGTAAAACGCTGTCAATTCTCAACTTTATGTAGAACAATATTCATAAACACATCAAGCGATTCGTCGTTAAATTAATTTGATGTTTGCAAGCCTGCGGTTTGGGATTGTATTTATAAGAACTATTTGCGGGTTCTGTGAAAACGTTTCGTTTTGTAACTGCAGCGTTTATTTTCAATGCAATTTAATACGATTATTAATTTTACAATTTTATGGCATTGAAAGGATAAACTAGTACACTGCCCATCAGCTTCCTATTTCCCCATCCTGCCCTTATAGGGGACAGGTGACATTTCGAATTCACCATTATAAGTAATGTTGTTGTTTAAATCAGAGATAAATGTGGAATGAAAGAAGATGTAGTGACTAAGATTGAAAAGGGCATGCTTCCATGGTTCGGTCATTTGTAAAGGATGGATGAACGAGGATTGAGCAAAGAGATATACAGATCGAAAGTGAGTGGAAGGGTCGGAAGGGGCCGCCCTAGGCGTAATTTTTCGAATCAAATCAAAGAAATACTGGAAAAGGGCCGAATCTTAAGTACCCGAAACCGACGTGCGTGCATGACTCGATGTATGAATGTTGAAGAAGCGAAAGAAATTTGTCAAGATCGTAGCAAGTGGAAAGAAGTTGTCTCTGCCTACCCCTCTGGGAAACAGGCGTGATTTAATGTATGTATGTACTTATGTAAGTAATGTTGCCTTACTAAGACACCGCCCAACAAGATAACTACTATTTTAAGAAGTCATTAAAAAATCGTTAGGATTATTACGAAAAGATGGTCCCAAAATAAGAGGAAAAAAATAGAGCACCCAGCTTCTTAATAGCTCGGTCGGCCAGTTATCGCTAGCACACTTGCACCCGCGTCTGACAGTGTTGCTTTTTGTCACTTGTGTTTCATAATAAAAATGAATGATGTATCAGCGTGTCAACTTTGCAGTGCATACCGAATTGTCACCCGTCGCGTCTAATAGAATGGAATAGAATCCTTTATTTCAGGCCGACAGACCCATAACATTTGTTAGTAACAGAGGTACTTAGACTGTGTTAGTACTACTACCTACTACATTTAACTTATTTATTTATTTAATATATGTAAAAATTGGTTTGACTTGTCCTAACCAGTTAATCAAAATCGGACAGTCAAACCTGCCAGCTATCATTTTCAGGATACTGTTGGGGCTTTTCCTACCGCGATCCATGTGTGATGCGATTTTCTTACGCATGATCGCCAGGAAGCCGTCTGTGCGCGACTCCGTAAATATGTCGCAATGGTAAAATAGGGGGCTGATGGTAAGTGGGAACTTTGACATATTATTATGCTGCAATCAAAAGACTGCAATCCTAATACTGCAAATGCGTTGTCAACCCTGACGACCAAGATATCACGTGATACGAAAAGTCACGTGATACGAAAGGGTCGTGATCTACCAGTGACGCGATTGGTTTAAAACGAAACGAATAGAAACGCTAGTTAGCTTAGTGCATCTTGGCCAGGCTCGGGAGCGCTAGCACTCCAGGCAGGGTCACCCACTAGGCCAACGCGTCGTCGTTAAAGATAAAAGATAATGATAAAGACAAAGACATTTATTCAGTAAGTAGGCCGCACGGGCACTTTTACACGTCAAGAATCTACCAGCGCTTCACAAGAGGAGACCACTGCTGAGAAGAAGCGCCGCAAGAAACCCGACTGCAGCAAAGCCCAAAAGGAGTGAGTGAGGAGGTTGACGGAATGGTTAGCCCAGCTCGACTACCACGAGACCGAGAGTCTATTAGTTGTAATGAGCTGAGAGGACACTGATGTTTTTGTTGATTTTTTCTTTCTGTAAATTCCTCTAAATTAATAATGGTTTTAAGTACCCTTTAAAAATTATGTGCACGTACGTTTTATTATTTACTTGTACTCTACTTATGTAATTAATTACATGAACGGGTGTACGTAATTTTTTACTATATATTTTTATTTAGTTTATGGTTTATATTTATACATCATGTGTATGTAAATAATAACATGGCCACTAAAGTGAGTTGTAGTAAGTAGATTAGTGTATTTACCTAACAAATTATTAAGTTTAAGATTTTATTGTTTAAAGTAGGTAATTATATAAGATTTTTTCTGCAATATCCGCAAATGAATTTAAGCCTGTTGAAACTGATTAAAATTGGGCCCTGCAACACAGGAAATCCTAGCGCAGGACCCAATACCATTGTTATGTCTTAAGTTAAGTTTTTCTGAATAAATATTTTCATTTTCATTTTTAATTTTCATATGTGTTTGACTTGTATATCATCATCATCATCATCAGCCCATTTCCGTCCAATGCTGGACATAGGCCTCTCCCATGGCACGACACTGAGCTCGGTCCTGAGTTTTTTGTTTCCAACCACTGCCAGCCACTTTTTTATGTCATCGCTCCACCTAGCTGGAGGGACTTGTATATAAGTCCCGATCAATGTCCGCTCGTAACTACTAAACGGCTAAACCAATTTTGAAAAATTATACGTGGTTAGATTCCTCTTAACCGGTAGGCTATAATAATATAAAAAATATTTTAATGTAAAATTGGCAGAGTAAAAATATAAATGCTAAGTAACATTACTTTGACGACGTTATCTCTTGAAATATGACAAGAGTCCAGCAAAATCGTGTTCAAGCGTAAGCTTCGCCAACATCTACACTAGCAAGAACTTGAGTGTCATCATCTTCATCACACATTGTTTTAATATGTATTTAAGATGGAGTGGCGACCTTGTAAGGATCGCGGGAACGCGGTGGATGCGAAAAACACAAGACCGGTCTGAGTGGAGAGCCTTGGGGGAGGCTTGTCCTGTCCAGCAGTGGACGTCTTTCGGCTGACATGATGTATTTAAGTATGTAGTATAGTAGTGGAAGTCGTAAGAGGCGACTAGAAGGAATAAAGGCTTGTAGTACTGTTAGGCGATGGGCTTGCTACCTGTCACTAATACACTGTTAAACATCTTAGCCTAATTGAGAAAATTGTGGTTACAGAGTTATCAACAAGTTTTTAGAGTTGTTAGTAATTCTGTAGCTCTGTCTACCCCACTCTGGGAATGAAAGCGTGAATGTATCTATGTAAGTATTTAAGTATTATATGAACATATTATTATTTATGTATTCTATACATTTATAGTATCAAGTAGGTATTTAATTAAGTTTTCAACACTGTTTCTGACGAGAAGAGAATGCCTGTAGGCATGAAGTTCGCCATTTGTACTTTTTACATTTGTATTGTGCAATAAATAAAAAAAACCGAATAGAAGTTGTTTTTTTAAAGCTTGCTTTTCGCTAGACTTGTTTATAACGTACTCTCTGCGTGTTACTTCACATGAGCCGATAACAGCATTGCGACAAACAAACTAATTTAATACTCCAATTTATTGTAAAAACAAAATGTCCGACGCCATTTAATGTCACGCGCATATGCCGAGGCGTTTGATAGCATGCCTTATCGTAATGGCATGGCGAGCCGAATAACTATAAGGTAGATGAATTTAAGTAGTCGGCTGAGAAATAACGGATTCACCCCGACCCCTCACTTAGCTCGCAGCACACAGTTTATAAACGGTATGCTAAGTTTTCGCGAACGTATAAATAGCGTGGATTAAGGACATGTCAAAAAATGTCGCCTTTAAACTTAACCTAGCATTGTATACAACAATGAATCTCACATAAAACGAAAAATAAATATATTCCTGCGTAGTTGAGCAGGAAAATGTGTCTAAACTCACAAGAAATAATAAGTAGTACTTAGTAATAAAAAAAAATAGAAATTTTTGAAATTATACTTACCTATGACGGCGCAAGACAACCCACATAAAATATTCGATACATTCTCCTACAGAAACCGTGTCCCCTAGACAATATACAATGTTTACATAATATATCATATAAACAATAGGCATGCTTTTAAATAAACATTTACGCTGCTTAGCGGAAAAATGCTGCTACAGGCTACTTCCAACCTAGCAGTGTACAGTATTGTTGACAGTAAATGTTTTAAGTAAAATTTTGTGTTTGCATTTTAGAATTAGTATGTTTTGTTTAGTTAATATCTTTGGTGTAGAATTTAAATTCTTATTAACTTATTACAAGATAATTATCAGAACAAGATAATTTTTAGCAACAGAGCCAACTTTGTAATGGCCTCAAATTAACACTGTCACTTATGACGAAGACTAAGTGTCCGTCAAGACTAATCTTTCTTAAGTAGCATTTACGATAAATCTAGAAATATAAACGCCTTTGCCGTGTGGTTGCCGGGTTAGAATAGTGCCACTCCATGTCTTCCCGTGGATGTCGTAAGAGGCGACTAAGGGAATAAAGGCTTGTAGTACTGTTAGGCGATGGGCTTGCCACCTGTCAATAATACACTCGGAAACATCTTAGCCCACTTGTGCAAAATGTGGTTACAGAATTATCAAGAAGCTTTAAGACTTGTTGGTAATTCTTTAGCTCTGCCTAACCCACTATGGGAATGAAGGCGTGAGTTTATGTATGTATGTATGTATAAACGCCTTTATAAAATCTACATTATTTACGAAAAAAAAAACTATTTAATAATATTCAACTGGTAATATCAGCCCAATAACCTGACTCACCATAGAACAGTGTTAGGGCTCCATTTATATAGTAATTGTTTTAACTGAACACATACTCCAATTAATCTTGTTGATATTCTGGTGTTTTCACACCTTTCTTTTGTCTATTTTGAAGTCAAAATTCAAAATATGTATTCAGTAAATTGGCCACATGAAGGCTCTTTTACATGGAGTGAATGTACTAGCGCTTCGGACAAGACCGTCACTGCGGAGAAGAAATGCTGCAAGAAACTCCAGCAGAAGGTCATTTGTACTATGAGCCCAACGAAGCCCTGACCCACCATAGAACGGTATAACAGTGACATTATAAATTGTTGGTCACTTCTTACGACTTGAATCATAACCTCCAACACAGTTATATAATAATAATAATAATAAACTTTTATTTCGAGCAACGAGGCCCATAGTTACAAATACCTTATAGACTAACATACATAACAATATAAAACTTAAAAACTAACACCGAGGTGACAGAACAGTGTGGTTCTGTTTTGCCAAACTTGGCGTGATGATCAATGCCGGTGGGTTGCCCCGAAACCGCCGGAACACGACACCTTTCGGCCAGAAGTCAGGACACTCAACGGTTTCCAGCAAAAACCGCGGCACGCACACTACAAACGAACTGAAGTGCACGTAGCGAAGCGGCCGCAGCTGGAACACCGTCAGACTGCATGCAACCTTCTGACGGACATACTCCACCACGTTATCTTTCGTTGCAGAGTGGTATAATGGGTCAGAGTTCAACTGGGCTGATAGTACCTAAAATAATTAGTGAGTTTTCTTACTGTTCTAGTTAAAACACTGTGCTAAAGTTGAGGTAGCATTAAAAATTACAAAATTTGATGCCTTTCACACGGAGCGGCGATTACGCGTCGACGCTCGTTTTTGATGCGCCGGAGTCGGTGCGCCGACTGTGAGATCTGTGCCCACTGCCCTAAGGAACAAGAAGTAATAAAAAAAAACGCATTTTATATTTCCTATCACATACATACATAAACTCACGCCTTCATTCCCAGAGTGGGGTAGGCAGAGCTAAAGAATTACCAACAAGTCTTAAAACTTCTTGATAATTCTGTAACCTCATTTTGCTCAAGTAGGCTAAGATGTTTCCCAGTGTATTAGTGACAGGTGGCAAGCCCATCGCCTAACAGTACTACAAGCCTTATTCCCTTAGTTGCCTCTTACGACATCCACGGGAAGACATGGAGTGGCACTATTCTAACCCGGCAACCACACGGGACCCTATCAATACTTATAAAAAAAAATGAGAATATACTTAAGTCTGAATTAGCTTTGTGGCCGCCTGTTCTAGTAATTTTAAAAAATCAATTAGATTATTAACATCAAATTTTGGATATTGGTTCAATGTGAACAGAAATTCTTAACCATTTTTGCATTTGTAATTCAATTACATCTATTGTTTGCGCAGAAACTGATATAAGTACTGAGCTCAAGAACTTCGGGTTTGTACTTAAATTTCTTTCTCTTGCTCTTATAAGCTTTTATGATATTGTTGTAAGCAGTATTTCCGATTTTAATCGATTTTTTACATTTTGAGTACAGGTGAAGTCAAATTAGGCTATAATTCAATTATATTTTGATTTTGCTTCTAATGGGGTCTAATAAGTATTAAAAAAAACAGTGGGAAACGTCAAAACTAAATGTAAAGTAGGGCTTTTTTTTCAAACCTTCGATGATATATCTGACACTAGCGACTCGCATACACTTCACTTCGGTTTATGCAACACCTGTAACTAAACCAGAATTACACTCGCGGTCAAATAATACGGGTCAGAATGCGTTTTTCATACTAAAGAGGCTATTTGGAAGCCTTGGTTCCTGGAAACAGGCATGTTTTGAGTGAGGTTTAATGGTGGATACTCCGAGGTTAAACAGTGGAGGTCAAAAGTGATTAAGATACCTAATAGATCGCACAATCAGTTAACACCCACTCTGACCCGTATTATATATATTATATTTGACCGAGAGTGTATTATACATACATATTATTGTTCCGTAAAAAAATATCTTACTGATGGTTAGAACCGCATGCAAATCCGTTAAGTAGTTTTTGAGGTTATCTGTTTCATTTGTTTTTACATTAATATGAAATAAAAGGAGTTGGCAAAAAAATCTTAGAAGATTTAAAAAACCTTAACGAAAATCGTGCCGAGTGATTTTCAATTTAGCGATACAATTTTCAGGTATAATCAATTTCATTAAATTATTATTATAAATAACGCGTGACAGTGGAAACAAACTTTATCAGGTCAAACGAGAAGTGTCAAAAGTTCGAAAGGAACAATTCGGAGCCGGAGTGTCAATTTAAAAATCGTTAAAATATACATTCGGGGTGTTATATTTTATTTTATTATATTTTATTTTATCAGGTAATGTAGCGAAAATTGTAAATATGCAGTAAAAGGTGGTAATCTGGATCAGGTAGTACAAACTTAACTTTGTTGGCGAAGAGCGCTGTTTGCGGATAAACGAGGAAACATTGTATGAATGTATTATTGTGTTCTATTTTTGAAACTGCATCGATAACTTTGTAATGTTCAGGCATTATACCAAAGCACTCAATGATTTTGGGTTAATTATTGTTTTCACAATACGAATTAATTGGTTAGCGTTTTATGTAAGGCGTGGAAAAGTACTGAAAATACTGTTGACTTGTACATTAATAAAACTGCTGGGAATATTTTATACTTAAAGTTATTTTTCCTGATAAGCATTTTTAATCAATATACTTAATAAGAAATACTGTCTGACCGATAAATCAACGTACATCTAAAACCGCTTAACCTATGACTTGAAATTTGGACACCAAAGGATTTTCCGAAAATTCCCCAACGGGAAGAAATAGGGGTAGTAGCGGGAAAGTTATTCTAAGCTTATTAAGTTGTGGATGACCTCTAGTTTTATAAATTTAAGGTGATGATGATGATGATGTTTATTTCTTACATTGTATAAGTAACAGTACTACAATTAAAAGTTAAAACTAAACTTATTTAAATTAAAACAAAACTAAGCTACTCAAAAATATTAAAGATGGAAATAATAATCACCGCTATAAAAATAACACCCCCTCTAGCAGGTCCGCTCGCGGCATGGTTCCTATGACACTGGCTGCATTACCTCTCTGGATAGCTAGCCCAATCCTTTGGGAGAGGTTAGCACCAGCTCTAGGATCTCGGGTGGTGTCTATGAGCCAGGATGACAGAGCCTTTATAAAGCTTTTCATATCGGCTGATGATGTTATATCGACCGATTTCGATTATGGTGACTGCTCTAACGCAATGAAATTTGTTAATCATGTGGCTTAGGAAGCTTTAGTAGGGGTTATGCAGATACCAAGCACGTGAGCACACCATCAATATACACATACATACATAGGTACATAAACTCACGCCTTCATTCCCAGAGTGGGGTAGGCAGAGCTACAAAATGACCAACAACTCTACAAACTGGTTGATAATTCTGTAACCACATTTTGCACAATCGGGCTAAGATGTTTACCAGTGTATTAGTGACAGGTTGCAAGCCCATCGCCTAACAGTAACAAGCCTTTATTCCCTTAGTCACCTCATACGACATCCACGGGAAGACATGAAGTGGCGCTATTTTAACCCAGCAACCACACGACATAGTCATTATAATTGATTGTTGCGAAAGGTCGGACATTCAATTCATTATTTTTGCGTTTTATTCGGAACGCCGAATGGTCTTAAAGTCTATGGCTCTGGTTTTAATCGAGACCCCTTCACTCTGACCGGTTTGAGGCCTGCTGCTGGCGAGGACTTCAGCTTGCATTTTTTTATGTGACGTTTAAGCGCATCTTTGCACTTGATGCCATGCCCTGCCATGCCCTGCCTCCTCAAGGTCTGAGTAGAAGATGCGCTTCGCCATTCGCTCCCATACCATCATCAAGGTGCATGAAGTTAGCCTTTGTGCCACCGAGATTGGCGTTTTTATGTCAAGACTGCGAATATTTTGCCAACCCTGAGGACTAAGGTGGAATACTATTATGGTAGTAATTTTACCGATTACATATTTTTGAACCTCTCAGATATTATTATGGGTACCCTCTATGACGTCGAATGTATAGTGACGCCGAATTTTGTTTTCGCATACTTTTTCTCCAGCTTAAAGGTAAATTAAAAGTGTAACCCTTGTAGAATAGGTACAGTAGGTTAGGTAAGGTTTAATTTATAACTTTCAAAAAAGTCAACGGTATCAGTAGTATTAACGGTGCAGCGGTCCACCTGTCGTCCGATGCCTATGCTTTCACAGAGGGATAGATATTTATGCCGGTGAGAGATGGTCACATAATTTTGATTTTTATAGGTAATCAAATAGTTTTGATCGACCCGATCCGATATTTATGCTGATACAGTGTAACGATGTTTATGCCGTCCAAAAAGCATCACATATTTTTACCAAAGTAATATCATCACTTACTTATGAGCCCAAAGGAACATCATTTATTTTTGAGCGACCCGATCCGATATTTATGCTGTTACGGTGCAACGATGTTTATGCCGTACTAAAAGCATCACATATTTTTACCGAGGTAATGTCGTCACATACTTATAAGCCCAATTTGTTTTTGCACGGCTGTCCATAGTAATAAATTTATGCTGGTGACTGTATTATCCCCACACAGAAACACAATCGTGGCAGCACTGCTGCTTGGTGGTAGATTGAAGGATAAATAGTAGTAGCAATCCGGATGGACCCTGCACGAGGTGCTACCACCACTCTAGTAGTAGCCTTTATGAAGCAGTTAGTGTTCCGAGAAAGATCTGACGAACATATTCGTTCGCCCGATTCTAAGAATAAAACTTAGTATGTCATACCAGAGTCTATCGATAAAAACTCCCGGAAGAACCTCCACAGTTGTTTTTTAATTCCCCGTCTATGCCTCCTAATATTTATGACCCTGGTCCAAACGCCTCCGTTATTTATTGTTCCCTTAATTACTAACTTTCGACAAGTATGTCTGTCCGTAACTGGATAGCTTCATGTGTGGGTGTATTGAGTAGTAGATTTATTAGATACTAGGTGGATGCCTTCAGACTTTTGAAGCTCTCGACCTCAATGTTTCAGTCGATCCTATGAATGTCGTTGAAAATTATGCGTAAATGTCTAAGCCTTTGATCATTATAACGTTCAACGCCCAACCTGATAACATTGCAAATATGATCCGGCATCGAGTCATCGGTAAGACGTACTCATTATAGGACAAATTGGAAGATTTGACGGCATTGCAATCAAATGCTGCAGAAGAAAAGAAGATCGAGTTATCAGTACCTAACGGTTCTTCGTTTTGCTTGAATACTCTTGAAAACCGCGAGGTATCTTTGACATGTAGCATACATATTCATGATTAATGGTTATTTTAGCTGGAATTAATATAACATGATAAAATAAAAGCAACAAGAAACATTGAAAACCAATCAAAAAACCAATATCGTTGATTGAACCTATTACCACAACGCATAAGTTCTCACAATACCTCATTATACTCCCTAGCCAATACCTACCTTCTGCTAAAAAATGATCTACAACCTATTATAACCGTAGGCTCTACAATGTAGCGGTTAACTTGAGAAAAAACCTATCAAAAACTAACCAAATCTTAACATTCTTAAAGTTTCAAATCGAACGATTCAATTCTTCGACTTAAATGAAACTAAATACCAATCTCCATTAAATTTCATGTCTATATTCAAGCCTTTAAAGTTGGAATTTGACTGCTAAAGATGGAAAACTAGCAGGATTTGCGTCTGTTATTTAAAAACCGACGCCACCTCCTCAGGTTACGGTGCATTATTCCAGCAAGATACTAAAATGTGGTTAAGACTGTATATAATATCAATCACAAATCAATAGTGACAAGGCACTGCCCAGTACGGATGGAAGTTAATTGTTGGTCGGGTACATTATCATTAGTCCAGGGATCGTGCGCGTGAGTTGTTTTGTACCCTTAGATGTTATCGGGCGATTATAAATTTTAGATGGCCAGTGTGTGATAGGGGCTTATTCTAAACTGAGTTATTGCTAATGTTGATGTGATTGCGATTTGCTAGTAGCCTAGGTTTTAATGTGTGGAATTAGATAATTTCTATAATGTATCTATTTCATGAATAAAGGTGTTTCATAAGTTTTGTTTGGCAAATCTGTAATGATTTTACATAGATTTTTAATAGAATGCGTAGATTTTCTATAGACAACTAAGAAACTATAACTCGTTCCATTTTCAAAAATGAGTATGAAAAATCGTTACTAAGGAACGACTTAATCGTCATTAACTGACTTCAAGTGCGGTCGTTAGACAAGTAAACTAAATTATAATATCGACAATATTTTATATTTTAGGGGAGGGGGGGGGGGGGCTTAATAAACGTGGACAGTAACAGCAAAACTTTTACAAAGCCTTCCTACAAGAATCACTTCAACAACCGGACCAATGCCATTTTATCCAGCTGATTTCTGCAACCTTCACCAGGTTGTTGGTTGATCTTGACGGCTTACTTGGATTTTTGAAGAATGGGTAATTTTAAGAGAGCAATTTTATTAATTTTGTATTTGAACCAATAGTTTTTTTTATATCCTTATTGATTTAGCAGACACTTTATAGATGACATGATTATTTTTAATTTGGGCTGGCATTTTCTAATAAATTACAACAATACAATGGTTTTCGAATTAGAGTAGGTAATTGTAAAAATATGAACAATTCCAATCATGTGTATACAAATTACCTAGCACATGTTACATAGACCAGATTAGTCCTACTTAATACTGGCTAGAAGCGACACTTATCTTATCTTGTATTGACACATTTTACCTGTATTGTGATGTCATGATTTAATTATTTATTCAGGGAAATCACACTCACTATCTTAAGTGTGTACCCACTCACAAATCAACACTTTCTCTGAGTTGAAGCAATTTGAATCGTAGATTGTTGCGATTTATTTGTTTATATCATGGATTACGAGCAAGCCTATAAACACTTTTAATGTCCAGTCTGTAATCACAAGACCAATTAACCCTGACAATTTGGTCAGAACGCCTCAATGCTTGTTTTAACCTACTCTGGATAGAATGCCTATGTACCTATGCTATTATTTGCAATCAATGCAAATACTGCTACTTAGTAGCTGGATACAGGATTCGTAGTACGACAGTTTCACAAAGAGATGACATAGAACGAACTAATACGAAACTAACCTCAAACTCAAACTATTTTCCCAAGCTATACTTTATTTTTATAACTACAATAATATTTTATTTAATCGTCCATACGACACAGAACGTGCCACAGCGACTATAAATAAAAGAAACCACACAAACCCACTCGCGACAGCTGCCGATGACACAGGCCTATTTGAATTTTGATGAGTGTATCCCCCGCATTGACGTTTCAGATGTGAACCCTCTGTGATTTATTTAATTCTTATTCTATATTAATCTTGGAGGTAGGAAGCTTACGTAAGAAGAAACGACGGGTTTACTTTGTTTAGAGAATAGTAATGTTTTGGGAGAGGACTTTTGGTGGCATAGAGTCGTTTATTCCTCATTACTATGGATGTAAACATATTAGGTACTTTGATCTGTTTGTCCATACCTTCTAATATTTGAATATTTGTTTGTTTGTTAACGAATGAATGCATTTTGAAATATTATTATGACAATCATCATCATCATCATCAGCCTTTATTAGTCCACTGCTGGACATAGGCCTCCTCTAATGACCGATAGTATACCGTCTTCAGCTTGCCGCATCCAGCATCTGCCTGCAGTCTTTCGCAGATCGTCATCCCACCTGGCCTGAAGCTAAAAGACCCTGAGGGTATTATGACAATACTGAACGTCAAAATCAAGGTGGTATGTTTATAATAATTAGGAAATAGCGACTTGATAGTGTTTGGTAAGATTCAAATTAAAAAAGTAAAGGCTCAAGGTCACCCAAAAAGCATCGAAGCTATAAGTAGGTAAAGACACCAAAGCTCAGCCAGATACCAGTACTCGGCCTCTGCCTACACTTTGTATGAGTGCGAACAGTACGAAATATATATTTCGCACTATTCGCACTCATTCAAGGTTGACTACTGGTCTCTGGCTGACCACTGGTGACTTTACCCTATATGATCTTATCCCAGGGCCGTGATTCTAGACGATAAAAACCATATCGTCTTTGACCTGAGGGGTTATTATGACATAACTATGCAATTCAGTTTACGCTGAGAGAAAAGGACAGCGTTATATAACTGCTATAGCTCTGTCCTTTTCTCTCAGCGTAAAATGAACTGCATAGCTACGTCATAATAACCCCTCTTTTATGGTAAATAAGAGCTATTAAAACTTTGACAATACGATAACATATCAAAGGATATAGGTTTCCCGCCTAAAATCGCGGCCCTGAGATAAGATCGTAAGCAAAAACAGATTCCAATACTCAAATAGCTATACATATATAAAGGCATTCGCAATTACAAGGGAGGCACCGTCCGTCAGTCCGTCAGTGCCCAGAGCTGCGCGCGCGCAGAATTGATGCGCGCTTTGTAGGGGGAGGATCTAGAGGCAGATACCGACTGATATAGGGACTAGCTTGGTTTTATACGGTGGCTTAGCAGTCTTGGTAGTTTAAAGACTATGATTTATTTGTTTGATATTATATAAAGAGCTCTACATTATAGTGGTTAGGTACTATCAGCCCAATGTTACCCTGACCCACCATAGAACTGTGTCATAGTGACGTTATGATTCAAGTCGTAAGTATTAATGGTAATATGGTGGGTTAGGGCTCCATTGATTGGGCTGATATTACGTTAAAATAATACTTTGTTAGCATTTGCCCGCGGCCCTTTCCGCGCTATAAGTTTAATACTTTTTCTGCTTATTTATAAACAAGCAATAGCTAAACTGTACTTCAAGTTGATCAGTTGCTACAGCGACATAAAATAAGTGCAAACGAATTATATTTTGGAAACGTTATAATTTCACAACAGAAATAATAATATAGTCTTAGGGTTGATTAGACGTGGTGCTAAAAGATTTACTTACTACAATGTAGATTTTTTAATTAATTGCTTAATAGCTTTTATTGCAAAGAAAAACAATGCTAGTTTACTCTTACATTAAAAACATAAAAAAACGAACAAAATAAATAAATTTCAAAGCATTAATTTTAAATACTTGTCATACTATTCGCTTAATATTCTAGTACTGTGAGATAATCTATAAATGACGAAATAACACTAAATCCCAACTAACTAAAAATATTATGCAGAAGGATGATTGTACTCAATCAAATTCAAATACTTAAAAAAGTCAAGTGTCAAGATTGGTTGCTCCCGCAGACATCTGTACTCTCGCATTACAACAAATCATTCAACCCGAGCTCTGTAGTTCCATTCTTTTATTGATTTATTCCACATTATTATTAATTTCAAAAAACGTTATTTATTAAAACGTTAACTCTCCGCCCAATCTGATAAGTTATATTTATTACGTTTTTTTCAAGTTTTTTACCCATCTGCCAAGGTGCCCTTTTTTAGCTTGAATGTCAGAATTTGAATAAATCAGATCAAGTTATTGCTTAACTTAATAATGTTATGCTCTCGACGTTAATCCAGCATGGGGTCGTGCTATTCGTTATTCATATTTCCTTTGGATTTTTTAAAATATACTTATTGATTTAACTTTGATCGGTTAAAGTGTGACGTATCATACCTTTTTCTCATCGTTTATGTTCAAGGTTTTTATTGCTGTTATTTAAGGTTGTAATTTATTTTTGCAATATTCTATAATTTTCTTTATGACGTAAATGAGATTTCTAAACGTTCATTGGTCTGAACTTTATTCATTTCGAATGCTACCTATTTTACGAATTTTTTATAATATTCTTTCTTTTAGAAAGTTAAGTCAGGTAAGAACTATGAGTATTTAAAAATAAAGTCTTCGATCTAAAGATTACGTTTGATTTTATGACAATTTGTCATTTTCATCAATTCACCATTATGACTTTGGAAGTACATAACCATAAGCTCAATAGTATATAATACGGTATATAATTACCGGGCCAGATCATGTCTGACCATGCTCAGTGTAGGGTTCCGACTTCCGAAGCAGTTACTACACAAAAATATAACCAAAGTAGTACGAACTCATTATCTACTTATTTAAAGTTATTTGAGAATGCCTTAGGTGATTTTAGTAGGTAAGTATAAACATTGTAGTCGCCTGTATGTCAAGAATCAATCAAGCCTCCGTAGTGATAGTTTTCCTATAAAATTGGTTATATGTGCTTTAATTTAATATATATATGTATATATATATATATATATATATATATATATAAATTCACGCCTTCATTTCCAGAGTGGGGTAGGCAGAGCTAAAGAATTACCAACAACTTTTAAAACTTCTTGATAATTCTGTAACCACATACATATAATTTAAAATATTTTTCAGATTTATAGTATTTGTAGTTTTGACTGTAGGGGGACTTGACTTTAACTAAAATACATTCCTATGTTACGTGTAGAATTTCAAGAAAAAAAAAACAGTTTTATTTTTCAAGATTTTATTGTACCTTTTTGTTGGCATGATTAATATGTATATTAAAGAAAGAAAGAAAGAAAATAATTTATTCGTGACATGCATAACAAAGAACAGATTAACAAATACAAGAAGAGAGTAGCCACGAAATGGTCCCAACTCAGCGTAATGCTGGCATTAAAGTCAGCGCTGGTCTTCCGTTGGAACCATCAGGTGAAACCACGGAAGGTTACACACACATATATTCATGCCAAATTACAGCTTTCTAGTACTAAGAGTCTCTGAGCTAGGCTGCGGACGGACGGACGGACATGGTGAAACTACAAATGGTTCCTAGTTTGACTACGGAACCCTAAAAATTACATGCCATAATCAAGTACCAAGAATATTGTTAGTACTCACTCAAAGAAATGTCATACCAATTCTCATTTCCCCAACAATCTCTCTCCCCTTGTCACCAATCTCCCGTCAAGAGAAATGTTTTCGATCTACACGACAATTCTATAAAATAGGTACCTATTCTACACAGATCTCACCTTGCGAATAAACTTGTCGGGACGATATGTCGCTGTCAACAGTTGATAGAAGCCGTCTCTCAAACTATCAAGATTTTTTTCCTTTTTAACAAAGAGCAACACTTGCAAAATTGTACTTATTTACACTGCCAGAAGAGTTAGATTAGAATTTCGATTAAGCATTGACTTACAACTTACCAAAGTTAAGTTACGAAAAGAAATCGTCACAGGATTTGGATTAGCGTTCAAAAATAACACGACTACATCCATTGCTTGTTTTTGCTCTAGTTTGATAGCATAGTTACCTGCGAAATCACCAGTGTACTTTGTAGTTTTAGTACAATAAAAATGTTCGCAAAGCTCAACACTTGTAGTGAAATCCTTTGGGAAACAGAGATCCGCAGTCAGATAAGCAATGAAACGTCAAAACCATATTATGCTTATGGGATTTATGTCGGGTTCTGGTTAGCAATCGGGACGTTGATAGATTCTAGTTGAGGTGTTGAATTGAGTCCCTCACGGGGATTGCAGCCGAATTGCGTTTTGCATTTTGCTGAGTTGCTGAATTTTGCAATGGATGCCACGTAGTTTGTGCAGCGCAGTGATTGCTTTCTTAGGCCGAAGATGAATTAGGCACTGCATGTAATTAATTTAATAATGTAAATGTAAATAAATCTATGTAAATAATGTGTCTATGAACAACTAATCTCAAATAAAAAAAAATCGGTTTGATGAGAGTCGATTTAAGATCAGTATCTAAAGTTTCACACAACATTGTATTGCAATTCATATTGATTTATATAAGTTGAAAGTCCTACTCCTATTATCAGGGGACCAATACAAATTGAACTAGTTTAAAACTACTAAAATTATAATATAATATCAGAAGGTTCTTGAGTGGCGTCCGTGGACCGGGAGACGACTGCCATGCGGCTTGTATTAAAGCCTAAAACGGCACAGAGTCCGTGCTTCCTATAAATGCTATGGGAAAAAGCCGGCCGTGGACGGAGTTCCGTTGTTGGTGTAATTGAAAACACCGACCCCAGTAGTGCCATATCATGAGGATATTAGTTTACGTCTCTCGAAGTACTGTCCGTGTTCGTGTTAACCTACCCTCAAACAGTGTTTCCATTGTTATACTGCTGGGGATCAGACAACCAGTGAAATTGCTGGTATTCCATCTTAGTCCTCAGGGTTTTCAATGGTAACGCATTCTGAGTGCTATGATTACAGACTGAAGAATTCTAAGCCTTTTAAGTCGTGGGCATCGTCTAATCTACAATATTTCCACTATCTATCACTAATCTATACAATAACATGATAAGAGTGATCTCAGTGCATTTGCAACCATGGCGCGCGTGTGTCCGATGATATTTATTTCATTTACAGCATCCGCCAACCTTTGGAAATATTTTGCGAGAAACTAATAGAAATGGCTGACGTAGACGACTTGATGACGGTAACGAAAGTGACTGTACAAGAGTCGAAACCTCTCATACGGGGCATGATCTACGTAGCCAGCACTTTGGGGAAACAGCTGTTCCTACCCAGGACTGACCATGCCGAGATCACAAGAATGTAATTAATATTTCATACGTTCCGTTTTAGCCTATTATAGAATACAATACAATATAAATACTCTTTATTGAACACCAAAAAAAACAAACACGGAACAGGCGGCGGTGTTACCGCTACATAGCAATCTCTTCCAGACAACCTTGGACAGAGAAATAATAAAAGACAAAAATACGTGGCAGGCTGTGTAAACTAATTTCTTGAGAACTCAAACTAAACGACTAAGACTACATATACATATAAACTACATATAACTACACACATACACAAAGTAAATGAGTTAATAAATACATACTAAATACACGCTAAATACATGTAACATAAAATGTGGTTACAGAATTATCAAGAAGTTTTAAGACTTGTTGGTAATTCTTTAGCTCTGCCTACCCCACTCTGGGAATGAAGGCGTGAGTTTATGTATGTATGTATGTAATATAATATACACATACATAAATTTCAGAAATCAGCCAAACAAAGATAACACACGAGGTCATACGATGGTAAAAATAAAAGTACTTAAAGGTAATCTTAGAAAAACTACGGAAGCGATAAATAATTAGTCCTTCAGCTTATTTTTAAAAAGCACTTGTGGCAGGCAGGGCCTTGTGCAGGGTCCCTCCGGGTTGATACCACCATTAACCTACCGCCAAGCAGCAGTGTTCGTATTGTTGTGTTCCGGTTTGGGGATAAGACAGCCGGTGAAATGACTACCATAGAGGCATTCCATCTTAGTCCTCAGGGTTGGTAGTGCATTTGCAATCTTAGAATTGCGGTCTTGTGAATGCTAATGTCTATGGGTCACAGTTTCACTTACCATCAGGTGGTCTGTATGCTCGTTTGCCTTCACTATGACATAAAAAACGCCTTACTTCTTTAGGCAAAGCGTTCCACAGTCTTATAGCCTGGATTGTGAAGGAATTGGAGTAAAACTCAGAGGAAAAGAAGGTAACAGAATTATGATTGTGTTCAAACGATTGCTGGTAGCTGTGAGGTCGTATAACAAGTACAGCAGCTAAAAGTTGTTGCTCGATTAGCGCATAAGATAATAGTAGCAGCTCCTATGCTGCCCTGCAGAGCCTAAACCGCAGTAAGTGCAAAAAGTTAATTTCGAGAAAACGTAAAAAATGTCTATGAAAAGTAATTTTTCTACCTTTCTAATGTTTTTTGTGTTAATGATTGAAAGTCAATCATTAACATAAAGAACATTAGAAAGGTAGAAAAATTACTTTTCATAGACATTTTTTACGTTTTCTCGGACGTGAGTAACTTTCACCCTTCAGAACTTTTCCACTCCTAAGTAGTATGTACTATCAGCCCATTGGAACCCTGATCTACCATAGAACGGTGTCACACTGACAATATAAAACAATTTATTTGACACTTCTTATGATTTGAATCATAACGTCACTGTGACACAGTTCTATGGTGGGTCAGTGTTCCAATGGGATAGTACAAGGCTAATCTATAATCGAGTTTCCCCTAGTTCATATATTTTTGCACCGATCTGGTTGGATTGAATCTCCGGAGTGTGAGTGTGGCGCCCCAAACTAAGGCTTAAAACATCCTCCAGGATAGCCCACTTACCAAGTACGATGGAGACTCGGCAGGCCAGTTCACATGGCTTAATCCAATAGATACGAGTAGAAGGACTTGTTAGTAATTAGACTAAATTAATGTTGTACTTAATTAATAGTATTAAAACGAACGATTATATTAACACCATGTTTATTATATGAGGATAAGCATGGATAAAACATCTGTCACTTTTTTACTAGTATGTAAGTGACTATAATACGGGGCAGGTTTAAAAAAATAGTTTATATTAGGTACCAATTAAATTAAATTATTATCTTACAGAGTTTACTTTATTTTTGAATAACAAGCACGCACGTTTATTAAAAGTCGACACCAAAGAGATGTATCAACTTTTGAACCTTATAACAATGCTATAAGGTAAAAAATGAGTACATTTCTTTGTACTCAACTGTATAGTATACAGTCACCAGCAGTAATATACTATCCAAATGAGCCCAAACGCTAGAAAATAATATAGGTATTTGATTGAGGTATTGAACCATGAAGAGAGAACAAACAAAAAGTCTATCGCATTTATAATATCAGTAAGGAACTAAAAATAACGACTTTTTTAATTATCTACCAATCACAATCCCCAATTATCAGCCAATCAGATCGCATCACAGCGCCATCTTGTGACACAATCCCAAACCGCTTAGTTCAAAACAACGTAAATTAACTCTCATTGTCTCAAGTTGGATCGGATCGCAAAACATCGAGTACCTGAATAACCCAATAATTGTGTACATAAATCATTTGAACGACTGCTGATAATTCTCCCTCCGAAGTGAATCAGCTGTCCAAGTTATAGGATACAGCGGCTTTAAATGGCAAAAGCTATCATAGTTATTTTTGGAGGGAACATAGACAGGGAGAATGACTCTTGCTTTCTTAAAAAGTAGGTACTCTTTTCACCTTTAGTACTATTTAAAAAAAGTATTAAACCAAGTCACTTTCCGCGTCCGTCTACTTTTCTGTCTTTCTGACTATTTGTATATTTTGCTAACTCCTCGTAAACCTTGCAACGGATTTTGGTTCCAATTAATTACGGAAGGTTTTTATGGTACTACAGAGAACTTACTTAAACCGAAGCGAAACGAAGGCAGGTCGCTAGTAACATACATAGGACCAGGCGTTAACTGAACAAAGGTTAAAAAAAAAGCGAAGAAAAAAAAAAATGCCCGTGCGGCCTACTTACTGAATAGGTAATTCAGTAAGTAGGCCGCACGGGCACTTTTTCTTTTTCTTTTTCTTTAATTTATTCTGGTATGACACATACAACATTTGGTATAATTAGTTATGGGGACTATTGAGTTGAGTCTCCCTAGACCAGGTTTTAAAACTCATTTATTTATTTAAAAAACTGTATCCCAGATTTTCACTGATTTCTTGTCATTTTGGAATCTCACCAGCGCAGGTGATTTAATTCTCACGACTTTAATATAACACACTAAAACGACTTTACCATTAAAAAAAAAACTACTTGGGTCCACAGGGGTTTACTTGAGCGTTATTTAAAATATGTTAGTGATTATGAGGAGAACTATCTCATGGTACTCGGATGGCAGGCAGCCGCCTGCGCACCATCGTGTCCACTTTAGACAGTTAAAGTTTCTGGATGAGATTAAAAAATGGACCCTCACGTGTAAATTTCCTTCATTCCCGCTCCCTCCTCCGCTCCCGCTCACGCTTTCGCTCGCACCCCCTTAATTCTCCCCCAGCGTAAGGGTTCGAACAGGCTCGCGATAACGCGGAACGTGCGAAATGCGACTTTTCAACCTTTTGTGGGCCCACCGCGATAATGTTTCTAATGTATGCGCTTTACGACGTTTTGTGATTGTCAACATTCTGCTCCTACGTCTGTGATTGCGGGCACCTGGCAATTGTGTAAAGTCATAAGTTACAATTTTGGTTTTCAGATGGAAAATGTTAATTACTTTTTCAAACTAAATAATTCGACTTGGGGGTCATCACAAAACGAGCCTACTCTTTTCTCAAAGGCCGGCAGCCCACCTGCGATTCCTCTGCTGTTGTGGATCACTTGCCAGTCAGGTGGCTTGCTTGCTCGTCTGCCTCCTTTATCACATAAAAAAAAAACATGTGAATGAAAACCCGACTCTAAAGATCGACTTAATCGTCATTTACTAACCATGAATCGGGCTTAGTCTTAGGTATGAGTTAAATCTTGATATATAAAAAGTTACGATTTCACTGTGATATTCTTATAGTTTTTGTTCTTATTTCGAATTCAAATTACATAGACATGTTGATGATTCAACCAACTTTTTTTTTTATGCCATTTTTTTATTGTTTAGCTTGTGATGATTGTTTTAAATAATTTGCCGTAGTACCTACTGCTTGAGTTTCTAACTTTCCATCTATAAATTGCCGACGTGTAAGGGTAATTCTAGTCGATAAAACCATATTGATTTTGACATGTAATCATATTGTCAACGTTATGGTAGCTCTTATTAACTTGACCATGGCGGCCGATTTAAAAGTAAATATACGATTACATGTCAGAAGCAATATGACCTAGTATATAACAGTCGGTTTCCGTGATTCAAACTCTGATAAGTGCAAATTTTGAGTAACGAACATTTCTTCCTATCACTCAGTTGCATGAATGTTCATTAGCTCTAATAATCTGACGGCGCAATACTTTAGGCGACATTTTTCATGAACGTTTGTGCAACTAAAGGGCTTATTACACCTTCCTAAATTAGTCACTAACAAGAGGGACGCAGCAATACGATTTAGGTATCGCTAACTAGTCTAACGTATTGCGGCATCCCTCTTGTTAGTGACTAATTTAGGAACGTAAAGTGAGCCCTTAAGCATGAGTCTTGGAAGTTATCTATGTTTCTAGCCTATTGGAAATAAAAGCCACGTTGTCATCCTTATTACGGGAATAACAAACATTTCTATTCCCACTAAATAGGTTCTACTTCTACATGTATTTTTTTCGACGACGTCGGGAGCCGTCTGCAAACATTAAACTTTAAACTCAAACAATCCAAACGCATCCCCTAATAGATCCCTAAAGTGCTCACAACAATTTCATAAAGAAAAAAACTTAGGGCCCATTCATTAAGGCACGTACGTAACGTCACGCGATGATTTAAGGTCCCGCGCGGTAATGGCGCGATAAATAACGCGGTCACACCGCCCGCTAAGTACGAAAATGGCGCCACTTAGCCGCCTAGCGACATCTAGCGGCGGATAGATAAATCATAGTGTTGTTTTTGATTACTCTGCGTAATTTCGAGATGCTTAGTGCTGTTTTCTTTTAAAACTATGTACCTTTATATTTTTTGTTATCTAAAAATAGTTTTACTATGTTTTTGTAAGCGAAAATGTTCGTGAATAATCGATATAGTGCCAATGAAGTGGCATAGATGTCGTTGGTAGCTATGGCCATTGACCAATATGCGAAATCCTTACGATTCTGTTAACTGTATGATAAATTGATAAACAAACAACTACGATTCAATTTTAATAATGCAGCAGTAATAATAAGTTGAGTAATACTGTACTGCAAGCGTTTTGTGTAGTTATTGATTAAGCAGCGTAGTTCTAAGGTGAAAGTGTAGATGGCGCTCGCAATATGGTCAGTGACCATAACACTTTCACAAGACGCAGTATTGGCTGAATACTTTGCTAATAACTTGGTAGATGGCGTTGAATGCAACTTTTTTAATTTTCTTATTCTTATTTCTAATAATATTTTAAGTTAATTTAATACAGAAGTGGAAGGTAACTTATTCAACTTTATATGCAAAGTAAATCTAAATATTCTTCGTAAATATATCTAATAAATGATCTAAGGTTTTTTTCTAAAGTGAAAAATATGGAAATAAGGCCAAAATACTACTTTTTTTGCAAACTTTGATGGCATAAATCTCGGTCTGTGACTTGTAAAAGAAAGACTTGAGATGACAGCTAGTTGAGAACAGCAGTGTTAATGCAAACAGGTTTTAACAATAACTGAAAGTTTAGAGCTTCAGATCGAAGGTCATCTGCCCTGGTAGCCCCTTAATAGTTTTGACGTGTTTCCGCGTCGTCAACATTTTGATATCTCTTATTTACTTGACAGTAATGGCTTGCGAGTTCAAAACAATACCGTAACAGGTGAAAGACGATATCGTCGGTGAAACTGCAAAACCGCGTAAGTAAAATTTTAAATAAGGAGCAAAATGCACCTTTTTAATAAGACTGTAAGGTTTATTTTGCTCTATCACAAATTTGTTAGTTACGCGGTTTTGTAGTATCACCGATGATATGGTTTTTAACGTCTTGTATAGAGACCTATGTCACAGGTACGTAACAAGGTTTAAAATAGTAAAATAGAAGCCTAGGACTGTAAAATAATTAATAACTAATTAACAAAACAAGTTGTAACTCTTTGGAAACTTTTATATCATCGTTGGAAAGGCAAAACTACTAAAGCGCCATTATGGTCAAAATGAGTTATACATACAGTTCGACTGCTTTTTTTTTTCTGCATCGATTGGTCTGGGTCTCGTGGCGATCGGAGCATGTTTTTGGCGCTTTAGTACTGAAAATCTAAGGATTTTTTACTAACATCCGACTCATTTAGACATATTTTTGAATAGATGGCGGTTAAGTATTGTGCTTGCTGTATCTAGCCATTTCAAGCTTTATTAGTAATTTTAGATAACGTAACTGAGGATACTCGGTGGTGATTATGTAAATTTCGCTTCTATTAAATATTAAATGTAATGTCTCTTAGTCAATAACGTTTACACAATAACCGTCATTTGTAGTAATTTAGTATTTTTTCTCTATTGAAATCATGCTTGTTAGTAAATAATCTTATAACAGGATTTTTTTAAATAAACGCTTTATTTTACTGTAAGTAATTCATGTTTTATTTATTTGCTGGTCTATTAATTCCAAATGACATTTATGCGTAAGTATTATTGTTAAGGCTGAAACAAGAAAAAAGTCCTTTAAAAGTTAAATCATCAGAATGGCCAATTAATCATTCTGTCCTTTAAGTAACATACATTTGAAATTTAACTTGTTTTAAAATGCTAAATTCCTGTTTGCTTTATGGCTGTGTAAAGTATTTTTTACTTTTAGTATTTTTCGCTTATGATTAACATATTTTTTGATACATGTAAGTATTTTTTTCTCAAGAGAAAGTAAAAGGAGACAAATCGTACGTATTTATTGACTCCTTACCTAAAACTTTAATGTGGAGGTTAGTAATTTTGTCTTACCAGCATTTTTTTAGGATTGAGAGCATTAATGCTAAAGCGACACGTAACTCCGTAAATATTGAACACATGTACAATACGATAAATGATTCGTGCAGATAAAAAAGAACATGATATGTTACTCTTTACAGCTTCCGTTTTCATTCCAAAGAAAAAAAGTTATGACAGTGTAAAGACAAAAAAAAACCATTAAAAATGCTTTTTCTCGAAATGACCCTTTTGGATGTTAGTAGTTTTGCTTTTCCAGTGACGATATAATGTTCGAAGTTATAGGGCGAGGAGTATTTAGGTCAAGTTCAAATGTTAATTAGTAGCTGGCATGCTAACTGACTTGTTTGGTGTAATGGAATGCGAATTTATGTTTCACTTCTCATGCACTTAAAATGTTACTTTAGCCTCTGCGTATCGGGACTAAAGCTCCTTATTAATCTCTAGGGATAAAAGTTTTTTTTTATTTACTTTTGAAATCCCTAAACTAATTAAAAATAGTTTTCAAGTTTGAACGTGTTACCTAATATCATCATCATCATCATCATCAGCCTGTTGCAGTCCACTGCTGGACATAGGCCTCTCCCAAGGAACGCCACAGAGCCCGGTTTAATGCCTAATATGCAAGCATTCAAAGCGACTTCACAAAAAAAGATTACAAAAAAAGATAAAACCGCGGTACAAATTTGTCAGAAACTTTCTTATATCGACGATGGAAAACGATAAAGGCGTATCTCGTAAAAGGTCGTAACTCAACTGAGGTAAAGGTATATACTCAGCTTTTTTTTCTGCGTCGATTGGTCCGGGTCTCGTTGCTCTACGATGACATGAAATCCAAAAATCGGACAGTATTTTCAAAAGCGTCTTTAATTTTATTGGTCGTAACTGCCCAAAAAACGACGAATTTAAACATTTTAGAGCAGTTACAACCTTTTTGAGGTCAGGTAATTCGTTATAATCTTCTGATTCAGTACAAACACCATGTCGAGATACGTCATTTTTGCGGTCTATAATTTCTGTAGACAATGGACGTAACTCGAAAAACTGGCGATTTCGAATTTCTGGCAATAGGAAATCAATGGATCGTAGACAATTTAATACAGATTTGTATTTTGTAGTTATGGTTCAAAAATTACGTTCATACGACATACCATTACAAAATTATGATTTAATTTCGGTTTTATTTTCTGTTTTTTGGCTCTGGTGTAAAGTTGGGTTTTCAGAGATACGCCCTTATCGTTTTTTGCCATCGATATTCAAAATTGTAATTTTGTATAAAACGTCGTCAGTGCCGGATTGAGCAAGCACGGGGTCCGTAGCAAATTCTATAAAGAGACCCTGATTTGTTTTAGGTTACAGGTTGTGGGGGGCTATTTTCCGCAACTGGGCGACTAAGATATGCGCCTATTCTGCGTGAGGGTTTGTTTAAGGTTATTCTGCCTGAACGCTGCCCTGACGTTTAGAAGTTATGGTGGAATACAGAATTGTACATACATACATACATACATAGATGAACCCTGAAAACATTACACTCCTTTTTTTGGGTAGTCCTGTAAAAAGGAAGTGTCCTGTGATTTTTGAATAAATGCCAAAATTCAAAACGATAACTACATACACATTCACATACATATCTTCACGCCTGTAATCCCAGAATGGGGTAGGCAGAGCTACAGAATTACCTACAACTCTAAAAACTTGTTGACAAATCCGTAACCACACTTTGCACACATAGGCTAAGATGTTTACCAGCGTATTAGTGACAGGTTGCAAGCCCATCGCCTAACAGTACCTACTACAAGCCTCCATTCCCCTAGTCGTCTCTTACGACATCCACGGGATGACATGGAGTGGCAACATTCTAACCCGGCAACCACACGGGACAAAACGATAACTATTCATTATAATATTACCAAAACAACAATAAAACAGTTATTTAAATTGGAATAACTCCATATTCGTGTACGTTTCAATGTTATAATGGCGTCCTCTTCTTTCTGAGCCGATATCTCTAAAACCGCCAAACCGATTTTCGTAAAACTTAGCTAAAAACCACCGCTAGAAAACCTGCTTTCAAAAACCGCATCTAAATCAGTTCTCCCGTTTAAGCCACGGTGCCACAGACAGACACACATAGCGGTCAAACTTATAACACCCCTCTTTTGCGTCAGGGCTTAAAACAGAAGCAAAGCGAGGACAGTTCGCTAGTATTTAATAAAATGGTGGACCCGATGCTACAGAGGCCTCTAAACTTCCTAATTTTATTTAGGTGTCGCTAAAACTCTTTGCTATTCTATGAGCAGCTGTCATAATCAAATGACAGCGCCATGACAGCGCTAATTTGAATGTGACGCTTCTTATTTTAGTCGGTCTTATACATTGTCAGCTTGACATTCTGAAATAGCACTGGGTAAATCTGCCGTCTAAACTATGTCTTAAAACTAGACAATTAAGTTTTAGGCTATTTAAGCGATGTGCACGTAGAATCGGGTCCAGTACTTAACTTAAATTACATTAAATAAAGAGTCCGCTATTCACTTTTAAACGTAATCAAGCCAAACTGACGATTCTCATAATCAACGACCTCATAACTCCAGACTCTTTAAGCCGGCCTTTAAATCACTGTGATTTACCGCCAACTTCCGCCAGTACCAAGTATCTATACTAAGTATCTGCGCCAAGTATCTATACCAAGTATCAGTACTTAGTATCTGGAAGGGCCGGTATCGGGACATCGCACGATTACTCGTTAATTTTGCAGATGTCATTGAATGGGATCGTTTAGATGCAGTAGGAGGGTGTTTTTTTTTAAATGGGGTTTTACCACTGTTTTAAAGTTATTAAAATACGAGTGTCAATTGTAAAAGTTTGATCCTCTACAAATAGTCGGCTAATTATGATACTTTACTTACAACAACCACCCTAAAGTTTTAGTTTTGTTTGTGTATCGTAGTACCTAAATTCTACTTGAACGTCTCCTACTACAACTATACAGGGTGACTGGTAATTCGCCGTATTCCTTGAAAGGGGTTATTCTACAGCTCATTTGTAACGATTTAAGTCCAGTCAACCAGGGGTCAAAACTCACTGGTTATCGAGTTATTCACGTTTTTATAATTTTTAAAAAATACCCGCCTTTCGATCTAAAACTAGTCATTGTGTAAAAACTTCGTCATTTAGAAATAAAAAAAGCATTTTTCAAATAGCCAATGAATTACTGATTACGAAAAAAAGTAAAAAATGGCAAAGAAATGCAAAGTTTTGCAAATAACAGGATTTGAAGTTGAAAGTTCAAGTAATTATTTTCCAAATTTTGTAACATTTTAAAGCATTACTAAAAAAAAAAAGTATGACACTTCGCGTACAAATGACAGGAATAATTTGCTCAATTCATAAGCTTTCTAAAAAAGTACAATTTATGACCTTTTAAACTTAATTTTCATTTAAAAATGTACAATTAATAAAAAATAGCAGAAATTTTCGCGGTTAAGCTCCATCGTTTCAACTAAAAATCGCGGAATCGTTATCGTTTTTAAATTCACCTAATCGTGTTCTTTTAAACTTGCTTTTTAAAAACATAAAGTGCGTTCCATTTTTAACCGAAAAACGCGGGTAGTGTTGTAGTAAAATGAAAGAAAGAAATCTTTCAGTGCCGTCTGTCCGCAAACACTGAAGGATTTCTTCATCTTGAGCAGTATCATGTCGAGGTCTTCCAGCATCAGCTTGGCGGCGTTGAACTGATCCTCTTTCCCGAATAAGACGGTACGAACCAAACACGCTTGCGTGAGGTAAACGGCGGTTAGGGTAACGACGTTGGTATTCCCTTCTAGCTGCAGCCGCGTCTCCATCGCAGAATCTGTAACAATAAATGATATCTGCGTATTCTTCGAATTGGCAAGCAGGCATTTGAGAAAGAAGCTTAGTTATCAATATCGTCCGAAATGGAAAGAAAGTTGAAAGTAACTGATTACGTAGGTCACTCAAAAAGTTTTGAGATGCTCGAAATTTCAAAATGGAACGCACTTTGTTTTTAAAAAGCAAATTTATTTAAAAATAAAACACTATTAGCCGAATTTAAAATGGAGAACGATGTTTTATTCATTTTACTACAACACTACCCGCGTTTTTCGGTTAAAAATGGAACGCACTTTATGTTTTTAAAAAGCAAGTTTAAAAGAACACGATTAGGTGAATTTAAAAACGATAACGATTCCGCGATTTTTAGTTGAAACGATGGAGCTTAACCGCGAAAATTTCTGCTATTTTTTATTAATTGTACATTTTTAAATGAAAATTAAGTTTTAAAGGTCATAAATTGTACTTTTTTAGAAAGCTTATGAATTGAGCAAATTATTCCTGTCATTTGTACGCGAAGTGTCATACTTTTTGTTTTAGTAATGCTTTAAAATGTTACAAAATTTGGAAAATAATTACTTGAACTTTCAACTTCAAATCCTGTTATTTGCAAAACTTTGCATTTCTTTGCCATTTTTTACTTTTTTTCGTAATCAGTAATTCATTGGCTATTTGAAAAATGCTTTTTTTATTTCTAAATGACGAAGTTTTTACACAATGACTAGTTTTAGGTCGAAAGGCGGGTATTTTTTAAAAATTCTAAAAACGTGAATAACTCGATAACCAGTGAGTTTTGACCCCTGGTTGACTGGACTTAAATCGTTACAAATGAGCTGTAGAATAACCCCTTTCAAGGAATACGGCGAATTACCAGTCACCCTGTATAATACACACCGACATAGCCCGAAGAATAGCTAAACTTAAGTGGCAGTGGGTGGGCACATCGCTCGCAGGACTGATGGCCGATGGGGTCAAAAGGTTCTTGAGTGGCGTCCGCGAACCGGGAGACGAACTGTAGGTAGGCCTCCAACAAGATGGAGTGACGACCTTGTAAGGATCGCAGGAACGCGGTGGATGCGAAAAGCACAAAACCGGTCTGAGTGGAGAGCCTTGGCGGAGGCCCATGTCCAGCAGTGGACGTCTTTCGGCTGACATGATGATGATGATGATGACAACTATAATAATTAAATAAAATCTTTCAATTGTAGCCTAATTAAATTATGCATTTTAATTTCACAAATACAACGCATTGTTTTCATTGTTTCGTTTTTTTTGCCCCACCCTACAAGCTTCTGTGTAAATTATTATTTTTGATATTTGTTTCTTTTAACGTCCAAACAAAGAGTTTTGACACGACCACCACGAGCACCAGCTCTATTCTAAACGCCTTTAATATTCCTACAGAGCACCCTGTACACCTCGGCCTGAGTTAATGCCCAAACTTGGTCCCCAGAAATTTTAATAATAATATATCTTTGTAATTTATTCGATCTCGGATGCGACGGTGTTTGTCCTGTTCCACCGATCGTGAGTTACGGCGATGGTGAGACAACGCGCTGTTTGTATTTGTTAAATTGGTGCGTATAGCGAAATCGCTTAAGATTTGCGTTTACTTATGCATGTAAGGATGTATGAATAGATGACAATCGCAGCCGATATTGTGTTGCAGACGCATATTTTAGAACTTGAAAGTTGCTAAACTTGCAAGGTGTTTTAGGTAAGTTATGGCATCACATTATTTTTACACCGCAAGCTTTTGCTGGACCAGTCATAAGAGTTGGTTGGACTGTCATGACAAGAGCGACGCAGCTTTAAGTTAAAATTAGAAGGTTATATACGTTTATCTACACACATATCGTCCTCTATTATGGGTTTAAAACCCGTAAGAAATGAATTTTCTTGTCTGTGGTAGTAGGTAAAATCTGTACTGTATATATGAGTTCAAATTTAGAACAGCTTTCATCACTAAAGAGGGTCTCTATTCTAGTATTCATAGATATTAAAACAGTTATCGACTCGAAACGTCAATTCAGTATGTTTTTTTTTAAATAAACCGCACGACATTTGATCTCGAGTGACTTGAGAATAGAGACTTCATTTGTATGTCTATGATTTAAAAAAAAACCATTATTGTAGTCATTTATTTGTAGCTTTTTGATGTAACGAAAGTATGATAATTCTAAACTTATGATATGAGTGTAGATATAGTAGTGTATGCTCTTTTACTCTACTAAGTAGTTTATACTCGTTCCATAAAACCAGACTCGTATTTTAATGCCTCTTATTATGCATCAGTTGCATAAACTACTATTCTGTTCTAAACTGACAGCTCATAATCGGCCGGCGGGCTTTATGTCTGTGTTGCTCATTATGTCCAATGGTGGATGTGATTCAATAGATATAATAATGAACACTGTGCGGCAATGTAGCTCTACTGAGTAAACCATAATTGTATCGAATTTTATCACCTCTTACCTTCACTAGTGGGAGGACCTTGTGCAGGGTCCGTCAGGGTTGGTACCATCATCTTATCCATTAACCTACCGCCAAGCAGCAGTGGTTGCATTGTTGTGTTGCGGTATGGGGATAAGACAGCCGGTGAAATGACTAGCATAGAGGCATTCCATCTTAGTCCTCAGGGTTGGCAGTGCATTTGCGGTCTTGTGAATGCGAATGTCTATGGGTACCAGTTTCCACTTACCATCAGGTGGCCTGTGTGTTCGTTTGCCTTCTTATGCCATAAAAAATCGATCGATTGACAGATAAGACAGATATTAAATTTAGGGTAACCACAAAAAAAAAGCATTTTTACACGTCCAGAGTCTACCAGCCTGTCTACTTTAGGGCTTTAATTATTAGTTTTATTAGAAAGTTAAGGATATTTAAAGAAGGCTAATGTAAACAACAGAGTTAGTAGAATTCACTATTCATCATTAACTGAGCCATAATCAAGTGTTTTGTATTACCAATGTGCTGTCACCTCATGACGTCAGCCGAAAGACGTCCACTAGCTCGTCTCCCGGTCCGCGGACGCCACTAGAGCCTTCTGACCCCTTCTGTATAGATAAATATAAACTTGCTTACGTAGAAAGCATCCAAGAATCAGCAACAAACATCGCGATCATCACACAAATATCTGCCGTTACCGGGATTTGAACCAGGACCGCTAGCTTTGTAGGCAGGGTCACTACCAACTAGGCCAAAGCGTTAGTGTCCAAAGTGTTTAAACATCTTGTTTAAGTGCAACACGATCTCTAAAAGCTCCCGTGTGGTTGCCGGGTAGAATAGTGCTACTCCATGTCTTCCCGGCGATGTCGTATGACGCGACTAAGGGAATAAAGGCTTATAGTACTGTTAGGCGATGGGCTTGCCACCTGTCACTAATACACTGGTAAACATCTTAGCCTAATTGTGCAAAATGTGGTTACAAAATTATTAACATTTTTTTAGAGTTGTTGGTAATTCTGTAGCTCTGCCTACCCCACTATAGGAATGAAGGCGTGAGTTTATGTATCTATGTACGATCTCTAAAAGCGACATATTGTTTAAACCAGTGACATATACAGGCTGTTCCCGACCGTCTGTCCGTGCCAAACGTCGCAAAAAACCGTCTAAAATCGTCGATCCTCGATTTGACGCCGTCGGTTACCGTATATTACCATTATCTGCAGGCCGCTAGTATTTATTATTTATGGCTGGATCGACTCGCCCCGGGTGATACTGGGGGGTTTTTACCCCGGCAGGGATGTAGGATGTTGTGGTGTTAGGAACGCTTGGAAAATTGTCGTCACTTTTTTTAGTTTATTTACTTAGTGCCATGTTTACATGTGTATTAATATGTACAACTAGTTAAATTATTTTATTTAAAAACAAGTTTGTTAGAAAGCACTATAATTTTTCATGATTAATAATAAGGTTTTATGATGGTAGTTATTTATGGGCAAATATATCAGTGCAAGTTACGTAAACAATTATGTTTCGCTAAGTTGGGTCTTTAGCTTTTCCAAGAAAGAAAGTATTTAATTCATAAAAAAACGGATACAATCTAGGTTATTGAAGGATAATTGTAAAGATTATTCTTCTTTTTAAAGGTAATTTGAAGCAATTTAGTTGAACAGGATTTTTAAGATGGTTGCGTTTGTTTTAATTCAATTTAAAATTATTTGAAAAAAACCTTGGCAAAATTTGAAATGCAATGTTTAATATTCTAAATGAACGAGTATGACTACGAGTAATAAGACCTGCTTTAAAAAAAAAATGGTAAAATGAAACCACTTCATTTAACTTTGGTCATGTTTATCATTAAACAGCATTGTATTCGAAATACACTTTAATAACGCAGAAACTAAACAAACTATGAGTAAACTCATGAGGTATTACCCCATATTTCCTCCAACTTCACCTCGCCTACCCTTCAGTTTATGTCGCGACAGGCTCCATGTGTGATTCTTACTTACTCGCTTTTTTGGGTTCCGCATTGAGACGTATGCATACAAACGTGCAGGGTGTTAAGAGAATAAATAAAAAAATGAAAAAGTTACTTCATAAATGTATTATTACTTTGGATTAATTACACGATCTAGTTTAGAACAACCTGTATTTTCAAACATTGTATGCTGCTTCATCAAGCGTAATTTATTATAGTTTGAATTGGAACCTTGTGTTTAGTCAATTAAAGTTCATTATCAAGTAGGAAGTACAGTAGTGTAAGCAGTAGGGTAGCTTGTCAAAAAAAAAAAACTGTTATATTGTTTTATTTCGGTAGCTCGTTTCTATAACTCATTAATATAGAGTTTTCAGAGCTCGAGATCTTTTAATCGGCCAAAACGATTTTTATTAAACTTTGCTAAGAACTATCCCATTAAAGAATAGTTATTTATGTAACTGGTGCATAATGAAGCTTGTTAAGGTACGAGTGAGTTTATTATTGTATAATATCATAAGTAATATTTAAAAAACGACTGACTGTTGAGTTTCTTGCGGCGTTTCTTCTCAGCAGTGGTCTCTTGCGAAGCGCTGGTAGATTTTTGACGTGTAAAAGTGCCCGTGCGGCCTTACTTACTGAATAAACATTTTTTTTTTTTTTAGTGCCGACGTTAGGCACGAGTACTTTAAAAGCTAATTATGTACCGTTGCATACATAACTTTTTCTATAATCTTAAAAAGGAAACTGCAAAGTTTGCCGTAATTAGTTTAGGTCTTACAGTTAATTTTTAACTAATTTGACAGCGACCAGTCGAGTCCGATCATTCTTGTCCTTTTGTTTAGGAGGTACAATGCTAGACACAAACACACAATATTAAACTTATAATACCCTTCTTATTATTTAACTTAACGAATCACCTACTAGAAACAACACACTGTATTTATCAACATAATTTTCCTCTCAACTTAAATTTCAAAACCGGCATCTACATGCAGGTTAATGAACAAACACCGGCTCCACTGGGAGCCATATTTCCATACAACTACGGTGTCCGGGCAATTTACCCGTGAAATATAACATAACGTACGTTATTATCAAGAAACATCGCTTTTCATCCTACCGGCCGCGCCAGTCGCTAATATCGCACCTCCAGAAGAATAGTGACATAATTCAGAAATGTTAAATTTCGAGTTAGGGCTCTATCATAATCAATTTATGACTTAAAGTTTGAAAGCTGAAATTTTGAATTAGGTCACTATCGTTCTGAAGGTGCGATATATCAATTAAGACAACGAGCTGCGAAGCTACAAGCCTGGAGTTAAAAATATTTACAACGTTCTGCCCATTACTGGGTACTATGGTGATAAGCGAAATTGAGTACATTTATGAATAAAAGGTAAAGAAAAGTAAGTTTTCTCAAACATGCTCGGAAAAAACGGTTTTCCGATTGAAACACAAGGACGGAAAGAGCCTCATTTTACTCCTAGGAGTAAAAAAACCATATGAAAACACTTTCCGTCCATGTCCATATTTTCTTAAAAATGCTGTCAATTTGCATACAAAATCAAAAGGACCAAGACAAAAATTCCAAACAGCCAAGGTAACTGCTCGCTTTTTTAGCACAGTGCGTGTGTTTCTTTTTGAATTTGCATTCCAATGTCTATGGTTAGTATTTAAAAACAATTGACAGTCGGTAACATTGGTTCATTCTGCATAATATAATTGTGAAACCGAATATTAAACTATTTGTTGTGTGAAATACTTACTATAAAAAATGAGCTCAAGCGACGAAAGCGACGAAATAGGTACCAAACCGCCTATATTAAAATCTGAAGCTGCCTCGGTTAGGCAAAACCTGCTTCCCGCTAAATCTAAGGAAATTAAATTACTTGCTTTTTAGAAATGTATTTGTATTATTTCCTCACATGTTTGAGAAAAGCATTATGTATGCCTCGGCGGAAACGAGGATTTCCTGACTCGTATTTTAGCAGGCCTCGCTGTTGCTCGGCCTGCTAACCACCTCGTCAGGAAAACCCTTACTTTCCGCGCCTAGGCAACAATGTACTATTAGGACCCTATATTAGTCAATTGCAACTACTTCACATTTTACCGTAGTTCTTTTTAATTATTCAAACTGTCAAATTTATTTTCACTACCAGTCAACCGAATAGTGAACGAAATTGCCTTATATGAGGAAACACAAAAGCCTTAGCATTTGTACATTTTTGTATTGGAATGCATCTTAGCTTATCCACTCATTTAGTTCCGAAACTTAGCAGGACACCCCTGTATAAGTTATATATTTTTGTTTTTTATGGCATAGAGATGGCAAACCAGCTCACAGGCCACCTGATGGTAAGTGGAAACTGTGACCCATAGACATTCACATTCACAAGACTGCAATGCAATCCTAAGACTCGCAAATGCGTTGCCAACCCTGAGGACTAAGATGGAATGCCTCTATGCTAGTCATTTCACCGGCTGTCTTATCCCCAAACCGGAACACAACAATGCGAACACTGCTGCTTGGCGGTAGGTTAATGGATAGGATGGTGGTAGCGACCCGAACGGACCCTGCACGAGGTCCTACTTGTATATAAATGGGTGGTGTGAAATTATTGACACAGAATTACGGAGAACTTCGTTGAATTACTTTCAAGAACTTTGCTCACCCCCACGTTGACCAAATAAAAAAAATACATCTTCATAAATAGTCTTGTCCAAGCATCATTCCAAAACGAATCTCAAACGAGCAAACCAACGTCTCAAAAGCGTCCAATCATAGCTAATTTATCGGCGGTCGCAACAAAGGTGGTAGCTCTTCGCTGACAGCTTTATGATCCCAACAGTTTTTGCTAACTGCCGCCTCCATCGCGTTTATTTATGACTGGTTTTATTAATTAGTGTTGCGCCTTGTAAAATGGTTGACTTGTGCTTTTACGGACGTGGTTCTAAATCTAGAGTTTAACAAAGGCAGTGTGAAAGAATGAAGTCCATGCGCATCTTATAACTAAGGAATTAACTTCCCTCCACGGTGTTTCTTTGTGGGTGTCCAGGTCATAAAGCTGAGGACTAGGTAGGTTAAAAATGTAGGTTTAAATGCGGCTTAAAAAGATTATTCATGGAAAGGCAACTACTTCGCTGTGCCCCTGGCATTGCTGATGTTTATAAGAATAAGAAATTTTAATTCGATATGAAAAGCTTTATCATCCCGGCTTATAGACACCTCCGGAGATCCTAGAGCTGGTGCTTACCTCTCCCAAAGGATTGGGCTAGCTATCCAGAGAGGTAATGCAGCCAGTGTCATAGGGACCATGCCGCGAGCGGACCTGCTAGAGGGTGTGTTCTTTTTATAGTTTGTATTGTGGTATTTATATGTTTAATATTTGAGTAACTTAGTTTTATTTTAATTTAAATAAGTTTCGTTTTAACTTTTGATTGTCAATATGTTATTATAATGTAAGCTTCTATTATATTTCAATATACCGATACAAATTTTATTTTCGGTCAACGAGAATGCATCTTGTTTAGAGCCTCCCTTGATGCCTTTTTTCCCTCCGGCGTTTAAAGTCAAAGTCTTCAAATGCCTTTCTCGCTTTTTGGTGGCAAGGCAGACATATTACTACTCTGACATTCTACGATCTAGGCAGCTTGACATTAAATTTCAAGACTTTGACTTTAGATTCATCATCATCATCAGCCTATATTAGTCCACTGCTGGATATAACCCTCCCCTCATGAGCGCCATAGTGCCCTGTCTTCAGCTTGCCGCATCCAGCATCTGCCTGCAGTCTTTCACCTGGCCTGAGGGCGTCCTACACCATTACTACATACTTATATCATTAATATACCATTTAGAATGTTAATTAAATGGTGATGCTAAAAATTAAATAACAATTTAATATTTATGGTAAATCATCACTACATAGTATAAAACAAAGTCGCTTGCGCTGTCTGTCCCTATGTATGCTTAAATCTTTAAAACTACGCAACGGATTTTGATGCGGTTTTTTCTAAAAGATAGAGTGATTCTTAAGGAAGGTTTATATGTATAATACATTCCACGCGGGCGAAGCCGCGGGCGGGTCGCTAGTATCTTATAAATAACTTATCCTAACCGCCTGTTTCACAATCGACAAGTCAGCATATTTGACAGATAATTTCATCCCTTTCTCTTTCTTACACTTGTAAATAGACAAGGAGAGCCAATGATGATGAATCCGAATGGCTACATATTCGATTTCTCTCTTACACACTAAAATAATAGTTCTTCTTCTCAGAAGATAAGCATTACCTATTGTTTAAAACCCATCAATAATCGACTATAAATATTATTTAAAAAATCAACCCTGTTACTAACCTGCACTCAATTTATACATAAATTTAAAGCCAAATCTAAAAAGGCGTGATTGTTATTACTACACCTTGAAAGAGCATAAAAATATCGTCGATCGAATAAATCCGTCGATGCTAGAGCCATCTCTCAACAGAGTCCGGCAACCGGTAACCGTAATGCGCGGCGATGACTGATAGATGGCGCTGGAGTGATTGAATGCGCCCGCGCACGGTATGTTTTGATTAGCTCTTTCGATACCAGGTGGTATCTATTATAAGGTGTTTGTGTTATAATGGATCGTTATGATCGTTACGTTATTTATTGTACACAGAACGATTTAGTGTTGTCGTAATGATATATAGGAATGTATATGTACCTACTTGTTACAAGTGGTAGCTTAGATTTTGTTTGTAAACTACGCTACATGTCAATTTAAAAAAACCGGCCAAGTGCGAGCTGAACTCGCGTGGAGAGAGTTCCGTACATACGTTTTTTTTGTTGTTGCTAAAAATACTTTCCACATCTGTGTTTGGGTCATCAATTTACATATTATGTGTACCAAATTAATTAATATAAGCATTAATTTACAATAATTGCATTTCAGAAGGGATCTTTCCAGATCTTATGAAATATAGTAAAGTCATACCTCTTTTTAAATCGGGTGAGATGAGTGATATTACGAACTTCCGTCCCATTTCCATACTACCAGTTTTAAGTAAAGTCTTTGAGAAACTAATTCTGAATGATATGTTAGGTCACTTTAATAGAAATAAACTACTTAACAATAACCAGTTTGGCTTTACCAGAGGTCGATCAACAATTGATGCGGCATCTGTTCTCGTTAAATATATATATAACAGTTGGGAGCAATCTTGCGATGCAGTAGGAATATTTTGTGACCTTTCTAAAGCTTTTGATTGCGTGGTTCATACGACCCTTATTTTAAAATTAGAACATTATGGATTGTCTAATAAAGCTATAAGTCTTATGTCTTCTTATCTCAGTGATAGAACTCAAACAGTTGTTGTAAACAAAACACAATCTGATGGAGCTACAGTGAAAATAGGTGTGCCTCAAGGCTCTATTTTAGGTCCTTTTCTATTTTTGGTTTACATAAATGACTTGCCACCATCAGTAGATAAACTTTGTGATATTGTACTTTATGCTGATGATACTTCACTAATTTTCAAGGTAGACAGAAAATCCATAGACTTCAGTAGCATAAACTCCACACTAGTTAAAGTACTTAATTGGTTTACTAGCAACAATTTGCTACTAAATGCTAAGAAAACTAAATGTGTTAGATTCGCTTTGCCTAATGTTAAACCGTTAGATTCTAGTATTATTCTAAATGACGAGTGTTTGCAAATCGTAGATAAGGCAGTTTTCCTAGGCATAACAATAGATAAAAATTTGCAATGGAGTCCCCATATAGCTGTACTGGCAGGTAAACTAAGTTCGGCAGCTTACGCAGTTAGGAAAATTAGACAACTAACCAATGTTGAGACAGCTCGCTTAGTTTATTATAGTTATTTCCATAGTGTTATGTCGTACGGTATTCTGGTTTGGGGTAAGGCAGCTGACATACAAACTATATTTGTGTTACAAAAAAGGGCCATTCGTTCTATTTACAACTTAAATTCCCGTGACTCCTTAAGAGATCTTTTTAAGGAAATTAATATCTTAACTGTAGCGTCACAATTTATTTATGAGAATATTATTTATGTTATAAAAAATTTGGATTCTTTCACAAAACATTCTGATATACATAATTTAAATACTAGAAATAAAAATAAAATAGCTATTCGAAAATTCCGCGTCCGTAAAGTACATAAATCATTTGTTGGTCAATGCATTCATTTCTATAATAAATTACCTGAGGTAGTATTAAAGTTACCCTTTCCAGCACTCAAAAATTACTTGAAAAAGTCGTTAATGTCTAAAGCGTATTATAGGATCGAGGACTATTTAATAGACAAACATGCTTGGCCTAAACCCGAAACTTAATCAATAATATATTTTTTATTTGTTTTTTTTCAAATTCAAAATCTTTATCTTGTCTGGGGGACACCGTTGATGTAGGAAAACATATCAATCTTATGTGGTCATCTTGCACCGTCTTATATACAAATACGTAGGAGTTCTTTTTTCCTTTTCTCTCTTTCTATCTTAAGATTTTGGTGTGTTTTCCTGCGGAAACTACGCAGGATATTTGAAATATTTTTTAATTTGCTATTTATAGATTTATATAATGCTAGACTAAGTAGTACCATTGTAATATTAAATATATTAAAAAAAATGACTGACTGCTGAGTTTCTTGCGGCGCTTCTTCTCAGCAGTGGTCTCCTCTTGTGAAGCGCTGGTAGATTCTTGACGTGTAAAAGTGCCCGTGCGGCCTACTTACTGAATAAATGTCTTTATCTTTATCTTATCTTTAAATTTCAATCGGTTCAGTAGTTTCGAAGCAAATTGGCTGTGACAGACGGACAGACAGACAGACGCACGAGTTCCGTTTTTTTTTTGGACGTTACCCTAAAAAAGGGTCCTGTAAATTTACTCTTGGCATCTTTTATATACATAAGGATAAATATACCTACTTATCTAGTTAAAAAGTGTCTAGTATAAGCAGAACAATTAATTCGATTTCGCATTGGAAAAAAAAAGTGATTCATTTTAAGTTTTGGCCAATAAAAGCATTTCCTCCTTGACTTGAAAACTGAAACATTAAAAGTAACACGGAAGAGATCAGTTAAAGGAATAACTTTACCTTTTTACATCGCTGTTATATTTTTGAAGTTATTATAATTCGTATCTGTGTGGTTTTTTACAATAAATGGTTTATATCTACTTACACTCATATTATAAAGATGAAAGATGTGTATGTTTGTAACGAATTTTATAAACTACTAGACAAATTTCTGAAGTTCTTTGGCCTTTAGAATGCCTACTTAAATTAAAAAAAATGGGCTATGTTTTATTATTCTGCGCGGACGGAGTCGCGGCGGGCAATAAAATAATAGCCATACTAGAAACTATATCAGAAAATAATGTTAAATATTTCGCTTTTTTTATTTAAAAGTATATAATTTTTTTTAGTCAAGATCTAAACAAACCCTTTAAACCGCACTTTACATCTGTCAGTATAACGTGGGGTCTGACGATTCCCTTTTGCGCCCAAGGGCCGATCACTCAAGCTGGACGGATGGGGGTCTATAATGTTTTGATTTTAAACCCTGAAGTAGAGGAATTTCAAAATTTCTCCCTAGAGAGATAAATGAAAAAAAAAACACATACCTTCACGCCTTCATTCCCAGAGTGGGGTAGGCAGAGCTACAGAATTACCAATAACTCCAAAAACTTGTTGATAACTCTGTAACCACAATTTGCACAATTAGGCTAAGATGTTTAACAGCGCATTAGTGACAGGTTGCAAGCCCATCGCCTAACAGTACAGTCAGCGTCAAAAGTAACTGGTCACTTCAAGCTACTTTTGTACTTTATCGCATTAACACATTAGACAATCTTGTTTGACATTGCTTATGTGACAGTAAAGCGACAAGGTATTTAAGTTCTTCTTCAGTTTCTTTTGACGCTGACTGTACTACAAGCCCTTATTCCTTTAGTCGCCTCGTACGACATCCACGGGAAGACATGGAGTGGCACTATTCTACCCCGGCAACCATACGGGAAAAAAAAAACATAACATGAAAAAAAACTGATTTTATATACTTTAAAGGGTTAAGTTGGTTTTTATACATACATTTTTATACAAAAATAATTACATAGTGCTTTATAATATAGGTAGATACATTTCTTGAGTTAAATTTTCGTATATTTTATTAAATTTGCACCATAAAATGTAAAATCACAGATGTGCCTTTATTTATTTATTTATTTAATAACCAACTTATATTAACAGATATGCCACACATATAAGTTAATAGATAACTAGAGTTTTTTTTTTTTTTTTTTTTTTTTTATATCATAGGAAGGCAAACGAGCACACAGGCCACCTGATGGTAAGTGGAAACTGTGACCCATAGACATTCGCATTCACAAGACCGCAATCCTAAGACTGCAAATGCGTTGCCAACCCTGAGGCCGAAGATGGAATGCCTCTATGCTAGTCATTTCACCGGCTGTCTTATCCCCAAACCGGAACACAACAATGCGAACACTGCTGCTTGGCGGTAGGTTAATGGATATATATATATATTTTAATAGCTTAGTTTTATTTTATTTTAATAAGTTTTGTTTTAACTTTTAATTGTAGTAGGTACCTATAATTATATTAAATAAAGTAGTACCTATATCATAACATAATTACTTTTCTGCCGACTAAAACCATTTTACTTAGTTCGGTAACTTAACCAACATAATAACGCGTATTTTATTACAAAAAATTGTCCGCTCAAGTCAGTTGCTAAATAAAAAACATGATTCTCCTTATTTGTCTTAAAGACGTGATTACGTAAATGTAATTTTTATAAGACTTAAGCGTCTCTTATAGGTCTTTAATTATAAAACATATGTGTTAAGGAGATAAATCACTTATTTGCATAAATGCTGCTTTAAAAGGCCTCAAGTAAGGCTTAAGACATATCGCTGCGAAGATCAATTTACTTAATGAATTATGAACATGAATACAGATGGCTTGAACAGAGCGTTTTTAAATGGTTACAAGTTTTGATAACGGTGACAAACCAATCTCAGTTTCAAGTGGAAGTCAAGCATGTATGTGCTTAATCTACCTTGTAAAGAAACGACTGGCGTTGTTTTTAAACGATTTCAAATAAAGGAGGAGGTTATCATTTCGTCGGTTTAAAAAAAAATGTTACATCAGATCTTTCGCCTGGATGAACCGATTTTGATAATTATTTTTTATTTGAGAACTGGTGCTTTCCGTTCGGTTCCATTTTTATCAAAATGAAGATTTGATGATGGAGCTCATGAGGACTTAACAGTACTCTTCAAAATTTATGGCTTTGACATTCATTAAATAAAATTTTCTCAATTCGCCATTTTTAGTAATGTGTGGTGAAAAGAAAAATTGCTGCCGTGATCCTTTTTCGATTGCAATTAAGTTTTATTTAATTAGAATAATTTTAACGCGTCTTATTTTACATTTATTTATTTGTACCAGTCAATACATACCTAAACACCTGCGAAATGAAAGCATGAATTTGAAATGAATGAATTTTGACATTTTGACGTAATCGTCATCAAAAGGACGACTCCTGCTTATCATTCAAATATTGACTCTTATTGAATTCATCGACTAAACCTAAACTTGAATTGAACCTTTGTCGTCTTATCACCTCAATTGATTTCATTCTAAATTCTAAATTCAAATTATTGGTACTGGCCACATAATGGCGCTTACTCGTAACTAGCGGTTCGGACAAAACCAGAAGCGCTGAGAGAAACTCCAGCAGAAGGTAATTTTTTGTATCATAAAATACAATAATACTAATAATACATTTGGCAAGCTATTACCAGCTTCATATTGTATGATTGTATTATCTTACTCTATGAAGACTCCATAAAACCATAAACTACATGGTCTAGAAACCACTTCAGCTTTTTTAGTGTTTTTCCATCGTAAACCAGCTCGATATCCCGGTATTTATGATCAGTCAGCGAGTGGAAATAATGAGTAATATGTAACCCACATCTACCCTCTCGTGATGCTAGCAAATAAATTATCTGAACGAGATTGGCTACTTGCATGGAAATTCGACTGATAGTTGCTCTACTTGGAATAAATATTAGTGTGGACAAATCACTATGAAATACGCTTTAGATGTTTTCATCATGTCAGCCGAAAGACGTCCACTGCTGGACATAGGCCTCCCCCAAGGCTCTCCACTCAGACCGGTCTTGTGCTTTTCGCATCTACCGCGTTCCCGCGATCCTTACAAGGTCGTCACTCCATCTTGTTGGAGGCCTACCTACAACTCGTCTCCCGGTCCGCGGACGCCACTCAAGAACCTTCTGACCCCATCGGCCATCAGTACTGCGTGCGATGTGCCCCGCCCACACTATTATTTAGATGTTTTATCTCAATCATACTCATACTTGTGTGTGAAGATGCACGTGCACGCTGTCTCTCTCACGTAGCTGTTACCGCTTAGCGTCGCCGTAGTGTGCGTGTCTATCTATACGGGTTACAACTGAAAGAATGGGACACCCACTCTCGTGAGATAAAACAACTGTAGCTTATTTCACAGGGCTTTGTCATTACTTTTAGCTATGCTTATTCGATAGAGATTGTGATTGACCATGGGCCTGAAGTCCTGGAGTCGACTTCAAATGGGAACAATGGTTTTCATTTTGTAGGCAAGGATTGCGATTGCGACTTAACTAGATTCTTAAAAGTAAATATCTGTTGAATAAAATAGGAAAGAAAGAAGGAAACAAAAGAAAGAAAAACATTTATTCGTGACATACATAACAAAGAACACGTACCTACAAGAAGACAGTAGACGACCACGAAATGGTCCCAACTCAGCGTAATGCTGGCATTAAAGTCAGCGCTGGTCTTCCGTTGGAACCATCAGGTGAAACCTCGGAAGGTTACACACACATAATTATTTGACACAAAACATGAGTAATAAACGAGAAAAAAAAGTGAAATGAGTTTCGCAAAAAGTTTTCCAAGCCCGTCCTTAAATGGCGGAAAGGGCAACAGTCCCTTAGCCTTACTTACATGACATGGAGCAAGCAGAGAAAACCGACATTACCTATTTTATCTATGGCAGCGCCTATCTATGATGATAACAATTATAATATAAATAATAACAACAAAGTTAGTTAGTAAACTATTATTAGAAATCGACCATGAAAATAATAAATCCAATACATTGACACCGACACCGTGCTTGACTTAGAGAAATACTTGATTTTTGAAGTAGGCAACAGTGGTAAGTTGATTTGTATTCACTATAAGGTCGTCCTGACTTGGGTGTTGATATGAAAACCCAGCATAATGCATGTTGCGTGCGACAACAGAAACTACATACATACATACATAACCTTCACGCCTTTATTCCCAGAGTGGGATAGGCAGAGCTACAGAAATACCAACAACTCCAAAAACTTGTTGATAACGGGTGCGTCCCACGAGATATAACTACATAATAACTATTTTCATCTTACTAACGTTTACGAGATATAATGAACGTTAGCTATAATAACAAAATCAATATTTTTATAAGGAATAACGGTCAAGTCATATAATATTCATTTTATATAATATTTTTTAATATAACACTCACAATGACTAATGACAGTTCGTATAACATACATGACATATAGCGATCATAATACATAATATCTTTTAGTATAAGGATTATAAGATCTAATATCGTATGCTATACTCAATGGGTGGGTACTGTAAGGAGCGGGTACAGTCGAGTTCATAGATATGTGTACCCTGGTAGTAGTCATTTTAATCGCTGTGACAATTCATATACTTATGGCAGTTTAAACATGACATAAAATAAATAGACAAGGTACTAAAGTGTACACATATTTATGAACTCGAGTCTACCAGAACGGTCTTGCTTGTAATTTGTTTTAATTAACCAGAAAATGCCACGAGCATGACGAATCAGGTCAGAACCGACTCGGTTAGGTTAGGTTAGAAGGCCTAGGCGGGAGCAAAGCTCCCGCCTAGGCCTTATAGGTTATTTTTTTTTCTGCCCAGAAAATTCAGACTGCTGCCAGTAAAGTTAGTAAGGTAAGGTTGATTGTTAATTAAGAAGGCCACTTAATACTGAAAATATAATTTAATTTCAAATAAATAACATATGCATGTTTTTATATTATACGTGTATTATGTTTTTTGATGTTAGATAATTTGATCAATATATCTTTTCAATCTTAGGTGTTATGAACGTTATACGTTTTAATAGTTATATAAATTGATATTATATATTAATAACGTTATACTTTATGGAAATAGATATTTTGAAATTATATCTTCCGTTCATTATATCCAGTGAACGTTATACTAAACGTGTTTATACAAAGTGAGCGTATATATTATGAGTGTTATATTATCAGTTCTTATATCTCGTATTACTTACCCGTTGATAACTCTGTAACCACAATTTGCAAAATTAGGCTAAGATGTTTAACAGTGTATAGTGACAGGTAGCAAGCCCATCGCCTAGCAGTACTACAAGCTTTTATTCCCTTAGTCGCCTCTTACGACTTCCACGGGAAGACATGGAGTGGCACAATTCTAAGCCGGCAACCACACGGCACAACACATTATTTTAATAATATCGTTTCCTAGAAGATATGAAAGTGTAAAATGTTTTATACAGGAAAATATATACAAATTGATAAATAAATAGATGTTTAGTATAAACGCAAATAAATAGAGCCACCGGAGTAAATAAATTTATGTAAAAGTACGTAAGAACGAAGTTTGATGCGTACAATTCTGAACTTTATGGTCTGTGACTATCTTAAACGACTAATTTTACTTCCCAGTTGTATGAACTATTGTTTGGTTTTATCTTAGATTTGTAATAACACGGTTCTGTCTGATTTTAATCAGTGTTCATTTAAAGTGTTGTTCTCAACAGTTTTCTTTTTTAATTAATATACTGCCGTGATCGCAGTCAATGATTATTATTTGAATAGTTTTGAAATGGTAGCAAAGTAAGTGAGGGATATTTTTACAATCGACGAGTAAATTTATCTGCAATTTAAAGTTTGTCCTTATCTATTTTCTCAAGTGTAAGAAAGAGAAAGGGCTAAATTTATCTATCAAATAGGCTTATAATATACAAGTACATTTCGGAATAGAGGCCACATAATCCGTATCGATATAAGCCTTTAGACAAACTATTTTTTACTCGCGTAATATAAACCTATAATATTGATATCGTTAATGGTATCAAAATACCACCTATTGCGTAGCCCCGGCTTGAAAACATTTCTGTGATGAGCGTTCAATACGAATTATTATTATTATTATTACGTCAACATTATTTAACAGCTTGTCTAGAGCCACAGTAGGCTTTAGCTGTACCCACTGTGAAAGCTGCGTTTTTTTATTTAAAAACCCTCAACTCAGTATAATTACTGTATGCGCATGGTGTTTGTTCATAAATGTTCAATTTAAGTCCCTTAATATTTGTTTCTGAATCTTGAAGGTTTTCTATGTATTTCTCTTTATAAGTATGTACAAGCCTTTTAGCTTAGTTTGGGACTAGGTGAATTTGTGTGTTGCGATGAGATTGCCTTCTAGTATTTATACATACATACATACAGGGGTAGGCAGAGACCACTTCTTTCCACTTGCTACGATCTTGACAAATTTCTTTCGCTTCTTCCACATTCATACATATTAATTTAATTTAATTTATATTTTATATTTATTTATTACGTACATGCAATATTATACCCTCGCCCCACTAACTCTAAAATTACGTATATTTAGGACGTAGAGTAGCTCCACTGACGGCTCGTGTATAAACTAGACCTCGATAATTTTCAAGGGGAGAGCAAGTTAGTGCAGACTGAAATATTGGCCCGATCACCGTGACGCTGCCAGATATTGATCACGAGCATTATAAAATGTATTAGATTATTTTAACATTTTGAGCTAGAAGACTCATCTATAGGCCACGACTCAAAACAAAACGTCAAAGTTTGGAACATCGGTCTAAAGTCGCTGTCAAGGGGAGAGCAAGTTAGTGCAGACTGAAATATTGGCCCGATCACCGTGACGCTGCCAGATATTGATCATGAGCATTATAAAATGTACAAGATTATTTTAACATTTTGAGCTAGAAGACTCATCTATAGGCCACTACTCAAAACAAAACGTCAAAGTTTGGAACATCGGTCTAAAGTCGCTGTCTCTCGGTTTTTTGCCTAGGAACTACATAAATAAAATTAATTAATATCAGGAGACTATGTCACACCAATTGACCTAGTCCCAAACTAAGCTCTAGGCTTGTTTGTACTATGGGTACTAGACAATGATATAAATACTTATATAGAGAAATATATACTTAAATACATCGAAAACATCCATGACTCAGGAAGAAATATTCGCGCTCATAACACAAATATCTGCCCTTACCGGAATTTGAACCCAGGACCTCTAGCTTCATAGGCAGGGTCACTACCAACTAGGCCAGCGCGTCGTCAGACCATGACATGACCTCATCCCGCCTTCCACTTTCTCCCATATGTCGTCCAGACGCCTTCAGGGCTTCCATTCACCATGTAGTCGAATTTCCAAAATTGTTCGAACGCAGCAGCGGTTTGCTGCGTCATTTCTTATTCTCATTGCCAAGGAGTGGAATGCTGTCCCTGTGTCTATATTCCCGGATTCATATAACCTTGGTGTTTCCAAGGCAAGAGTGAATAGACTTTTTTCTGGGTACGTGTGAACCACCCTTGACCTTGCCATCCTAAACTAATACTCAGTAAGTCGGATAAAACTCCTGTAGCAATATCAACCTTATTACTAAGAGAAGAGAAATAAAACTGCTTTGGATATTGATTTTGGGATGCTGCTTAGTTGCTTAGGAGAGCAGATGAGACAACATGACATTACTAGCATAGAAGTATTCCATCTTAGTCCTCAGGGTCCGCAGTATGTAGGCCGCACGGGAATATTAACACGTCAAAAATCTACCAGAGCTTCCCAAGACGAGACAACTGCTGAGAAGAAGCGCCGCACGAAATTCAGCAGCTGACTGCTCATGATTACAATTATGTTAATACTTAACCTAGCTTTGTATATCATGCGCAATTGAGCGAAAATTTGTTTAAACTTAGAATTATTACTAGAGCTAATATATTTAATTAAAAGGTGCAAGACATCCTTGTTCCCTTGATAAAATAAAACGTTAACTTTTTTTTATGGTTTAGAGAAGACAAACGAGCACACAGGCCACCTGATGGTAAGTGGAAACCGTGACCCATAGACATTCGCATTCACAAGACTGCAATGCAATCCTGAGACTGCAAATGCATTGCCAACCCTGAGGACTAAGATGGAATGGCTCTATGCTAGTCATTTCACCGGCTATCTTATCCCCAAACCAAAACACAACAATGCGAACACTGGCGGTAGGTTAAAAAATCATATTTTTAAAATCTACAGTTATCTGAGTTCCACACGAACACATGATTTGGTATCTGAACTTTGAAGTAGATAGGGATGTGGACTGAACACATACTAACACAACGAAGCTGTGCACCACAGACCCCAGTTCTAATTTAATCCTTCAATCCCAGGTATAAATAATGATCAACCGAGAAGCATAAAGTTTTCAGCGGCTTATTTAGCGTCTAGCGCTGTGTGTGTCCGTCCGTCCGAACTCCGGCCGATATATCTACATTAGAGCTGTCCTCCGTCCACAGCTAGACGTGTATGAAGATGTTTAACGGCTGGATGTGATATGGAGTATAATTTAAATGACGTCTTGGATTTTTCAGTTATTATATAGATGGTCAATTGCTGTCATACTTCCAAATATATTTATTGTGTATATGCTTCTTCCTTTATCACGCCATTTTCATAAATCCTGCGCTACCATTGTATCTTATTTACGTCACTCGTATTTATAACTTAATTACATGAATGAATTCGAATTACATGGAAAAAATTGGTCTTTGTTGAGTTCCATTTGTAACAATTGAAATTCCCCAATAACGGACTCTGTGTATGGCTTCCATTTATATACAAGAAAATAAATAATACCATATCCTGAATAATGTACAAAGGGGTTATTATGACAGAGCAATGCAGTTCATTACGTTGAGCGTAAAGGACAGAGCTATAGCAGTTATATAGCTCTGTCCTTTTCTCTCAGCGTAATAACCCCCCAGGTCTGAAAGAAAAAAATGTTAATTACATTGTGTTTCACTTTAATGTGTGTGACGACCATTTGGTTTCCTTAAAATCGTCACACTTTATTAACCTTTCTTTTACTTCGGCTTAAAATGTATCCAAATGAAAAATGTCCAAGCTTCAAAAATATCCCTAGAGGAGAATATATTAATTTTAATCTTTAGATATTGTTGACGTTTGTAGTTGACTTAAAACGAACGGCTATTACAAACAAATCACTATATACGTTAAACTGAATACAAAACTATTTTCTTTTTGCCTTTTTTCAGTCACCAAGGACGTGCCACTTCCATCGCTCCTAGCTCCCCGCTCCACACCCGTGGGACGTCAAAAATGAAGATTTAGTCCCTCGCCGCGTCATACATTAACCGGACTAATGAAAACACGCCGCCAGTGATGAAGCGGCCATCTTCGCTCGAGCTATTAAATATTTAGACCGAACTTAATACAACTGGTCATATATCCACGTGACCCTTGATATAGACATTGTACGTAGACATTTTTTTTTAATTTGAATTAATCACAGTCTACTACATTATATCCTCTACCATATTGCTAAGCAGCAGTTCCGGAGTGGAGATAAGACCAGTGAAATTACTAGCATAGAGTCGTAAATCTTGTCGTGTCTTGCCTCTGCATAGTAAGTCCCTTATTGAAGCAACGAACGGGACAGATGAAAATATGTTATCGGTTATAATTCGTTGTTTATTGTAAACCGTGTAAATGACATTGTCTCAATACATTTATTTTTCACTTGAGAAGTGAAAAAGTGCTCTTAAAATGTTACTTTACTCTCTGCATATCGGGACTAAAGCCCCTTATTAATATCTAGGGCTTAAAGTAAAATTAACATTGGAGACCCCTAAACATCGAATCACGGTGTTTTTGAATGGAGGATTATCGTCATTTTTAGTGATTGTGTATGGACAATTTTTAGGGCATGGAAATAACCTGAAAATTACAACTGACCAAAACTATGACAAGGACGATTTCATTTCGTGAGACACGATTAATGATTACGAATATTATTATTAGTGTTTAACGCAAGACCAAACAACCATAATGACACTCGAGCCACTTGCTCGCTCTCATCTCGTGTCATTATGGCTTGTTTTACTCCCTTGTTAAACAATCTACTATTCTTTATTTCTTTCAATCTTAGTCCTTGTTGGCAATACATTTTCAGTCTAAGGATTGCATTCTTGAGATCATAGTCATCGTAAGAATGCAAAATTTCTGTGGGCTTAGATTCCATCAGCCCATATTTCACCATTTTGACAATGACATTTTGGAGTACATTGCGCAACTTGTATGAATCCCAGTGCTGTCAAATGTTGTTAACTCTGCAATGTATACCGAATGGTCACCTGTGAACTATAGTTGTCAGAATGTTGAAATAGGAGGCAGGTCTGCTGTTGCCATAAGAAAAACTACTTGTGGGAGGACCTTGTGCAGGGTCCGTCCGGGTTGGTACCACCATCTTATCCATTAACCTACCTCCAAGCAGCAGTGTTCGCATTGTTGTGTTCTGGTTTGGGGATAAGACAGCCGGTGAAATGACTAGCATAGAGGCATTCCATCTTAGTCCTCAGGGTTGGCAACGCATTTGCAGTCTTTTGAATGCGAATGTCTATGGGTCACAGTTTCCACTTACCATCAGGTGGCCTGTGTGCTCGTTTGCCTTCCTTTGCCATAAAAAAATAAATACAAATCTGTCCAGCTCAAGTTTGCTTTGATCTATCTGTCCTATCTACAACATGCGTTTAGTCTATCTAAGAGTGTAAAAAAACAAACATTGACATTAACAATAAACCCATCAGATTAAAGACCTGATCAAAACGCATATAAAATAACCGTATTAAAACAAACATAAACTCACGCCTTCATTCCCAGAGTGGGGTAGGCAGAGTTAAAGAATTACCAACAAGTCCAACCGTATTAATTTATACAAATAAGACTATCGCCACCATCTTCAGTGGGATTGAACCATGGGCCCCATTGTCCCTCCCCCTCCCGCCACAAATCAGCCCGGACTATGAGCACTCACCCCCTCAACCATCCTCAAGCGTTATTACTAAGCATTTGAAATGATTAGGCAGATTTATGAATGGCTCGGATATTGCAGTGGACAGGCTTTAATATCTTTCATTGTTAATATTAGTTTGTTTTGGATTAAAAATGATTAGTGTGACGACAATATGGTAGGCAATTATGTTGACAATTTGTGGTATATAGTCATGCTAGAATCGTGTACAATATCATCATTTCGAATTGATCAAAAAGCGGAGTTTTCATAGTTTCGAATGCTTTGTTTTGAGAAGACTTTATTTTTAATATCACTTTTAAATCAAACTTAACCTAACCGGAAAAATGATACGAACAAATGTATTGTAGCGGAAAAAAATATATATCTGATTTTTAAGGTGTTCCCGTCCGAATCGCTATTATCTATTGCTACACAGCAGTGTCCGCATTGTTATGTTCTGGTGTGGAGATAAGACAACCGATGAAATGACTACGCACATAGGCATCTCTGTTCGTGCGGCCCACTAATGCGCAACAGAAGTATCCACCTAGGGCGACATATCATTGACCCACAAGAGATACAACTACTCACTGCCCAAAGCATCTGGAAATTCTTAGACGCAACGGGCCTGTGTAGTTAACTCTAAAACAAAGGGCTGCCACAAAAAATCAGCAATGGTCGAAGTGGCTCACAAGGCCCATCTCAACCCCCCCAATAATAAACGCACATAGGCATTTTTCTTACCGCCGTACTCTGTCATTTTAAAGAAAATGAACTCGTTCCTTTTTCAAATTTGTGTATGAAATATCGTCACTAAGGAACGACTTAATCGTCATTGAGTGGCGGCCGTTAGTTTTAAGGATGGGCAAAGCAGTCTTAGGATTGCCGTCATGAGATTACTGCAATCCTAAGTTATAACAGAACAGAACAAGTAATACCATGCCGTTGTGTCTTTTCTTTATAAGTATGAAACTAATGTTTGTATTTGGTTTTAATAATTATAACTATTTCCAACAGGATTTGTCTTTTATGCCAACAATTAGATACCTAATAACACTCTAAAGCAAGTTGTCGCAATGAGGATGCAAACAACTGAATACAGTAAAATAGAAAAAATATTTTCTCTCTCAAAAACTCACTTTTGAAAACGAATTATTGTAGTATTCTTGAAAAGTAAGAGGAAATAATGCTTTCCAATCAGTTAACATGTTGCAACATGCATTTCTTGATACTGTCTAGGTCAAACGACACACAAATTAAGAACATTATGCCACAATCCGACAAAACTGCACAATGTCTTCAATAAAGTGCCAACAAAAATGCGCCCGGAAACTACAAAAGATACAAAACTATACCAACCCAAACATCTTAACTTCCGAAAAACTCATTTGCTAAAAGCTTCTGCTAATTAGCTTAATTTTTAAAAACAAGCGCAACGTTAAGCATAATTTATATAAGACAATATTAGGAGAGAGAAATGAGCGGAGAGAATGCAATAACAATAAATAGCAATAAATAAAAGGATTCCGTCGCTGGTTGTATTGTATGATACTAATCCTTGCGGACCGGGTGCTAAGGAGAGGCTGCTATTTAAATATTTTATAATAACTGTTGCTTTATTAATGATTATGAATTTTGACCTGTTCTTCCACTCAGATCAACTAAAACGGGTTAACTATATCAAATTGAACAGAGTCGACGGAGCTCCTATTTCTGGTTAGTTTGGCCCTTCGGGCCTGCCGAAGAACTATTATTATTATTAGGGGGGGGGGGGGGGAGGGGGTTGAGGTGGGCCTTGTGAGCGCAAAGGCCCGTTGCGTCCAGGAATTTCCAGATGCTTTGGGCAGTGAGGAGTTGTATCTCTTGTGGGTCCATTATATTATTATGTCGCCCTAGGTAGATAGATGTCTGTCCAGTTTGCAGTGGCCAGTTAGGATCCTAGTCACTGCGCAAGACTTTTCTCTTTTGAGTTGTAAAATCTCTTTGGAGAGCTTGCTTTTGAACCCTTTAATTAGTGTTTTCGAGTGATTTTGTCCTTTTGTGGACTTCCACAGCTCGATCGCCCTAGATTTGTATAGGTCGTTTAGCAGGGAATAGGATTTGCGTTTTGTGATACCACAAAACGGCTCCGGGCCGACCAGGGGGTTGTCAGCACCGTTCCTAGCCAATTCATCTGCTATCTCGTTTCCATCAATGTTGGAGTGCCCTGGTATCCGTGCTGAAGAACTAACATAACCTAAACCTACCTCATATTTATGCTATGAGACTGGAAAAGCGATCTATTTGGTTGGTTCGATAGGAATAAATGGTTCCTCGGAGTTCCATTCTGTACAACTGGTTGGTCAAATTAGTTGATCGGAGTGGAAGACGCCATTTTGACAACACGTTTACTTAGTTGCTATTGTCTCTGCCTACGAAGCTAGCGCTCCTGGGTTCAAATACCGGTAAGGGCAGATATTTGAGTGAGGAGCGCGTGTATTTGTCTCTGATTCTAAGATGTTTTCTATGTATTTAAGTATGTATTTCTCCATACAAATAAGTTTATCGTTGTCTAGTACCCATAGTACAAGCCTAGAGCTGTGGTTGCGATCTGTATGGACCTTGCCAAGGACGACCTTTAATAATTAGAGTAATTAATAATGACTATTAAATTGATTTTGACTTTCTGTTAGAACTTGCATACAAGTATTATATTTAGATGCGTCGGAGGCAGGATACAGAGCTTTCCTTTGCCAAAATTAAAATATGTAACATTTTATTTTCATTCCTGACAAACCAACAAAATAAGTAGCCGTTAGAGATCCCTTTTAGGTATAAGCTTGCCGTATTACATCTTATTTCATAACGCTTCATTTCTCAATCATTTCTGTGACAAAGAGTTTACATACATACACATAAATGTAATTTTATGTGGTAAAATAAACGTAAAAGCACGGGGCTTTGTTTTGTCCTATACTTTAATTCATCGTGATTAAATTCTAAATATTAACAAATTCTACGTACGACTCTACACATTCATTGAACTCAAGAAACCACCACGAAACAATTATTTTCTTGCCCCACGTATTCTTACCATCTTCAAAATGATTTCCTCTCCACAGCTTCCTGTTCCGTAGAACTAATCCAAGGCAATGCCGACTGTTACGGCGATTACTTTAATTGGCTCAATCTCCATTCAAACCACCTCGCGGCCTGGGGGGGAGGGGGGTCACCAGATTTATGGCGAAAGGGTAAGGTTCTGATCCGTGTTTATGAAGGAAGGAAAAATGCTAGATTTGGGGGTAGTGGTTTCAAGTGTAGTTTAAAGGATTTCAAGTCTGGAGTTTGTATGTATTGTATTGAGTTTGTTAGGTTTTGACTTATTCGTTAGTTCAGAGCAAAGAAGTAAGCTATGGTGTTTTAAAAGGAAACCCATTTTTTTTAAATCAAAAATCAGAATTCATTTATTTGTCGGAATACAATAATGCACAGTCTTAGTTATAAAATTAAAGCACTTGTATTCAGCATGCAAGCAAGCGTACAAATATTGTAAATATTCTATTTCCAATATAAATTCTAGTCAATAATAATACAAATGTAAGCGTCTAAATATTCCTTGACACTGTAAAACATTTCTCCATTAGCCATTTTGTCAAGTTACGTTTAAACATTTTCCCCGACAACATACTTAATTCATCCGGTAAATGATTAAAAACTACAATGCTCATATTAAATATATTTCGTTTGTACATGTCGTGTCTATGCGATGGTTTTTGCTTTTCTGCTGTCGGAGGTGTCGTGTCTATGCGATGGTTTTTGCTTTTCTGCTGTCAAGTTTGTCACTGTGACTTTTATTCAATAAATGAAATGTTTCATACATGTTTATAATAATTTCAATTAGATTCATGCATATTTAACAGTACATATCCTTGCGACAGGGAGGTTTGTACAAAAGAGACATAACACGTACTCCTGTCTGCCTTTTAATGACTTGACTCCGTTTCATAAAATATTCTGGGTGGGAGTTGACGAACACATATAGGTACGTCTCATATGTACTGGGACGGTAGTGGTAAAATATTCAGTTTTCTAAATAGCGGGACATAGCCATCGTCTAACCGAGCATTACACATCAGTCCAGGGGTCGGACAAAAAGTGCGGATGACGTCAAACCACTTATAGGATGAATTCAAATAGTATTTTTTTGATTTTCATAATCAATTATTATTACCTGTGTGGTCACCGGGTCAGAATAGTGACACTCCATGTCTTCTCGTGGATGGCGTAAGAGGCGACCAAGGGAATAATAAAGGCTTCTAGTATTCTTAGGCGATGGGCTTGCAACCTGTCACTAATACAATGGTAAACATCTTAGCCTGATTGTGCAAAACGTGGTTACAGAATTATCAACAACTTATTTAAGAGTGCTTGGTAATTCTGTAGCTCTGCCTACCCCACTCTGGGAATAAAGGCGTGAGTTATGTATATATGTATGAATTAATAACAATTATCACTTATCATTTATCAACCTCTTTATTAAACGATATCGCCACTTGAAATGAGTAAGTACTTTTTTGACAGACACATTGTCAATCAGATGAACAACTTCGTTATTTTTTAGCTATTGTATCTTCACGATTATATTTAGGTAAAATTTATATGTACTAATGTATAAAAAACATCATCCTGTGTGCAAGAGTAGCTACGTCAATTTTACGTCATCCGCACTTTTTGTCCGACCCCTGCACATCACCCTTAGGTAATTCGAAATTTTATTTGTCCGAATTTTTATTTTTTCCGGAATATACGTTTTGCTGGAGCTATTGTAGATTAAATGTATAGTTAGGTTTGATCTTGCGATATCAAAAACTATTTTTTCTACAAAATATTACTTACCTTAATTTTAATAAATTCGTTTATAAACGTCACAGATTTGAGGTTTGTAAAGGTCTATTGTGTGTACCCCATCACAAATGTTTATTTTAAATAATAAATAATCGTGCTGCGTTGTACATTCATTGATGAACCACTATAGAACATTGTCGCATAAAAGTAACGATTAATTCCTGCGTGATTTCAATTTCGTCACTTGACTGGCGCTGTCATTATGACAACGTTCTATGGTGGATCAACATTTTAAGTCTGGGAAAAGATCAATCTGAGGTCAGTGTCTGTACTCAGATATCTTTGGAGACAATTACTTAACTGTTTTTTTTTCAAACTTTTGAATGGTGAATTTTCACTAATGAATGACTTGATTGTCATTCATAGTACCTATCTGAGGGGACTTTAGTTTCATACTAAGATACGCATATAGGTACGTAAATTTGCGATGTTATTTAAGATATTACGTTTACCTCTCTAGGCATTTCTTTAATGCAAATTAGGTTAAAAGTGCGGATGCCCGTTGTTTCTCATAATTTGTTTTGGTCATAATGTCACTGCTGTCATAATTATTGATTGTCATAATTTTTAAATCGCTGGAAGTGTGAATTTTTCTTTTTTTTTTTAAACTAACGTGTAAACAAGGTTATGTTAGGTTAGGTTTGATTTATAAAAATCCTCAAAAAGGACAGTTTTTTTAACAAATACAAAATCTTGATACACAAAATGACAAAAAATATATTTGATAAACGATATACACCCAAAAAGTGAAGTAAAATTTAAGTGCATGCTTATCCTTGAAGTTTTAAGGCACATTTTAATTAAACGAATTATACTACAATCACTGAAATAGGAAATTTAAACGAACCAAGCTTCGATAGCCGATAAACAAGTAACAAAAAGCTTAACAAATCAATTCTAAGCGCGACCTGACAGATTGGCTGACAATTATATCAAATCAAATTTAGATTAGTGCCAGCATCATCAGTCATCACGCTATCACGAAAGTAGCCACTAATTGGTTATGAATCGTGATGGCCCGCGGGACAAGGGAACATCTGTTGTGATATAACACGTTATGAACTTGAAAGTTGACGTAAGTGCTTTTAGATATGTACTTATCAGTTGGAATACAGCATGTTTGAGGAAAAGGCTTACGGTTCTAAAGAATGTAAGAAATTTTACTGTTAAAAAAAAGCTGCCAAGTGCGAGTCGGACTCGCCCATGAAGCGGGTTCCGTGGCAGCAAGTAACATAAGTGGATTTATGACTTAAGTTTGCATGGTAATCATATATTTTTTTTAGTTTTATCATTCTCTTATTTTAGAAGTTAGCATACGTTCTATCACTTTGGAAATGTCTCTTGCGCAAACTATTCAGTTTAGAAAAAATATATAGGTATTGGAAAACTCAGTATCATTTTTATATCCATAGAAACCACACAAGTATGGGTCTGATGAAAAAAAAAAATTGAGTGTCAGTTCTAAGTATGGGGAACCCCGAAGATGTATTGTTTTTTTTATATTTTTGTGTCAAATTCAAATTAATGCGGTTCACAGAATACATCTACTTACCAAGTTTCAACAGTATAGTTCTTATAGTTTCGGAAAAAAGTCGCTGTGACATTCGGACGGACAGACAGACATGACGAATCCATAAGGGTTCCGTTTTTTCCATTTGGCTACGGAACCCTACAAAAGGTTACAACAGTAAAATGTTTTGAGAGCTAACAGTGAAAGTGTCAATAAATAATTAGTATATTTCTTTGACAAACGTGCGTCCAAAGTTAAAATAAAACCGGAAAAAAATATTCACTATGCAAAAAGTTGTCATTTAAAAATAAAAATAATTCTGAACTGTGATTATTGTTTTTTTTTGTATGGCCAAATTAAAAATAGGTTTTCGTGTATCACCGCTACTTTGATATCGTTAAAGGTATCAATATATCACCCATCGTGTAACCATTACGGCAGTCATGGTGATAACAGCTCTGTAATGAAATGCCAATTACAGTTGTATAATGAAACTATATCGAGGGTTCACGGGCTATTTGTATTAAGCGACATTCTGGCCGATATTGAGTTATATACATATTTGGAATCGCCCGATTTTTCTGCGTCGTTTGAGCCCGGTTTCGTGGCGATCTGAGCACTTTTTTGTCGCTTGAAACATGAGTAAATTAAGGTCTAGTTTGAGTCTGATGTGATTGATGCGACACAAATTTTATTCATTTATAGAAAAGATGGACTTCATACCGACAAGATATTTCGTGATTTTGACTTAAGCGGTTTTTCCTGACATACACTACGTATTATAGGGCGTTTAAATCGTTATGCCTGCATCCTGAAATCCGTCCTTGATGTCGCTTCAAACATTAAGCCTGCACCTGAAATCCATCCTTGATGTCGCTTCAAACATTTAGCCTGTTTCTAAATAAAAGTGATTCGAGGTCATTTTGTATCAAGCAACCTTTATTTTTGGTAAAAACAACTTTAAAAAAATGACAAATGATTTTATAATCCTGCAAAATAATTTTGTTCTAGCCGCCAATCTTTATTATACACACAGTTTTACTGTCACTTCAAACAGTTTACTTTTAGTGCATCTACTTTATTATACTTCAGGTGCTTAAGCGGACTATCCTGATTCTATTTTAATATCGCGATAGTTGTTAATACTTTTAGCTTTACACAAGCACAACACCCTAGTATCGCTTAAACCCTTTTTCCTGAACCTAAAATGTTCAGTTTATGGCGCTTCAATCAATTAGCCTGTTTCTAAATAAAAGTAATTCGAGGTCATTTTGTATCAAGCAACCTTTATTTTTGGTAAAAACAACTTTAAAAAAATGACAACTAGGCTAAATTGCGCGGATTTAGATTAGGAAAATAACCTAGGCCACTTTTTTGTAAAAATATTGATACCTTTTTTGTTATGATTTTTTTTTCGAAAAATGAAACTTTGATACGCTCTCCTGTAAAGTTCCAAAAATGTCGCTTCATACAAATAGCCCGCGACCCCTCGATATTATATCGTCAATAAATTTTTAGAACAGTTTTAAAAATAATTGAGGCTTTAACTAAATATCACTCAGACTGACAAATAAAGTCTTCATTTGCTGCGGACGTTGCAAACTTTAACCGGTTAAAAATCAAATCAACTTCCGAAACTGACCTTCCACGGTTACTTTAAAGTTCACTTTCACATGCATAGCGTTTTTTTTCTCAGGTTGGTAGCACGCGTAATCCGCGGTACAAGTTCAAAATGTCGGACAATAAGTGACTCTTGCGCAAGAAGGAAAGTGAACGGCTGACCGGTGTCAGTGACCGCGTGCTGTGTCGTAGGTTCAATTTGCCGTGTTCTTGTAATTAGGGATGTTAGTATTCTGGACAGCGTAAGGTTTCTGCATTTCCTTATAGTTTAAAGACCAATTGCCTGTCAGAGTTGAGATTCAACACGTAAAACCTTATTGCTTTTGACGTGTTTCCGTATTGTCCACGTTATTATAGTTCTTATTTACCTCAAGCAATGGCGGCCGGGTGAGAAACAATACCATAACCCCCTTACTTATAAACGTGGAATAAGCTTGGAATAGTTTATGCCATGCTTTGTCACTTTCTGTCAGATGAAAATGTCACAATTACAGATATAGACAAAGCATGGCATAAACTATTCCAAGCTTATTCCATGTTTATAAGTAAGGGGGTAAAACGTCAAAGTGTTGGTTTTACCAAGTTAAGGAGAGGCTATGATCATATGGTCATGGAGCGCATCATGCTCGGTAGTTGCTACGCCCTTGCATGTAATTCCATCTATATACCTGTAATGTACATACATACATACATACTGTAGCGACCTAGCGACATCTAACGGAAACTTTTATGAACCAACTCGCAAGTGCCACCAACGTCAGACAGCGGAGCTAAGGGTTCTACATCGCGCTAACGAAGCATCGACAGTCGGTTGACACATATACCACTTCCAACTTCATCCCAACGGACTTCGGTCCCCAGGCATAACACCCGCCTGGAGAGAGATCTCTCTATGATCATCCTCCTACAATACCTTCACGCCTGTAATCCCAGAGTGGGGTAGGCAGAGCTACAGAATTACCTAAAACTTTAAAAACTTGTTGATAATTCTGTAACCACATTCTGCACAAATAGGCTAAGATGTTTACCAGCGTATTAGTGACAGGTTGCAAGCCCATCGCCTAAATAGTTCTTCAAGCCTTAATTCCCTTAGTTCGCCTCTTACGACATCCACGGAAAGACATGGATTGGCACTATTCTAACCCGGCAACCACACGGGACCTGTAATGTGACATGCAATAAACGAATTTAACTCTCAACTCTTATATGGCTTTTCGTGACAAAGTCCGAAACGAGATCATTCGCGGACGCACCAGGGTGGTGGATATAGGCCATCGCGTTGCCAACTTGAAATGGGCATGGGCAGGTCATATGTGATGCCGAAACGATGGGAGATGGAGCAAGCGCATTTGGAGTGGCAACCGCGCTCAAAGAGAGGAGTCGGCAGGCCACCAACAAGTTGGTCGGATCAGCTCAACCGCAGGCCCAATCTGGGGGAGATCCACCGCAAATCTGGCCCAGTGGAGGAAAATTGGAGAGGTGTATGCCCAACGGTGCGTGGGTGCATATGCACTGAAGAAAAAGATGATCATAATAACAACAAAGCCGTAGGTAATTTGTTTATTTGGAATCGGTTGCAACAGCCGACGGCTATTAATAAATAAATTATAAATATCTAGGGACAATCTCACATAAACTGACCTAGTCTTAAACTAAGCTCTAGGCTTGTACTATGAGTACTAGACAATAATAAACATACTTATATGAAGAAAATCATCCATATCTCAGAAACAAATATTCGTACTCATCCCACCAATAGCAGAAATCGAACCTGGGGTCCGCTAGCTTCGTAGGCAAGGTCACTACCAACTAACGCGTTACCGAAATTTCATAGACCTAGTTTTTCATAATAACTACAATATATTCAAAAATCGTGTAGCTAAATTTATATGGTTTTTTTTTTAAAGCTACGCGATTTTAGCGGTGCTTCACATTCCTGTTAAGAACGTAGTTTCTTAATAATTCAAAGTCGAAAACATTTAAAGCCAAATACGGATACAGGATCCCAAATCTAGACATGTAATTCCCCATTTCCGGTTGAAGTCCGACATAATGAATACTTTTACTTTAAGAGTGAATCATCGGCCATAATTGACGCGGCGCGGACGGGTTTCATCATTTCATCGTTTGTGGAGAACGTATAGAAGTGTAATATGGGGTGAGGTGGCGCCACTGTCTAAGCGAGTATATAAAATATTTATTTAGTAAATTAAACGAGAAGAAGTAGGCGGAGAAGCGGGTAAATGATTGTACGCGCATGTTGTCGCTGGCATGCGCTATTTTACTTTATTTCCTGAAGATCTTTAGATGAGGACCATGTCTGACAGTTTGTTTATATTTAATAGGTTATACTTTGCACCGGCGATCGTGAAGGTCACCGAAATAGTTTTATACAGATCAATCAATTCCGAATTGCTGCCACTATCTTATCTTATAGATCGTATGGTTGCCGGCTTAGAATTGTGCCACTCCATGTCTTCCCGTGGAAGTCGTAAAAGGCGACTAAAGGAATAAAGGCTTGTAGTACTGTTAGGCAATGGACTTGCTACCTGTCACTAATATACACTGTAAAACATCTTGGCCTAATTGTGCAAATTGTGGTTACAGAGTTATCAACAAGTTTTTAGTTGTTTGGTAATTCCGTAGCTCTGCCTACCCCACTCTGGGAATGAAGGCGTATAACCTGCCCTCAATCAGCAGTGTTCTCTTCAACTAGTAAAGGTTGGCTACTAACTTCTGGAACTGTTGTCTGTCCTTAGCGAGTCGAAACCATTCAGATGCGCTCGCTATTCTAGTCCACTCTCGGATGTTGCGGAGCCACGACTTTTGTGTTCACACTGTGGTTTCCCGGTGTGCTGTCTTGCTGTCTTGACATTGGAATATAGCCTGTCTACTCGTTTTCCTTTCTCATATCTTTTTGTTCAGTAATTATGATTCAGAATAAAGACATAGCTTTCTCGCTATAAATGGGACCCCAAGTTTACGCAAATCAAACAACGATACAGATTTCGCGTACCATCGACAACCAGTTGATTATCATCTCAACTTTTTGTTAAAAAAACACTTGAAGATCTGCGTTTTTTGTTATGTAATACATAAAAGCAATTAGATCAGACCCAAGTCCGTTTGTGTATCATTGAATTGTGAACCTAAATTAGAAGGAATAAGATCTAATGTCCCAAGCAGTTGGGTTGTAATTTATATCTGTTTGAAGTTTAACGTACAATTAAAAGAGTTTTAGGGAATTTATAGTTTCAACATTGACTTGTATTGTTTAATTTTCGACGTTTTACATGTTTATAAAATAGTCTCATATGGTTTAATGCCTTGTTATGTAGTTTAAGAGGTAAAACAAATATGTGGCTAAGAGTCAAGTCTTGATTAAAATATTAGGAGCCTTACTAATGTGTCCCATAATAATTTTAACTGCGTAAGTTTGTGAGCTTGTATGTCTGTCAATCTTGCAGGAAAGGGGTACTGGCTCATGAAGTTATTTAGTAACTTTCAAAAGCATGAAATTTGTCATAAAATTCACAAACTAGCCAATAGAAATAATAAAAAAGACTTTGCCGTCAAGTAATTTGTTAACAGAAAAAAATGGGAAAGTATACAGGCAAAGTTAACGATTGTTTATTTATGTCAATATCATTTTAATCTTGTAGAAAAAGTTATGTATGCAACTCTTAAGGAACTCGTGCCTGTAATGCACTCGCACCTTAAGAAGCTTCATTGTGTACCAGTTTCATAAATAACTATTAACATACGTATTTTCTTTATAAGTTTTTACATCATTGTCTAGTACAAGCCTAGAGCTTAGTTTGAGACTAGTTTAATACATACAATACAAACATACATTAAATCACGCCTGTTTCCCAGAGGGGTAGGCAGAGACCACTTCTTTCCACTTGCTACGATCTTGACAAATTTTGAATAGTTTAATATGTCTCCGTATTTTTTATTTAACAGACAATAAATCGTATTGTCACCGTAAAACCTTGTCATAACAGTAAAATATTATATCACATCCTTAAAACATGGAATCAATCACAATGACAAGGTTCTAAGGTTACTTAACGATTATAGACAGTAAGCGCGACTGTCTTATACCAATCCATAAAATTATTTCAATACAATAAAGTAATTATGCGTGTGCGCATTGCATGTTTATTAACTAAGTTACAATAGGAATCGTCAATTTTATTACTTGTCTCCTTTTAATAAAGTTCAAATTTAAATTCAGTTTATTTTGGACTTATTTCCTTCTGTCGAGTGGTAAGGCAGGTTAGCATGTCAAAGACTGCTATAGGGCAGTTAAAGCTCTCGAATATTCATTAATATTAACGACTAGCTACCTTTAATATTGTATGTATGTATGTAAACACTTTATATTACAAAAGAAACCAGAACAATACAATTGATATAAAAGATGTTCAAAGGCGAACTTATCCGCTAACCCTTGAGATATTGTGAAAAGTAAAAGGTTCTGCATCGAGTGAGCTAGCAAGTGTATAAATTTATTTGGCAGAACATATGCCGTGCCGTGTGGTTGCCGGGTTAGAATAGTGCCACTCTATGTCTTCTCGTGGATGTCGTAAGAGGCGAATAAGGGAATAAAGGCTTATAGTACTGTTAGGCGATGGGCTTGCCACCTGTCACTAATACACTGGGAAACATCTTAGCCTACTTGTGCAAAATGTGGTTACAGAATTATCAAGAAGTTTTAAGACTTGTTGGTAATTCTTTACCCCACTCTTGGAATGATGGCGTGAGTTTATGTATGTATGTATGTATAAATAAAAAAAATACCAATGAAAACTTAAAAAATATAGATACCGGTTGCGTAGATTTTAAAAATAAATAAAGAAAACCGGAAGTGCGAGTTAAACTGGCATGGAGAGGGTTCCGTACTTATTGAGAAATTTTAAATGTTACTTAAAATATCATAGACTTTTTTTAGGTTTTCCTGTAATGTTTTGGAAAAAACCTATTATTTTCTATTTTATTTAGGCTCAGTAGTTTTGGATAGAAGGGGTGGGAATGGAAAAATTACATTTTGACATCGTTAACGGTATCAGAATCTCACTCATAGTGTAACCAAAGAGTTGTCACGGTGATAACAGTTCTATAATGCGCGTTGCCATGCTAATAACAGTTTTATAACGAAACCATATACCATCAATGTAGATGTCAGTAGTAAACAAGGTACTTTAGTGCCCGTAGTTAAGGACTAGGTGAATTTGTGTGAGATTTTCCTCTGATATCGATAAGCCTATTGATCGTAAAAAAACAATAAATATGGCTACGAATATGAAATCGCATAGAAATCAATATACACTAAACTAGCTACGTATACTTAGAAACTATTCACTTTTACCTATCATAACAATTCTCAGTAATACATATAACTTTATGAATGATATGATAATTCGAATGGAGATATAAAACGATTACAGCCTCAATTTGAATTCTAATGCATCAAGGAACACTGATGCTGTTACAAATATGCTTGATTGCGCAATGCACCGTGAGAAATGCTTAACATAATGACGTAATGCTTACTCCTTTATTAAGATGAAATTTAATAGTGGTAACTAAGACCTTGTCCTGGAACCTACTGCTTAGCAGCAGTGTCCACATCTTTGTATTCCGGTGTGGGTTTTTTTTATGGCTAAGGACGGCAACCTGATGGTAAGTGGAAACTGTGACCCATAGACATTCGCATTCACAAGACCGCAAATGCACTGCCAACCCTGAGGACTAAGATGGAATGCCTCTATGCTAGTCATTTCACCGGCTGTCTTATCCCCAAACGGGAACACAACAATGTAAACACTGCTGCTTGGCGGTAGGTTAATGGATAATATGGCGGTACCAACCCGGACGGACCCTGCACAAGGTCCTCCCACAAGTAAATAAGACAAATGGATAATATAATATGGATGTAATGGATAAGACAAATGGTCCAATGACTAGCTATTTTTTCTTAGTCTTCGAGTCTTAGGATTGCAGTATTTAGAATATGATTGTCTATGGTTCTCTGATATAACGTACCATCTGTGTACTCCTGTGCCATTTATTTATTTATTTAAGCACTGTTTTTACCACACCTTCGTCAGACCGGTAGTTATGATTTTCGAGTGGTTGTAACGTATGTAGGATAAAGACACCAGTGCGTGGTCAGTCAGAGACCTGTAGTCGGCCTCTGCCTATACTTTGTATGAGTGGAAAGAGTAGGAAAGATTTCGCACTCATATAAGGTCGACTACTAGTCTCTGCATCTTAAAAGGCTTGATAAATTTTAACATATGAGGTTTCGATAGTTTCATCTTGGTTGTGGAAGTGAGATAGGCTATAAGGGGGGGTTATTTTTTTTTAAATATATTTATGTAGACCACAGTACCATAGCCCGAAGAATAGCTAAACTTAAGTGGCAGTGGGCGGGGCACATCGCTCGCCGGACTGATGGCCGATGGGGTTAGAAGGTTCTTGAGCGGTGTCCCCGGACCGGGAGACGAGCTGTAGGTAGGCCTCCAACAAGATAGAGTGACGACCTTGTAAGGATCGCGGGAACACGGTGGTAGCGAAAAGCACAAGACCGTTCTGAATGGAGAGACCAGAGTATAAAAATGCAGTAAGGTTTTCAAAGCTCGACCTTTATTAGACTTGTAATGTTTCATATATTTAGCTGGTTTTTTTTTTTTTTCTTTAAACACTATTTGACCTTATGAAGCGCAAATCACATACTTTTTCAATACTAAATCATTATCGTCTTTATACGTATTGAAGTAAGTTTAAAATTATTAACACGCATGCTCAGGAGACGCATGAAGGAAAGCCAACGAAAGCAAAACCGTTATTCACTTAACCAGATTGGCAACAAACAAAGAGCTGTCAATTTTTTTAAGGCTTTAGGCTATGGTAACGCTTATAGATCCGTAAAGTCCAGAGAACTGACATAACAGTTGTATTTTTTTTTAAATAACTATTTGAATGAAAAATATGCATGTGTGTATGTATGAAAACTTTTTATTGAAAAAATGAACGAATGTACAAAAGCGAACTCATCTTTAAATGGGATCTCTTCCAGTTAACCCTGAAGTAGATGAGAAATATTCACTCTTCTCAAAAACATTACTAACCTAACCAATTGTAGGGTTGTACGTTATTTTACAGACTGAAGTTGTTTAGAATTTCATTTCATAGAAATTTTTTCTCGTATTATCATTTCATAGAATAATCAATATGTAGAATAATTACTTTGAAGATATTTAAATCATCGTTTTTTATTTCAAATAAAATTTAATGTTTCTTTTTTCATATCATAGAATAGCAAATTAAATATTATTAATTCTCATGTTATTTAGTTCATATATGACTTAATAACAATAAAATCATGTTATACAGTAGGTAGTTACCTATAAAAGTTTATTCAACGGATGTAAAAAAAATAACCTCGAAGGCTAAGGCGGGAGCTTGCTTCGCTTCGCTCCCGCCATAGCCTTCTAACCTAACCTATTCGAGTCGGTTCAGGGTAATGATTCTCTCAACAACGTCGGTCGAACGGACAAATAATACCATATTATTTATCATATTACCCTTATACTAAAAGATAATAATGTATTATATTGTATTGCTTTTGTTATTATTGGTGTACCCTTATTATGCAGACAGTAATTTCGGTTTGTTTCACAAAAAATAATCACGAAACATATAGTTTCCCACGTGTTTTTATACTACTTTTATTGAAAAAAATATACATTGTCCAAGCAATATTCTTTAAAAAATAACTATATTATTTGATAAGTTTGATAAATGAAAAAAATAAATTATAAAATTCATTGAATTGATTTTCTGTGGAATATGTTTCATTCAAGTAAACAGTTTTAGAAAAAAAAAAATCGAAGCAAAAATACAAGAACCAAATAGTATATGAAACATTTTCTATGAAATAATATTCTGAGAAATTTCAGTCTGTAAAATAAGGGGACACCCAATTGTAGACTTGTTGCCATTGGTAATTTTGTGAAATAAGTATTTAACATCAAGGGCCTGTTTCACAATCGACAAGTAAAATTATGTGCCATTTAAAGTTGGTTCTCTCCTTGTCTATTTTAAAGTACAAGAAAGAGAAAGGGTTAAATTGTGAAACATTGTAAGAGAAGCAAGTATCCACTTTTTCCACTTATTACATTGTAAAAAGGTCCAAAAGTGCATTCACTTTTTGTAGTCGCTACTTAGTTATTAAATGCGTTCTTTACTCGTTAGCTCATAGAAATATAGGCAGTAAAATAATTTAACTGCGGGAAATCATAAGTGCGAGCATTTACTAACAAGAAAAGGTGAGTTATGGCGGCAGTAACGGGAGCGATGATGCGCGTGCGCATTTAATATGAAACTTATGTAACGTCGAGGTGACTTACATGGGTAAAATGATACGAAGCACTGCAATTTGATAAGTTATAGCACATACCCTAGACGATGTAAAAAGTAAATAATACTCGATTCTAAACTTAAATGCTTAAAAATTTTGAATGGTAAAGTTAATACAGTCAGCGTCAAAAGTAACTGGTCACTTCAAGCTACTTTTGTACTTTATCGCTTTAACACATTAGACAATCTTGTTTGACATTGCTTATGTGACAGTAAAGCGACAAGGTATTTAAGTGATCAGTTTCTTTTGACGCTGACTGTACATACATCTTAGCCAAATTGTGGTCACAGAGTTATCAACAAGTTTTTAGAGTTGTTGGTAATTCTGTAGCTCTGCCTACCCCACTCTGGGAATGAAGGCGTGAAGGTATGTGTGTATGTAAGTTAATATTGTTTGTCATAGTGATGGTATTTTGACACAATGTAACCAAAAATATACCGTCATGCTAATAAAATCACCTGTTTCAGCATTACGAATAATACCAGAAACTCGGTGTCCAATCAGAACATTTCTATATTTTAGTCCTCTTTTGAACCTGAGACTAGCTCATAAATATCCGAACTCTGACAAATTTTAGATTTTTTTAGGGAAATCAATTTCAGATTTTAGGTATTTTTAGGATTCCTCACACCTCAAAACAAAAATTTTAACCCTTATAGGATCGCCTTGTTGTCCGTCTATCTGTCTTTCAAGACCATTTATCTCCAAAACGCGTAAAGGTATCGAGATAAAATTAAAAGCATATACTCAAGTTTACAGTCCCTTGAAGCTGTGAAAAAATCAAATTTATAAGTTAACGTAAAAAAAGATACGGCCGTTTATGCAGCAAAAAACGTTTATTTCGACACTGTCAAAGGAATCAAAGTTATATTAGTATTTTCCGTTGACCTAGAACTATGAAATTTGGCAAGTAATATCGTCTTATACTACCAATATAGGGAAAAATCGGAAAACTATACATTTTTAATTACATCACAAAAAAATTGGTTCTTTATGCAAGGAACGGCGTCCAAATTTTGAATTGAATTGACTGTGTCATGTGCGGAGCCCTCCGTGGGCGAGTCCGTCTCGCACTTGTCCGGTTTTTTTTATTTTATCATCACCACTTATAGCAGTTTACGATATGACTCTTTGCGGAGATCTCTTCACCGAAACCCTTTCGGACTTTCGTTTCGTCAAATACACTCAGGGACAAAAAAAACGGAACAGAGCGCGTTTTTATACTAAAGAGGATATTTCGAAGCCTTGGTTCCTCGCCAGGGGAGGCTTTTAGTGAAATCTGATGATGGATACCCCGAGCATCGATACAGGACTTCCAGGTGCCTAGGATACCCAAGTGATTGAATCTGCGGCTAACGCCGGAATTGATCATGTTCAGAAAAACATCTAAAATGGCAATAAAATGTAAGAAAATCCAAATGCTGACCCAAACTCTCTCGCTGTGGTGTTAACTGATTGTGTGATAAGGTAGGTATCTGAAGAACATTTGACCTCCTCTATTGAACCTCGGAGTATCCACCATTAAATTTCACTCAAAACTACCCCTGACCAGGAACCAAGGCTTCGAAATAGCCTCGTTTGTATGAAAAACGCACTCCGACCCGTTTTTTTTGTCCCTGAGTGTAGTTTTTGCCAAACAGATTCATTTCCCAAATATATCATTTGACCAAACTGCTTTTTTTCCGAAACTGTAAATATTTCTGGATTTATTTCAGGGCCTTCGTGTTAAATTCTATAGGTTAGGTTAGGTTAGTTTTATAACAATCCTGAAATATTTACAGTTTTGGGAAAAAGCGTTTATCCAAATGATATCTTTGGGAAATGAATCAGTTTGGCAATAATTTTTGACGAAACGAAGGGAGGGGAATTTTCACCTAGGGAAGGGCACCCTGTATTATGTTCATAGACAATAACATATTATTTTGAGAACGCTGAAACATGCCATCTATTTACTTAGTACCATCCTTGTCAAACCAAAACCTTGGAGGCTCCATACTTCCGTATGCGCATTGCTAACGTAGTTTTTCTCAACTTGTTTAAAACAAACAATAGCAGACGACCTTGAAATTTTTCCAGCCAACCTAATCGCCATATATTACTTACCATATTAAATTTGATATAAAATACTTTTTATCGAATAAACAGCTGGATGAAGCTCGTCTCCTATTCGGATCTTAGATCATTACTTAATACCATCTTCGTCAAAGTTAACCAAAACCTTGGAGGCTCCACTTGCGTATGCGCATTACTAACGTAGATTTTCTCAGCTAGTTCAAAACAAACAATAGCAGATGACCTTCCATACAATTCTGTGTACTGTTGGAACCAAACAGAGGTCAGTAGGCGAACATACGAAATTGGATCTATTCTTTGCGATGTTTGATACTGGATGTTTGGTGTTTTAGTTTAAAGTCAAAAGTTTTAGTACACAATTTACATACATCGTTATCACGGGAACAAAAACGATTTGACAGTAGTTAAAGATTATGCTAAATAGGCAATAACAAAAGTGACACTCGTATCGAGAAATGTTTATACCTACGAGTTAAAAATGTACAAATTTTCTTTCAAATATCTTACCTCCGTACTAGACTTGATCAGTAGTACATAATTATTTAAAGAGATTAGCTTCGCAATCCCGACGTCAACTTCAACGTCACTTTTACTGCTACTTTAGACATTTGTCATTCTAGATTTATTTGATAATGTACAAAAATATACAAAAATATATATGTGTTGAAGAAGCGAAAGAAATTTGTCAAGATCGTAGCAAGTGGAAAGAAGTGGTCTCTGCCTACCCCTCTGGGAAACAGGCGTGATTTAATGTATGTATGTATGGAAAACATATATTTAAAAAGGAAAATCCTAGTTTTTGAGACCAAATACTGGATAAGTCTTCTTTTTTTTTAAATTAATGTTGTCATGTTGACTTCTAGGTAAGCGTTTACTCAGTGTAAGACAAGTATGATTGACTGTTTCCAGCGAAAACTTCATGCTAAATATGAAGAACTTCTTAGAGGCTTAGAATGTGTAGGCAGAATATTCCATCATACCTTCATATCTTCACGCCTGTAATCCCAGAGTGGGCTAGGCAGAACTAAAGAATTACAACTTTAAAAAGTTGTTGATAATTCAGTAAACACAATTTGCACAAATAGGCTAAGATGTTTAACTGTGTATATTAGTGACAGGTAGCAAGCCCATCGCCTAACAGTACTACAAGCCTATATTCCCTTAGTCGCCTCTTACGACCTCCACGGGAAGACATGCCGTAATATGGTTCTTTAATAGATTTGTTTTTGCTCCCGCGATAACGACGTATGACAATATTAATGTATGTAATGAATAGTCACTATGGCCAGTCTAACAATTTTAATAATAGTTTTGAGTGTGCTAAAGCAGCTACAGGATGTAGGTATTTCACATAACTTATAGTCTAGATGATTCAGAGGATCAGATGTTATATTAAAGTTGTTTTACTTATTTTAGTCTACGTCTCATTTTTAAGTATTCAATTGACATTGAACTCTACTTAGTAACAAAAACTTATTTGTAAATGATAATTATCCTAATTATTTGGTTTCTCATGTTTCTCATGTTTGCCTAACACTCGAGGTCTTTGCCAGCGCGATGAAGCACTTCTCCGTACTTTCGACTTAGAGAAAGTACCGTCGCTTGATTTCAATAAATATGGTGTTTTGATAATACTCGTCAATTGAAAATATCAAGTGATCATGACTATGATAATTTGGCTACCCAAATACAGGGCGAGTAATTTAACTGGGAAGCGAATTATTAAACTATAAAAGTTCTTAGTAAACAAGGCCTCGAATTTTGTAAAAGTTAAAAAACAAAAATAACTGGAAATCGATTGAAACATCTTCCAATTGAAAAATCAAGGGCTTCTTAGTGATTTTAGTAATAAAACGATAATTCGGTTACCGGTTCAAAGACATATTTTTTTTAAACTTTAAATGCAGTTTTCTAATTCCCCATACTTACCCATGTTGATTGCACAGCTCACCCTGTATATTTTATCTGCCAATATTATAATTGATTCGGGTTACCATGTAATTTACTAGTATTAAAAGTAGATATTTAATTTTGTATGTTTAGCTCGTTTGCAGTATATGTGATAACAATAACTTTTATTATGCAACGGCATCATAATAATTTTATATGGTTTTGTAAATAATAAATGTTCTATTATATATGTGTCAAACATCATTAGATGGGAAAGTGTAGTTAAAATGTTTAGCGTAACCGCAGAGATGCTGTGCCGTCGATATGAAGAGCTGACTCACTGACTCTGTAGGTTAGCTTACTTTTAAATATCACATATCAGGCGACTATGTCACACTAATTGACATAGCCCCAAACTAAGCTCTAGGCTTGTAGGAAATATGACCCAGGAACAAATATTAGCGCTCATCACACGAATATTTTCCCTTACTGGGATTTAAACCCAGGACCGCCAGGGGTCACTACCAACTAGGCCAGCGCGTCGTTAGAGTCGTCGTTTTTTTAAAACATATTTCATATTCTTCTTGGAGAAGCTGCTATTACTGCTTATAGAAATCTTTTGATAGCATTTAATAAAATCCCAGCGGTAAGGAATCCATGATGCAATGAGGAATACAGCATACCACATAACTACATATTAACCTACATTCTCAGATAAAGAGGACCATCTCTTGCAGACGGGTGGGAAAAACAAGTTTAAAATGACTATGCAACCAAGATAACTGTTTTAAAGATAAAAACACATTTTTTATGGCATCTCCAGGCAAACGAGCACACAGACCACCTGATGGTAAGTGAAAACTGTGACCCATAGACATTCGCATTCACAAAACGTCATATGCACTGCCCAGAGGACTAAGATGGAATGCGTCTATGCTAGTCATTTCACCGGCTGTCGTATCCCCAAACCGGAAAACTGCTGCTTGGCGGTAGGTTAATGGATAAGATGGTAGTACCAACCCGGATGGACCCTGCACAAGGTCCTCCCACAAGTGATAGTAGTAACAGTGGTGCATCTTGGCACGGGCCTCAGTTATTATATCTCGTATTACTTACCCGTACAAAACTAACATGGAATTTACATTAAATAATAAATATAGAATGTCGGACGGTATATCTATAGATCAAATAAAAAAATAAAAAAATATCAGGGGACAATGTCACACCAATTGACCTAGTCCCAAACTAAGCTCTAGGCTTGTACTATGGGTACTAGACAACGATATAAATACTTATATAGAGAAATATATACTTAAATACATAGAAAACATCCATGACTCAGAAACAAATATTCGCGCTCATCACACAAATACCTGCCGTTTTTTTTTTTTTTTATGGTATAGGAGGCAAACGAGCAGACGGATCGCCTGATGGAAAGCGATTACCGTCACCCATAGACACCTGCAGCACCAGAGGAGTCACATGATAATTACAACTATTACATTCACAACTAGGCCAGTGCGTCGTCAGATATGTTACAACTATGAGGAAGACGCTTTACATGAGCTTTTTACCTTTAACGAGCGTAACAAGATGGACAAATTGTCATTACGCCTAGAGGTGAGAGAAAAAATGATGGTCGCTATACAACTCTAATAGAGTAGCCGTCATGCCTAATTAACGCAAGTTAGGAGCGCTAAGCGATATAAAGGTATAAAATGGTAGGATGTATTTATTAGTTCTCTGCATACTGTTCAAAGAAGGAAGGAAACAATAGTTTAAAATTTTCCCTACAATATGATAATTATTAGTTAATTTATTATTCATATATGAAATTGTACTTATTCTAAAAAAAATTACGACTTAATAGACAACATTACGTTAGTCTAGTCCATTTAAAAAAGTAAAGTAATGACATCTAACGACTGACGTAGTGTCTGTGTAGACATACCCTTATAGTTTATGACTATTCCGTCAGGTTTGCTTGTGCGTTTTGGTTCTCCTTTATCTAAAATAGGTATTAGATTTCTATAACCAGTTTGGCAATAATAACGGATGCTGATACTGGACTGGACGAAGGATAAGTATCCATCTGTTAATGTCATTTTCAAAATTATGACATTCGTGTTTTCATCGTGAAAAATACTATGGCGTTATATCCATTCGACCGAAGTATCGGACGAAATGAGGTTACTTTTTTCACTTTGTTTTATTTTTTATAATAAAAAAAAAAAAAATCAATTATTATTTAGCGGGTATTTAGGGGGATAAAAGCAAGTTTCCAAGATTGGTATTTAACATGATAAAACAAATAACGCTAACTAAAGCGAGACGCTTAATTCTTATATAGTGAATGACTCCTTACTGAGCAAGTTAAAGGTTTTGGTTAAAACACAAAATGTCTCATAACTTGCACCTAATCGAGCGCATAATGGGAAGTGCGCGTACGCTGATCGATCGCTCACCTCACATAGAGAATGAAAATTATAGAATTGTAAATATTTTTAATATTGTAAACACTTTATTAAGGGTTTTATTTTTAAGCTTTTTTAGTATCTTAAACTGAATCCAGAAAAAAAAACTCTTTTTGTATCAAAGGAAAAATTTACAGATTTGTTAAAGGTTTGGCTGAGCAGCGTTTGGGAAGCTTCGCAGCATCTTTTCGTCCAAATTACCGCAGTGTTTGAAGTCAAAAGTCTTTGACCAGAGTGTGTTGCCAGAGATGACTTACGGATCTGAGACGTGGGCGGTAACAATGGGCCTCATAAGGAAGCTCAAAGTCACTCAGATGGCTATGGAGAGGGCTAGTATGATTGGGGTTCCTCTGCGTGATAGAATCAGAAATAATGATATCCGTAGTAGAACTAAGGTTACTGACATAGCCCGAAGAATAGCTAAACTTAAGTGGCAGTGCGTGACTGATGGCCGATGGGGTCAGAAGGTTCTTGAGTGGCGTCCGCGGACCGGGAGACGAGCTGTAGGTAGGCCTCCAACAAGATGGAGTGACGACCTAGTGGATGCGAAAAGCACAAGACCGGTCTGAGTGGAGATGCTTGGGGGAGGCTTACGTCCAGCAGTGGACGTCTTTCGGCTGACATGATGATGATGAAAGGTTTCTAAATAATTGAGCAAGTACCTACTTAAATGCTCAATGTCGCGTAGTAATTAGTTAATTGAAACCCAAAACCAATTAAGAATTGTCTCTACGAAACTACTGCAAAACAGTAAAAATCTTCAAATTATTATTTGTAATGTAGATCTTTTAAAAAAAACAAAATCCTAACGAGTAGAATAAGCATTTATTACAAGCTCAGATAACGTACCTATGTCCTTTTTCACTAGTTTTTTTTTTTTTTAATTTAGTTACTTTTTATTTTCATTCAATTCTAAGAGTTACCAACTCTGTGTCAACTTCAGGAAACGCGCCTGCGCCTACGACTAATGTCAGATGTCATTCGTATGAACGATCGTTATTTTGCGCTTGCGCATATCCGACTTTAACACAGCTTTTACGCTTACCATCGTCGTGACTTTGTCCTAGTTACTTATTTCTAAAATAATATTTTGTGAACCCTATCATAGGATATTTTTTATAATTCTTCATCGATTTTGTGTAGCCGGACACCTCAAATTAAAAAAAAAAAAGGACGCCTACATACACGACGTTAGCATAAATACTTTGAAATACCTCGTCTTTGCATAGCGATCACATTTTCCACACAAAGATTTCGAACTACCGTCGATACGAGGGATTCCAACATTTTTAAACGCTATATCTGACCTCTACCTCTCTCTGACTTTTTGAAGTTGTAATTCTGTAGCTCTGCCTACCCCACTCTCTGGGATTACAGGCGATGTATGTATGTATATCTGACCTCCATGGCAAAATTCGAACATTTTTTAATACTGGCTGTTATAAAAAAAAAATGTTCGCTTGTCTTTTATTTTTGGCGGGTTTAAAATGTCATCTTGCTGCAAGAATGGATTTTCGGCGTCGTTTAACGCAACAACAGTGCTTAGATCAATTAACTTCAACTTTTGGTGATGCAGCTCCATGGAAAACCACTGCGTATCACTGGTTTAGTGAGTTCAATCGTGGACGTAGTATGCTCACGGACGAAGTTAAAAATGATCGCCCGAAATCGGTCGTTGTACCACAAAATATTGAAGCTGGGCGTAACAGTACGTTTTGAAGCTACCTCAGTATGCAAAAGTGCATCGATCATCACGGAGAATATTCCGAAAAACAAAAAAAAATAATTGTCATTTTCGTTTGTTTCTTTTTTCTATTCCGGTTACATTAGTAGCAGCCCTCGTAGTAATAGTTTTACAACTCAGAATTACCTATCCGGTGACATTTCGTTTGTCTTCAAAGGTCATATAGGTCAATTAGCTAACCCTCCTTTAAGGTAAGTCCTAAAATACCTTCAAACAGCAGCGGTTCAAAAAAGGACTTGCCTATTACCAAACAAACATCGTGCATAAATATGTGCAAACTTTCGTATGCGATATTAGTAAAGCCTATAGAAATCTGCGGAGCGTTGTCATGTCATTTACCATAACTGTCATGGTTATCTAACTCGTAACCATAACTTATATGTTGATAAGGGTGAAAGTAAATTGATAGTAATATAAGCGTGGGTGTTGAACTGTGGACCACACGGAGCTGCAGGTTTAGTGGTAAACATGTGGCAACACTATCGCATCTCTCTCTACGACATTTTTATGTAGACGATAATTATCTGTGGTAACACAAGAGACGCTTCTCAGACTTTGACTAGACTAACTAACTTAAGCTAACAAAAACGTTGTCTTGTTTTCTTCCGACTGTACTCATATTTAAGCCTTTCCGTAATAAATATTCAGTGTTATCCTATTGTATTGGTGTCATTTATCCCGGTAACTCGACGACTCCGTAGAGGGCAAGTGGTACCGAAACATAACCCCAAAAACACTATATTTCTTTAAAAGCAACGAATATTATTGGTACTGGGCCGAAATTCTAGGCGGTAATTAGTAGTTTATGCAATTGCTGCATAATGATCTTGCTGACGCTCTTTTCATAAAACCACACTTGTATTTTAAGGCCTAATTATGTACAGTTGCATACACTACTTTATCTACACACATAATATATCATAACTTTAGAATTATCCTACTTTCCTAACAGCAAAATACCAACAAACAAATGACAACAATAATGGCGGCAATTCGATCCTCCGTCAAGAAGAATGTTTTTTTTTAAATCATACTGAATTGACGGTTCGAGACGATGACTGTTTTAATATCTATAAATAGGTAGGTACTACATAGAATAGAGACCTCCTTAAGTTTTGACAGCTGTTCCAAATTTAAACTCATAACGTAACAAAAATCTTTACTGTAATAATATTACATAGTACAGGACTTATGATATGTGTGTAGATAAGAACCATTATCGTCTTTGACCTGTTATCATATTGTCAACATTTTTATAAATCAAAGACGATATGGTTTTTACCGCCCATAATAGAGGCCTTGGAGGTGCGTATTTAAGAAATGAGTGACCTGTTTTTGTTGGTCGTGTGTGTTAAGTCCCTTCTAAACCAAACTGAAATCCTATCACCTGCTTAATATATTTTTCCTACTCCTGTACTTTTATCTGTCATTTATATAGTCACGAACACTAATATAAGAATATAGATAATATGTCCGCAGAACATTCCGTAGAAAAGTCTATCTAGTCTATTCCCCTTAACAGCACTTGTGCCTTTTTGAGCCAAAACGATATGCCTAGCTGCCAAAGCTTACACCTAGGTTAATTTGACCAATCAAAATACTTCACCAAATTAAACCACCAATCACAATACACATTGACTGTCAATCGGAACGTTAGGTTCTTTTTGGTATGTAAACTCTTTTACTAATTTAACTCTTTAAAAAAAAACATTTTATTTGGTATCAACCAACCAGAACGCAGCTATATTAAAATCGACCAATCAGGTAAAACAATTAATTTCTCAAATCATTAGTTGTTTTTTAGTCCCTATTTCACAAGTTAAACCGATTGTGCAACTTTAAAAAAAAATGAAACCTGGCAATTGCACATCAATTTAAAAACAAAGTTAACCATAGACACATATTTTGTTGTTTTCAATGTTTCTCGCTCGTTTGTTGTTCTGTGCTTCGTTCGTTCGTATTCTAACCTAGGTATATTAATTTAATTTTGCATTTTGCATATTTGAAACCTAGTCGTAGAAAAAGTATTGTATGCAACGGTGTATAACTAAGTCAAAAAATACTCGTGGCGTCTTGCTTTACGATGTTCGCCTGCGGCTCACATCGTAACCACACCACTCGTCTTTTTTGACCTCTCTTATACAACTGTTGCATAAACTACTATAAAAAAACCGGGCAATAAGAGAGTCGGGCGAGAAATAGCGATGTTTAATGAACATCTCACACTCCCGAAAAAGACGTAGAGTCGCGGCCACAAAATATTTTTGCTGACCCGAATCTGAACATTCTTGTTGATCAAAATAAAAAAGAAAATATTTTGCATTTAGCATAGTTATGTTATTTACATACATACATACATTAAATCACGCCTGTTTCCCTGAGGGGTAGGCAGATACCACTTCTTTCCACTTGGTACGATCTTGACAAATTGATTTCGCTTCTTCGACATTCTTACATCGAGTCATGCACGCACGTCGGTTTCGGGTACTTAAGATTCGGCACTTTTCCAGTATTTCTCCGATTTGATTCGAAAAAGTACGTTATTTTATTTAAATTCATGTTAGACAAAAGAAACACAAATAGAGATAGTACAGCTACCGACGAGTGCAATACAACACCTGCAATGCTGCTCCGGCTACCTTGCCGGTGCAGCGCCTCAGGAATGTTTGCGGAAGCTAGGACAGATTATTTTCAGTTCACAGATAGTACGCAAGAAGATAGTATTACTTCTAAGGGCGGGTTAGGGGCAGTCGTAACTGCATTCTGCAAGTGATTGCGGGCAGATTTGACTGCCAAATATTTAATATTGGGTGGGTCAAATAAAAAGCACAGCCCAATTCGCTGTTAAATAATTTAATGGAGATCCTAGAGCTGGTGTTTACCGCTCCTAAAAGATCGGGCTAGCTATCCAGAGAGGTAATGCAGCCAGTGTCATGGGGACCATGCCGCGAGCGGACCTGCTAGAGAGGGTGTTCTTTTTATAGTGGTGATTAATTTTTACATCTTTAGTATTTGACTAGCCTTGTTTTATTTTTATTCAAACACGTTTAGTTTTAAATTTAAATTTAAATTGGTATAATCTGCGCCTTTTAGAGATATAAGATGTAATAGTTCAGATCAATGGAAAATATGTATGTATGTATGTAAGATTTTTATTGCACAAAAATAAAGATATTACAATATTAATATTAAACTAATGTGCACAGGCGATTTTATCTATAAATGGGATCTCTTCCAGCTAACCCTGGAGTAGATGACACATGCAAGTTTGCACAAAAAATACACAAAAACAGATGATACTTATAAATAAATTAATATTAAACAAAACAAACCAGTACTCAAACCAATATAATAACATTTTTTGTTAACCAGTTATTATTTGGTGATCCGAAATAAACAGCATATTTTATAATATGGTTTTGATATACAGTTAGAGTAGTACTAAATGGAAAAAATAAATGGTCAATGTAACTTTAAAAATGTCTTCAACTTCCATTCCTGGCAAATTACCTCACCTCACCCATCCTTAAAATACTGGATTATTACGCGACTCATTGAAATGATATGCGACCAGTCCTTACATCTGCTAACTCGCTCCGTCAGTATCGCCGGCATTATGCAACGTAATGTAACCCGCCCGCATCGGAATTATGTGAAACAGTGCGAGGTATTGATTAAGATACATTTTGTTGCGTAACTCGAGCGCTGCGATTTAATGCGTATTATAATTTATAATAGTTCAGTAGCGTCAGGAAAGATGTGAGATAGATTTTGATTTTATTATGTAATTGTGACGACGCGCTGGCCTAGTTGGTAGTGACCCTGCTTACAAAGCTAGCGGTCCTGGGTTCAAATCCCGATGAGCGCGAATAATATTTGTTCCTGAGTCATGGATGTTTTCTATGTATTTAAGTAAATATTTCTCTATACAAGTGTCTATATCGTTGTCTAGTACCCATAGTACAAGTCTAGAGCTTAAATTGCGACTAGGTCAATTGGTGTGACATTGTCCCCTGACATTTATTATTTATTATTATTTTAATTGTGACGAAGCGCTGGCCTAGTTGGTAGTGACCCTGCTTACGAAGCTAGCGGTCCTGGGTTCATATCCCGGTACGGGCGGATATTTGAATGATGAGCGCGAATATGTATTCCTGTCATGGATGTTTTCTATGTATTTAAGTATATATATCTCTATATGTGTCTATATCGCTGTCTAGTACCCATAGTACAAGCCTAGAGCTTAGTTTGGGACTAAGTCAATTGGTGTGACATTGTCCCCTGATATTTATTTATGCCTACATATCAAGCTGGTAAAATAAAAATAAATAGTTTATTGGTTCATAACATGGACACTAATCAATCATAATTATTTTGAAAACAATTTAAATGATACTTAATTAATTACATAAAATCTACAAAAAATAAGAATGATTCATTCACGGAGGCAGGACTTGCTCTTGGCCGTGTCCATCAAACACTAAGTTACACAACCATATCTCTCATACACTGTCTAATACATATTTCTGCAATGACCACGTATGTCGAACGAGTCAGAGTGACGTCATTTCATGAGTCACCTTGTGTGACTTTCTATTGAAAGTTAGCACATTTATAGTTAGATATTTAAACTTAGTCAAATATTCACGCTCACACACAAATATCCACCCCTACCGGGATTTGAACCCAGGACCGCTAGCTTCGTAGGCAGGGTCACTACAAACTAGGCCAGCGCTTCATCAAATATAATATAATACACATAACTATATAATAATATTATATGATATGTCTACATAGTAGGCACCGTGTTATATTGTTTACCAATAATGGTAAAGTTGACATATTCCGGGAATAAACGTGAAGTCAGGGTAGCAAATTCGTTCTCGTTTTTTACGTCCATGCTTCTCTATGCTTGAGTACTGGACAACTATAAAAAAAAATATTTTTTGATATAGGACTACCTATGCCTTTGCCTTAAGGCAAACGAGCACACAGGCCACCTGATGGTAAGTTGAAACTGTGACCCATAGACAATCGCATTCACAAGACTGCAAATGCACGGCCAACCCTGAGGACTAAGATGGAATGCTATGCTAGTTATTTCACCGGCTGTCTTATCCCCGAACCGGAACACAGCAATACAAACACTGCTGCTTGGCGGTAGGTTAATGGATAAGATGGTGGTACCAACCCGGACGGACCCTGCACAAGGTCCTCCCACAAGTAATTAATTATGTAGAACAAAAATCACGACTCAGACAAATTGTCACGCTCATTACACAAATATTTGCTAGGGAGTCGAACTTGGGACTGCTTACTTCGTAACGGTCACTTCCAACTACACTAATCGCCTCGTCATACCATACTCGTTATACCATACTCCCAAGGTGTCCGACAAAATTGACAAACTGTACTAGCATCGTAATTATACAACCGAACTTGTATTACTACTATCTAAAATTTGTATGAAAGGCGCTTTTAGGCGTGGTACAAGTTTAGCTTATGAAACTGGTACAAGTGGTCATCCAACAGATAATGAAAAATCTAGAAAGTTTAATATTTAGTTTAAAAATTCAAAACATTTGCCGGTGGGAGGATCTTGTGCAGGGTCCATCCGGATCGCTACCACCATCTTGTCCATTATCCTGCCGCCAAACAGCAGAAGTGACTACCATAGAGGCATTCCATCTTAGTCCTCAGGGTTGGCAGTGCATTTGCAGTCTTGTGAATGCGAATGTCTATGGGTCACAGTTTCCACTTACCATCAGGTGGCATGTGTGCTCGTTTGCATTCTCTATGCCATAAAAAAACATAAATCAAACGAACCTTCATAAATAAAACGGCTACATTTAAAAGAGGAATTACGATTTGCTTCCAAAAAATGTTATCTATTTCCAATACCATAATGCCTTTGAGATGTTATTGTATTGTAAACATTACGAAAGCTCTTATTAATTTGACAGTAATGACACCAAATTTAAAATCCATACGATAGTATTTAGTTTAACCCAGAATAGAGGTTCAGATGTAACTACACTCGCGGTCAAATAATACGGGTCAGAGTGCGTTTTTCATACTAAAGCTATAAAGAGGCTATTTCGAAGCGTTGGTTCCTCGCCAGGGGAGGCTTTTAATGAAATCTGATGAATGACACCCCGAGCATCGATACAAGACTTTCAGAGTAGCTAGGATACCCAAATGATTGAATCTGCGGTTAACGCCGGAATTGTGTATGTTCAGAAAAACATCTAAAATGGCAATATCGACACCTCCTAAGTATACTGATGCAAGTGCAAAATCACGATTTTCCAGGAGAGCCGTGCAAAGGTAAATACATGTTAAACTTTTTTTCCTTTAAAGATAATGCAATGAAATTTTAGATTTATCCTAATGAAAGCGCTACGTTTTTTTCTACATCAGTAGAATTTAAATATCTTTGGTAGTTTTTTAGAAAAGCGCAGATAAACTAGTATACGCGTATCACGTGTGTTTCCATTTATAGTACACTGAGCTAACTAACACTTGATCCAGTATACATCGTTTGTTGCAATTATCACAATTTAGCATATATTCATTATTTTTATAGGTAATTAAGTGATTATGGGTGATATCTTTTATAAATAAATATATTGCTTTGCTCTGTTACCCCTTATTATTATTTTTAGGGCATTAATAATTACTTGTACCAGTTGACAATAAAAGTCATGTCACTTGAACCAGTATACTTTTATAATATTTTCATGTTTTATGTATAAAAATAAAAAGGGTTGATTTTTAAAAATATGCTTTAACTTGTGTTGTTTAAATGAAAAGATAGAAATATGCAAAATAACGGTTTTATTCTGGTATAAACTTACTTTCATTTTTATTACAGCCATAATTATTTTAAGTAATAGAAACGAATATAACAAATGCTTTTACCTCTTTACTAGTAGTAAGGAAATAAAGGAACTTAATTGAATTATCTTTAAAGAAAGTCTTTGATCATTTTGGTATTCATAATGTGTTCAATTAACCCTAATAATAAAATATTATTTAAAAACAAAACAAAAAGTTGGTCAGCGGAGTCTTAGTAATAGACTCTAAAAACAACATTACCCAATATTTATTTATAAAAAATACAGAGTATGAAGATTTTCACTTGAAAATTTCATTTTGATCTGTAATTACGTTTATCTCTCTTGGCATACGGATTATAATTTAGCAAAAGGGCATTCGATTGCGGTCTTCAGATTATAGTTTTAAGAATGCTAATGGCAATAGGTTCTAGATTTATCTGCTAATTTCCCATTAAAAAAATACTTATCTAAAAATAAATGACTTCGTAAACTGGGGTTACTTTAGCCCTAGGGGTAACATTAACAACGCCAAAAACTATCTTTATATTTAATCATTCTTTTAAATGCTACATCAGGACTAAGCTACATACATTTATTTAACCAATTTCAAAATGGTTACCACTAAAATAGTCACAGTTTTAAAGATGGGTCAATTTTACCCTAGGGTTAAAGTAATCCGAGTTTTTTGAAAGCGATATCTGGTTGTTATGCAAACGTTAACTAAACAAAATGGCGTAACGTTATTAATGTACATTATATTTCGGTCGATGGGTTCGTTCATAAAAACCTCGACTCCCCTACTGCACTTAAGAGCCTTAAAGCAGAGACTTTATCAGAAAACGAAAGAGCTATTTTCTGAAATTAATTTCTGTGCAGTGAATCCAAGACAATATTATAGACCTCTATCGATACTAGGTTACCCGTCTCTGAGCCGGTCTCGACGGCTGTAAGACAGCTTGAGACTTCACACCACAGGGTATTATTCAATCCCCTACTTTTGCATGTGGCCTTGAGGATGGTTCCACGGGCCACATTTTTTTTCAATTGTCCTAACCGATCAGTTCCTTCATATGATATTCTTCCTTGCTCCATCCCGAAACCTATTCATTTCAAATATCTTCTATCCCTAGCTTTCTCTAATAAAAAACCGTCCACACCTCTCAGGACTGACCCTGCACTAGGCACCAGCACCAAACACTATCCACTAAGACCAAGATACACTATACTCATAGGAAACACCCAAGACTAGAAACGAATACATGCGCTCATCACACAAATGTTTGCCCTGACCGGGACTTGAACTCGGGACCGCTAGCTACGTAGGCAACCGGCCAAGTGAGAGTCGGACTTGCGCACGAAGGGTTCAATACCATTATCTATACAACATTAGACACTCTACCAGTTGCCGTTATTTATTAATACCGAACAAAAAACGGCAAAAAAATCACGTTTGTTGCCTTAAATATTTATTATTTTAACCTGTTTTTAGCATTTGTTGTTATAGCGGCAATAGAAATACATTATCTGTGAAAATTTCAACTGTCTACCTATCACGGTTCATGAGATACAGCCTGGTGACAGACAGACAGACGGACAGTGGAGTCTTAGTACTTAGGTAGGTCCCGTTTTTATTTTTTTGGGTACGGAACCCTAAACATGTATAATTAAAGCGTAATGTCATAAAATAAACTTAATTATTGCAGTAATAAAAAGAAATTAACACAATTACTTAGCACTCGATTCCCTGTCCTCTGATTAATTTAAAACCATTGCAACTAATTGTTTTCCTCTCGTTCGCTTCATTTTGATTTGTTACTTGTTTTATTATCATTAATTAATACGAACAAATTACTGATTAGAGACAACACAAGTATTGAATATTAAAATTAAACTTAAAACCGAACTTAGTAGGTACATTACACTTATATTGCGTCGCCACAGACGCGAGCATACTGAGCCAACGTCCGCTCGCGTTAATGGTTTGCGAGCATACTGAGCCAACTGTCAGTTGTACCGCTCACACGCAGCCCCTCCACGGAATCGGTCCCGCGTACTGTGGTGCAAGCGGCTTGACTCAGTATACAACGTACCGATTTACAAAATAGTGTTACTTGCATTGGTATACGTCACTTTATTTCAGAAAGTAGTAGGAATTTCAGCACAAAAAAATTGTGGGAGGTAAATATAAGTATTATAATCACAAAAATGCAAAAAAACTAAAATCGCAAAAAGACCACTTGCATCAGTATACTTAGGAGGTGTCGATATAATGTAAAGAAATCCGAATGCTGAGCCAAACTCTCTCGCTGTGGTGTTACCTGATTGTGCGATCAGTTAGGTATCTTAAGCACTTTTGACCTCCTCTATTGAACTTCAGAGTTTCCACTATTAAACCTCACTCAAAACAACCAATGCCCTAGAACCAAGGCTTCAAAATAGCCTCGTTTGTATGAAAAACGCACTCTGACCCGTATTATTTGACCGAGAGTGTATTTATAAGCGAGGCCAAAATTCATGCCACAAGTCCTACACTCAATTAAAAATCCTGGACCGTAACAATAAAAAAAAAACTAGGGCTTATATTCCACACGGTAAAAACAATATAGTCTTTGACCTGTTTTCGAATTGTCAACGTTCTGACAGCTCTTATTAACTTATCAAAAATGGCGGCCAAGTTGATTATGGATTTACCCGGTTGAAAAGAGGACCTGCTTTCAAAATAGATATTGGGTTAATATTGACGTTGTTGTATTTGGTCTCAATCAATTAGGGTTTTATCACACAAGTGGCTATTTAAAATCTAAATGTTTACTATTGCGTAGGTAACAGAACCTTCCCACTCGCAATTTCAAAGTTTTACTTCAGCAAAGTCTATAAGGTTTTTTTTTTAATTTTAAATGTTTTCTATCTGTACATACACACATACATAAACTCACGCCTCCATTCGCAGAGGCAGGCAGAGCTACAGAATTACCAACCAACAACACTAAAAAGTTGTTGGTAATTCTGTAACCATATTTTGCACAATTAGGGTAAGATGTTTACCAGAGTATTAGTGACAGGTTGCAAGCCCATCGCCTAACAGTAGGAGCCTTTATTACCTTAGTCGCGTCTTACGACATCCACCGGAAGACATGGAGTGGCACAATTCTAACCCGGTAACCACAGGGATCTATCTATCTTTTGAATACGTATTTAGCTACTTATATTGTGATTTTGTTTATTGTTTTTTATTCCCAATCTAGAGCTCAGTTTTATTAATATTTTAACAATACAATAATCAGGCGGCTGTGCCAAAATCCGTTTAAAATGCCTTTCAATTCTTGCCAGCGTCATATAATTATCACTTGTGCCTTGAAAACCCTTAATTTGTTATTACTTCAATAACCAGGTCACTTGCAGAGGCTGAATCCAGTAATGGACAGTCCGAAAACCCGCTCGCCTTCTGTATATTGAACGTGACGCAACAGATCCGAGATTCGGAGCGTTCGGTGCAAGAGAAAGTGCAACTTGCACTCAGATTATCGTACAGGCGAAAATATTCGCTAAATCCGGATGGACTGTGACGTAACGGTCGTGTTCGCTATATCACTTCTGAGTGTTAGTACCTTGCGCTTATGCGAATCTGCCATCAGGTAGTGCTGACCGCAATGTAATGACATGTTTCTTTAGGAGATACGACACTGAAAGCTCAAGTTACTGCTATGGTCTAAAGATTAGCCTAAACCGCAGACGGAAAAATAGAACATCAAAAGCAACAGATATAATATAAGCTAGAGCACACTTGAATAAAACTGTATTAAGAAGACTGAAGTTGATAACTTTTTATTTAGATTAAACATCTTTCGGATTATTACGTTAAGTGCCTTATATGGATTTGAATTAAATAACTGTCACTAGTTTACTTTGTAAATGGCCATAATAAAACTTGTCGTAACAACATTTACACAACAATTTGCAGGTAACACGATGAGACAGGTAGTAAGTTCTTCGTTTTCATTACTTTGGCTATCAATTTTGAGTTACGAAATTTACGGTGAGAATTTCAAAATATAGGTCATAGTTTTAGTTCAACAAGTAATTAAAGATAATCAGTGTGAGGTAAGATCGAATTCTTTAAATTTGAAAACAGTTTGAGCAACTTAAAGACAATGCGTCATAATTCTGTTGGCAGTTTGCAAATTTGTTAAGTTGGTAATACGAGTAACGGGTTATGACCATTCGTTAAAATATCATTAGTCAGATGCTGGTTTGAAAGTAAAAGTGAGCTCAAGTACGACATTAATTACTTAAGTAATCTTGAAATTTTACGTGTTAAGCTGCTTTAAGAGTTGCGGCAATGTTGCATCACTGTAAAAGCGATCGGTACTTTCAATTTTACTTTACATTCTTGGCCCTTCATAAGGTCTCGAATTATCACAGCCTTTAAGGCAGTACGATTGTAGTCCTGCCCAATCCAAGTCTTGAGAAAGTGTTGCAACCAGTGAAACTCAAATTAACGAGACGTTACAAAAAGAATTTTATTTACAGAAACACTTTTTACAATAATAACAATATAATACATTACATCTAGGATGCGATCACATGATTGTTAACGAGATGACTGTTTGTTTAATGGTGAGGGGTTCCGTAGGAGGATGAGAGGGACGGGACACCGTAGGAGCCTGAGGGGACCCCGATGGTGGTATAGGTGATGGACGGGCCGGAGTGGCCTCCGCTTGAGAAACCTCCATGACCACCGCTCGAGAAGCTTCCATGACCACCGCTCGAGAAACCTCCATGACCACCGCTGGAGTAACCACCAGCATAACCACCGGAGTAACCTTCCTCAGCCTGGTGGTACTGGGCTACCTGGATACCCTGCTGGATATGGTCCAGCTCGATTCCAACGATCCTGTCATGGGGCACTCCGTACACGGGAGCAGGGGCACCGTAGTGGGATGAGATTCCATGGGAACCATGTCCGGAAGAGGATGACTGGTAGGCCTGGTTCTGGATCTCATCCTTCAGGATGATGTGCTTGATCTTGTGCAGGAGATGAGGGTCGATGTTGTAGCCCTCTGAGGTCTGGTGGCCGACGGGGACGGAGGAGTAGTGGCCTCCGCTGCTGAGGCTGCTGTGGCCGCTTGAGTAGCCGCCACCGCTTGAGTATCCGCCGCCGCTTGAGTATCCGCCGCCGCTTGAGTATCCGCCACCGCTTGAGTACCCGCCACCGCCGCCTGAATATCCTCCGTGGGAACTCCCTACGACGAGGATGGAGGAGGGTGCGGAGTAGCTGTAGCTAGGAGGCTCGGCTACGGCGCAGCCAATAAGGGCGAGGACGGCCTGTCAAGGAAAAAAAAAGGTTAAAATTTGATATAAACTACAACGTACTAACTCTTTGAAGAATGAAATTTGAATGTTGGTAGTTTCCAGAAAAAAATATTTAAGTTTTCAGTAACTGGCTGAAAATAATCAGAAAAGAGGTTTTATCGCAAGATTTTATACTTATTGCGCTTGAAACATAAGTGGAAATAAATTCCCGTTAAACATGAAAGTGCACGCTCAATTATGATTTTAAAGTATCATATTTACTACCACTTGAAGTAAATGTGATACTAATTCGGCGTTATTATTTAGCGAATTCGTTACGAAAGGAACAACACTAAATATACTCGACACTTTCGCACTAGGCTACCCTACAACCTATATCACTTCACAACACTATCACTGCATTCCACACTTACAATGCTCCACTTGGCCATGGTAAAGTCTGCTCTGCACTAGCGTCACGAGATGTGTGATGCTCGCTTGTGTGCCCCCACGCTTATATATAGTGCCTTCTGCCCACTTTTACTCGATCATCTATAGGACCGCCGGTCTATATATCAATTCGGGTAAGAGCTCGCGTTCCTTTTGCAAAATTTAAATTTAAACATGGAATTATGATGATTCGAATTTTCGAATTGTTTACACGTTATTTAAACAGGGTGTGTGTTTTTCTTGTTATCGAACGATTGTCAATTGTTTTTTGACATTGGTTTTATTACATTTCAAGGTTGCTTGATGAAAGTTGGTATGATGACTTAGTATTAAGTTAAAGTAACAAGATTTTATAACGATTTGAAGCCGCTAATTGGATTTCGTGTAAATGTAACTATGTTGCGATATTGCAAGAACGTCTACCGTTTACGTCATTTAAGTTATAATGCTATTATTTGAAACAAAAGACAACATAAAACTTTTAATAAGTCATGAAAATTACTTGATACTGGTGTATTCCTATTTTATGACCGACGGTTGCTCCTCTTTGTTTTTCTGTATGTCTCATATTGGTAACTTTTCAATTGTTTATTATAAGACGGCGGCGGCGCCAGACATATAAGTGCTTCGTCCTGTATAATTCTGTTTTCTAATAAACTAAACGAGTTCCTTAGAAATCAAAGATGTAGGTTTTATTTGGGTTATGACTTAATACGGTTGAATATATCTATCTTTATACACAGAAAAGGGGTATTTTTTTAACTAAACTGGGTTTGTGTTTGACTTCAGTCTAACCTAATGTTAAGTTTCGACGGGGTATGTAATATTATCCTTTAAGGATATTCATATATATATATTTTTAAATGATACCGCCATTTTGTAATATTTATGAAGTGACGAACTGATGAGACATACGTTTAAGATGCTCTATTACTTTTCTTAGACATTAAAATTAACCTAGGTTATTCAAAAGATTAATATATACAAGGTGATAAATTTAATATGTGATCATTATTATTAAGTGTTTTTTTTGTAAAGTTTATTAACTTTAAAGAAAAATATGTAGTAATATTTTAACTTAATTAAATAGCTGTCCGCGTTCTTCTGAGTATTAAGATCAAGCAAAGCAAGATGCTTCCTATTTTTATCAGCCTAAAACAAATTGAAGCCTAGGTTTGTAAGTCTTTAACTTAGCTATTATTAAGTTACATAACTTAACGGCAAGGCTACTCGATCCATTAACTTAGCCTTTTAAAAAATAGTAGTTTGCAGTAACGGCTAATTATTATAGCCTTGACATAGCTGTAAGTTAGTAATTAGCGTTTAGAGTTATAAAACAGTATTTTTATTGTAAAAGCGAGCTAGAGGTATATCACTGGTTAGGTTAGGTTATACAAATGCCCCCCTAGGACACATTGGGATCTTATAGAGTTATACTTACAAATTACCTACTTGTGTGTTCAAAATTCAAAATATTTATTCAGTAAGTTGGCCACATGAGGGCTCTTTTACTTAATATAGTGGTGGTGGGTGATGTATTGAAAATAAAAGGATATTTAAAAATAGTCAAGAAGCTCGAACCTATTTTGTCATTGAAGTTTGTGTAGTACCTAGTAGTAACAAAAACAGAGGAAATAGTATTATTTGCCTTAAAAAAAAAGTTTTTTTGCATATTTGACTGAAAGTTTGTTTACTTTCAAAACCTTGTCGAAAAAGCGAGCTAATTTATGCAATAATTGATGACCCTACTGACCCAATTAATTTTCCCCACCCGTATCAAATACAATTAACAATATTCACACAAAGAAAGAAAGTCATAAATGATTGACATGCAGGTCAAACGTCAATAATTTATTCAAAACAAAACAAAAGCGCACAAAACTCATCAACGGTTACATAACATCGATTGACCAAAACAGCTTCTTTGAAACAATAGTGCATAGTAAAGCATCGGCTAATCCATTACGTAACTTTCCCATTTTAAGTGTCTATTGAAACACATAAAACTGCTATTATACGTGTGTACAGGGGCGTATCATGAATTCTTAAAAGATACCATGTTCCATGCAATGAAAGGGTTTTACACTATTTGACCAAAATATCTCAAAAATAAGTGTAAAGCTTTTTACACAACTGCCCAAGGACTGTTTGTACCTTTTGTGGCGTTCCAGAAACTTCAAACTCAGTCTTGCAAGTGTCACTAAAGATATGACAGTAATTGAAAATCAATATGGCGGCAACCAGACGCCATTTTGTAAAAAAAAAAGTCGACGAATTATGACAAGTGGGGTATCGATGAATAGGTATTTAAAAATCATTTCTGGGTTTCTTACATCATTTTTAATTTTGAACTATCATTTAGGATTTCTAAAGATTTAAACTTGGTTAGCAACAGTCGGGTTTTTAAAGCTTGTACAGTCAACCAATTTGATTCCTAGGCCACTATGGACTTTGTCAACGTGACGTTGTAAACCAAATCATAGGTAGTCTCTTATGTTTTGGTTGTCAACGTCACTTTAACATAGTCCAAAATGGCCTAGAAATCAAATTGGTTGACTGTACATACCTTCATACCTTCACGCCTGTAATCCCAGATTGGGCTAGGCAGAGCTACAGAATTGACAAAATTTAAAAAAAAAGCATTACCTATTGTTTTTTCGCGTTTATAATAGCTGGTTAAAAATTAGACTACCCGTATTTCTTGGTTTTTCTTTATTTAACTTAAATTCGTCGTTAATAATTTATTAAAGAAATAGTCTTTAAAAAGACCGTATATACAAAGTTAGGAATACTGATGTCGTGATCTTAGCCTGATATAAAATAAAAAAAGTAACTTTAAACAGAAACAGAACTGACTGTCATGTCATGTCACTCACTTGTCAATCATTCGCTGCCGTTCGTTCACAAATTTGTTATTTTGCGTAATTTAATTAATAACGTAATTTGTAGACGCCATTAAAATAAATAAACTATTTTGCGTAGAATTGAAAGCGTGTCGTTAGAATCAAGTAATCCGTCACAGATAAAAAATGTACATGACAGTTGTATATTTTTTTGAATTCCTTTGGTAATAAATGGACTAAGGGCACTATAACATTCACAATCCAACTTTTTTTACTGTTTTTCCTAAATATAAAAAAAACTACTGCATAAAAAATTCCAAAGATATTTTTACTGTAATCAGCAGTGTAAAATCTAGAAACGGTATTTTATTTTACTACCTTAGCACTAAATGAATTGTTGTCAATTACAACTTTAAAAAGTTGCTGATAATTCAGTAACCACAATTTGCACAAAATTTAAAGTTTGCTTTTTATTATTTCTATGGGTACTTAAAGTGTATGACTTAAGCATTAATTAAATCTATATTTATTATGTTTCATTATTATTTGTATTATTTTTGTCGATCTCATTGTGAGTTAATTATAACTATGCAACATTATAGAACCTATTTGACAATTGATGAGTAAATTTATCCGCCATTTAAAGTTGGCTCTTTCCTTGTCTATTTACAAGTGTAAGAAAGAGAAAGGGCTAAATGTATCTGTCAAATATGCTTCACTTGTCGATTATGAAACAGGCGGTAAGAGAAGTAAGTATACTTAGAAGACATTACACAAATACTCGCTTTCAAAAGTATTTTCTCTTACCAGGTATCAAAGCTGAGACCGATACCTAGTACCAACTAGTCAAATGATAGAGTCATGTCAGTCAGCTCTGCATTCCACTAAGTAAAAACATGTTGCTTTTGATATGCTATCTTATTGCCAACGTTACGATGGCTTATTTAATTGACAGAGAGAGAGAATTTGAAAATACAGGCCCCTATACCATGGGGTTTTTTTTTGTTAATAGGCCTATTTCATAGAACGTATCACTTCGAAGATTTTTTTAATTCAAACAAGTTGTGTTAAAAAAGGACAGAATGGTTTACTGTGTCGCTATGTATTTATCAGATTTTTTAAATGTGAAGCTTTCGACATCTTGTTCGTGCTTTGCCATTTTGTTTGCCCTTTAAGTTTTTTGAACCCAAAGACATAACGATCTACAAAGCATTTACCTGTAGCCGGCCTATGCCTATACTTTGTATGAGTAGGAAGAGTACGAAAGATATATTTCCTACCTTACGCACTCATATAAGGTCGACTACTGGTCTCTGGCTGACCACTGGTGACTTTACGCACACTTTACATTATAAAATAAAATGCAAAATGGCTAAAAAGTTTTTTTTAATAAAAATTATGACGTCTTTTGGACATCCTTATTCATGCCATTAAATATAAAAATATTGGGACATATAGTCAAGTTCTAACGTTGCAAAACAAGCCAAAACCAAAAATGCCCCTCATTTCCCACCAAGCAGTGTAGTCCAAATCAGCACGTCATTGACCCCTGACATTGGCTTGACACGGTGATCGATCAACACTGACAGGCTGTGATTTACACCGGACAGATCAAGGTCGGATGGATGAAATTTAAACCTTCGTAAAATCCTCGGTGACCCAAATTCTGAAATATTAGCTTTTAATATACTGATATACGCATCGACTATCACACCTTTAAAATTCAGGAGGCGACGTTTTAAAAGAACAAAATAGGTATGTTATTATGGCATATCAGAGGTAAAATTTTGGACTTAACAGAATCACGTGGAGCTAACTCTATCTGCGTCTGTTTAGTCCACGAGGGAAAATACTCTTATGCCCGGTTCCTATATCCAAGAAATGAATCGTTTTCATTACGGGGAGTAGCGTAATGAAATTTGCTACATACAAAATGTGTAAAATTTCAACGAGACGTCACAACTCTCCCAAAGGTTTTGAATATAGGAACGCACCATTACTGAATCATTATAGGTACTCGCGTGTGATATACATTGGACTTATTTTGTCTAATAAATCCATGGGAGTGTCTATAAATAACTCGACAATGGCAAAAAACATCCTTAACTGGAGAAAAAGACATTCATTCAAATTTTAATTTGAGGTTATATTTTATACTCTGTAAGCTACATACCTTTATACATACCTTCACGCCTGTAATCCTAGAGTGGGCTAGGCAGAGCTGCAGAATTACCACTTTAAAAAGTGGTTGTTAATTCAGTAACAATTTGCACAAAAAGGCTAAGGTGTTTACCAGCATATTAGTGACAGGTTGCAAGCTCATCGCCTAACATTACTACTAGCCTTTATTCCTCTTACGACATCCACGGGAAGACATGGAGTGGCTGTATTATAACCCGGCAACCATACGGGAAAAGCAATAAGATATAGATAGATAAGCTTCGCAGCACCTTTTCGTCCAAATTACCGCAGTGTTTGAAGTCAAAAGTCTTTGACCAGTGTGTGTTGCCAGAGATGACTTACGGATCCGAGACGTGGGCGCTAACGATGGGCCTCATAAGAAAGCTCAAGGTCACTCAGAGGGCTATGGAGAGGGCTATGCTCGGGGTTTCTCTGCGTGATAGAATCAGAAATGATGATATCCGCAGGAGAACTAAGGTTACCGACATAGCCCGAAGAATAGCTAAACTGAAGTGGCAGTGGGCGGGGCACATCGCACGCAGGACTGATGGCCGATGGGGTCAGAAGGTTCTTGAGTGGTAGGTAGGCCTCCAACAAGATGGAGTGACGACCTTGTAAGGATCGCGGGAAAGAGGTGGATGCGAAAAGCACAAGACCGGTCTGAGTGGAGAGCCTTGGGGGAGGCCTATGTCCAGCAGTGGACGTCTTTCGGCTGACATGATGATGATGATGATAGATAGATATGTGTAAGGGTGCGTCCCACGAGATATAACTACATAATAACTATTTTCATGTTACTAACGTTTACGAGATATAATGAACGTTAGCTATAATAACAAAATCAATATTTTTATAAGGAATAACGGTCAAGTCATATAATATTCATTTTATATAATATTTTTTAATATAACACTCACAATGACTAATTTCAGTTCGTATAACATACATGACATATAGCGATCATAATACATAATATATTTTAGTGTAAGGATTATAAGATCTAATATCGTATGCTATACTCAATGGGTGGGTACTGTAAGGAGCGGGTACAGTCGAGTTCATAGATATGTGTACCCTGTAGTACTTTGTCATTTTAATCGCTGTGACAATTCATATACTTATGGCAGTTTAAACATGACATAAAATAAATAGACAAGGTACTAAAGTGTACACATATTTATGAACTCGAGTCTACCAGAACGGTCTTGCTTGTAATTTGTTTTAATTAACCAGAAAATGCCACGAGCATGACGAATCAGGTCAGAACCGACTCGGTTAGGTTAGGTTAGAAGGCCTAGGCGGGAGCAGAGCTCCCGCCTAGGCCTTCGAGGTTATTTTTTTTTCTGCCCAGAAAATTCAGACTGCTGCCAGAAAAGTTAGTAAGGTAAGGTTGATTGTTAATTAAGAAGGCCACTTAATACTGAAAATAGAATTTAATTTCAAATAAATAACATATGCATGTTTTTATATTATACGTGTATTATGTTTTTTGATGTTAGATAATTTGATTAATATATCTTTTAAATCTTAGGTGTTATGAACGTTATACGTTTTAATAGTTATATAAATTGATATTATATATTAATAACGTTATACTTTATGGAAATAGATATTTTGAAATTATATCTTCCGTTCATTATATCCAGTGAACGTTATACTAAACGTGTTTATACAAAGTGAGCGTATATATTATGAGTGTTATATTATCAGTTCTTATATCTCGTATTACTTACCCTATGTGTAAGCTATAAGCTGTCAAATCGGGCCTCTCAAAATGGCGCAACTTTAGTAAGATGCATAACGTATATTAAGTAAGTAAGTAAGTAAGCAATTTTCGAAAATCAAGAACATGTATAAATATAAGCTGATGACGGTCAACTTCATCCAATCGATACCTGCAGTGGCATCATTTTTTTTTTTTAATCCCCTATTGCATTTTGTATTTTCATCGATTCGGACGCCATTACTGTCAAGCTAATAAGAGTTTTTTTTTTATATCATAGAGAAGGCAAACGAAAGAAAGGAAGAAAGAAAGAAAGAAAATCATTTATTCGTGACATGCATAACAAAGAACAGATTAACAAATACAAGAAGAAAGTAGCCACGAACGACCACCACCACCACCTGATGGTAAGTGAAACTATGACCCATAGACATTCGCATTCACAATATCGCAATCCTAAGACTGCAAATGCACTGCCAACCCTTTTCACCGACTGTCTTATCCCCAAACCGGAACACAACAATGCGAACACTGCTGCTTGGCGGTAGGTTAATGGATGAGGTGGTGGTACCAACCCGGACGGACCCTGCACAAGGTCCTACCACAAGTAAAGTAAATACCATAACTCTGACAATACGATAACAACAGGTCTAAAAACAACATTAAAGAGGCTTAGATCTTCGTGAGCAAACTCGTGTTAAAGCTAGTCTATAAAACTTTTTAAATAAGACGATGTTGTAACTTAATGTACTTTAAGCCATTTGCGTATGCACTTAAGTATCATTGGTCCTTCTTTGGATTGCTTTACTGTTATCGCTTCTATTGGGCTATTATGATCGTTGACCTGATTTCGTTTTGTAATCATGCATTAGAATAGTACTTTAATGGTAGATTGGATCACAAGATGGCGCGGTCTTAAAATTTTTGACTTTCCTGTACCTACTAAATAGTATTTTTTTAAGTGAATCAATTTCCACAAAAATCTTTGGAAAATTTGACTTAACGCCGTACCTTATTTATACAGGGTTATTGGTAAGTCGACCTATTAGGTCCCCCCCCCGGGTTATGAAGGAGATCATTTGCAATCATTTTGGCATAATATACCCTACGCAAGAGTTAGTAAATTTTTCTGTTTTTGTGTAATTTATGTTGGATAAACTGATAAAAAAACATGATTTTTAAACTTTTTGGTCTTGCATTCTTGAACGTGTACAGATAATTCTACTTTTAAAAGTGCTTTTTTTATGATGTGTTCCTGACTTTTTTAGCAAAAAACTTAAATTTAAATTATATTGGATATTATGGGACCAAAATGATTACAAATGACCTCTCCCATAATCCCTTGAGGGGAAAAGGTCAACTTAGCAATTACCCTGTATATTACGCTTTCATCATTTCAGACCATAGTCCACTGGTACATAGCCCTCCCCCTTTGATATCCAGAGGGAATGATGCAATGCGTCCTGCATCCACTGACTTCCTGCTACCTTTATTAGGTCATCTGTCCATCGTGCAGTCCCACGGTGCGCGCCGGGTCGTGGTCTCCACTCAAGAATATTTCTGCCGCAACGGTCATCGGTTCTTCGGGCTATGTGCCCTCCCCGTTGCCACTTCAGAATTTACATTTTAGAAAAAAATAACTCGTTCCATTTTCAAATTTGTTTATGAAAAATCGTCACTAAGCAATGACTTTGTCATAAACCGACGCTGTTTTAAACTTGATTTAGCTCTCTTTACGAATTGTCTAAGTCCCCAAACTAAGTTCTAGGTAAGTACAGTTGACTACAAAGAGTTGTATCAACTTTTTTACCTTATCGCGTTTATGATAAGGTCCAAAAACCTAGACTTTCGTTTGAGAAATAGGTAGTTTACATTCTAGTCTCCCACGTTTAATTTCTTAACTTCTAAAATATAATTGTCCGTCCATATTAATGTATTTCCTGTAGCGTTGCATCGCCATAGTTATGGGATGGCCGTAATAAAACAAGTGGTTTACATAAGCGAGTGAGCGGATGCGCAGGAGTCGATCGTTTCGATCTGTACATCTTATACGTGTTTCCGTTGTCGTACTGCGTCATTTTTAAATGCTGACGTAAAAACAGAGGCACAGTATATAAATAAACCAGTAAAGAAGCTACGAACAAACGCTCGAAACGACGCACTCACACAGACGCACGCCTCTACGAGACCGCTAAGAGGATTTGGCGGTGCTGTCAGTCGCGAGTGTCGCGTCGAGACGAATGGGCTCCTTCGCATTTTACGTTCGTTCTTGAGAAAGATGCCACAAAAGTATTGCCGAAACCGCCGCCATGTTACAATTTGTGTTATTCTACCTATTCCTTCCAAAATCGAAATTTGGGGATCTGTGTGGTCTCTGACAATGATTTCGTTGGCAGCATGAGAAAAAGTAGCCGCCATCTTGAATTTTTTAGTTATTTAACCGATTGCTTCCAAAATCGATATCTGGGGATGTGTATGGTCTCCGTCCACTAATCTGTTGGCAGAATGAGAAAAAGTAGCCGCCATCTTGAATTTTTTAGTTATTCAACCGATTGCTTCCAAAATCGATATCTGGGGATGTGTATGGTCTCTGACAACTAATCCGTTGACAGATTGAGAAAAAGTAGTATTGAGTAAAAAATTAAAGATGGCGGCTACTTTTTCTCAATCTGCAATGGATTTGTGGTCGCAGATCACACGTATCGATTTCGCACTTACTAGCTGAGATACAATAAACAAGATTTTTTTTTAATTTTACAAATTGTTAGTGGACAACCCTTACGCTCAATTGGAGCGTAGGTATTTATCTTGAAAAGTAGGCCTAGTTTCTTTACTGGTTTATTTATATACTGTGACAGATGTGTTATAAGTGTTACGGCTATGTGTGTGTGTGTGTGTGTGTGTGTGTATGTGTGTGTGTGTGTCTCTGGCACCGTATCTCTGAAACGGCTAAACCGATTTAGACGCGGTTTTTTTATTTGAAAGCAGGTTTTCTGTCGTTGCTTTTTACCTAGGTAAGGACGGAGGGATCACGCCTTGTATCGAGAGTTTTTATCATTTAATAGTAAAAGAGATTTTTTCTCTTCTCTTTATTTAAGAACCTTGTTCTTCTTGGTGGAGTAATCGCTAACCACTCCGATCTTTTGACAACTTTACTGTTTGATTTTCTGGTATGACCTGATCTTGACCTTTTTGGACATTCAGATATCTAATGTTTTATTAATTGTCAGTGTCTAGTAACCACATAGAATGAAGTAATATTTTTGTGGGAAAAGATGGAAGACCTTGTTATTTGTGATTTCTGAATCCGAGAATTTTAGGTACTGAAAATTAACAAAAACTACCGTTGGTAGTAAAGTGGTGAAATTTCCTTTAAAATCCGGGAAATTCGAAACCGTAGTTTTATGTAAGGGTTGATGTCAAGCAGCTGTAATGTTTTTCTTATTCCCAGACTGTATTCCAAAAATTGATGAGGTCTTTTTGGATTAGCTAATAAAACTTTCGCGTGGACGGATAAATCTTATAGCTATTATATAATAGCTATTTAGCTGAATAGTCACGTGTTATTTTATTAATTTATATCTTCAACGGATTCTTAATATCAATAAATTGTAAAAAACCCATCTAAAGTACTATTTACACACACAAATAAGCTCACGCCTTCATTCCCAGAGTGGGGTAGGCAGAGCTACAGAAATATCAACAACTCTAAAAATTTGTTGACAATTCTGTAATCACATTTTGCACATTTAAGTTAAGATGTTTCCCAGTGTATCAGTGACGCCTAACAGTACTACAAGCCTTTATTCCCTTAGTCGCCTCTTACGGTGTGATATGGTGTGGCACTATTCCAACATCTAAAGTACTATTTAAACCCTCATTAATAAGTCAAACTGGTTTAAGAGGATATAACTCTTGATTTGTTAAATTCATGTTGATGAGTTAAGCTAAAAAAACACTTTTCTACTAAAACTGCAATGGAAACGGTTACAACCAGACAACTGCAAACACAAAGCCCAGGCTCTTTTTTATGGCTTTAAAAGTACCTATTTATATGAGGTAAAACTCTACGTTAACAATTAAAAAACTTTTTAAACGACCGTGAAAAGTGACGTGATACAATGGAAACACACATCAACAATTAGCGCCGAGCGGTGTGAGTGTGAGCCTTTCTCCCAGAGGCTTCTACTGTCGACGTGTGTCCGTCTGTCTGTCCGTTCGAAAGTAGACCACGGCTAATTGATTGCTATAATTGGAGTCATTAAATTGCAGAGGTCACAAGAATTAAATAATAGCTTACCAAATCTGTTGTCATGAAATGAATTTAAACGAAGATTAAACACACCACTCTCATAAATAAAACATAGTTGGCTTTTTTCTGATGCGCTAAAGGGAATAAGCATGCATTTAAAAAAAAACAATACCGAAAAAAACATCTCTTAAAGCGAAATTATAATTTAAATCGGCCCTGAAATATGCTAGTCATTTCACCGGCTGTCTTATCCCCAAACCGGAACACAACAATGCGAACACTGCTGCTTGGCGGTAGGTTAATGGATAAGATGGTGGTAGCAACCCGGACCCTGCACAAGGTCCTCCCACAAGTAAAGGGGTTTCGCCCGCGCATCAAACTGTCAAGACTTTATTACGATCAAATATGATCACGGTTTGAACCGCGGTTAAATCTGTTATCTCTGCCGCGGTCCAAACTGTCCGTGTAAACGATATTCTAGAGTTCGGAGCGTGCTTTTGACTGGCGCGTGGAATGTGATCACAACACAAAAGTTTTTCCTTCAGACGTATCTAAAATGGATCCCCGTTTAGTCATTGCGTTATGATAAAGATAAAGATAAATATAAAGACATTTATTCAGTAAGTAGGCCGCGGGCACTTTTACACGTCTCAGAATCTACCAGCGCTTCACAAGAGGAGACCTCAGCTGAGAAGCAAAGCAGCAAGAAACTCGGCAGTCAATCATTTTTTAAATATATTTAATATTACAATAATACTACTTAATCTATCATTATACATATACATCTATGAATAGTACATTAAAAACAAACAGTACATCAACGGTGTCCCCTCGACAAGATAAAGCTTTTGAATTTCAAAAGAATATATATTATTGATTAAGTTTCGGGTTTAGGCCAAGCATTTTTGTCTATTAGATAGTCCTCGATCCTGTAATTTAGATATTAAAGACTTTTTCAAGTATTTTTTTAGTGCTGTAAAGGGTAACTTTAACTTTAAGGGTTAGTTGAATTCATAGTATTTTAAATAATATTTATTTACTTTGCACATCTCTGCTTCGGTCCTCAATTTACATATATGTACATACCAAATTTCAACTCTATCGGTCTAGATCGGGACAGACAGACAGACAGACGCACGAGTGATCCTATAAGGGATCCATTTTTTAATTTTTAGTACGGAACCCTTAAAAAAAAAAAAAAAAAAAAGATATTGTTGCGTAGTACCTAGATATTTATGATAAAATCAATCACAGTAATTTAGTTTACTCTACATTATTTCTTTACAACTGTGCAGTCCTTTGCATATTAAGTAATCAAACGATTAATCATTGCCGCTAACATCATTAATCATGGATCATTTCTATTTAATCGTGGGATTTTATTCCTTTACCGTATTTCGTTTTATACGGGCAATTATAAATATCAATAAATAAATATCAGGGGACAATGTCACACCAATTGACCTAGTCCCAATTTAAGCTCTAGGCTTGTATTATGGGTACTAGACAACGATATAAATACTTATATAGGGAAATATATACTTAAATACATAGAAAACATCCATGACTCAGGAACAAATATTCGCGCTCATCACACAAATATCTGCCCTTACCGGGATTTGAACCCAGGACCGCTAGCTTCGTAGGCAGGGTCACTACCAACTAGGCCAGCGCGTCGTCAGTTATGTGTTAAATCTACTTATATTTTTGGACAATATTGTCACTTAAGCGAGCAAGGTCAGTATCAAGAACAGTGGCAAGGACAGTGAAGTGACAAAATAGAAAGCGATTTTATTTGGATCCATTGACAAGGCAACTTGGCTCTCTACTTAACTATCCGATCGGTTTACACCCCCTGTTCCACATATCCCTACTGGTCTATCCCTCCTGGTAGGGAAGAAAGGATTTTTTTTCCACATTTAGCTACTAGGGGGGATACAATAATGTTTTATTTCCACACATTTCTACTAAGATAAAGTACAAGTAGATAGAAAAATCATTTATTATAGGTACCTTAAAAAAAACGATTTATTCGCATTATATACGCCTGCCTACGAAGCTAGCGGTCCTGGGTTCAAATCCCGGTAAGGGCAGATATTTGTGTGATGAGTGCGAATATTTGTTCCTGAGTCTTGGATGTTTACTATGTATTTAAGTATATATTTCTCTATATTAGTATTTATATCGTTGTCTAGTACCCATAATACAAGCCTAGAGCTTAGTTTGGGACTAGGTCAATTGGTGTGACATTGTCCCCTGATATTTATTTATTTATTTATTTATTTATATACATTTTCACAGAAAGTCGACGGAGCTCTGCTACCGCAGAGCTCCTATTTCCGGGTAGTTTGGCCCTCCGGGCCTGCTGCAAAACTAACATAACCTAAACCTACCTCATATTTATACCACTAAGGGGTGCCTTGGGTCGGGAATTGATTTTTTTCATTAGTGTATAAAATGCGAAAGTGTATAATATGCGAATAAACCAATAAACAAAACACTTAAAGAAGCACTTTTCAATGCGATGATATCAATTTCCTGAATTATTTTATCAGTAGAGATAAGTGGAAAAGTATTCCCCCCTAGTAGCTAAATGTGGAAAAAAAATCCTTTTCATCTCACTAGCTCGGAAAGCCCTTTTTGTTTCTTTGATATCTATTGAGGAAATCGCTTTTTATCCACAAGTGAGGGAAGAGTTTTGACATTTGAAGGCAGCTTAAGTGATATTTGACAGCTAACCAAACGTAAAACCTTACAAGTGCTGAATTTTTAACATCACAATTAATGAATTGCATCGAGTAAAAAACACTAAATACAGTCTTACTACTTTATTTTAATTCATAAATATCAGCATTCAAAATTAACGTTCATTCTTGTTTTAAAAACGGATAAAATGTTCTGTCAGTCCAAATAAGTCGATGTGCAAACAAAACGCATTCGAAATAATAAAAAATAAACTTACGTCAAAACTTTTCTATTAACCGTCAACGTTAAAATATTCGCATGTTTTTCTAGTTTGTTTTGTTATTAAAAATGAGTGATTCGAGTGATAAAGACGTATTAACACCCGTGGAATTACAGGAAACCGTGCAAAATGCGGAATTGAGCTTACAGTACAAACCATTTTCTTAGTTTCCTCGCTGTAGTCAACGTTAAATATTCGCATGTTTTTCTAGTTTGTTTTGTTATTATAAATGAGAGATTCGAGTGATAAAGTCGTATTAACACCTGTGAAATTAGAGAATACCGTGCAAAATGCGGAACTGAGCTTACAGTAAAAACCGTTTTCTTAGTTTCCTCGCTGTAGTGAGGTGAAAAGTTTTGTGTTATACACGGGTGAAAAGTTATTTTACGTCTCGTGTCTTGAAACACTTGCTACGCTCAGGATTCTATTTTTGAACCACTCGCTTCGCTCGTGGTCAATCATAGAATCCTTTCGCTAGCTCGTGTTTCAAATGAACACTCGCAGGTAAAATACAACTTTCCCCACTTGTATAACAAATAACTATTCTTCCCTACCAGGAGGGATATACCAGTAGGGATATGTGGAACTGCCTGTTTACACTACTTTACTATCCTCTGTCACTGTCTACTGTCTCTCCTTGACCAATGTAAATAATATAAAACACAAGCATCATAAAGGCCTTTACGCGTTTATGATGCTTGTGTATTATCTAAGTATAAAACAAATCAAATTACGCTACGCATTTTAATGTAGTTTTATTCAATGGATAGAGTGAGCTAAGAGGAAAGTTTTTTTGTATAATACTGGAAAGTCTAGATTTTGAATGGGTGTAACAGAATGCTTGTATACACTGAAACAAAGCGAGGGCACCCGCACTTGTTAAAAAACTAACCTCTGGGTTTGTCTATGGACACTAGACTATGATCATCGTCATCATTATTATCCAGCAGGAGAAAGGAGGTATAACTTCGCTTTTGTACGGTAGCACTTAAATAACTGTACTTATATTTTAGGAGCTTGTCGCAGCTATTGATGTACTAAATTCAAACCACTATCTTATTATCATGTTTTGACTTTACCGTTATGTCTCTGTCTATTTAGTTTTTTTGTTTTAACTGTTTGTACAATAATACTAGATTATACAACGAGGGGATAAAGCACTGTTTTATGTCATGGGCACAATATTTAATTCTAAACAAATGAGGACTCCAGATTTAATTCTCGAACGTAGCGAGGGTGTTACGAGTTAGTTACTGAGCGAAGCGAGGGAATTAAAACGGAGACCTGAGTGAGCGAGGGATTCAAGCTCACCCAAGACGATAACAGCTTTATCCAAAAGGAGAATACTTTACTTTTCTCAACTTTTATTTATTCTCGTTATATGTCTTGTAGTGGCCAGTTTGATTTTCAAATAAGTTATTTTTACTTTAGGTTTCCATGGAACAATTTTTCATTCGAATTCAAATCTCATTATTAACTAGCGGGTTATAATGAGATTCAGTACCATATTGTAACCCCGTCATAATATGGTACTGAATCTCATTATAACCCGCTGGTTAGCCGATGGACGGTCCGAACTTTTACGTGTAAAGGCCGCTAATGTCTTACTTTAGATAATACCACTACCAAAACCACTACTCTATTCCTGTTATGGTAATACATTTAAGTCGGCTGCCATTCATCATCATCATCATGTCAGACGAAAGACGTCCACTGCTGGACATAGGCCTCCCCCAAGGCTCTCCACTCAGACCGGTCTTGTGCTTTTTGTATCCACCAAGTTCCCGCGATCCTTACAAGGTCATCACTCCATCTGCCATTATTATCAAGTAAATAAGATCTACCTAAAGTCTACCATAAGATAACACGTCAGAAAGAATATTGTATTACCGTGTTGAATAGACGCCCAGTGTTACATCACGTAATGCCTCAAAGGGCAGTAACATAATAAAGACGTAATCGCCCTGCAATTGAATGTCTTTATCGATCTTTTTATTGATTTTACGACGCGTTGCAATATCATTCCGATGGACTGTCTGGCGTCTTATGTTACTTGGTAAAACCTTATTGCATTTGACATGTTATCGTATATTTTAACTCGGTTGTTATAACTGTTAAGTAAATAGAGTAAGGCATACGAGTAGATATTGTTTATTGATCGCACTAATATTATAAATACGAAAGCGAAGCAGAACAGATATGGAATGGAGATAGCTCATACCCTCGATGAACACAGCCAAAAACTTTTAAAAAATCCTAGGGCATAACGAGAGTACGATGATTTAAATCTATTATTACGTAGACTAAGTCGCAGGCAGAAGCTAATAATAATCAATAAACTAGATTTAAAACAGGTTTTATACAAGGTCGCAATCGCGTGACAAAATGTGGATAAAGCATCCGTCGCTTTCTGACACTTTCATAATGTGGATAAAGCACCCGTCTCGTACTTATACTTACTATAGGCCCGCTGGAATGTAACCAAAAATTAAATTTAAGTTTCACAATAAGCTGGTATGGTGTCGTGGATGAGCTCGGCTAGCAGTCAGACACCCGAAGGCACGGACATTTGCAGGTGGCCGGCAGGTGGCGTGCCGTTCGTTGTCACTTGGTTTCGTCCTTTTGAAACTGGGCCTCTGCTCTAGGTGATAATAACCATATCGTCTTTGACCTATTATGACGATATGGTTTTTACCGTTTACAAAACGGGCCCTGATAATAATTAAATGAGTGACAGTGTTAACCCCGGCTGGCAGACATACATCTTTTAATATAAATAAAATAAATATCAACTGACGATCTCACGCAAATTGACCTATTCCCAAACTAAGCTCTATGGCTTGTACAATATGGGTACTTAGACGACGATATAAATACTTATATAAAGAAATACATACTTAAATACGTCAAAAACATCCAAGACTCAGAAACAAATACTTGTGCTCATCACAGAAATATTAGCTCGTACCGGGAATTGAACCCAGGACCGCCAGCTTCGTAGGCAGGGTCACTAAAAAAGTCGTCGCTTCATTTCAGACTGTCAGGCAGACTGACAGACTTAGGACTGTAAGTAATTTGATAGATTCTTGGCGCGATTGTCACCATACGGGGGATCAAGACAGAAGGGGCCCTAACATAGCTGCGTTTGTCGCGTGACAAAGTTTGTATAAGCATCCGTCACCTTCTGACACGTTAATAAGTATGACAGTGACGGATGTTCTATCCACATTAGATTCAAAAACTAGAGAGGCTCAGTCAAAAAAAATGGAACGTGAAATGAGTTTTTTGTCTTAAGTTGATAACCATCATAACCAGATAGTGCACTATCAAAAGATCTTAAGTTATTACCACACCCGGTCATTTCGAGCGCGACGGCGCGCCGTGGCCATCTAATCTAGATGCCAATCTAATACCGGCCAAATTTAAGAACAATGCAACCGTATGACCCAATAGCAATAAGGTGTAGAGAAACTTTTAAATCAAGTCTTATTAAGTGCAAGTGTTGTAGTAATGAGATGGTAAGAATGTTCACTTGTTAAAAACTGCAAGACTGCAACATTCAAAGCGATTTTAATGTAACTGCTGAGCCTGTTGTATTCATTACTAAGGCCAGATTTCTCAAATCCTCAGGTAAAAGTATCTGACACTCTAAGTTATAATTTTCCTTTTCTTTGTCATTTGAAAGAAAAGGGTAGAGCTAAAAAAATAATGGATAGATTTATCTGTAGACGGATAAATCAGCACTTACTGAATTGTCGCTTTTTAGTATTAGATTTACAGATAATTTGTGATACGCGCTTGGCAGAATTGTTAACGATTTTTCTTTGAAAACTGTTATTAGTTTGCTATGTATTTACTTAATGTTATGTAGTAAGGGTAATTATAAGGGACTTATTTTATCTTATCGGTGGAGTCCTTACGATTACACTTCGAACCCATTGGATCTTTTGTGTAATTACCCCTCTTTTAGCGCTTAATCCAATGCAGCCTCCACCCCTTCCAGAAAGCGGATAGTGGAGTGCAATGACAGTGCCTTGAATTTGCTTGGTTCTAGGTAGCCACAACTGAGAATTTTCATTCTTACTCCGGCAAAAGCATCACATTCACACAATAAGTGTTTTACTGTTTGTTGTATTGTCATAAAAGCCCATCTTTGCTAGGAGATATTTAACCCCGAAGTGCCCGGTATGAGTGACTTAATAAAGACCGTTTTTTTTACAAATAAAGCGAATTATTACGTTAAACATAACCAAGGCTCTTTGTTATAATCCGTCGATTTAATTTAAAAACTGCGGTTTTTCTTCAAGTGCCCAAGCTGTTGTTACCTGTGCTCATGTACTCATCTCGTTATGCACTCAGTTTTAGAGCGTGTAATAAAGCAGCTGGTTTAAAGCGGTGCAAGTTGCAACATCATGTGAGTGGACCCGCTGTGTATAGCGAATGCATATTGTTCTGTGATATGATAAAAAACTGTTTCATGCTTTTAGTTAGAGTTCAATTTATGGATTAACACATAGGCTTATTTTCATCCTGGAAACTTTCAAAGTTCCCGAGTGGATAACGATCTTCGAAAAAAAATTGCGGGTGGTAGGACCTTGTGCAGGGTCCGTCCGGATCGCTACCACCACCTTATCCATTAACCTACCGCCAAACAGCAGTGTTCGCATTGTTGTTCTCCGGTTTGGGGATAAGACAGCCGGTGAAATGACTAGCACAGAGGCATTCCATCAGTCCTCAGGGTTGGCAACGCATTTGCAGTCTTAGGATTGCATTGCAGTCTTGTGGGTCACAGTTTCCACTTACCATCAGGTGGCCTGTGTGCTCGTTTGTCTTCTCTATGCCATAACAATAAAAAAAATAAAAAATACACGAGGCAAGTCGCGGGCAGAAGCTAGTAGTTATCAGTTCCGTACCGCCGTATTTCGAATTGAATCAGCGCGAGCCTAACTCACACTTGACCATTTTTTAATATTAGTGGGTTTTCTTTAGGGTTCGTACTAATACTTAGTAGAAGAAACGTTTACGTATTAGTAATTGTTACAGTTTTTTATTTTTATTTGTTAGTAAATCCATCGCAATCATTTAACACATACATACATAAACTCACGCCATCATTCCCAGAGTGGGGTTAGCAGAGCTAAAGAATCACCAACAAGTCCCAAAACTCCCTGACAATTCTGTAAGCTAAGATGTTTCACAGTGTATTAGTGACAGGTGGCAAGCCCATCGCCTAATAGTACTACAAGCCTATATTCCCTTAGTCGGCTCTTACGACATCCACGGGAAGACATAGAGTGGCACTATTTCTAACCCGGCAACGACACGGTGTAACGGTCATTTAACACATATTATTAAAAAGAAAATCAAATCGCTATGTATTACTGTTCAAAAGATCTTTACAGCTACAGTACGGACAGACGGACGGACAGCGTATTAATAGAATCCCCTTGGGCTACCCTTTGGGTACGGAACTCTATAAAAACTACAAAGTTTTTTTTATTGAGGTCTTTATTGTTGAAACACCGTCGAAGCTCCACGCGGAATTTTCTGGACAAGCTCTTGTTGCCTGTACATTTTTTTTGGAAAACCTTTATCTGCTAATCAAGGCAAAAGTACCGAGTCCTAACACGGTGAGTCTACGTTAAGAACAGTGGAGATCCTGTCGCTACCATCCGACTCCATCATCAGATCACCTCTCATAATATTGCAATGTCATATTTAATTGCAAATTTCAGCCGGTTCCGTTAACGGAAAGTGGGTCAAATTTAACTTGCAAGATTTGACCGGTACATGCAAAGCATAAATAAATAGCTTGTAAAATTAAAGCCGCTTCTATTACATCCGTTAGTCTATATTCTGAGATCACACCTCAGTCTTGAGATACGCTCGTATCTCGCAATCTGTAACGCGTACTGTCCTTGCTATCTGCCCCCGTCAAAACCGCGGCTTACTCAAACGTGCACGCAAAAAAAAACGATATTTCTGATAGCAGAAAACAAAAGAAGACAGACAAGGTAAGGTGCATTCCCCGATAAAAAACAATGGCAGATATATTTTTAAATAATTATTTCGATTCGATTTCGTTAAAATTGTTATGTTGGTGAATCTGAAGTGTCAAGATTTTAAACCAACCCCCACGGACAGCTATAGTGCCCGGCCGATAAGAATTCAATCCTGACACCTGTCATTCTAGTACAAATTATAGGTACCTTATTGGATCGCATAATTTTTTACGCATAATGTATCTTTACGCATAAATTCGTTTGGCCGAAAACGGGTTTTACAATAGAAATGGTTTTATTTTAATTATTATAAAAAACTAATCTACCCTAACCTAACCTAATGTACACAATAAACGTTTATTTAAATTCTGAAATGTCAGCCTAAAAGGGTGTTATGCGAAAAGATTTTATGCAAAAAGATACATTATGCGTAAAAAGTTTATGCGTTTCAAAATTATAACCTCAATCCCAAGGATTAATAATTACAAATTGTACTGCGATGACAGGTGTCAGGATTGACTTCTTGTCGGCGGGTCACAGTGACCCGACTGTAGTAGTAACAAAGAGTGGGATCGATAACAGTTCCCCGTTAGCACCCTTTAGATTTAGAGTGGCTTTCTTAATAAGGCTCTAGTACTCGTTAGAGTATATCCTGTCAACTAAAGTGTAACACTCTTAAACCTAATAGAGAGCGCAAGCTTTAAAACGTTATCGGAACGACTTGACAACTCGGTCGGTTAATAATCCGACAACAACCACGACCCATCTGAAAAGCTATACCAGAAAGGTTTAGGTACTTTACTAAATGTAAACAAATCAAACCACGTGACTCTGTTAAACAGCCAATCACAACTATTTTGTCGAGCTTCAACGTGTCAGTGTTCTGCTGCTATTGGCTGACGAACTAAATCACGTGGCTTTTTTGTTTACATTTAGTTAAGTACCTAAACCTTTCTGGTATAGTTATTTAAGTCAATCTACCTGCTCATTATGTCTATGCATCTGAATGAATTATAATTGCAGTTGTAAGTAGCAATGTGCAAGTTGCAAAACATTCCCAAAACGCGAAAACATTCTCGAGAATGTTCTTAGAACATTCTTGCAACATGAAACTTATTGTTTAAATAAGAAAATGTTTTTACAATAAAGTTTAAATGATCATAATTTTAAATTAAAAAATATTAGGCACATGTTTTAGTTTGTTACAGTTAATTATTTTGTTGATAAGTGTTAAGTTTCCAATAAGTTGCTTAAATTCTCATTAAATCTTCGTGTACATTTCAGAGAAAGTTGCAAACAGATATGTTCTCAGCACCAGTACCAGGACCTATATACATCTATTTTCTATATAATATATATACTCGTATATATATTATATATTCTTTCCCACCGTCCACCTATCGTAGTCCACCTGGACATTTTAGCAGCTATTGCGGAGCTCCTGTTTCTGGGTGCTGTGGCCCTTCGTGCCAAATTAATAAATTCTCGTTCTCGAGAACATTCTCAGAAATTACCGAGAAATTCTCACTTGCAAAGTTTCGCAACTTTGGGAACTTCTCGCCTGCACATTGCTAGTTGTAAGACAGGTAATGAAATTAAAAAACAGTCTTATCCTTGCATTGACTTGACGTCCTGACCTTTTCTCGTATAAGTGCAAATTGGATGCTTGTGTGACTTGACTTGACCTACTTCAGTTCTATCATTAAGTTTGACTTTCATTACCGGTTTTTTGGCTTAAGGATTGTTTACAAACATGTTGGCGGAATATTATGGTTTTTTCGAGGTGTTTCATGTAATTCTGAGTATTCAATACTCGATTATTTCTGGTTTTCAATTGGAGATTGCTTTAAAATAATAAATAAATAAATATCAGGGGACAATGTCACACCAATTGACCTAGTCCCAAACTAAGCTCTAGGCTTGTACTTATGGGTACTAGACAACGATATAAATACTTATATAGACAAATAAAACATCCATGACTCAGAAATACATATTCGCGCTCATCACACAAATATCTGCCCGTACCGGGATTTGAACCCAGGACCGCTAGCTTCGTAGGCAGGCTCACTACCAACTAGGCCAGTGCGTCGTTTAAGCTATAGTCATTATATCAGCGTATCTACATTAGTCTTTCGGTCTCTGTTTATTTACTTGATTTTAAAGTTGTTTCATGATTTTAAAATCCATGTTTATAAAAAATGGTTATACTCATCGTTGTAATCATCTCTTTGCCCTTTCATCTCATTAAAATAAATCAGTGAATGGAGAAAAATGTTTTCTTCATCCACATGTTCATCAATATCTTAGTATTAACTACTGCCGAAGGAGGAAGGTATTGTGTTTATCAGTCTTTATATGTACGTTTGCTCCTTTGTGGCGTTCTAGAAACTAAAAACGCACCGTCTTTATATCTTTGATCGAATGTTTGCCAAAAAGAACTTTAAAATCCTCAAGGTTTTACCAGCGGAAGCCTAATCGGGTGGTCAAAGCATTAACCTCTTTTACGCGCCGTCGTCACCATTACGTGGTTCAATCCGACGTGACCTGCAACGAGATCACTTTTATTATGTAAGTTAATATTAACCTGGCGATGCGGCGCCGGTGATGGGAGGTAGCGACGCATGTAGTTAAGGATGCGGTGCGATTATCTAGCAAGGTAAGTTTAAAATAAACTCAAGATTTTAGAGGGAAAATACATTATAAACAAGTGGAATGGTTTCATTAAATAATAAATTAAATATTAATTAAGGGTTTTTTTTTGTTCATTTGTTTTGCTTCTTTTATTAAAATAGTCGTGAAATTAAGACTATATTTTGTTAATAAAAAGCAACTAAATCGTTTTTTTTAATATGTCACTCGATACGATATGTACTTAATAATACTCAATCGTAATATTTAGATTTTTGTAGCTTTATCTTTTCAAAATCATGCGTAGCAAAAAAACTGGCCAAGTGTAAGTCGGACTCACGCATGAAGGGTTCCGTACCATTATCTATAAAAAATGAAGTTTGTTGTATGGGAGCCCCCCTTAAAAATATATTTTTAACGGTTTTTAGTATTTTTTGTTAAAGCGGCAACAGAAATGCATCATACATACATACATACCTTCACGCCTGTAATCCTAGAATGGGGTAGGCAGAGCTACAGAATTACCGACAACTTTAAAAACTTGTTGATAATTCAGTAACCACATTTTGCACAAATAGGCTAAGATGTTTACCAGCGTACCTATTAGTGACAGGTTGCAAGCCCGTCGCCTAATAGTACTACAAGCCTTTATTCCCTTAGTCGCCTCTTACGACATCCACGGGAAGACATGGAGTGGCACTATTCTAACCCGGCAACCACACGAGCAAGAAATGCATCAATTATGTGAAAATTTCAACTGTGTGTGTTCGTGAGATACTGCCTGGTGACAGACAGACGGACAGCGGAGTCTTAGTAATAGGGTCCCGTTCTAACGTAAAAACATCAAAAACAGCTTACAAACCATAGTTGTCATTATGTATCGTCGCCTATTACTTAAAACCCACTTACGCCAGTTTTCTAACAGGCCGGTTGGCATGGGCTTTATTTATATGTTAACCATGGAGTGTCCTACTCCATATAATGTAGGTCAATGGTCATTGCATGGGTTTAGGTAATTTCTATGGTGTCACGGCGTTTGGCGGTCACTTTTATTTGCTGTTTAATTGGTTTGTTGATGTTTTCTTTTTTCCGACTGTGTTTACTAGTCAGTATGTATGTTTGTTTGTTCCTTTGTGGCGCCCTAGAAACTAAACGCGTGGACCGATTTTGATGATTCTTATGTCAATCGATTTGTCTTAATCTTGTGAGTGTCACTAAAGATATGACAGTCATCAACATTCAATATGGCGGCAACCAGTCACCATGCAGTAAACGAACACTGACAAGTGGGGTATTTTTAGGTTTATTTTTATCATTTTTCATTTTGACTGATCATTTAGGATTTATAACGATTTTAAATTGATTAGCAACAGTCGAGTTTTTAAAACTTGCTTTTTGATTAATTTATTATATAATGTTCAGTCGATAGCAAAAGGTAGCTCAAAAAATGTTTTACTGTATCAAAATATTATTACGTACATTATGTAACAGCATTTTTGTAGCTGAGGGCCGTATAATTAGGTATGCATAGCCTTTAAGTTATTCTTTGAAAAAAAAAAGTGTTATACGAGTAAGTTTAGTGGTTATGTGAGTCTCTGTACGTCATGTGGCTGTCGCCTCATAGCTATCAAACCGGTGGATCAATTTGGACGCGGTTGGTTTTAAAAATGGAAGGTAGATTATTCAGGATGGTTTTTAGCTTCATCTGTTGGGCTATTTAAGAGATAACGGCTCCAAAAGAATGCTTCGTATGGGGGATTTTCTGCATCTATTTATAAGTTATTATTTAGCATGGCGGCATGCTTGCAGTAAAACATACTGTGTCGGCATAAACGCTGGGCGTTGATTGGTGGATGCCACTAGTTGCCTAGCAACCCTTACCGATTCCGTGTTTTACTGCAAGCATACCGTCAAGTCTGGAAGAGGCCTTAATTTTTTTTATTTTTTTTGGCATAGGAAGGCAATCGAGTACACAGGCCACCTGATGGTAAGTGGAAACTGTGACCCATAGACATTCGCATTCACAAGACTGCAAATGCACTGCCAACCCTGAGGACTAAGATGGAATGCCTCTATGCTAGTCATTTCACCGGCTGTCTTATCCCCAAACCGGAACACAACAATGCGAACACTGCTGCTTGGCGGTAGGTTAATGGATAAGATGGTGGTACCAACCCGGACGGACCCTGCACAAGGGTGTTAATATGAGACGGCGTTTTCGTAGTAAAAACGACAAAGTTACTTTTAGCACGTATACAACTATACATTTCAGCAAGAGCCCTGGAACCCTGTCGCAATGAATTGATTAAATACCACTTCTTTGAAGTATGAGCTATGTTGTGTGACATTGTAACAGAGTTCTACTAAAACGTGCATTTATTTCTGTACAGTCAACCAATTGGATTTGTAGGGCTCTGTGGACTTTATTAAAGTAAAGTTGACCCCCAAAACGAAAGAGACTTCCTATGATTTGGTTTATGACGTCACGTTGACAATAGTATCTAGTTTATGCAACTGATGCATAATGAAAGACCTCAAAATACGGGAGTGGTTTGCTGACGCTCGTTTCATAATAGGATCACACGAGTGTTTTAAGGTTTAATTATGTACAGATGCACACACTAAGTACTTTATCTACACACATATATAAGTATTTTCCCGTGTGGGTGCCGGGTTAGAATAGTGCCACTCCATGTCATCCCATGGATGTCGTAAGAGGCGACTAAGGGAATAAATGCTTATACCTAATACTGTTAGGCGATGGGCTTGCAACCTGTCACTAATACGCTGGTAAACATCTAAGCCTATTTGTGCAAAATGTGGGTACAGAATTATCAACAAGTTTTTAAAGTTGTAGGTAATTCTGTAGCTCTGCCTACCCCACTCTGGGATTACAGGCGTGAAGGTATGTATGTATGTATATATAAGTATTGTTAGAAAGTGACAGACGAGCATTGAAATTACAAAATGGATCACTTTAAGCACCGAAGGTTAAGTAAATTAATACATTATTTAGCTTAGTGCTTAGGTTATGTTGTAAGTATGCACTGAAGCAATAAATTGTCTGCGGTTATGTTATTATTTTAGCTATTCCAAGGCCGCGTGACCGACAGATGAATTTGATACAAAGAAATGTATAAGTAAATCATACACATTATATTTTTTTTATTTTTTTTTTTGGAATTCATGAAACAAATACATTCAATTGTGTCGGTTTGTGAAATTTAAACAACGAAAACTTGTCAAAATTGACTACGCCATTTTTTTTTACATTAAACGACCGAAAGGTTTCTAAGCCTTAGGACTATGTTCCTATATCTTATGGTTTCGAATTCCAACATACAGTCCCAGGGAAATATACACATTGTACCTATATTTCATTGCGTAAGCAGGATTTTCGCTGACGCGTTTACAAAACTTCTAAAATTGTGATAGTGGATGAAATAGAATGAAGTAATTTGTCATGCAGATATTTTTTTATTATTTAGTAGTCCGAATCTTACTTGCCCATTTATCGCAATAGAAAGAAAGGTGGGTGATTTATAATAAGTAAAAGGCGATAATTATCAACACCTACTTCTCAGGTAGTAGCCAATTATTTTGATGAGTGAATGTGATAGAAAGCGGGCACTTGTATGTCATAGGTCAAGAAGGAGCGGGACAAAAAATTATGGCCATTAAAGAAATCGAGTTCGAATCCGGTGTGATTGTGAGATCAAGTGAGCGGATGGCATAGAGATGTTTTAACCGCAACTTATTAAAGTATATTTTTATTTGAAGGAACTCGCGTAGTCTAAAAGCACCAGCTCGACAAGTGAATAAGTTTAAATTAATAAGGTTCGGAAGAAAGCTTACAAATAAACTTAAAGTGATAGTTAATTTTAGGTTACCATTTTAAAAATATTAATTTTATAATTTTTTACAGTTAACAATTACAAATTAAAAAAAGAAGTGGTCTCTGCCTAAGTGCCTACCCCTCTGAGAAACAGGCTTGATTTAATGCATGTATGTATGTATGTACAGTTTGTTTGACATGTTTATCACATATATGGACAAGTTTTTAAACCTACCGAATAAAAAAACTATAACTGATTGACAAAACTCAGTTTACTTTACCTTGGATTTAATTGAAATAAAAACGAAACATAATTTTCATAAAGGTATCTTTTATAAAAAAAAACATTTTTTTAAATGTTAACGTTTGTTTATTCCAATGGTTTATGGTTGGTGACAAAATGCGTCAAATTGATGTAAAAAAAAACTATAAACATACTGCAGCGTAAAATTGGCTTCTTGATTAATTCATCTTCACTACGAATATGTATCTACTCTATAGAAATCTCAACGTTTCAAACTGCAGCATCAAGTGAAAGTAAACAGCAAAAAAAAACATGTAAACACCAAAATCAAATAAACAAGAAGTTTAATGGAAGCAATACAGATTGGTTACCTAACAGAAGGTCACGTCATACATTTCATGTGTTACGTACGAACCATTTAACCGGATGGCAAATATTTTATGAGTTTTTTTTTATTTAAAGATTAATTTCGAGGCCTTTGGGTTAATGTTTTTGACTGTACCTAATCATAAAAAAAAATATATACTTAATGAATTATATATTAAATGGTGTTTCTTTTAAGAACAGATATAGTCGTATAATTAGTATAATATGTATACACTGGTGAACCAGAAACAATATTAAGACCTTGATGTTCATAAAAAAGTAAGTAATAGGTACTAAAAATTATAACAATCTAATGCCACCTAAGTAAATTAAATTTGAACAATAATAATAATATATTTGGTACAACAGTAAACTGCTTTAGTAAGTAATTGCATAAATAAAGGAACTAATCTTGTATAATTTTGACGACGCGCTGGCCTAGTTGGTAGTGACCCTGCCTACGAAGCTAGCGGTCCTGGGTTCAAATCCCGGTAAGGGCAGATATTTGTGTGATGAGCGCGAATATTTGTTCCTGAGTCATGGATGTTTACTATGTATTTAAGTATATATTTCTCTATATAAGTATTTATATCGTTGTCTAGTACCCATAATACAAGCCTAGAGCTTAAATTGGGACTAGGTCAATTGGTGTGACATTGTCCCATGATATTTATTTATTTATTTATTTATAAAATGTTGCCTGACAAATTTTTTGAGGGTACCAAGTGAACTCACAAATGTTTTTATCATATTTTGTCAACAATAATATTAATATTGTTTTTAGATAAAGATAAAGATAAAGACATTTATTCAGTAAGTAGACCGCACGGGCACTTTAGTTTAACGAAACTTCTTAATACAATAAACTAGTAAGACTGAAGTAGACATACTTTTTTTTTATTTAATATTACCGATTTACCCGTGTGGTTGCCGGGTCAGAATAGTACCACTCCATGTCTTCCCGTGGATGTCATAAGAGGCGACTAAGGGAATAAAGGCTTGTAGTACCGTTAGCCGATGGGCTTGCCACCTGTCACTAATACACTAGGAAACATCTTAGCCTACTTGTGCAAAATGTGGTTACAGAAGTATCAAGAAGTTTTAAGACTTGTTGGTAATTCTTTAGCTCTGCCTACCCCACTCTGAATGAAGGCGTGAGTTTATGTATTTATGTATGTATTACCGATAATTACCAAAAATGTACTAATCCAACTACATGTTACCAAATGTCTCAAAAAAAAGTCCCTGCCCTATTCAATTAACAAAATTCATAAAAAAATCCCCCAAAAATCCAACAACCTATTTGATTAAAACGATATCCAACATAAAAGATAATCGCCGCCATGACGTCATCACGTTTCATTCCGAAAGGTCCAAATCTCATCGTAACTTCACATCAGACCTTTAGGCGAGATCCCGAAATACGTCTCTAAACACGTTGCTCCGTTCTCAATATCACATACAAAGTTATGGAATTAGTCATAAAATGGGTTCGTGACTCAAATATCTAACGTGTGTTGTATCAGCTCTATATCATATATCCAAATTTCTAACCAGTTCAATACCTACCTAACACGTTACACTTTAAGGATGATGTTAGGTTGTTAGACGTTGGATATAGGGTGTTCTTATTTCTGGTATTGATGGATAGGAGTTGACATTCAATGGACGTCGTAGTGTGACGTCATTAAATCAGTAAAACGCTCCAGATCGGGGTTACAGGTGCGATAGTGAAATTTATTGAGGTATTGATATGCATATATTGAGGAGGGTTACTAATAGAAATGAGTAATAGTTGCTAACGGTCCCGGGTTCAATCTCCGGTAATGAGAAATATTTATGTGATTAATGTGAATATTTATGAGTATAATATTAGAATAGAGCTCAGTAAAATCTACTCGGAGAAACACTACGGATTCATAATCATAAATCGGCTAGTCTTAGGGGAGGGTTTACATATAAGATGGCTAAAATATGGAACATCATACCACCACCATTAAGAAAAAAGATGTCAGCATATACATTTAAGTAAAAACTGAAACGGTTAATGATAGCACAACATTGGCCGTCAATTAAAAAAAAAAGTTTTGATACATGTAGGTATTTTTGCATTTGTTTGGCTTTTGTAATGACAACTTTTTGACACTGATTGCTGCTATAGTAAGAAAAAAGAAAAAAAAGTTCTTTTCAAGTCGAAAGATAGATTCCGGACATATTTTTACGAAAAAGATACATACATACATACCTTCACGCCTGTAATCCCAGAGTGGGGTAGGCAGAGCTACAGAATTACCTACAACTTTAAAAACTTGGTGATAATTCTGTAACCACATTTTGCACAAATAGGCTAAGATGTTTACCAGCGTATTAGTGACAGGTTGCAAGCCCATCGCCTAACAGTACTACAAGCCTTTATTCCCTTAGTCGCCTCTTACAACATCCACGGGAAGATATGGTGTGGCACTATTCTAACCCGGCAACCACACGGAAGATTGTTTTAAAAATATTAAAAACTTCATTCTCTTTTTCTTTACCTTTATACCAATGTATAAGAAGTACAATTGAGGTTTTTTTTTTGTTTGTTTGTATGTTGTGTGTATATGGAAGTACTTACAAAAATAAAAATGAACTTTAACTTAACAAGTACCTAGTCAGGGATGAGAAAAAATCTCGTTCCTGACTAATTTAGGCTGTTTTTTTTTTTGAACTGGAGCAGAGCCTATGAGGGTCTCTTGTAATAATAACATAACCAGCTAAAGCTTGAAAAGTTATAAAGTAGTATTCGAAGTATTTCATACCCTATTAGTAGCCACATTTAATTTAAAATGTATATACTATGCAGTCACGTCAGCTCTTTGTTATAACCCTGTACACCCCAGCGATTCAGAGTTTTTTTTTAAAAGTATATCATTATGTCATAGGGACCATGCCGCGAGCGGACCTGCTAGAGGGGTGTTCTGTTTATAGTGGTGATTATTATTTTCATAATTAATATTTGAGTAGCTTAGTTTTACTTTAATTTAAATAAGTTTAGTTTTAATTTTTAATTGTTAACAGTTTTTTATACATTTTAATATTTTAATGAAAACAAAAAATAATATCAATAAAAAAAAAAATGGTTGTCAAATTTTCTTTTTTTACTTTCACGGTCCATATTCAATTAGAAAAAAACCCCAGAATCATATCATCTCGGGTGTAAAGGGATAATGGTAGGGTGATTTTTTTTTATTGTAATATTTTTTTATTCATGTAAAAATCTATTTTAATAATATTAATTTTAATCGGCTCTAGTACAACTCTATCGCTGATAGACACATTTTTCGTTCAAAAAGGAAGCATCGCTAATTTGATCACCGGTTCAAAAGCACGTCACGAACAAAGTTCCTTTGATCGAGCAAAAATACAGATATGTGGTGTGCTCTACCTTATGGCGGGGGACACGGGAGGAGCGGGGAGCGATTACGCTCCGTTTGGTAAGGGGCAAGGGTCATCATATATTTTAAATATTTAAAGGGTCCACGGAAAGAACATGTCTAGTCACATTAGTAACTTTTTGAGATATCGCGATTTGAAAGTTAGGAACCATGACATTTTGTACGTAATTTTCGTGTAGAGGTTTTTTTAAGAGTGAAAATATACAAGTTATATGAAGATTTATATCTGAATCTGAAAGGTAGGCAGTAGTTCAATTCGTCCTCTACATTTTGAGATTCAAAACTCATTTTCAAAAAAAAGTGACTAGACATGTTCTTTCCGTGGACCCTTTATGGGCACCCGTTTTTATTTACTTATTTATTTATTGATCATAAAATAAACACTGTCAGTCAAGCCATACATGTTAATTAAATCATGGAGAAACCATATTATTTACTTAAAACTAGTTAATACAAACACTGCATACAGACTGAGCTTGATGAGACAATAGACTCTAGGTGATGGCTGGAGCAAAGAATATAGGCTCAGAGTTGAAAAAAATGTCTACTGTGCTGTCGCTGTCCATAATGTCGTTGAAGAGTGTCAGCGCGCGTTGCAGTGGTGAGTGAGAGAGTGCGTTTGGCAAAATGAAAAATATTTGTAGCAAATACTTGAAATATGAGGAAGTCGCTGTAATAAATTTAAAAATTAACTTATGGGTAATCGTTTGGCAAAATAAAATAACACTGAAATATGTGATTTTTTTAACGATGTGAAACTGACCGTTTGGTTATTTTATAAGTATGTAATAAAACGCAATGCTTGTGTGTTGTAATCTACAAAACTCAGTGAATGCAGGTTGTGCTAATGCACCTCTCTCTCGGGCTTACCGGCTGGACACACAGGAACGACAAGTCGCTACGTATGGAGTCATGTTGGCTACAGGACCGAAGTTGTCCCTAATGAAGGTACACAGGCCACACACTGAACTGCCCATTAAAAATAGAAGTGAGAAAATGTAGAAGGAGATAAAAATTTATTGTATATAAAACTTTCATGTGCACGATAGAGACAGTTTATCTCTACCTTCACGCCTGTATTCCCAGAGTGAGGTAGGCAGAGCTACAGAATTACCTATAACTTTAAAAACCTGTTGATAATTCAGTTCAGTTTATCTCTGTTTATCTTCATTGGTCACTCAGCTGTGTGGGCAATTGCACCATGTCAGATTTGTTTCATTTTTCCTTCTCTTTTTATCACGGCACTACATATTAGTTTCTGCTAAGTTTAGGACCATCAAGTTCCTGCCTACATCGGTTCTTACGACAGCCGGTCCTAAAGGGTATCATTATACTCTGCCGATACCCCAGCGCCTTTACCTTCTTATACATATATTATAGGGTTAGTTAAAACAAATTCTATTAATTACTGTCTATAAAACATCTTTAACGCAAATAATTTAATATTCTCCGCCTATCGCATGGTTATAAAAAAAACTTGCCTTTTAATATTTTAATGTTTTCATGTTATTTTTTTATTGATTTTTATTTATTTCTACAAGTTACAATTAAACTTAAATAGGTATATGAATTTTCTTACCTTAACATTTTCCTTTCTGCTTCCGCTCCCGCGCCCGTACACGCTACTCTCTCGTCCCCCACGCCCTGCAATAGTGCCGGGGGCGTATCGTTTCCCGCTAAGCTAATGAGATGTCAGTACAATCATTTATGCTTTTACCTACACGAATGAGGTTTTTGGCCTTTAATTTTGCTCGCCTTTTGATATTAATTAATTGAAGTACACAAGCTTTTTGGAAATTATTTTTGGGTAATTATTTTTTCATCAGCCAAATCCGACGTGTGATTGGCTTGTGGAAATTAGCCATCACTAATGAATCAGTAATGTAAGTATTTTTCTTTCCTTATTAATTATCAGTTATCACTCATTTTTTTTAAGAGTAAATTTCGCCAACAAAAAATGGTCCATCCTAATTATACAATCGAATTAGCATCAAAGCAAAACGCACAGAGGTCCAACCCGCACGGGCCCGGACAAAAACACGCAACAATTATTTGTATTAAACAACGCGAAGCATTTTAACATTTCAAAGGAAATGTCGGAGGCATGGCGCAAAGACGTTCTCATTCGCCGTCCATATTAACTGACTAATTGAATAAAAAATAAATCTTTTAATACAAAGGTTATCCGTTGTTTATCTGCGCTGCCGCGGGGTGCGTCTGGTAATTATTGTTCTACTTTGTATTGTGCTTTGTTTGGGTACTCACAATTTTCTTTTGTTGCCCTCCATTAAGGGGTATTGTCTGTAACATATTCTAATCGTCATTTGTTTCCCACTGAGTTAGACTACGGTGTATTGTGTGTTATGTTTGAGGCAACAAAAACGTCGACATTTAATGTTATGCAAGGTTAATTGATAAAGGTTTTATAATGAAAATAATTGATGACAATTTTTTTTTGTATGTTACCGAAATTTTACCGACAGCATTTTGTTTTTTTTTATTTCAGGATCTCTGGCCATGTGGTGGATACAATACCTCTTAATGTAGAGGGGGGGCATTTTTATTAAAAATCGGAAATAGTCGGTGTAATGTTTTCTATTTAGTGTCCAAATAGATACATTCTCGTCTACGTCTTAGGCGACGCCTTTAAACGTCCCCCGAATGCGTAAAAAAATAACAATACCTTTTTCCACTGTATTAAAAAAAAAAATTTTTTTTACAGAGTCCACAGTTTTCGTCACTGCTGGGCAACAGTTCAAAGACGCCATTGATGTCCCGATTGTAGCCAGAGGTGGCACGCGCTGCGGGTGCGTGCTCGGGACAAGCTGTCACGTGTTATCACTGGGGTTAATTTTATGATTTAATCCGCGATGGGGACAAAAATATTACCGTCCGAGAGGGAACCATTTGTGGATGTTTTGTTTATATGTTAATCTCGAGTAAAATCCTTGACATTAGGTATCTTATCTTGTTTTACTCTTTGGGACCCTTTAGGATCTTTTGTGTCCCCTCTTACCCACTCAGCTGCTGTTCCAATAAGCATGTTTTGTCTTCACCGTAAGATCATTGGTTTGTGTACTTCAGTTAGAAAAACGCATTAGTTCATGGTGACCGCGGAGGTTTGAAGTATGGTAATTTAAAGTACTTATGTATTTACTAGTTTTTTTTTTTTTTTTATGGCATGGGAAGGCAAACGAGCACACAGGCCACCTGATGGTAAGTGGAAACTGTGACCCATAGACATTCGCATTCACAAGACTGCAAATGCGTTGCCAACCCTGAGGACTAAGATGGAATGCCTCTATGCTAGCCATTTCACCGGCTGTCTTATCCCCAAACCGGAACACAACAATGCGAACACTGCTGCTTGGCGGTAGGTTAATGGATAAGTTGGTGGTACCAACCCGGGCGGACCCTGCAAAGTAAATACCTAGGCAATTCCTTGTAACTTTTATTTTGATTTAAAACTCGGATGACGCCAAAACAACGAAAGCTTATATAACTCGTTTTAACAGCTATGGCCACGCGCGTTGTGGCTTGATGTTTGGTCTACGCTGTATTGCGAATATTATAATAAAAATGTGGTAATTTTTACGAAATTTGCCTTCAAAAATCAACAAGTTCAAATCTGCCCCCGTGCTAAGGTGCCTCCATTTCCCCTAACGTCGGCCACAAACGTAAAAGTTGATTTTATGATGAAAAATCAAAATCTCCATTAAAACCATTCTTATAAATGCTGTTAGCTAAAAGGTTACAAAATTCAATACCGATGCAAACTCACCTGTCAATTTTTCCACCGTCAGTATTTATAAATACAGCGTGAACTATCAAATTCATTGACAGACTTGACGCGATAAAATGTAAAAGCCGAATGACGGAGAGCTTTTTTATCGGGCCGAGCCGACAGTCGAGAACGTCAGTTCCGTAGATACAGTGACAATTCACGCCAATTCGTTTGGGAAGCGGGCGTGTGTCACACCACTGTGCAATGGGAAATCAAAATTCATAGATCACAAAGTAAGGGTGAAGAATTTTTATTCGGCTTCTGTTTCGTAATATTTTTTCGTAGACGTTTAATTTTTAGGAAAACGTAAATTGAATATTTTACAAATTGTGTTAAAAAACATAATATAATCTTATGTAGGAAATTTGCGCAAGTTGTTTTTACATGCAACAATTTAATCAAATTAAATAAAGTAATTTAAAACTGTTTATTACAACTATTAAAACTTGAAACTGTTAAACACACTACTGTGTAAATTTGCCCACAGTTTAATCAAAAATTCCAATCACGTAATTCTTAATTTTCCCTCACGAATGCGTTCCATCGCTTGCTACATTAGTGTTACCAATTCATCGCTCTTGAAAAACTCAGTAATGGAATGTAGCCATTTAGATTAAATCAGTGTTAGTGGCAGTTGAAAAATGACATGCCCTATTTTTAATTGACTTTATTGGTGGGGTAAGATTTTTTTAGAAATAAATAAAAGCAGAAGTCTGTATTCATTGATGGCTGAATTCATAATTTTCCTTTTTTGTCACGTCGGTTAATATAGATTGACGTTTCAGTTTCATTTTTGTGCAACGCCTGAAAATGTGCATAGTTTACTGGTTTTTTGTCGTTTTGTGTAAATTCATTTCTGTTTGACAAAAAAGGCTCTCAGCTTTACTTGTTTTATTAGTTACAATTAATTATCAGTAGAGTTGTAATTAACGGTGTTTTTGTTTGAGCACGAATTACTTACTTAAATCAATTACACAAGTTTTTTAACAGATAAATGAAGGACGTACCCAAACAAGTTTTTTTTTTTAACTTAACCGGGTGGTTATGACAACACAATTAATTAATCATATCATAAAACTTTCCTTAACCCCACTTCATTCCCTTTAGCTGTTTATTAAATTAGGAGATTTAAGACAACCGCATCGTATCAAAAAAAAAACCACATAAAAATCACGTAATACTTACTTATTTTTTTTTAAAACTACCTCATTCCCCCCATTTCTAAAAACCTAACTCCTCAACCTCGAGAGCTAACCCCCTCAAAAATACACAAGTCAGCGCGTCGGCCCAGTGGGGTTTAATTACCGGCCACTAAATTAAGGTGGCCGTTTGTGCCGGCTTGCAGTTTGACCACACCACTGTGCAAGACGGTTATATGAAGATGTTTTTGGGCAAAGTTTTGATGACCTGTTTTGGTAATTTCGGTTTAGAGATTAGATACAGGGTGTGATCAGTTTGCTACAGTGTAAAGTATGTATGTTGTCATTTGAATATTTTGTTTTGATTTTTGGATGTGAGCTTTAACAGTACTTGTAGAACGTTTATATTTATTGCAATATAAACATTAAGATAGCAGTAAATCAGAGGTTATAAGGTAAGGCACTCGTGAATTACGATTCATGGTACAATCAAAAAGTAAAAATGACGATTATAATGTAATAAGTAGATCGTATTCTTCATTCTAATTGTGGTTCACTTTGAAGTGTAGTGTGACAAGGTACTAAAATGTTTATCATATTCACTGTAGCTGCTCTCTAGAATTATGTAAGGAAAAAAGATTAGCTTGTAGTTAAAAATATGGTTTATCTTCAGTTAAAACGAATGAACAAATAAGCTTTAAAATCAAAAGAAAAACGAAGTTCCCAAGTAATTATCAACTCTTGTCCGTCCGTACGTTAACTGGAGTAAATTAAATTACAGCATGTGCGCTCTGAATCCTTAATGGCGCCGCCGGCTGCATGAAGAAAATGTCAGATACTGGGTTTTGATTTTCAAGTGTGGTTTGGTGCAAAATGTTAGGTAATAGCTTATACAGGGTGTCCGATAAGTCAGCGTTAAAATAAATTTATGTGCTTCTATGGGGCGCCTTTGTAATCACAGGAGCCATGTTTATAACGATTCAACTTTACGAATAGGCTATAATTATCTACGTAATTAAAATAATATAATCAAAAGTTACAGATAGTTATAGAACCAATAGCGCTTCTTCATTGTTATTTATTTATAGGTAAACAATTACTTATAGCCACAACACAATAAAAATATGTGACCATATTGTATCGAAATAAAATGAATGATTACCTTTTTTTGTCCTTTTTTTTAAGGCATAGGAAGGCAAACGAGCACACAGGCCACCTGATGGTAAGTGGAAACTGTGACCCATAGACATTCGCATTCATCTTGCAAATGCACTGCCAACCCTGAGGACTAAGATGGAATGCCTCTATGCTAGTCATTTCACCGGCTGTCTTATCCCCAAAACGGAACACAACAATGTGAACACTGCTGTTTGGCGGTAGGTTAATGGATAAGATGGTGGTACCAACCCGGACGGACCCTTAATGACCCTTTATGTATTTTATGCAGATGGACCTTGTAGGATTATTTTCATAATAAGCCCCTTACACACTCAATTGCCTGAATATGCAGGTTCCCTCACGATGTTTTTTTTCAGCGTAGAATCACGTGTTAACATAGCATTTAATTTAACAATAAACCTCTTTGGCACATGAATATAGCTAATAAGGTTTGAACTCCGTACCTTGGGTATCTAGTTTAGTGAAAATATTATTTCGATAAATATGGCGTTTTATTTATTTTTGTAAATAATTGAAAACAATACCATTTGCAAATTAAAAACTCAGCCTACGATGCCACAGTATAAGTTATATCTATAATGATTTCATTGTTTTTAAGCAATTTGATTACAAAACCTTTAGACCGTGCGACCAACATTTCTATAGAACGGTTACTTACTTATTCATCTTATTTAATAACCTTTTCATAACAATGGAAGTGCAATTTGGTTTTGTGAACTAAAATTTTATTTGCAGTTATGATATGATTTGGCCATTTATGTGACGTGATGACGGGTATTATTTTGATTATGTGAAAGAGGTTTATGTTATAGCACAGTATAAAAGCAAGAGTAGTTCGTCTCCAGCCCTTTAGGAGTTTCTGTTACCTATTGCCACTCCAAAGCCAAGCAAGCAATTTTGTTTAAAGAAGAAGTATAATTTTTACTGTGGTTATAGTTAGGTGATGTTACATGCAAAAGATATACATCGTTACTGTATGTCAAATATATACGATGATGGGGTCCATATTGGCTCACCTAAAAAAATGTAGTCAGAATGTAATTGTATAGGTACCTAATTACGTGTTCTTTACTGAAACAGTTTTTATTTCAGAGTCTTTATAAAACAAAGTTAGATATTTTAAGAATGCTGAAATAATAACGGTTTTAGTAAAAAACACTTTAGGAGTTGCGATGATTAGGAATAAAATTACATTAGGACTAAAAATAATTAGTTCAACTTTGGCTCACCCACTATGCCTATCGCTCTCTGGTCGCTAGGCATCATCCTGTATCTACACTAATATTACAAAGAGGAAAGATTTGATCGTTTGTATTTGTGCTACATTATTCCTGAGTATGTACTATACATACAGGTTGATACATTATAAGATGTGTTCCTTTTTACCCGACTGCTGAAGGTTAAATGTTTGATCCTTTGATGATTCTTATGTCAATCGATTTAATCTTGTGAGTGTCACTAAATATATGACAGTAATAAAAAATAAAAAATAGTCGATGAATTATGACACATTGGATATCGTTGAATAGGTATTTAAAAATCGTTTGTAAGTTTCTTTCATCATTTTTCATTTAAAATGATCATTTAGGATTTATAACGATTTAAATTGGTTAGCAACAGTCGGGGTTTTATAGCTTGCTTTTTGTTGTTATTATATATTAGTACAGTAATATATAAAGATTACCTGTAAGTATTAAAAAACCGAATAGTTTTTCGTAAGTATTCTTTATATTACTTATTACCTTGTCTGAAAGTGTTTTTTTTTTTTAATTATTAGCTTACTGGGAAAAAAACTTCCATTGACAACAAATTTCAGTAATTTGTGCTTGACTGTTTTTCAACCGTAAAACTCCAAAAGAAACGTTACAAATTATCAAACAAAAAAGTAATGTAATATTTGAATTAATTCTACCATTACAACGAATAAATTCTACTTGTGTATAATAGCTCTCTAATTTATTTTTAAAATTTGATTTTTATTAAAATTTACTAGGTTAAAACCATTTTTATTCTAAAATTTAGAAACTTTTTTATTCCGTTTCTTCCAAAAAAATCTCTCCATGTTAAGAACGTATCAACGTAAGTATAGTCGAGTCACAAATAAGTCGGGAAGATTTGCCGTTTAAAGCAAGAACTTAAAATCATACCTAGCACTAAAATGCCCGTGATACAGGCTGATTTTTTTAGATTAGCAAAAAAATTATGACACATTTTATCTTACCTGTGTTTACAACATTGTACATAAACATAAAAACGTTTTCCAATTTCATTTTGGTTTTGCTTGAAAATAATTCAATCCTGAAATATTGAATCAGTTGACTAACAACAAAAGTTCAAATCAACTCATAATAACTTGTAAATAGGGATCAAAACAGCCTGTCACTGTTAAGGCCTGTACAGACGATATACGGTACGAATGGGTACGTGTAAACACGCCGTTACCCACACCTGCGCGGTATTTATGGCGACGCCCGGTGTTGTCTATGTGTGGGTGATGCTGGGGGTGTTGATGGAAGATGAATGGGGTACTGACAGGGTGATGTGTTTTATGAGCGTAATTGAAGCGATTGACGAATAGCTTATGGAATCAATTTTGAATTTAAATAATAACGAATTTTAGAAATAACGTGTTATTTCTATTTTAAATGAAAAAAGAGTTATTTATTTGTAATTATGTGACGAATTTACATATCAAGAGGGGCACTGTTTGAAAAAAACCTGTAAATTAAGTCCATTCCTGAGGGAACATATTGACTTATTTTCCACAGACAAAGATAAAGCTTAAGGTGGTATTATTTTAAACAAGACATAATTAAACTATTTAGTCCGATTGCGTTATTATCGTTTTAACTACGATCAGTTTTTGATTTTTGCCAATCAGTTTTTCGGCTTGTAAGTAATGAACCTCAAGCGGCTGTTTTTTTTACGGCAAGAAGGAGGCACTCGGGCTACCTGATGGTAAGTGGAACCTGAGACCCATAGACATTCGATGTCTCAAGTCTGCAATCCTGAGACTTCAAACCCTTAAGACTTGTGAGGAGTAGGTAAACTGGCAATGCTTAACAATATAAAAAATCAAAACCCAATTCCCCGTTAAATAAAGTTTATATTCCCCACAACGTCGCCATTTATTAAAAACACACGGAAATCAGTCAATCAATAATCTAAATCAATCAACCCGCTTTAAAACTAAGAACAAAGGTAATGGAACGTCGATGTCGACGTTGAGGCGGAAATTAGCCTCACTGCGATGTCCATTGGCATTTTTCCATTTACGTCAACTGACAACGGTGGTTCGGCGTGACAATGGACGGCGTACACTTACTTATGGTATTATGGGAATTATTAAATTTTCTATTATGGTTATTCAGCATTTCATAAAATGAGCAGCATTTTTCAGAAATCTGTTTGTTGATTAATAATAAAGGCTTCTTGCAACCTGACACTAATACACTGGTAAACATCTTAGCCTGATTGTGCAAAACGTGGTTACAGAATTATCAACCACTTATTTAAGAGTGCTTGGTAATTCTGTAGCTCTGCTTACCCCACTCTGGGAATGAAGGCGTGAGTTTATGTATGTATGTATGTTTGTTGATAATTTGAATTTTAAACTTAGTATTTAACCAAATTTTATTACAAAACTAAAACGAAAGCTTCCACACAACATTCAAAATCAAACTCTTAAAATCATAAACAACATGCACAATTTCACTCCTAACCTCCTTTAAAAAACAGCCTGTATCCAAACCTTAACCAGTTTGAAAAAGGAACGTTCAAACGATCTCGTTTCAAAAATCAGCCATCTTCACCCGAATCCCTCGATCACCAAGAAAAGGAATTAATGCAAAACAAAAGTCGCTATCGGATGGCGGTGGGCGTGCCACGGCACTAAATTACTGGATGGGCGTCAACCCACCGCCATGTATCAATCAGACTCAGGATTTATGGGACAGGGAGCCTCGGAATCGTTAGCCGACGAAAATGTGTTACTGTTATCCGACGTCTTTGCGCTCATTGGGGTTTTTGCGAGTTAATTTAGGGAAGTGGTCGATGCAACATTCTGAGCCGCGCTCTTATACAGACACTTCTGTTGCCAAACACTGATCTTATATCTCTTACTTTTGACATACGGGATTGAAGAGATGCAAGAGAGAGGGAGATGTTGAGAGAGTTTTTTTTTTTTTTGTTGCATGGGTAGGCAAACGAGCACACAGGCCACCTGACGGTAAGTGGAAACTGTGACCCATAGACATTCGCATTCACAAGACTGCAAATGCGTTGCCAACCCTGAGGACTAAGATGGAATGCCTCTATGCTAGTCATTTCACCGGCTGTCTTATCCCCAAACCGGAACACAACGATGCGAACACTGCTGCTTGGCGGTAGGTTAATGGATAAGATGGTGGTACCAACGGACGGACCTTGCACAAGGTCCTCCCACAAGTGATATTTGACCAGTAACAGCCAAGTGTGATGCCGCCGTTATGCTAGACTTGCTCTCGTCGAGCTAATGCTGCTTATACATAGTGCAAGTAGCTTACGGATATTGAGGCAGTTGTGTGAAGTATACATGCACCGTGTAAACAATAGTGCAATAAAGTGTCTTCAAATGTCCTGGTCCGTAGGGTTCCTGAAACAAGGGGTCTTGTCATACAAAAAAAAAAAAAAACGAAATTCAATATATTTATTCAGTAAATTGACTACATGTCGGTCGACCATCATTGCGGAGAAGATGCGCCGCAAGAAACTCCAACAGAAGGCCATTTTTTTAATCATAAAAACATAATTATACTTAAAAGTAAGTTTAAGTAATAATAAGGTAATAAAGTAATAAACAATAAATTCTTAATACAAGCAAAAATAAAATTATTGCAAATGTAATGTCAATAAACATTAAAATAAAATAATGACTATGAGAACAACGCGACGAGGTCTCTACGTCAACAAGTCCTTGCAAACGAACAGACCGGACCTCACAAACAGCACCCGTTCACGAGTATGACGCGTATCTCAACCATGAAAGACGGACACCGAAGTGATCCTATACATGACCTCTGTTCAAATTTCCTTTTGATGTATAGTCGAGTTCATAAATATGAGTACACTTTAGTACCTTGTCACTTTAATCGTTGTGACAATTCATCGATGGCGGTCGAAACATGAAATTAAATAGACAAGGTACTAATGTGTACACATAATTATGAACTTGACTGTACATAACCTTAAACTATGGCTTACTAGATGACGCCCGTGACTTAACACACTTAGAATTAGTTTACCGCTACTACCCCTATATTAACCCCTTAGAAGATGAATTTCGGACAATCCCTTTTCAATGCATCCCTACATCTCATAAGGAACCTACGTGCCAAATTTGGAATTTCTAAACCTAGGGGCTGTGCGTTTATATGTCAGTCAGTCAGCTTTTCTTTTGTCTGTTAACGACACGATTCGCCTAGCAAGTCCAAAAACGAGTCTGTTCGCGATTCAAAAAAAGATCACAATCACTATAAAAACGTCCGTGAAATAAAAGAACGACGACATCCAAAATCAATAGCACCAACGTAATATTTCACAGCACACCAATTAAAATTTCCATATTTAAAAACTACTCCCACATTTTTCGCCGTGCATCCTGAAACTTGAAATATTTCAGCCGCATCAGACCATTGTCTTCGCAAACTAGACTGCATTGTTGTTTGCGTGATGAGCAATCAGCTTGTTTCACAATTTTTGTGAAGTGAAGCGTAGCGTGGGGTTTTTAAATAACGAATGTGAAGGGTCGTTCGGAATTTGAAGGAATAATATTTGTACAGGCAATCATGGAACTGTATTGAATATTAAAAGCTATAAAGCATGGTACTCAATAGCTAGCCGTAACTGTTACCTTTACGAGTAACATCTCTTTACTGCAACTGCTACCGTTACAGATACAGCTCGCTGTTGAGTATCCGGGTTAAAACAAAACTTTCATAAACGCCTTCTTTCCAGCACACCACAAAATTCAAAATTCAAAATTCAAATTCAAAATTCAAAATATTTAAATATAAAGATCAATTAATGTTAAGTAATAGTTACGTTTGAATTTAGACGCTTTGCCCAAGCTATAGATTTTTATCAATCAGTACATAATAGAAAACTAAGTCCGTTGCCGCGTTTGTGTGTCTGTATGTTCGCGACAATCTTTCAACTAATTTTTTTTTTTTTTTTTTTTATTGCATGGGAAGGCAACCGAGCACACAGGCCACGTGATGGTAAGTGGAAACTGTGACCCATAGACATTCGCATTCACAAGACTGCAAATGCGTTGCCAACCCTGAGGACTAAGATGGAATGCCTCCATGCTAGTCATTTCACCGGCTGTCTTATCCCCAAACCGGAACACAACAATGCGAACACTGCTGCTTGGCGGTAGGTTAATGGATAAGATGGTGGTACCAACCCGGACGGACCCTGCACAAGGTCCTCCCACAAGTAAAAAAAAATAACTTTTTTGCATTCTAATTCGAAAGAATAGGTAATTTTAAGAGACCAATTTCATTAATTTCGTAATTGAACCAATAGTTTTGATTTAATACCTTTATTTATTTTGCAGACATTTTATGGATGACATGATTTTTTTAATTTGGGTTTGGCATTTTCTTTTATATTACAACAATTAATTATTGATATCTACAACACTATCTACAAAGGTCAAATATACTTTCGTTGAAATTTCTAGAATAGATAAATATTTCAAAAAGTTAATAATGCAGAACGGCTTTAAAACCCTATTCCTCGAAATGGTTTTCAAATTAGAGTAATTTAAAAAATATGAACAGTCCCAATTGCTGAATAAGTTTCTACTGAACTCTAGCATCTAGCAAAGAAGACGAGGTCATCAGCAAAGCCTTTTCTCAAAGAACATTCCGAATTCGAAATACGAAAACAACTAACTGTCCAGCATTTTTTTTAATAACCAGTCTTAGGTACTAGCCAGTGTTCCTTGAGTGGGGTAAAAATTAAAATAAACAATAGACGGTCGGCCCACACCCCGCGGCTGTTTGTAATAACGCTTTGTCCTAAGATTAGCTTTTAAGAAAGGCTTTAATTCCGCCTCGTGGGTAGTTTCTGTGTGGAGGGGTGGGACAAGGACTAAACGCGTCATGTTCTTTTTTCGTCGGTAAAATTTCTGCCAACATAATAAATGTGAAATTTTGTAGGTTTTTTTTTACGCATTAACAAAGTAACGAATCGACGCAACGATGCAAAAATTTACACTTGCGTGAAAATAGCATAAAATGACTTCTACGTGGATGAAGTTACGGGTAAAACAAGGAAATTGAATCTCTTTAAACAATTCGAATTATAATTTTACTAATAGTATAAATTATTGTGTAAGTGCCCTAAGTTGTAGCTTAAGGTATTAATTTTATGAATTAGTAGACATCAACGCTTTAAGTCTAAAGGTATAGTTCAGAGATAAATAAGTCAGGGTGTAATTTTCACAGAGGCCGAGTAAGTAGAGAAAAAATGACAGTATTTATTATAAGTTCATGATTCATGTCATGAACTAACGTTTAATTATCTCTTCAAATTCATATCAGACAAATAATGTTATTAATAAGAACCGGATCATGCAAGCAATCTCCTTTAACTGCTTTTTCAGACCGTTGTTGCAATTTTACACAAAACAACCTTGTGTCGTTCATAAAATCTACCTTTTTTTATGTAAATTTGGTCGCCGACAAACGTAATGAGTCGCATCCCTAAATATTAGCGGGTGCTGAGATAAAGGCCTGCGCAACAATGAGATACTTTTTCGAGTGTGCCGCCGGAATTGGCTGAATCTTTGATACAACTGACGTTACGCAGCCTCGAAAAAAAAGACACCCTGTACCTCGACTCGGATAACTTTGCAAAAAAGGTTTTCGACACCATACTACTTACACATGCATTTAAACGTGTACGTCGCTGTGTGTATGTAGTTTTGTTGATTATTGTTTCATTAGCAGGGGAGAACAACCTTTTTACACACATCGTTTAATAATATTGTATGCATACTTAAGATGGCATATTAAAGATCGTAAAACAATCTAGAACAATGAATGTTTCTTCAGGAAATCATGAAACATGACAGATTCAGCTTAAAAACAGTTCCCTTACTGTACTAAAATAGGTACAATACATAACGTCGTTGATTAAACTCATCAAACATTTGATTCGACTCGAAACCTTGCTAAAATAAAGTGATAAAATGGTTAAAAAGATATTATCTTTCTTTGCACGATTTTCTCTGAATCACATTCAGGGGCAGGGAGAAGAGATTTATAAGAAAACTAGCAGCCTGAACACACTTCATCGGGTTGAACAATATCGATAATACATAATGTTTATATAATATGTAATTAATACATTATGATAAGTATAAAAAAATCGGCCAAGTGCGATTTGAACTCGCGTGGAGAGGGTTCCGTACATGCATTTTTTTTATAAAATTCTTATATGCTTTCCTGTTATCTACAAGCAACGAACTATATTTTATATTTTTAGGAATGAATAGTGCCACTCCATGTCTTCCCGTGGAAGTCGTAAGAGGCGACTAAGGGAATAAAGGCTTGCAGTACTGTTAGGCGATGGGCTTGCCACCTGTCACTAATACACTGGGAAACATCTTAGCCTACTTGTGCAAAATGTGGTTACAGAATTATCAAGAAGTTTTATTTAAGACTTGTTGGTAATTCTTTAGCTCTGCCTGGGAATGAAGGCGTGAGTTTATGTATGTAGGAATGGTACATTTTTGTCTTCTTTCGTGAATAAAATCAAAACTACTTATTTTACAATAATAAAAAAAATATATGAAAACCTCATAACGAGCCCTTTCATTTAATATATGAAATAGTAGGGTGTGAAAAACTTTTTTTTGGAATTCCCTAATCTGTCCGGCGAAAATGACATTAAAAAAAAAAAAACTTTGCACGTCTGTTTTTGGGTCATCTATTTACATTATGTGTACCAAATTGCAACTTAATCGGAACCCTGATAAAAACATATTTTTTACTTTTTGGTCTCGCATTATTAAACGTATACCTACAGATAATTCTACTTTTAATATTGCATAAGAACAATAATTTTACCTTGCACAAAAGCTTTAAAAAAAAAGATTTAAGGTGCTAATTTTTTTTTGTAAATTTTTGAAGATGCGTTCCTGACTTTTTTTTGACCAAAAACTTAAATTTAAATTATCTCAGAAATGTATTATGGGACCAAAATCCGCTCTCTCCTTTATAATATAAGCAAAGATAGAAGAAGATAGTACCGCCAGACACTATCTACATGAGAAATTTCCAAGGAACAACATAAACACTGACTCAAGCATAGGTATTTCACAAGTGACCACACCAAAGCCCCAATACGGCATTCACCAAACACTCAAATCGTTATCAGTCCTCCAATCCCAGTGCCCCTGAAGCTCTCCTAACGCGCTAATATTTCAGGCGACCACTGCCTATTACCGACATAACTCAGAGCCACCTTTAAAACTAGCCACTCGTATCACGACGGAGTAAAATTCAAATTCGAATGTGTTTTAGTTGGTGCACGATGGAGATATGCTGGTGAATGAGGAGATAGCGTTTATACAGGAGGTTGTGGTCTCGGTCTCGAATATGCTGGTATTGGTACAAAGGAACCGTAAGACAGTTCGTGTGGACGCGTGCAAGTGGGTGGGTGTTTCCATTGATGGACGATACGGCGAAGATATTGACGTTGCTATTTTAGGACGAAATATATCACTGAAGTGTAGGGTGACTATTTTGAAATTACAACTCAAGAGTCTGGGAGAATACTAAAGTTTTATTGGAAACACGTTCGGCTTATATATGTACCCGAGTGGTTGCCGGGTTAGAATAGAGCCACTCCATGTCTTCCCGTGGATGTCGTAAGAGGCGACTAAGGGAGTAAAGGCTTGTAGTACTGTTAGGCGATGGGCTTGCAACCTGTCACTAATATGCTGGTAAACATCTTAGCCTATTTGTGCAAATTGCGGTTACTGAATTATCAACAAGTTTTAAAAGTTGTTGGTACTTCTTTAGCTCTGCCTACCCCACTTTGGGAATGAAGGCGTGAGTTTATGTATGTATGTATGTAATATTTGTGTACACAACTACAAAAAGAATACCCCCTCTAATAAATCCGTTCGCGGCATTGTACCAAATGGTTTTTGATTAACGAAGTCGCTCTCTATTTTTAAAATTTACCTAGCTACAGTGATTAAAATCGAGTGGAGGTAGAAGATACTTTTAATTAATGTCAAAAACTTAACTACAAATAGCGTCTTAAGGTTGATTTTTACGTAACATTTGCAACGTAAATGATTTTAGTTTTTCAGTAATCATATACGCGTACAGGCACGGTAACGTGGAGGTATTTTTTTTATTTAAAGCGTATTTTGTATATCGATCGAAGTATCGATTTCAGTAAAGCTAAATAGTAACTTGGATGTAAACTCGTTTAATTCAGTAGGTACAGGGGTTGTATTATGAGCTCTTAAATCTTGCCAATTTTCGTAATCCAGCACGACCCACGGCCATTTTCATCCAGTTTTTTACTTGCAAAGATCATCGCAAAAAGAATCCTCGCCGTGTATGGTCTGACATCAACAATAAGGAAATCTTGAAATTCCTATGTTTTTTTTAATTCTCATTTTTCTGACGTTATGTGTACAAAGTAATATGCTATTGCTAACAGAAATTAAACGCATAATTAAATTGCTATACATACGATAACAAAAAAAAACATTGCATTCAGAATTATGATTTATGAAAATTCTAGATTTGGATCAATTCGGAATAATGCCTCATCGGCATACCTCGAACAAATCATGCGGATGACGTCAAACCACTCATAGGATGATTTCAAAAAGTATTTTCATAAACAATTACTACTTATCAATTATCAACCTCTTTAATAAAACGATATCGCCACTTAACATGAGCCGAGTAGGTACATAACATCTTTGACTGACATTGTCATTCAGTTGAACAATAAAGTGACTTCGTAATTATTTAGATTTTTCTTTACCATTTTTTCAAAAGACGCAAAATAATGTCGTATCTTGTGAAGCTACCGGAGGGTCAGAGTCAACTGAGGAGTACCGACAGTACACCTGACATTTTCATATCCGTAGGAACGCAAACTGAAGAACATGTAAGAGATATATCTACACAAACCGAGCAATCGAGTAGTGCGAAAGTCATTGATACAGCGAAATTGTTAGCCAATTTTTTTTTTCCCGGTCAAGCAAGAGAGGAAGAAAAATTTATTAAAGCTTATTTTAAGTGTGTGACCACAATTATAGACTTGTTGGAGAAATAGTTGTGTACATAATGTCATTAAATATTTTTTAATAACATATTGACTTTTCTTATCAATTATCGTACTTACGTAAACAAATCTCGTAACATTTATTTTATTCACTAAGTACATCATCCTATCATTCAGATAATTCTGTATAGATTTCTTGAAATTATACGCGGTTAATCTGTTACTTCGTGCAATATGACATACGGATGTTGCAATACATTAAAATTAGGTACGTCATTTTTACGTCATCCGCATGATTTGTTCGAGGTATACATCGGATTTATGTAGTATTTTCCTCATTGGTGGTATCAAAATTTTAAAACTGCTTGTTTGTCTGTGTGTACAATGTGCCCGCGCACCCTGAGCCGCCCCGAGAGGCGCGTGCGCAAAGTGACCGCCATTAGCGGCGCCGACACCTGGAGCTCAAAGCAGCTCTTCACGCGCTTACTTATTTACTGACAAACACACACAGCTCTCATACATAACGAATGAATAACGCCAGAGCATTTTACTAGTAAAGTCACGACCAAATTGGCATTTGGCATCTGCTTCTTTATCGATGCCTTCGAGTGCTAAACAAGCAAAAAAAAATCGAGACATGTTAAATTACTTGTGGGAGGACCTTGTGCAGGGTCCGTCCGGGTTGGTACCACCATCTTATCCATTAACCTACCGCCAAGCAGCAGTGTTCGCATCGTTGTGTTCCGGTTTGGGGATAAGACAGCCGGTGAAATGACTAGCATAGAGGCATTCCATCTTAGTCCTCAGGGTTGGCGACGCATTTGCAGACTTGTGAATGCGAATGTCTATGGGTCACAGTTTCCACTTACCATCAGGTGGCCCGTGTGCTCGTTTGCCTTCCCATGCTATAAAAAAAAATAATTATCGAATAATGTAGGCACTAAATAAAAACCGGACAAGTGCGAGTCGGAGTCGCCCACCGAGGGATACGCACTAGGGAATGAAAATAACCGGTTATAACTGGTTTTAACCGGTTATTTTCATACAAAACCGGTTAATAACCGGTTAAATTGCATTCCATAGTACGCACATGACACGCGGTAATTTATTGCAACTCAAGGTAAGGGTACTACTTCTGGTACTGAAATTTTATGAGAATCGGATCAACAATATTGAAGGTTATTCTCGAATAATCATATAAAGACGCGTGGATGTTATTTAATATAAATTTCTAGAAGTAGGGAGTCATTTAGGAAATATTGCTCTCTAAGTACCGTAAACTCGGGTAACTTTAGAGTATCATTGCCCACCCCAAAAAACATCTTTAAAATTTCATTATTCCACTAAATGTTACATCAGATCCAAGCTATTTACATAGTTCTAACATTATTTTAACAATTTCAGTTGTTTACCACTAAAAGAGTTATAGTTTTTTTACGTTTATGGTATTAATTTCACCAAACGATGTTTAAACTTTAATCAATGTTAATCGACTGCCAGTTCAATTTGACAGAGAGGACAATAACGAATTTAAAAGGAAAACTATCACTAAGCAAACTTCATTGATCCTTGAGTAACAGGCGACGAAAATCATCTAAAATAGCACCAAAGTAACAAAATAAAAGAAATCTCTCATATTTGTGGTGTGTAGAGATATACTTGTGTTTGTATTTGTATTAACGATGACAAAATCCAACACTGATCCGACATGCTCTTGCTCTGTTTTTAAGGTTCCGTACCTAATGGGTAAAAACGGGACCCTATTACTAAGACTCCGCTGTCCGTCTGTCTGTCACCAGGCTGTATCACACGAAAGTGACAGCTAGACAGTTGAAATTTCACAAATGATGCCTTTATAACAACAAATACTAAAAACAGAATAAAATAAATATTTAAGAACCATACAACAAACGTAATTTTTTTATAGATAATGGTATGGAACCCTGCGTGCAAGACTTTTTCGCTATGTAGCGAAAATCTACTACAATTGTGGACCCGACATCGGGTCGTTGGCGCTAAAATATCAAAGCCCTCTGTTAATATTCTCGAAATCATGTCAAACTCAAATCTTAAAAACCAGTTTAAACTGAAATAGGTATACAAGTTTCACCTATAAACCAAGCAAACCAAACCCACATACGAAGATATAAATGCTACCTCATTTCAAATCCCCTCATTTCAGCTGCAGTCAGACTCGGAGTAAAATACACAAGTTGCGGATGATTGCAACGTCCGTTCGTCAGAGTGACCCCCTTCGATCGATGACGTTTGACCCCCTTACCTGCCCCCTTCCGTCCGTCTTGAAATCCGCTGCAACTAGGGTTAAGGGGGAGGGAGTTTGTATCTTAAACGCTAGCTTGTAAATTTTCTAATCGAATTTTGAACCGTGTGTCTAAAATTAAGTAGTCTAAAATGTATTGATGTATTTATATTACTGTCTAGTACCTATATAACAAGCCTAGAGCTTAGTTTAGGACTAGGTCAATTGGTGTGACATGGTCCCCTGATCTGTATTTTTATTACATAGACCTTTCAACGAACGTATACGCAGGATTGTCGTTTTATCGAATGACATTTCTCGCTGAATGAGTTGATTTTGTCGTAGTCACAAGCCCAAGGCGTCAAACTCGAGTTTCGAGCATACCTACATTAAGTTTTTGAGTAATTCAATGTTAAATATTACAGTTTTTTATCCTGTATATCCACTTATTCTGTACCACGCAAAGGACTTTGACGCATTGGGCTTGTGACTACGACAAAATCAACTCATTCAGCAAGAAATGCCTTTCGAGGAAACGAAGATCCTGCGTATAGGTACGTTTGGTTGAATGGTCTATTGTAATAATAATACATATCAGGGGACTATGTCACACCAATTGACCTAGCACTCTAAGCTCTAGGCTTTTACTATGGGTACTAGACAATAATATAAATACTTTTACAGAGAAATATATACTTCAATACATTTCTCTATCCATGACTCAGGAACAAATATTCGCGCTCATCCCTTACCGGGATTTGGACCCAGGTCCGCTAGCTTCGTAGGCAGGGTCACTACCAATTAGGCCAGCGCGTCGTCAAGTACTGATATACTAAAGCTTCGTTAAAGATTACATGAATTTTCGTTAAATTATTCCTAGATCTTCATTTATTTCAACACTCCATTTTTAATTGCGCAGCGGCGTCCCCTTAACGCGCGGGTGGCGAGTACAATCTGCCATCCTTTGTCCGTCTCGCGTCACCCGTCGCCATTTTATATCTACCTACCCTGTCGCACTCCTAGACGTATGTATGGATGTATGACTTGTGGAGGGACGTTATTTGTACTCTAATGTGAAGCTGAGCAAAAATGTAACACGTATTCGTAAGTGAAGTTTATTTTAAAATGTGTTTATCTTGAGGTCTATATTATTTTCATATCGCTATCACCATATTATCCTTGAACTTACCGCCAAGTAGCAGTGTTCATGATATTGCGTTCCGGTGTGGGGATCTTAGTCTTCTGCATAGGCATCGCATGTAACGGTTTTGGAATTGCAATTTTTAGATTGATTTGAGAATGCAATTATGTAGCGGTAACCGATCTCGCTTACCGTCAGGGGGCCTGACGATGCGTTAAGCCTAGGTAGTTAGCAATAGCCTACTATGTGTTTTAGATGGTTACGCACCTTATTTATAGATCATTTTTTGACGACGCGTTATCCTAGTCGGTAGTGACCCTGCCTTCGAAGCTATCTGTTCTGGGTTCGATTCCCGGTGTGGGAAAAAAATTGTGTGATGAACGCGAGTATTTCATCAAGGTCTTGTATGTTTTTTCTGTATTTGGGTTCGTATTTTAGGAAAATTTGTGTGAGATTGTCTATAGATGCATTTTATTACTTCAAGGACGTAGTAAAATGCACCGCTGTGCATATTCATATTAGTTTTTGCTCGTGAATACCGACCAAGTATTCCGATGTGGATACTAGATCCATGTGATTGATTAGGCACCAAGGACGTCGCCATTTTTGATGAAATTTGTAACGAAATGGGTAGCGTAAGTTACATTAATAACGTAGTATAACGCTATACAACAGCTTACCTCATGAACTTAAGTTATTATCGGGAAATATGTTTAAATCCAAATTGACAAAATGGCTTTTGCACAAATGTTTTTATGAATTTATGAATTATAGTGAGCTAAATAGATACTAAGGAAATATGACTATTGTACTTACTTCTAATGATTAATAATTGTGTTTTTACGGAATGTTATTTATAAATTTTATTATTTATTGAATTATAATTTGTATGTTTTTATTTGTAATGAATAATTGTATTTTAGATTTTTTAGACTAACTATCAATATTTGCACGCTTGCATGCAGGCTGAACGCAATGGATTTTTTATTCTTGAACATCTGCTTTATGTAATACTGTGTTCTGGCAAATAAATATGATTTGATTTGATTTGATTTGATTTAAAAAAGGTTTACCTTCTTTGTATGTCTCTTTATGTGTGTGTGTGTGTGCGTTTTTCCTTAGTAGTTTATTTTATCTTTGTGGTTTTTAGCTAGCTTTGATGTATTGGTTGGGCTGTTTAAGAAATATTGGCTCTGATATAATAATGTAATTTACAGCGGGTAGTTTTTTGATTAATAAAGTTAAGTATACTTTAACCTTTAAAAATAAAAAGTGCTACAAAATATCTAAACTCCTCTACGATATTGTTAGAGCAGATTTTTAAATCACATTGTGGTTTTTATGTATTGATAGCGTCTACAGATATATTATAAGTCACAGAATTCAAGAAGCATTGAAATACATAATCAAAGAAAGGAAATTCAAAGAGAACTGTGCCAAAGTTGCAGCGGAGTACGTTTTCAACTCATTTTCATATTTCCAGCTATCGGTTGTGCAAAACAAATCCACAACTCACGGTGATTCCCTTGCAGTGGGTGCAGTGAGCTAGAGCCGCTAGATATGGCAATGCACTTTTTAATAATTATTTAATATAAACAATTATAAGTTCTGCTTTTGACTAGCAAAAATACATTACAGGATGTTCATAAACTTAACATAGAACTATATGCTGGTACATTTTGCTATATTGCAAATAAAAGCGTAAGGGTGATTATGTAGGTGCGTGGCATGTTTTTTACCTGTTTCTGCTTTTTCTTTTTTTTTAATTTTCTTTTTATAAGTGTCTTTGTAATTTGTAGTTTGATGCGTGTGCGATCGTGGCGTCATTGCGTGCAACGGAAGACCAGCGCTGGCTCTGCCAGCATTACGCTGAGTTGTGACCATTTCGTGACAAACTGTGCATGTGTTCAAAATTCTGTGTGTGTTAATTAATGTTTGTCAGGAATAAATAATTTCTTTTTTTTCTTATATATGCAGAGGGCGGTAGAAAAGTTTAAAAATGACCATGCAGGTCCTTTACAGGCACCTTCTACATCCAGAACGCGTCATTTACAAAACATCATATCTTACTAATTAAACAAATATTTTTAAGATAAAAATATTATTATTTATTATTTATATTAAAATGTTTTGCGAATAACTGAGTAGCAAACAACGCACAGCCTAAACCACTGAATCTGGAGACTTAACGTTTAGAGGAAATATTTATATTTCCAGGGTTGCAGTAAGAAAGGATTTCTCGAAAATCGAGCCCTAACTCGAAGAAATAAGGGATGTAGCGGAAAATTATTTCAACGCGTACAAATTCGCGGGCCTTCATTCGTAATGTATGTAAAATACAAAGAAACTCTGTGGCCTTAGACAAGATGTTCAACGCTAACTTAAACTATTGTCGAAAACTGACAGTCTGTGTGTAGTGTTCGACGTGATCGTCGTAGGGTAAAGTCACCAGTAGTCAGCCAAAGACCTGTAGCCGGCCTATACCTATACTTTGTATAAGTGGGAAGAGTACGAAATATATATTCCCTACTCTTCGCACTCATATAAGGTCGACTACTGGTCTCTGGCTGACCACTGATGTCTTTACTCTATACGTTGTCGATTACGATAACTCTGTAGACTAAAACTCACATCAATACGTTTCACATCGAAGAACAAAGAAACGACCAGTAAAGATTACTTCATTCCGACGCATAAATGAAATAAATAAACTCTTCCATTTGTTCTATACCCTGCTTCAGCGGGACTATTTACTGCTGCTTACTGAGACCGGGGCCATAAAATTCTATCACCCAAACCCGTCCGTCTCCCTCACGTTAATTCTGCAGCTCTGTTATGCTACAGGGGGTTCCACCTAATGTCTAGAAGTTCGGAGGTCAGGGTGTAGAAAAATACACGCTGTATAAGTACAAGTTAAGGTATACGATGGGAGTATGATTAAAGTAGGGGAAGGGTTTTGATGCAACAAAAAACCTTATTAATAGCTTGACTAATATTGAATAGTCAGAGTCCGAGTGGTGGCTCCTGATTGTTTTGTCTGTGAAGAGATTTATAATAGTCTACTTTTTTCCATAGTTTTAAACATGGTGTACTATTTTCACTAAAATAATTGCAATATTAAATTATATCAGCATAAATGTTTCCTTTTATCAAAGCTAAAATTTTCTATGCCACCTTTTTTAAAGCACAGCTTCGCCAAAAAATGTAGTTCACCTCAACCTAGTTGCACTGAATTTATTAACCCTAAAATGAAACCCCTTACCATCTCAATAGGCTATATGTTTGCAAATTACCCTCGGACCCCGATATACGATACAGTTCGTAGCATGCCGTTCGCTCAGTTTTCGATTTGGCAAGCGTAGGCGCAATAGAAGTCCGTATGGAGTTGTTATGAAATTTTTAAGTAATGTTATGTTTTGAGATTCTGTCACGATTGTTGGTTATTTGTTGGGTTGTATGTAATTCGATAGGTTGTATAGAAGACAAAACTTATAATAATTTGGACGGTTACGTTTATTGAATATTTCATGCCAAATATCTATTTTCGTGGTTATACTTCGCTTTGGAGAAGTTCAGGCAGACAAGGTGTAAGAAATATAAATGAAACAAGCATAGTAATTATCACCTTATATAAAAATCTTTTGACGAACAATACGTCACAAAAAAGCCTTTATGGTCGTCTTAATTGATGTTGTGACTCATTACTCATTGTTTTACAAAGTTGCACAAAATAAAACACCCTGTTAATCTCTGGAGATTTCCCGGTAAGTTTTCTACTCTCTACACCTACAGGCTGTAGCATTTTTATAATAAGCCCTAGTTTAAATAAAAAATGAGACCACAATTAAAACCGTACACACCGGGTCATCAGCAGGTAAACAAAGCGACGCATTAAGAGGGTAGATTAGCAAAAACCGGTGAAATACGAGGGCGCCTGTAAATTTTCTTACACCCCTGACGGCCGCCATCGACAGTGCTGACGGCGGGAGGGTTGCCAGAAAAAGGTTTGTTAAATGTCTTTTTTTTTTAAATAAATTTGGTAGCATTATACTTTTTAAGTTTATAATAGCAATATCATAAATGTACAAGTAAGATTATCTAAATTTCCGTTTGACTGCCAACCTTTTGTAAAGACGTGAAAATTCACTAAAAAAAAATGGTATGGGGATAGTTTTAACCCCGGAATGGATATAGGGTAATTCTTATTTTCAAGGGCAAAGATAATTAAATAAATACAATTTATTTGTAAGTTACGTAAATTCAATAATATTCAGACACCATAACAATTAATATGGACACTTGAGAAATTAACCGAAATGAACGAATAAAATTGTTTTTTTTTAAGGTTTTACTATTTTATATTTTAAAAAGATAGCGCCTGTTTATTGGTTTTATACAACAAGGATTTTACTGATAGTATATTATTTAGTACATTACAATACAAAAAATACGGAAAGTTACTTGGAAAGCGAGCATTACAAAATTCTAATAAAATTAGTGATTCAATTAGCAAAATATTTGGAGACGATCTTCTTACTTTACCATTTTGATTGAACTTACTTATTATCTTAAATTCTTTGTTGCACAAGTCTTTGCTCAAAATAAAATGTCAAAACGAAGAAAAGTAAATTTTCCATTTGTATTTAAATCGAATATGTCAAAAGATAAAAGAGACAGTAATGAACACCTGGATCAATCGATATCAAAACTTAAAAACTTTACATTAAAGTCTGCGACATAAGCACCACCCCAAAAACAATACTCCATGGAGCACATAATTTTTCGCCGCACCTTACCACCCCGATCCGTCCCGTTTTCGTTCGAGCCGTTACTAAAGCGCCTTTTTTAATCTCTATAAATCAAATTTATGACTTGTGTAAGCTTTCTGTTTTATTTACCCTTTTATAATTTTGTTGCTTGCGCCTACATACTTGTGTATAGTACTGGTTGCGTAAGGGAGAAGACAGAAGCGGTGCTAATTTTGGCGGCCAAAGAGCTGCTTGAACGACTTGTTCAAACATGAACATAAAAACAAGGATGATTTTTAAATTTCTGGAGATTTTTTTAAGTAATTGATTGACATGGGCAACATCTAGTAAGACATGGAAGTTTTAAAAAGACACCCTGTTTGGCAAAATTAACTAATTATTATAACCTGCAGAGTACCCTTCTCGCTTTGGTGTTCCTGTCCTGCTTCGACTTAGGAATCTTTTAAAGAAGCTTAAAGAGGCATAGACGGCCTAGAGTTAAACTCAGTTATGTTCATTCTTTAGCTAAATCATACAGGATGTACCGCTTTTCCCTTCTGACTTCCACATCCTTTGCAAGGGTTTTTGTCGTCCGCTTACATCTGCGATCGTGGGGCGTCCGTAATTAATTCAGGCTTTGTCCCCGTGTCTTTGTCTAATGATGTATCGCGGAACGCCTTCGATGGAAAAATAAGGGACATGTGTTTTTAATTGTGGAACATGCTGTAAATCAAATGGAATTGTGAGGTGGTGGTAGGTATCGGGTTGGTTTAAAAGCGAGTGAATTTTAAGGCGTTTTTTATTTAGTGACGTAACTGAGAAACAATAAGTAATATTATGTTGAGATTAATAAATTATTGTACCGTCGCAACTAACGTACTACACAAGTAACAAGACAAAAATTGTCATTTGGATTCAAATGATCCATTTGTGACCATACATTAATATTACCTTAATAAATAACTACACTATAATACATTACATCAACTATCAAATGTGTAATAATCCCCGTACTACATAAATACTGTAACTATACTTATTTGTCATAAAAGCTCACCCTTTATACTTACCCAACATGTCAAATACCAACGCAACATTTAAAAATAAAAACTATCTAATTCACTTACCCATTTCCCAGCACAAAACTCCTTTGACGGCCAGTAGCTACGTCATGCACACAAAGCAGGCGATTACATAGAAAAAGAGCGCTTAAAAAGGGGGGAGAGGGGGTAGAGGGGGAAATGCAAATATGAAATATGAAAATGAAGATGGCATGTAATAAAAGTGATATAGAGTACTCGGTAGGGCCATTCCAGCGTTGGGTACGCGTCTCGTCAGGTTTATGCCTGGCCGTCTATCATAGCTTGACACTCACGGGTGCCTCCTTGGGGCTCCCCCCCGGCCCCCTTCTGGTGGGGGGTGGGGGCTCGTCAGATTTATTATTTCAATGTTGACGCGGCGGTCGTCGTGTAAGACTGATTAGTGTTTGACCTCGTTTGAAATGAAAGTTTTTAATTGTATTTTTGTATATACAGGACGTGACTTTGACTTTAGAAAATATTTTAAATAAAATCACTTTTTTAATGATTACACTTGTCCTTGCAATGTTTGCAAAAATGTTTAAATAGTATGTACAAAAATAAGTCTCCGTCTTTGCTTTTTAAAAACAAAACGCTTCAACAACAAGCACTCCAAGCAGTGCTACTAAAAAAACATCTAAAATTCTAACACCGAAAACAACTGACGAAAATTTTTAATTACCATAAAGAAGGCTTAACTGGTGTAGGGTCAGCAAATTCTGCAGCGCCGCAGCGACGCAAACAAGGTGGCTTAATAGAGCGCCCTAACTCGGGGTAAGCTTTTTGATATCTCCGATACTGGTGCAGCTTGGGGTAGCGTTAGCATAAAAATTGTTTGTATTTTTTCATGTTTTGTTAAGCAGTTAGTAGTTTACGGATCATGAAAAAACAAACTTACTATTAAAGGTAAAAGGTTGTTGTTTAATTAACAATAATGATTTCGTAAAAAATATTCTATTGAGCTAAATACATTATTAAATATCCACTTTATCGTTTAAAAATAACTTTGCAATTGGAAATTTTAAAAGTTTGAAGATTGAAAACGATTAAGCGTTTGTCGCGTTTAATAATGTGTATGTATGTATGTAAACTCTTTTTTGCACAAAAGTATAAATTTTACAATATAAATATTAAAGTAATGTACAAAGGCGAACTTATCCCTAAATGGGATCTCTTCCAGCTAACCCTGAAGTAGAGGAGTTAGGACAATGCATAGGGTTGGACACATACAAGTATAGTGTAGTAGTGTGCATAGATTAAGAAGTTGAATCACTGCTTAGGGAAGTCTTCTTTTTCTAATATATACTTTACTAAGGAGGTATCCTTTGCACAATGTTTCATCTATGCTAGATCAAACTTAAGGTTTAATTTTAAACATGCTGTAGTTACAGAAAAATATTAGCATTGTCGTATTTTTTGCTATCCGTACGTATAAAGGCTGGTGTTTAGCGCGATCTTTACGGCAGCTCGGTCGCGTACATCAGAGCTGCAGGTGAATGCTGCACATGCAAATGCATTTCAAAAGAACTCGAGATACCCCTTTATTTTTTATACCTAGCTGATTAGGACGTGTGCTAAATAAAGTAAATTCAAAAGTGTCTATGGAACACGGTTTTGTTTTTGGTTGGATTGTCAAAATACATTTTGGTAACGTCAATGATAATTTACTGTATATAAATTGATAAATGGGGCTGGGTTCCAGTAAATATAAAACTATACATTTATTGAGATTTATCTGTCTGTTTACCGTGTTTTAAACTAGTATCAAATACCAAATAATACCAGGGGACAATCTCACACAAATTGACCTAGCCTCAAACTAAGCTCTAGGCTTGTACTATGGGTACTAGGCAACGATAAACTTAAGATAAATACATAGAAAACACACAAGACTCATGAAAAAACACTCACGCTCATCACACAAATATTTGCCCGTTCCAGGGATCGAACCCGGGACCGCTAGCTTCGTAGGCAGGGTCACTACCAACTAGGCTACCGCGTCGTCAATTACACGTCTAAGGAATACTCTATTAATTGCTGTCAGTGGTCAGCGAATTTCGATTCTCATTTAATAATGAGTAAACTTATATAAATATAATACATTTTAGGATCTTTCACTGTTAAATAAAGTCCCTAGTCCAATACCCGTATGATTACGTTTGTACTTACTAGTTCGTGTGCATAATGTTCAGTTTGAATTCGCTGGCGCTCTCAACAATGGGTGGCTTCCAGGTGAGATACTGGTTTGTTCTTACGTGCACTCTAAATACTTGCTAAGTACTGCTGTTAAGGGAGAGACGGTTTTAGAGAAGAAAGTGAACCTTGATAGTTATCATAATTATTTGTTTTTTAGATACACGTTTTTGTTACACATACAAAACTGAATCAACCTGTACATTGTGAATAAACTGTGAAAGCAACGGCTTAGTTTTTTTAGTCTCTAGATTATTGTTTTTTTTTATTAGGGTTCCGTATCCAAAGGGTAAAAACGGGACCCTGTTACTAAGACTCGTCTGTCCGTCTGTCCGTCTGTCCGTCTGTCTGTCTGTCCGTCTGTCCGTCTGTCCGTCTGTCCGTCTGTCCGTCTGTCCGTCTGTCCGTCTGTCCGTTTGTCTGTCTGTCCATCTGTCCGTCTGTCTGTCTGTCCGTCTGTCCGTCTGTCCGTCTGTCCGTCTGTCCGTCTGTCTGTCTGTCCGTCTGTCCGTCTGTCCGTCTGTCCGTCTGTCCATCTGTCCGTCTGTCTGTCTGTCCGTCTGTCCGTCTGTCCGTCTGTCCGTTTGTCTGTCTGTCCGTCTGTCCGTCTGTCTGTCACCAGGCTGTATCTCACGAACCGTGATAGCTAGACAGTTGAAATTTTCACAGATGATGTATTTCTTTTGCCGCTATAACAACAAATACTAAAAACGTGATATATTAGAGATAATGGCCGGTTTTTCATTATTATTATGCTTTTGAATTACTAGTAAAAGTTTCGCAAAAAATGTGTTCACAATATAACTGTTTCAGATATAGACTAATGATCAATTTACATAACACGAATTGCATAATTTCAATCTGTATAATAAACCATCGATATAATAGTCATGATGCATAAAACGAAATGCATAATTTCAAAAACTATAAATATAATGTAACCTAACCTAGTCAGGAGAAATTAACTTAAGTGCGTCATATAATAATGAGTGTTATGTTATTCGATCGTATGCCAGATAAAATTATACAATTGGTTTTTCTGCTAAACTTTCATTATGCTTTTCGTGATTAGTTAAATGAAATTATACAAAATGTTTGTATATTGATGAAGCGCACCAATAGGAAATATACAGGATGTCTTGATGAAGATGTTTTTTTTTTTCACATATTAAATTATTCCTAAGTACCTATACAAAAGCGAACTGTAAATCTCGTGTATTGGCTATTTTTTTAATGAAAATGGCCGGTATCGTGCCTTAACGCTGCGGTGACTGGCCGAGACAAAAACTGCACGTGTGACTCTTTACGAGTGGCCGCGGGTATTACTAGGGCCTTAGTGGTGCATTTAGTGCAACGTTTAATGCAGCTCTGGTTTAGAACTAGGACCGTTTCATTTAAATAACTATGGCGTTCAAGCGATTATGATAAAAATTAACACTAAAAACAACTGTTTATTTAAAGTTACATAAGAAGTCACAAATTAATGAAAAAATATTGATTTGATCTAGCTTATTGTAAGGATTGGAGATTTTTAAATCATAAACAAAATGGATTTCAATAATTTTCTTCTGAGTAACGTGACCCTTGTAAAGACGTAACTAAGTTGGCTGAGACGCTCGTCACAAGATACGTCAAATTAAACGTCAATCCACAGAAAACTGACATTTTTGACGCATCTCGAGACGAGCATTAGTCGAGATCAGTTTATTAATACGGTCCTAAGAACTTAACAAAAAGGTAAAATTAAAAACCAAATTTATTAAAACTACAACACCTACACTGGTAACATCACACTCCCACCGCCAAGCAGAAGTGTTCATATTGGTGTGTTCCAGTGTAGGGATATCGGGTGAAATTACTACAACCTTCCATCTTGGTCCTCAAAGTTGGCAACGCATTTGGTTTCTTAAGATTGCAGTTATGAGAATGAAAATGTCTTTGGGTCACAGATTCTACTTACCATGATATGGCATGTGTGCTCGTTAGCCCTCTCCATACTATAAAAAAAAATAGGAGCAGCCTGTATCATGGGTATACGTTTGTTTTCAATACATACATAATATGAGTATATAAGAGGAAGTTGGAAAGTGACACCGGTGACTGAAAAGTTGTGTGGAAATTGGTTGTCATCCAGAATGCTCATTAACATCGACACAGCCTAAGTGATCAAATTATTCGGGTCATCCACAGTGCTCAAATATACCAGAGCACACACAAAGGCAAATACTCGATTACATTCAAGACTCCGCTCGTACTGTTACAAGCACACCGCCGCTGGTAGGTAATAACTAGCATAAAATCAATCCATATCGTTCCTCAGGCTAGGCAATGATGCCTTATTGCAATTGCAATTGCCTCAGAGCTAATATATCACACCTTTAGAACAATAGAGACTTAATTCAAAAAAAAAAATCGAGTTAGGTCTCTATAATAATTAATTTATGACTTGCTAAGCTAACATTTTGAATTAGGTCACTATTCTGCCCTCCTAAGCAAAATCGCAATATCTAAATTTAATAGCCAACGCAGCTTCAACACTATTCAAAAAAGATAAAAGATGTTTATTCGGTAAGTAGGCCGCACGGGCACTTTAACACGTAAAAAATCTTCCAGCGCTTCACAAGAGTCCACTGCTGAGAAGAAACGCCGCAAGAAACTCATTAGTAAGTCGTTTTTTAAATATTGCTAATGATATTATACAGTAATAAACTTAACCTAGCATTATATAAAACATTGAATCTCACATAAATCAAAAAATAAATATATTCATGCGTAGTTGAGCAGGAAAATGTGTCAAAACTCAGAATTGTCACAAAAAGTAATAATAATAATAGTAGGTAATAGTAATTTGAAAAAAAGAAACTACACAAAATTATACTTACCTGTGACGGTGCAAGACCACCCACATAAAAAGTTTCGATACATTCTACAGAAACCGTGTCCCCTAGACAAAGTTCAATGTTTACATATTTTTTATGACTAGTTATTATTAAGTAATTTTATCTGTTTGATAGTCCTCGACAAGCTTTAGACACCAACGACTTTTTCAAGTAAGTTTTTAACTTTAAAACAACGTCAGGTAGTTTATTAAAAAAGGATGCATTGACCGACAAATGATTTATAAACTTTACTCTGTTTATAACTAGGTTGCAATTTCTACTGGTGTTTTGTCTTAGTTATTGATATTAAGCTTTGTAGGTCAGTATTGATCTGAAGGTGGGATTATCATCAGGTGACCTGGTGAAATAAAGAACTAAAATTCATCATATCATGACCCAGGTCACGCACTGGACTACGTAATAATAATGCCCGTAAAACAATATCGCTCCTCGGCGGTATTGTAAATATTTTGCCGTAACTCGGCAACAATGAAGGGGCGCTGTAAATCCGTCGGCAAAGCTGCGTGTGCGCAAGTAGGACGACCATGCTGAAGGTAATGCGTGAGACTGCCTCGTTGAAGTAAGTGTAGTGCTTTATCTTTGTGATCTTTTTCATTCTTTTTTTTATATATGGTTTAGTTTAATAAAGGGGGGAAACAATTTAAGCTATTTTCGGAGCGTTTATTTCCGAAAACATTCATTTAATACATACATATCGTCACGCCTGTAATCCCAGAGTGGGGTAGGCAGAGCTACAGAATTACATACAACTTTAAAAAGTTGTAGATAAATCAGTAACTACTTTTTGCAAAATTAGGATAAGATGTTTACCAGCGTATTAGTGACAGGTTGCAAGCCCATCGCCTAACAGTACTACAAGCCTATATTCCCTTAGTCGCCTCTTACGACATCCACGGGAAGACATGGAGTGGCACTATTCTAACCCGGTAACCACACGGGGTCTGGTAACCACACGGGGTTACATGGTTTAGTTTAATAAAGGGGGGAAACAATTTAAGCTATTTTCGGAGCGATTATTTCCGAAAACATTCATTTAATAAAATTAAATAATATATTAGTACTAAGTGTTACGCTCCATAAAGAAAAAAGAGCACAAACTGATCCTAGGACTGTGCCTAGGATAAACGTAGAAATTTATTACAAATAAAAAAAAAATTGTAACCTAAAGATAGTTTATTAAGATTAATTAAAGGTGTCGAATAATAGACAATTGCGACAAAGATTGGTATAAAAAATAAATAGTAACTAGTTTAGGTGAGGTGACGATAATATAATAACAAAAAATTTAGAGGTTAATAAAGACGAAAAATTAAGGATTAACACAAAATTTAGAGATAAAAAGGTATTCCAAGAATGATTTAAGTTACGTTTCCGAATATTGGCCGAAAAAGAACAAACGTTCATGGAGCGCGCGGACTCTTTTAGAATTTGGAGAAACAATGCACGATAGCAATAATAGTCAAAGGGGCCCTAAGAAAATATGCGCATATTATCTTTGACATTGAAGTTCGGAGATGGGAATTTTAAACGCTCGTTCCCTTTAAATCAAAAATAAATTTAACATGTACGCATATATAAAAAATATAAAAAAAGGTTTCTTAAACTACGCTTATCTTGAAAAAAAAGGTCTCGTAGCCGAAGTCTCCGGAGTCACACGCGTGCGTTGTACACAACGCGTGAAAGTATATGTGTCTCGCTATACGCGTGTGATTGCACAATAATCGTCCGCAGTTCGCGTTTAGTGGACAACTTCTTCAGGTGGTAGGTGGACTAGAATAAAAGGATCTAATGAGTAACGAACGACAAGACAATCAGAACGGGGCCTAGCGGGGAAAGATCTCAATAAATATCAACTTACCCGGTTCAAGCCGGTATTATTTGGTGCAAAAAAGGTTCCTTCCTTTCGCTCAGCAGATAGAGTGACCGTGCACCCAACTATGCGAACTAGGTCACTGTTAAAACTGCAATTGTACTTGAAATTGCAAATGTACGAAGTCGAGAACAAAAAATATATCCCTTCGGTTATGAGACTCAAGCACCAATGTCAAAAAGAAACATCTTACAACCATGCCGAACAATCTGACAACACATTCAAAATTTTAAAATAATAATCGAAACCATTAACAACGCAGGCCAGCAACTCAAACACACAAAGGAGTTCGACACCTAAAAAATAAACAAAATAAACGCGCGAATTTGAAGCGATTTTGTAGCGGTAACGCTACATAAGTTGTTAGCATGAAACCTGAGATCCCCGTGTGTTTTTTTTCTGAAGTTTGGTAAGAAAACCAGAATTTCGATCGATCGATCTGAATAGATCATAATCATTTTGAATTATGAAGGATTTAGATCAATGAAAGAGACGTAAGAGTGGCCAGGAGCGAAATAAAAAAGGAGGTTGTAACAACCCTGTTACAAATTCATTATTTTGTAGGTTTTATTTATACATCTTAGCCTACATACATACATACATTAAATCACGCCTGTTTCCCAGAGGGGTAGGCAGAGACCACTTCTTTCCACTTGCTACGATCTTAGCCTAATTGTGCAAATTGTGGTTACAGAGTTATCAACAAGTTTTTAGAGTTGTTGGTAATTCTGTAGCTCTGCCTACCCCACTCTGGGAATGACGGTGTGAAGGTATGTATGTAGGTGTGCATGTATGTTATAAATAACAGTTGTTTTATGGTTGGTAAAAAGTTCCGTGTATAGTGGCTTATACGTCCCTGTTCTTATACGATAAAGTGACTATCCCTGTTAGTCTGGGGTATTACAGTTATAAACACAACACAAAATATAAGTTCTGTCTTCGTTGCGTCTGCGTTGTCAAAAGCCGTTGCCAAAAATAAAAGCTACACATCCTGTTTAAGAATGATTACTACATAAATTTATTACTTAACCATCAACAAGAAAACACCATCGTAATAATGAAACGCTTAACTCAAAAGTCTTCATTCCCAGCGCTGTGTGGTCACAGCCAACAGCGGCGGCAGTGTTTACGCGTCTACAATTCGTCATCCGGGCAATGAATCGCTCATCGCGCCGTGGGCTGCGGAGGGTTAAGAAATGACGCGGGATAATCATTCACCGCGATGGTACGGGGTGTTTTGAAAATTGATATTTGGGTGGATCAACTTTTTTTGTTGTTATTCTTTCCCGTAAGCCAGGAGACAACAGTGATAGAGTTTCTTAGAAAAAATATAATATGATATATACTTCCAGCACACTCAGGAGAAAGGCCATAGAAAAATGGGTGTGTAATTGCCAATAAAACAGTTTTTTAGTGGACTTATATCCTTTGAAATCATAGTTTTAAAGTGTGACCCAGGAGACGTCACCATGGCAACGAGCTACAAAGAAAAGTTGATTGACCCATTTAGTTATTTGCAGTGATCGTGTTCGTGTTCATTTTCTTTTCGATTTTAAAGGTAGTCTGACTTCAGCGGAATCTAATTTTAATTTAAAAACCTCTAGATTAAGTACAAGAGTTTGTTCTTTCGTTGTTTTAAAGCTTAAAACTTTACAGAGCATCTGTAAGTGGAATCTGAAATCAATAGATATTTATAATTTCAAGACTAAAAATGCTGTACCAACCTTGAAGACTAAGGCAGAATAGGATTTCTACAAGCCAAATAACATAGTACATATTATGCTTTACCCTGTCTGCAATTCCTAGCTCTACGCTACAGAACAAGATGCTATTCGTCCTGTCGACAGACAGACGGACTGGCGCAACGGCCGCTAACACTATAAAATAATACACAAACCAATGCTCAATCACGATTCGGATCGAAGGACCAAAAATATAGGACAATGTACAGCGTGATTCAATGTGGATGTGGAGCTTAAAATAAAACATTTAACTAACTTATTTTTTTATTATTTTTGCTGATATTTTTTTCTGTTTGTGGTCGTCTTCCAACAATAACTTACTTTATGTGGTTTATAAATAAAACATTATTTCCACGAATTGTGTGCGTTTTTTGGTTACATAAAACAGAACTCTGCAGTTTTTCTCTATCTTAAGTTTTTTTTATTGTTAATGTTTTAGGTCCTAGGTAACTTAATTACCATGTAAAAATATTGAAATTTAAAAATTATCATAGTAACAAAACAATCCTTTGTTACCAAAAACTAGTCGCAGATTGCATAATTAAAAATAACAATTAATGTTACAACACGAACGCGACCGCAGTCAAACGCACGCGCATTTAATGCGATTCATTATCAACAAAAATGAGTTTATATTTATTTGTGAGCCGCCTGTGCGTAGAAGAGATAGAGGCAGCAGGCAAGTACAAACGCATGAGTAAAAAAGTAAAAAATAATATCATATTGCAATGATATTCTTATCTAATTTTAATTAATGGCTTTCTCTTCTGTTGAGGTGTATTTCGCTAATGTCAAGTTTTTTTATTAGAGCAATAAGTCCATGGATATCACACGCGACAACAATTGACAACAATTCATTTTGTGCTAAGGTAGTAAAATAAAATACTGTTTCTAGATTTTCCACTGCTGATTACAATACTTAATGCTTTTTTTTTAAATTGTTGTCAATTGTTCGGTAAAAGAGAATTTTCTCTAATGGACTAAAAAGGAGCACACGCGGGCTAGCTCCACGCGATTCTGTCAAGTTTGCCACTAATTTTACAAGTGTCTTGTACACAGTGTCAAAATTGACAGCTTTTTTTATCTCATTGTACACTTGTAAAGTTTGTGGGGTTAACTTTTTAACAGATAAAATATGATATAATCATTAAAAATATAGTATTTATTATTGTGTGACTAATTATTCGTAAATTCCATATTATGTGAGAAACATTATTATTTTATAAGCTTTAAACATGCTTACCGGTGGGTTTGTTTGTCAGTCAGTAATATCAGTATATTATAATCTCTTAAAACCTTTTGCAAGACCCTGTGTTTGAAATAGGCTTGAATTTGTTGAATAACTCTGTCCCTAATGATCGAGTTGGAAAGATGCATCTCCTTTTTAAAAAGCCAACCTGCTGTCCTTGTCTCCCTTGTGCAACTGTACCGCAACCCGTCAAAACAATTCGGGCGTCGCCGCAAAAACTAGATAAAACGGATTTAAATCGTTTTGCTGATGCGTCCGCGGCAGGTGCAAATGAGCTCTCAAAACGCATACATGTTCAAATGTAATATAATACTTAATCAAATACTTGTGGGAGGACCTTGTGCAGGGTCCGTCCGGGTTGGTACCAACATCTTATCCATTAACTTTCCGCCAAGCAGCAGTGTTTGCATTGTTTTGTTCCAGTTTGGGGATAAGACAGCCGGTGAAATGACTAGCATAGAGGCATTCCATCTTAGTCCACAGGGTTGGCAACGCATTTGCAGTTTTGTGAATGCGAATGTCAATGGGTCACAGTTTCCAATTACCATCAGGTGGCCTGTGTGCTCGATTGTCTTCCTATGCCATAAAAAAAACCCCCTGTATAATGGTGACTCCTTCTTTTAAAGCTGATAACTCGTAAATGAACCAACCGCTTTTTATCAAACCTACCTAATTAAACATGTTTTTTTTCTGAATCGGTCCATATCCGTTTAGAAGTAAACCCTGCATGTCCCTGCTATAACCAATGTAACTGCGTTGATAACTTGACCTATAGGTGCTCCTGATAAATATTTACTTTAAATTTTCGTTACAAATAAATATAGGTAAAGTCACCAGTGGTCAGCCAGAGACCAGTAGTCGACCTTATATGATTGCGAAGAGTGAGAAATATATCTTTCGTACTCTTCCCACTCATACAAAGTATACGCAGAGTCTGACTACGCAGGTCTCTGGCTGAACACTGTAGCTTTACCTTAATGTTTTTTTTTTTAATTTAACCTACTAAGTATATTGATTGTAGTCCGTCGTTTTGGCCCGTCCTGTTCGGTACCACCATCTTATAAAAGGTGAAATTAATTATATTAGTGGTTTAGATTGTATTAAGAATGAAAATGTCTGAGTCTCACATCCCACTCACTCATATCACGTAGCTTATGTGCTTATTTGCCTTCCGTTCCCCTTGCCATTTAAAGTATGGTATGATTTGTCATTATGGTCGGTCGAATCGGGCCTAAAGATTTTTAACCACATCATTACCGTACAAAATATTTTACTAGTTTCATTTCGTAATGACAGTTGGTATTTAATTAAAATATTATGTATCTGTTTGTTATTACATTTAAATTAAAATAAAAGCGGTTTGAGTGTTTGATTGGATTTCGTTTACTGGTTTAATTTTGTTTCAGGTCGTAATAACTTTGGTCAAAAAACGTCTTTTAAACATGCCTTTCCTACATAATGTATGGTCTCTATGATAACTCATTTAATTTTGTTGGCGTTGGGTCAATCAGTCCTACAAGCATACTCACATACATAATTATCGGGGTTACCTTTATTTCGGCGTAATATGTTTGCCAAATGTATCATTTCTCAACCGTTTCATTTGCCAAACTGCTTTGTTTTCTGTAACCGTAAATATTTCAAGATTTTATAAAAACGAACCTAACCTAACCTATAGGGTTACACAAGATGGTACTGAAATTATTTCTGAAAAATTTGGCAAAAATATTTTAATGCATAATGTGGAATAAAAGAAGATGTAGTGACTAAGATTGAAAAGGGCATGCTTCGATGGTTCGGTCATCTGGAAAGGATGGATGAAAGAAGATTGATGAAAGAGATATACCTATAGATCGAAAGTAAGTGGAAGGGTCGGAAGGGGCCGCCCTAGGCGTACTTTTTCGAATCAAATCGGAGAAATACTGGAAAAGGGCCGAATCTTAAGTACCCGAAACCGACGTGCGTGCATGACCCGATGTATGAATGTTGAAGAAGCGAAAGAAATTTGTCAAGATCGTAGCAAGTGGAAAGAAGTTGTCTCTGCCTACCCCTCTGGGAAACAGGCGTGATTTAATGTATGTATGTATGTATTTTTGCCAATCGGCAGGCTCCCATAATATCGACCTTTTCAAAACATTATCCTTCTTTTTGCACACCCTGTTAATAAATATATTTTAAAAACCAAACCAACCACAAATCACGGGAACAAAATATCTCCGAGTACATTTATCCTCGATACTCACTAGAATTAACCCTGACAATATATACGGGGTGTCCCATAAATTGCACATGCTAACCTAAGACAGACACGTCGGACGTACGACGACTCAGCGGGCCCTTATCACTCGGGCGTTATTTACTGCGCTGAGTTATGGCCAATTTACAGCCAGTCATTAAGGCCCTTAATGGCCTTAAGGTGTCCGGGCTGAAAGTTTGTCGGCCAAGTTAGGCTGATGATGTATGCGGGTTTTTGTGGCGATTTGGTTGCATTTGAGGATTTAAAGGGTAGATTAGGATATGTGCGTTGGCCTTTAAAATGTATAATTTAGATTTAGAAAGTGACATTTATGTTAGGAACTTGTTATAATGGGTTATTGTCTCTCCATTTGTACTTCATAGGTTTATACGTGACTTAGTGAGATAACGCAGGAAATTAAAAGGTGTTAGTATAATAACGCCTTGAATTGATAGTAATAATAAAAAAAAAACCTGTTAAAAATATTTTATAGTTATCATGAATAGTACTTATTTAAAATAATACAACTATAATACACGACTTGAACTTATGACTTATTTTGAATATGGTGGATTTTTTCAAATTTCTGGCTAATCACAAAGCAAGCAGAACTATAACAGTTCATCTAGTTTTGAATCGAAATCAGCATGCTCAGCATAATTTATGTTAATTTCTATCTGAAATAAACTATCACAACACATCAGAAAGTCAAACAATCCCAGATAAAACCGCAGCCCACATAAATAATTAACGCAAATCTATAAAACATAAATAAAATGGCGACAATGCGACGGACAACAATAGCGATATTCATTTGGGCTCTGCAAATGATAACCTCATTTGTGTTGTGCGAAACTGCGAATGAATCAAACGCACATTAAAGCATTGTCATGCGAGTAGAATTATTGTGACGCCTCTCTTTACTAGCACTTCGGCGTTCGCGGCCGATAGCGGCAAAGGGCCCGCTGTGGAGACGCACATATTGATTGACTAGATTTAGACATCACTCTGTAAGTATATAGTTTTTTTAATTTGCATACTCACTTATTAATTATTATTATCGATCTTTTATCGATGTGTATAAAACATCTGTCACTTTTTGACCAATATCTCAAAAAAAACAAAATTCAATAAATTGGCCCAATGCGGGCTCTTTTACACGTCAGTAATGTACAGTGAATCTTCCAGCGCCGAAGACCATCATTGCGGAGAATAAGCGCCGCAAGAAACTCCAGCAGAAGGTCATTTTTTCAATCATACAAACATAATTATACTTAAAAGTAAGTTACACTAAGTAATAATAAGGTAATAAAGTAATAAACAATAAATCCTTTAAACTAGATTTTTTTTAATACAAGTGAAACATAATAAACATGATAATAAAATAATGACTATGAGAACAAAATGACGAGGTCTCTACGTCAAACGTCCACTGCTATAAAGGCGACTATAATACGGCAGCTAGCGTTCGAATAACAAAGCGACGTTGACTTATACAGGGTTATTGGTACAATAGTTCACTTTTGCATAATGCATATGAGGGTCAAAATTATCGCAAATAGTCACCCCTATCACCTCCTAACGGGAATAGGTCGACTTACCAATAACCCTGTATATAACGCAGCTGGTTATATTCAATAGAAACGGTTAACCAATTCAATTATGGAACTTTAAATACACAAACACGTGATTGTTTTTGTCTGATTACCATACAAAGTCTGTAAAATGGCAGAGTGAAAAATCTTTAATTGAAAAAGTCTCTTGGTACGATTCATTTACAAATAAACAGTTGTTCGCTGTCAGTTTATCACAGGTAATAATCAATTTATTTATTAATCAATACATACAAATAAAAATTATATCACAAGTCATCTCCACGGTTGCCGTAACCCGCAAATTTTGCATTATCGCCCGCCAGTATGACAGGCCCATGATATATACTCGGACGTATTATAAAAGCAATAAATAAATAAATTTGGGAAATTTAGAACGCCACCGATTTTATTGCCGTAATGAACGCTTTTGTGGCCGCCATTTTGAATACACCCTTTATGTCGCTCTAATGTTTTGATTAAGTTTTGAAAGCGATCAATTTTCGATTATGTGTGATGGAGAACTATTATTAATTTATTTTTCACTTCTCATGCTCTTAAAATGCTACTTAAATCTCTGCGAATCGGGACTAAAGCTCCTTATTAATCTAGGGATTAAAGTTTTTTTTTTAATTTACTTTAGAAACCCCTAAACAACCAATCACGGTGTTTGTGAATGGAGGATTATCGCCATTTTCAGTGATTGTGTATATTTTTGGGTGTCGAAATAACTTCAAAATGACAACTGTGCAAATATATAAAAAAAAGGATTTAATTTCGTGAAACACGATTAATTATTACGAATATGAATCTATTTAATCATATTAAGGCCGAACTCTTTTATTATGCGTGGTCCAATTACTTTTAAAATGGTTTCCAAGTTTGAATCTGTTGGCTAAATAAGCATTTAAAACATCAACGAAATAATAAGGTATAATTGCACTTTTAATATATCGTAGATTTGGTTAGCTACTTTTATTTTATTAATGTTAAATTAACGATAGTAATAATAAGATACCTAATTGTTAGTTTTAATTGTTAGAAACTTTTTTATAATAAATGTTGTAATTTTGTTTAGAACGTCGTTTTTTTCCTCGCATTCAAAGTGAAAAGTAGAGTGTTTAACGCGAGACTAAACAACCAGAGACTAAACAACCATAATGACACTCGAACTACAGCCACCCTCGCTCGCAAGCTCGCTCGCGTGGCTAAACATCTCGTGTCATTATGGCTTGTTTTAGTCCCTTGTTGAACAATCTACTAAATATTAAACCAGTTACAAAAAGCTCAAGCATTAAATGTCTTCTTTTATCTTCCGTTACGTTAGGTTACGTTGATTTTGTGGCCTTCCTGGTACCTTTGTGTAGAGGACCGTCGTCGACGGTGGTTTTTATTAGGTCCATCGACCACGTGGTTTGATGCCCTTGACCTTGACTTGCACTACTAGGCATTTGAATAATTCATGAGAATACGAGCTTTTACTATGATTGGTAGTCTCTGCTTGATGTCTAGCTCTCGAAGAATGGACTCATTTGTTCTGAATTCCGTTCACGATATACCGAGCATTCTCCTCCAGCGCATCAAATGTAGAGTTTAGAAAATGTTCTAAACACAAATGTTTGATTATTACCTGACATTAATTTTATCAATTAGTAAATCGAGGGTAGGTTTCAGAGGTCAAGATTATATTTAAAGATTGAAAGATTTTTATTAAACATAATAACATGTACATTTTAACAATTAAGATCGTAAGCAGCTGCATTAGTATAAACTGTGTCGTAGCTGTTTACGCTCAACTCGGGACAGAGGAATAGTGTTCTACATATACAAGTTAGTACAATAATTAGTATAAATATGTGTAATCCTATGTGTAAATCTTTAAAATCCTTAAATCTTTAAAAATCTTTAAATCTTTAAAATCTCTGCTCATTCTGACTAAATTTAAGGACTGAGAAAAGACATCCATGATGTTTGATATTTCCCTCCTGCACAGTATTCATCCCAGGACCGCTTTCGTAGTCAGCATCACTTGACTACGAATTAGGTTACCCGCGCCGCGTCTTCTTTGCAGATCCGTTGATTCCCTTCTAAACTCATCTCCCGGGACTCCCTGACAACGTCTTTCTTAAATCAAGCCCCGAATGATGGCAATAACAGTTAACAGCGAGTTACGGCCGCCGCAGATAATGGCGGCTCCAGACTAAGTAATTGCTAATTTGAGGGGGGGGATAATTGTTTCTGTTTTTATAAGTTTTATTCGGTTGATTATTTTTTAAGAGTGAGAATTGGGACACGCTGTATGTTGTTAAATTACCTTGCTTCGTAAATGGCATTATACATCGTCGGCGATACTGCAAACCCACGTAAGTAACAAATTTATGATAGAGAAAAATAAACCTTACTGTCTTATAAAATTATTAAAAAAAATTAGACGGTTTTGCAGTTTCACCGACGATATGTATAATGTGGTTTATGTGATAATGATAATAATAATGACAGACCGTTGAGGTTTTGTGGCGTTTTTTCTCAGCTGTATTCTTAGGGAAGGGCTGGTAGATTTTGATGTGTACAAGTGCTTATGAGGCCTATTTAATTAATACACATCTTTATATTTTTAAGGGCATTTTCGCATAGTGTTCGCTTTATACGGTTTTGGTTAAAGACATTTATTTTCTCAAAAGATTTATTAGATTTCATTTAATGAGTAATTTTACTTCATTTATACGATTTTCATAGAACTTATAATATAAGTAAGTAACCAATGTACATGATGTTCTATAAAAATTAATTGCTAATTACAAAGTATGATTCTTATAAACTTTTTCGATGACTAGGCTCTTTGAGCACATTTTGTGTGATTTTAAGTAAAAAAACTCACGTTTGTGTTTTTGTCTTTGACATTTTAATGATCAAAAAGCCAGCAAGTGCTTGCTGCAACACAGAAAATGTTTCAGTGTGGGAAAAAAATCATTTAGAATTTTAATCAAATTAACTAATAATAGTGACAAAACATAACCTTAATATTTTAAGATAATATTTGCGTGAATCAGGCTTAGCAAAAACAGGCTTCATGTCAGGCTCGAGGTGGTGAAACAGGCTCTTAGAATCCTCAGTCTTAACCCAAATCAGCCTGTCAGGGTAACGGCCGGTGAATTGTAATGCTGATTAATCTATGGCTGCAATGATGGGGTGATCATAGGCTCTTGGCACACCGCAGCCGAGAGCTAAGAAACTAGAATAGATCTTATTCAGTTATACTTATAATGTATCTTATATAAGTACAGCTTTTGTTTTTTTTTTGTTAAGGATTTAGGTGTAAGTTTATAGTTATAAACAAAAATGGTATTTTAACACAGATGCTCAAAAACCAGTACATTTCCTAGCTGTTTAACTCCTTAACTGTTTTTTACTCTTATTCGAATGGCGGGGGCATGCACTCAACCGGGACGAATGGAGAAAAGGAGGGGAGGCCTTTGCCTAGCAGTGGGACACCAAAATAGGCTAAAAAAAAAAAAAAACGTACCAGTGCGTTTTGCTTTTCCATTTTTTTTTAATTACGAAATTTAAAAATTTCGAATTCTATGCAGAAGAAGCCGCTAGTAAGAGCTAGTCTATTTATATTTCCAATAATATAAATGCGAAGCTGTGTTTTTGATGTCCTTAAACAAATACTGAATAAATGTCTTTTATCTTTTTATCTTTTTTTAAGCATTTAGTACTTAAAAAAACGACTTCAACGCAGGTAAAGGCTGGTATTACTATGAAATGGGAATGCAATAGCAATTTATATCTGTTCTGCATTTTATCGCGGAAAACGAACTATAAGGCGAAACTATAGTTTGATTACGGACCCTAAAAATATAAAACGTCCAAGAATCAGAAACTATCCGCACTAATCACACAAATATTTGCTCCTACATGGAATCGAAACTGCTACTGCTAGCTTACACGTATTAAAAGCAAATAATTCTGAAATCAGTTTGCTCATAAAAGTTTTTATTTATTTAACTTAGACAAACAAACATACATACATATTCAATAAATATTTAGGTACCGAGTTTACTACCTACATGTAAAAAGACATAGAAATGCGAAAGTGAGAGAGGTACTGTGAGTGTGTGTATGTTAGTTTGTTACTCCTTTACGCTAAAACGGCTGGACGAATTTGAATGAAATTCGGAATGGAGATAGCTTATACACTGGATATTAATGACGATAACCAAAATGTACGTGGAAGAACTCGTGGGCAGAAGCTAGTCGTATGTATACATGTTTAAGATTGTGTAAAAGTTAAATTTTCTTTTAATTCAGTTATCAATTTTATAACAGAAATATACAATTACAAAAATTAAAATAAACATAAATTATAATTAGGGTAGAGTCACCAAAAGTCAGCCAGAGACCTGTAGTCAGCCTCTGCTTGTACTTTGTATGAGTGGGAAGAGTACGAAAGATATATTTCCCACTCTTCGCACTCATTATAAGGTCGACTCCTGGTCTCTTGGTCTACTGGTGACTTTACCCTATAACGTATAAGTAAGTTTCTCTTCAATGGTTATTTTTATTAAATGTCTTTTATCTTTTTATCTTTTTTTAAGCATTTAGTACTTAAAAAAACGACTTCAACGCAGGTAAAGGCTGGTATTACTATGAAATGGGAATGCAATAGCAATTTATATCTGTTCTGCATTTTATCGCGGAAAACGAACTATAAGGCGAAACTATAGTTTGATTACGGACCCTAAAAATATAAAACGTCCAAGAATCAGAAACTATCCGCACTAATCACACAAATATTTGCTCCTACATGGAATCGAAACTGCTACTGCTAGCTTACACGTATTAAAAGCAAATAATTCTGAAATCAGTTTGCTCATAAAAGTTTTTATTTATTTAACTTAGACAAACAAACATACATACATATTCAATAAATATTTAGGTACCGAGTTTACTACCTACATGTAAAAAGACATAGAAATGCGAAAGTGAGAGAGGTACTGTGAGTGTGTGTATGTTAGTTTGTTACTCCTTTACGCTAAAACGGCTGGACGAATTTGAATGAAATTCGGAATGGAGATAGCTTATACACTGGATATTAATGACGATAACCAAAATGTACGTGGAAGAACTCGTGGGCAGAAGCTAGTCGTATGTATACATGTTTAAGATTGTGTAAAAGTTAAATTTTCTTTTAATTCAGTTATCAATTTTATAACAGAAATATACAATTACAAAAATTAAAATAAACATAAATTATAATTAGGGTAGAGTCACCAAAAGTCAGCCAGAGACCTGTAGTCAGCCTCTGCTTGTACTTTGTATGAGTGGGAAGAGTACGAAAGATATATTTCCCACTCTTCGCACTCATTATAAGGTCGACTCCTGGTCTCTTGGTCTACTGGTGACTTTACCCTATAACGTATAAGTAAGTTTCTCTTCAATGGTTATTTTTATTAAATGTTTTCGATGAAGGAACCCAATCCAGCGTGGGTGGTTCCGTGTCGCGCTACGCATCGGGTCGGAGCTACAGTTTTGCGCAGATTCTGGCTAATGCCTTAATCTTAAGGCAGTGGACGGCGGGCGTAATATGGATAAGACTTGGGGAAGGTAAAAATTAAAAAAAAAAAATGTGTGAAGCATCTTTGTTCATAAAGTAAGTGGAATACTTCGGCATTATGCGACGCGCTGTGCTAAGTTGGCAAAACCCTGCCTACGAAGCTAGCGGTCCTGGTTTCAAATCCCGGTAAAAGCAGATATTTGTGGGATGAGCGCGAATATTTGTTCCTGAGTCATGGATGTTTTCTATGTATTTAAGTATACATTTCTCTTTTTAAGTATTTATATCTTTGCCTAGTACGCATAGTGAAAGCCTAGAGCTTAGTTTGGGACTAGGTCAATTGGTGTGACATTGTCCGATGTATTATTTTATTAAGGTGAGATAATTATAAAGTTATAATCATGCATTAATATAATAACAACATTAAAAAGCTAGTCGTTTTTGACCCCCGACAAAGTGATATCAGCCGTTTAAGAGATATACATAGATAAGCTCTGAAATAAGGGACCATTACATCGTGGCTTTTAATCTATTAAGTAGCTTTAGTTATGTTTATCCAGACCAGGGATTGTAAAACCGGTGAAATTGAATACCTGTATATAAATTGTCAAACGATTACCGCTAAAATAATAATACCTATATTCGAGTTAGAGGTAATGTGCATGATGCACTATTTACAGTATTCTTTACCTCTATTTAATATCGGTATTCGTTGCTCTTGATAGATAAGGTGTCAAGTAGACATTATGACCGAAGCACAACAAATAGGTGTAACATAACTCAATAGCATTGTTGGCTAACACTGGTATGGTTGAAATGTCTGCTAGTACTGAACAAATAAATTGATTTGCGACGTATTTCAAATTGTCAATTGTCAATTTGTTTATTCGCCTTTCTGTAATAATTTAATAAAGTAGCAAAAAGCCACACGAAAAAGAAAGATTTCGTATTTATATAAAAATATCTAAGATGGGCCGCGGACGGAAAAGAAAAAGTGCAGCTTACCGGTATTTTGATATCGATGATAAGCAAAATGAGTCCACCTGCTTAATTGAAGGATGCGGGAAAAAAATTAAAGTAAGTTTTGTCTTTCTGTTGGCAAATTCGTTTAGTGAACTTATAGAAAATGTCCAGGGCCCAATAACCAAGTTATATTTAAAACTGTATTATGTTTTCAGGGGCATCATGGAACGAATCTTCTATCGCACCTGAAAGTCTCTCATCACAGTCAATATTTAATTGCGAAACAAATAAATGATGAGGCATCAACGAGCAATCGAATGAATGAATGTCATCGAAAAATATAATTATACATAATACATTTCTGTTCTATGATTCAGTCGTTTTGTTTTCGTAGTTAGTTTGTACGTCGAAGTCAAAAATATGTTTACACTTCAGTACTTTGTCTAATTAACGTCATGTTCGAACTGCCATATATGAATTGTAACAGAGATAAAAATGACAAGGTACTTAAGCGTAAAGATATTTTTGACTTCGACTGTAATAAAATCAATATTAATAAATGCAAAAGCGTCACTGTCTGTCTATTACTCTTTCACGGCTACGCCGCTGAACCGATTTAGAGGAAATCTGGTTTGAAGATGGTTTATGACCCTGGAAAGGACGTCGGATTGGATTTTCGCTATTTTGTTTGGAAACGGCCTGAACGAGCCTAAGCCTATAGGACTACTTGGGAAAATAAATTATATTTTGTCCTATGCTATGACCTCATTGTTCCATAGAACAAATAGGAATCATAATAAAGTCCAAAATTCGAAGTTCGTATTGTACTGTTCGGCAGCTCTCAAAATGAGTAGGTATGTTATGTTAACAAGAAAACGAGAGGGACAGTATTATACGAACTAAAACTTAGATTTCGATCTAAGGAGTACGTGGGCGAGGTATGGGCGGACTCTCTATTTTTGATTTTGTCTTTAAACTAAATATGAGAGCAAAAAAAGAAAATAAAAGCATTCCGTTTATCCACAAATTGGTAATATAATATTCACGAGAAAAACAACATGAAAATCTTGTATATTATAATGTACTGTGAAGCACAACCATAAAATAATAGATGAAAGATCAAATGACACGTCAATGACGTCACGATCAAAATGAAAAGGACAAACCGATCATATGACAGAATGGTAATCTTTTCGTTGATTGTCATAATTCAAAATTAGAAAACTTGCTTGTTTGGACACTGACAGGTATTACCGGTAATGGTTTTATTGGTAAAGTATCAAATAGAGGTAATGTTGTCAATTGTCGAAACCGCTATTACATTTCAATACCGGTTTTGATTATACCGCTTATTAGAGCTTTAGTGATATAAATACCAAAATGCAATTATAACCGGTTATACCTCATTTAAAACCGGTAGTAAGAATACCGGTAACGATCCCTGATCCAGACCGGTAATTGTAGTTCTATTTAGCGGCTTTGTAGATACAACAGACAAAACAATTGTAAAAAAGTAACTGAGAGGTGGTACCTAACGTGGTACATAAACAAAAAAATTGAAATATTTATAAGTTAACCCACAAAAAGACCTTTATGAGATGTTATTATTTGTGCTGTTTTCGTGTTTTTATAGTTGTGAGATATAATCGAATATATACCAATCAAAACAAAATAGGCCACGCTATCTTCTAAATACAAAAGAACTGATTTCGGAGAAGGATTATTACTTGTACTAATCCTTCTTACTCGAACTTAACTTGTAATTTTTTAATTTACTACCACTCGAAAGCTGCAATGTTTAACTTACAAACCGTGTTTTTTTAATTTTTGTCCCTTGTTTTGATTTTACCGTGCGGGTGGTTTTGTAAAACAATTTTCAAATTTCATACAAAATGAGCAAAAATATGCAACTTTTTTAAAAACCACACGCACTGTCACATAAAACAATTGATTTAAAAAGCCACAGCTTGTAAGTTAGTTAAACATTGCAGCTTTCGAATGATGCTAAATTCAAAAATTACATGTAAACATTTGTTATAATAATCCTTCATAGTAATTTTGTATGCAGAACATAGCGTGGCCCATATTTCGTTTTGATTAGTATATTTCATAAACTACGGCTTCGATAGCATACCTTTAAAAACTCTTCATAATAACACGTTTTAAAACTGCTTATGTAACTTCATAGGATCAAGTACAATAAAAATGTAAATCTTATTATCTTATCCTCTCTATCCTAACGTCTCACCTTCAAGGTGTCCCCCACAATAATTCCCGTCGCCCCCAACGCGTTGAGGAATTATTATTATGCGAATAAATACTCCAAATGTCACGACTAAATGTCTCTCTCCGCCTTAAGGAGACAAATGCCGTTCGATTCTGCCCCGGATAGTTTGGGGGAATTTTGTTTTTGGGGGAAAAATTGTTTTGGGGGTAATGTAAAGGTTATTTTTAAAGCGTGTAGTGATTGATTTTTGATATGAAATGATTTTTACTTTATTAATTATTTGGTATTTTTTATAGGTATTCATTAAAACCGACCTAGCTGGTTTACTCAGGAAAAACTTTCGTAATCGATTGTAGTTTTTATTTATTTATTTAAACTGGGCTTTTGTCGATTAATTTTTAACAATTAACGATGAATGCATTATGTGTAACCCCTCATATGTTGGAGGTGAGAGAAAATTACATTATAAAGTCCAAAATAGTAAATAAAAAACCGGCCAACTGCAAGTCTCACTCACGCACGAAGGGTTCCGTATCTATAAAAATCAGGTTTGTTGTATGTGACCCCTCTTAGATATTTATTTTATTCTATTTTTAGCATTTGTTGATATAGCAGCAACAGAAATACATAATCTGTGAAACTTTCAACTGTCTAGCTATCACGGTTCGTGAGATACAGCCTGGTGACAGACAGACGAACAGACAGACAGACGGACAGCGGAGTCTAAGTAATAGGGTCCCGTTTTTACCTCCTAATTCCTCTAAGGTATTCAAATAAAAAAAACCTTTTTGATAATAGTCTATTTATGACACACTTCCCAAAAATAATTGAAAAGATTGACAATGTAACAATGCGCTCAATTTAAACTGCGGAAAGCGTTATTTTTATTGTTTTATTTTTTCTTCTGTAACAAAAACCAAAACAATCCAAAATATATTTTTTACACACAAACCAAAACTTCCAGCAACAAAATTAAGGCGCACGCTAATTCAATCCCCATCGAAAATCCACATGCAACAAAAAACTCAACATATATCCTAAGATATTGGCGCTGTTGACATATTTACGGCCTGCTCGACTATTAAGTAGTGATTTAGTAGAGCATATCGGGATGGATACGTTTTTATCGCGACCATATATCCAGTTCAAGTCCGCTCCATTATAAGGATTGTGATCCCCCTCAGGCGCGTCTGTTTCCAGTTTAGAGGAGGCAGAATAAGAGAAAGATGTAAAGAGGATTGTGCAGCGCTGCTAAAATCGAGTAGCTGACAAAAAATCTATGAAGATAAGATAAAGATAAAGACATATTGTTCAGTAAGTAAAGCTTCTCTAGACGAAACCACTGCTGAGAAGAAACGCCGCATGGAACTCAGCAGTCAGTCATTTTTTAAACATATTTAATATTAGAATGGTACTACTTAGTCTAGCTTTACATAAATCTATAAATATCAAATTACCTGCGTAGTTTCCGCAGCAAAACACAGAGAGAGAGAATCTTACGAGAAAGATAGAGGGAGAAACGGAACAAATTTAGCTCAAAAAACTGCTGCATAACAAACCTATCTCAAATATACCAAGTGAAAAAGTGCAGCAAAAGAGCGTATTTTCATGGCACTTAAACTTAGGTGTATCTTACGGGTTAGGTGAAAACCGATTGAAATAGTATGTTTCAATACACTATTACAATCACTTCATATGATTAGATATCGTTTAATTGATGTAATTCATTAGAAAATGCCATCCCAAAAAGTAATCATATCATCCATAAAATGTCTATTAAATACATACATACATAAACTCACGCCTTCGTTCCCGGAGAGGGATTGGCAGAGCTACAGAATTACCTACAACTCTGAAAACTTGTTGTCTATTAAATAACTAAATATAATAAAACAAATCTGTTCGGTCAAATACAAAATTAATGAAAATGTTCTCTTAAAATTACATATTCTTTTGAATTAGCATGCAAAAGCCGTGAGTTATTTTTTTTTGGTCAATCCCAATTAGAGTCTTATGATCATACGTCGTTTTCGCGGGAGTAAAAACGATTTGACAGTAGTGAAAGTTTATGGCAAATAGGCAATAACAGAACTGACACTCGTATCGAGGAACATTTATACCTACGAGTTCAAAATGTATAAATTTTCTTTCTTATATCTTACCTCCTTCCTTGACTTGATCAGTAGTACGTACTTAAAAAGATTAGCTACGCAATCCTAACGTCAACCTCTTCAGTCACTTTTTCTGCTACTTACGTAATTTGTCATTCTTGAGTGAATGGATAGTTCAAAAAACATACAAAAATATATTAAATTTAAATTTAAGTGCTAATGGAATACATACATTTAAAAAGTTAGACCTTGTTTTGGAGAAATAAAAACGGATTTAATATTATAGTAAAATTTTATTCAAGTTGACACGTTGACCTATAGGTAAGCGAAGAACTTTTTAGAGGCTTAGACTATTCTAAGCCTCTAAAATATTCTGCCTATCTATATAGGCAGAATATTAATTTTATACTAAACAGACATTCTGTGCTATGTATTCTTTAAAAGATTGGTTTTTGCTCCGCCGATAACGATGTTTGCTTATGATCGTAGTCTTGAGACTTCATGTCTATGTGTATCATATCTCACTTATCATCAGATGGTCTGTGTGCTTGTGTGCTTTTTCCTTGTCATGAAAAATAATGGACGTTTTGAATGGGTGTCCCTCGAAATACTTTATAACGTTTGTCCTAACATTTCCTTTGTCCGAATTATCCTAAACTGGTTTTCAGCTAAGTCAGAAAACTTTTTAAACTTTCGGTTAGGTAAAGTTAGGGTAGTATAAAACCACTGATTTCTTTTAAATGTACCTAGTAATTTTTATAGGATTTAGGATAAATGAAAATTTGGAAAACGTTAAATTAGGACAAATGGCGGTTAGGGCTGGTTTGGCGGGTTCTCTGTTTGTAGACTTTTTTTCTACAAAGGGGAAACGCTGGAATTGCCTACGCGCAATGAATGATATAGCAAATTTGTTAAATGGTATTGTTCGAATTTGAGCAGGAAAACATTTCAAATATTCATTACTATAAATTATATCTATACTAACCTAACCTATAGAAATATATGATGGTTCGAGACAATTACATAAAAGCTATATTTTTTCCACATCCACTTAAGTTCTTCTGTTTTAAGTCAAGCTTAACCAGAAGCATAAATAAAAACCAATATGGCGGCCAGAAATAATTTAAATAAAACCGCCACCCACTTTTAATTCGCCTGCAATCTAGCAAAAAGCACGCTTCCCTCAAAATTAATAAGTTTGCCGCCATGATAGCTAACAATGCACAAAACTAATTAAATTCACGTTAACAAAAAAAGCGAATCACGTCAAATTGACCGTAAAATCGAGAAAGAAAAACAATGGGGCCGGCCGATAGCGCTGGACTTAAATTAAAATTAAGTCGGAGTCGTTTTCACGAACCCTTTGCCTGGGAAATATGGGTGCATACTTCGTTGGGAAACGCGAGATTTTTGCAAAATCGTCGCAAGGTAGGTACTAGCTGTGACTAGGCTTCGACGAAAATAGAAATGAAAATGTATGAAATTAAAATAAAGCAGAGGACTAGCTATCCAGAGAGGTAATGCAGCCAGTGTCATAGGGACCATGCCGCGAGCGGGTCTTCTAGAGGGGGTGTTCTTTTTATAGTGGTGATTATTATTTGTGGTCCACCCTATAACATTTAGGGGGATGAAAAATAGATGTTTTTTTTTTTTTTTTTATATCTTAGGAAGGCAAACGAGCACACAGGCCACCTGATGGTAAGTGGAAACTGTGACCCATAGACATTTGCATTCACAAGACCGCAATCCTAAGACTGCAAATGCGTTGCCAACCCTGAGGACTAAGATGGAATGCCTCTATGCTAGTCATTTCACCGGCTGTCTTATCCCCAAACCGGAACACAACAATGCGAACACTGCTGCTTGGCGGTAGGTTAATGGATAAGATGGTGGTACCAACCCGGACGGACCCAGCACAAGGTCCTCCCACAAGTACACCGGTCCGATTCGCAGACCTAGCCAATATGCACACAAAATTTCACGAAAATCGGTCGAGCCATTTTGGAGGAGTTTAATTACAAATGCCGTGACACGAGAATTTTATATATTAGAGAAGATAGATTATTACTGTTACTCGTATTATAATGAAATTTTGACAAAAAAAAATGTGTTTTTTTTTTACACAAAACAAAGCTGTGTTCACGGTTATTCCGATCCGTGTGTTTCCTTGCAGGACGGTTAACTCTTAAACTTTAGCCAAGGTATGAATATTTACGAAAGCATTAATGATTTTTTAACTTCGCCCAACCTTAAGAGGCTTTTCTTCGCGGTACGAATGAGTAGGCTTTTTTAAGTTTTCAAGATGTTTCGATGGTTTTTGATTAAAGTTAGTAGACTGATTAAAAAACTTTTGAGTGATAAATTGACTAAAAAAATATATACTATTACGTATTAAATATATATTTCAAAATCTTGTTGACGTATCTCGTTTAAAGGCTATTTATTTAGTTAAATTTTCAGATATTTATTTTAATAGGTAGAAAATTTTGAGGTTAAAACACTTAATATTTAACGACTTTTACAGCTCACGTTTTGCATGTATGTATGTTAGTAAAATATTGTATAGTACAAACTGAAAAATAGTACGAAAATTTAAGAGGCGAACTTATCCTTGGAGCTTAAACAATTTTAGTCTAGGACACATCAGCCGCAGCAGGTCTTTGCGTCTCGTCAGCAATCGCTGCCCCGCTCTCCGGAGTCTCAATCTTATTAATGTGCTTTTGTGATCACTATAAGTATATACAAGCTTGGGACAGTAAGAATTTTGAGATCCTTAAAATAACCTCTCCTGGAAACCTACTGAGGAACCTTCACCATGGTTCTTATAACCCTTTTTTGCACAATGAAAGCCTACATCGTCGGTGATACTGCTAAAGTGCGTAACTAACACATTTGTGATAGAGCAAAATAAACCTTACGGCCTTATAAAAAAGGTGCATTTTACTCCGCATTAAAAATGTTACTTACGCGGTTTTGCACTTACACCGACGATATACTATACCTCAGGTACTATGATTTAATTAATAAATGTGTTCTAGATACAATGTAAAACATTGCTTAATTAATAGATGAGTGTCACCCCTAAAATTGTATTATAACGTAAATGTATAACGGTTTCGGTAAATAGCCAATGCTACGGAATCCTAAAAAAAGGGTAATTATTCTTTCGTAGTGATTGTTTACTAGTTAATTTATTACTACGTTTTGATTCCTGCCAAGACTTTTAAAATCCCCAAAATACTTCAGGCAAAGATAGGAAAATTTACAGCTATGATGGTATCCCACTTCTGATGGGGTTAAAAACGCGTCCAAATCCACTTTTTTGCTAATTAAACAAACCAACTGTATCATGAGACGGGTTAATTTAAGTTTATCCCCTTATTACCGGTTAACAGGCGCGCTATCGCGGCGGTAAGGCGCAATTTATACTTTCGATTACGCTGCGGAGATGAATAAAAAACAAATGAGCCTGGAATTTGTGGTGCGGAGGTGCCGACTGAAAGGAGTTGTGTGGACATGGCCTCGTTGAATAGAGCTGCTAGCAAGACCATCTTGGCGTTGCTAAGGACAACCGATTTATTTTCAATAGCACTGCCAAAAACAAACATAAGACCTTCTCCTTTTTTGAACGATACGTTGCTAAGTGAAGAATGTTATAGTATTCCGACACTTGAGTGGAAAACGCGGTGAAAATGGCCAAGTAACAATAATGTTTACGGCAGGCGAACTAATGAGCATGTGATCCCATTTATTTTTAACACCTTACCAAAATAATTGTTAGATAGTCTTCTTAGTACTTATAATATTAATGTTGAAATTTAAACTCTAATAAAGAAGTATTACCTGGAATGTAAAGCACTTACAACATTAGTTAAGTACAGTAAGCTCATAACAAGAAAAAAATAATTACCGCTGGCTTTACCACGCCAGCTCGCCATCTTTTATATAAATCAACTGAGTTTTCAATAGTAGCTAAAACGTTTACTTATTACATGTTCCTTTATAAGTTTGAAAATATAAAAAAAAAGTATTTTTGTGGGAAACTTATTTTTGGGCTGTGTATATCAAATAAATGTCATAATATAAATAAGTGAAGGCATGCGATTAGTTTGAAAAAATAAGAATCACGTTTCCTCATGTCGTAAAACTAATTGACACATTAATAAGTTACCTATTTTTACGATGCTTAAGTCTCTACTGCTGGAAGTTCTGAGCTCCTGGAAAAATATGTTTTTATGATCTCTTCTTATACTCGGACGTGACTGATCCTAATCTAATTGATAGCCATTAGACACCATTAGGTATTAGGTAGTCTATGTGCTCGTTTGACATTCTAATGTTTAAAAAAAAACATCTTTGACGACCTGGCAAAACAAAAAAATGCAACGCTAAGACTTGAATTAAAAAAAGGTCTTATCCACGTTAGTCTGTCAAGTTCATCTCAAGGCGCAGACCTCGGCCGTTATATTTAATGTGTATGCGCTTGATTTGAACGTAGTATCAAACTCGGCGCATTCTTTCTCTCTACCTATTACTAATTTGTCCTGCTTCCTCTTTACAATAAACAAGGAAAATTAAATTTTACGATTGTTTGCTACGCCGCTACGGCGTAGCGTGCTACGATTTGGAGTAATGGTGGGAGAAGCTAATTTAAACTGGTTTATTTTTAAGATTTTGGTTTTGTTGTGTAAAAAACTGTATAGAACATGGTCTGAATCGAGTTATCTTAGTGTTCGTTATTTTTAAATCTTAAATGCCTTAAGTAAAATTAGTTGACGTCGAGCGTAGACTTCGAGCATAGACACGTGCCTGTACTAGTATGGGAAACATTTCCCATACTAGTACATGCACGTGTCTATCTACTCTCTCTTTGTGAAGAGGGAAAAGTCGATTTTGATGGTAGTTATTATTTATCATTTGAAAAATGAAATACATGTTATTTTTTGTGTGAAGATATTTAATAACGCGTAAATCGCTGTTTTTTTTTAATAACACTGACAGAACTTCTTCATGCTCCAAATAAATAACAACACAACAAAGGACAAAGGATTTTTTTCGTTCTGGAAACAAGAAGAGCATTAAGAGCTAGTAACAAAAATATCAAGGTAGGTAATTTTTTTCTTGATGGCGCGAGGACCTATTTGACAGTGACCCTACTTGCGAAGCTAGCGGTTCCTGGATCAATTCCCGGTAATGATTAAATATTTTGGAGGTATTCCATTGTTTTTTTTTCTTTACACAAGCCTTACTAATTATTTATTAATATTCCTATCAAAAGTCAGCAGTGTACCACAAGATGATAGACAACAGTGTTATTATAATATTTTGACACATTTTCATACTCGACTGCATATGAATATATTTATTTTTTGTTTTATATGAGATTCATTGTTTTATATAATGCTAGGTTAGGTTTATTATTATATAAGCAATATTAAAAAAACGACTGACTGTTGAGTTTCTTGCGGCGTTTCTTCTCAGCAGTGGTCTCTTGTGAAGCGCTGGTAGATTTTTGACGTGTAAAAGTGCCCGTGCTTACTAACTGAATAAACATCTTTTATCTTATCTATTTTACCCGTATGATTGACGGGTTAGAATAGTGCTACTCCATGTCTTCCCGTGGATGTTGTAAGAGGCGATTAAGGAAACAAAAGCGTGGTAGTACTGTTAAGCGATGGGCTTGTCACCTGTCACTAATACGCTGGTAAACATCTTAGCCTAATTGTGCAAAATTCCATTACAGAATTATCAACAAGTTTTTAGAGTTGTAGATAATTATGCTCTGCCTACCCCTCCCTGGGAACGAAGGCGTGAGTTTATGTATGTATGTATGTATCTTATCTTTTATTACAACACTCTTCTACACAAAATACATCAGACACCAAAACCTCTCTATACGTAACGATATATAACCCTATAATGGCCAAACGGTACGAACGATTAGTCCGGCTACGCACATAAAGTGGCATAACGGCGTCACCCGGCTGCGGCCGCGATAGCCTGTCAGTCTGTCATAAACCAGGGTTAAACCTGCCATGTGGACTGTTATTGACAAAGCTTTCGAAGCAGAATATCTAGGATTTTACTGGTCTGGCCTGTGACAGCTCAAATAAACATTTATAAGTCTTATCTATCATCTATCTTAAATATATTTAAATATAAAAAAAAATATAAAAAAAAACAAATACTGACTGCTGAGTTTCTTGCGGCGTTTCTTCTCAGCTGTGGTCTGCTCTTGTGAAGCGCTGGTAGATTCTTGACGTGTAAAAGTGCCCGTGCGGCCTACTTACTGAATAAATGTCTTTATCTTTATCTTTATCAGTTATCACACTTATTTCTTTAGCTTTACATAAATAATAAATCGGTACAAACCTAGCGACGCCGTTCAGGAGTTTAAATAATGAATCGCCTATTTTTAAACACATCGCTTGTGAGTATAGTCGGTGATTGAAATTACGAAATACGTCTGTCACAGGCGTCATCTTAGAATAATCAGAGTATACTTGGATGCAACTTCTTAAGGCCTTTTCAGATACATGCGGCGATTGCTCAATGACCTTACGATTGAATAACCGGGCAAGAGCATGTCGAAGCATGCTCAGAGAAGAGTTTTTTTATGAGATAGGAAGGCAAACGAGCACACAGGGCACCTGATGGTAAGTGGAAACTGTGACCCATAGACATTCGCATTCACAAGACCGCGAATGCACCGCCAACCCTGAGCACTAAGATGGAATGCCTCTATGCTAGTCATTTCACCGGCTGTCTTATCCCCAAACTGGAACACAGCAATGCGAACATTGCGGCTTGGTGGTAGGTTAATGGATAAGATGGTGGTACCAACCCGGACGGACCCTGCACTAGGTCCTCCTACAAGTAAAGTTCTTATGCCTTTATAACAAAACCAAAGCTGGCTTGATTTTTGAACGGTATAAACATTGTTTGGTACCTTTACCTCCCATACATGTACAGTAATGGTAGCATATTTATTAGAGTTCCGTACCAAAAAATTAAAAACGGAACCCTTAACTACAGGATCACTCCTGTGTCGGTCTGTCTGTCCGTCCGTCCGTCTGTCACCCCCAATTAGCTCCGAATCTACTGGACTAAATTAGGTGAAATTAGGTAGGATGGTGTATCCTACCTAAACACAGATTTGAAACAAGGGTCATTTTCGGATGACAAATTAGGAAATTAAAAAAAGAAGTTTTGCTATCCTTACTGTTTCACATATCAAATGAAAGGACTCGGTATGAGGATTTCAAATATATTTTTGTTATTATTGTTAAATAAAAAGTTTTAATTTTATTTATGAAAGAATACGAAAATTGTCTTGCTCGTTGAATTTTTAAAACGAATTACAAACATTTTCTGTTCTGAAATTAAAAATTACCGTAACGTAGCATTGATAAAGTTTAAAATGAGTAAGTAAAAAAAAAAAAAACAATCGCTAGGCTAGTTAGTAGTGGTATCGTGTAATGAAATATAAACTTTGAAATAAAATACATAAAAATACAAAGGGAAAGTGACTGCAAGAAGAAAAATTGCTCGGACTAAAATGAAATGAAAATTTTACGAATAGTTCCATCGGAGAAACGTTAAAAAACGAAATTTTTTGGGTCAAAAAAACTCGTGTTTGCGAAAGGTTACCGTTAACTATTTATAAATATTATTATTAATTTTAAAGTATTTTTGATACTCATTTCAAACTTAAATGGCCAAAAAGGAAAAAAGTGGCCACAAACGCCACTTCTACCCTAGACTTGTTTCTTTCGTTAGATCCCTGTTCAAAATAAAGACCCATAAAAAAAACATTTTCGGCATTCCATTTTTTTTTTTAATTACTTGATTTTTCATGGTTATTTTTAATCGCGCAAATAATCAACGGCGTTATTTCCACCGTATTTAACATAAATAAATTAACGTAATTGTACCAAAAAGTGGTGATTATTCATAAGGCAGTAAATAATAATTGTTAGCACATTAATGTTGTCCGCCGCGTAATTAGCAGGCTAACGATCGCAATGCTTACTCCATTACTGGATCCGTTATTGTTACTTTTTATGTTTCAATTTAGTGGAATAATTAAAATTAAATAAACGTTTTATATACGTTTCCGTGTGGTTTCCGGCTTAGAATAGTGCCGATCCGTCTCCACATGGATGTCGTAAGAAGTGACTCGAATAAATGCTTGTAGGTACTGTTAGGCGATGGGCTTGCAACCTGTCACTTAATCCTTGGTAAACATCTTAGCCTAATTGTGCAAAATTTGGTTACATAATTATCAACAAATTTTATTAGAGTTGTTGGTAATTCCACTACCCCACTCTGAGAATAAAGGCATGAGGTTATGTACATGTAGGTATGCTAAAATTATATTACACTTTTTTGTATGTGTGGGAGGTACAGTCAGCTGCAGAGAAAGGGATACCCCCCCTCATGGTAAGGATCGTTTTTTTTCGAAAACCTGTGGTTAGATTTAAATGATTTTGAGTTTATGTGTAGACAATAGTAAAATCTTCAATTGACCGAAAAATCATATTAATTTAACCACAGGTTTTAGAAAAAAATCGATCCTTACCAGAAGGGGGGTATCTTTTTCTCTGCAGCTGACTGTACACGAGCATTAGAAAGTAAGTTGTGGGAATAACGAATGACAACGACAAGGTACCAAAGTGAGGATTCTGCCAAGCAATGTTGTAAACTAAATAAAGAAGAAAATTTGAGGTTCACTTAAAATATATAGTTAGTTCCTCTAAACATCAATTATTAATATTACCTAATTGATAAAAGTCCAATTTGTACCAAAACGTATACAAGGTTAAAAATGTTCCTTTTCTATTACTTTAATAACGCTTTATAATTTTATTAATGACTAACTTAATGTACGACTTTACACATCCCCTATTTATGTAACAAATATAATTGTAATATAATTAAACCACCAAAAAAGACCATTTTTTTTCTTTTATTTAGTATCTTTTACGTTGTATATACGAGTACATAATAATATATAGCGTCAATTGTAGGTAATTGAAATTAAAAAAATGGGGAGCGTCTTGATTTTACCCCATTCCAATTTCCCTAGCTTTCATTGATTTAATATTCTATATGAAGCACATACAGCTGAAGTTATTGCAACTAACATCCAACGCATAAAAAACTACTATAACAATAAAACTCCAATCCCCACTTACTCGAAAATCCCACTTACATTCAAACCAACAGCCAACATTTAAAACGATTTACGTATCATTCCCGTTATAATGCGACCAATGAATAGTGTAGCATAATTATCGTAAAATGCAACATGTTTATGTATTTTTAATTCCGCCGTATATTGTCGATAAAATGGCCGCCACAGTATGCTGCCGATTTCGAAATCGTTGGACAATAAAGTTGTGTTAATGTTTCGTCGTGAAACAGATATTGTGGCACTACTGGTTCTGGTTTGTAGTTTCGATATTGCTATTCCAAGTTTAAAAAACCTTTAACATGGAAGGTACAATTTATCCTACACAATATTTTACTCCTCCTGAAAAATACCAATTCTCATTAAATGGCGATTTCATAAAAAAAAAGTTTTCCACATTTAAAAATAGATCCGTGCCGTGCCTTAGCATACAATAATAACAAAGCAAGCTGGCTTTCACTAGAGAAGTTCATCCATCAGTTCAGTGGGCTGGCCGAAAGGTGTCGTGTTCCGGCGGTTTCGGGGCAACCTACCGGCATCGATCATCACGCCAAGTTTGGCAAAACAGAACCACACTGTTCTGTCACCTCGGTGTTAGTTTTTAAGTTTTATATTGTTATGTATGTTAGTCTATAAGGTATTTGTAACTATGGGCCTCGTTGCTCGAAATAAAAGTTTATTATTATTATTATTTGTATGTCTTTACCATTCACGGGACTATGGGAGTCCCGGACCTGTGGAAGGCGTACATGGAGCCGAAGCCAACACGCAGAGGCCCTTTAGACAAGTTTAATTTAGTAAAGTGATGGGACACCAACCGGCGATTGTCCCTGAGTTCAAACTATAAAAGTATGCTCCCACGGACAACCAACGGTTAGTGTAGGACTATTTAAGAAGGATGGAAGTATTAACAATAGGCTCTATGAATGAACAGATATGGATTGGTGAACTAGGCTATTGATGAAACTACGGCGCCTGTCTGGCCAATGCTAATTACTTTGGTTGAAATGGCAGGCGGTAACTCGCCAACTCAAGAATGGGCCTCCCGAAATAGCCGCATATATATAGCAGCAGGGAGGTAACAGTTCCAGAGGGGCTAAGGGTGGAGAGGTGCTTCTGGACTTTAAACGACCATAAGGTGCCCACTCACCACTTATGCAACACATCCACCCTTCGAGCATATAGCTCTTGCGACTCCACTCTGACCGGCCAATAAAGGCAAGCCAGAGGTGAGGGTCTGTTCCTCGTTATTATACACTCCAGCCGGCCGGTGAAGGCAAGCGTGAGGTGAGGAACAGGACCTACCCTCGGGAGCATTCAGGTCCGTGGTGTCGCCACTCACCAACAGCTCGCCACTAGCTGCCCTGCGGCCTATTATTATTATTATTATTTGTATGTCTTTACCATTCACGGGACTATGGGAGTCCCGAACCTTTGGATGGCGTACATGGAGCCGAAGCCAACACGCAGAGGCCCTTTAGACAAGTTTAATGTAGTAAAGTGATGGGACACCAACCGGCGATTGTCCCTGAGTTCAAACTATAGAAGTATGCTCCCACGGACAACCAACGGTTAGTGTAGGACTATTTAAGAAGGAGGAAGTATTAAAATAGGCTCTATGAATGAACAGATATGGACTGGTGAACTAGGCTATTGATGAAACTACGGCGCCTGCCTGGCCAATGCTAATTACTTTGGTTGAAATGGCAGGCGGTGACTCGCCAACTCAATGGAATGGGCCTCCCGAAATAGCCGCATATATATAGCAGCAGGGAGGTAACAGTTCCAGAGGGGCTAAGAGTGGAGAGGTGCTTCTGGACTTTAAACGACCATAAGGTGCCCACTCACCACTTATGCAACACATCCACCCTTCGAGCATATAGCTCTTGCGACTCCACTCTGACCGGCCGATAAAGGCAAGCCAGAGGTGAGGGTCTGTTCCTCGTCATTATACACTCCAGCCGGCCGGTGAAGGCAAGGGTGAGGTGAGGAACAGGACCTACCCTCGGGAGCATTCAGGTCCGTGGTGTCGCCACTCACCAACAGCTCGCCACTAGCTGCCCTGCGGCCTATTATTATTATTATTATTATTATTATTATTACCTCTCTGGATAGCTAGCCCAATCCTTTGGGAGAGGTAAGTACCAGCTCTAGGATCTACGGGAGGTGTATATGAGCCGGGATGACAGAGTCTTAATAAAGCTTTTCATATCGGCTGACCAAGGTCCCATGGTCTCCACTGCAAGTGCCACAAATTCGTAATTATTTAATAATGATGTTCTTATTATCGATGGCCATGTTACATTTGTAGAAATCCCTTGAATGTGTGTGGCACGGGACTGTCATTGTGCTGATCTTGGGAAGGTCAATGTCTTGCAGTTGACACAATGTCTACACTTCATTCGAGTTTTCGGTATTTAAAAAAAACTGACATTTAAAACAGCCAAATATGTCTAAGTAAATAATCAAATTAATGTACTGGGCCCCAACGGTGTCATTTTTAAAAGGCTATTTGACTAACATTGAAAATACACTACAAACTATATAATGTATATTTTTTAGAAATGACACGAAAATATATTTTTTTTAATTTTATCTGTGGCAGAAACACTATGCGATTGGACGGATATGGACGTAGGACAAAAAAAAATGCATTTCCAACATTCACCACTTTATACAAAAAGCGTCACTGTTATACTTAATAACATAATTTGAATATAAGTCACTATTATGTGGGTTATTTTTAATAAGATAATTACATCGACAACCCCTAGTACCACCGCGCCCCTAGTTTACGTTCACGAGGCCGTAAACTCACGGAACGATCAAATTATTGACGTTAATTAGGAACGGCTAATTTACGCGCGGCTTACGGCTGCGTTACGGCGCGGCAGCTGATGACATCGAGATTGTAACCTGTGGTAACGCTGAGGGAATTGACGCACCCTGTAGAAAAAATATCAAAGGCTTCAATTTGTTGCTAATCTTATATTATAGGTACCTAATTGTATTGTTGACGACGTAAGGCAGAGTGAAGTACTTTTTCTCAAACATGCAATGGATGCATGACGTATGACGTTTCAGGCGCGGCTAGGACAAGAGGTCGTTAATGGAATTTCATACAAATCTTGCAGGCCTAGGCCGGAAAAGTCCTCTTTTTTAATTTCCAATCCACATAAATTTGTGGTTTAGGCATCAAGACATTCTACAATTATGCGTATTAAAAATATCAATAAACAATTTGGTATGTACTAAATGCAGTTTTATTTACATAATAAACCCACATGAACATAGCAAATAATACATTATCATCAATTTTTAACTATACATGTACACATTGAAATATTAATATTTCATTTAAATATTAGGTAGCGGTAAAAATGTTTACTCGAACGTGACTCCAACCGTATAGAAAAAGAAGGTTTGGCGGGAAACTTGATAATGATAATAAATAATAAATATAAATGTATTAAGTATCTACACATACATACATACCTTCACGCCTGTAATCTCAGAGTGGGCTAGGCAGAGCTACAGAATTACAACTTAAAAAGTTGTTGATAATTCAGTAACTACAATTTGCACAAATAGGCTAAGATGTTTACCAGCATTATTAGTGATAGGTTGCAAGCCTATCGCCTAACAGTACTACAAGCCTATATTCCCTTAGTCGCCTCTTACGACATCCACGGGAAGACATGGAGTGGCACTATTCTAACCCGGCAACCACACGGAACAAGTTAAGTATCTATTTTCTATTAAAACCGAGTTAAAATATAGCGACACGTTAGTTTTAGTTTTTGTCTTGTTTTGTTATAATTTCTTTACAAATGACTTACTTATAGGTTTTGGGATGGGGCAGCCGCATAGTCAATTATCTAATGCGATGGTCAGTCACAAGAACAACGGAAAATCCATTTTATTTCCTTTTCAATGGGTCTTTATTCCAATGGCTTTAGGACTTACGAGTTTAGGATTGTAGTGTTTACAATTCAAATATCGATGGGTCTCAATTCCCGCATACCATACATACATACATACATACCTTCACGCCTTCATTCCCAGAGTGGGGTAGGCAGAGCTACAGAATTACCAACAACTCCAAAAACTTGTTGATAACTCTGTAACCACAATTTGCACAATTAGGCTAAGATTTTTAACAGTTTATATTAGTGACAGGTAGCAAGCCCATCGCCTAACAGTACTACAAGCCTTTATTCCCTAAGTCGCCTCTTACGACTTCCACGGGAAGACATGGAGTGCCACAATTCTAAGCCGGCAACCACGCGGCATACCATTAAGTGCCATTAAGTGACCTTCAAATCGCCGTTAAATTGACACCTTGAAACCCTGACGAGAGCTGTAAGTGAATACCCTAAAGGAGGTCATGTTATGCTGGTCCGAAGAGTGTTACACCACAGGGCTGTCACTGAGCAGTAAACAGCGCTTGCAATGCAGCGCCGTACGCAGCCCTAACTCGTGCCGTGCGGTTTGCTGCGAATGAAAACGAATTATACAGAGTGGGTAAAACTATTTAGTACTAAACTAAACTTTGCACAGAATTTGGTTTGTGTAAGGTTTTCTGATGAACAGGGTGCCTGTACCTGCCTACACATTGCAACCTCAACATCTTTTAATACTGTATTGTACTGTCAAGGGCATAAATATATATGTTCCCAAGGCGTCAATAATATCTATACACCTTTATGCCACTGGCAATAAGGTCCGCGTATACGTATATTTGATACGATGATGGCTGAATCACTACATAGTATAAAACAAAGTCGCTTGCGCTGTCTGTCCCTATGTATGCTTAAATCTTTAAAACTACGCAACGGATTTTGATGCGGTTTTTTTTAATAGATAGAGTGATTCTTAAGGAAGGTTTATATGTATAATACATTCCACGCGGGCGAAGCCGCGGGCGGGTCGCTAGTAAATAAATAAATTAATATTCCATTTGCTAACAAAGGCAGAATAAGTTAAAAGTAGGATACAGAAGATGTATACCCTTATCTTGATAAACCAATAAACCAACACAACAATAATGAGGTAAGTATACTTAAGATTTCACAGAATATAAAATACTGAAACGTAATAACTTTGATTGGTATTGGGACTGAGCGCGACGACAGCGCCATGTGACAGGCGGCCATTATGGACAATATTGTCACCGCTGTCAAACAAGAAGTAAGTAAATATTGTGAAAAATATTAATTAAATCTTGTATTATTTTACTATATTACACAATTTTGGACAATGGTAGTCAGTAACATTATTGCCAATAATATTAAAATTGTTGTTTTCAGTGAGAAATGAGCCTACTCGTGACTAAAACGGGGTTTCGTGCCATCACCCACGAAATCATTTTCCAACCGGAGACGATGAATAAAGGCAAGAAATTGGTGCTAGCTGGGCATGTCCTTGGGGTTGAAGACATTCGCCAAGGAGACATGACTAGTATTATCAAAGCCCGAGTGGTTCGCCAAACTTCTGTCACGGCAACGGCGTACAAGACAACTTTGTTTGTAAGCAGATTTTTATGTACTGCAATATGGATTTGACAGCTCAAGTCAGCGACAAAAATGACAATTTTAGCCGAAGGGAGCGCTGTGATCGTTTAGGCTACCCCTTCCACCCGCTTTGCACTCTGCCAATTCAGTTAAATCGGCTATAAATGGCATTTATCTGTATTTCTCTCAACAACCTTATATTTTATGTTTTTTGATGATGGTTTTGTTTTGTTTTTTGAGCAAAACACGTTGTATTTTTCATTATGTCAGGCTTGTTAGGCAGTTCTATTAAATAAAAAAGACGTGTGGCACTCGGGGACTGCCGCGGTAAAGCTATTGCATGTCGTACAAACGCACACAACGCCGTGGCGAAGACTGCCGAACTGAAACGACGTTAGACGATGCACGGCCTTCAAGCCACACCTCCTTGCCCGTCGGAGTGGGGAGCGTGAGGTTTTTTCGTTACGGAATTTCTGGATTCGGTCCCCGCGCTCAAGGCCCGCGATAGAAGCTATGCAATAGCTTAAAAACCAAAAAACTTATGCACTATTTATTTAGTAGCGCCGAGGGGGATGTAGTGTATAGAGGATTTTAACGCGCCCATGTACGAGTAGTAATAACCACTCCAAGAATTCCCAATACACTGACCAATTAAAACAAGCCAAGTCGCCGGCCGCCATCTTAAATCTAGCGGCATATTGGCAATATGCGACGCCCGCGCCGGATTTAGCGTTACTGCCTCTGCGCCGTTTGTGTCATTGTGGACACTGCCTTGTGTCCGTGCGGACGTTGCTTTATGGACGAGCGAGTATGTGGAGTAAGATTTGAATATTACAGCTCCACACTAGCGTCTATTGCTTAATATAAATATAAATAATTACGGGACGATCTCACACAAACTAAACTAGTCCCAAAACCTTGTACTATACAGGGCGTCCCAAACTTATGGGACATGAAGGGGAAGTACCTTAAATATCGTAGATAGTGTATTTTGCTGAAAGAAGACTTTATGTTATTTTTATTAACCTGTGTGGTTGCCGGGTTAGAATAGTGCCACTCCATGTCTTCTCGTGGAGGTCGTAAGAGGCGACTAAGGGAATAATAAAGGCTTGTAGTACTGTTAGGCGATGGGCTTGCAACCTGTCACTAATACACTGGTAAACATCTTAGCCTGATTCGTGCAAAACGTGGTTACAGAATTATCAACTACTTATTTAAGAGTGCTTGGTAATTCTGTAGCTCTGCCTACCCCACTCTGGGAATGAAGGCGTGAGTTTATGTATGTATGTATTAACATAGAAAACATCCAAGACTGACATACTCGTGCCCATCAAAAAAAATATGTCATTACCGGGAATCGAACCCAGGACTGCTAGCTTCGTATTCTACAAATAACTATTTAATAGATAGAAACCACCGTTTTAATGGTTATCCCTAATCCCTAAACGGCTGAACCGATTTTGATGAAATATAGCTAACCTTCCATTATTATAAGGAAATTCACTTTTGAATTGGTCCATCCGTTAGAAATGTATGATGGTACTGTTTAGTTTAGTTTAGTAGTTTCTCATATCTACCTTATTTTGTTGAACTAATGATGTAATATGACTCGTTTGCTATCAAATTAATAAAATATCAAAAGTAATATCAGGGGACAATGTCATACCAATTGACCTAGTCTCAATTAGTAATGGGCGATGGGCGAAATAATTCTGACACAAATAAATTTCATTTAAATTTCATGAAGAGTTTCCGTTACTTACGTTACATTACAAAACTTTAGTAATTTTCAGAAATTAAACGATTTCGTTATAGTAACTTTCAGAATATTGCATGAAATTTTACGTGAAACTTTCACTTTTGAAACTTACAAACCGCCCATCACTAGTCCCAAACTAAGCTCTAGGCTTGTACTATGGGTATATGTTTAAAAAAATGACTGACTGCTGAGTTTCTTGCGGCGTTTCTTCTCAGCAGTAGTCTCCTCTTGTGAAGCGCTAGTAGATTCTTGACGTGTAAAAGTGCCCGTGCGGCCTACTTACTGAATAAATGTCTTTATCTTTATCTTTTTATCTTTACTAGACAATAATATAAATACTTATATAGAGAAATATATACTTAAATAAACAGAAAACATCCATGACTCAGAAAAAAATATTCGCGCTCATCACACAAATATCTGCCCTTACCAGGATTTGAAGTCAGTTTGTCCAACAAGCCCACAAAAGTTTAAAAACAAAATGGGCGCGCATTTTAAGGGTTAGCTGGAAGAGATCCCTTAAAGGGATACGTTCGTCTTTGTATATTTTTTTATACATACATACCTTCACGCCTGTAATCGCAGATTGGGGTAGACTGAGCTACAGAATTACCTACAACTTTAAAAACTTGTTGATAATTCTGTAACCACATTCTGCACAAACAGGCCAAGATGTTTACCAGCGTATTAGTGAAAGGTGGCAAGCCCATCGCCTAATAGTACTACAAGCCTTTATTCCCTTAGTCGCCTTTTACGACATCTACGGGATGACATGGAGTGGCACTATTCTAACCCGGCAACCACACGGGCTTTTTTTATAAATATCAATTTTATTTGAATCTGACTTTGACCACGCGTTTCATCCTATTCTCTATCTTCTTTCACTCTCACTTCAGACTAGTGTAATGACGAGCCACGTAAGGCTAGTTCCTACACAATATTCTTCACTAAAATAATCTCACAAAACCAGACTATTGGTCAATTAGTTAAATGATTATTTATCCAAAATATAGTAACATAATCACTATCAAAAACCCATCGCATCGTTTACAGTCGTTGGTGCCCGTTGGTCCGCGGCAGAATGGGTGGAACCGGCACGAGTACGGTAATGAGGGGCAATTAGATTAAGGTAATTAGCACTTGATGTAGTCATTGTTTTCAGGTTTGGTGTATGATCTTTGGATTTGCGAGGTACCTCTTTAGCACTTTAATTTTGAATTACCACATAGAAACATTAAATCACGCCTGTTTCCCAGAGGGGTAGGCACTAGGCAGCGACCACTTCTTTCCACTTGCTACGATCTTGACTTTCTTTCGCTTCTTCAACATTCATACATTGAGTCATGCACGAAATTCGGTTTCGGGTACTTAAGATTCGGCCCTTTTCCAGTATTTCTCCGATTTGATTCGAAAAAGTACGCCTAGGGCGGCCGCTTCCGACCCTTCCACTCACTTTCGATCTGTATATCTCTTTCGTCACTCTTGAATTACGTAATGCGTGAAATCTTGTGGCAACTAGTCTGTTAGATGTTGAAGGTGCTTCGCTTCACAATTTGCAAGTCAATTTTCAACCTTTTCCCTTTGAATTTGAACCATGACAATGACACTGCAGTACTATGGTTTCCTTTTCTCTCTATCTCTCTCGCAAGATTTAGGTGTGTTTTCCTGCGGAAACTACACAGGTTATTTGATATATTTTTTAATTTAATATGTAATTTTAAATATATTTAAAAAATGACTGACTGCCGAGTTTCTTGCAGCGTTTCTTCTCAGCAGTGGTCTCCTCTTGTGAAGCGCTGGTAGATTCTTGACGTGTAACAGAGCCCGTGCGGCCAACTTACTTTACTTATCTTTATCTTTAAGAGCTGGTCTGATGATGGAGTCGGAACGTTGCGACAGGATCTCCGCTATAATCAACGTAGACCCACTGTGTTGGGACTCATACTTTTTTTTATGGCTTATGAAGGCAAACGAGCACACAGGCCACCTGATGGTAAGTGGCAACTGTGACCCATAGACATTCGCATTCACAAGACTGCAAATGCACTGCCTAGAGGACTAAGATGGAATGCCTCTATGCTAGTCATTTCACCGGCTGTCTTATCCCCAAACCGGAACACAACTCGAACACTGCTGCTTGGCGGTAGTTTAATGGATAAGATGGTGGTACCAACCCGGACCCTGCACAAGGTCCTCCCACAAGTATTGATCTTGATAAGCAGATGAATGCAAACAAAAGTACAGTCAGTTTTTGACGAAACTTATATTGTTACTTGTATTCCAATCACACATAATCAATAATAGGGTTCCGTCTAATAAAACACGTTTCTATGCCAAATCCTTCACAGTCCGAGGTGACCAACTTTGGAATGAGCTTCCGTTGTCCTTAAGACAATCGCCTTCTGTAGTCTCTGTAAAGCGAAATTTAAAAACATTGTGGCTGAATGAGTCGTGAAGCCAAGTTTCTATAATGATTATAGTTATATTTATATATATGTATATATAAATTATATTTTATGTGTATTTGATATGTAGGAACCTAACTTTATATTACTTTGAGACCTGGTTTATTCGTTTAATATTTATTTATTTGTAAGTATTATCATCTGTTTTTGATATTTTTTGTGCAAACTTGTATGTGTCCAACCCTATGCATTGTCCTAGCTCATCTACTTCATGGTTAGCTGGTAGAGATCCCATTTAGGGATAAGTTCGCCTTTGTACATTAGTTTAATATTTATATTGTAATATTTATATTTTTGTGCAATAAAGAGTTTACATACATACATACATACATAAATAACTAATTAAATTTGGATAAATTTGTTTTCAATAAGATTATTTTACCTGCATAATATATTAGTTTGTATACAGAAATAATTACACAAACATCTACGCTTAGTGGGATTCGAACCCGGGACCACTAAATTTGTAGCCAGAATTACTACACCAAATTAAGCTAAAGTGTCGTCAACACATCATACATGTTTAAACACACATGCAAATTCAAAGGCTAAACCGGTTTATCTAATCCACAGCGCCGTTAACCCTGCAAAATGACGAAGGTCATCGCCGTCACCGTAATGACGGTAATGACGCTAATGACGCTATGGCCGTCATCGCCGCTGAATTTACGCGCTTAGTCGCTGGGTTGTTAGATTTTACGTTAGGATTTAGTTTAGGCTTAGAATAGTCTATTTAGTAGTAGTTTATGCAACTGATGCATAATAAAAGGCCTTGAAATAAGAGTGGTTTTCGAGCGTCAGCGAATTAAGAATAGGATCACAAGAGTGTTTTAAGGCTTAATTATGTACAGTTGCATACATTAAATTTATCTACACACATATCATAAATTAATTAAGAACTATGCCACCTTCGTAAAATCAAAAAAACAACAAACAAATGAGAAAAATAATGGCGGCAATACGATCCTACGTCAAGACGAATGTTTTTTTTATAAGCATAGACGAATGAAGTCCCTATTCTCAAGTCTGAATTGATGTTTCGAGTCGATAACTGTATCTATAAATACTAGAATAGAGACCCTCTTGAGTTTTGATAGCTGTTCCAAATTTAAAATCATAACGTTACAAATATCTATATTTTACCTACTACCACAGACAAGAAAGTTCTCATAGTAAAATTGGTTGTAACGCATAATGGGAGACCTATGTATGATATGTGTGTATAAAACATGTATAATGTTAAACGTAAAAGTGTAGAAACATAATGAAAGTTTTATTATTATCTACTTTTAGTTTTATGTTTTAGGTATCAAATATCAAAACAAGTGTCCGGATTTATTTACTGAATTTGGTTGAGCAGTGCAAACCTTCTAACAACATAGTCTTTATTCTACTTGTTGTTGATATCGTATTATCTTGGCGGCGCCACCGTTTCTGAAGTTTCTTGCGGCGATTCTTCTCTGCAATGATGGTCTTATTCATATAACCGACGTGGAAAAAAAACCGTCATGTGACCAATTTAATAAATAAATATTTTGAATTTGACTTTTATTACTGTCAAGCAAATAAGAATTATCATTGTCATAAACTTGAAAATATGATAATATGTCAAAATAAACAAAATAATTTACCGTGTGGTTGCCGGGTTAGAATAGTGCCACTCCATGTCTTCCCGTGGATGTCGTAAGAGGCGACTAAGGGGATAAAGGCTTATAGTACTGTTAGGCCATGGGCTTGCCACCTGTCACTAATACACTGGGAAACATCTTAGCCTACTTGTGCAAAATGTGGTTACAGAATTATCAACAAGTTTTAAAACTTGTTGGTAATTCTTTAGCTCTGCCTACCCCACTCTGGGAATGAAGGCGTGGGTTTATGTATGTATGTAATTTATTTCAGTTAACAACAATAGTGCAATATAGTTTTACCCAGTGGAATAGCGAGGTCTTGAAATGAATTCAGCATTGTCTTGCAAAAGTTACTTTTTAGGGTTCTGTACCCAAAGGATAAAAACGGGACCCGTGATGGCTGGACAGCTGAAATTTTCACAGACGAGGTATGTGTATACTTGTGGGAGGACCTTGTGCAGGGTCCGTCCGGGTTGGTACCACCATCTTATCCATTAACCTACCGCCAAGCAGCAGTGTTCGCATCGTTGTGTTCCGGTTTGGGGATAAGACAGCCGGTGAAATGACTAGCATAGAGGCATTCCATCTTAGTCCTCAGGGTTGGCAACGCATTTGCAGTCTTGTGAATGCGAATGTCTATGGGTCACAGTTTCCACTTACCATCAGGTGGCCTGTGTGCTCGTTTGCCTTCCCATGCTAAACAAAAAAAAGACGTGTGGCACTCGGGGACTGCCGCGGTAAAGCTATTGCATGTCGTACAAACGCACACTACGCCGTGTCGAAGACTGTCGAACTGAAACGACGTTAGACGATGCACGGCCTTCAAGCCACACCTCCTTGCCCGTCGGAGTGGGGAGCGTGAGGTTTTTTCGTTACGGAATTTCTGGATTCGGTCCCCGCGCTCAAGGCCCGCGATAGAAGCTATGCAATAGCTTAAAAAAAATATCTATTGCCGCTATAAGTAGTCCATATAAGCGACTTTTATTCGGACGGAGTCACTGGCTACCGCCGTTAATTAGCCTAATATAGTGTCCCACTGTTGGGCAAAGGCCTCTCTCTTGTTATCCACACCTCTCTGTATGTGGCAATCTTCAACCATCTTTAGGAAAAGCATCCAAGTCAATCCCGCCGTCTTTGCTAGGGTCTGCCTCGCCGTCTGTAGCCGTCCTGGGTGACCCAAGCATTGGCCGACCTCTGTCATGTGACAAACATGCCCAGCCCAGGCCCACATTAATAGTTAAGTACCTAACAACTTTTTTTTATACACACATACATTCAATCACGCCTGTTTCCTAGAGGGGTAGGCAGAGACCAATTTTTCCACTTGCTACGATCTTGACAACTTTCTTTCGCTTCTTCAACATTCATACATCGAGTCATGCACGCACGTCGGTTTCGAGTACTTATGATTCGGCCCTTTTCCAGTATTTCTCCGATTTCATTCGAAAAACTACGCCTACGGCCCCTTCCGACCCTTCCACTCACATTCGATCTGTATATCTCTTTCGTCAATCTTCTTTCATGCATCCTTTCCAAATGACCGAACCATCGAAGCATTAACAAACCTTTTTTTATGCATGAATTAAATACCTAATTCATTAAAGCTGTGGCTCCATTATAATAAATTACAGTTGTGAACGTATTGAGCCCGCAAACCTCTATTTTCCCTCCAATATCCCTCATAAAATTAGTCTAGATTTATCGCACCGGGACTCAATGATATCTGCGTGATAAATAATGATATGTGGTGATAAAATGTGATATACGGCAATAATCGTATGCATTGCGCACGCGCTTAGAACTTCTAAAATGTCTCAACTACGTATTATTTGTCATTTGAATTTGAAACTTATTTATATGTAGATAAGACTGTTATTGAGTCAGCATCGTTGGAGTTACGTTCTTTTGTAATGTTGTGCGACAGGTTATGGACAATGAAGTGCTGTTTAGAGGATTATTTGGTTGCAGATACAAAACTAGACGGTTATATTATTCTTAGTTATAGGAACAGATTTGTTCTGGAATTTTATACTCTATTATAAAAAGTAAATCAGTCATAATAGGTTATAACCATGGATCGGAAATTCGGATCGATATTTACCTAAAGTTGGCAAAATCCCGGAAAAAGATAGGCTAACATGGCCGTCGGCTTCTTAAAAATATTTTTTAATAATTTAAGTTCTGGGATTTTGGGATTCTACAAAACGTTAATATAATAATTACTTTACAAGTAGGATAAAACGTTCTGTTTTGCTCCTATAAATTCGTTAGGTTAATAAGTTACAGGTAAATTAAATAACATTTGGTTAAACATATACATGGAAAATAACTTCAAACAGTTAATATAAATAAATAATTATGAATTAATGCCTGTGTAATTTATTTATTTTGAAATCCCGGAAATTTTATATGAATTTTATATGTATATGATTGAGTCCACCTCCATACAACTGAACAACAAAGCCGGCGCTAAAGTATAGGTAAATATCGATCCGAATTTCCGATCCCTGGTTATAACATCCCGTTCAGAGATAAAAGAAATCGTCGTTGAAACTGCAAAACCGCGTAAGTAATAAATTTATGATAGATAAAAATAAAATAAAATAATAATAGTGGGTGGTAGGACCTTGTGCAGGGTCCGTCCGGATCGCTACCACCATCTTATCCATTAACCTACCGCCAAACAGCAGTGTTCGCATTGTTGTGTTCCGGTTTGGGGATAAGACAGCCGGTGAAATGACTAGCATAGAGGCATTCCATCGTAGTCCTCAGGGTTGGCAACGCATTTGCAGTCTTAGGATTGCATTGCAGTCTTGTGAATGCGAATGTCTATGGGTCACAGTTTCCACTTACCATCAGGTGGCCTGTGTGCTCGTTTGTCTTCTCTATGCCATAAAAAAAAAAAAAAAACCTTACGGTCTTAAATAAAAGGTGCATTTTGCTCCTCATTTAAAATGTTACTTAAGCGGTTTCGCAGTTTCACCGACGAAATAAATATAATTTCGTACCTATTCCGAGTGAAGAAGTCAAGATATTAAATAAGGAAACACTGCTTATTTAAGTAGGTATCTTATATTTGATTGGTGACGTATATTGTCGAGTTAATCACATTCATATTATAAATGTAATAGTTTGTGCGTATGTTACTTGGTCACGGTAAAAAGACTGAACGTTTGTGTGTGTGTGTTAGTCTGTTTCTCCACGCAACTGTTAGACGGATTTCGATAAAATTTTGAATGGAGACAGCCTGGATTAACACGTATTAATCTCGGAAATGTTTGATGTTTCCTAGAGAGAATGACGATAATTGAAATCTACGTGAACAAGCTAATTTATAAAGTGCTATGGCAAAAATCTACCATGCATTTTAATTACAAGCATAGAAACTTAATGGTTTGAGACTTTATATTGACATTGGAACTTCAAGTAAATAAAGAGAGGTAATGCAGCATGTCATAGGGACCATGCCGCGAGCAGACCTGCTAGAGGGGGTGTTCTTTTTATAGTGGTGATTATTATTAACATCTTTAATATTTGAGTAGCTCAGTTTGATTTTAATTTAAGAAGCTTATTTATTTTTCATTTTATTTATTGGTATTCAGGACAACAACAGCCGTAAATATACTTATTACATAGTGTTAGTTACATAAAAGAAGGCCAATAACAGTTATCCATCAGTTACTAAATTAAAGAGTACACAAACATACCGTAAAACCTGGTAACTATGGTCCAAAATCCTCCAACTATGGTCCAAAATCAATGACCAAAAGTACAAGTTCCCATTATCTTTAGTTACGGAAACGTGTTATTTTATAGACATTTCTTGTTGACTAAAGTTTTAAAATGCTTATACTTAAGTCATCTATGAGGAATTAAAGAAATTAGACTTGGACCACAGTTGAAGTACTGGACCATAGTTACCAGGTTTTACGGTAGTGAAAATGTAAACTCATGAAAAATACTAAAATAAACAAGATACAAAAGTTGTTTTACGAATATGATTGCTTTGCGTTGCACGCAGGCCCAGGACGAATGGAAAATAATAATGTCATTAAGTTATTCATATACTCGTACCCGCCCACAAATAGTTACCCATTCATTCAATTAAATTGTAATGTACTTTTGGATTCATATACAATTATGTCCAATAGTATATGTATAATGAAATAAAGTAAAAACGAATTACCTACAAACTTTAATCTTTAATAGCTACTTTCAATAAGTAGCCGCCTGCCAGCTACTTTTAATAAGTAGACGTTAGTTTAATTTTAATTTAAATAAGTTTAGTTTTAACATATAAGTGTAGTAGCTATGTTATAGTAAATAAATATGGTATTTTATGCTTTAGCTAAACTATTCCGCAGAACAACTTAAAATGCCAATCAAACATAATCACATCATTTCCAAAAATCAAGCCATTAATACGGCCGTTAATAAGCCAATTCCCAACAGTTATGCCGTGTTTTATCAGATCGGGTTTAGCCATAAAACTAGAACGCGATCCAAAAACTACCGCACTGAGGCGAATAAATCATTTTAACAACGGCTATCGGGGACTGATTAAATTCATACCAAATGTAGGGATATTCCGGAGAATGACCACAAGTTATTATATGTTATATATATTAGGATTAATTTTAACGTTTTCTGCTTGAGAATATGGAGTTAGAAATGATATGAATAGTTTTGATTTCGCCGGGGTTATTAGTTTAAATACGAGTATACAGGGTGGTAAAAACAGGTTCAATAGTGGAAATAGCAAATTCTATGCAAAGGAGACCTCCTTTTTTATGGCGTAGGGAAGGCAAGCGAGCGCACAGGCCACCTGATGGTAAGTGGAAACTGTGACCCATAGACATTTGCATTCACAAGACCTCAATCCTATGACTGCAAATGCACTGCCAAACCAAAACAAAAACTACTGAATTATGAGTTTTTTGTTAACAAATACACCTTCAAATTAAGTAAAGACCGTAAAAACCCCTCTTTTTTATTTTGTCATATTCGACCATTGCAATTCCCAGTTAAAGTAGGCAAATTTTCAAAAATCCATAAAATGATAAATAAATTGTTTTCAAAAATAAAAGTTAGTCTCGTTTGTGTAGTATAGTGTTTATTTTAAGAAAGAAATGTTAAACGCATAAACTTTTTTGATAGTTTAAATAAAAATCAAATTGATTACATGAACGACGGCGTTTAGCCAAGTTATTATTGATAGTGTCTAGCTAGCGGTCCTGGGTTCAATTCCCAGTCGGTATGGGCAAATATTTGTGTGAGAAGTGGTCGTAGTTTAGTAGCCTTAGTGTACATATGCCTAGGGTTGCTAAGTTTGAGACTAGGTCAATTTGTGTGAGATCGTTATTTAATGTCATGCTAGGTATATTATTTTACTTATGTTTAAGATTTTGATCTTAAAATCAACCTAGCCGTTTTTTTACTAAATCTGTTCTATTTCCTGGAATTAAAAGTTCTACCTACTTGTTGCATTGTTTGCAGAAAAAAAATCTTGACTTTCTTCCCTCTCCTCTCATCCTTTCCAGCACTTAAAAAGTCGTTAATCTCTAAAGCGTACTACAGGGTCGAGGACTATCTAACAGACAAAAATGCTTGGCCTAAACCTGAAACTTAGTCATTAATCATTTGTGCATTTGCAAACGATTTTGTCTAGGGGATACCGTTTATTTATTTATTTATTTAAAGTTCTTTGCACAAAATACAATAAAGTACAAATGGCGGACTCAATGCCCAATGGCATTCTCTACCAGTCAACCAGTAGGCGAAACCGAAAAAGAAGATCGTTGCGAAGAAAAAAAAAAGTGTTGAGAAAAAAAGTGTTTAAATAAAATATAAACAAGATACGGGTATACAAGATATAAATATACGTAAATACATAATATTAATATAATAATACATATAAAATATATAAATAAATAGATATGGGGATGTGTGTTAAATCGATTGACCGTTGATGTAGGAAAACATGTCAAAACTTTTATGTGGTCGTCTTGTGTTTTTTCTTATTCCTATTTCTACCTCTATCTCTCTCCTAATATTTTTGACATGTTTTCCTTCTCAACTACGCATTATATTTGATATATATTAATAGCTTTATGTAATGCTATACTAAGTAGTGTTATACCATTGTAGTAAAAAATTATGGTTAAAAGATGACTGACGGCTGAATTTCTTGCGGCGTTTCTTCTCAGCAGTGGTCTCCTATTGGGAAGCTCAGGTAGACTGTTGACGTGTAAAAGTACGCGTTTACTTGTGGGTGGACCTTGTGCAGGGTCCGTCCGGGTTGGTACCACCATCTTATCCATTAACCTACCGCCAAGCAGCAGTGTTTGCATTGTTGTGTTCCGGTTTGGGGATAAGACAGCCGGTGAAATGACTAGCATAGAGGCATTCCATCTTAGTCCTCAGGGATGGCAACGCATTTGCAGTGTTAGGATTGCGGTCTTCTGAATGCGAATGTCTATAGGTCACAGTTTCCACTTACCATCAGGTGGCCTGTGTGCTCGGTTGCGTCCCAATGCCATAAAAAAAAAAAAAAAAAAAAAGGTCCCGTGCAGGCCTCACTTACTGAATAAATGTCTTTTATCTTTATCTTATAATTCCTTTTTCATATTTTTCACATTAACCACAGACTCTTGTAGATTTTTAAATCCAAAATAAGATTTGTTTTGAGAGATTTATACACCCCAATTGGGATTGTTATTTTTTTTTTAAATTACTCTAATTTGAAAACCATTTCGAGGAATAGGGTTTTAAAGCCGTTCTGCATTATTAAGTTTTTGAAATATTTATCTATTTCGGACATTTCTACAAAAGTATATTTGACCTTTGTTTGACTTTCGTTATCGGCTTTAAGCACCCCTAGGTGTATCTTACGGTTCAGGCGAAATCCGCTTGAAATAGTATGTTTTATTGCACTATTAAAATCACTTTTTATCATTAGATATCATTTAATTGTTTTAATTTATTAGAAAATGCCAAACTAAATTTAAAAGAATCATGTCATCCATAAAATGTCTGCTAAATAAATAAATATATTAAAGCAAAACTATCGGGTCAAATACAAAATAAATGTAATGGGTCTCTTAATGTTACCTATTCTTTCGAATTAAATTGAAAAAACCGTGAGTAATTGTAACTGGGAAACATCTTAGCCTACTTGTGCAAAATGTGGTTACAGAATTATCAAGAAGTTTTAAGACTTGTTGGTAATTCTTTAGCTCTGCCTACCCCACTCTGGGAATGAAGGCGTGAGTTTATGTACCTAGTCGGTTACTAAGTTCTGTTACAGAGATTAATTACAATAAAAAAAAAAGCAGTTTTGCATAAACCTGTATATTAATCAAAACTTTGATTTATATAGAATAATAATAATAACAATGTATTCTAAACTATTGCAATTATTTGATGTACGAGCTTGAAGTATTCCCATTTCGGACGATTAAATCATAGTTAAAATCACGCACGACGATGATACTGATAACGGCCCCAACTTTTGTAAGAGTTCCTGTAGAGAGTTCAAATTTGCGTAACATATTGAACAGACTTCTAGCTTTAAATTCTGATACGAATGTATTCAAAGCAACTAAAGATCCGCTTGGACACCGGTCAATCTTGATGACTCATTAAATCGACTTTAAGATTTCACATGATTTTGCAGAAATACGAAAACACACCAAATCTCTTGCTTCATAAGTTGGAATTAAGTCATATTGAGAAATATAATTTTGGTCTCTAAACATAAACAGAGATGGGATTTTTTATAATATTATACAAAAAAAGTTCTTTGGTAAACAAAGACTAACATTTAAGCGATTTCAAAAAATGAAATTTACAGAAAAGTCATGCGTAATTTCATCGATGCCGGCTGTGAATGTTAAAAGATCGTATCGGGAATTGCGGAAACTAAGAAAAATGATTAATAGTTTTTCAAAATGTATATTAATTAAGCTTTTAATTTTTAAACATATTGAAATTAAAAAATAAACATAAGTTAGTTTTATTTGCATCAACCTTAGTAACAGAACTTAGTAACCAACTAGGTATGTATGTATGTATGTATTTTTTTTTGGTCTGTCCCAATTTATTTTGTGAACTTTATCATTGGTGGGCCCACACAGGAACAGTCTTATGTTTAAACTCGCCCCGATCGCTCCCGCCTCATAATAACCGCGGCGTCGTTTCTTTGATTTATTAACTAGAAACTGCAATCAATGGCACGCCAGTTTCCTTACTCAAATGTACGGAAACAAGAGATTAGATGAAAGCCGTCCTTATACGTATTAACTTAAGGTCGCCCACGATCAGTTTTAACCGTCGATTCAGTGAAGATCCGGATCGCAACCATCTTATTGTTTAACTTAACAAGCATCAGTGTTTGCATTATTGTGTTCCGGCTTGGGGTTGGTAATGCATTTCTGGTCTTAACACTGTAGGCTTAAGAATGCAATGGTCTATGCGTCACAGATGCCACTTACCTACCATCAGTGAATTGTCCAAACGGAGCGTATGTAGGATAAAACTGGCAGTTTTACTTATAAGTACAAATTCAGTTTTAACTAACTCTCAGAGCTAATATCTCTGAAACGGCTCACCCGATTTTCATAAAACTAAGCTAAAATCATGCGGAATAAACTAGAATTCTGTAAAAAAAAAACGCATCAAAATCAGTCCATAGTTTGGGAGCTACAAAGCAAAAGACAAACACACATACACAAGTTGAACTTGTAAATGCTTCTTTTATTGTCGATGGCCAAAAACTGTTACATTTAATCCTAATCTGAAACTTTTCGATTACCACATCGCAATATATCGCAGTATCGGACATTATCATAAATTAATTACCCATAATGCCTCCATTACGCCGTCATCGCGCGCTTGTAAATTATCATTTCGCTGTTTGAAATGATTCATTTCGTAATTTTTTTAAGCTTTATTTGGATATGGAGTCAAATTAATGTAATTTGGCTGATTGAAATTTGACGACGCAGTTAGCATAGTCGATACTACGGAGCTAGCGGTCCGGCGTTCGATTCCCGATGTTATTTGAATTTCCGATAATGTTTCAATGATTTGTATGAATAGTGCGACAATATGGTCTTGAGCCTATGTATTTCTTTTTATAAGTATCTTAATCTTTATCCAGTTCCCGTAGAAATCAGAGGTTAGTTTGGATACCAGGTTAGTCTGTGTGATAATTTGCCTCGGATTTCTTTGTATTTAGGGTTGCGTACCTCAGAAGAAAAAAACGGAACCGTTATAGGATCACTTTGTTGTCCGTCCGTCCGTCCGTCTGTCTGTCTGTCAAGACACTTTATCTCTGGAACGCGTAGAGGTATCAAATTGAAATTAAAACTACATACTCAAGTCTACAATTTCTTGAAGCTGTGAAAAAATCATACTTCTAAGTTAACGTAAAAAAAGATACGGCCGTTTATGTCGCTAAAATAGTATTTTTCGTAATCGTGTTATAATAGAGAGCTTTTTAGTCGAGTACCGTGTTTAGGCCACGAAGCTTGCTGAGTGGCCTAAGTAAGGTACGAGATTAAAAAGCTTAATTATGACACTATTGTGAACAATACTTTTTGTACGAGTTCATTAAAATTAATAATGTAAGTCATTAATACGAGTATATAAGAAAACTAAAAGTAGATTTTTGACAGATGATGCGACGCTGCTACGTTCCGAAACGCCACAGATTGGCAATTTTGTATCGGATCGAGGCTCCTTTTTTAAACAAGGACACATATGGAAATCCGAAGATCTATTTTCAAAATTTTTTCGGTTGTCTAGAGCGTATCGAAATAGTTATTTCGGTTGTTTCTGAAGTAACAACGATGAAAAGAGTGACGTTGCAGTATTCTCTATGAAATCTTTATGAATGATGATGATTTTTATTTCCACAGAGAAAACGTAAACTTCTTGGCTTTTAAAAGAAAAATTATCACACCACCGGTTTTTTTTAATGTCCTGGATACAGCAGCAAGTTTAAGTAGATTTTTGACAGATGACGCGATGCTGCTACGTTCCAAAACGCCATACAATATTGGCAAATTTTGTACCGCATCGAGTCTCCTTAAACAAGGGCACATATTATTTAAATACGAAGTTCTATTTTCAATTTTTTTTCGGTTGTCTAGAGCGTATCGAAATAGTTATTTCGGTTGTTTCGGAAGTAACATAGACTATTCAACGATGAAAAGAGTGACGTTACAGTATTCTCTATGAAATCGTAATACAAACATTTTAATCGACGAGTACAAAAACGTATATTTCGACACTCTCAATAGGGTATTTTCCGTCAACCTAGAAGTATAAAATTTGCCAAGTAATACCGTCTTATACTATATAGGGTTTTTTTTTTTAACTTTACATTTTTAAATAAATCACGAAAAAACAAAGTCTTTATAAGCAAAGTTTGAATTGAGTTAACCGTATCATGTGCGGAACCCTCAGTGGGAGAATCCGACTCGCACTTGTCCGGTTTTTTGTAATTGACAAAGTTTCATCTTATTGGTTGTCTGCACTTAGGCAATTGGGTCATTCTACTTTTCGATACCTAAAATAGAAATGATAATTTAACATCCATTATAAAAATTCGTAGATATCTTGAGATAATTTCACAGCAGTCCCACATTAATTTTCAACCAGATCTCACGTTATATTGTAAATTTACCAACTATTTTTGTCATTTTTGTATATAAAACACGAATTTGCTGCTCAAATTACCACTTCAAATGCAAATTGTGGTTACTGAATTGTCAACAACTTTTTGAAGTTGTAATTCTGTAGCTCTGCCTACCCCACTCTCTGGGATTACAGGCGTGAAGGTACGTATGTATGTAATTACCACTTCGTTACCAGTCTCAGCGTCCCTTTACGAATAACGACCACTGCGTTACTATTATTGCCTTTTTTTACACAGCCCAACCCAATTTAGAAATAAAAAATATTCAAGTATGTCGATCAGAATCCGAATATTGTGTGCATTTTTAAGATTATCTAGTTTTGTTGAAAATTATGACTCCGAATTTACGTTCACGTTAAGGGACGTTTTATTAGGCATCGAAAAGTAGAATGGCCCAATTGCTGTCTCACAATCAAGAAGTAATATTACCTTGTTATTCTCAATACATAACACCAAAGTTTTTTAGGAATAAACCGACTAAAACTTTTATTTCACAAAACCTAGATATTATAAACATTAACAATTATAATCAATTTTAATTTATGTATGTTATATTGTTGTACGTTTAGCCATCCGTTGCGTTTATTCATCTCTCAATCGCTCAAAAGTTATGTGGAAGATATCCCTCAAAGCGACTTTTTACTTACCTTTTGCGTTCCTGTTTCTTTTTTTGGTTTGTACAGCAAAAATAACCGTTAAAAACAAACAACTCGAAACAAACGCTGCCATCATTACAATGAATGTTAACAGTCATACAGCCATATTAAAGTTGTAATTTAATATTAACGTAGAAACGGAGCACCTTTTGTAGCGGGTGTTCGTTAGTTACAGCGCGCAAATGAGATTCTGGATTTATTAATAAGTACAGTTAAGAGGGAATTGGCTGTTAAACAGAATGGGAAGGGAATGCTGCAAGGCAGACGCCATGATTTATTTATTTATTTAACGAAATAACACAGTATAACAGTAAAACTAAAGCACTGTGAATTTATATAAACATAAGACAAAGCAACACAAACAGTAAACAATAAAGCATTAAAGAATATATGAAGGCCGTTCATTCATCATCACACAAAATTTAAAACATTCGTCACGTATTGACACTCGTCTGGATGCAAGCACGTCAGTATTAGGAGCAGTATCTAGAAATGCGTTAAGCAGTTGCTGAGCGCGAACCAGCGGTGACTTGCGGCGGGAGACGGTCCGCGCGGCCGGGACCGCCAGCAGCGGGTACTTACGTTCCCGAAAAGCATATTTCGGCACAGAGGGAACGAACAGACACACCAATTGCGATACTAAACCCTCAGTCAGTCTCGGACAGTCTGAGTACCCTCGCAGTATGCCACAAGCCAACGACATCAGCTGAGCACATAGTTTTGCCTCACCTCCAGCGTAAATAATCCTGAGGTTATGATGACTTGACTTCCCGCGTGGTTGCCGGGATAGAATAGTGCCACTCCATATCTTCCCGTGGATGTCGTAAGACGCGACTAAGGGAATAAAGGCTTTTAGTACTATTTAGGCGATGGGCTTGCAACCTGTCACTAATAGGTACATTGGTAAACATCTTAGCCTGATTGTGCAAAATGTGGTTACAGAATTATCAACAAGTTATTAGAGTTGGTAATTCTGTAGCTCTGCCTACCCCACTCTGGGAACGAAGGCCTGAGTTTATTTATGTTTTATGAGACAACCAACGCCACATGGACGGGACCTACCTTAAATCTCGGATCCTAATGAAAAAGGGCACAAGTCGATTTAACTCGATATGAAAAAACAAAGTATAGTAGACTTAAACCCTTTTTCACTTGATCTTTGAAATACTTATACCGTTTTTCACTAGAAATATTGCAAATGGCAAATTCTACGTAAAGACTATGTCGAAAGTTCTTAGGGTTTGTACTTCTCTCTCACTCGCCCTTAATAAGAGCTTATGAGAGCGAGTTAGAGACAAGTAGATACAAACTTTCTAAGAACTATCGCACTTTGCGTCTTTTTAATCAGAAATCAGAAGCAGATGAGCGTAAGTTTTTGAATTGTGACGTATTTTCGACGCGTCATTTCTGCTCCATACAAAAGTCCAAGTCATTTTATACGTCTTTACAAATCAGGGGACTATGGGAGTCCTAGACGATGGAGTCGAAGCCAACATGAAAGACCCTTTAGACAACTTTAATTTAGCAAAGTGATGAAACACTTGGATTGCGTCTGAGTTCAAACTATGGAAACATGCTCCCACTGACAACCACAGTCACCGTTAGGCAACATGAATAAATAATATAGATAAATACTACGAACCGTTATCAATAGTTATTTGTTCCAACTGTACCCTAGATCAGTGTACTAATGAGATGGTCTGATGTATTGTCACAAAGTTGCAACGGTTCCAACATGCTGCATGCGAACTTTTGCAATATCAAAAAGTTTTATAAATTGCCATACAATTCTGTGGCGCGGCAGATTGTTGTTTATTTCATACAATGTAACATTTGTTTTAAAACGGTTACATTATCGTGTAACGTTGCTTAAATGCGTCGGGCGAAAGTTATTTTGTCATTTTTAGGGTTGCGTATTCGAGGAGTCAGACGGGACCCTATTTCTAAGCCTATGACGCTGTCTGTCCGTCTGTCCTGACGTTGAAGGGAGAGCTGTAAATCTTTTGAACCGAAAAAGATAGTCGAATAGTTTTTTTTTTAAATATTTGATATTACAGCGGATTTAAAAAAAAAAAAAGAATTAAAAAAAAAAATGGGGGACAAGATTTTTTTTTTAAATAATATATTATTTGTTCTTCTGAAAAAGACAGTAGGTATAACATAGAAGTAAGCGTCACATTCGGTATGATTGATTAGGATAAATGAACAGTACAAACTCTAAATAAGGATAAAAGATTGAGTTGGGCTCACGCAGTTTTTTTTTTTTTTTTTTTTATATCATAGGAAGGCAATTGAGCACACAGGCCACCTGATGGTAAGTGGAAACTGTGACCCATAGACATTCGCATTCACAAGACCGCAATCCTAAGACTGCAAATGCGTTGCCAACCCTGAGGACTAAGATGGAATGCCTCTATGTTAGTAAATAAATAAACAAAAACAACTTTATAACCTATTAATTTAATTTTATAAGATAAATTACAGTCCCCGTGTGGTTGCCGGGTTAGAATAGTACCACTCCATTTCTTCCCGTGGATGTCGTAAGAGGCGAGTAAGGGAATAAAGGCTTGTAGTACTGTTAGGCGATGGGCTCGCAACCTGTCACTAATACGCTGGTAAACATCTTAGCCTATTTGTGCAAAGTGTGGTTGCAGAATTATCAACCAGTTTTAAAATTTGTTAGTAATTCTTTAACTCTGCCTACCCCACTTTGGGAATGAAGGCGTGAGTTTATGTATATTATTTATAGTTATTTTATTTTTTTATATTTTTTAATCCATGAACATTCAATCCTTTCCAATTCCAATTAAAGTAATTAGAATCAAAGATTGATCCATATTTCACACAATTTCTCTATACATCTATATCTGCCCTCATATTTTGGTAAATAGTAAAAAAAAAAAAATTAATTTAAAAGTGCAATTCCCATTATTACCTATGTAATGCTGTTGACAGAATCTTTAATTCATAACAACTTTGAGAAGCTTTACTTTTGCGAATTACCGACAACGAAACCCTCATACTTAATTAGCATACCTGGGATAACTCGGGGCAAGTTCTAGGGATTTGATATCGATAAAAAAAATGTCGATATAATTAAATTAATACATGTGCACATTGAACATTCTCGATTACTGTACAGAGGTTCGATGTCATATCTGATATCGAGCCTCTTAAGATAATAAAAGTATGCGAATGTCATTTCAATCAAAATGACAATTTACTGTCAGTGCCATTCATATCTTAGAGTAAGAATAATATACGAGGTAGGTAATATTCCGCTACGTTTGTTACAAAGTCCAAAATAATCATGCCGCCCAAGAAACATCCACGCCCACGCGATAATTATATTAACTCGTGGATTTGTGAATATCCTGACATACAACTACGTGAGTCAAAATTATTTTGCTCTAAATGTAATGACAGTTTTCTCCAGAAAAAATACAATGTCACGCAACACGTTAAATATATAAATATTGTATCGACATCTTTTTTATCGATATCAAATCCCTAGAACTTGCCCCGAGTTATCCCAGGTATGTTAATTAGTATACTTACCAAACTTAATTATCTGGTAATTTAGGCCATTAATTACCAATGATTGTTTTAGGTCATTAAAATATCTGCTAAAAATAGTATATCCAAAGCTACTAGTATAAAACAATATCGTCGGTGATACTGCAAAACCACGTAACTAACAAATTTATGATAGAGCAAAATAAAACTTACTGTCTTATTAAAAAGGTGCATTTTGCTTCTTTTTTAAAATGCTACTTACGCGGTTTTGCAGTTTCACCGACGATATGTTTAACCCTTATCTAGTCTGATCTTATCTGATACACTTCGACCCAATGGGATCTTTTGTGTAATTATACCTGTTTCAGCGCTTAATCCAATGCAGCCTCCACCCCTTCCAGAAAGCGGATAGTGGAGTGCAATGACAGTGCCTTGTATTCGCTTGGTGCTGGGCCACAACCGAGGATTTCCATCCTTACTCCGGCGAGGGCATCACATTCACACAATAAGTTTTTAATTGTTTCCACCTCTTTGCCGCACATTCTACAATCTGTGTTGTTATAAAGACCCATTGTTGCTTGGAGATATTTAACCCCAAAGTGTCCAGTAAAGTCCGATAATGTATCAGAGTTGTCTTCTGCTCCCGTCAACTTCCGTTGACCAGAGTTTAACCCTAAATCGTTGTCAAATTATTATCATTAAAATAATAGTTCCTCACTGTTAAGTGAGCTGACATAGTATCAAGTTGCCAAGTGTAAAAAGATAGTTAAATTGGTAATAATTAGGTACGAAAATAAACACATTACTAAATCAAATTAAATCAAATCAAATAAGTTTATTTGCTAGAATACACTAATAAATTAAGGTGTTACAAAATAATATTCCAGTGTATTCAGCCCGTATGCAAACGTGCAAATATTTTTTTGATTTTAAATCTACTTAACATGTCAAAAAATAAAGAAAAATAACGGTAAAAAAATAAATATAATTCAAATAATAATATGGGTTATAATACATTTACATTAAATTTTAAATAAACTTGTACACTATAAAAACGTAAATAACAATGTCGATATAAGCAAACTTAATTGAAAAAGTCCTACCCAAATCCATTCGCGTTCTGATTATCGGAATTAAGTATTCTCAAGTCTTTTGTTTCGAAGATGGTACCAAAAATAATGCAGCTGTATTGTACTGAAGCTTTTTTTATGGCATACGAAGGCAAACGAGCACACAGGCCACCTGATAGTAAGTGGAAACTGTGACCCATAGACATTCGCATTCACAAGACTGCAAGACATTAGTGCACTGCCAACCCTGAGGACTAAGATGGAATGCCTCTATGTTAGTCATTTCACCGGCTGTCTAATCCCCAAACCGGAACACAGCAATGCGAACACTGCTTCCAAAAGCATAAAGCAGCTAGTTCTTCCAAAAGTGCCCCATAATATTTGCACGCCAGTTAAAATTATTTCCACTGCTTTATTAAGCACTATCCACAATGCACTAGCAATCTATCGCCCAACGCAAAACCCTAGGATTTTCTCCAATTTATATTCAGCGCACAACGAATAAACGATAAACTTAATCTTATTTATCGCCTGCGCAGGAGTTGGGAGCAATTAAACGCATCCCGCGCCCCGTGCATCATCGCAGTAATCCTAGGGACAGGATCATAATAACAAAAAACAATAAAAATAACGAATTACCCCGTGGACTGGGCTCGGATCGGAGGAGTGGCGGGACAGCGGAGGGGGAGGAGACGGTGTGGCGATTAGACGACCTTTTATACGTTTTACCTAATCTAATTTAAGTTTCGCATAATGGTGTTACTGTTGGTATTTTTCTTTGTTTTCTTTGTTTGGCTGTTCTTTTTGGGTATAAGCCTCTTCTCATTGGATCATAGTCTGTAGCAACAGATAGATATATGTACATACAGACACATTTAAAAACCCTTATCATTTATACTTAAAAAACTAATTTGCGAGTTAAATAGTAGTCTCACTCGTAAAGAAAAGTAATTTCAATCAGTAATAGAAATACGTGATCAGAAGATTAGGTTTTCTTCACGTTGAGAGAAAATATTTAGGTTCATCAAATCAAGCATTCGTATTTTAACGTAGGTGTTATTATTAAAATTAAAAATCACTTATTTTTTTATTGTTATTTAATTTTTATTGCATAAAATAATACACTTAATATACAAAGCAGTCGTAATTGTGGTGGCGGAGCTAAATAGGGTCTAACATATGTATATACGTAATAATATATACCTACATACTAATATATTAAATTAATATCAAAACTTACATAAATACATAGTATAAATATGAGCATAAGCACAAAACATTATAGAGAACGCAATCAGAAAACCAAGATGATGTCAATTCTACCTTTCTTGCTTGCTTCTACCGACCTTTCTTTTTAAAAGCAAACATAATACTAAAATAATAATCAAATTAGGTTGTAAGGGATATTTCCTGCCTTAAATGTTGCAATCGTACTCGTTGGTCTTTTTCTGTTTTTTTTTTTTATTAATTCAACCAATTTTTTCTCAACAACCGCTCCACAGCTTCGCCGTTCCAAATCCACATTCTGTTTGTGCTCATTCTTAATATGGGGCAAAACTGTTGGAAGAACAACAGTTTTTGCTGTATATTTTATGTTCTGTGACGCCATAACTCAGTTGTGACAACCTCTGAGCCTCGTGATATACAGAGTACTATCTAGTACTTCACGTTATTTATAACTCGGCAGTTATTTTTATTTATACTCATGTTCTATTGGTTTATTGTGTCACGGATTGTTGGTCGCGTTTTTGGTTTACGCTAAATGCTTTTGTTTAGTTTTAGTTGGAATCCATTTTATTGTAGCTAAGTTTTCTCTATCAGCTAGAAGTTGCTGAAAGTTGACTCAATCAAAAGAAAACCTTTATATTTTATTTGGGTCCATATTGACTTACATAAAATAGTTACTCCTATTTTTTGTTTTACTACCAATTTGTATTCATAATAATCACTCTTCATAAATTTTTTCCTCATACTTTTTGTTTACATACATTTTTGTTCCTACCAACGGAACTCATAACTCATAACAGACAGTTATCATATTTTTTTTATTAATATTGTCGTTACTAAGAAGATACTGAACTCATAATTTTTTTATTCAGAACAGTTTCCTTCATAACAGACAGTTATCATATTTTTTTTATTAATATTGTCATTGCTAAGAACAAACTGAGAGTGTACTACAACTGTCCTTTAACAATGCAATATTTTCAAGGGATGTGAAAAAAAATAACCTCGAAGGCTACCATAGCCTTCTAACCTAACCTGTCCGAGTCGGTTCTGTCCAGAGAGGTCTTGCTCGCTCGCTTCGCTCGCCCGCCACCAGTAGATTGTTTTTATTTCATTATTTTTATTGATATCCTTTTATTTTTTTCCATTACAGGTACAGTCAGCTGCAGAGAAAAGGATACACCCCCTCCTGGTAAGGATTGCTTTTTTTAGAAAACCTGTGGTTAGATTTAAATGATTTTGAGTTTATGTGTAGACAATAGTAAAATCTTCAATTCACCGAAAAAACATATAAATTTAACCACAGGTTTTTGAAAAAAAACGATCCTTACCAGGAGGGGGGGTATCCTTTTCTCTGCAGCAGACTGTACATTACACTATAAACGCAATGAAGGATGACGCTTTAAAAAACTTGGAAAAAAAACCAATTCTTACAATCGAGCACGCATATATACACAATACATATTAGCATAAGAAAATATATGAAAACAAATATTAGTATACACAAATTTATGAATATTAGCGTTATAAATTAGAATGCTCAGGACTTTCGATCGTTAGTACCTATAAGAAAATATATGAATACAAATATTATTATAAACAAGGTGTATGATTAGTGATATTATGAATTCAGATGATTATGATTTTCGATCGTTAGTATTTAAAAAATATATGAAGAGTGATCATTATGATGTAAAATGGTATGCGAAACATTTTCGGACTTCCGATAAATAGGACTTAAAAAGTTATGTGAGTAGATACGCACCCATTTTATTTAGCCTGTGGCACTTATTGAATACACTCTTTGCGAATCATTTGACACGATACTCCATTTATAAACTATCCAATAGTTTAGCAGCTAAAGTCAAAAACTTTTTTCTTGATCACAAACATACCACGATGTTACAAAGCTTAGAGTTTACATGTTGCTAATTATGTAAGTGCAGTATTTATGTGTTTTTCTACCATGGAGTAAACCAAGATAAAAAAATAAACTAATTACCTAGGAACAACCATTTTTTTTTTCAATTAGATTAAACATAGCTGAATGTTTTTTTATGCTAAAAGCATAATAAAACAAATATTATTTATATACTTAAATATGTTTTCTTCTTAAACAATACTTTCTTTATTTTGGAACATAAATCTTACTTAGTTTAAGTATAATTAATATACTTGAAATGATAAAAAGCCTTTTTTTGCAAGGGGGTTTATTATTAGCTCTAAATATAGATTAACTGGAATTTCTTATATTTACTTAAGTATGTCACGAGATAACAATCCCCTTAACATATCTAATATCTCCTCAACCGTGCAAAAGCATCAAATAGAATCATATCATAAACAATTTCAAAACTCGTTAAAACCCAATAAAAACAACTCATTAATCTCTTAATCCGTATTTTCTTCCAAAACAAACTAATTAGCAAGCGTGAGAGAGACGACGTGATTTACTAACGACCGCCCGCGTTTGGTTAAATGCGCATGTCATTTGTTTCAACCCTCAGTTACGAGACGTTTGCGCATCAAACATGTCGGCCTTAATAGACGCAGACGCCATCTTATCAGAAAGCGATCAGTGGATCCAACTGGATGAAAAATGGGGGACACCGGTGGATCTAGACACCGAAGACGAATACCCCCCTAAAATGAAAAAGGTCTTCAGCAATTTAGACCTGATGAAGTCTACCTTCGATTCTTCGTTCCTGTTCAAGAAAATCCGACGGAATTCCTCGAAAAAATCTGTGAATCACAAAGACTTTTTGCAAGATTTGAACAAAGCTGGAATGAACACACCAGAAAAGCAGTTCTATTTCATCAGCGGCGAAATCCTATCAGCTGGGTCAGTGGAAGAAATCTGCGACAATATTGACGACATCTTCAGATCTGTGGAGAAACTGTGCTCCGCAACCAGTACCGTGAGAATCAATAAAATCAAGAAACCAAGCGTGCACAAATTACCAGAAGTTGTGCACTGCAGCATTTCAACTAGTGACCTCTCGTTCGATGATACAGCGGCGGACCAAAGTGAGAAAGAGAAAGGGGATAGTGATGATGTGGATAGATACATTGATGAGGTCTTTAGTCATCTTAATGCTACTATAGCTACGTTGTCAAGTGAGAATTTGGACAGGTCTTCGAAAGACTCAGTGACTACTCTGGTGAGGAAATTTACAAGCATTTTGAAGAGTCCAAGGATTAAATGTAGCCCGAGAAGACGAAGAGAGTGTTGTGATAAGTTTAGGGACTTGGCAGTTTTTTGGCAAAGTCAAGCTTTTCAAAACGAACGTTAGATTTTAACATGTAGGTTTTAAGGTACTTATGTACGGTTGTTTTGATTATAAATTGTATGATTATTTTGTATAATGTTAGTAGGTAGAATTTATTAATTTATTGTCATTTGACTGTTAGATTTAAGTAGATTTGCATAATAATTTGTCATAATTTAAATACAAATGTAATTTAGAAATGTTTTTACCTCATTATTAATGTTTAAAGAACGCTATAAGGTACAGGCTTATTATTAAAAATATGTATGTTCTGAGTTTCAATAAAGACGCGCAAAATATATTTTGTTAAATTCAACAAGTTTTATTTATTTTTTCATACCCACAATATCCATTAAAAATAATTCTTCTTACTCATTAAATTATACCTATTCTAACTAATGGCCGAGGGGCCAGAAGGTTCTTGAGTGGCGTCCGCGGACCGGGACACGAGCTGTAGGTAGGCCTGCAACAAGATGGAGTGACAATCTTGTAAGGATCGCGGCGGGAACGCGGTGGATGCGAAAAGCACAGGACCGGTCTGAGTGGAGAGCCTTGGGGGAGGTCTATGTCCAGCAGTGGACGTCTTTCGGCTGACATCATACACGATCAGAACAACCACGCAACTCAACCAAGATCAAGTTGTCTTCTCCACTTGATTTCGTTGAATTTGGTTGTCATCATCGCATCATGATCAATTTTTTTTGTTTAACTCGATTCAGGACAATCTTGGCCTTGGGCGAGTCACGTGGTAGTTTCGAACGTTAAGAAGGGCTTTTAAATTTAAAAAACGGCGAAATCATGTTGTGTTCTAAATTAGTTCCATTATGTTTATCATTTGCGATGAAATTTACACTTCATTGTATTGTTGGTATATTATCTATTTATTTATTAATACTTATTGCAGATTCTCGTGGATGTCATAAGAGCCGACTAAGGGAATAATAAAGGCTTCTAGTACTCTTAGGCGATGGGCTTGCAACCTGTCACTAATACACTGGTAAACATCTTAGCCTGATTGTGCAAAACGTGGTTACAGAATTATCAACAACTTATTTAAGAGTGCAAAAGCATCAAATAGAATCATATCATAAACAATTTCAAAACTCGTTAAAACCCAATAAAAACAACTCATTAATCTCTTAATCCGTATTTTCTTCCAAAACAAACTAATTAGCAAGCGTGAGAGAGACGACGTGATTTACTAACGACCGCCCGCGTTTGGTTAAATGCGCATGTCATTTGTTTCAACCCTCAGTTACGAGACGTTTGCGCATCAAACATGTCGGCCTTAATAGACGCAGACGCCATCTTATCAGAAAGCGATCAGTGGATCCAACTGGATGAAAAATGGGGGACACCGGTGGATCTAGACACCGAAGACGAATACCCCCTAAAATGAAAAAGGTCTTCAGCAATTTAGACCTTATGAAGTCTACCTTCGATTCTTCGTTCCTGTTCAAGAAAATCCGACGGAATTCCTCGAAAAAATCTGTGAATCACAAAGACTTTTTGCAAGATTTGAACAAAGCTGGAATGAACACACCAGAAAAGCAGTTCTATTTCATCAGCGGCGAAATCCTATCAGCTGGGTCAGTGGAAGAAATCTGCGACAATATTGACGACATCTTCAGATCTGTGGAGAAACTGTGCTCCGCAACCAGTACCGTGAGAATCAATAAAATCAAGAAACCAAGCGTGCACAAATTACCAGAAGTTGTGCACTGCAGCATTTCAACTAGTGACCTCTCGTTCGATGATACAGCGGCGGACCAAAGTGAGAAAGAGAAAGGGGATAGTGATGATGTGGATAGATACATTGATGAGGTCTTTAGTCATCTTAATGCTACTATAGCTACGTTGTCAAGTGAGAATTTGGACAGGTCTTCGAAAGACTCAGTGACTACTCTGGTGAGGAAATTTACAAGCATTTTGAAGAGTCCAAGGATTAAATGTAGCCCGAGAAGACGAAGAGAGTGTTGTGATAAGTTTAGGGACTTGGCAGTTTTTTGGCAAAGTCAAGCTTTTCAAAACGAACGTTAGATTTTAACATGTAGGTTTTAAGGTACTTATGTACGGTTGTTTTGATTATAAATTGTATGATTATTTTGTATAATGTTAGTAAGTAGAATTTATTAATTTATTGTCATTTGACTGTTAGATTTAAGTAGATTTGCATAATAATTTGTCATAATTTAAATACAAATGTAATTTAGAAATGTTTTTACCTCATTATTAATGTTTAAAGAACGCTATAAGGTACAGGCTTATTATTAAAAATATGTATGTTCTGAGTTTCAATAAAGACGCGCAAAATATATTTTGTTTGATTCAACAAGTTTTATTTATTTTTTCATACCCACAATATCCATTAAATATAGTTCTTCTTACTCATTAAATTATACCTATTCTAACTAATGGCCGATGGGGCCAGAAGGTTCTTGAGTGGCGTCCGCGGACCGGGACACGAGCTGTATGTAGGCCTGCAACAAGATGGAGTGACAATCTTGTAAGGATCGCGGCGGGAACGCGGTGGATGCGAAAAGCAAAGGACCGGTCTGAGTGGAGAGCCTTGTGGGAGGTCTATGTCCAGCAGTGGACGTCTTTCGGCTGACATCATACTCGATCAGAACAACCACGCAACTCAACCAAGATCAAGTTGTCTTCTCCACTTGATTTCGTTGAATTTGGTTGTCATCATCGCATCATGATCAATTTTTTTTGTTTAACTCGATTCAGGACAATCTTGGCCTTGGGCGAGTCACGTGGTAGTTTCGAACGTTAAGAAGGGCTTTTAAATTAAAAAAACGGCGAAATCATGTTGTGTTCTAAATTAGTTCCATTATGTTTATCATTTGCGATGAAATTTACACTTCATTGTATTGTTGGTATATTATCTATTTATTGATTAATACTTATTACAGATTCTCGTGGATGTCGTAAGAGCCGACTAAGGGAATAATAAAGGCTTCTAGTACTCTTAGGCGATGGGCTTGCAACCTGTCACTAATACACTGGTAAACATCTTAGCCTGATTGTGCAAAACGTGGTTACAGAATTATCAACAACTTATTTAAGAGTGCAAAAGCATCAAATAGAATCATATCATAAACAATTTCAAAACTCGTTAAAACCCAATAAAAACAACTCATTAATCTCTTAATCCGTATTTTCTTCCAAAACAAACTAATTAGCAAGCGTGAGAGAGACGACGTGATTTACTAACGACCGCCCGCGTTTGGTTAAATGCGCATGTCATTTGTTTCAACCCTCAGTTACGAGACGTTTGCGCATCAAACATGTCGGCCTTAATAGACGCAGACGCCATCTTATCAGAAAGCGATCAGTGGATCCAACTGGATGAAAAATGGGGGACACCGGTGGATCTAGACACCGAAGACGAATACCCCCCTAAAATGAAAAAGGTCTTCAGCAATTTAGACCTGATGAAGTCTACCTTCGATTCTTCGTTCCTGTTCAAGAAAATCCGACGGAATTCCTCAAAAAAAACTGTCACTTACAAAGACTTTTTGCAAGATTTGAACAAAGCTGGAATGAATACACCAGAAAAGCAGTTCTATTTCATCAGCGGCGACATCCTATCAGCTGGGTCAGTGGAAGAAATCTGCGACAATATTGACGACATCTTCAGATCTGTGGAGAAACTGTGCTCCGCAACCAGTACCGTGAGAATCAATAAAATCAAGAAACCAAGCGTGCACAAATTACCAGAAGTTGTGCACTGCAGCATTTCAACTAGTGACCTCTCGTTCGATGATACAGCGGCGGACCAAAGTGAGAAAGAGAAAGGGGATAGTGATGATGTGGATAGATACATTGATGAGGTCTTTAGTCATCTTAATGCTACTATAGCTACGTTGTCAAGTGAGAATTTGGACAGGTCTTCGAAAGACTCAGTGACTACTCTGGTGAGGAAATTTACAAGCATTTTGAAGAGTCCAAGGATTAAATGTAGCCCGAGAAGACGAAGAGAGTGTTGTGATAAGTTTAGGGACTTGGCAGTTTTTTGGCAAAGTCAAGCTTTTCAAAACGAACGTTAGATTTTAACATGTAGGTTTTAAGGTACTTATGTACGGTTGTTTTGATTATAAATTGTATGATTATTTTGAATAATGTTAGTAGGTAGAATTTATTAATTTATTGTCATTTGACTGTTAGATTTAAGTAGATTTGCATAATAATTTGTCATAATTTAAATACAAATGTAATTTAGAAATGTTTTTACCTCATTATTAATGTTTAAAGAACGCTATAAGGTACAGGCTTATTATTAAAAATATGTATGTTCTGAGTTTCAATAAAGACGCGCAAAATATATTTTGTTTGATTCAACAAGTTTTATTTATTTTTTCATACCCACAATATCCATTAAAAATAATTCTTCTTACTCATTAAATTATACCTAATCTAACTAATGGCCGAGGGGCCAGAAGGTTCTTGAGTGGCGTCCGCGGACCGGGACACGAGCTGTAGGTAGGCCTGCAACAAGATGGAGTGACAATCTTGTAAGGATCGCGGCGGGAACGCGGTGGATGCGAAAAGCACAGGACCGGTCTGAGTGGAGAGCCTTGGGGGAGGTCTATGTCCAGCAGTGGATGTCTTTCGGCTGACATCATACACGATCAGAACAACCACGCAACTCAACCAAGATCAAGTTGTCTTCTCCACTTGATTTCGTTGAATTTGGTTGTCATCATCGCATCATGATCAATTTTTTTTGTTTAACTTGATTCAGGACAATCTTGGCCTTGGGCGAGTCACGTGGTAGTTTCGAACGTTAAGAAGGGCTTTTAAATTAAAAAAACGGCGAAATCATGTTGTGTTCTAAATTAGTTCCATTATGTTTATCATTTGCGATGAAATTTACACTTCATTGTATTGTTGGTATATTATCTATTTATTTATTAATACTTATTGCAGATTCTCGTGGATGTCGTAAGAGCCGACTTAGGGAATAATAAAGGCTTCTAGTACTCTTAGGCGATGGGCTTGCAACCTGTCACTAATACACTGGTAAACATCTTAGCCTGATTGTGCAAAACGTGGTTACAGAATTATCAACAACTTATTTAAGAGTGCAAAAGCATCAAATAGAATCATATCATAAACAATTTCAAAACTCGTTAAAACCCAATAAAAACAACTCATTAATCTCTTAATCCGTATTTTCTTCCAAAACAAACTAATTAGCAAGCGTGAGAGAGACGACGTGATTTACTAACGACCGCCCGCGTTTGGTTAAATGCGCATGTCATTTGTTTCAACCCTCAGTTACGAGACGTATGCGCATCAAACATGTCGGCCTTAATAGACGCAGACGCCATCTTATCAGAAAGCGATCAGTGGATCCAACTGGATGAAAAATGGGGGACACCGGTGGATCTAGACACCGAAGACGAATACCCCCCTAAAATGAAAAAGGTCTTCAGCAATTTAGACCTGATGAAGTCTACCTTCGATTCTTCGTTCCTGTTCAAGAAAATCCGACGGAATTCCTCGAAAAAATCTGTGAATCACAAAGACTTTTTGCAAGATTTGAACAAAGCTGGAATGAACACACCAGAAAAGCAGTTCTATTTCATCAGCGGCGAAATCCTATCAGCTGGGTCAGTGGAAGAAATCTGCGACAATATTGACGACATCTTCAGATCTGTGGAGAAACTGTGCTCCGCAACCAGTACCGTGAGAATCAATAAAATCAAGAAACCAAGCGTGCACAAATTACCAGAAGTTGTGCACTGCAGCATTTCAACTAGTGACCTCTCGTTCGATGATACAGTGGCGGACCAAAGTGAGAAAGAGAAAGGGGATAGTGATGATGTGGATAGATACATTGATGAGGTCTTTAGTCATCTTAATGCTACTATAGCTACGTTGTCAAGTGAGAATTTGGACAGGTCTTCGAAAGACTCAGTGACTACTCTGGTGAGGAAATTTACAAGCATTTTGAAGAGTCCAAGGATTAAATGTAGCCCGAGAAGACGAAGAGAGTGTTGTGATAAGTTTAGGGACTTGGCAGTTTTTTGGCAAAGTCAAGCTTTTCAAAACGAACGTTAGATTTTAACATGTAGGTTTTAAGGTACTTATGTACGGTTGTTTTGATTATAAATTGTATGATTATTTTGTATAATGTTAGTAGGTAGAATTTATTAATTTATTGTCATTTGACTGTTAGATTTAAGTAGATTTGCATAATAATTTGTCATAATTTAAATACAAATGTAATTTAGAAATGTTTTTACCTCATTATTAATGTTTAAAGAACGCTATAAGGTACAAGGTTTATTATTAAAAATATGTATGTTCTGAGTTTCAATAAAGACGCGCAAAATATATTTTGTTTGATTCAACAAGTTTTATTTATTTTTTCATACCCACAATATCCATTAAAAATAATTCTTCTTACTCATTCAATTATACCTATTCTAACTAATGGCCGATGGGGCCAGAAGGTTCTTGAGTGGCGTCCGCGGACCGGGACACGAGCTGTATGTAGGCCTGCAACAAGATGGAGTGACAATCTTGTAAGGATCGCGGCGGGAACGCGGTGGATGCGAAAAGCACAGAACCGGTCTGAGTGGAGAGCCTTGTGGGAGGTCTATGTCCAGCAGTGGACGTCTTTCGGCTGACATCATACTCGATCAGAACAACCACGCAACTCAACCAAGATCAAGTTGTCTTCTCCACTTGATTTCGTTGAATTTGGTTGTCATCATCGCATCATGATCAATTTTTTTTGTTTAACTCGATTCAGGACAATCTTGGCCTTGGGCGAGTCACGTGGTAGTTTCGAACGTTAAGAAGGGCTTTTAAATTAAAAAAACGGCGAAATCATGTTGTGTTCTAAATTAGTTCCATTATGTTTATCATTTGCGATGAAATTTACACTTCATTGTATTGTTGGTATATTATCTATTTATTTATTAATACTTATTGCAGATTCTCGTGGATGTCGTAAGAGCCGACTAAGGGAATAATAAAGGCTTCTAGTACTCTTAGGCGATGGGCTTGCAACCTGTCACTAATACACTGGTAAACATCTTAGCCTGATTGTGCAAAACGTGGTTACAGAATTATCAACAACTTATTTAAGAGTGCAAAAGCATCAAATAGAATCATATCATAAACAATTTCAAAACTCGTTAAAACCCAATAAAAACAACTCATTAATCTCTTAATCCGTATTTTCTTCCAAAACAAACTAATTAGCAAGCGTGAGAGAGACGACGTGATTTACTAACGACCGCCCGCGTTTGGTTAAATGCGCATGTCATTTGTTTCAACCCTCAGTTACGAGACGTTTGCGCATCAAACATGTCGGCCTTAATAGACGCAGACGCCATCTTATCAGAAAGCGATCAGTGGATCCAACTGGATGAAAAATGGGGGACACCGGTGGATCTAGACACCGAAGACGAATACCCCCCTAAAATGAAAAAGGTCTTCAGCAATTTAGACCTGATGAAGTCTACCTTCGATTCTTCGTTCCTGTTCAAGAAAATCCGACGGAATTCCTCGAAAAAATCTGTCAATTACAAAGACTTTTTGCAAGATTTGAACAAAGCTGGAATGAACACACCAGAAAAGCAGTTCTATTTCATCAGCGGCGAAATCCTATCAGCTGGGTCAGTGGAAGAAATCTGCGACAATATTGACGACATCTTCAGATCTGTGGAGAAACTGTGCTCCGCAACCAGTACCGTGAGAATCAATAAAATCAAGAAACCAAGCGTGCACAAATTACCAGAAGTTGTGCACTGCAGCATTTCTACTAGTGACCTCTCGTTCGATGATACAGTGGCGGACCAAAGTGAGAAAGAGAAAGGGGATAGTGATGATGTGGATAGATACATTGATGAGGTCTTTAGTCATCTTAATGCTACTATAGCTACGTTGTCAAGTGAGAATTTGGACAAGTCTTCGAAAGACTCAGTGACTACTCTGGTGAGGAAATTTACAAGCATTTTGAAGAGTCCAAGGATTAAATGTAGCCCGAGAAGACGAAGAGAGTGTTGTGATAAGTTTAGGGACTTGGCAGTTTTTTGGCAAAGTCAAGCTTTTCAAAACGAACGTTAGATTTTAACATGTAGGTTTTAAGGTACTTATGTACGGTTGTTTTGATTATAAATTGTATGATTATTTTGTATAATGTTAGTAGGTAGAATTTATTAATTTATTGTCATTTGACTGTTAGATTTAAGTAGATTTGCATAATAATTTGTCATAATTTAAATACAAATGTAATTTAGAAATGTTTTTACCTCATTATTAATGTATAAAGAACGCTATAAGGTACAGGCTTATTATTAAAAATATGTATGTTCTGAGTTTCAATAAAGACGCGCAAAATATATTTTGTTTGATTCAACAAGTTTTATTTATTTTTTCATACCCACAATATCCATTAAAAATAATTCTTCTTACTCATTAAATTATACCTATTCTAACTAATGGCCGATGGGGCCAGAAGGTTCTTGAGTGGCGTCCGCGGACCGGGACACGAGCTGTATGTAGGCCTGCAACAAGATGGAGTGACAATCTTGTAAGGATCGCGGCGGGAACGCGGTGGATGCGAAAAGCACAGAACCGGTCTGAGTGGAGAGCCTTGTGGGAGGTCTATGTCCAGCAGTGGACGTCTTTCGGCTGACATCATACTCGATCAGAACAACCACGCAACTCAACCAAGATCAAGTTGTCTTCTCCACTTGATTTCGTTGAATTTGGTTGTCATCATCGCATCATGATCAATTTTTTTTGTTTAACTCGATTCAGGACAATCTTGGCCTTGGGCGAGTCACGTGGTAGTTTCGAACGTTAAGAAGGGCTTTTAAATTAAAAAAACGGCGAAATCATGTTGTGTTCTAAATTAGTTCCATTATGTTTATCATTTGCGATGAAATTTACACTTCATTGTATTGTTGGTATATTATCTATTTATTTATTAATACTTATTGCAGATTCTCGTGGATGTCGTAAGAGCCGACTAAGGGAATAATAAAGGCTTCTAGTACTCTTAGGCGATGGGCTTGCAACCTGTCACTAATACACTGGTAAACATCTTAGCCTGATTGTGCAAAACGTGGTTACAGAATTATCAACAACTTATTTAAGAGTGCAAAAGCATCAAATAGAATCATATCATAAACAATTTCAAAACTCGTTAAAACCCAATAAAAACAACTCATTAATCTCTTAATCCGTATTTTCTTCCAAAACAAACTAATTAGCAAGCGTGAGAGAGACGACGTGATTTACTAACGACCGCCCGCGTTTGGTTAAATGCGCATGTCATTTGTTTCAACCCTCAGTTACGAGACGTTTGCGCATCAAACATGTCGGCCTTAATAGACGCAGACGCCATCTTATCAGAAAGCGATCAGTGGATCCAACTGGATGAAAAATGGGGGACACCGGTGGATCTAGACACCGAAGACGAATACCCCCCTAAAATGAAAAAGGTCTTCAGCAATTTAGACCTGATGAAGTCTACCTTCGATTCTTCGTTCCTGTTCAAGAAAATCCGACGGAATTCCTCGAAAAAATCTGTCAATTACAAAGACTTTTTGCAAGATTTGAACAAAGCTGGAATGAACACACCAGAAAAGCAGTTCTATTTCATCAGCGGCGAAATCCTATCAGCTGGGTCAGTGGAAGAAATCTGCGACAATATTGACGACATCTTCAGATCTGTGGAGAAACTGTGCTCCGCAACCAGTACCGTGAGAATCAATAAAATCAAGAAACCAAGCGTGCACAAATTACCAGAAGTTGTGCACTGCAGCATTTCAACTAGTGACCTCTCGTTCGATGATACAGCGGCGGACCAAAGTGAGAAAGAGAAAGGGGATAGTGATGATGTGGATAGATACATTGATGAGGTCTTTAGTCATCTTAATGCTACTATAGCTACGTTGTCAAGTGAGAATTTGGACAGGTCTTCGAAAGACTCAGTGACTACTCTGGTGAGGAAATTTAAAAGCATTTTGAAGAGTCCAAGGATTAAATGTAGCCCGAGAAGACGAAGAGAGTGTTGTGATAAGTTTAGGGACTTGGCAGTTTTTTGGCAAAGTCAAGCTTTTCAAAACGAACGTTAGATTTTAACATGTAGGTTTTAAGGTACTTATGTACGGTTGTTTTGATTATAAATTGTATGATTATTTTGTATAATGTTAGTAGGTAGAATTTATTAATTTATTGTCATTTGACTGTTAGATTTAAGTAGATTTGCATAATAATTTTTCATAATTTAAATACAAATGTAATTAAGAAATGTTTTTACCTCATTATTAATGTTTGAAGAACGCTATAAGGTACAGGTTTATTGTTAAAAATATGTATGTTCTGAGTTTCAATAAAGACGCGCAAAATATATTTTGTTTGATTCAACAAGTTTTATTTATTTTTTCATACCCACAATATCCATTAAATATAATTCTTCTTACTCATTAAATTATACCTATTCTAACTAATGGCCGATGGGGCCAGAAGGTTCTTGAGTGGCGTCCGCGGACCGGGACACGAGCTGTAGGTAGGCCTGCAACAAGATGGAGTGACAATCTTGTAAGGATCGCGGCGGGAACGCGGTGGATGCGAAAAGCACAGGACCGGTCTGAGTGGAGAGCCTTGGGGGAGGTCTATGTCCAGCAGTGGATGTCTTTCGGCTGACATCATACACGATCAGAACAACCACGCAACTCAACCAAGATCAAGTTGTCTTCTCCACTTGATTTCGTTGAATTGTTGGTATATTATCTATTTATTTATTAATACTTATTGCAGATTCTCGTGGATGTCGTAAGAGCCGACTAAGGGAATAATAAAGGCTTCTAGTACTCTTAGACGATGGGCTTGCAACCTGTCACTAATACACTGGTAAACATCTTAGCCTGATTGTGCAAAACGTGGTTACAGAATTATCAACAACTTATTTAAGAGTGCAAAAGCATCAAATAGAATCATATCATAAACAATTTCAAAACTCGTTAAAACCCAATAAAAACAACTCATTAATCTCTTAATCCGTATTTTCTTCCAAAACAAACTAATTAGCAAGCGTGAGAGAGACGACGTGATTTACTAACGACCGCCCGCGTTTGGTTAAATGCGCATGTCATTTGTTTCAACCCTCAGTTACGAGACGTTTGCGCATCAAACATGTCGGCCTTAATAGACGCAGACGCCATCTTATCAGAAAGCGATCAGTGGATCCAACTGGATGAAAAATGGGGGACACCGGTGGATCTAGACACCGAAGACGAATACCCCCCTAAAATGAAAAAGGTCTTCAGCAATTTAGACCTGATGAAGTCTACCTTCGATTCTTCGTTCCTGTTCAAGAAAATCCGACGGAATTCCTCGAAAAAATCTGTGAATCACAAAGACTTTTTGCAAGATTTGAACAAAGCTGGAATGAACACACCAGAAAAGCAGTTCTATTTCATCAGCGGCGAAATCCTATCAGCTGGGTCAGTGGAAGAAATCTGCGACAATATTGACGACATCTTCAGATCTGTGGAGAAACTGTGCTCCGCAACCAGTACCGTGAGAATCAATAAAATCAAGAAACCAAGCGTGCACAACTTACCAGAAGTTGTGCACTGCAGCATTTCAACTAGTGACCTCTCGTTCAATGATACAGCGGCGGACCAAAGTGAGAAAGAGAAAGGGGATAGTGATGATGTGGATAGATACATTGATGAGGTCTTTAGTCATCTTAATGCTACTATAGCTACGTTGTCAAGTGAGAATTTGGACAGGTCTTCGAAAGACTCAGTGACTACTCTGGTGAGGAAATTTACAAGCATTTTGAAGAGTCCAAGGATTAAATGTAGCCCGAGAAGACGAAGATAGTGTTGTGATAAGTTTAGGGACTTGGCAGTTTTTTGGCAAAGTCAAGCTTTTCAAAACGAACGTTAGATTTTAACATGTAGGTTTTAAGGTACTTATGTACGGTTGTTTTGATTATAAATTGTATGATTATTTTGTATAATGTTAGTAGGTAGAATTTATTAATTTATTGTCATTTGACTGTTAGATTTAAGTAGATTTGCATAATAATTTGTCATAATTTAAATACAAATGTAATTAAGAAATGTTTTTACCTCATTATTAATGTTTAAAGAACGCTATAAGGTACAGGTTTATTGTTAAAAATATGTATGTTCTGAGTTTCAATAAAGACGCGCAAAATATATTTTGTTTGATTCAACAAGTTTTATTTATTTTTTCATACCCACAATATCCATTAAAAATAATTCTTCTTACTCATTAAATTATACCTATTCTAACTAATGGCCGATGGGGCCAGAAGGTTCTTGAGTGGCGTCCGCGGACCGGGACACGAGCTGTAGGTAGGCCTGCAACAAGATGGAGTGACAATCTTGTAAGGATCGCGGCGGGAACGCGGTGGATGCGAAAAGCACAGGACCGGTCTGAGTGGAGAGCCTTGGGGGAGGTCTATGTCCAGCAGTGGACGTCTTTCGGCTGACATCATACACGATCAGAACAACCACGCAACTCAACCAAGATCAAGTTGTCTTCTCCACTTGATTTCGTTGAATTTGGTTGTCATCATCGCATCATGATCAATTTTTTTTGTTTAACTCGATTCAGGACAATCTTGGCCTTGGGCGAGTCACGTGGTAGTTTCGAACGTTAAGAAGGGCTTTTAAATTTAAAAAACGGCGAAATCATGTTGTGTTCTAAATTAGTTCCATTATGTTTATCATTCGCGATGAAATTTACACTTCATTGTATTGTTGGTATATTATCTATTTATTTATTAATACTTATTGCAGATTCTCGTGGATGTCGTAAGAACCGACTAAGGGAATAATAAAGGCAACCTGTCACTAATACACTGGTAAACATCTTAGCCTGATTGTGCAAAACGTGGTTACAGAATTATCAACAACTTATTTAAGAGTGCAAAAGCATCAAATAGAATCATATCATAAACAATTTCAAAACTCATTAAAACCCAATAAAAACAACTCATTAATCTCTTAATCCGTATTTTCTTCCAAAACAAACTAATTAGCAAGCGTGAGAGAGACGACGTGATTTACTAACGACCGCCCGCGTTTGGTTAAATGCGCATGTCATTTGTTTCAACCCTCAGTTACGAGACGTTTGCGCATCAAACATGTCGGCCTTAATAGACGCAGACGCCATCTTATCAAAAAGCGATCAGTGGATCCAACTGGATGAAAAATGGGGGACACCGGTGGATCTAGACACCGAAGACGAATACCCCCCTAAAATGAAAAAGGTCTTCAGCAATTTAGACCTGATGAAGTCTACCTTCGATTCTTCGTTCCTGTTCAAGAAAATCCGACGGAATTCCTAGAAAAAATCTGTGAATTACAAAGACTTTTTGCAAGATTTGAACAAAGCTGGAATGAACACACCAGAAAAGCAGTTCTATTTCATCAGCGGCGAAATCCTATCAGCTGGGTCAGTGGAAGAAATCTGCGACAATATTGACGACATCTTCAGATCTGTGGAGAAACTGTGCTCCGCAACCAGTACCGTGAGAATCAATAAAATCAAGAAACCAAGCGTGCACAAATTACCAGAAGTTGTGCACTGCAGCATTTCAACTAGTGACCTCTCGTTCGATGATACAGCGGCGGACCAAAGTGAGAAAGAGAAAGGGGATAGTGATGATGTGGATAGATAGATTGATGAGGTCTTTAGTCATCTTAATGCTACTATAGCTACGTTGTCAAGTGAGAATTTGGACAGATCTTCGAAAGACTCAGTGACTACTCTGGTGAGGAAATTTACAAGCATTTTGAAGAGTCCAAGGATTAAATGTAGCCCGAGAAGACGAAGAGAGTGTTGTGATAAGTTTAGGGACTTGGCAGTTTTTTGGCAAAGTCAAGCTTTTCAAAACGAACGTTAGATTTTAACATGTAGGTTTTAAGGTACTTATGTACGGTTGTTTTGATTATAAATTGTATGATTATTTTGTATAATGTTAGTAGGTAGAATTTATTAATTTATTGTCATATTTTGACTGTTAGATTTAAGTAGATTTGCATAATAATTTGTCATAATTTAAATACAAATGTAATTAAGAAATGTTTTTACCTCATTATTAATGTTTAAAGAACGCTATCAGGTACAGGTTTATTATTAAAAATATGTATGTTCTGAGTTTCAATAAAGACGCGCAAAATATATTTTGTTTGATTCAACAAGTTTTATTTATTTTTTCATACCCACAATATCCATTAAATATAATTCTTCTTACTCATTAAATTATACCTATTCTAACTAATGGCCGATGGGGCCAGAAGGTTCTTGAGTGGCGTCCGCGGACCGGGACACGAGCTGTAGGTAGGCCTGCAACAAGATGGAGTGACAATCTTGTAAGGATCGCGGCGGGAACGCGGTGGATGCGAAAAGCACAGGACCGGTCTGAGTGGAGAGCCTTGGGGGAGGTCTATGTCCAGCAGTGGACGTCTTTCGGCTGACATCATACACGATCAGAACAACCACGCAACTCAACCAAGATCAAGTTGTCTTCTCCACTTGATTTCGTTGAATTTGGTTGTCATCATCGCATCATGATCAATTTTTTTTGTTTAACTCGATTCAGGACAATCTTGGCCTTGGGCGAGTCACGTGGTAGTTTCGAACGTTAAGAAGGGCTTTTAAATTTAAAAAACGGCGAAATCATGTTGTGTTCTAAATTAGTTCCATTATGTTTATCATTCGCGATGAAATTTACACTTTATTGTATTGTTGGTATATTATCTATTTATTTATTAATACTTATTGCAGATTCTCGTGGATGTCGTAAGAACCGACTAAGGGAATAATAAAGGCAACCTGTCACTAATACACTGGTAAACATCTTAGCCTGATTGTGCAAAACGTGGTTACAGAATTATCAACAACTTATTTAAGAGTGCAAAAGCATCAAATAGAATCATATCATAAACAATTTCAAAACTCGTTAAAACCCAATAAAAACAACTCATTAATCTCTTAATCCGTATTTTCTTCCAAAACAATCTAATTAGCAAGCGTGAGAGAGACGACGTGATTTACTAACGACCGCCCGCGTTTGGTTAAATGCGCATGTCATTTGTTTCAACCCTCAGTTACGAGACGTTTGCGCATCAAACATGTCGGCCTTAATAGACGCAGACGCCATCTTATCAGAAAGCGATCAGTGGATCCAACTGGATGAAAAATGGGGGACACCGGTGGATCTAGACACCGAAGATGAATACCCCCCTAAAATGAAAAAGGTCTTCAGCAATTTAGACCTGATGAAGTCTACCTTCTATTCTTCGTTCCTGTTCAAGAAAATCCGACGGAATTCCTCAAAAAAATCTGTCAATTACAAAGACTTTTTGCAAGATTTGAACAAAGCTGGAATGAATACACCAGAAAAGCAGTTCTATTTCATCAGCGGCGAAATCCTATCAGCTGGGTCAGTGGAAGAAATCTGCGACAATATTGACGACATCTTCAGATCTGTGGAGAAACTGTGCTCCGCAACCAGTACCGTGAGAATCAATAAAATCAAGAAACCAAGCGTGCACAAATTACCAGAAGTTGTGCACTGCAGCATTTCAACTAGTGACCTCTCGTTCGATGATACAGCGGCGGACCAAAGTGAGAAAGAGAAAGGGGATAGTGATGATGTGGATAGATACATTGATGAGGTCTTTAGTCATCTTAATGCTACTATAGCTACGTTGTCAAGTGAGAATTTGGACAGATCTTCGAAAGACTCAGTGACTACTCTGGTGAGGAAATTTACAAGCATTTTGAAGAGTCCAAGGATTAAATGTAGCCCGAGAAGACGAAGAGAGTGTTGTGATAAGTTTAGGGACTTGGCAGTTTTTTGGCAAAGTGAAGCTTTTCAAAACGAACGTTAGATTTTAACATGTAGGTTTTAAGGTACTTATGTACGGTTGTTTTGATTATAAATTGTATGATTATTTTGTATAATGTTAGTGGGTCGTTCTTAAAAAATTGGCACCGTAACCTGTCAATGAGTTTTTGAATACAAAGTGTGTTAAATGTTTGTTTTTCAGAAAAACTAAAAACGTTCATAGATAAGCACCGACCATTTGCATCGAGGCCAAGGCACTTTTTAAAAAAAAAATCATTAAATTTGTTTAAAAAAAATGGTAGGCACCATTTTTTACTATAACCTGTCTTGTCCAAATGCGACTTGCTTCCAGTTTTTAAGGTCTTTGAACTATTTGTGTATATTTTATTATATATGTTTTATAATATATTTCAAGAAGAATATTATGACATTCAATAGTTATGATATGGTTTTAAAAATATATGCATATCCATCAATTTTAACACACGACAGTTTGTCCAGTGATATTTTAACTGTAACCTGTGTGTCGGTGATATTGTATCTCACTCACATACGAAAAATAATAGGCACACCATATTTCTCGGTAAACATTCGGCCTGTGTTTGGCTCTCCACTATACGAAACGGTTGGAGGCTATCTGTCATAGTTTTGTGGAAATTAGTGAACAAATGCGGTAATCTGGAGTTTGTAACGGGTATGTTAACTTTATCTTGTCTCGATTATTTAATGTTTACGGTATGGGACATAATTAAATAATCATTTGAACGTGGTATTCTGATGTATCTACTTATATTACTAAGAGTGGAACATTCATATTTTCGTCGGTTTAAGAGTAAATGTCTTGTAAACATACTTTTAACTCTAACCTGTGTAACTTTTACCTGTAACTTGGTTAGATAAGGTTAGGCACAGGTTAATGTAACTCTTGACAGGTTAAAGAGACATTGTGCAGGTTAGTGTGACTATTGGCAAGCTAAAGTGAATGAATATTTTTAATATTTTTAATTTAATAACTTACATATAATTTCCCTGAAAAACTGTACAGATGCTTTATGAAGCAGTACCCATTAACAGTGCTCTACCAAAGTAAATGTAGGGAATTTCTTTTTTATAGTAATTTGTATTTTAATATAACTCTCTTTAACCTGGAACCTTTTCTCTTCTAACCTGTCTAATAACACTTTCACCTGCATCTCCATATTTCAACAAGCCATAATTCTTTTATTTTCATGAATATTCCGTTCCCTTTTATAAATATGTAACAATTGGAACACCAAGAAGCTTATTCTAAGCAAAGAAGGTAAAAAACCACTACTTTTTTTTTTGGAGCAACTTTAACCTGTCTGTGCCACTTTTATTAGAATTACCCTAGTAGGTAGAATTTATTAATTTATTGTCATTTGACTGTTAGATTTAAGTAGATTTGCATAATAATTTGTCATAATTTAAATACAAATGTAATTTAGAAATGTTTTTACCTCATTATTAATGTTTAAAGAACGCTATAAGGTACAGGCTTATTATTAAAAATATGTATGTTCTGAGTTTCAATAAAGACGCGCAAAATATATTTTGTTTGATTCAACAAGTTTTATTTATTTTTTCATACCCACAATATCCATTAAAAATAATTCTTCTTACTCATTAAATTATACCTATTCTAACTAATGGCCGATGGGGCCGGAAGGTTCTTGAGTGGCGTCCGCGGACCGGGACACGAGCTGTATGTAGGCCTGCAACAAGATGAAGTGACAATCTTGTAAGGATCGCGGCGGGAACGCGGTGGATGCGAAAAGCACAGGACCGGTCTGAGTGGAGAGCCTTGTGGGAGGTCTATGTCCAGCAGTGGACGTCTTTCGGCTGACATCATACTCGATCAGAACAACCACGTAACTCAACCAAGATCAAGTTGTCTTCTCCACTTGATTTCGTTGAATTTGGTTGTCATCATCGCATCATGATCAATTTTTTTTGTTTAACTCGATTCAGGACAATCTTGGCCTTGGGCGAGTCACGTGGTAGTTTCGAACGTTAAGAAGGGCTTTTAAATTTAAAAAACGGCGAAATCATGTTGTGTTCTAAATTAGTTCCATTATGTTTATCATTTGCGATGAAATTTACACTTCATTTTATTGTTGGTATATTATCTATTTATTTATTAATACTTATTGCAGATTCTCGTGGATGTCGTAAGAGCCGACTAAGGGAATAATAAAGGCTTCTAGTACTCTTAGGCGATGGGCTTGCAACCTGTCACTAATACACTGGTAAACATCTTAGCCTGATTGTGCAAAACGTGGTTACAGAATTATCAACAACTTATTTAAGAGTGCAAAAGCATCAAATAGAATCATATCATAAACAATTTCAAAACTCGTTAAAACCCAATAAAAACAACTCATTAATCTCTTAATCCGTATTTTCTTCCAAAACAAACTAATTAGCAAGCGTGAGAGAGACGACGTGATTAACTAACGACCGCCCGAGATAAATAATTAGGCCAGGAGAGTACTTCAAACTAGGTTTAATGAACACAACTACTGCTATCGACTAGCCTAAAACAATATTACTTTTCTTAAATTAGTTACAGTATTTATAAGTACAAAGCACAAATGTCAGTCACGTTTAGTACGTGACGTTGTTTTACGAAGTCTGCTGATGCTATTAAATTATACACATGTAACTAACTGTGGCATCAGCAGCTCTACGTCACGTAATAACGTTTTGGTTAAGGTTCTCTATGATGAACCTTTTTGGAAATCATAGTTAGGAGAGGGTTTGGGTTCCTTAACTCCTCCCTCCCCTAGTGAGGAACTTCCCGGAGTAGCTGTGGGCTGCTTCGGAAGTTCCTTTGGAAGTTCCTTTGGAAGTTCCTTTGGAAAAAACATCTTTATTTTGAAAGACTTATAGATAATAATTATAACAACTAAACTAATTAATCCTACATATAACAATAAGGTCCATATATTTATTCCCACATAACTTATCAAAGGTTCACTTATGTCTGATGGTTCACTGCAGTATTTAACACGGTTCATGATTTCTTTCACGTCACTAAACTCGATGCCTCTAAGGTCTAGCGGCGTGTTGTCCTTACTGGCTATCCGTAACTCAGGCGTCAGTACGGGTAGGACCGGAACATCCATTGGTGCTGCGATCGTTGATGCGCCTATAGTGATGTTCCCCAGTGTCATAGAGCAATTAACGCTGGGTGATATGATGAGTGTCCCGTGTAGGTTCTGCTTCCTCACCTCGTCGTTGCAATTTTCCGTCACTATGCTGTCCCCAGTAGAGTATAAGAGTACTGACTGGTCATAGAACTGGGAGATTTTCGGATCCTCTGTCTTGGCCGGACTGAGAACGCAACGGGAGTACTTGCTGCTCATCAACATCACTTGCTCGATGCAGGTCTCTGTGTGGAACTTTTCAATCACCTCCTCCGAGCACAGATATCTTTGTTCTTCTATCTGCTCGCACGGCTGGATTACTGATCTGAATGTCAACTTGTTCGCTAAAAGGTAGGGATATTGGGGAATGACAACATATGTCTGTTGGTCGTTTGGTCTGTAGATGGGAATGGGAATTATTTTGTAATAAATATATGTGTTTTTATCTACAAGGGGTATTTCTAATATAAAAACTAAAGTATTGCCATTCATAAAGGATTTTAAAATTATATTATTTTCTATCTTAAATAAGTTGTTCATACTTCGTACGAATCTCATGCTTCATATCATCTTTTATTCTTCCACATTCATATGTCTACTTGCAGCATGAGTGCTGACCTCTGTAAAAGGTTCATACCGCTTACAATGTTTGTAATAACGATCAACTACCTTGGAACTAATAAACGACCTTGAACTTCATATGCATAGTCCGTATCAAGCTGACGCTGCATTACACCTGACCTAGTGTCTTGGTGCCATTGACCTGAATGACTAGGTTGCATATAAGAATTCCGAGCCTGGTTACAATTATTCTGATAATTATTGCACCTAACTTGTGCTGAATTATCCCCCTGCCCCCTCCTAGGAGCATCATTACTTGATGCACAACCATTCGTGCACCTTTGAGAAACGTTCCCCTGGAATTTATTACTTCCACTGAAACCCACGGGTTTTAAATCCTGTGATCTATTCCTAGCACTATATCTAGCTTGAAAATTCTCCTCCTCCAATACTACCTTCAAAGCCTCTTCCAGAGTCTTAACATCTCTGAAACGTACTAACCTAACCAAATGAGCGGGGAGATTAAACAAGAAAACCTCTAAGCATGTTTTCGTAAACATTATATGCTTAACTAAACGTGTGTCTGCGTCGTCATTGTTATCATTGACTTTAGCAAACAGAACACCCCTCAACAATTTAAGCCTGTGACAAAATCCCTCATAACTTTCCCTCTGCGATTTGTCGTTACTACCATATAATTTTATGACATATTCACACTTATTTATAAAGGTTTGTAATTGATCCACTACCCCACTAAACAAAGGTATGATAGCCCCTACCTCCGCGGATACCTGCTTAATATTCTCCATTTTATAAAGAATGTAAACAAAAAGAAATACCTACACAAAACACAAAACAATAACTTCGTATAATAACGAAACTAGTTAGCGTTGCTAAACCCTACAACACACATATATTTATCACAAGGAATATGCATATAGGACACCGTAAAGGATAGCGAAAGTTTTACTCACAGATCCGTAGTTATTCCCATGCTCCTTGTGTTTTGAATATGTCTTGGCTGTCGACCTCCGTTGTCTGGATTCTGAACCCCAGACTATAACGGCTGCAGTAGCTGCTCCTCCCCGGCACTAATCGCCTTATCAAATTTATTTGTTCGTCGGGATCCGTCAAAGTGTTGAAACACACGATTCTCCACGCAACACGGTTCCAAATTATAAATCCGTATTACTGAAAAACCTACGGTCCCACTACCGACTGCGCCAGATAAATAATTAAGCCAGGAGAGTACTTCAAACTAGGTTTAATGAACACAACTACTGCTATCGACTAGCCTAAAACAATATTACTTTTCTTAAATTAGTTACAGTATTTATAAGTACAAAGCACAAATGTCAGTCACGTTTAGTACGTGACGTTGTTTTAAGAAGTCTGCTGACGCTATTAAATTATACACATGTAACTAACTGTGGCATCAGCAGCTCTACGTCACGTAATAACGTTTTGGTTAAGGTTCTCTATGATGAACCTTTTTGGAAATCATAGTTAGGAGAGGGTTTGGGTTCGCTTTGGGTTTGCAGTTTGGTTAAATGCGCATGTCATTTGTTTCAACCCTCAGTTACGAGACGTTTGCGCATCAAACATGTCGGCCTTAATAGACGCAGACGCCATCTTATCAGAAAGCGATCAGTGGATCCAACTGGATGAAAAATGGGGGACACCGGTGGATCTAGACACTGAAGATGAATACCCCCCTAAAATGAAAAAGGTCTTCAGCAATTTAGACCTGATGAAGTCTACCTTCGATTCTTCGTTCCTGTTCAAGAAAATCCGACGGAATTCCTCAAAAAAATCTGTCAATTACAAAGACTTTTTGCAAGATTTTAACAAAGCTGGAATGAATACACCAGAAAAGCAGTTCTATTTCATCAGCGGCGAAATCCTATCAGCTGGGTCAGTGGAAGAAATCTGCGACAATATTGACGACATCTTCAGATCTGTGGAGAAACTGTGCTCCGCAACCAGTACCGTGAGAATCAATAAAATCAAGAAACCAAGCGTGCACAAATTACCAGAAGTTGTGCACTGCAGCATTTCAACTAGTGACCTCTCGTTCGATGATACAGCGGCGGACCAAAGTGAGAAAGAGAAAGGGGATAGTGATGATGTGGATAGATACATTGATGAGGTCTTTAGTCATCTTAATGCTACTATAGCTACGTTGTCAAGTGAGAATTTGGACAGGTCTTCGAAAGACTCAGTGACTACTCTGGTGAGGAAATTTACAAGCATTTTGAAGAGTCCAAGGATTAAATGTAGCCCGAGAAGACGAAGAGAGTGTTGTGATAAGTTTAGGGACTTGGCAGTTTTTTTGGCAAAGTCAAGCTTTTCAAAACGAACGTTAGATTTTAACATGTAGGTTTTAAGGTACTTATGTACGGTTGTTTTGATTATAAATTGTATGATTATTTTGTATAATGTTAGTAGGTAGAATTTATTAATTTATTGTCATTTGACTGTTAGATTTAAGTAGATTTGCATAATAATTTGTCATAATTTAAATACAAATGGAATAAAGAAATGTTTTTACCTCATTATTAATGTTTAAAGAACGCTATAAGGTACAGGTTTATTGTTAAAAATATGTATGTTCTGAGTTTCAATAAAGACGCGCAAAATATATTTTGTTTGATTCAACAAGTTTTATTTATTTTTTCATACCCACAATATCCATTAAAAATAATTCTTCTTACTCATTAAATTATACCTATTCTAACTAATGGCCGATGGGGCCAGAAGGTTCTTGAGTGGCGTCCGCGGACCGGGACACGAGCTGTATGTAGGCCTGCAACAAGATGGAGTGACAATCTTGTAAGGATCGCGGCGGGAACGCGGTGGATGCGAAAAGCACAGGACCGGTCTGAGTGGAGAGCCAAGATCAAGTTGTCTTCTCCACTTGATTTCGTTGAATTTGGTTGTCATCATCGCATCATGATCAATTTTTTTTGTTTAACTCGATTCAGGACAATTTTGGCCTTGGGCGAGTCACGTGGTAGTTTCGAACGTTAAGAAGGGCTTTCAAATTAAAAAAACGGCGAAATCATGTTGTGTTCTAAATTAGTTCCATTATGTTTATCATTTGCGATGAAATTTACACTTCATTGTATTGTTGGTATATTATCTATTTATTTATTAATACTTATTGCAGATTCTCGTGGATGTCGTAAGAGCCGACTAAGGGAATAATAAAGGCTTCTAGTACTCTTAGGCGATGGGCTTGCAACCTGTCACTAATACACTGGTAAACATCTTAGCCTGATTGTGCAAAACGTGGTTACAGAATTATCAACAACTTATTTAAGAGTGCAAAAGCATCAAATAGAATCATATCATAAACAATTTCAAAACTCATTAAAACCCAATAAAAACAACTCATTAATCTCTTAATCCGTATTTTCTTCCAAAAGAAACTAATTAGCAAGCGTGAGAGAGACGACGTGATTTACTAACGACCGCCCGCGTTTGGTTAAATGCGCATGTCATTTGTTTCAACCCTCAGTTACGAGACGTTTGCGCATCAAACATGTCGGCCTTAATAGACGCAGACGCCATCTTATCAGAAAGCGATCAGTGGATCCAACTGGATGAAAAATGGGGGACACCGGTGGATCTAGACACCGAAGACGAATACCCCCCTAATATGAAAAAGGTCTTCAGCAATTTAGACCTGATGAAGTCTACCTTCGATTCATCGTTCCTGTTCAAGAAAATCCGACGGAATTCCTCGAAAAAATCTGTGAATCACAAAGACTTTTTGCAAGATTTGAACAAAGCTGGAATGAACACACCAGAAAAGCAGTTCTATTTCATCAGCGGCGAAATCCTATCAGCTGGGTCAGTGGAAGAAATTTGCGACAATATTGACGACATCTTCAGATCTGTGGAGAAACTGTGCTCCGCAACCAGTACCGTGAGAATCAATAAAATCAAGAAACCAAGCGTGCACAAATTACCAGAAGTTGTGCACTGCAGCATTTCAACTAGTGACCTCTCGTTCGATGATACAGCGGCGGACCAAAGTGAGAAAGAGAAAGGGGATAGTGATGATGTGGATAGATACATTGATGAGGTCTTTAGTCATCTTAATGCTACTATAGCTACGTTGTCAAGTGAGAATTTGGACAGGTCTTCGAAAGACTCAGTGACTACTCTGGTGAGGAAATTTACAAGCATTTTGAAGAGTCCAAGGATTAAATGTAGCCCGAGAAGACGAAGAGAGTGTTGTGATAAGTTTAGGGACTTGGCAGTTTTTTTGGCAAAGTCAAGCTTTTCAAAACGAACGTTAGATTTTAACATGTAGGTTTTAAGGTACTTATGTACGGTTGTTTTGATTATAAATTGTATGATTATTTTGTATAATGTTAGTAGGTAGAATTTATTAATTTATTGTCATTTGACTGTTAGATTTAAGTAGATTTGCATAATAATTTTTCATAATTTAAATACAAATGTAATTAAGAAATGTTTTTACCTCATTATTAATGTTTGAAGAACGCTATAAGGTACAGGTTTATTGTTAAAAATATGTATGTTCTGAGTTTCAATAAAGACGCGCAAAATATATTTTGTTTGATTCAACAAGTTTTATTTATTTTTTGATACCCACAATATCCATTAAATATAATTCTTCTTACTCATTAAATTATACCTATTCTAACTAATGGCCGATGGGGCCAGAAGGTTCTTGAGTGGCGTCCGCGGACCGGGACACGAGCTGTAGGTAGGCCTGCAACAAGATGGAGTGACAATCTTGTAAGGATCGCGGCGGGAACGCGGTGGATGCGAAAAGCACAGGACCGGTCTGAGTGGAGAGCCTTGGGGGAGGTCTATGTCCAGCAGTGGACGTCTTTCGGCTGACATCATACTCGATCAGAACAACCACGCAACTCAACCAAGATCAAGTTGTCTTCTCCACTTGATTTCGTTGAATTTGGTTGTCATCATCGCATCATGATCAATTTTTTTTGTTTAACTCGATTCAGGACAATCTTGGCCTTGGGCGAGTCACGTGGTAGTTTCGAACGTTAAGAAGGGCTTTTAAATTAAAAAAACGGCGAAATCATGTTGTGTTCTAAATTAGTTCCATTATGTTTATCATTTGCGATGAAATTTACACTTCATTGTATTGTTGGTATATTATCTATTTATTTATTAATACTTATTGCAGATTCTCGTGGATGTCGTAAGAGCCGACTAAGGGAATAATAAAGGCTTCTAGTACTCTTAGGCGATGGGCTTGCAACCTGTCACTAATACACTGGTAAACATCTTAGCCTGATTGTGCAAAACGTGGTTACAGAATTATCAACAACTTATTTAAGAGTGCAAAAGCATCAAATAGAATCATATCATAAACAATTTCAAAACTCGTTAAAACCCAATAAAAACAACTCATTAATCTCTTAATCCGTATTTTCTTCCAAAACAATCTAATTAGCAAGCGTGTGAGAGACGACGTGATTTACTAACGACCGCCCGCGTTTGGTTAAATGCGCATGTCATTTGTTTCAACCCTCAGTTACGAGACGTTTGCGCATCAAACATGTCGGCCTTAATAGACGCAGACGCCATCTTATCAGAAAGCGATCAGTGGATCCAACTGGATGAAAAATGGGGGACACCGGTGGATCTAGACACCGAAGACGAATACCCCCCTAAAATGAAAAAGGTCTTCAGCAATTTAGACCTGATGAAGTCTACCTTCGATTCTTCGTTCCTGTTCAAGAAAATCCGACGGAATTCCTCGAAAAAATCTGTCAATTACAAAGACTTTTTGCAAGATTTGAACAAAGCTGGAATGAACACACCAGAAAAGCAGTTCTATTTCATCAGCGGCGAAATCCTATCAGCTGGGTCAGTGGAAGAAATCTGCGACAATATTGACGACATCTTCAGATCTGTGGAGAAACTGTGCTCCGCAACCAGTACCGTGAGAATCAATAAAATCAAGAAACCAAGCGTGCACAAATTACCAGAAGTTGTGCACTGCAGCATTTCAACTAGTGACCTCTCGTTCGATGATACAGCGGCGGACCAAAGTGAGAAAGAGAAAGGGGATAGTGATGATGTGGATAGATACATTGATGAGGTCTTTAGTCATCTTAATGCTACTATAGCTACGTTGTCAAGTGAGAATTTGGACAGGTCTTCGAAAGACTCAGTGACTACTCTGGTGAGGAAATTTACAAGCATTTTGAAGAGTCCAAGGATTAAATGTAGCCCGAGAAGACGAAGAGAGTGTTGTGATAAGTTTAGGGACTTGGCAGTTTTTTGGCAAAGTCAAGCTTTTCAAAACGAACGTTAGATTTTAACATGTAGGTTTTAAGGTACTTATGTACGGTTGTTTTGATTATAAATTGTATGATTATTTTGTATAATGTTAGTAGGTAGAATTTATTAATTTATTGTCATTTGACTGTTAGATTTAAGTAGATTTGCATAATAATTTGTCATAATTTAAATACAAATGTAATTAAGAAATGTTTTTACCTCATTATTAATGTTTAAAGAACGCTATAAGGTACAGGTTTATTGTTAAAAATATGTATGTTCTGAGTTTCAATAAAGACGCGCAAAATATATTTTGTTTGATTCAACAAGTTTTATTTATTTTTTGATACCCACAATATCCATTAAATATAATTCTTCTTACTCATTAAATTATACCTATTCTAACTAATGGCCGATGGGGCCAGAAGGTTCTTGAGTGGCGTCCGCGGACCGGGACACGAGCTGTAGGTAGGCCTGCAACAAGATGGAGTGACAATCTTGTAAGGATCGCGGCGGGAACGCGGTGGATGCGAAAAGCACAGGACCGGTCTGAGTGGAGAGCCTTGGGGGAGGTCTATGTCCAGCAGTGGACGTCTTTCGGCTGACATCATACTCGATCAGAACAACCACGCAACTCAACCAAGATCAAGTTGTCTTCTCCACTTGATTTCGTTGAATTTGGTTGTCATCATCGCATCATGATCAATTTTTTTTGTTTAACTCGATTCAGGACAATCTTGGCCTTGGGCGAGTCACGTGGTAGTTTCGAACGTTAAGAAGGGCTTTTAAATTAAAAAAACGGCGAAATCATGTTGTGTTCTAAATTAGTTCCATTATGTTTATCATTTGCGATGAAATTTACACTTCATTGTATTGTTGGTATATTATCTATTTATTTATTAATACTTATTGCAGATTCTCGTGGATGTCGTAAGAGCCGACTAAGGGAATAATAAAGGCTTCTAGTACTCTTAGGCGATGGGCTTGCAACCTGTCACTAATACACTGGTAAACATCTTAGCCTGATTGTGCAAAACGTGGTTACAGAATTATCAACAACTTATTTAAGAGTGCAAAAGCATCAAATAGAATCATATCATAAACAATTTCAAAACTCGTTAAAACCCAATAAAAACAACTCATTAATCTCTTAATCCGTATTTTCTTCCAAAACAATCTAATTAGCAAGCGTGAGAGAGACGACGTGATTTACTAACGACCGCCCGCGTTTGGTTAAATGCGCATGTCATTTGTTTCAACCCTCAGTTACGAGACGTTTGCGCATCAAACATGTCGGCCTTAATAGACGCAGACGCCATCTTATCAGAAAGCGATCAGTGGATCCAACTGGATGAAAAATGGGGGACACCGGTGGATCTAGACACCGAAGACGAATACCCCCCTAAAATGAAAAAGGTCTTCAGCAATTTAGACCTGATGAAGTCTACCTTCGATTCTTCGTTCCTGTTCAAGAAAATCCGACGGAATTCCTCGAAAAAATCTGTCAATTACAAAGACTTTTTGCAAGATTTGAACAAAGCTGGAATGAACACACCAGAAAAGCAGTTCTATTTCATCAGCGGCGAAATCCTATCAGCTGGGTCAGTGGAAGAAATCTGCGACAATATTGACGACATCTTCAGATCTGTGGAGAAACTGTGCTCCGCAACCAGTACCGTGAGAATCAATAAAATCAAGAAACCAAGCGTGCACAAATTACCAGAAGTTGTGCACTGCAGCATTTCAACTAGTGACCTCTCGTTCGATGATACAGCGGCGGACCAAAGTGAGAAAGAGAAAGGGGATAGTGATGATGTGGATAGATACATTGATGAGGTCTTTAGTCATCTTAATGCTACTATAGCTACGTTGTCAAGTGAGAATTTGGACAGGTCTTCGAAAGACTCAGTGACTACTCTGGTGAGGAAATTTACAAGCATTTTGAAGAGTCCAAGGATTAAATGTAGCCCGAGAAGACGAAGAGAGTGTTGTGATAAGTTTAGGGACTTGGCAGTTTTTTGGCAAAGTCAAGCTTTTCAAAACGAACGTTAGATTTTAACATGTAGGTTTTAAGGTACTTATGTACGGTTGTTTTGATTATAAATTGTATGATTATTTTGTATAATGTTAGTAGGTAGAATTTATTAATTTATTGTCATTTGACTGTTAGATTTAAGTAGATTTGCATAATAATTTTTCATAATTTAAATACAAATGTAATTAAGAAATGTTTTTACCTCATTATTAATGTTTGAAGAACGCTATAAGGTACAGGTTTATTGTTAAAAATATGTATGTTCTGAGTTTCAATAAAGACGCGCAAAATATATTTTGTTTGATTCAACAAGTTTTATTTATTTTTTCATACCCACAATATCCATTAAATATAATTCTTCTTACTCATTAAATTATACCTATTCTAACTAATGGCCGATGGGGCCAGAAGGTTCTTGAGTGGCGTCCGCGGACCGGGACACGAGCTGTAGGTAGGCCTGCAACAAGATGGAGTGACAACCTTGTAAGGATCGCGGCGGGAACGCGGTGGATGCGAAAAGCACAGGACCGGTCTGAGTGGAGAGCCTTGGGGGAGGTCTATGTCCAGCAGTGGACGTCTTTCGGCTGACATCATACACGATCAGAACAACCACGCAACTCAACCAAGATCAAGTTGTCTTCTCCACTTGATTTCGTTGAATTGTTGGTATATTATCTATTTATTTATTAATACTTATTGCAGATTCTCGTGGATGTCGTAAGAGCCGACTAAGGGAATAATAAAGGCTTCTAGTACTCTTAGACGATGGGCTTGCAACCTGTCACTAATACACAGGTAAACATCTTAGCCTGATTGTGCAAAACGTGGTTACAGAATTATCAACAACTTATTTAAGAGTGCAAAAGCATCAAATAGAATCATATCATAAACAATTTCAAAACTCGTTAAAACCCAATAAAAACAACTCATTAATCTCTTAATCCGTATTTTCTTCCAAAACAAACTAATTAGCAAGCGTGAGAGAGACGACGTGATTTACTAACGACCGCCCGCGTTTGGTTAAATGCGCATGTCATTTGTTTCAACCCTCAGTTACGAGACGTTTGCGCATCAAACATGTCGGCCTTAATAGACGCAGACGCCATCTTATCAGAAAGCGATCAGTGGATCCAACTGGATGAAAAATGGGGGACACCGGTGGATCTAGACACCGAAGACGAATACCCCCCTAAAATGAAAAAGGTCTTCAGCAATTTAGACCTGATGAAGTCTACCTTCGATTCTTCGTTCCTGTTCAAGAAAATCCGACGGAATTCCTCGAAAAAATCTGTGAATCACAAAGACTTTTTGCAAGATTTGAACAAAGCTGGAATGAACACACCAGAAAAGCAGTTCTATTTCATCAGCGGCGAAATCCTATCAGCTGGGTTAGTGGAAGAAATCTGCGACAATATTGACGACATCTTCAGATCTGTGGAGAAACTGTGCTCCGCAACCAGTACCGTGAGAATCAATAAAATCAAGAAACCAAGCGTGCACAAATTACCAGAAGTTGTGCACTGCAGCATTTCAACTAGTGACCTCTCGTTCGATGATACAGCGGCGGACCAAAGTGAGAAAGAGAAAGGGGATAGTGATGATGTGGATAGATACATTGATGAGGTCTTTAGTCATCTTAATGCTACTATAGCTACGTTGTCAAGTGAGAATTTGGACAGGTCTTCGAAAGACTCAGTGACTACTCTGGTGAGGAAATTTGCAAGCATTTTGAAGAGTCCAAGGATTAAATGTAGCCCGAGAAGACGAAGAGAGTGTTGTGATAAGTTTAGGGACTTGGCAGTTTTTTGGCAAAGTCAAGCTTTTCAAAACGAACGTTAGATTTTAACATGTAGGTTTTAAGGTACTTATGTACGGTTGTTTTGATTATAAATTGTATGATTATTTTGTATAATGTTAGTAGGTAGAATTTATTAATTTATTGTCATTTGACTGTTAGATTTAAGTAGATTTGCATAATAATTTTTCATAATTTAAATACAAATGTAATTAAGAAATGTTTTTACCTCATTATTAATGTTTGAAGAACGCTATAAGGTACAGGTTTATTGTTAAAAATATGTATGTTCTGAGTTTCAATAAAGACGCGCAAAATATATTTTGTTTGATTCAACAAGTTTTATTTATTTTTTGATACCCACAATATCCATTAAATATAATTCTTCTTACTCATTAAATTATACCTATTCTAACTAATGGCCGATGGGGCCAGAAGGTTCTTGAGTGGCGTCCGCGGACCGGGACACGAGCTGTAGGTAGGCCTGCAACAAGATGGAGTGACAATCTTGTAAGGATCGCGGCGGGAACGCGGTGGATGCGAAAAGCACAGGACCGGTCTGAGTGGAGAGCCTTGGGGGAGGTCTATGTCCAGCAGTGGACGTCTTTCGGCTGACATCATACTCGATCAGAACAACCACGCAACTCAACCAAGATCAAGTTGTCTTCTCCACTTGATTTCGTTGAATTTGGTTGTCATCATCGCATCATGATCAATTTTTTTTGTTTAACTCGATTCAGGACAATCTTGGCCTTGGGCGAGTCACGTGGTAGTTTCGAACGTTAAGAAGGGCTTTTAAATTTAAAAAACGGCGAAATCATGTTGTGTTCTAAATGAGTTCCATTATGTTTATCATTTGCGATGAAATTTACACTTCATTGTATTGTTGGTATATTATCTATTTATTTATTAATACTTATTGCAGATTCTCGTGGATGTCGTAAGAGCCGACTAAGGGAATAATAAAGGCTTCTAGTACTCTTAGGCGATGGGCTTGCAACCTGTCACTAATACACTGGTAAACATCTTAGCCTGATTGTGCAAAACGTGGTTACAGAATTATCAACAACTTATTTAAGAGTGCAAAAGCATCAAATAGAATCATATCATTAACAATTTCAAAACTCGTTAAAACCCAATAAAAACAACTCATTAATCTCTTAATCCGTATTTTCTTCCAAAACAAACTAATTAGCAAGCGTGAGAGAGACGACGTGATTTACTAACGACCGCCCGCGTTTGGTTAAATGCGCATGTCATTTGTTTCAACCCTCAGTTACGAGAAGTTTGCGCATCAAACATGTCGGCCTTAATAGACGCAGACGCCATCTTATCAGAAAGCGATCAGTGGATCCAACTGGATGAAAAATGGGGGACACCGGTGGATCTAGACACCGAAGACGAATACCCCCCTAAAATGAAAAAGGTCTTCAGCAATTTAGACCTGATGAAGTCTACCTTCGATTCTTCGTTCCTGTTCAAGAAAATCCGACGGAATTCCTCGAAAAAATCTGTCAATTACAAAGACTTTTTGCAAGATTTGAACAAAGCTGGAATGAACACACCAGAAAAGCAGTTCTATTTCATCAGCGGCGAAATCCTATCAGCTGGGTCAGTGGAAGAAATCTGCGACAATATTGACGACATCTTCAGATCTGTGGAGAAACTGTGCTCCGCAACCAGTACCGTGAGAATCAATAAAATCAAGAAACCAAGCGTGCACAAATTACCAGAAGTTGTGCACTGCAGCATTTCAACTAGTGACCTCTCGTTCAATGATACAGCGGCGGACCAAAGTGAGAAAGAGAAAGGGGATAGTGATGATGTGGATAGATACATTGATGAGGTCTTTAGTCATCTTAATGCTACTATAGCTACGTTGTCAAGTGAGAATTTGGACAGGTCTTCGAAAGACTCAGTGACTACTCTGGTGAGGAAATTTACAAGCATTTTGAAGAGTCCAAGGATTAAATGTAGCCCGAGAAGACGAAGAGAGTGTTGTGATAAGTTTAGGGACTTGGCAGTTTTTTGGCAAAGTCAAGCTTTTCAAAACGAACGTTAGATTTTAACATGTAGGTTTTAAGGTACTTATGTACGGTTGTTTTGATTATAAATTGTATGATTATTTTGTATAATGTTAGTAGGTAGAATTTATTAATTTATTGTCATTTGACTGTTAGATTTAAGTAGATTTGCATAATAATTTGTCATAATTTAAATACAAATGTAATTAAGAAATGTTTTTACCTCATTATTAATGTTTAAAGAACGCTATAAGGTACAGGTTTATTGTTAAAAATATGTATGTTCTGAGTTTCAATAAAGACGCGCAAAATATATTTTGTTTGATTCAACAAGTTTTATTTATTTTTTGATACCCACAATATCCATTAAATATAATTCTTCTTACTCATTAAATTATACCTATTCTAACTAATGGCCGATGGGGCCAGAAGGTTCTTGAGTGGCGTCCGCGGACCGGGACACGAGCTGTAGGTAGGCCTGCAACAAGATGGAGTGACAATCTTGTAAGGATCGCGGCGGGAACGCGGTGGATGCGAAAAGCACAGGACCGGTCTGAGTGGAGAGCCTTGGGGGAGGTCTATGTCCAGCAGTGGACGTCTTTCGGCTGACATCATACTCGATCAGAACAACCACGCAACTCAACCAAGATCAAGTTGTCTTCTCCACTTGATTTCGTTGAATTTGGTTGTCATCATCGCATCATGATCAATTTTTTTTGTTTAACTCGATTCAGGACAATCTTGGCCTTGGGCGAGTCACGTGGTAGTTTCGAACGTTAAGAAGGGCTTTTAAATTAAAAAAACGGCGAAATCATGTTGTGTTCTAAATTAGTTCCATTATGTTTATCATTTGCGATGAAATTTACACTTCATTGTATTGTTGGTATATTATCTATTTATTTATTAATACTTATTGCAGATTCTCGTGGATGTCGTAAGAGCCGACTAAGGGAATAATAAAGGCTTCTAGTACTCTTAGGCGATGGGCTTGCAACCTGTCACTAATACACTGGTAAACATCTTAGCCTGATTGTGCAAAACGTGGTTACAGAATTATCAACAACTTATTTAAGAGTGCAAAAGCATCAAATAGAATCATATCATTAACAATTTCAAAACTCGTTAAAACCCAATAAAAACAACTCATTAATCTCTTAATCCGTATTTTCTTCCAAAACAAACTAATTAGCAAGCGTGAGAGAGACGACGTGATTTACTAACGACCGCCCGCGTTTGGTTAAATGCGCATGTCATTTGTTTCAACCCTCAGTTACGAGACGTTTGCGCATCAAACATGTCGGCCTTAATAGACGCAGACGCCATCTTATCAGAAAGCGATCAGTGGATCCAACTGGATGAAAAATGGGGGACACCGGTGGATCTAGACACCGAAGACGAATACCCCCCTAAAATGAAAAAGGTCTTCAGCAATTTAGACCTGATGAAGTCTACCTTCGATTCTTCGTTCCTGTTCAAGAAAATCCGACGGAATTCCTCGAAAAAATCTGTCAATTACAAAGACTTTTTGCAAGATTTGAACAAAGCTGGAATGAACACACCAGAAAAGCAGTTCTATTTCATCAGCGGCGAAATCCTATCAGCTGGGTCAGTGGAAGAAATCTGCGACAATATTGACGACATCTTCAGATCTGTGGAGAAACTGTGCTCCGCAACCAGTACCGTGAGAATCAATAAAATCAAGAAACCAAGCGTGCACAAATTACCAGAAGTTGTGCACTGCAGCATTTCAACTAGTGACCTCTCGTTCGATGATACAGCGGCGGACCAAAGTGAGAAAGAGAAAGGGGATAGTGATGATGTGGATAGATACATTGATGAGGTCTTTAGTCATCTTAATGCTACTATAGCTACGTTGTCAAGTGAGAATTTGGACAGGTCTTCGAAAGACTCAGTGACTACTCTGGTGAGGAAATTTACAAGCATTTTGAAGAGTCCAAGGATTAAATGTAGCCCGAGAAGACGAAGAGAGTGTTGTGATAAGTTTAGGGACTTGGCAGTTTTTTGGCAAAGTCAAGCTTTTCAAAACGAACGTTAGATTTTAACATGTAGGTTTTAAGGTACTTATGTACGGTTGTTTTGATTATAAATTGTATGATTATTTTGTATAATGTTAGTAGGTAGAATTTATTAATTTATTGTCATTTGACTGTTAGATTTAAGTAGATTTGCATAATAATTTTTCATAATTTAAATACAAATGTAATTAAGAAATGTTTTTACCTCATTATTAATGTTTGAAGAACGCTATAAGGTACAGGTTTATTGTTAAAAATATGTATGTTCTGAGTTTCAATAAAGACGCGCAAAATATATTTTGTTTGATTCAACAAGTTTTATTTATTTTTTCATACCCACAATATCCATTAAATATAATTCTTCTTACTCATTAAATTATAATTATTCTAACTAATGGCCGATGGGGCCAGAAGGTTCTTGAGTGGCGTCCGCGGACCGGGACACGAGCTGTAGGTAGGCCTGCAACAAGATGGAGTGACAACCTTGTAAGGATCGCGGCGGGAACGCGGTGGATGCGAAAAGCACAGGACCGGTCTGAGTGGAGAGCCTTGGGGGAGGTCTATGTCCAGCAGTGGACGTCTTTCGGCTGACATCATACACGATCAGAACAACCACGCAACTCAACCAAGATCAAGTTGTCTTCTCCACTTGATTTCGTTGAATTGTTGGTATATTATCTATTTATTTATTAATAGGTACTTATTGCAGATTCTCGTGGATGTCGTAAGAGCCGACTAAGGGAATAATAAAGGCTTCTAGTACTCTTAGGCGATGGGCTTGCAACCTGTCACTAATACACTGGTAAACATCTTAGCCTGATTGTGCAAAACGTGGTTACAGAATTATCAACAACTTATTTAAGAGTGCAAAAGCATCAAATAGAATCATATCATAAACAATTTCAAAACTCGTTAAAACCCAATAAAAACAACTCATTAATCTCTTAATCCGTATTTTCTTCCAAAACAAACTAATTAGCAAGCGTGAGAGAGACGACGTGATTTACTAACGACCGCCCGCGTTTGGTTAAATGCGCATGTCATTTGTTTCAACCCTCAGTTACGAGACGTTTGCGCATCAAACATGTCGGCCTTAATAGACGCAGACGCCATCTTATCAGAAAGCGATCAGTGGATCCAACTGGATGAAAAATGGGGGACACCGGTGGATCTAGACACCGAAGACGAATACCCCCCTAAAATGAAAAAGGTCTTCAGCAATTTAGACCTGATGAAGTCTACCTTCGATTCTTCGTTCCTGTTCAAGAAAATCCGACGGAATTCCTCGAAAAAATCTGTCAATTACAAAGACTTTTTGCAAGATTTGAACAAAGCTGGAATGAACACACCAGAAAAGCAGTTCTATTTCATCAGCGGCGAAATCCTATCAGCTGGGTCAGTGGAAGAAATCTGCGACAATATTGACGACATCTTCAGATCTGTGGAGAAACTGTGCTCCGCAACCAGTACCGTGAGAATCAATAAAATCAAGAAACCAAGCGTGCACAAATTACCAGAAGTTGTGCACTGCAGCATTTCAACTAGTGACCTCTCGTTCGATGATACAGTGGCGGACCAAAGTGAGAAAGAGAAAGGGGATAGTGATGATGTGGATAGATACATTGATGAGGTCTTTAGTCATCTTAATGCTACTATAGCTACGTTGTCAAGTGAGAATTTGGACAGGTCTTCGAAAGACTCAGTGACTACTCTGGTAAGGAAATTTACAAGCATTTTGAAGAGTCCAAGGATTAAATGTAGCCCGAGAAGACGAAGAGAGTGTTGTGATAAGTTTAGGGACTTGGCAGTTTTTTGGCAAAGTCAAGCTTTTCAAAACGAACGTTAGATTTTAACATGTAGGTTTTAAGGTACTTATGTACGGTTGTTTTGATTATAAATTGTATGATTATTTTGTATAATGTTAGTAGGTAGAATTTATTAATTTATTGTCATTTGACTGTTAGATTTAAGTAGATTTGCATAATAATTTGTCATAATTTAAATACAAATGTAATTAAGAAATGTTTTTACCTCATTATTAATATTTAAAGAACGCTATAAGGTACAGGTTTATTGTTAAAAATATGTATGTTCTGAGTTTCAATAAAGACGCGCAAAATATATTTTGTTTGATTCAACTAGTTTTATTTATTTTTTCATACCCACAATATCCATTAAAAATAATTCTTCTTACTCATTAAATTATACCTATTCTAACTAATGGCCGAAGGGGCCAGAAGGTTCTTGAGTGGCGTCCGCGGACCGGGACACGAGCTGTAGGTAGGCCTGCAACAAGATGGAGTGACAATCTTGTAAGGATCGCGGCGGGAACGCGGTGGATGCGAAAAGCACAGGACCGGTGGAGAGCCTTGTGGGAGGTCTATGTCCAGCAGTGGACGTCTTTCGGCTGACATCATACTCGATCAGAACAACCACGCAACTCAACCAAGATCAAGTTGTCTTCTCCACTTGATTTCGTTGAATTTGGTTGTCATCATCGCATCATGATAAATTTTTTTTGTTTAACTCGATTCAGGACAATCTTGGCCTTGGGCGAGTCACGTGGTAGTTTCGAACGTTAAGAAGGGCTTTTAAATTAAAAAAACGGCGAAATCATGTTGTGTTCTAAATTAGTTCCATTATGTTTATCATTTGCGATGAAATTTACACTTCATTGTATTGTTGGTATATTATCTATTTATTTATTAATACTTATTGCAGATTCTCGTGGATGTTGTAAGAGCCGACTAAGGGAATAATAAAGGCTTCTAGTACTCTTAGGCGATGGGCTTGCAACCTGTCACTAATACACTGGTAAACATCTTAGCCTGATTGTGCAAAACGTGGTTACAGAATTATCAACAACTTATTTAAGAGTGCAAAAGCATCAAATAGAATCATATCATTAACAATTTCAAAACTCGTTAAGACCCAATAAAAACAACTCATTAATCTCTTAATCCGTATTTTCTTCCAAAACAAACTAATTAGCAAGCGTGAGAGAGACGACGTGATTTACTAACGACCGCCCGCGTTTGGTTAAATGCGCATGTCATTTGTTTCAACCCTCAGTTACGAGACGTTTGCGCATCAAACATGTCGGCCTTAATAGACGCAGACGCCATCTTATCAGAAAGCGATCAGTGGATCCAACTGGATGAAAAATGGGGGACACCGGTGGATCTAGACACCGAAGACGAATACCCCCCTAAAATGAAAAAGGTCTTCAGCAATTTAGACCTGATGAAGTCTACCTTCGATTCTTCGTTCCTGTTCAAGAAAATCCGACGGAATTCCTCGAAAAAATCTGTGAATCACAAAGACTTTTTGCAAGATTTGAACAAAGCTGGAATGAACACACCAGAAAAGCAGTTCTATTTCATCAGCGGCGAAATCCTATCAGCTGGGTCAGTGGAAGAAATCTGCGACAATATTGACGACATCTTCAGATCTGTGGAGAAACTGTGCTCCGCAACCAGTACCGTGAGAATCAATAAAATCAAGAAACCAAGCGTGCACAAATTACCAGAAGTTGTGCACTGCAGCATTTCAACTAGTGACCTCTCGTTCAATGATACAGCGGCGGACCAAAGTGAGAAAGAAAAAGGGGATAGTGATGATGTGGATAGATACATTGATGAGGTCTTTAGTCATCTTAATGCTACTATAGCTACGTTGTCAAGTGAGAATTTGGACAGGTCTTCGAAAGACTCAGTGACTACTCTGGTGAGGAAATTTACAAGCATTTTGAAGAGTCCAAGGATTAAATGTAGCCCGAGAAGACGAAGAGAGTGTTGTGATAAGTTTAGGGACTTGGCAGTTTTTTGGCAAAGTCAAGCTTTTCAAAACGAACGTTAGATTTTAACATGTAGGTTTTAAGGTACTTATGTACGGTTGTTTTGATTATAAATTGTATGATTATTTTGTATAATGTTAGTAGGTAGAATTTATTAATTTATTGTCATTTGACTGTTAGATTTAAGTAGATTTGCATAATAATTTGTCATAATTTAAATACAAATGTAATTAAGAAATGTTTTTACCTCATTATTAATGTTTAAAGAACGCTATAAGGTACAGGTTTATTGTTAAAAATATGTATGTTCTGAGTTTCAATAAAGACGCGCAAAATATATTTTGTTTGATTCAACAAGTTTTATTTATTTTTTATACCCACAATATCCATTAAAAATAATTCTTCTTACTCATTAAATTATACCTATTCTAACTAATGGCCGATGGGGCCAGAAGGTTCTTGAGTGGCGTCCGCGGACCGGGACACGAGCTGTAGGTAGGCCTGCAACAAGATGGAGTGACAATCTTGTAAGGATCGCGGCGGGAACGCGGTGGATGCGAAAAGCACAGGACCGGTCTGAGTGGAGAGCCTTGGGGGAGGTCTATGTCCAGCAGTGGACGTCTTTCGGCTGACATCATACACGATCAGAACAACCACGCAACTCAACCAAGATCAAGTTGTCTTCTCCACTTGATTTCGTTGAATTGTTGGTATATTATCTATTTATTTATTAATAGGTACTTATTGCAGATTCTCGTGGATGTCGTAAGAGCCGACTAAGGGAATAATAAAGGCTTCTAGTACTCTTAGGCGATGGGCTTGCAACCTGTCACTAATACACTGGTAAACATCTTAGCCTGATTGTGCAAAACGTGGTTACAGAATTATCAACAACTTATTTAAGAGTGCAAAAGCATCAAATAGAATCATATCATAAACAATTTCAAAACTCGTTAAAACCCAATAAAAACAACTCATTAATCTCTTAATCCGTATTTTCTTCCAAAACAAACTAATTAGCAAGCGTGAGAGAGACGACGTGATTTACTAACGACCGCCCGCGTTTGGTTAAATGCGCATGTCATTTGTTTCAACCCTCAGTTACGAGACGTTTGCGCATCAAACATGTCGGCCTTAATAGACGCAGACGCCATCTTATCAGAAAGCGATCAGTGGATCCAACTGGATGAAAAATGGGGGACACCGGTGGATCTAGACACCGAAGACGAATACCCCCCTAAAATGAAAAAGGTCTTCAGCAATTTAGACCTGATGAAGTCTACCTTCGATTCTTCGTTCCTGTTCAAGAAAATCCGACGGAATTCCTCGAAAAAATCTGTCAATTACAAAGACTTTTTGCAAGATTTGAACAAAGCTGGAATGAACACACCAGAAAAGCAGTTCTATTTCATCAGCGGCGAAATCCTATCAGCTGGGTCAGTGGAAGAAATCTGCGACAATATTGACGACATCTTCAGATCTGTGGAGAAACTGTGCTCCGCAACCAGTACCGTGAGAATCAATAAAATCAAGAAACCAAGCGTGCACAAATTACCAGAAGTTGTGCACTGCAGCATTTCAACTAGTGACCTCTCGTTCGATGATACAGCGGCGGACCAAAGTGAGAAAGAGAAAGGGGATAGTGATGATGTGGATAGATACATTGATGAGGTCTTTAGTCATCTTAATGCTACTATAGCTACGTTGTCAAGTGAGAATTTGGACAGGTCTTCGAAAGACTCAGTGACTACTCTGGTGAGGAAATTTACAAGCATTTTGAAGAGTCCAAGGATTAAATGTAGCCCGAGAAGACGAAGAGAGTGTTGTGATAAGTTTAGGGACTTGGCAGTTTTTTGGCAAAGTCAAGCTTTTCAAAACGAACGTTAGATTTTAACATGTAGGTTTTAAGGTACTTATGTACGGTTGTTTTGATTATAAATTGTATGATTATTTTGTATAATGTTAGTAGGTAGAATTTATTAATTTATTGTCATTTGACTGTTAGATTTAAGTAGATTTGCATAATAATTTTTCATAATTTAAATACAAATGTAATTAAGAAATGTTTTTACCTCATTATTAATGTTTGAAGAACGCTATAAGGTACAGGTTTATTGTTAAAAATATGTATGTTCTGAGTTTCAATAAAGACGCGCAAAATATATTTTGTTTGATTCAACAAGTTTTATTTATTTTTTCATACCCACAATATCCATTAAATATAATTCTTCTTACTCATTAAATTATAATTATTCTAACTAATGGCCGATGGGGCCAGAAGGTTCTTGAGTGGCGTCCGCGGACCGGGACACGAGCTGTAGGTAGGCCTGCAACAAGATGGAGTGACAACCTTGTAAGGATCGCGGCGGGAACGCGGTGGATGCGAAAAGCACAGGACCGGTCTGAGTGGAGAGCCTTGGGGGAGGTCTATGTCCAGCAGTGGACGTCTTTCGGCTGACATCATACACGATCAGAACAACCACGCAACTCAACCAAGATCAAGTTGTCTTCTCCACTTGATTTCGTTGAATTGTTGGTATATTATCTATTTATTTATTAATAGGTACTTATTGCAGATTCTCGTGGATGTCGTAAGAGCCGACTAAGGGAATAATAAAGGCTTCTAGTACTCTTAGGCGATGGGCTTGCAACCTGTCACTAATACACTGGTAAACATCTTAGCCTGATTGTGCAAAACGTGGTTACAGAATTATCAACAACTTATTTAAGAGTGCAAAAGCATCAAATAGAATCATATCATAAACAATTTCAAAACTCGTTAAAACCCAATAAAAACAACTCATTAATCTCTTAATCCGTATTTTCTTCCAAAACAAACTAATTAGCAAGCGTGAGAGAGACGACGTGATTTACTAACGACCGCCCGCGTTTGGTTAAATGCGCATGTCATTTGTTTCAACCCTCAGTTACGAGACGTTTGCGCATCAAACATGTCGGCCTTAATAGACGCAGACGCCATCTTATCAGAAAGCGATCAGTGGATCCAACTGGATGAAAAATGGGGGACACCGGTGGATCTAGACACCGAAGACGAATACCCCCCTAAAATGAAAAAGGTCTTCAGCAATTTAGACCTGATGAAGTCTACCTTCGATTCTTCGTTCCTGTTCAAGAAAATCCGACGGAATTCCTCGAAAAAATCTGTCAATTACAAAGACTTTTTGCAAGATTTGAACAAAGCTGGAATGAACACACCAGAAAAGCAGTTCTATTTCATCAGCGGCGAAATCCTATCAGCTGGGTCAGTGGAAGAAATCTGCGACAATATTGACGACATCTTCAGATCTGTGGAGAAACTGTGCTCCGCAACCAGTACCGTGAGAATCAATAAAATCAAGAAACCAAGCGTGCACAAATTACCAGAAGTTGTGCACTGCAGCATTTCAACTAGTGACCTCTCGTTCGATGATACAGTGGCGGACCAAAGTGAGAAAGAGAAAGGGGATAGTGATGATGTGGATAGATACATTGATGAGGTCTTTAGTCATCTTAATGCTACTATAGCTACGTTGTCAAGTGAGAATTTGGACAGGTCTTCGAAAGACTCAGTGACTACTCTGGTAAGGAAATTTACAAGCATTTTGAAGAGTCCAAGGATTAAATGTAGCCCGAGAAGACGAAGAGAGTGTTGTGATAAGTTTAGGGACTTGGCAGTTTTTTGGCAAAGTCAAGCTTTTCAAAACGAACGTTAGATTTTAACATGTAGGTTTTAAGGTACTTATGTACGGTTGTTTTGATTATAAATTGTATGATTATTTTGTATAATGTTAGTAGGTAGAATTTATTAATTTATTGTCATTTGACTGTTAGATTTAAGTAGATTTGCATAATAATTTGTCATAATTTAAATACAAATGTAATTAAGAAATGTTTTTACCTCATTATTAATATTTAAAGAACGCTATAAGGTACAGGTTTATTGTTAAAAATATGTATGTTCTGAGTTTCAATAAAGACGCGCAAAATATATTTTGTTTGATTCAACTAGTTTTATTTATTTTTTCATACCCACAATATCCATTAAAAATAATTCTTCTTACTCATTAAATTATACCTATTCTAACTAATGGCCGAAGGGGCCAGAAGGTTCTTGAGTGGCGTCCGCGGACCGGGACACGAGCTGTAGGTAGGCCTGCAACAAGATGGAGTGACAATCTTGTAAGGATCGCGGCGGGAACGCGGTGGATGCGAAAAGCACAGGACCGGTGGAGAGCCTTGTGGGAGGTCTATGTCCAGCAGTGGACGTCTTTCGGCTGACATCATACTCGATCAGAACAACCACGCAACTCAACCAAGATCAAGTTGTCTTCTCCACTTGATTTCGTTGAATTTGGTTGTCATCATCGCATCATGATAAATTTTTTTTGTTTAACTCGATTCAGGACAATCTTGGCCTTGGGCGAGTCACGTGGTAGTTTCGAACGTTAAGAAGGGCTTTTAAATTAAAAAAACGGCGAAATCATGTTGTGTTCTAAATTAGTTCCATTATGTTTATCATTTGCGATGAAATTTACACTTCATTGTATTGTTGGTATATTATCTATTTATTTATTAATACTTATTGCAGATTCTCGTGGATGTTGTAAGAGCCGACTAAGGGAATAATAAAGGCTTCTAGTACTCTTAGGCGATGGGCTTGCAACCTGTCACTAATACACTGGTAAACATCTTAGCCTGATTGTGCAAAACGTGGTTACAGAATTATCAACAACTTATTTAAGAGTGCAAAAGCATCAAATAGAATCATATCATTAACAATTTCAAAACTCGTTAAGACCCAATAAAAACAACTCATTAATCTCTTAATCCGTATTTTCTTCCAAAACAAACTAATTAGCAAGCGTGAGAGAGACGACGTGATTTACTAACGACCGCCCGCGTTTGGTTAAATGCGCATGTCATTTGTTTCAACCCTCAGTTACGAGACGTTTGCGCATCAAACATGTCGGCCTTAATAGACGCAGACGCCATCTTATCAGAAAGCGATCAGTGGATCCAACTGGATGAAAAATGGGGGACACCGGTGGATCTAGACACCGAAGACGAATACCCCCCTAAAATGAAAAAGGTCTTCAGCAATTTAGACCTGATGAAGTCTACCTTCGATTCTTCGTTCCTGTTCAAGAAAATCCGACGGAATTCCTCGAAAAAATCTGTGAATCACAAAGACTTTTTGCAAGATTTGAACAAAGCTGGAATGAACACACCAGAAAAGCAGTTCTATTTCATCAGCGGCGAAATCCTATCAGCTGGGTCAGTGGAAGAAATCTGCGACAATATTGACGACATCTTCAGATCTGTGGAGAAACTGTGCTCCGCAACCAGTACCGTGAGAATCAATAAAATCAAGAAACCAAGCGTGCACAAATTACCAGAAGTTGTGCACTGCAGCATTTCAACTAGTGACCTCTCGTTCAATGATACAGCGGCGGACCAAAGTGAGAAAGAAAAAGGGGATAGTGATGATGTGGATAGATACATTGATGAGGTCTTTAGTCATCTTAATGCTACTATAGCTACGTTGTCAAGTGAGAATTTGGACAGGTCTTCGAAAGACTCAGTGACTACTCTGGTGAGGAAATTTACAAGCATTTTGAAGAGTCCAAGGATTAAATGTAGCCCGAGAAGACGAAGAGAGTGTTGTGATAAGTTTAGGGACTTGGCAGTTTTTTGGCAAAGTCAAGCTTTTCAAAACGAACGTTAGATTTTAACATGTAGGTTTTAAGGTACTTATGTACGGTTGTTTTGATTATAAATTGTATGATTATTTTGTATAATGTTAGTAGGTAGAATTTATTAATTTATTGTCATTTGACTGTTAGATTTAAGTAGATTTGCATAATAATTTGTCATAATTTAAATACAAATGTAATTAAGAAATGTTTTTACCTCATTATTAATGTTTAAAGAACGCTATAAGGTACAGGTTTATTGTTAAAAATATGTATGTTCTGAGTTTCAATAAAGACGCGCAAAATATATTTTGTTTGATTCAACAAGTTTTATTTATTTTTTATACCCACAATATCCATTAAAAATAATTCTTCTTACTCATTAAATTATACCTATTCTAACTAATGGCCGATGGGGCCAGAAGGTTCTTGAGTGGCGTCCGCGGACCGGGACACGAGCTGTAGGTAGGCCTGCAACAAGATGGAGTGACAATCTTGTAAGGATCGCGGCGGGAACGCGGTGGATGCGAAAAGCACAGGACCGGTCTGAGTGGAGAGCCTTGGGGGAGGTCTATGTCCAGCAGTGGACGTCTTTCGGCTGACATCATACACGATCAGAACAACCACGCAACTCAACCAAGATCAAGTTGTCTTCTCCACTTGATTTCGTTGAATTTGGTTGTCATCATCGCATCATGATCAATTTTTTTTGTTTAACTCGATTCAGGACAATCTTGGCCTTGGGCGAGTCACGTGGTAGTTTCGAACGTTAAGAAGGGCTTTTAAATTTAAAAAACGGCGAAATCATGTTGTGTTCTAAATTAGTTCCATTATGTTTATCATTTGCGATGAAATTTACACTTCATTGTATTGTTGGTATATTATCTATTTATTTATTAATACTTATTGCAGATTCTCGTGGATGTCGTAAGAGCCGACTAAGGGAATAATAAAGGCTTCTAGTACTCTTAGGCGATGGGCTTGCAACCTGTCACTAATACACTGGTAAACATCTTAGCCTGATTGTGCAAAACGTGGTTACAGAATTATCAACAACTTATTTAAGAGTGCAAAAGCATCAAATAGAATCATATCATAAACAATTTCAAAACTCGTTAAAACCCAATAAAAACAACTCATTAATCTCTTAATCCTCTTAATCCTAAATGATAAAGACGTTTTTAAGTAGTTACTACTAGCTTACTTAAATCAGGGTTGTCTTTTTTTTTTTTTTTTGTAATTATAGCTGAGAACTGGGCAGCGCTTATTGCAAAATGCCTTTAAGCCAATGATGTACACTTTAAAATTTAAATTTACCTTGTGTCTTTTTCGTATTTTTTGTTATGGATTCTTGTGTGCACAAGACATTCTAGAATTGAGAACACATTATGATGTTTCTCACCGGACAGATACTTTTTTAAAGTTATCTTTGTCCGGCAGCATGAGCATGTCATGCTCACTTTAAGGTCTTTGCTTACGGCGGCGTCGTTGATCGGGTCGCCACCTTCCAGAACACATGGTTGAGGGAGGCGATGGCTGAGATACGCGTCATACTCGTGAACGGGTGCTGTCTGTGGAGTCCGGTCTGTTCACGCTTGCAAGGACCTATTTTCCAATTTAGTTTTTTTTAATTATCGTTCTTGACGTAGAGACCTCGTCATGTTGTTCTCCTAGTCATTTTACCTTTTATTTTATTGACCTTACATTTCTAATGATTTTATTTGTGTTAGTTTAAAATAATAATATTTTATTACTATTATAACTTGTAATGTAACTTACTTTTAAGTATTATTATATTTAATAATTGAAAAAATGACCTTCTGCTGGAGTTTCTTGCGGCGCTTCTTCTCCGCAATGATGGTCTTTTCCGAAGCGCTAGTAGATTCACTCCCATGTTACTGACGTGTAAAAGAGCCCTCATGTGGCCAAATTACTGAATAAATATTTTATACTTTATACTTATACTTTAATCCGTATTTTCTTCCAAAACAATCTAATTAGCAAGCGTGAGAGAGACGACGTGATTTACTAACGACCGCCCGCGTTTGGTTAAATGCGCATGTCATTTGTTTCAACCCTCAGTTACGAGACGTTTGCGCATCAAACATGTCGGTCTTAAGAAATCTGCGACAATATTGACGACATCTTCAGATCTGTGGAGAAACTGTGCTCCGCAACCAGTACCGTGAGAATCAATAAAATCAAGAAACCAAGCGTGCACAAATTACCAGAAGTTGTGCACTGCAGCATTTCAACTAGTGACCTCTCGTTCGATGATACAGCGGCGGACCAAAGTGAGAAAGAGAAAGGGGATAGTGATGATGTGGATAGATACATTGATGAGGTCTTTAGTCATCTTAATGCTACTATAGCTACGTTGTCAAGTGAGAATTTGGACAGGTCTTCGAAAGACTCAGTGACTACTCTGGTGAGGAAATTTACAAGCATTTTGAAGAGTCCAAGGATTAAATGTAGCCCGAGAAGACGAAGAGAGTGTTGTGATAAGTTTAGGGACTTGGCAGTTTTTTGGCAAAGTCAAGCTTTTCAAAACGAACGTTAGATTTTAACATGTAGGTTTTAAGGTACTTATGTACGGTTGTTTTGATTATAAATTGTATGATTATTTTGTATAATGTTAGTAGGTAGAATTTATTAATTTATTGTCATATTTTGACTGTTAGATTTAAGTAGATTTGCATAATAATTTGTCATAATTTAAATACAAATGTAATTAAGAAATGTTTTTTCCTCATTATTAATGTTTAAAGAACGCTATAAGGTACAGGTTTATTGTTAAAAATATGTATGTTCTGAGTTTCAATAAAGACGCGCAAAATATATTTTGTTTGATTCAACAAGTTTTATTTATTTTTTCATACCCACAATATCCATTAAATATAATTCTTCTTACTCATTAAATTATACCTATTCTAACTAATGGCCGATGGGGCCAGAAGGTTCTTGAGTGGCGTCCGCGGACCGGGACACGAGCTGTAGGTAGGCCTGCAACAAGATGGAGTGACAATCTTGTAAGGATCGCGGCGGGAACGCGGTGGATGCGAAAAGCACAGGACCGGTCTGAGTGGAGAGCCTTGGGGGAGGTCTATGTCCAGCAGTGGACGTCTTTCGGCTGACATCATACACGATCAGAACAACCACGCAACTCAACCAAGATCAAGTTGTCTTCTCCACTTGATTTCGTTGAATTGTTGGTATATTATCTATTTATTTATTAATACTTATTGCAGATTCTCGTGGATGTCGTAAGAGCCGACTAAGGGAATAATAAAGGCTTCTAGTACTCTTAGACGATGGGCTTGCAACCTGTCACTAATACACTGGTAAACATCTTAGCCTGATTGTGCAAAACGTGGTTAGAGAATTATCAACAACTTATTTAAGGGTGCAAAAGCATCAAATATAATCATATCATAAACAATTTCAAAACTCGTTAAGACCCAATAAAAACAACTCATTAATCTCTTAATCCGTATTTTCTTCCAAAACAAACTAATTAGCAAGCGTGAGAGAGACGACGTGATTTACTAACGACCGCCCGCGTTTGGTTAAATGCGCATGTCATTTGTTTCAACCCTCAGTTACGAGACGTTTGCGCATCAAACATGTCGGCCTTAATAGACGCAGACGCCATCTTATCAGAAAGCGATCAGTGGATCCAACTGGATGAAAAATGGGGGACACCGGTGGATCTAGACACCGAAGACGAATACCCCCCTAAAATGAAAAAGGTCTTCAGCAATTTAGACCTGATGAAGTCTACCTTCGATTCTTCGTTCCTGTTCAAGAAAATCCGACGGAATTCCTCGAAAAAATCTGTGAATCACAAAGACTTTTTGCAAGATTTGAACAAAGCTGGAATGAACACACCAGAAAAGCAGTTCTATTTAATCAGCGGCGAAATCCTATCAGCTGGGTCATTGGAAGAAATCTGCGACAATATTGACGACATCTTCAGATCTGTGGAGAAACTGTGCTCCGCAACCAGTACCGTGAGAATCAATAAAATCAAGAAACCAAGCGTGCCCAAATTACCAGAAGTTGTGCACTGCAGCATTTCAACTAGTGACCTCTCGTTCAATGATACAGCGGCGGACCAAAGTGAGAAAGAGAAAGGGGATAGTGATGATGTGGATAGATACATTGATGAGGTCTTTAGTCATCTTAATGCTACTATAGCTACGTTGTCAAGTGAGAATTTGGACAGGTCTTCGAAAGACTCAGTGACTACTCTGGTGAGGAAATTTAAAAGCATTTTGAAGAGTCCAAGGATTAAATGTAGCCCGAGAAGACGAAGAGAGTGTTGTGATAAGTTTAGGGACTTGGCAGTTTTTTGGCAAAGTCAAGCTTTTCAAAACGAACGTTAGATTTTAACATGTAGGTTTTAAGGTACTTATGTACGGTTGTTTTGATTATAAATTGTATGATTATTTTGTATAATGTTAGTAGGTAGAATTTATTAATTTATTGTCATTTGACTGTTAGATTTAAGTAGACTTGCATAATAATTTTTCATAATTTAAATACAAATGTAATTAAGAAATGTTTTTACCTCATTATTAATGTTTAAAGAACGCTATAAGGTACAGGTTTATTGTTAAAAATATGTATGTTCTGAGTTTCAATAAAGACGCGCAAAATATATTTTGTTTGATTCAACAAGTTTTATTTATTTTTTCATACCCACAATATCCATTAAATATAATTCTTCTTACTCATTAAATTATACCTATTCTAACTAATGGCCGATGGGGCCAGAAGGTTCTTGAGTGGCGTCCGCGGACCGGGACACGAGCTGTAGGTAGGCCTGCAACAAGATGGAGTGACAATCTTGTAAGGATCGCGGCGGGAACGCGGTGGATGCGAAAAGCACAGGACCGGTCTGAGTGGAGAGCCTTGGGGGAGGTCTATGTCCAGCAGTGGACGTCTTTCGGCTGACATCATACACGATCAGAACAACCACGCAACTCAACCAAGATCAAGTTGTCTTCTCCACTTGATTTCGTTGAATTGTTGGTATATTATCTATTTATTTATTAATACTTATTGCAGATTCTCGTGGATGTCGTAAGAGCCGACTAAGGGAATAATAAAGGCTTCTAGTACTCTTAGACGATGGGCTTGCAACCTGTCACTAATACACTGGTAAACATCTTAGCCTGATTGTGCAAAACGTGGTTAGAGAATTATCAACAACTTATTTAAGGGTGCAAAAGCATCAAATATAATCATATCATAAACAATTTCAAAACTCGTTAAGACCCAATAAAAACAACTCATTAATCTCTTAATCCGTATTTTCTTCCAAAACAAACTAATTAGCAAGCGTGAGAGAGACGACGTGATTTACTAACGACCGCCCGCGTTTGGTTAAATGCGCATGTCATTTGTTTCAACCCTCAGTTACGAGACGTTTGCGCATCAAACATGTCGGCCTTAATAGACGCAGACGCCATCTTATCAGAAAGCGATCAGTGGATCCAACTGGATGAAAAATGGGGGACACCGGTGGATCTAGACACCGAAGACGAATACCCCCCTAAAATGAAAAAGGTCTTCAGCAATTTAGACCTGATGAAGTCTACCTTCGATTCTTCGTTCCTGTTCAAGAAAATCCGACGGAATTCCTCGAAAAAATCTGTGAATTACAAAGACTTTTTGCAAGATTTGAACAAAGCTGGAATGAACACACCAGAAAAGCAGTTCTATTTCATCAGCGGCGAAATCCTATCAGCTGGGTCAGTGGAAGAAATCTGCGACAATATTGACGACATCTTCAGATCTGTGGAGAAACTGTGCTCCGCAACCAGTACCGTGAGAATCAATAAAATCAAGAAACCAAGCGTGCACAAATTACCAGAAGTTGTGCACTGCAGCATTTCAACTAGTGACCTCTCGTTCGATGATACAGCGGCGGACCAAAGTGAGAAAGAGAAAGGGGATAGTGATGATGTGGATAGATACATTGATGAGGTCTTTAGTCATCTTAATGCTACTATAGCTACGTTGTCAAGTGAGAATTTGGACAGGTCTTCGAAAGACTCAGTGACTACTCTGGTGAGGAAATTTACAAGCATTTTGAAGAGTCCAAGGATTAAATGTAGCCCGAGAAGACGAAGAGAGTGTTGTGATAAGTTTAGGGACTTGGCAGTTTTTTGGCAAAGTCAAGCTTTTCAAAACGAACGTTAGATTTTAACATGTAGGTTTTAAGGTACTTATGTACGGTTGTTTTGATTATAAATTGTATGATTATTTTGTATAATGTTAGTAGGTAGAATTTATTAATTTATTGTCATTTGACTGTTAGATTTAAGTAGACTTGCATAATAATTTTTCATAATTTAAATACAAATGTAATTAAGAAATGTTTTTACCTCATTATTAATGTTTAAAGAACGCTATAAGGTACAGGTTTATTGTTAAAAATATGTATGTTCTGAGTTTCAATAAAGACGCGCAAAATATATTTTGTTTGATTCAACAAGTTTTATTTATTTTTTCATACCCACAATATCCATTAAATATAATTCTTCTTACTCATTAAATTATACCTATTCTAACTAATGGCCGATGGGGCCAGAAGGTTCTTGAGTGGCGTCCGCGGACCGGGACACGAGCTGTAGGTAGGCCTGCAACAAGATGGAGTGACAATCTTGTAAGGATCGCGGCGGGAACGCGGTGGATGCGAAAAGCACAGGACCGGTCTGAGTGGAGAGCCTTGGGGGAGGTCTATGTCCAGCAGTGGACGTCTTTCGGCTGACATCATACACGATCAGAACAACCACGCAACTCAACCAAGATCAAGTTGTCTTCTCCACTTGATTTCGTTGAATTGTTGGTATATTATCTATTTATTTATTAATACTTATTGCAGATTCTCGTGGATGTCGTAAGAGCCGACTAAGGGAATAATAAAGGCTTCTAGTACTCTTAGACGATGGGCTTGCAACCTGTCACTAATACACTGGTAAACATCTTAGCCTGATTGTGCAAAACGTGGTTAGAGAATTATCAACAACTTATTTAAGGGTGCAAAAGCATCAAATATAATCATATCATAAACAATTTCAAAACTCGTTAAGACCCAATAAAAACAACTCATTAATCTCTTAATCCGTATTTTCTTCCAAAACAAACTAATTAGCAAGCGTGAGAGAGACGACGTGATTTACTAACGACCGCCCGCGTTTGGTTAAATGCGCATGTCATTTGTTTCAACCCTCAGTTACGAGACGTTTGCGCATCAAACATGTCGGCCTTAATAGACGCAGACGCCATCTTATCAGAAAGCGATCAGTGGATCCAACTGGATGAAAAATGGGGGACACCGGTGGATCTAGACACCGAAGACGAATACCCCCCTAAAATGAAAAAGGTCTTCAGCAATTTAGACCTGATGAAGTCTACCTTCGATTCTTCGTTCCTGTTCAAGAAAATCCGACGGAATTCCTCGAAAAAATCTGTGAATTACAAAGACTTTTTGCAAGATTTGAACAAAGCTGGAATGAACACACCAGAAAAGCAGTTCTATTTCATCAGCGGCGAAATCCTATCAGCTGGGTCAGTGGAAGAAATCTGCGACAATATTGACGACATCTTCAGATCTGTGGAGAAACTGTGCTCCGCAACCAGTACCGTGAGAATCAATAAAATCAAGAAACCAAGCGTGCACAAATTACCAGAAGTTGTGCACTGCAGCATTTCAACTAGTGACCTCTCGTTCGATGATACAGCGGCGGACCAAAGTGAGAAAGAGAAAGGGGATAGTGATGATGTGGATAGATACATTGATGAGGTCTTTAGTCATCTTAATGCTACTATAGCTACGTTGTCAAGTGAGAATTTGGACAGGTCTTCGAAAGACTCAGTGACTACTCTGGTGAGGAAATTTACAAGCATTTTGAAGAGTCCAAGGATTAAATGTAGCCCGAGAAGACGAAGAGAGTGTTGTGATAAGTTTAGGGACTTGGCAGTTTTTTGGCAAAGTCAAGCTTTTCAAAACGAACGTTAGATTTTAACATGTAGGTTTTAAGGTACTTATGTACGGTTGTTTTGATTATAAATTGTATGATTATTTTGTATAATGTTAGTAGGTAGAATTTATTAATTTATTGTAATATTTTGACTGTTAGATTTAAGTAGATTTGCATAATAATTTGTCATAATTTAAATACAAATGTAATTTAGAAATGTTTTTACCTCATTATTAATGTTTAAAGAACGCTATAAGGTACAGGTTTATTATTAAAAATATGTATGTTCTGAGTTTCAATAAAGACGCGCAAAATATATTTTGTTTGATTCAACAAGTTTTATTTATTTTTTCATACCCACAATATCCATTAAAAATAATTCTTCTTACTCATTAAATTATACCTATTCTAACTAATGGCCGATGGGGCCAGAAGGTTCTTGAGTGGCGTCCGCGGACCGGGACACGAGCTGTATGTAGGCCTGCAACAAGATGGAGTGACAATCTTGTAAGGATCGCGGCGGGAACGCGGTGGATGCGAAAAGCACAGGACCGGTCTGAGTGGAGAGCCTTGGGGGAGGTCTATGTCCAGCAGTGGACGTCTTTCGGCTGACATCATACACGATCAGAACAACCACGCAACTCAACCAAGATCAAGTTGTCTTCTCCACTTGATTTCGTTGAATTTGGTTGTCATCATCGCATCATGATCAATTTTTTTTGTTTAACTCGATTCAGGACAATCTTGGCCTTGGGCGGGTCACGTGGTAGTTTCGAACGTTAAGAAGGGCTTTTAAATTTTAAAAACGGCGAAATCATGTTGTGTTCTAAGTTAGTTCCATTATGTTTATCATTTGCGATGAAATTTACACTTCATTGTATTGTTGGTATATTATCTATTTATTTATTAATACTTATTGCAGATTCTCGTGGATGTCGGAAGAGCCGACTAAGGGAATAATAAAGGCTTCTAGTACTCTTAGGCGATGGGCTTGCAACCTGTCACTAATACACTGGTAAACATCTTAGCCTGATTGTGCAAAACGTGGTTACAGAATTATCAACAGCTTATTTAAGAGTGCAAAAGCATCAAATAGAATCATATCATAAACAATTTCAAAACTCGTTAAAACCCAATAAAAACAACTCATTAATCTCTTAATCCGTATTTTCTTCCAAAACAATCTAATTAGCAAGCGTGAGAGAGACGACGTGATTTACTAACGACCGCCCGCGTTTGGTTAAATGCGCATGTCATTTGTTTCAACCCTCAGTTACGAGACGTTTGCGCATCAAACATGTCGGCCTTAATAGACGCAGACGCCATCTTATCAGAAAGCGATCAGTGGATCCAACTGGATGAAAAATGGGGGACACCGGTGGATCTAGACACCGAAGACGAATACCCCCCTAAAATGAAAAAGGTCTTCAGCAATTTAGACCTGATGAAGTCTACCTTCGATTCTTCGTTCCTGTTCAAGAAAATCCGACGGAATTCCTCGAAAAAATCTGTGAATTACAAAGACTTTTTGCAAGATTTGAACAAAGCTGGAATGAACACACCAGAAAAGCAGTTCTATTTCATCAGTAGATTTGCATAATAATTTGTCATAATTTAAATACAAATGTAATTTAGAAATATTTTACCTCATTATTAATGTTTAAAGAACGCTATAAGGTACAGGTTTATTATTAAAAATATGTATGTTCCGAGTTTCAATAAAGACGCGCAAAATATATTTTGTTTGATTCAACAAGTTTTATTTATTTTTTCATACCCACAATATCCATTAAAAATAATTCTTCTTACTCATTCAATTATACCTATTCTAACTAATGGCCGATGGGGCCAGAAGGTTCTTGAGTGGCGTCCGCGGACCGGGACACGAGCTGTAGGTAGGCCTGCAACAAGATGGAGTGACAATCTTGTAAGGATCGCGGCGGGAACGCGGTGGATGCGAAAAGCACAGGACCGGTCTGAGTGGAGAGCCTTGGGGGAGGTCTATGTCCAGCAGTGGACGTCTTTCGGCTGACATCATACTCGATCAGAACAACCACGCAACTCAACCAAGATCAAGTTGTCTTCTCCACTTGATTTCGTTGAATTTGGTTGTCATCATCGCATCATGATCAATTTTTTTTGTTTAACTCGATTCAGGACAATCTTGGCCTTGGGCGAGTCACGTGGTAGTTTCGAACGTTAAGAAGGGCTTTTAAATTTAAAAAACGGCGAAATCATGTTGTGTTCTAAATTAGTTCCATTATGTTTATCATTTGCGATGAAATTTACACTTCATTGTATTGTTGGTATATTATCTATTTATTTATTAATACTTATTGCAGATTCTCGTGGATGTCGTAAGAGCCGACTAAGGGAATAATAAAGGCTTCTAGTACTCTTAGGCGATGGGCTTGCAACCTGTCACTAATACACTGGTAAACATCTTAGCCTGATTGTGCAAAACGTGGTTACAGAATTATCAACAACTTATTTAAGAGTGCAAAAGCATCAAATAGAATCATATCATAAACAATTTCAAAACTCGTTAAAACCCAATAAAAACAACTCATTAATCTCTTAATCCGTATTTTCTTCCAAAACAATCTAATTAGCAAGCGTGAGAGAGACGACGTGATTTACTAACGACCGCCCGCGTTTGGTTAAATGCGCATGTCATTTGTTTCAACCCTCAGTTACGAGACGTTTGCGCATCAAACATGTCGGCCTTAATAGACGCAGACGCCATCTTATCAGAAAGCGATCAGTGGATCCAACTGGATGAAAAATGGGGGACACCGGTGGATCTAGACACCGAAGACGAATACCCCCCTAAAATGAAAAAGGTCTTCAGCAATTTAGACCTGATGAAGTCTACCTTCGATTCTTCGTTCCTGTTCAAGAAAATCCGACGGAATTCCTCGAAAAAATCTGTGAATCACAAAGACTTTTTGCAAGATTTGAACAAAGCTGGAATGAACACACCAGAAAAGCAGTTCTATTTCATCAGCGGCGAAATCCTATCAGCTGGGTCAGTGGAAGAAATCTGCGACAATATTGACGACATCTTCAGATCTGTGGAGAAACTGTGCTCCGCAACCAGTACCATGAGAATCAATAAAATCAAGAAACCAAGCGTGCACAAATTACCAGAAGTTGTGCACTGCAGCATTTCAACTAGTGACCTCTCGTTCGATGATACAGCGGCGGACCAAAGTGAGAAAGAGAAAGGGGATAGTGATGATGTGGATAGATACATTGATGAGGTCTTTAGTCATCTTAATGCTACTATAGCTACGTTGTCAAGTGAGAATTTGGACAGGTCTTCGAAAGACTCAGTGACTACTCTGGTGAGGAAATTTACAAGCATTTTGAAGAGTCCAAGGATTAAATGTAGCCCGAGAAGACGAAGAGAGTGTTGTGATAAGTTTAGGGACTTGGCAGTTTTTTGGCAAAGTCAAGCTTTTCAAAACGAACGTTAGATTTTAACATGTAGGTTTTAAGGTACTTATGTACGGTTGTTTTGATTATAAATTGTATGATTATTTTGTATAATGTTAGTAGGTAGAATTTATTAATTTATTGTCATTTGACTGTTAGATTTAAGTAGATTTGCATAATAATTTGTCATAATTTAAATACAAATGTAATTTAGAAATATTTTTACCTCATTATTAATGTTTAAAGAACGCTATAAGGTACAGGTTTATTATTAAAAATATGTATGTTCCGAGTTTCAATAAAGACGCGCAAAATATATTTTGTTTGATTCAACAAGTTTTATTTATTTTTTCATACCCACAATATCCATTAAAAATAATTCTTCTTACTCATTAAATTATACCTATTCTAACTAATGGCCGATGGGGCCAGAAGGTTCTTGAGTGGCGTCCGCGGACCGGGACACGAGCTGTAGGTAGGCCTGCAACAAGATGGAGTGACAATCTTGTAAGGATCGCGGCGGGAACGCGGTGGATGCGAAAAGCACAGGACCGGTCTGAGTGGAGAGCCTTGGGGGAGGTCTATGTCCAGCAGTGGACGTCTTTCGGCTGACATCATACACGATCAGAACGACCACGCAACTCAACCAAGATCAAGTTGTCTTCTCCACTTGATTTCGTTGAATTTGGTTGTCATCATCGCATCATGATCAATTTTTTTTGTTTAACTCGATTCAGGACAATCTTGGCCTTGGGCGAGTCACGTGGTAGTTTCGAACGTTAAGAAGGGCTTTTAAATTTAAAAACGGCGAAATCATGTTGTGTTCTAAATTAGTTCCATTATGTTTATCATTTGCGATGAAATTTACACTTCATTGTATTGTTGGTATATTATCTATTTATTTATTAATACTTATTGCAGATTCTCGTGGATGTCGTAAGAGCCGACTAAGGGAATAATAAAGGCTTCTAGTACTCTTAGGCGATGGGCTTGCAACCTGTCACTAATACACTGGTAAACATCTTAGCCTGATTGTGCAAAACGTGGTTACAGAATTATCAACAACTTATTTAAGAGTGCAAAAGCATCAAATAGAATCATATCATAAACAATTTCAAAACTCGTTAAAACCCAATAAAAACAACTCATTAATCTCTTAATCCGTATTTTCTTCCAAAACAATCTAATTAGCAAGCGTGAGAGAGACGACGTGATTTACTAACGACCGCCCGCGTTTGGTTAAATGCGCATGTCATTTGTTTCAACCCTCAGTTACGAGACGTTTGCGCATCAAACATGTCGGCCTTAATACACGCAGACGCCATCTTATCAGAAAGCGATCAGTGGATCCAACTGGATGAAAAATGGGGGACACCGGTGGATCTAGACACCGAAGACGAATACCCCCCTAAAATGAAAAAGGTCTTCAGCAATTTAGACCTGATGAAGTCTACCTTCGATTCTTCGTTCCTGTTCAAGAAAATCCGACGGAATTCCTCGAAAAAATCTGTCAATTACAAAGACTTTTTGCAAGATTTGAACAAAGCTGGAATGAACACACCAGAAAAGCAGTTCTATTTCATCAGCGGCGAAATCCTATCAGCTGGGTCAGTGGAAGAAATCTGCGACAATATTGACGACATCTTCAGATCTGTGGAGAAACTGTGCTCCGCAACCAGTACCGTGAGAATCAATAAAATCAAGAAACCAAGCGTGCACAAATTACCAGAAGTTGTGCACTGCAGCATTTCAACTAGTGACCTCTCGTTCGATGATACAGCGGCGGACCAAAGTGAGAAAGAGAAAGGGGATAGTGATGATGTGGATAGATACATTGATGAGGTCTTTAGTCATCTTAATGCTACTATAGCTACGTTGTCAAGTGAGAATTTGGACAGGTCTTCGAAAGACTCAGTGACTACTCTGGTGAGGAAATTTACAAGCATTTTGAAGAGTCCAAGGATTAAATGTAGCCCGAGAAGACGAAGAGAGTGTTGTGATAAGTTTAGGGACTTGGCAGTTTTTTGGCAAAGTCAAGCTTTTCAAAACGAACGTTAGATTTTAACATGTAGGTTTTAAGGTACTTATGTACGGTTGTTTTGATTATAAATTGTATGATTATTTTGTATAATGTTAGTAGGTAGAATTTATTAATTTATTGTCATATTTTGACTGTTAGATTTAAGTAGATTTGCATAATAATTTGTCATAATTTAAATACAAATGTAATTTAGAAATGTTTTTACCTCATTATTAATGTTTAAAGAACGCTATAAGGTACAAGGTTTATTATTAAAAATATGTATGTTCTGAGTTTCAATAAAGACGCGCAAAATATATTTTGTTTGATTCAACAAGTTTTATTTATTTTTTCATACCCACAATATCCATTAAACATAATTCTTCTTACTCATTCAATTATACCTATTCTAACTAATGGCCGATGGGGCCAGAAGGTTCTTGAGTGGCGTCCGCGGACCGGGACACGAGCTGTAGGTAGGCCTGCAACAAGATGGAGTGACAATCTTGTAAGGATCGCGGCGGGAACGCGGTGGATGCGAAAAGCACAGGACCGGTCTGAGTGGAGAGCCTTGGGGGAGGTCTATGTCCAGCAGTGGACGTCTTTCGGCTGACATCATACACGATCAGAACGACCACGCAACTCAACCAAGATCAAGTTGTCTTCTCCACTTGATTTCGTTGAATTTGGTTGTCATCATCGCATCATGATCAATTTTTTTTGTTTAACTCGATTCAGGACAATCTTGGCCTTGGGCGAGTCACGTGGTAGTTTCGAACGTTAAGAAGGGCTTTTAAATTTAAAAAACGGCGAAATCATGTTGTGTTCTAAATTAGTTCCATTATGTTTATCATTTGCGATGAAATTTACACTTCATTGTATTGTTGGTATATTATCTATTTATTTATTAATACTTATTGCAGATTCTCGTGGATGTCGTAAGAGCCGACTAAGGGAATAATAAAGGCTTCTAGTACTCTTAGGCGATGGGCTTGCCACCTGTCACTAATACACTGGTAAACATCTTAGCCTGATTGTGCAAAACGTGGTTACAGAATTATCAACAACTTATTTAAGAGTGCAAAAGCATCAAATATAATCATATCATAAACAATTTCAAAACTCGTTAAAACCCAATAAAAACAACTCATTAATCTCTTAATCCGTATTTTCTTCCAAAACAAACTAATTAGCAAGCGTGAGAGAGACGACGTGATTTACTAACGACCGCCCGCGTTTGGTTAAATGCGCATGTCATTTGTTTCAACCCCCAGTTACGAGACGTTTGCGCATCAAACATGTCGGCCTTAATAGACGCAGACGCCATCTTATCAGAAAGCGATCAGTGGATCCAACTGGATGAAAAATGGGGGACACCGGTGGATCTAGACACCGAAGACGAATACCCCCCTAAAATGAAAAAGGTCTTCAGCAATTTAGACCTGATGAAGTCTACCTTCGATTCTTCGTTCCTGTTCAAGAAAATCCGACGGAATTCCTCGAAAAAATCTGTGAATTACAAAGACTTTTTGCAAGATTTGAACAAAGCTGGAATGAACACACCAGAAAAGCAGTTCTATTTCATCAGCGGCGAAATCCTATCAGCTGGGTCAGTGGAAGAAATCTGCGACAATATTGACGACATCTTCAGATCTGTGGAGAAACTGTGCTCCGCAACCAGTACCGTGAGAATCAATAAAATCAAGAAACCAAGCGTGCACAAATTACCAGAAGTTGTGCACTGCAGCATTTCAACTAGTGACCTCTCGTTCGATGATACAGCGGCGGACCAAAGTGAGAAAGAGAAAGGGGATAGTGATGATGTGGATAGATACATTGATGAGGTCTTTAGTCATCTTAATGCTACTATAGCTACGTTGTCAAGTGAGAATTTGGACAGGTCTTCGAAAGACTCAGTGACTACTCTGGTGAGGAAATTTACAAGCATTTTGAAGAGTCCAAGGATTAAATGTAGCCCGAGAAGACGAAGAGAGTGTTGTGATAAGTTTAGGGACTTGGCAGTTTTTTGGCAAAGTCAAGCTTTTCAAAACGAACGTTAGATTTTAACATGTAGGTTTTAAGGTACTTATGTACGGTTGTTTTGATTATAAATTGTATGATTATTTTGTATAATGTTAGTAGGTAGAATTTATTAATTTATTGTCATATTTTGACTGTTAGATTTAAGTAGATTTGCATAATAATTTGTCATAATTTAAATACAAATGTAATTTAGAAATGTTTTTACCTCATTATTAATGTTTAAAGAACGCTATAAGGTACAAGGTTTATTATTAAAAATATGTATGTTCTGAGTTTCAATAAAGACGCGCAAAATATATTTTGTTTGATTCAACAAGTTTTATTTATTTTTTCATACCCACAATATCCATTAAAAATAATTCTTCTTACTCATTCAATTATACCTATTCTAACTAATGGCCGATGGGGCCAGAAGGTTCTTGAGTGGCGTCCGCGGACCGGGACACGAGCTGTAGGTAGGCCTGCAACAAGATGGAGTGACAATCTTGTAAGGATCGCGGCGGGAACGCGGTGGATGCGAAAAGCACAGGACCGGTCTGAGTGGAGAGCCTTGGGGGAGGTCTATGTCCAGCAGTGGACGTCTTTCGGCTGACATCATACACGATCAGAACAACCACGCAACTCAACCAAGATCAAGTTGTCGTCTCCACTTGATTTCGTTGAATTTGGTTGTCATCATCGCATCATGATCAATTTTTTTTGTTTAACTCGATTCAGGACAATCTTGGCCTTGGGCGAGTCACGTGGTAGTTTCGAACGTTAAGAAGGGCTTTTAAATTTAAAAAACGGCGAAATCATGTTGTGTTCTAAATTAGTTCCATTATGTTTATCATTTGCGATGAAATTTACACTTCATTGTATTGTTGGTATATTATCTATTTATTTATTAATTATTATTATTATTATCGTACGGCCTTACGGGTGAAGGTCCTGCGTTCCTTATAAAAGCAAATCTAAATTATTTAGCCAGTCTATAGCCTCCTCAGAGCACCCACTAAGTTTCGCGTAGCCGCCAGCAAAACGTCGGTTGGGACACTCCTCCACGATGTGATAAGCTGTTTGCTGTGGAGCGCCGCAATCACACGCTGGCGAGTCTTTAAGGCCCCATTTGTGAAGGCAGTAGTTGCAGCGGGCGACTCCCGTGCGGATGCGGTTCAGCGTCGTCCAGATCTTTCGGCCGGTCTTGAAACCAGGCAGCTGGGCAGACGGGTTCTCCACAATGGCACCCGCCGAGCATTCCTGGGACTCCCAGTCAGCCGACCACGCGGACCGAATGTCAAAGGGTTGGCGTATGACGGGGTCTGACCAGAGAGGCCTACGCGAGGGGAGCCGCTGCGGTATATGCTTGTCCAGGGTTCTGGCAATCGGCAACCTGTGTGGAAGTTGGGTGCTGACCAGTTTATCCCATTCTACCGCCGCCGCCCGCGAGCGCCTCAGGTGCGGAGGAGCTATGTTAGCCAGCACGGGGAGCCAGGAAGTTGGAGTAGGACGCAATGTCCCCGTGATGATCCGCATGGCTCGGTTCAGTTGGACGTCGACCTTATGGGTGTGAGCACTCCGGTACCACACCGGAGCACAGTATTCTGCAGTGGAGTACACCAGAGCCAGGGCGGAAGTCCGCAAGACATCAGCACGGGCACCCCACGTAGTCCCAGCCAGACCCTTATCAGGTTCACTCGTGTTTTCACCTTCTGCGCAGAGGTCTCCAGGTGTACGCGGAAAGTTAGCGACCTATCTAGGGTGACACCCAGGTATTTCGGGGTAAAATTATGCCGGACCTTCTCCCCGTCAAAGAGTACGTTTAGCTCCTTGCTAGCCATACAGTTGGTAAGATGGAAAGCGGTGACTTCCGTCTTGGATGGGTTTGGGCAAAGTCGCCATTTTTTATAATAGGAGCTCAGCGCGTGGAGGTCGTCAGTGAGCACGTCATCACCTATCTGAAACCTTTTACCCTGATATGCCAAAGCCAGATCGTCAGCATACATAAACTTTTCGGCGATCGTAGCGGGGACGTCGCTCGTGTACACGTTGAAAAGTAGTGGGGCCAGCACTGAGCCCTGGGGTAGTCCATTTTTCACTATTTTGAAACTACTTTCCTCCGCGCCAAGCATCACCTTAATCAAGCGGGGGCCAAGCATGCTTTTCACTAATTTAAGGACCCTCTTGCATGGCGCCATATCAATCAGCTTGTGAAGCAGACCGTCCACCCACACAGTGTCGTAGGCTGCCCTAAGGTCGACAAAGGCTGACAAGGTTTTGAGACCATTCTGGAAGCCGGCTTCGATATACGATGTTAGTGCCAGCACCTGGTCCGAGCAACATCGATTCGCTCTGAAACCAGCCTGTTCCGCGGGGATGTGGGGGTTGACAATTGGATACAATCGGTTATACAGCAAGCGCTCCAGCAGTTTGTACGTGACGCTCAGCAGTGAGATGGGTCTTTAGCTCGCAGGATCGTCAGCAGGTTTCCCCGGCTTTAAGATGGCTATAACTTTAGCCCTCATTAGGATCGGAGGTAGGATACCGGACTCGAGGATGTTATTAAAGAAGTTTATTAGCCATCTCTTAGCTCGTTTACCAAGGTGGGCCAGAAATTCAGGGTATATGTCGTCCATGCCTGCTGCTTTGCCGCTCTTGGTCGAACGTAGGGCGGCCTCCAGATCGAGGATAGTGAAAGGGGCACCAAGGGTTTCATGCAGCGAGAGTTTCCCAACCCTCTCAGTGTTACTCTTGCGGATCGATTTGGCAAACCCCCTGTCCAGAGAACCACTTTTTGTTAGTTGCTGTAGACGCTTGGCGATTTCTTCCGGCTGCACCGAGTTCTCCACTCTCGCAGTCGCCGTAGCACCTCCCAGTTTGCGGAGTAGAGTCCAGCTTCTTCTACTGGAGTGCGCGAAATCGAGGCGCTCCACGTTTTCGACCCATTTCCGACGTCGGGACTCATCCAGTGCGTTCAGGATGTCGTGGCCCGCTTCCGGCTCCTTTGTGCTTAGGTACTCCTGGTACGCTTCCTCCACGTCAGCACTCCATCCGGGGGTGTACTCCTTGCGGCATCCCCTAGGAACGTGGCGGTTGGCGGCACTGAGCAGTACCCGGCAGAAGCGACCGTAGTTTTCTGCAATAGGTTTAACCCAGCGGATCGTTGAATCCACTTGCATCCCGAAGGAATCCCAGTCGGCTTTGGAAAAATTCCAGCGAGCTTTAGGCACTGACTTCACCAGAGGGACTTCAAGGCCGATCGTGATGCAAGCTGGACGGTGCTGGCTTTTCGGAAAGTTACCTAAAATTCTGCGAGATGCAGGCACAGGGTGTCCTCGCTGGTCGGTCGACACGAAACAAAGGTCTGGGTTTGAGTCGCGCTGCCACCGCGCGGAGTGGAAGGATCCTTTGTCTTTCGGATCAAACACGAGTTGGAGTCTTACCTGCTCCGCCCAATCCGCCAGAAAGATGCCGCCAGCGTCGCTGGATGCGTAGCCCCAGGAGGAATGGTGGCTGTTGAAGTCGCCGACGTACACACAAGGATGAGGTTGTGTGTGTAGGGGAGGGCTCGGGAACACATTATTAGGAGGCTTATAGACTGAGACTATGGTTATATTAGAAATTTTAAACGTAATTACTTCTAAATTATCAGTATTACTAATATCAATAACTGAGAAGTCAACTAAAGTCGATTTTGAATATACTGCCGACCCATAAATGGGCGACAGTATGTATGCCAAAAGATTAAATCCGGGTATGGACGCCCGGTGATCCAACTTATTAATATTATCGATGTGATGTTCTTGGAGAACTATCACATCGATGTCATTGTCGCTTGCCAGTCTGGCCAAGTAGTCACATTTGGGTCTTGAAGAACCCTCAATGTTTAATTGGAGAGTGCGGACAGAAGGTCCGACAGTCCTCGTCAGATGGTCCTTAGAAGGTCCGTTTGCTTGCATTACTTTAATTTAATTTAATTTAATTTAATCGCAGGATACGCTGGGAGTCTCTGAAGGAGCAGATCCAGCGGGCCGATGTAGGTTAGAAACGATTAGCCGTCTTCAATGCAGTTTGCTTTGTGCAGGTTGCTCTTAGGAAGACGTTGCCCAGGGTGGACCACGAGGAGGTTGATTCAAACCAATTACCCCACCCCAATTATTTTTATTTATTAATACTTCTGAGAATGAGAGAATCTGCAATAAGTATTATTTATTAATACTTATTGCAGATTCTCGTGGATGTCGTAAGAGCCGACTAAGGTAATAATAAAGGCTTCTAGTACTCTTAGGCGATGGGCTTGCCACCTGTCACTAATACACTGGTAAACATCTTAGCCTGATTGTGCAAAACGTGGTTACAGAATTATCAACCACTTATTTAAGAGTGCAAAAGCATCAAATATAATCATATCATAAACAATTTCAAAACTCGTTAAAACCCAATAAAAACAACTCATTAATCTCTTAATCCGTATTTTCTTCCAAAACAATCTAATTAGCAAGCGTGAGAGAGACGACGTGATTTACTAACGACCGCCCGCGTTTGGTTAAATGCGCATGTCATTTGTTTCAACCCTCAGTTACGAGACGTTTGCGCATCAAACATGTCGGCCTTAATAGACGCAGACGCCATCTTATCAGAAAGCGATCAGTGGATCCAACTGGATGAAAAATGGGGGACACCGGTGGATCTAGACACCGAAGACGAATACCCCCCTAAAATGAAAAAGGTCTTCAGCAATTTAGACCTGATGAAGTCTACCTTCGATTCTTCGTTCCTGTTCAAGAAAATCCGACGGAATTCCTCGAAAAAATCTGTGAATCACAAAGACTTTTTGCAAGATTTGAACAAAGCTGGAATGAACACACCAGAAAAGCAGTTCTATTTCATCAGCGGCGAAATCCTATCAGCTGGGTCAGTGGAAGAAATCTGCGACAATATTGACGACATCTTCAGATCTGTGGAGAAACTGTGCTCCGCAACCAGTACCGTGAGAATCAATAAAATCAAGAAACCAAGCGTGCACAAATTACCAGAAGTTGTGCACTGCAGCATTTCAACTAGTGACCTCTCGTTCGATGATACAGCGGCGGACCAAAGTGAGAAAGAGAAAGGGGATAGTGATGATGTGGATAGATACATTGATGAGGTCTTTAGTCATCTTAATGCTACTATAGCTACGTTGTCAAGTGAGAATTTGGACAGGTCTTCGAAAGACTCAGTGACTACTCTGGTGAGGAAATTTACAAGCATTTTGAAGAGTCCAAGGATTAAATGTAGCCCGAGAAGACGAAGAGAGTGTTGTGATAAGTTTAGGGACTTGGCAGTTTTTTGGCAAAGTCAAGCTTTTCAAAACGAACGTTAGATTTTAACATGTAGGTTTTAAGGTACTTATGTACGGTTGTTTTGATTATAAATTGTATGATTATTTTGTATAATGTTAGTAGGTAGAATTTATTAATTTATTGTCATTTGACTGTTAGATTTAAGTAGATTTGCATAATAATTTGTCATAATTTAAATACAAATGTAATTTAGAAAGGTTTTAACCTCATTATTAATGTTTAAAGAACGCTATAAGGTACAGGTTTATTATTAAAAATATGTATGTTCTGAGTTTCAATAAAGACGCGCAAAATATATTTTGTTTGATTCAACAAGTTTTATTTATTTTTTCATACCCACAATATCCATTAAAAATAATTCTTCTTACTCATTAAATTATACCTATTCTAACTAATGGCCGATGGGGCCAGAAGGTTCTTGAGTGGCGTCCGCGGACCGGGACACGAGCTGTATGTAGGCCTGCAACAAGATGGAGTGACAATCTTGTAAGGATCGCGGCGGGAACGCGGTGGATGCGAAAAGCACAGGACCGGTCTGAGTGGAGAGCCTTGGGGGAGGTCTATGTCCAGCAGTGGACGTCTTTCGGCTGACATCATACACGATCAGAACAACCACGCAACTCAACCAAGATCAAGTTGTCTTCTCCACTTGATTTCGTTGAATTTGGTTGTCATCATCGCATCATGATCAATTTTTTTTGTTTAACTCGATTCAGGGCAATCTTGGCCTTGGGCGAGTCACGTGGTAGTTTCGAACGTTAAGAAGGGCTTTTAAATTAAAAAAACGGCGAAATCATGTTGTGTTCTAAATTAGTTCCATTATGTTTATCATTTGCGATGAAATTTACACTTCATTGTATTGTTGGTATATTATCTATTTATTTATTAATACTTATTGCAGATTCTCGTGGATGTCGTAAGAGCCGACTAACGGAATAATAAAGGCTTCTAATACTCTTAGGCGATGGGCTTGCAACCTGTCACTAATACACTGGTAAACATCTTAGCCTGATTGTGCAAAACGTGGTTACAGAATTATCAACAACTTATTTAAGAGTGCAAAAGCATCAAATAGAATCATATCATAATCAATTTCAAAACTCGTTAAAACCCAATAAAAACAACTCATTAATCTCTTAATCCGTATTTTCTTCCAAAACAAACTAATTAGCAAGCGTGAGAGAGATGACGTGATTTACTAACGACCGCCCGCGTTTGGTTTAATGCGCATGTCATTTGTTTCAACCCTCAGTTACGAGACGTTTGCGCATCAAACATGTCGGCCTTAATAGACGCAGACGCCATCTTATCAGAAAGCGATCAGTGGATCCAACTGGATGAAAAATGGGGGCGGGACACCGGTGGATCTAGACACCGAAGACGAATACCCCCCTAAAATGAAAAAGGTCTTCAGCAATTTAGACCTGATGAAGTCTACCTTCGATTCTTCGTTCCTGTTCAAGAAAATCCGACGGAATTCCTCGAAAAAATCTGTGAATTACAAAGGCTTTTTGCAAGATTTGAACAAAGCTGGAATGAACACACCAGAAAAGCAGTTCTATTTCATCAGCGGCGAAATCCTATCAGCTGGGTCAGTGGAAGAAATCTGCGACAATATTGACGACATCTTCAGATCTGTGGAGAAACTGTGCTTCGCAACCAGTACCGTGAGAATCAATAAAATCAAGAAACCAAGCGTGCACAAATTACCAGAAGTTGTGCACTGCAGCATTTCAACTAGTGACCTCTCGTTCGATGATACAGCGGCGGACCAAAGTGAGAAAGAGAAAGGGGATAGTGATGATGTGGATAGATACATTGATGAGGTCTTTAGTCATCTTAATGCTACTATAGCTACGTTGTCAAGTGAGAATTTGGACAGGTCTTCGAAAGACTCAGTGACTACTCTGGTGAGGAAATTTACAAGCATTTTGAAGAGTCCAAGGATTAAATGTAGCCCGAGAAGACGAAGAGAGTGTTGTGATAAGTTTAGGGACTTGGCAGTTTTTTGGCAAAGTCAAGCTTTTCAAAACGAACGTTAGATTTTAACATGTAGGTTTTAAGGTACTTATGTACGGTTGTTTTGATTATAAATTGTATGATTATTTTGTATAATGTAAGTAGGTAGAATTTATTAATTTATTGTCATTTGACTGTTAGATTTAAATAGATTTGCATAATAATTTGTCATAATTTAAATACAAATGTAATTTAGAAATGTTTTTACCTCATTATTAATGTTTAAAGAACGCTATAAGGTACAGGTTTATTATTAAAAATATGTATGTTCTCAGTTTCAATAAAGACGCGCAAAATATATTTTGTTTGATTCAACAAGTTTTATTTATTTTTTCATACCCACAATATCCATTAAAAAAAAAAAAAAAAAAAAAAACATTTATTCTGTAAGTAGGCCCTGTAGGCACTTTTACAAGTCTGAATCTACCATCTACCAGCGCTTCAAGAGACCATTGTTGAGAAGAAACACCGCAAGAACATCAACAGTAAGCCATTTTTTTAAATAGAGAACTTATTACAATACTAAACATAAGCTATCTAATTTAAATGTCACAGGGATGTACAGGTCCCAGTAGTAATAATAATTAAATTAATAAAAATGTCAGGTTAAAATAATAATACAATTCCGGAGATGTAAAGAGTCTCCAAATGTCAAATTAAAATTAAATATAGGTAAGTAGGTAATTAAACAAAAAAAACAAAACAACAAACACAAACAAGGGAGATGTAGAAAGTCTCCACGGTCAATTTTGGAGATGTAAAGAGTCTCCAGATGTCAAATTAAAATAATAAGCATACAAGGAGATGTATATAGTCTCCACGGTCATTAATAATTGTAATACAAATAATTCAGTCCCAAGCATTGTCATCATTTATATAATCTTTAATACTATAATACGCTTTAGAAATTAGTTGACGTTTAACGTAACTCTTAAATTTATTTACTGATAAATGAGTAACACTACTTGGAAGCTTATTATAGAACCTTATACAATTACCCATGAAAGAGTTTTTTATTTTGTGAAGCCGTGTAAAGGGCACTGCGAGCTTATGTTTATTCCTGGTTACAGTTCTTTCTAAAACTACCGATGTGTTTATGAACATGCATAATATTTTCATAAATATATTGACTGTATACGGTTAATATATTCGTTTCTTTGAACTTATCTCTAAGCGAGTCTCTATGACCCATCTTGTAAACAGCACGAATAGCCCTCTTCTGTAGAACAAAGATGCTGTTTACGTCAGCACTACTACCCCATAGTAAAATACCATATGACATAATACTATGGAAGTAACTAAAATAAATTAATCGAACGGTTTTCAAGTCTATTATATTCCGAATTTTATTAACTGCAAAAACTGCAGAACTTAGTCTATTCGCTAATTTAGCCAGATGAGGACCCCATTGGAGTTTGGAGTCTAACGTTATTCCAAGAATTACTGTATCATTAACTAGGTCTAATCTATCATTTTTTACAGTTACAGTAGTTGGTCTATTTTTCACATTTGTAGTCATAAAGTTAATACATTTAGTCTTTTTCTCATTCAGTAATAAATTATTAACACTGAACCAATCTACTAATTTTGATATAGCATTGTTTACATCGATATTAAACTCCTGTTGTCGTTTGACTTTAAATACGAGTGAGGTATCATCAGCAAACAATACTAAATCATGTTTGTCCTTTATAAGGTATGGTAAATCATTTATTAAAAATAATTCTTCTTACTCATTAAATTATACCTATTCTAACTAATGGCCGATGGGGCCAGAAGGTTCTTGAGTGGCGTCCGCGGACCGGGACACGAGCTGTAGGTAGGCCTGCAACAAGATGGAGTGACAATCTTGTAAGGATCGCGGCGGGAACGCGGTGGATGCGAAAAGCACAGGACCGGTCTGAGTGGAGAGCCTTGGGGGAGGTCTATGTCCAGCAGTGGACGTCTTTCGGCTGACATCATACATGATCAGAACAACCACGCAACTCAACCAAGATCAAGTTGTCTTCTCCACTTGATTTCGTTGAATTTGGTTGTCATCATCGCATCATGATCATTTTTTTTTGTTTAACTCGATTCAGGACAATCTTGGCCTTGGGCGAGTCACGTGGTAGTTTCGAACGTTAAGAAGGGCTTTTAAATTTAAAAAACGGCGAAATCATGTTGTGTTCTTAATTAGTTCCATTATGTTTATCATTTGCGATGAAATTTACACTTCATTGTATTGTTGGTATATTATCTATTTATTTATTAATACTTATTGCAGATTCTCGTGGATGTCGTAAGAGCCGACTAAGGGAATAATAAAGGCTTCTAGTACTCTTAGGCGATGGGCTTGCAACCTGTCACTAATACACTGGTAAACATCTTAGCCTGATTGTGCAAAACGTGGTTACAGAATTATCAACAACTTATTTAAGAGTGCAAAAGCATCAAATAGAATCATATCATAAACAATTTAAAAACTCGTTAAAACCCAATAAAAACAACTCATTAATCTCTTAATCCGTATTTTCTTCCAAAACAATCTAATTAGCAAGCGTGAGAGAGACGACGTGATTTACTAACGACCGCCCGCGTTTGGTTAAATGCGCATGTCATTTGTTTCAACCCTCAGTTACGAGACGTTTGCGCATCAAACATGTCGGCCTTAATAGACGCAGACGCCATCTTATCAGAAAGCGATCAGTGGATCCAACTGGATGAAAAATGGGGGACACCGGTGGATCTAGACACCGAAGACGAATACCCCCCTAAAATGAAAAAGGTCTTCAGCAATTTAGACCTGATGAAGTCTACCTTCGATTCTTCGTTCCTGTTCAAGAAAATCCGACGGAATTCCTCGAAAAAATCTGTGAATTACAAAGACTTTTTGCAAGATTTGAACAAAGATGGAATGAACACACCAGAAAAGCAGTTCTATTTCATCAGCGGCGAAATCCTATCAGCTGGGTCGGTGGAAGAAATCTGCGACAATATTGACGACATCTTCAGATCTGTGGAGAAACTGTGCTCCGCAACCAGTACCGTGAGAATCAATAAAATCAAGAAACCAAGCGTGCACAAATTACCAGAAGTTGTGCACTGCAGCATTTCAACTAGTGACCTCTCGTTCGATGATACAGCGGCGGACCAAAGTGAGAAAGAGAAAGGGGATACTGATGATGTGGATAGATACATCCCAAGTAGCACACTGGGTGGGAAATAGCTCGTATATCATATCTATCTAGATACTTAAGTGAAATATATAGCCATGACTAAGTTCTATATAGGTGGAAAGAACCCTTAGGCAACCAATATAGAACCACAGGGAGAAAAATTGCAGCTTATTTTTGGTTCTATATTGAATCCATAAGAGATCTCACGGTTACCTTAAGTGGCAATTAGAACTATGGGTGAAAGTTATGCGCAGTGAACGACGATTATTGAACGAATGAATAATAATATTTCAGTTCGGTCAATGAGTGATAAATGGGACGCCAAAGTTCCTTTGAGTGACGTGGCAACAATTAAGTCGGTAAGTTTTTTAAAGTGAATGTGATCTGCCATTTTAATTTTGGATTTATACATCTGTTTGGTAAGTGATTAAAATTCACGTTCAGGCATTGAAATAAGCACGAAATTCTTGCGAATGCTTTTTTATCGTGAAACTATAGTATGGTTTCTTTGTAAATTTCGATGCGCCTTTGATTAGATCAGGAATATTTAAAAAGAGAAAGTTAAATCATATAAGGAATTGATACTGATAAGAACTAAAACTGTAAAAACCTGACCTAATGATTGTAGGTTACGTACAATGTTAAAGTAACATCGTCACAACTATCAAAAGTCTATGATTATGCGTCAGTGTGATAAAGTTCTGTTTAATGAATAAATAATTTTCAAGGACTCCAATTTGTAAACATGGCGAAACAAAAAAGATCTTACAGTGTTTATTTTCACTTATTTGTTTTCTATTTGAAACTATCAGGTCTGAAAATCACTTATTTGTATCTTGAGAGTGGCACAGCAGTGAATGCTATGCCCTAGAGCTTTTGTGCTGTGACACTAGCGGCTTGCGTTAAAGCCTAAAACGGCACAGAGTTCGTGCTTCCTATAAATGCTATGGGAAACAGCCGGCCGTGGACGGAGTTCCGTTTTTGGTGTAATTAAAAACACCGGCCACAGCCGTAATGCCATATCACGAGGGTCTTAGTTTACGTCTCTCGACGTACTGTCCGTGAACGTGTTAACATTGTTTGACAACACTTATAGCTTTAAACACAACTCAAAATTGTATATGACTTCATCTTGTCACTTGTAGTTGCTTAGGAACGTTTTTTGTTTCCACTTTATTACATGGTTGGGTAAAGTCGATTTTGCTACGTAAAGTTGCATGCAGGTTTTAATTTTCACTGAATAAGAAGCAATAGTGCTATATAAGGCCCTAAAGTTACTTATAAGCAACTTTTACATATAAGTGGGAGCATACCCTTATTTGGATCTTTTAATTCCAAATGACTAGTATTAATAGAGTAGTATATCACCAATAGTGGCTAAAGAGATAGTTTTACGACCCTTCTAGGCCTTAAAGTTGCAATCACTTTAGTTTCCAAAAGGGCCGTAAAATTATCTCTTTAGCCACTATTGGTGATACACTACTCTATTATACTAGTCATTTGGAATTAAAAGTTCCAAATAAGGGTATATTCCCACTTATAAATAAAAGTGGCTTATAAGTTACTTTAGGGCCTTATATATCACTATTGCTTCTATTCAGTGACAATTACAACCTGCATGCAACTTTAAGTAGCAAAATCGACTTTACCCAACTATAAGTAATAAAGTAGAAACAAAAAACGTTCCTAAGCAACTATAAGTGACAGGATGAACTCGTATACAAGTTTGAGTTGTGTTTAAAGCTATAAGTGTAGTCAAACACTGTTAAACCACTCATTTAGAACATAAAGCTATAAGATAAGCTGCAAAATTCACTAATGTGCTGCTTGGGATTGATGAGGTCTTTAGTCATCTTAATGCTACTATAGCTACGTTGTCAAGTGAGAATTTGGACAGGTCTTCGAAAGACTCAGTGACTACTCTGGTGAGGAAATTTACAAGCATTTTGAAGAGTCCAAGGATTAAATGTAGCCCGAGAAGACGAAGAGAGTGTTGTGATAAGTTTAGGGACTTGGCAGTTTTTTGGCAAAGTCAAGCTTTTCAAAACGAACGTTAGATTTTAACATGTAGGTTTTAAGGTACTTATGTACGGTTGTTTTGATTATAAATTGTATGATTATTTGGTATAATGTTAGTAGGTAGAATTTATTAATTTATTGTCATTTGACTGTTAGATTTAAGTAGATTTGCATAATAATTTGTCATAATTTAAATACAAATGTAATTAAGAAATGTTTTTACCTCATTATTAATGTTTAAAGAACGCTATAAGGTACAGGTTTATTATTAAAAATATGTATGTTCTGAGTTTCAATAAAGACGCGCAAAATATATTTTGTTTGATTCAACAAGTTTTATTTATTTTTTCATACCCACAATATCCATTAAAAATAATTCTTCTTACTCATTAAATTATACCTATTCTAACTAATGGCCGATGGGGCCAGAAGGTTCTTGAGTGGCGTCCGCGGACCGGGACACGAGATGTATGTAGGCCTGCAACAAGATGGAGTGACAATCTTGTAAGGATCGCGGCGGGAACGCGGTGGATGCGAAAAGCACAGGACCGGTCTGAGTGGAGAGCCTTGGGGGAGGTCTATGTCCAGCAGTGGACGTATATCGGCTGACATCATACACGATCAGAACAACCACGCAACTCAACCAAGATCAAGTGGTCTTCTCCACTTGATTTCGTTGAATTTGGTTGTCATCATCGCATCATGATCAATTTTTTTTGTTTAACTCGATTCAGGACAATCTTGGCCTTGGGCGAGTCACGTGGTAGTTTCGAACGTTAAGAAGGGCTTTTAAATTTAAAAAACGGCGAAATCATGTTGTGTTCTTAATTAGTTCCATTATGTTTATCATTTGCGATGAAATTTACACTTCATTGTATTGTTGGTATATTATCTATTTATTTATTAATACTTATTGCAGATTCTCGTGGATGTCGTAAGAGCCGACTAAGGGAATAATAAAGGCTTCTAGTACTCTTAGGCGATGGGCTTGCAACCTGTCACTAATACACTGGTAAACATCTTAGCCTGATTGTGCAAAACGTGGTTACAGAATTATCAACAACTTATTTAAGAGTGCAAAAGCATCAAATAGAATCATATCATAAACAATTTCAAAACTCGTTAAAACCCAATAAAAACAACTCATTAATCTCTTAATCCGTATTTTCTTCCAAAACAATCTAATTAGCAAGCGTGAGAGAGACGACGTGATTTACTAACGACCGCCCGCGTTTGGTTAAATGCGCATGTCATTTGTTTCAACCCCCAGTTACGAGACGTTTGCGCATCAAACATGTCGGCCTTAATAGACGCAGACGCCATCTTATCAGAAAGCGATCAGTGGATCCAACTGGATGAAAAATGGGGGACACCGGTGGATCTAGACACCGAAGACGAATACCCCCCTAAAATGAAAAAGGTCTTCAGCAATTTAGACCTGATGAAGTCTACCTTCGATTCTTCGTTCCTGTTCAAGAAAATCCGACGGAATTCCTCGAAAAAATCTGTGAATTACAAAGACTTTTTGCAAGATTTGAACAAAGCTGGAATGAACACACCAGAAAAGCAGTTCTATTTCATCAGCGGCGAAATCCTATCAGCTGGGTCAGTGGAAGAAATCTGCGACAATATTGACGACATCTTCAGATCTGTGGAGAAACTGTGCTCCACAACCAGTACCGTGAGAATCAATAAAATCAAGAAACCAAGCGTGCACAAATTACCAGAAGTTGTGCACTGCAGCATTTCAACTAGTGACCTCTCGTTCGATGATACAGCGGCGGACCAAAGTGAGAAAGAGAAAGGGGATAGTGATGATGTGGATAGATACATTGATGAGGTCTTTAGTCATCTTAATGCTACTATAGCTACGTTGTCAAGTGAGAATTTGGACAGGTCTTCGAAAGACTCAGTGACTACTCTGGTGAGGAAATTTACAAGCATTTTGAAGAGTCCAAGGATTAAATGTAGCCCGAGAAGACGAAGAGAGTGTTGTGATAAGTTTAGGGACTTGGCAGTTTTTTGGCAAAGTCAAGCTTTTCAAAACGAACGTTAGATTTTAACATGTAGGTTTTAAGGTACTTATGTACGGTTGTTTTGATTATAAATTGTATGATTATTTTGTATAATGTTAGTAGGTAGAATTTATTAATTTATTGTCATTTGACTGTTAGATTTAAGTAGATTTGCATAATAATTTGTCATAATTTAAATACAAATGTAATTAAGAAATGTTTTTACCTCATTATTAATGTTTAAAGAACGCTATAAGGTACAGGTTTATTATTAAAAATATGTATGTTCTGAGTTTCAATAAAGACGCGCAAAATATATTTTGTTTGATTCAACAAGTTTTATTTATTTTTTCATACCCACAATATCCATTAAAAATTATTCTTCTTCCTCATTAAATTATACCTATTCTTACTAATGGCCGATGGGGCCAGAAGGTTCTTGAGTGGCGTCCGCGGACCGGGACACGAGCTGTAGGTAGGCCTGCAACAAGATGGAGTGACAATCTTGTAAGGATCGCGGCGGGAACGCGGTGGATGCGAAAAGCACAGGACCGGTCTGAGTGGAGAGCCTTGGGGGAGGTCTATGTCCAGCAGTGGACGTCTTTCGGCTGACATCATACACGATCAGAACAACCACGCAACTCAACCAAGATCAAGTTGTCTTCTCCACTTGATTTCGTTGAATTTGGTTGTCATCATCGCATCATGATCATTTTTTTTTGTTTAACTCGATTCAGGACAATCTTGGCCTTGGGCGAGTCACGTGGTAGTTTCGAACGTTAAGAAGGGCTTTTAAATTTAAAAAACGGCGCAATCATGTTGTGTTCTAAATTAGTTCCATTATGTTTATCATTTGCGATGAAATTTACACTTCATTGTATTGTTGGTATATTATCTATTTATTTATTAATACTTATTGCAGATTCTCGTGGATGTCGTAAGAGCCGACTAAGGGAATAATAAAGGCTTCTAGTACTCTTAGGCGATGGGCTTGCAACCTGTCACTAATACACTGGTAAACGTCTTAGCCTGATTGTGCAAAACGTGGTTACAGAATTATCAACAACTTATTTAAGAGTGCAAAAGCATCAAATAGAATCATATCATAAACAATTTCAAAACTCGTTAAAACCCAATAAAAACAACTCATTAATCTCTTAATCCGTATTTTCTTCCAAAACAATCTAATTAGCAAGCGTGAGAGAGACGACGTGATTTACTAACGACCGCCCGCGTTTGGTTAAATGCGCAGGTCATTTGTTTCAACCCTCAGTTACGAGACGTTTGCGCATCAAACATGTCGGCCTTAATAGACGCAGACGCCATCTTATCAGAAAGCGATCAGTGGATCCAACTGGATGAAAAATGGGGGACACCGGTGGATCTAGACACCGAAGACGAATACCCCCCTAAAATGAAAAAGGTCTTCAGCAATTTAGACCTGATGAAGTCTACCTTCGATTCTTCGTTCCTGTTCAAGAAAATCCGACCGAATTCCTCGAAAAAATCTGTGAATTACAAAGACTTTTTGCAAGATTTGAACAAAGCTGGAATGAACACACCAGAAAAGCAGTTCTATTTCATCAGCGGCGAAATCCTATCAGCTGGGTCAGTGGAAGAAATCTGCGACAATATTGACGACATCTTCAGATCTGTGGAGAAACTGTGCTCCGCAACCAGTACCGTGAGAATCAATAAAATCAAGAAACCAAGCGTGCACAAATTACCAGAAGTTGTGCACTGCAGCATTTCAACTAGTGACCTCTCGTTCGATGATACAGCGGCGGACCAAAGTGAGAAAGAGAAAGGGGTTAGTGATGATGTGGATAGATACATTGATGAGGTCTTTAGTCATCTTAATGCTACTATAGCTACGTTGTCAAGTGAGAATTTGGACAGGTCTTCGAAAGACTCAGTGACTACTCTGGTGAGGAAATTTACAAGCATTTTGAAGAGTCCAAGGATTAAATGTAGCCCGAGAAGACGAAGAGAGTGTTGTGATAAGTTTAGGGACTTGGCAGTTTTTTGGCAAAGTCAAGCTTTTCAAAACGAACGTTAGATTTTAACATGTAGGTTTTAAGGTACTTATGTACGGTTGTTTTGATTATAAATTGTATGATTATTTTGTATAATGTTAGTAGGTAGAATTTATTAATTTATTGTCATATTTTGACTGTTAGATTTAAGTAGATTTGCATAATAATTTGTCATAATTTAAATACAAATGTAATTTAGAAATGTTTTTACCTCATTATTAATGTTTAAAGAACGCTATAAGGTACAAGGTTTATTATTAAAAATATGTATGTTCTGAGTTTCAATAAAGACGCGCAAAATATATTTTGTTTGATTCAACAAGTTTTATTTATTTTTTCATACCCACAATATCCATTAAAAATAATTCTTCTTACTCATTCAATTATACCTATTCTAACTAATGGCCGATGGGGCCAGAAAGTTCTTGAGTGGCGTCCGCGGACCGGGACACGAGCTGTAGGTAGGCCTGCAACAAGATGGAGTGACAATCTTGTAAGGATCGCGGCGGGAACGCGGTGGATGCGATAAGCACAGGACCGGTCTGAGTGGAGAGCCTTGGGGGAGGTCTATGTCCAGCAGTGGACGTCTTTCGGCTGACATCATACACGATCAGAACAACCACGCAACTCAACCAAGATCAAGTTGTCTTCTCCACTTGATTTCGTTGAATTTGGTTGTCATCATCGCATCATGATCAATTTTTTTTGTTTAACTCGATTCAGGACAATCTTGGCCTTGGGCGAGTCACGTGGTAGTTTCGAACGTTAAGAAGGGCTTTTAAATTTAAAAAACGGCGCAATCATGTTGTGTTCTAAATTAGTTCCATTATGTTTATCATTTGCGATGAAATTTACACTTCATTGTATTGTTGGTATATTATCTATTTATTTATTAATACTTATTGCAGATTCTCGTGGATGTCGTAAGAGCCGACTAAGGGAATAATAAAGGCTTCTAGTACTCTTAGGCGATGGGCTTGCAACCTGTCACTAATACACTGGTAAACATCTTAGCCTGATTGTGCAAAACGTGGTTACAGAATTATCAACAACTTATTTAAGAGTGCAAAAGCATCAAATAGAATCATATCATAAACAATTTCAAAACTCGTTAAAACCCAATAAAAACAACTCATTAATCTCTTAATCCGTATTTTCTTCCAAAACAATCTAATTAGCAAGCGTGAGAGAGACGACGTGATTTACTAACGACCGCCCGCGTTTGGTTAAATGCGCATGTCATTTGTTTCAACCCCCAGTTACGAGACGTTTGCGCATCAAACATGTCGGCCTTAATAGACGCAGACGCCATCTTATCAGAAAGCGATCAGTGGATCCAACTGGATGAAAAATGGGGGACACCGGTGGATCTAGACACCGAAGACGAATACCCCCCTAAAATGAAAAAGGTCTTCAGCAATTTAGACCTGATGAAGTCTACCTTCGATTCTTCGTTCCTGTTCAAGAAAATCCGACGGAATTCCTCGAAAAAATCTGTGAATTACAAAGACTTTTTGCAAGATTTGAACAAAGCTGGAATGAACACACCAGAAAAGCAGTTCTATTTCATCAGCGGCGAAATCCTATCAGCTGGGTCAGTGGAAGAAATCTGCGACAATATTGACGACATCTTCAGATCTGTGGAGAAACTGTGCTCCACAACCAGTACCGTGAGAATCAATAAAATCAAGAAACCAAGCGTGCACAAATTACCAGAAGTTGTGCACTGCAGCATTTCAACTAGTGACCTCTCGTTCGATGATACAGCGGCGGACCAAAGTGAGAAAGAGAAAGGGGATAGTGATGATGTGGATAGATACATTGATGAGGTCTTTAGTCATCTTAATGCTACTATAGCTACGTTGTCAAGTGAGAATTTGGACAGGTCTTCGAAAGACTCAGTGACTACTCTGGTGAGGAAATTTACAAGCATTTTGAAGAGTCCAAGGATTAAATGTAGCCCGAGAAGACGAAGAGAGTGTTGTGATAAGTTTAGGGACTTGGCAGTTTTTTGGCAAAGTCAAGCTTTTCAAAACGAACGTTAGATTTTAACATGTAGGTTTTAAGGTACTTATGTACGGTTGTTTTGATTATAAATTGTATGATTATTTTGTATAATGTTAGTAGGTAGAATTTATTAATTTATTGTCATTTGACTGTTAGATTTAAGTAGATTTGCATAATAATTTGTCATAATTTAAATACAAATGTAATTTAGAAATGTTTTTACCTCATTATTAATGTTTAAAGAACGCTATAAGGTACAGGTTTATTATTAAAAATATGTATGTTCTGAGTTTCAATAAAGACGCGCAAAATATATTTTGTTTGATTCAACAAGTTTTATTTATTTTTTCATACCCACAATATCCATTAAAAATAATTCTTCTTACTCATTCAATTATACCTATTCTAACTAATGGCCGATGGGGCCAGAAGGTTCTTGAGTGGCGTCCGCGGACCGGGACACGAGCTGTAGGTAGGCCTGCAACAAGATGGAGTGACAATCTTGTAAGGATCGCGGCGGGAACGCGGTGGATGCGAAAAGCACAGGACCGGTCTGAGTGGAGAGCCTTGGGGGAGGTCTATGTCCAGCAGTGGACGTCTTTCGGCTGACATCATACACGATCAGAACAACCACGCAACTCAACCAAGATCAAGTTGTCTTCTCCACTTGATTTCGTTGAATTTGGTTGTCATCATCGCATCATGATCAATTTTTTTTGTTTAACTCGATTCAGGACAATCTTGGCCTTGGGCGAGTCACGTGGTAGTTTCGAACGTTAAGAAGGGCTTTTAAATTTAAAAAACGGCGCAATCATGTTGTGTTCTAAATAAGTTCCATTATGTTTATCATTTGCGATGAAATTTACACTTCATTGTATTGTTGGTATATTATCTATTTATTTATTAATACTTATTGCAGATTCTCGTGGATGTCGTAAGAGCCGACTAAGGGAATAATAAAGGCTTCTAGTACTCTTAGGCGATGGGCTTGCAACCTGTCACTAATACACTGGTAAACATCTTAGCCTGATTGTGCAAAACGTGGTTACAGAATTATCAACAACTTATTTAAGAGTGCAAAAGCATCAAATAGAATCATATCATAAACAATTTCAAAACTCGTTAAAACCCAATAAAAACAACTCATTAATCTCTTAATCCGTATTTTCTTCCAAAACAATCTAATTAGCAAGCGTGAGAGAGACGACGTGATTTACTAACGACCGCCCGCGTTTGGTTAAATGCGCATGTCATTTGTTTCAACCCCCAGTTACGAGACGTTTGCGCATCAAACATGTCGGCCTTAATAGACGCAGACGCCATCTTATCAGAAAGCGATCAGTGGATCCAACTGGATGAAAAATGGGGGACACCGGTGGATCTAGACACCGAAGACGAATACCCCCCTAAAATGAAAAAGGTCTTCAGCAATTTAGACCTGATGAAGTCTACCTTCGATTCTTCGTTCCTGTTCAAGAAAATCCGACGGAATTCCTCGAAAAAATCTGTGAATTACAAAGACTTTTTGCAAGATTTGAACAAAGCTGGAATGAACACACCAGAAAAGCAGTTCTATTTCATCAGCGGCGAAATCCTATCAGCTGGGTCAGTGGAAGAAATCTGCGACAATATTGACGACATCTTCAGATCTGTGGAGAAACTGTGCTCCGCAACCAGTACCGTGAGAATCAATAAAATCAAGAAACCAAGCGTGCACAAATTACCAGAAGTTGTGCACTGCAGTATTTCAACTAGTGACCTCTCGTTCGATGATACAGCGGCGGACCAAAGTGAGAAAGAGAAAGGGGATAGTGATGATGTGGATAGATACATTGATGAGGTCTTTAGTCATCTTAATGCTACTATAGCTACGTTGTCAAGTGAGAATTTGGACAGGTCTTCGAAAGACTCAGTGACTACTCTGGTGAGGAAATTTACAAGCATTTTGAAGAGTCCAAGGATTAAATGTAGCCCGAGAAGACGAAGAGAGTGTTGTGATAAGTTTAGGGACTTGGCAGTTTTTTGGCAAAGTCAAGCTTTTCAAAACGAACGTTAGATTTTAACATGTAGGTTTTAAGGTACTTATGTACGGTTGTTTTGATTATAAATTGTATGATTATTTTGAATAATGTTAGTAGGTAGAATTTATTAATTTATTGTCATATTTTGACTGTTAGATTTAAGTAGATTTGCATAATAATTTGTCATAATTTAAATACAAATGTAATTTAGAAATGTTTTTACCTCATTATTAATGTTTAAAGAACGCTATAAGGTACAAGGTTTATTATTAAAAATATGTATGTTCTGAGTTTCAATAAAGACGCGCAAAATATATTTTGTTTGATTCAACAAGTTTTATTTATTTTTTCATACCCACAATATCCATTAAAAATAATTCTTCTTACTCATTAAATTATACCTATTCTAACTAATGGCCGATGGGGCCAGAAGGTTCTTGAGTGGCGTCCGCGGACCGGGACACGAGCTGTATGTAGGCCTGCAACAAGATGGAGTGACAATCTTGTAAGGATCGCGGCGGGAACGCGGTGGATGCGAAAAGCACAGGACCGGTCTGAGTGGAGAGCCTTGGGGGAGGTCTATGTCCAGCAGTGGACGTCTTTCGGCTGACATCATACACGATCAGAACAACCACGCAACTCAACCAAGATCAAGTTGTCTTCTCCACTTGATTTCGTTGAATTTGGTTGTCATCATCGCATCATGATCAATTTTTTTTGTTTAACTCGATTCAGGACAATCTTGGCCTTGGGCGAGTCACGTGGTAGTTTCGAACGTTAAGAAGGGCTTTTAAATTTAAAAAACGGCGAAATCATGTTGTGTTCTAAGTTAGTTCCATTATGTTTATCATTTGCGATGAAATTTACACTTTATTGTATTGTTGGTATATTATCTATTTATTTATTAATACTTATTGCAGATTCTCGTGGATGTCGTAAGAGCCGACTAAGGGAATAATAAAGGCTTCTAGTACTCTTAGGCGATGGGCTTGCAACCTGTCACTAATACACTGGTAAACATCTTAGCCTGATTGTGCAAAACGTGGTTACAGAATTATCAACAACTTATTTAAGAGTGCAAAAGCATCAAATAGAATCATATCATAAACAATTTCAAAACTCGTTAAAACACAATAAAAACAACTCATTAATCTCTTAATCCGTATTTTCTTCCAAAACAATCTAATTAGCAAGCGTGAGAGAGACGACGTGATTTACTAACGACCGCCCGCGTTTGGTTAAATGCGCATGTCATTTGTTTCAACCCTCAGTTACGAGACGTTTGCGCATCAAACATGTCGGCCTTAATAGACGCAGACGCCATCTTATCAGAAAGCGATCAGTGGATCCAACTGGATGAAAAATGGGGGACACCGGTGGATCTAGACACCGAAGACGAATACCCCCCTAAAATGAAAAAGGTCTTCAGCAATTTAGACCTGATGAAGTCTACCTTCGATTCTTCGTTCCTGTTCAAGAAAATCCGACGGAATTCCTCGAAAAAATCTGTGAATTACAAAGACTTTTTGCAAGATTTGAACAAAGCTGGAATGAACACACCAGAAAAGCAGTTCTATTTCATCAGCGGCGAAATCCTATCAGCTGGGTCAGTGGAAGAAATCTGCGACAATATTGACGACATCTTCAGATCTGTGGAGAAACTGTGCTCCGCAACCAGTACCGTGAGAATCAATAAAATCAAGAAACCAAGCGTGCACAAATTACCAGAAGTTGTGCACTGCAGCATTTCAACTAGTGACCTCTCGTTCGATGATACAGCGGCGGACCAAAGTGAGAAAGAGAAAGGGGATAGTGATGATGTGGATAGATACATTGATGAGGTCTTTAGTCATCTTAATGCTACTATAGCTACGTTGTCAAGTGAGAATTTGGACAGGTCTTCGAAAGACTCAGTGACTACTCTGGTGAGGAAATTTACAAGCATTTTGAAGAGTCCAAGGATTAAATGTAGCCCGAGAAGACGAAGAGAGTGTTGTGATAAGTTTAGGGACTTGGCAGTTTTTTGGCAAAGTCAAGCTTTTCAAAACGAACGTTAGATTTTAACATGTAGGTTTTAAGGTACTTATGTACGGTTGTTTTGATTATAAATTGTATGATTATTTTGTATAATGTTAGTAGGTAGAATTTATTAATTTATTGTCATTTGACTGTTAGATTTAAGTAGATTTGCATAATAATTTGTCATAATTTAAATACAAATGTAATTAAGAAATGTTTTTACCTCATTATTAATGTTTAAAGAACGCTATAAGGTACAGGTTTATTATTAAAAATATGTATGTTCTGAGTTTCAATAAAGACGCGCAAAATATATTTTGTTTGATTCAACAAGTTTTATTTATTTTTTCATACCCACAATATCCATTAAAAATAATTCTTCTTACTCATTAAATTATACCTATTCTAACTAATGGCCGATGGGGCCAGAAGGTTCTTGAGTGGCGTCCGCGGACCGGGACACGAGCTGTAGGTAGGCCTGCAACAAGATGGAGTGACAATCTTGTAAGGATCGCGGCGGGAACGCGGTGGATGCGAAAAGCACAGGACCGGTCTGAGTGGAGAGCCTTGGGGGAGGTCTATGTCCAGCAGTGGACGTCTTTCGGCTGACATCATACACGATCAGAACAACCACGCAACTCAACCAAGATCAAGTTGTCTTCTCCACTTGATTTCGTTGAATTTGGTTGTCATCATCGCATCATGATCAATTTTTTTTGTTTAACTCGATTCAGGACAATCTTGGCCTTGGGCGAGTCACGTGGTAGTTTCGAACGTTAAGAAGGGCTTTTAAATTTAAAAAACGGCGCAATCATGTTGTGTTCTAAATAAGTTCCATTATGTTTATCATTTGCGATGAAATTTACACTTCATTGTATTGTTGGTATATTATCTATTTATTTATTAATAGTTATTGCAGATTCTCGTGGATGTCGTAAGAGCCGACTAAGGGAATAATAAAGGCTTCTAGTACTCTTAGGCGATGGGCTTGCAACCTGTCACTAATACACTGGTAAACGTCTTAGCCTGATTGTGCAAAACGTGGTTACAGAATTATCAACAACTTATTTAAGAGTGCAAAAGCATCAAATAGAATCATATCATAAACAATTTCAAAACTCGTTAAAACCCAATAAAAACAACTCATTAATCTCTTAATCCGTATTTTCTTCCAAAACAATCTAATTAGCAAGCGTGAGAGAGACGACGTGATTTACTAACGACCGCCCGCGTTTGGTTAAATGCGCATGTCATTTGTTTCAACCCCCAGTTACGAGACGTTTGCGCATCAAACATGTCGGCCTTAATAGACGCAGACGCCATCTTATCAGAAAGCGATCAGTGGATCCAACTGGATGAAAAATGGGGGACACCGGTGGATCTAGACACCGAAGACGAATACCCCCCTAAAATGAAAAAGGTCTTCAGCAATTTAGACCTGATGAAGTCTACCTTCGATTCTTCGTTCCTGTTCATGAAAATCCGACGGAATTCCTCGAAAAAATCTGTGAATTACAAAGACTTTTTGCAAGATTTGAACAAAGCTGGAATGAACACACCAGAAAAGCAGTTCTATTTCATCAGCGGCGAAATCCTATCAGCTGGGTCAGTGGAAGAAATCTGCGACAATATTGACGACATCTTCAGATCTGTGGAGAAACTGTGCTCCGCAACCAGTACCGTGAGAATCAATAAAATCAAGAAACCAAGCGTGCACAAATTACCAGAAGTTGTGCACTGCAGCATTTCAACTAGTGACCTCTCGTTCGATGATACAGCGGCGGACCAAAGTGAGAAAGAGAAAGGGGATAGTGATGATGTGGATAGATACATTGATGAGGTCTTTAGTCATCTTAATGCTACTATAGCTACGTTGTCAAGTGAGAATTTGGACAGGTCTTCGAAAGACTCAGTGACTACTCTGGTGAGGAAATTTACAAGCATTTTGAAGAGTCCAAGGATTAAATGTAGCCCGAGAAGACGAAGAGAGTGTTGTGATAAGTTTAGGGACTTGGCAGTTTTTTGGCAAAGTCAAGCTTTTCAAAACGAACGTTAGATTTTAACATGTAGGTTTTAAGGTACTTATGTACGGTTGTTTTGATTATAAATTGTATGATTATTTTGTATAATGTTAGTAGGTAGAATTTATTAATTTATTGTCATTTGACTGTTAGATTTAAGTAGATTTGCATAATAATTTGTCATAATTTAAATACAAATGTAATTAAGAAATGTTTTTACCTCATTATTAATGTTTAAAGAACGCTATAAGGTACAGGTTTATTATTAAAAATATGTATGTTCTGAGCTTCAATAAAGACGCGCAAAATATATTTTGTTTGATTCAACAAGTTTTATTTATTTTTTCATACCCACAATATCCATTAAAAATAATTCTTCTTACTCATTAAATTATACCTATTCTAACTAATGGCCGATGGGGCCAGAAGGTTCTTGAGTGGCGTCCGCGGACCGGGACACGAGCTGTAGGTAGGCCTGCAACAAGATGGAGTGACAATCTTGTAAGGATCGCGGCGGGAACGCGGTGGATGCGAAAAGCACAGGACCGGTCTGAGTGGAGAGCCTTGGGGGAGGTCTATGTCCAGCAGTGGACGTCTTTCGGCTGACATCATACACGATCAGAACAACCACGCAACTCAACCAAGATCAAGTTGTCTTCTCCACTTGATTTCGTTGAATTTGGTTGTCATCATCGCATCATGATCAATTTTTTTTGTTTAACTCGATTCAGGACAATCTTGGCCTTGGGCGAGTCACGTGGTAGTTTCGAACGTTAAGAAGGGCTTTTAAATTTAAAAAACGGCGCAATCATGTTGTGTTCTAAATTAGTTCCATTATGTTTATCATTTGCGATGAAATTTACACTTCGTTGTATTGTTGGTATATTATCTATTTATTTATTAATACTTATTGCAGATTCTCGTGGATGTCGTAAGAGCCGACTAAGGGAATAATAAAGGCTTCTAGTACTCTTAGGCGATGGGCTTGCAACCTGTCACTAATACACTGGTAAACGTCTTAGCCTGATTGTGCAAAACGTGGTTACAGAATTATCAACAACTTATTTAAGAGTGCAAAAGCATCAAATAGAATCATATCATAAACAATTTCAAAACTCGTTAAAACCCAATAAAAACAACTCATTAATCTCTTAATCCGTATTTTCTTCCAAAACAATCTAATTAGCAAGCGTGAGAGAGACGACGTGATTTACTAACGACCGCCCGCGTTTGGTTAAATGCGCATGTCATTTGTTTCAACCCCCAGTTACGAGACGTTTGCGCATCAAACATGTCGGCCTTAATAGACGCAGACGCCATCTTATCAGAAAGCGATCAGTGGATCCAACTGGATGAAAAATGGGGGACACCGGTGGATCTAGACACCGAAGACGAATACCCCCCTAAAATGAAAAAGGTCTTCAGCAATTTAGACCTGATGAAGTCTACCTTCGATTCTTCGTTCCTGTTCAAGAAAATCCGACGGAATTCCTCGAAAAAATCTGTGAATTACAAAGACTTTTTGCAAGATTTGAACAAAGCTGGAATGAACACACCAGAAAAGCAGTTCTATTTCATCAGCGGCGAAATCCTATCAGCTGGGTCAGTGGAAGAAATCTGCGACAATATTGACGACATCTTCAGATCTGTGGAGAAACTGTGCTCCGCAACCAGTACCGTGAGAATCAATAAAATCAAGAAACCAAGCGTGCACAAATTACCAGAAGTTGTGCACTGCAGCATTTCAACTAGTGACCTCTCGTTCGATGATACAGCGGCGGACCAAAGTGAGAAAGAGAAAGGGGATAGTGATGATGTGGATAGATACATTGATGAGGTCTTTAGTCATCTTAATGCTACTATAGCTACGTTGTCAAGTGAGAATTTGGACAGGTCTTCGAAAGACTCAGTGACTACTCTGGTGAGGAAATTTACAAGCATTTTGAAGAGTCCAAGGATTAAATGTAGCCCGAGAAGACGAAGAGAGTGTTGTGATAAGTTTAGGGACTTGGCAGTTTTTTGGCAAAGTCAAGCTTTTCAAAACGAACGTTAGATTTTAACATGTAGGTTTTAAGGTACTTATGTACGGTTGTTTTGATTATAAATTGTATGATTATTTTGTATAATGTTAGTAGGTAGAATTTATTAATTTATTGTCATTTGACTGTTAGATTTAAGTAGATTTGCATAATAATTTGTCATAATTTAAATACAAATGTAATTAAGAAATGTTTTTACCTCATTATTAATGTTTAAAGAACGCTATAAGGTACAGGTTTATTATTAAAAATATGTATGTTCTGAGTTTCAATAAAGACGCGCAAAATATATTTTGTTTGATTCAACAAGTTTTATTTATTTTTTCATACCCACAATATCCATTAAAAATTATTCTTCTTCCTCATTAAATTATACCTATTCTTACTAATGGCCGATGGGGCCAGAAGGTTCTTGAGTGGCGTCCGCGGACCGGGACACGAGCTGTAGGTAGGCCTGCAACAAGATGGAGTGACAATCTTGTAAGGATCGCGGCGGGAACGCGGTGGATGCGAAAAGCACAGGACCGGTCTGAGTGGAGAGCCTTGGGGGAGGTCTATGTCCAGCAGTGGACGTCTTTCGGCTGACATCATACACGATCAGAACAACCACGCAACTCAACCAAGATCAAGTTGTCTTCTCCACTTGATTTCGTTGAATTTGGTTGTCATCATCGCATCATGATCAATTTTTTTTGTTTAACTCGATTCAGGACAATCTTGGCCTTGGGCGAGTCACGTGGTAGTTTCGAACGTTAAGAAGGGCTTTTAAATTTAAAAAACGGCGCAATCATGTTGTGTTCTAAATTAGTTCCATTATGTTTATCATTTGCGATGAAATTTACACTTCATTGTATTGTTGGTATATTATCTATTTATTTATTAATAGTTATTGCAGATTCTCGTGGATGTCGTAAGAGCCGACTAAGGGAATAATAAAGGCTTCTAGTACTCTTAGGCGATGGGCTTGCAACCTGTCACTAATACACTGGTAAACATCTTAGCCTGATTGTGCAAAACGTGGTTACAGAATTATCAACAACTTATTTAAGAGTGCAAAAGCATCAAATAGAATCATATCATAAACAATTTCAAAACTCGTTAAAACCCAATAAAAACAACTCATTAATCTCTTAATCCGTATTTTCTTCCAAAACAATCTAATTAGCAAGCGTGAGAGAGACGACGTGATTTACTAACGACCGCCCGCGTTTGGTTAAATGCGCATGTCATTTGTTTCAACCCTCAGTTACGAGACGTTTGCGCATCAAACATGTCGGCCTTAATAGACGCAGACGCCATCTTATCAGAAAGCGATCAGTGGATCCAACTGGATCAAAAATGGGGGACACCGGTGGATCTAGACACCGAAGACGAATACCCCCCTAAAATGAAAAAGGTCTTCAGTAATTTAGACCTGATGAAGTCTACCTTCGATTCTTCGTTCCTGTTCATGAAAATCCGACGGAATTCCTCGAAAAAATCTGTGAATTACAAAGACTTTTTGCAAGATTTGAACAAAGCTGGAATGAACACACCAGAAAAGCAGTTCTATTTCATCAGCGGCGAAATCCTATCAGCTGGGTCAGTGGAAGAAATCTGCGACAATATTGACGACATCTTCAGATCTGCGGAGAAACTGTGCTCCGCAACCAGTACCGTGAGAATCAATAAAATCAAGAAACCAAGCGTGCACAAATTACCAGAAGTTGTGCACTGCAGCATTTCAACTAGTGACCTCTCGTTCGATGATACAGCGGCGGACCAAAGTGAGAAAGAGAAAGGGGATAGTGATGATGTGGATAGATACATTGATGAGGTCTTTAGTCATCTTAATGCTACTATAGCTACGTTGTCAAGTGAGAATTTGGACAGGTCTTCGAAAGACTCAGTGACTACTCTGGTGAGGAAATTTACAAGCATTTTGAAGAGTCCAAGGATTAAATGTAGCCCGAGAAGACGAAGAGAGTGTTGTGATAAGTTTAGGGACTTGGCAGTTTTTTGGCAAAGTCAAGCTTTTCAAAACGAACGTTAGATTTTAACATGTAGGTTTTAAGGTACTTATGTACGGTTGTTTTGATTATAAATTGTATGATTATTTTGTATAATGTTAGTAGGTAGAATTTATTAATTTATTGTCATTTGACTGTTAGATTTAAGTAGATTTGCATAATAATTTGTCATAATTTAAATACAAATGTAATTTAGAAATGTTTTTACCTCATTATTAATGTTTAAAGAACGCTATAAGGTACAGGTTTATTATTAAAAATATGTATGTTCTGAGTTTCAATAAAGACGCGCAAAATATATTTTGTTTGATTCAACAAGTTTTATTTATTTTTTCATACCCACAATATCCATTAAAAATAATTCTTCTTACTCATTCAATTATACCTATTCTAACTAATGGCCGATGGGGCCAGAAGGTTCTTGAGTGGCGTCCGCGGACCGGGACACGAGCTGTAGGTAGGCCTGCAACAAGATGGAGTGACAATCTTGTAAGGATCGCGGCGGGAACGCGGTGGATGCGAAAAGCACAGGACCGGTCTGAGTGGAGAGCCTTGGGGGAGGTCTATGTCCAGCAGTGGACGTCTTTCGGCTGACATCATACACGATCAGAACAACCACGCAACTCAACCAAGATCAAGTTGTCTTCTCCACTTGATTTCGTTGAATTTGGTTGTCATCATCGCATCATGATCAATTTTTTTTGTTTAACTCGATTCAGGACAATCTTGGCCTTGGGCGAGTCACGTGGTAGTTTCGAACGTTAAGAAGGGCTTTTAAATTTAAAAAACGGCGCAATCATGTTGTGTTCTAAATTAGTTCCATTATGTTTATCATTTGCGATGAAATTTACACTTCATTGTATTGTTGGTATATTATCTATTTATTTATTAATAGTTATTGCAGATTCTCGTGGATGTCGTAAGAGCCGACTAAGGGAATAATAAAGGCTTCTAGTACTCTTAGGCGATGGGCTTGCAACCTGTCACTAATACACTGGTAAACATCTTAGCCTGATTGTGCAAAACGTGGTTACAGAATTATCAACAACTTATTTAAGAGTGTAAAAGCATCAAATAGAATCATATCATAAACAATTTCAAAACTCGTTAAAACCCAATAAAAACAACTCATTAATCTCTTAATCCGTATTTTCTTCCAAAACAAACTAATTAGCAAGCGTGAGAGAGACGACGTGATTTACTAACGACCGCCCGCGTTTGGTTAAATGCGCATGTCATTTGTTTCAACCCTCAGTTACGAGACGTTTGCGCATCAAACATGTCGGCCTTAATAGACGCAGACGCCATCTTATCAGAAAGCGATCAGTGGATCCAACTGGATGAAAAATGGGGGACACCGGTGGATCTAGACACCGAAGACGAATACCCCCCTAAAATGAAAAAGGTCTTCAGCAATTTAGACCTGATGAAGTCTACCTTCGATTCTTCGTTCCTGTTCAAGAAAATCCGACGGAATTCCTCGAAAAAATCTGTGAATTACAAAGACTTTTTGCAAGATTTGAACAAAGCTGGAATGAACACACCAGAAAAGCAGTTCTATTTCATCAGCGGCGAAATCCTATCAGCTGGGTCAGTGGAAGAAATCTGCGACAATATTGACGACATCTTCAGATCTGTGGAGAAACTGTGCTCCGCAACCAGTACCGTGAGAATCAATAAAATCAAGAAACCAAGCGTGCACAAATTACCAGAAGTTGTGCACTGCAGCATTTCAACTAGTGACCTCTCGTTCGATGATACAGCGGCGGACCAAAGTGAGAAAGAGAAAGGGGATAGTGATGATGTGGATAGATACATTGATGAGGTCTTTAGTCATCTTAATGCTACTATAGCTACGTTGTCAAGTGAGAATTTGGACAGGTCTTCGAAAGACTCAGTGACTACTCTGGTGAGGAAATTTACAAGCATTTTGAAGAGTCCAAGGATTAAATGTAGCCCGAGAAGACGAAGAGAGTGTTGTGATAAGTTTAGGGACTTGGCAGTTTTTTGGCAAAGTCAAGCTTTTCAAAACGAACGTTAGATTTTAACATGTAGGTTTTAAGGTACTTATGTACGGTTGTTTTGATTATAAATTGTATGATTATTTTGTATAATGTTAGTAGGTAGAATTTATTAATTTATTGTCATATTTTGACTGTTAGATTTAAGTAGATTTGCATAATAATTTGTCATAATTTAAATACAAATGTAATTTAGAAATGTTTTTACCTCATTATTAATGTTTAAAGAACGCTATAAGGTACAAGGTTTATTATTAAAAATATGTATGTTCTGAGTTTCAATAAAGACGCGCAAAATATATTTTGTTTGATTCAACAAGTTTTATTTATTTTTTCATACCCACAATATCCATTAAAAATAATTCTTCTTACTCATTCAATTATACCTATTCTAACTAATGGCCGATGGGGCCAGAAGGTTCTTGAGTGGCGTCCGCGGACCGGGACACGAGCTGTAGGTAGGCCTGCAACAAGATCGAGTGACAATCTTGTAAGGATCGCGGCGGGAACGCGGTGGATGCGAAAAGCACAGGACCGGTCTGAGTGGAGAGCCTTGGGGGAGGTCTATGTCCAGCAGTGGACGTCTTTCGGCTGACATCATACACGATCAGAACGACCACGCAACTCAACCAAGATCAAGTTGTCTTCTCCACTTGATTTCGTTGAATTTGGTTGTCATCATCGCATCATGATCAATTTTTTTTGTTTAACTCGATTCAGGACAATCTTGGCCTTGGGCGAGTCACGTGGTAGTTTCGAACGTTAAGAAGGGCTTTTAAATTTAAAAAACGGCGAAATCATGTTGTGTTCTAAATTAGTTCCATTATGTTTATCATTTGCGATGAAATTTACACTTCATTGTATTGTTGGTATATTATCTATTTATTTATTAATACTTATTGCAGATTCTCGTGGATGTCGTAAGAGCCGACTAAGGGAATAATAAAGGCTTCTAGTACTCTTAGGCGATGGACTTGCCACCTGTCACTAATACACTGGTAAACATCTTAGCCTGATTGTGCAAAACGTGGTTACAGAATTATCAACAACTTATTTAAGAGTGCAAAAGCATCAAATAGAATCATATCATAAACAATTTCAAAACTCGTTAAAACCCAATAAAAACAACTCATTAATCTCTTAATCCGTATTTTCTTCCAAAACAATCTAATTAGCAAGCGTGAGAGAGACGACGTGATTTACTAACGACCGCCCGCGTTTGGTTAAATGCGCATGTCATTTGTTTCAACCCTCAGTTACGAGACGTTTGCGCATCAAACATGTCGGCCTTAATAGACGCAGACGCCATCTTATCAGAAAGCGATCAGTGGATCCAACTGGATGAAAAATGGGGGACACCGGTGGATCTAGACACCGAAGACGAATACCCCCCTAAAATGAAAAAGGTCTTCAGCAATTTAGACCTGATGAAGTCTACCTTCGATTCTTCGTTCCTGTTCAAGAAAATCCGACGGAATTCCTCGAAAAAATCTGTGAATTACAAAGACTTTTTGCAAGATTTGAACAAAGCTGGAATGAACACACCAGAAAAGCAGTTCTATTTCATCAGCGGCGAAATCCTATCAGCTGGGTCAGTGGAAGAAATCTGCGACAATATTGACGACATCTTCAGATCTGTGGAGAAACTGTGCTCCGCAACCAGTACCGTGAGAATCAATAAAATCAAGAAACCAAGCGTGCACAAATTACCAGAAGTTGTGCACTGCAGCATTTCAACTAGTGACCTCTCGTTCGATGATACAGCGGCGGACCAAAGTGAGAAAGAGAAAGGGGATAGTGATGATGTGGATAGATACATTGATGAGGTCTTTAGTCATCTTAATGCTACTATAGCTACGTTGTCAAGTGAGAATTTGGACAGGTCTTCGAAAGACTCAGTGACTACTCTGGTGAGGAAATTTACAAGCATTTTGAAGAGTCCAAGGATTAAATGTAGCCCGAGAAGACGAAGAGAGTGTTGTGATAAGTTTAGGGACTTGGCAGTTTTTTGGCAAAGTCAAGCTTTTCAAAACGAACGTTAGATTTTAACATGTAGGTTTTAAGGTACTTATGTACGGTTGTTTTGATTATAAATTGTATGATTATTTTGTATAATGTTAGTAGGTAGAATTTATTAATTTATTGTCATATTTTGACTGTTAGATTTAAGTAGATTTGCATAATAATTTGTCATAATTTAAATACAAATGTAATTTAGAAATGTTTTTACCTCATTATTAATGTTTAAAGAACGCTATAAGGTACAAGGTTTATTATTAAAAATATGTATGTTTTGAGTTTCAATAAAGACGCGCAAAATATATTTTGTTTGATTCAACAAGTTTTTATTTATTTTTTCATACCCACAATATCCATTAAAAATAATTCTTCTTACTCATTCAATTATACCTATTCTAACTAATGGCCGATGGGGCCAGAAGGTTCTTGAGTGGCGTCCGCGGACCGGGACACGAGCTGTAGGTAGGCCTGCAACAAGATCGAGTGACAATCTTGTAAGGATCGCGGCGGGAACGCGGTGGATGCGAAAAGCACAGGACCGGTCTGAGTGGAGAGCCTTGGGGGAGGTCTATGTCCAGCAGTGGACGTCTTTCGGCTGACATCATACACGATCAGAACGACCACGCAACTCAACCAAGATCAAGTTGTCTTCTCCACTTGATTTCGTTGAATTTGGTTGTCATCATCGCATCATGATCAATTTTTTTTGTTTAACTCGATTCAGGACAATCTTGGCCTTGGGCGAGTCACGTGGTAGTTTCGAACGTTAAGAAGGGCTTTTAAAATAAAAAAACGGCGAAATCATGTTGTGTTCTAAATTAGTTCCATTATGTTTATCATTTGCGATGAAATTTACACTTCATTGTATTGTTGGTATATTATCTATTTATTTATTAATACTTATTGCAAATTCTCGTGGATGTCGTAAGAGCCGACTAAGGGAATAATAAAGGCTTCTAGTACTCTTAGGCGATGGGCTTGCAACCTGTCACTAATACACTGGTAAACATCTTAGCCTGATTGTGCAAAACGTGGTTACAGAATTATCAACAACTTATTTAAGAGTGCAAAAGCATCAAATAGAATCATATCATAAACAATTTCAAAACTCGTTAAAACCCAATAAAAACCACTCATTAATCTCTTAATCCGTATTTTCTTCCAAAACAATCTAATTAGCAAGCGTGAGAGAGACGACGTGATTTACTAACGACCGCCCGCGTTTGGTTAAATGCGCATGTCATTTGTTTCAACCCTCAGTTACGAGACGTTTGCGCATCAAACATGTCGGCCTTAATAGACGCAGACGCCATCTTATCAGAAAGCGATCAGTGGATCCAACTGGATCAAAAATGGGGGACACCGGTGGATCTAGACACCGAAGACGAATACCCCCCTAAAATGAAAAAGGTCTTCAGCAATTTAGACCTGATGAAGTCTACCTTCGATTCTTCGTTCCTGTTCATGAAAATCCGACGGAATTCCTCGAAAAAATCTGTGAATTACAAAGACTTTTTGCAAGATTTGAACAAAGCTGGAATGAACACACCAGAAAAGCAGTTCTATTTCATCAGCGGCGAAATCCTATCAGCTGGGTCAGTGGAAGAAATCTGCGACAATATTGACGACATCTTCAGATCTGTGGAGAAACTGTGCTCCGCAACCAGTACCGTGAGAATCAATAAAATCAAGAAACCAAGCGTGCACAAATTACCAGAAGTTGTGCACTGCAGCATTTCAACTAGTGACCTCTCGTTCGATGATACAGCGGCGGACCAAAGTGAGAAAGAGAAAGGGGATAGTGATGATGTGGATAGATACATTGATGAGGTCTTTAGTCATCTTAATGCTACTATAGCTACGTTGTCAAGTGAGAATTTGGACAGGTCTTCGAAAGACTCAGTGACTACTCTGGTGAGGAAATTTACAAGCATTTTGAAGAGTCCAAGGATTAAATGTAGCCCGAGAAGACGAAGAGAGTGTTGTGATAAGTTTAGGGACTTGGCAGTTTTTTGGCAAAGTCAAGCTTTTCAAAACGAACGTTAGATTTTAACATGTAGGTTTTAAGGTACTTATGTACGGTTGTTTTGATTATAAATTGTATGATTATTTTGTATAATGTTAGTAGGTAGAATTTATTAATTTATTGTCATTTGACTGTTAGATTTAAGTAGATTTGCATAATAATTTGTCATAATTTAAATACAAATGTAATTTAGAAATGTTTTTACCTCATTATTAATGTTTAAAGAACGCTATAAGGTACAGGTTTATTATTAAAAATATGTATGTTCTGAGTTTCAATAAAGACGCGCAAAATATATTTTGTTTGATTCAACAAGTTTTATTTATTTTTTCATACCCACAATATCCATTAAAAATAATTCTTCTTACTCATTCAATTATACCTATTCTAACTAATGGCCGATGGGGCCAGAAGGTTCTTGAGTGGCGTCCGCGGACCGGGACACGAGCTGTAGGTAGGCCTGCAACAAGATGGAGTGACAATCTTGTAAGGATCGCGGCGGGAACGCGGTGGATGCGAAAAGCACAGGACCGGTCTGAGTGGAGAGCCTTGGGGGAGGTCTATGTCCAGCAGTGGACGTCTTTCGGCTGACATCATACACGATCAGAACAACCACGCAACTCAACCAAGATCAAGTTGTCTTCTCCACTTGATTTCGTTGAATTTGGTTGTCATCATCGCATCATGATCATTTTTTTTTGTTTAACTCGATTCAGGGCAATCTTGGCCTTGGGCGAGTCACGTGGTAGTTTCGAACGTTAAGAAGGGCTTTTAAAATAAAAAAACGGCGAAATCATGTTGTGTTCTAAATTAGTTCCATTATGTTTATCATTTGCGATGAAATTTACACTTCATTGTATTGTTGGTATATTATCTATTTATTTATTAATACTTATTGCAGATTCTCGTGGATGTCGTAAGAGCCGACTAAGGGAATAATAAAGGCTTCTAGTACTCTTAGGCGATGGGCTTGCAACCTGTCACTAATACACTGGTAAACATCTTAGCCTGATTGTGCAAAACGTGGTTACAGAATTATCAACAACTTATTTAAGAGTGCAAAAGCATCAAATAGAATCATATCATAAACAATTTCAAAACTCGTTAAAACCCAATAAAAACCACTCATTAATCTCTTAATCCGTATTTTCTTCCAAAACAATCTAATTAGCAAGCGTGAGAGAGACGACGTGATTTACTAACGACCGCCCGCGTTTGGTTAAATGCGCATGTCATTTGTTTCAACCCTCAGTTACGAGACGTTTGCGCATCAAACATGTCGGCCTTAATAGACGCAGACGCCATCTTATCAGAAAGCGATCAGTGGATCCAACTGGATCAAAAATGGGGGACACCGGTGGATCTAGACACCGAAGACGAATACCCCCCTAAAATGAAAAAGGTCTTCAGCAATTTAGACCTGATGAAGTCTACCTTCGATTCTTCGTTCCTGTTCATGAAAATCCGACGGAATTCCTCGAAAAAATCTGTGAATTACAAAGACTTTTTGCAAGATTTGAACAAAGCTGGAATGAACACACCAGAAAAGCAGTTCTATTTCATCAGCGGCGAAATCCTATCAGCTGGGTCAGTGGAAGAAATCTGCGACAATATTGACGACATCTTCAGATCTGTGGAGAAACTGTGCTCCGCAACCAGTACCGTGAGAATCAATAAAATCAAGAAACCAAGCGTGCACAAATTACCAGAAGTTGTGCACTGCAGCATTTCAACTAGTGACCTCTCGTTCGATGATACAGCGGCGGACCAAAGTGAGAAAGAGAAAGGGGATAGTGATGATGTGGATAGATACATTGATGAGGTCTTTAGTCATCTTAATGCTACTATAGCTACGTTGTCAAGTGAGAATTTGGACAGGTCTTCGAAAGACTCAGTGACTACTCTGGTGAGGAAATTTACAAGCATTTTGAAGAGTCCAAGGATTAAATGTAGCCCGAGAAGACGAAGAGAGTGTTGTGATAAGTTTAGGGACTTGGCAGTTTTTTGGCAAAGTCAAGCTTTTCAAAACGAACGTTAGATTTTAACATGTAGGTTTTAAGGTACTTATGTACGGTTGTTTTGATTATAAATTGTATGATTATTTTGTATAATGTTAGTAGGTAGAATTTATTAATTTATTGTCATTTGACTGTTAGATTTAAGTAGATTTGCATAATAATTTGTCATAATTTAAATACAAATGTAATTTAGAAATGTTTTTACCTCATTATTAATGTTTAAAGAACGCTATAAGGTACAGGTTTATTATTAAAAATATGTATGTTCTGAGTTTCAATAAAGACGCGCAAAATATATTTTGTTTGATTCAACAAGTTTTATTTATTTTTTCATACCCACAATATCCATTAAAAATAATTCTTCTTACTCATTCAATTATACCTATTCTAACTAATGGCCGATGGGGCCAGAAGGTTCTTGAGTGGCGTCCGCGGACCGGGACACGAGCTGTAGGTAGTCCTGCAACAAGATCGAGTGACAATCTTGTAAGGATCGCGGCGGGAACGCGGTGGATGCGAAAAGCACAGGACCGGTCTGAGTGGAGAGCCTTGGGGGAGGTCTATGTCCAGCAGTGGACGTCTTTCGGCTGACATCATACACGATCAGAACGACCACGCAACTCAACCAAGATCAAGTTGTCTTCTCCACTTGATTTCGTTGAATTTGGTTGTCATCATCGCATCATGATCAATTTTTTTTGTTTAACTCGATTCAGGACAATCTTGGCCTTGGGCGAGTCACGTGGTAGTTTCGAACGTTAAGAAGGGCTTTTAAATTTAAAAAACGGCGCAATCATGTTGTGTTCTAAATTAGTTCCATTATGTTTATCATTTGCGATGAAATTTACACTTCATTGTATTGTTGGTATATTATCTATTTATTTATTAATAGTTATTGCAGATTCTCGTGGATGTCGTAAGAGCCGACTAAGGGAATAATAAAGGCTTCTAGTACTCTTAGGCGATGGGCTTGCAACCTGTCACTAATACACTGGTAAACATCTTAGCCTGATTGTGCAAAACGTGGTTACAGAATTATCAACAACCTATTTAAGAGTGCAAAAGCATCAAATAGAATCATATCATAAACAATTTCAAAACTCGTTAAAACCCAATAAAAACAACTCATAAATCTCTTAATCCGTATTTTCTTCCAAAACAAACTAATTAGCAAGCGTGAGAGAGACGACGTGATTTACTAACGACCGCCCGCGTTTGGTTAAATGCGCATGTCATTTGTTTCAACCCTCAGTTACGAGACGTTTGCGCATCAAACATGTCGGCCTTAATAGACGCAGACGCCATCTTATCAGAAAGCGATCAGTGGATCCAACTGGATGAAAAATGGGGGACACCGGTGGATCTAGACACCGAAGACGAATACCCCCCTAAAATGAAAAAGGTCTTCAGCAATTTAGACCTGATGAAGTCTACCTTCGATTCTTCGTTCCTGTTCAAGAAAATCCGACGGAATTCCTCGAAAAAATCTGTGAATTACAAAGACTTTTTGCAAGATTTGAACAAAGCTGGAATGAACACACCAGAAAAGCAGTTCTATTTCATCAGCGGCGAAATCCTATCAGCTGGGTCAGTGGAAGAAATCTGCGACAATATTGACGACATCTTCAGATCTGTGGAGAAACTGTGCTCCGCAACCAGTACCGTGAGAATCAATAAAATCAAGAAACCAAGCGTGCACAAATTACCAGAAGTTGTGCACTGCAGCATTTCAACTAGTGACCTCTCGTTCGATGATACAGCGGCGGACCAAAGTGAGAAAGAGAAAGGGGATAGTGATGATGTGGATAGATACATTGATGAGGTCTTTAGTCATCTTAATGCTACTATAGCTACGTTGTCAAGTGAGAATTTGGACAGGTCTTCGAAAGACTCAGTGACTACTCTGGTGAGGAAATTTACAAGCATTTTGAAGAGTCCAAGGATTAAATGTAGCCCGAGAAGACGAAGAGAGTGTTGTGATAAGTTTAGGGACTTGGCAGTTTTTTGGCAAAGTCAAGCTTTTCAAAACGAACGTTAGATTTTAACATGTAGGTTTTAAGGTACTTATGTACGGTTGTTTTGATTATAAATTGTATGATTATTTTGTATAATGTTAGTAGGTAGAATTTATTAATTTATTGTCATATTTTGACTGTTAGATTTAAGTAGATTTGCATAATAATTTGTCATAATTTAAATACAAATGTAATTTAGAAATGTTTTTACCTCATTATTAATGTTTAAAGAACGCTATAAGGTACAAGGTTTATTATTAAAAATATGTATGTTCTGAGTTTCAATAAAGACGCGCAAAATATATTTTGTTTGATTCAACAAGTTTTATTTATTTTTTCATACCCACAATATCCATTAAAAATAATTCTTCTTACTCATTAAATTATACCTATTCTAACTAATGGCCGATGGGGCCAGAAGGTTCTTGAGTGGCGTCCGCGGACCGGGACACGAGCTGTATGTAGGCCTGCAACAAGATGGAGTGACAATCTTGTAAGGATCGCGGCGGGAACGCGGTGGATGCGAAAAGCACAGGACCGGTCTGAGTGGAGAGCCTTGGGGGAGGTCTATGTCCAGCAGTGGACGTCTTTCGGCTGACATCATACACGATCAGAACAACCACGCAACTCAACCAAGATCAAGTTGTCTTCTCCACTTGATTTCGTTGAATTTGGTTGTCATCATCGCATCATGATCAATTTTTTTTGTTTAACTCGATTCAGGACAATCTTGGCCTTGGGCGAGTCACGTGGTAGTTTCGAACGTTAAGAAGGGCTTTTAAATTTAAAAAACGGCGAAATCATGTTGTGTTCTAAGTTAGTTCCATTATGTTTATCATTTGCGATGAAATTTACACTTCATTGTATTGTTGGTATATTATCTATTTATTTATTAATACTTATTGCAGATTCTCGTGGATGTCGTAAGAGCCGACTAAGGGAATAATAAAGGCTTCTAGTACTCTTAGGCGATGGGCTTGCAACCTGTCACTAATACACTGGTAAACATCTTAGCCTGATTGTGCAAAACGTGGTTACAGAATTATCAACAACTTATTTAAGAGTGCAAAAGCATCAAATAGAATCATATCATAAACAATTTCAAAACTCGTTAAAACCCAATAAAAACAACTCATTAATCTCTTAATCCGTATTTTCTTCCAAAACAAACTAATTAGCAAGCGTGAGAGAGACGACGTGATTTACTAACGACCGCCCGCGTTTGGTTAAATGCGCATGTCATTTGTTTCAACCCTCAGTTACGAGACGTTTGCGCATCAAACATGTCGGCCTTAATAGACGCAGACGCCATCTTATCAGAAAGCGATCAGTGGATCCAACTGGATGAAAAATGGGGGACACCGGTGGATCTAGACACCGAAGACGAATACCCCCCTAAAATGAAAAAGGTCTTCAGCAATTTAGACCTGATGAAGTCTACCTTCGATTCTTCGTTCCTGTTCAAGAAAATCCGACGGAATTCCTCGAAAAAATCTGTGAATTACAAAGACTTTTTGCAAGATTTGAACAAAGCTGGAATGAACACACCAGAAAAGCAGTTCTATTTCATCAGCGGCGAAATCCTATCAGCTGGGTCAGTGGAAGAAATCTGCGACAATATTGACGACATCTTCAGATCTGTGGAGAAACTGTGCTCCGCAACCAGTACCGTGAGAATCAATAAAATCAAGAAACCAAGCGTGCACAAATTACCAGAAGTTGTGCACTGCAGCATTTCAACTAGTGACCTCTCGTTCGATGATACAGCGGCGGACCAAAGTGAGAAAGAGAAAGGGGATAGTGATGATGTGGATAGATACATTGATGAGGTCTTTAGTCATCTTAATGCTACTATAGCTACGTTGTCAAGTGAGAATTTGGACAGGTCTTCGAAAGACTCAGTGACTACTCTGGTGAGGAAATTTACAAGCATTTTGAGAGTCCAAGGATTAAATGTAGCCCGAGAAGACGAAGAGAGTGTTGTGATAAGTTTAGGGACTTGGCAGTTTTTTGGCAAAGTCAAGCTTTTCAAAACGAACGTTAGATTTTAACATGTAGGTTTTAAGGTACTTATGTACGGTTGTTTTGATTATAAATTGTATGATTATTTTGTATAATGTTAGTAGGTAGAATTTATTAATTTATTGTCATATTTTGACTGTTAGATTTAAGTAGATTTGCATAATAATTTGTCATAATTTAAATACAAATGTAATTTAGAAATGTTTTTACCTCATTATTAATGTTTAAAGAACGCTATAAGGTACAGGTTTATTATTAAAAATATGTATGTTCTGAGTTTCAATAAAGACGCGCAAAATATATTTTGTTTGATTCAACAAGTTTTATTTATTTTTTCATACCCACAATATCCATTAAAAATAATTCTTCTTACTCATTCAATTATACCTATTCTAACTAATGGCCGATGGGGCCAGAAGGTTCTTGAGTGGCGTCCGCGGACCGGGACACGAGCTGTAGGTAGTCCTGCAACAAGATCGAGTGACAATCTTGTAAGGATCGCGGCGGGAACGCGGTGGATGCGAAAAGCACAGGACCGGTCTGAGTGGAGAGCCTTGGGGGAGGTCTATGTCCAGCAGTGGACGTCTTTCGGCTGACATCATACACGATCAGAACGACCACGCAACTCAACCAAGATCAAGTTGTCTTCTCCACTTGATTTCGTTGAATTTGGTTGTCATCATCGCATCATGATCAATTTTTTTTGTTTAACTCGATTCAGGACAATCTTGGCCTTGGGCGAGTCACGTGGTAGTTTCGAACGTTAAGAAGGGCTTTTAAATTTAAAAAACGGCGCAATCATGTTGTGTTCTAAATTAGTTCCATTATGTTTATCATTTGCGATGAAATTTACACTTCATTGTATTGTTGGTATATTATCTATTTATTTATTAATAGTTATTGCAGATTCTCGTGGATGTCGTAAGAGCCGACTAAGGGAATAATAAAGGCTTCTAGTACTCTTAGGCGATGGGCTTGCAACCTGTCACTAATACACTGGTAAACATCTTAGCCTGATTGTGCAAAACGTGGTTACAGAATTATCAACAACCTATTTAAGAGTGCAAAAGCATCAAATAGAATCATATCATAAACAATTTCAAAACTCGTTAAAACCCAATAAAAACAACTCATTAATCTCTTAATCCGTATTTTCTTCCAAAACAAACTAATTAGCAAGCGTGAGAGAGACGACGTGATTTACTAACGACCGCCCGCGTTTGGTTAAATGCGCATGTCATTTGTTTCAACCCTCAGTTACGAGACGTTTGCGCATCAAACATGTCGGCCTTAATAGACGCAGACGCCATCTTATCAGAAAGCGATCAGTGGATCCAACTGGATGAAAAATGGGGGACACCGGTGGATCTAGACACCGAAGACGAATACCCCCCTAAAATGAAAAAGGTCTTCAGCAATTTAGACCTGATGAAGTCTACCTTCGATTCTTCGTTCCTGTTCAAGAAAATCCGACGGAATTCCTCGAAAAAATCTGTGAATTACAAAGACTTTTTGCAAGATTTGAACAAAGCTGGAATGAACACACCAGAAAAGCAGTTCTATTTCATCAGCGGCGAAATCCTATCAGCTGGGTCAGTGGAAGAAATCTGCGACAATATTGACGACATCTTCAGATCTGTGGAGAAACTGTGCTCCGCAACCAGTACCGTGAGAATCAATAAAATCAAGAAACCAAGCGTGCACAAATTACCAGAAGTTGTGCACTGCAGCATTTCAACTAGTGACCTCTCGTTCGATGATACAGCGGCGGACCAAAGTGAGAAAGAGAAAGGGGATAGTGATGATGTGGATAGATACATTGATGAGGTCTTTAGTCATCTTAATGCTACTATAGCTACGTTGTCAAGTGAGAATTTGGACAGGTCTTCGAAAGACTCAGTGACTACTCTGGTGAGGAAATTTACAAGCATTTTGAAGAGTCCAAGGATTAAATGTAGCCCGAGAAGACGAAGAGAGTGTTGTGATAAGTTTAGGGACTTGGCAGTTTTTTGGCAAAGTCAAGCTTTTCAAAACGAACGTTAGATTTTAACATGTAGGTTTTAAGGTACTTATGTACGGTTGTTTTGATTATAAATTGTATGATTATTTTGTATAATGTTAGTAGGTAGAATTTATTAATTTATTGTCATATTTTGACTGTTAGATTTAAGTAGATTTGCATAATAATTTGTCATAATTTAAATACAAATGTAATTTAGAAATGTTTTTACCTCATTATTAATGTTTAAAGAACGCTATAAGGTACAAGGTTTATTATTAAAAATATGTATGTTCTGAGTTTCAATAAAGACGCGCAAAATATATTTTGTTTGATTCAACAAGTTTTATTTATTTTTTCATACCCACAATATCCATTAAAAATAATTCTTCTTACTCATTAAATTATACCTATTCTAACTAATGGCCGATGGGGCCAGAAGGTTCTTGAGTGGCGTCCGCGGACCGGGACACGAGCTGTATGTAGGCCTGCAACAAGATGGAGTGACAATCTTGTAAGGATCGCGGCGGGAACGCGGTGGATGCGAAAAGCACAGGACCGGTCTGAGTGGAGAGCCTTGGGGGAGGTCTATGTCCAGCAGTGGACGTCTTTCGGCTGACATCATACACGATCAGAACAACCACGCAACTCAACCAAGATCAAGTTGTCTTCTCCACTTGATTTCGTTGAATTTGGTTGTCATCATCGCATCATGATCAATTTTTTTTGTTTAACTCGATTCAGGACAATCTTGGCCTTGGGCGAGTCACGTGGTAGTTTCGAACGTTAAGAAGGGCTTTTAAATTTAAAAAACGGCGAAATCATGTTGTGTTCTAAGTTAGTTCCATTATGTTTATCATTTGCGATGAAATTTACACTTCATTGTATTGTTGGTATATTATCTATTTATTTATTAATACTTATTGCAGATTCTCGTGGATGTCGTAAGAGCCGACTAAGGGAATAATAAAGGCTTCTAGTACTCTTAGGCGATGGGCTTGCAACCTGTCACTAATACACTGGTAAACATCTTAGCCTGATTGTGCAAAACGTGGTTACAGAATTATCAACAACTTATTTAAGAGTGCAAAAGCATCAAATAGAATCATATCATAAACAATTTCAAAACTCGTTAAAACCCAATAAAAACAACTCATTAATCTCTTAATCCGTATTTTCTTCCAAAACAAACTAATTAGCAAGCGTGAGAGAGACGACGTGATTTACTAACGACCGCCCGCGTTTGGTTAAATGCGCATGTCATTTGTTTCAACCCTCAGTTACGAGACGTTTGCGCATCAAACATGTCGGCCTTAATAGACGCAGACGCCATCTTATCAGAAAGCGATCAGTGGATCCAACTGGATGAAAAATGGGGGACACCGGTGGATCTAGACACCGAAGACGAATACCCCCCTAAAATGAAAAAGGTCTTCAGCAATTTAGACCTGATGAAGTCTACCTTCGATTCTTCGTTCCTGTTCAAGAAAATCCGACGGAATTCCTCGAAAAAATCTGTGAATTACAAAGACTTTTTGCAAGATTTGAACAAAGCTGGAATGAACACACCAGAAAAGCAGTTCTATTTCATCAGCGGCGAAATCCTATCAGCTGGGTCAGTGGAAGAAATCTGCGACAATATTGACGACATCTTCAGATCTGTGGAGAAACTGTGCTCCGCAACCAGTACCGTGAGAATCAATAAAATCAAGAAACCAAGCGTGCACAAATTACCAGAAGTTGTGCACTGCAGCATTTCAACTAGTGACCTCTCGTTCGATGATACAGCGGCGGACCAAAGTGAGAAAGAGAAAGGGGATAGTGATGATGTGGATAGATACATTGATGAGGTCTTTAGTCATCTTAATGCTACTATAGCTACGTTGTCAAGTGAGAATTTGGACAGGTCTTCGAAAGACTCAGTGACTACTCTGGTGAGGAAATTTACAAGCATTTTGAAGAGTCCAAGGATTAAATGTAGCCCGAGAAGACGAAGAGAGTGTTGTGATAAGTTTAGGGACTTGGCAGTTTTTTGGCAAAGTCAAGCTTTTCAAAACGAACGTTAGATTTTAACATGTAGGTTTTAAGGTACTTATGTACGGTTGTTTTGATTATAAATTGTATGATTATTTTGTATAATGTTAGTAGGTAGAATTTATTAATTTATTGTCATATTTTGACTGTTAGATTTAAGTAGATTTGCATAATAATTTGTCATAATTTAAATACAAATGTAATTTAGAAATGTTTTTACCTCATTATTAATGTTTAAAGAACGCTATAAGGTACAAGGTTTATTATTAAAAATATGTATGTTCTGAGTTTCAATAAAGACGCGCAAAATATATTTTGTTTGATTCAACAAGTTTTATTTATTTTTTCATACCCACAATATCCATTAAAAATAATTCTTCTTACTCATTAAATTATACCTATTCTAACTAATGGCCGATGGGGCCAGAAGGTTCTTGAGTGGCGTCCGCGGACCGGGACACGAGCTGTATGTAGGCCTGCAACAAGATGGAGTGACAATCTTGTAAGGATCGCGGCGGGAACGCGGTGGATGCGAAAAGCACAGGACCGGTCTGAGTGGAGAGCCTTGGGGGAGGTCTATGTCCAGCAGTGGACGTCTTTCGGCTGACATCATACACGATCAGAACAACCACGCAACTCAACCAAGATCAAGTTGTCTTCTCCACTTGATTTCGTTGAATTTGGTTGTCATCATCGCATCATGATCAATTTTTTTTGTTTAACTCGATTCAGGACAATCTTGGCCTTGGGCGAGTCACGTGGTAGTTTCGAACGTTAAGAAGGGCTTTTAAATTTAAAAAACGGCGAAATCATGTTGTGTTCTAAGTTAGTTCCATTATGTTTATCATTTGCGATGAAATTTACACTTCATTGTATTGTTGGTATATTATCTATTTATTTATTAATACTTATTGCAGATTCTCGTGGATGTCGTAAGAGCCGACTAAGGGAATAATAAAGGCTTCTAGTACTCTTAGGCGATGGGCTTGCAACCTGTCACTAATACACTGGTAAACATCTTAGCCTGATTGTGCAAAACGTGGTTACAGAATTATCAACAACTTATTTAAGAGTGCAAAAGCATCAAATAGAATCATATCATAAACAATTTCAAAACTCGTTAAAACCCAATAAAAACAACTCATTAATCTCTTAATCCGTATTTTCTTCCAAAACAAACTAATTAGCAAGCGTGAGAGAGACGACGTGATTTACTAACGACCGCCCGCGTTTGGTTAAATGCGCATGTCATTTGTTTCAACCCTCAGTTACGAGACGTTTGCGCATCAAACATGTCGGCCTTAATAGACGCAGACGCCATCTTATCAGAAAGCGATCAGTGGATCCAACTGGATGAAAAATGGGGGACACCGGTGGATCTAGACACCGAAGACGAATACCCCCCTAAAATGAAAAAGGTCTTCAGCAATTTAGACCTGATGAAGTCTACCTTCGATTCTTCGTTCCTGTTCAAGAAAATCCGACGGAATTCCTCGAAAAAATCTGTGAATTACAAAGACTTTTTGCAAGATTTGAACAAAGCTGGAATGAACACACCAGAAAAGCAGTTCTATTTCATCAGCGGCGAAATCCTATCAGCTGGGTCAGTGGAAGAAATCTGCGACAATATTGACGACATCTTCAGATCTGTGGAGAAACTGTGCTCCGCAACCAGTACCGTGAGAATCAATAAAATCAAGAAACCAAGCGTGCACAAATTACCAGAAGTTGTGCACTGCAGCATTTCAACTAGTGACCTCTCGTTCGATGATACAGCGGCGGACCAAAGTGAGAAAGAGAAAGGGGATAGTGATGATGTGGATAGATACATTGATGAGGTCTTTAGTCATCTTAATGCTACTATAGCTACGTTGTCAAGTGAGAATTTGGACAGGTCTTCGAAAGACTCAGTGACTACTCTGGTGAGGAAATTTACAAGCATTTTGAAGAGTCCAAGGATTAAATGTAGCCCGAGAAGACGAAGAGAGTGTTGTGATAAGTTTAGGGACTTGGCAGTTTTTTGGCAAAGTCAAGCTTTTCAAAACGAACGTTAGATTTTAACATGTAGGTTTTAAGGTACTTATGTACGGTTGTTTTGATTATAAATTGTATGATTATTTTGTATAATGTTAGTAGGTAGAATTTATTAATTTATTGTCATTTGACTGTTAGATTTAAGTAGATTTGCATAATAATTTGTCATAATTTAAATACAAATGTAATTTAGAAAGGTTTTAACCTCATTATTAATGTTTAAAGAACGCTATAAGGTACAGGTTTATTATTAAAAATATGTATGTTCTGAGTTTCAATAAAGACGCGCAAAATATATTTTGTTTGATTCAACAAGTTTTATTTATTTTTTCATACCCACAATATCCATTAAAAATAATTCTTCTTACTCATTAAATTATACCTATTCTAACTAATGGCCGATGGGGCCAGAAGGTTCTTGAGTGGCGTCCGCGGACCGGGACACGAGCTGTATGTAGGCCTGCAACAAGATGGAGTGACAATCTTGTAAGGATCGCGGCGGGAACGCGGTGGATGCGAAAAGCACAGGACCGGTCTGAGTGGAGAGCCTTGGGGGAGGTCTATGTCCAGCAGTGGACGTCTTTCGGCTGACATCATACACGATCAGAACAACCACGCAACTCAACCAAGATCAAGTTGTCTTCTCCACTTGATTTCGTTGAATTTGGTTGTCATCATCGCATCATGATCAATTTTTTTTGTTTAACTCGATTCAGGGCAATCTTGGCCTTGGGCGAGTCACGTGGTAGTTTCGAACGTTAAGAAGGGCTTTTAAAATAAAAAAACGGCGAAATCATGTTGTGTTCTAAATTAGTTCCATTACCTATGTTTATCATTTGCGATGAAATTTACACTTCATTGTATTGTTGGTATATTATCTATTTATTTATTAATACTTATTGCAGATTCTCGTGGATGTCGTAAGAGCCGACTAAGGGAATAATAAAGGCTTCTAGTACTCTTAGGCGATGGGCTTGCAACCTGTCACTAATACACTGGTAAACATCTTAGCCTGATTGTGCAAAACGTGGTTACAGAATTATCAACAACTTATTTAAGAGTGCAAAAGCATCAAATAGAATCATATCATAATCAATTTCAAAACTCGTTAAAACCCAATAAAAACAACTCATTAATCTCTTAATCCGTATTTTCTTCCAAAACAAACTAATTAGCAAGCGTGAGAGAGACGACGTGATTTACTAACGACCGCCCGCGTTTGGTTTAATGCGCATGTCATTTGTTTCAACCCTCAGTTACGAGACGTTTGCGCATCAAACATGTCGGCCTTAATAGACGCAGACGCCATCTTATCAGAAAGCGATCAGTGGATCCAACTGGATGAAAAATGGGGGGGGGACACCGGTGGATCTAGACACCGAAGACGAATACCCCCCTAAAATGAAAAAGGTCTTCAGCAATTTAGACCTGATGAAGTCTACCTTCGATTCTTCGTTCCTGTTCAAGAAAATCCGACGGAATTCCTCGAAAAAATCTGTGAATTACAAAGGCTTTTTGCAAGATTTGAACAAAGCTGGAATGAACACACCAGAAAAGCAGTTCTATTTCATCAGCGGCGAAATCCTATCAGCTGGGTCAGTGGAAGAAATCTGCGACAATATTGACGACATCTTCAGATCTGTGGAGAAACTGTGCTCCGCAACCAGTACCGTGAGAATCAATAAAATCAAGAAACCAAGCGTGCACAAATTACCAGAAGTTGTGCACTGCAGCATTTCAACTAGTGACCTCTCGTTCGATGATACAGCGGCGGACCAAAGTGAGAAAGAGAAAGGGGATAGTGATGATGTGGATAGATACATTGATGAGGTCTTTAGTCATCTTAATGCTACTATAGCTACGTTGTCAAGTGAGAATTTGGACAGGTCTTCGAAAGACTCAGTGACTACTCTGGTGAGGAAATTTACAAGCATTTTGAAGAGTCCAAGGATTAAATGTAGCCCGAGAAGACGAAGAGAGTGTTGTGATAAGTTTAGGGACTTGGCAGTTTTTTGGCAAAGTCAAGCTTTTCAAAACGAACGTTAGATTTTAACATGTAGGTTTTAAGGTACTTATGTACGGTTGTTTTGATTATAAATTGTATGATTATTTTGTATAATGTTAGTAGGTAGAATTTATTAATTTATTGTCATTTGACTGTTAGATTTAAGTAGATTTGCATAATAATTTGTCATAATTTAAATACAAATGTAATTTAGAAATGTTTTTACCTCATTATTAATGTTTAAAGAACGCTATAAGGTACAAGGTTTATTATTAAAAATATGTATGTTCTGAGTTTCAATAAAGACGCGCAAAATATATTTTGTTTGATTCAACAAGTTTTATTTATTTTTTCATACCCACAATATCCATTAAAAATAATTCTTCTTACTCATTCAATTATACCTATTCTAACTAATGGCCGATGGGGCCAGAAGGTTCTTGAGTGGCGTCCGCGGACCGGGACACGAGCTGTAGGTAGGCCTGCAACAAGATGGAGTGACAATCTTGTAAGGATCGCGGCGGGAACGCGGTGGATGCGAAAAGCACAGGACCGGTCTGAGTGGAGAGCCTTGGGGGAGGTCTATGTCCAGCAGTGGACGTATATCGGCTGACATCATACACGATCAGAACAACCACGCAACTCAACCAAGATCAAGTTGTCTTCTCCACTTGATTTCGTGGAATTTGGTTGTCATCATCGCATCATGATCAATTTTTTTTGTTTAACTCGATTCAGGACAATCTTGGCCTTGGGCGAGTCACGTGGTAGTTTCGAACGTTAAGAAGGGCTTTTAAATTTAAAAAACGGCGAAATCATGTTGTGTTCTAAATTAGTTCCATTATGTTTATCATTTGCGATGAAATTTACACTTCATTGTATTGTTGGTATATTATCTATTTATTTATTAATACTTATTGCAGATTCTCGTGGATGTCGTAAGAGCCGACTAAGGGAATAATAAAGGCTTCTAGTACTCTTAGGCGATGGGCTTGCAACCTGTCACTAATACACTGGTAAACATCTTAGCCTGATTGTGCAAAACGTGGTTACAGAATTATCAACAACTTATTTAAGAGTGCAAAAGCATCAAATAGAATCATTATCATAAACAATTTCAAAACTCGTTAAAACCCAATAAAAACAACTCATTAATCTCTTAATCCGTATTTTCTTCCAAAACAATCTAATTAGCAAGCGTGAGAGAGACGACGTGATTTACTAACGACCGCCCGCGTTTGGTTAAATGCGCATGTCATTTGTTTCAACCCTCAGTTACGAGACGTTTGCGCATCAAACATGTCGGCCTTAATAGACGCAGACGCCATCTTATCAGAAAGCGATCAGTGGATCCAACTGGATGAAAAATGGGGGACACCGGTGGATCTAGACACCGAAGACGAATACCCCCCTAAACTGAAAAAGGTCTTCAGCAATTTAGACCTGATGAAGTCTACCTTCGATTCTTCGTTCCTGTTCAAGAAAATCCGACGGAATTCCTCGAAAAAATCGGTGAATTAGAAAAGAAAGAAAGAAGAAAAATACATTTATTCACTAACCACAACAAAACACAAGAAAAATAAAAAACAGTAAACTAAAACAAAGTGGTGGATGTGTCTTCGTGGCAGTGAATCGGATACTGGCTCAGCATGATGCTGAGGTGCTAAGCACCTGCAGCGCTGATTTTCAGCCAGCACCGAGTGTGACAGACGGACGGAACGCTATACAAACTAATAAATAAAAGTAACGAATATACTATTAAACAAATACTTATAGTGAGACCTTATAAAAATATATAATGAGAGACATGAAACCTTACATAAACATATATAAAAATAGTAAAAGACCTACTTAGCTAGTGTATAGCATAGACCATTCATTAAAATAAAATAAAAAATAAAACTACAATTAAAAAGACAAAGAAAAAAAGAAAAGAAGATAGTGCTGGATAGGAAATTAGGATTTTTGGAGCGTCAACCAATAACCCTTAAGCTTACGCTTAAAGGTGTACCTGCTAGGCGCTCCTTGGATGGGAGGAGGGAGATCATTCCAGCACTTGGACGCCGCGAACTTGAAACTACCCCGAAACGCCGCGGTTCGGTGCATCGGCACAATCGCCCTACATTTAAACCGGCGCACACTACTCATCCACTGGACCTTTTTAAAGAGGTACGACGGGGTCTCATACTGCACTACACCGAACATAAGGGTCGCCAGGTGCATGCGCCTCCGCGCAGACATGTTTAGCAAGTTAGCGGCGTTCAAATACGGAGTGATATGGGAGCGAGGAGGGACTCTGAAACAAAAACGAGCACATGCGTTTTGAACTCGTTGTATTAGCCTCTTGGATCGACCAAGTATGCAACCATCATAAACGACATCACAATAGTTTAACCTTGATAATATAATTGATTCACACAGGTGGACACGCAGATCAACACTGAGGTAATCACGAATATTATAAAGGATTTTGAGGCGGTAAAAGCAGTTGCTAACGACTCTAGCTACGTGGCTCTCAAAGCGCAGCTCACTGTCCATAAGCAGGCCAAGGTTACTTGCTTCGACCACCCGCTCTACTGGTTCGCCCATGATAGCTACATCCCCGGTCGCCAGGCTATCCAGAGTTTTACGGGTTTGATGTTTCGATCCAAATACTAAATATTTGGACTTCTTGGGATTGAGTACGAGGCAGTTCCTACCTGACCAAGACGCAACCCGATCGAGGTCAGCATTGATGTTCTCCACGGCGGTGACTGTATCTGAGATTGCGCTGGAAGTGTAAAGTTGCAAGTCATCGGCGTAGAGGTGGTACTTACTGCTCTTTATACTGGAAATAATATCACTGCTATAGAGTATAAAGAGCAGAGGACCCAGGATCGAGCCCTGCGGCACTCCTCTGGTCACAAGACCAGGAGAGGACAGCATAGCACGACCTGTCACTGTGCGTAACTCGACCGTCTGCGCTCGGCCTGACAGATAACTGTCAAACCACTTGACCGCTGCGGCATCAAACCCGTAAAATGACATCTTCGATAATAGCAAGGGCACGCTAATGCAATCGAAAGCCCTAGAGAAATCCAATAGTACTAAAATAGTACTTTGACCAGCATCCCGAGCCTGTAATATGTTATCGACTACATCGAGCAACGCAGTAGCAGTCGATCGACCCTTGCGAAAGCCCGACTGTAGTTCAGGTAGGATATTGTTTCTCTCTAGGTATTCCGACAGCTGATCGCAAATTACCCTCTCTATTATCTTTGATGAGCAAGGAAGGATGCTGATAGGACGGAGGTCAGACATTTCGGCTGGGTTCGGCTTCTTGGCTAAAGGGGTCACTTTAGCAAACTTCCAGTCTGTCGGGAAAGTCATAGTCAGTATGCTCTTGTTAATTATGTTTGTCAGGATGTCAGCAGTCTTCGAAAGAGTCAAATGCAGCATGTCAATTGAAATTGAGTCAAGTCCTTTAGCAGTCGTTTTAATAGAGGTGATGATTTTAGTGACAGCTGCCGAAGTCGTGGGCATGAGCGTAAAAGTCGTGTCACCGTGTCTACTAAATTCGTATAAAGTTAAGTCCGAAATTGTGACCTCTGATTTTCCAGGTACATTCAGAAAATGCCGGTTAATCAAGTCAGGGTCGTTAAAAAGCGTCGGTAGGTCGGGCTGTGAGTGAGAGTCGGTAATAACGGAACGCTTTAAGTTTTTCCAAAGAGTCTTTGGGTCAATCGTGTTGTTTATGTGGTGATCGAAGAAGGCCCGCCGCTCGCTGTGTATGGCTGCGATCACCAGGTGTTTCAAGTCCAGGTAGTATTGCTTATGTGCGCCAGACTTTGTTTGCTTGTATTTAGCATGAGCTTCGTTCCTAAGACGCATCATAAGCCTTACGTTGCTTGTCAGCCATGGCTTGGGAGCCTCCTTCACCACAATCGTCTTCTCAGGTGCATGTCTGTCAAAAAGTCCAAGTAAAAGGGCGGCCGCAACAGGCCCAAAAATATGGAGGTCAACCAAGCGACGCAAACGATGACTTGGCTGCCCGTCGGCTTGCCGGGCGAAGACCTTGCCGTCGCGGGTCCAGACGAAGCGCCAGGAGGCGGCGCGGCGGAGTGAGAATCAATAAAATCAAGAAACCAAGCGTGCACAAATTACCAGAATTTGTGCACTGCAGCATTTCAACTAGTGACCTCTCGTTTGATGATACAGCGGCGGACCAAAGTGAGAAAGAGAAAGGGGATAGTGATGATGTGGATGAAACATTGATGAGGTCTTTAGTCATCTTAATGCTACTATAGCTACGTTGTCAAGTGAGAATTTGGACAGGTCTTCGAAAGACTCAGTGACTACTCTGGTGAGGAATTTTACAAGCATTTTGAAGAGTCCAAGGATTAAATGTAGCCCGAGAAGACGAAGAGAGTGTTGTGATAAGTTTAGGGACTTGGCAGTTTTTTGACAAAGTCAAGCTTTTCAAAACGAACGTTAGATTTTAACAGGTAGGTTTTAAGGTACTTATGTACGGTTGTTTTGATTATAAATTGTATGATTATTTTGTATAATGTTAGTAGGTAGAATTTATTAATTTATTGTCATTTGACTGTTAGATTTAAGTAGATTTGCATAATAATTGGTCATAATTTAAATAAAAATGTAATTTTGAAATGTTTTTACCTCTTTATTAATGTTTAAAGAACGCTATAAGGTACAGGTTTATTATTAAAAATATGTATGTTCTGAGTTTCAATAAAGACGCGCAAAATATATTTTGTTTGATTCAACAAGTTTTATTTATTTTTTCATACCCACAATATTCATTAAAAATAATATTTCTTACTCATTCAATTATACCTATTCTAACTAATGGCTGTAGGTAGGCCTGCAACAAGATGGAGTGACAATCTTGTAAGGATCGCGGCGGGAACGCGGTGGATGCGAAAAGCACAGGACTGGTCTGAGTGGAGAGCCTTGGGGGAGGTCTATGTCCAGCAGTGGACGTCTTTCGGCTGACATCATACACGATCAGAACAACCACGCAACTCAACCAAGATCAAGTTGTCTTCTCCACTTGATTTCGTTGAATTTGGTTGTCATCATCGCATCATGATCAATTTTTTTTGTTTAACTCGATTCAGGACAATCTTGGCCTTGGGCGAGTCACGTGGTAGTTTCGAACGTTAAGAAGGGCTTTTAAAATAAAAAAACTGCGAAATCATGTTGTGTTCTAAATTAGTTCCATTATGTTTATCATTTGCGATGAAATTTACACTTCATTGTATTGTTGGTATATTATCTATTTATTTATTAATACTTATTGCAGATTCTCGTGGATGTCGTAAGAGCCGACTAAGGGAATAATAAAGGCTTCTAGTACTCTTAGGCGATGGGCTTGCAACCTGTCACTAATACACTGGTAATCATCTTAGCCTGATTGTGCAAAACGTGGTTACAGAATTATCAACAACTTATTTAAGAGTGCAAAAGCATCAAATAGAATCATATCATAAACAATTTCAAAACTCATTAAAACCCAATAAAAACAACTCATTAATCTCTTAATCCGTATTTTCTTCCAAAACAAACTAATTAGCAAGCGTGAGAGAGACGACGTGATTTACTAACGACCGCCCGCGTTTGGTTAAATGCGCATGTCATTTGTTTCAACCCTCAGTTACGAGACGTTTGCGCATCAAACATGTCGGCCTTAATAGACGCAGACGCCATCTTATCAGAAAGCGATCAGTGGATCCAACTGGATGAAGAATGGGGGACACCGGTGGATCTAGACACCGAAGACGAATACCCCCCTAAAATGAAAAAGGTCTTCAGCAATTTAGACCTGATGAAGTCTACCTTCGATTCTTCGTTCCTGTTCAAGAAAATCCGACGGAATTCCTCGAAAAAATCTGTGAATTACAAAGACTTTTTGCAAGATTTGAACAAAGCTGGAATGAACATACCAGAAAAGCAGTTCTATTTCATCAGCGGCGAAATCCTATCAACTGGGTCAGTGGAAGAAATCTGCGACGATATTGACGACATCTTCAGATCTGTGGAGAAACTGTGCTCCGCAACCAGTACCGTGAGAATCAATAAAATCAAGAAACCAAGCGTGCACAAATTACCAGAAGTTGTGCACTGCAGCATTTCAACTAGTGACCTCTCGTTCGATGATACAGCGGCGGACCAAAGTGAGAAAGAGAAAGGGGATAGTGATGATGTGGATAGATACATTGATGAGGTCTTTAGTCATCTTAATGCTACTATAGCTACGTTGTCAAGTGAGAATTTGGACAGGTCTTCGAAAGACTCAGTGACTACTCTGGTGAGGAAATTTACAAGCATTTTGAAGAGTCCAAGGATTAAATGTAGCCCGAGAAGACGAAGAGAGTGTTGTGATAAGTTTAGGGACTTGGCAGTTTTTTGGCAAAGTCAAGCTTTTCAAAACGAACGTTAGATTTTAACATGTAGGTTTTAAGGTACTTATGTACGGTTGTTTTGATTATAAATTGTATGATTATTTTGTATAATGTTAGTAGGTAGAATTTATTAATTTATTGTCATTTGACTGTTAGATTTAAGTAGATTTGCATAATAATTGGTCATAATTTAAATACAAATGTAATTTAGAAATGTTTTTACCTCATTATTAATGTTTAAAGAACGCTATAAGGTACAGGTTTATTATTAAAAATATGTATGTTCTGAGTTTCAATAAAGACGCGCAAAATATATTTTGTTTGATTCAACAAGCTTTATTTAATTTTTCATACCCACAATATCCATTAAAAAATAATTCTTCCTACTCATTAAATTATACCTATTCTACACGATGAGCTCGTTCGCTCGCAGGACTGATGGCCGATGGAGCCAGAAGGTTCTTGAGTGGCGTCCGCGGACCGGGAGACGAACTGTAGGTAGGCCTCCAACAAGATGGAGTGACGACCTTGTAAGGATCGCGGGAACGCGGTGGATGCGAAAAGCACAGGACCGGTCTGAGTGGAGAGCCTTGGCGGAGGCCTATGTCCAGCAGTGGACGTCTTGCGGCTGACATGATACACGATCAGAACAACCACGCAACTCAACCAAGATCAAGTTGTCTTCTCCACTTGATTTCATTGAATTTGGTTCTGGAAGGAGTTTGGTGGAAATCAAATCAAATTTTTGTTCAACTCAATTCTGGACAATCGTGACTTTAAGGGCTTTTAAATTAAAAAACTGCGAAACCATGCTATGTTCTATATTAGTTCCATTAAGTTTATCATTTGCCATGAAATTTTCCCTACATTGTATTGTTGGTATATTATGTATTTATTTATTAATACTTATACTCATTGCCCCGTGTGGTTGCCGGGTTAGAATAGTGCCACTCCATGTCTTCCCGTGGATGTCTTAAGAGGCGACTAAGGGAATATAGGCTTCTTGTACTGTTAGGCGATGGGCTTGCAACCTGTCACTAATACGCTGGTAAACATCTTTGCCTTTTTGTGCAAAATGCGGTTACTAAATTATCAACAACTTTTAAAGTTGTAGGTAGTTCTGTGGCTCTGCCTAGCCCACTCTGGGATTACAGGCGTGAAGGTATGTATGTATGTACTTATTGCAGATTTAATTCGATTTTTTATAGATAATCTTTTTAGGGTTCCGTACAAAAAGGATCACTTGTGCGTCTGTCTGTCTGTCGGTCTGTCTGTCACAGCCAATTAGCTCTGAAACTACTGGAGCGATTGAGTTGAAATTTGGTTCACATTTTTATCTAAATTAATGACTCAAACACAGATGTGCGAAGTAAATAAATAAAGAGTAATTTTCGGGGAACTAATTAGGAAATTTAGAAAAAACTTTTGCGAACCTTACTGTGTCATATATCAAATAAAAGGGCTTGTTTGTTTGCAGTTTTGATTTTATTAAAGAAGACGACAATTGAACATTCCCATCACTCAAAGTTTAACTGGAAAAATCAGTTAGCAACTCTTTTATTAACTTGTAATGTATGTAGGAGTAGGGATACTTTCGGGTCCAATCTTGTAAGGAACATTCGAACCACTTCCCGGGGACCGATTGAGATGAAAGTTGGTATAAAGTACAGTCAGCGTCAAAAGTAACTGGTCACTTCAAGCTACTTTTGTACTTTATTGCATTAACACATTACACAATCATGTTTGACACTGCTTATGTGACAGTAAAGCGACAAGATATTTAAGTGATCAGTTTCTTTTGACGCTGACTGTACCTACTTAACTTTGAAAACAGTACAAAAATATGGCTTCATCGAGCTGGTCTGATGATGGAGTCAGATGGTGGTGACAGTGTCCGTTATGGTAACCTATCGATGTGTCGAAAAACTTTTGTCCTTTGTTTCATTTGTCCGAAAATCATTTTTTTTAAACCTATTCACTTTTCAAAATGATTAAAGATATATATACCTACAGAACCGTTAGTTTTATAACAAACCAGGTTAAGTTAAACGATTTCAGATACTTCACATACACCCACCATGTTAGAACTCATTCAAATGGTCTTGATTAGCAGATAATGACATTGTAAAAAAACTACACTCAGCAATAAAACCCTGCACCAAAAATGTTTTTTTTACACGTTTCGTTTTGTAAGAATAAAGTATTCTCATTTCTCATACATATATTACATACATTATAGCTCCACAGTTCCACATAATTATGTACGTACATATTAACCTCCCCAACTTCGCAGCCAAGTCATATCATCAACTAGTTAGCGTTTAATTAGGTTTCTCAATACACATACGTTTTGGTCAGCAACGACTATTACAACAAGTAACGTCAGTCACATATTAATAAAACGCAGCGGTTCTGGAAACTCCACATATGCATGAGCGGGTGAGAAAGAAGTACAAACCCAAAGTTTGTTTAAGAGCTATCACTTAATTATCGAAGGTATTTAAATAATAGATATTTGAGCCAAAAATTGTCACAGTGTTTCCCGTGTGGTTGCCGGGTTAGAATAGTGCCACTCCATGTCTTCCCGTGGATGTCGTAAGAGGCGACTAAGGGAATATAGGCTTGGAGCACTGTTAGGCGATAGGCTTGCAACCTATCACTAATATGCTGGTAAACATCTTAGCCTATTTGTGCAAATTGTGGTTATTGAATTATCAACAAGTTTTTAAAGTTGTAGGTAATTCTGTAGCTCTGCCTAGCCCACTCTGGGATTACAGGCGTGCAGGTATGTGTGTGTTTGTAACGAAAACTCCTCCAAAATGGCTTGACCGAATCTTATGAAATTTTGTGCGTATATTCTGTAGTATGTGGGACGTAAAGAATATTTCAGACGGTTTGTATGAAAAAAAATACACCCGGGCAGCGGCGGGTGTGGACGGAAAGAAATGAAAAAAACATTAATTTGTGACATTAAATTCAGCGCTGGTCTTACGTTGGAATCCTGTGTAATGTAAATTACCGAAGTAATGTAAAGTAAAAGTTTATCGCTTATCTAAGTCTTTTTTAGAGATCGCTAATTCAGCAATAATACCACCGGTTGACTCACTATGTAATATTTATTTTTGTGTATCCGCTCCTTGGTGGTGGTGTTCAATGTTGTATTGTTTATTTAACGTAAAACACATAACACAGAATCAATCAAGGATTGTGAAGAGCCGCGGTAGCTGTAAAAAAAAACATACAAATTTTGCTCCAGCCGTTAACGTTTTCCACGATTTTTGAATATGTTGTTGTTATTATAAAGAACTACGAGTAGGTCTGTACGTTTCTTTTTTTTGTTTTTTAAATTTGTTTCATTCTAAGAAGTATTTTCGTGGAAAGGAAAACGTACAGACATAGTTTTTCATGATATCTACAACATATTTAAAAATCGTTTAAATTGGCTTGTCAAATCAAGAAATTAATGGAAAAGTCCCATAAGCGTTCTCTCACAGTGGCTGCACTGTGGCAAGCTGCAGTAATGTTCAACTAGGGATGCATAAAGTTGGGGCGTTATGCACTGGACACGGGCGAGGTTTCATTCCGGAAACTGCCCCTGCGCGTATGACGTCACACTTTTACTTTGTAAATTTGTTTGGGCGAAGTCCACGGGTACCTATTACGCTGACGTGAATAAGAGTTGGGGGAGTAATATGCGGATAGTTAGTAAGTATGTGAATAATACTAGGATTACTTAAAATAATTTGTCTACGCACATATCATTAGTGCTCTGAAATGCGTTCAGAAACCGTAGGAAATTACCTCCATTATGACCACTAATTTTCTTCTCTGTGTTAGTAGGTAAAATCTGCACCGAAATTTTATTACAGTATCAAAAAATTCAAAATCAAGACCATCATTGCGGAGAAGAAGCGCCGCAAGAAACTCCAGCAGGAGGTAATTTTTTCAACCATAACAACATAATTATACTTAAAAGTAAGTTACAGTAAGTAATAATAAAGCTATAAAGTAATAAACAATAAATTCTTAAAACTAGCAAAAATAATGATATCGAATAATATAGATTTCTGTAAGGTTATGAGTTTAAATTTGGAACAGCTGTCCATAGATATTAAAATGGTTATCGATACGATACGTCAATTCAGTGTGTTTTTTAATATAAATCGCACGATAGGAACTTCATTTGTTTGCTTATGAATATGATTTAAAAAAACATTCCTACTCGTGACACTGACACAGCACAAGTTTGTTTTGCCGCCGTTTGTGGTCAAGTCGTCGGCTTCTGAACCCATCTGAGAGTACTTCTGCTATGTGTGTAGATAAAGTAATAAGTAGGCCTTAAAACATTCGTGTGATACCACTTTCGTATTTTGAGGCTTCTCATTATGCATCAGTTGCATAAACTAGGTACTATTGCGTCACGTTTTGTGACGTTTTTAATCTTGTCTTTTTTTAAGAATTAGCTTCTCGGTGACTTGAATATTTGGGATGATTTTTGGAACTTTATGTGTTCGTGAACGGTTTAACAAGCAAATTTAAGAATCTAAAATAAAATATGAACATAAGTCAAACATCTCTGGACTTATATGAGTTAGTATTTATTCATCTAAACATCTATAATACCCGACCGATAAGAAGTCAATCCTGACAGCTGTCATCGCAGTACAATTTATAACCTATTCTTGGGTTTAAGGTTATAATTTGTACTGAAATGACAGATGTCAGGATTAACTTCTCATCGGCCGGACACTATAGTGTCGTGTCGTGTGCATACAGTCAAACAAATTAACTGTTGAGTCAGCATCGAATCCTTTCTATTGACGAGAAAAATATGTCCAACCAAAAAAATGATTTACTTATTGTATAGGGCTTTCCCTTACGCCGAAACACAACAATTCGAACACAACTGAGAATTTTACTACTTCCAAACCTCAGTCAAACTTAGTGTGGAGTTGTCTCACAATGAACCCTAAATAAGAACTTGGAGCTGTCTGCGCACACGCATCACTTAATTACCTGCGCAAATAGAAATGGCCGGTTCTACAGGGGCGCAAGTTGCCTGCTAAATCACGCCGTATGTCAGTGTTCACACGGTTTGGAATAGCGTGCGGGGATGCAGCGGTTGTAGTTAATAGCTAATTTAACAATTAATTACATACCAAACTAATTAAGAACATTTAAAGTCGTGAGTGTAGGAACAGGTGCATTCCAAAAAAGGAACCATTGTTAAAAAGAAGCGCTGCCAAAAATTTCAACAGTATCAATCAGTCTGTCATGAACAGGGATCGGAAATTCGGATCGATATTTACCTATACTTTCGCGCCGGCTTTGTTGTTCAGTTGTATGGAGGTGGACTCAATCATATAATTCATAATAAAATTTCCGGGATTTCAAAATAATATATTACACCGGCATTAATTCATAATTATTTATTTATATTAACTGTTTGAAGTTATTTTCCATGTATATGTTTAACCAAATGTTATTTAATTTACATGTAATGTACGAATTTATAGGAGCAAAACAGAATGTTCTGAAATGAATCCTACATGTAAAGTAATTATTATATTAACGTTTTGTAGAATCCCGGAATCCCAGAGCTTAAATTATTAAAATAATATTTTTAAGAAGCCGACGCCATGTTTGCCTATCTTTTTCCGGGATTTTGCCAACTTTAGGTAAATATCGATCCGAATTTCCGATCCTTGGTCATGAATCTAAATAAAAATAAATTAATATCAGGGGACAGTGTCACACTAATTGACCTAGTCCCAAACTAAGCTCTAGGCTTGTTCTATGGGTAGGTACTAGACAACGATATAAATACTTATATAGACGAATATACTCGTATACTTGAATACATAGAAAACATCCATGACTCGAAACAAATATTCTCGCTCATCACACAAATATAGTCCCGACGCAGAAATTATAATGATTTTGTCAAAACGAAATTACCCACTTATATAGGAATACAAATAAAATCGGAGAAATAATGGAAAAGGGCCGAACCAAACCGACGTGCGTGCATGACACGATGTATGAATGTGGAAGAAGAAATTTGTCATGATCACAGCAAGTGGAAAGAAGTGGGTCTCTGCCTACCCCTCTGGGAAACAGGAGTGATTTAATGTATGTATGTATCGAAATACAAATTGACAAGATGACTTTCTTTTTAAAATCGTAATTTAAATCGAATCAATAACTATCCAAAATGTTACTATAACATACCTCAATTGCAGCGTACGTGCCTGATCCCTAGACACTTTTGATGTGTGTAGGTATCTGCTCTTACCGGGATTTGAACCCAGGACCGCTAGCTTCCCATGGCATGCTAAGTATGTATTGTCTACGCCGGCCAGTGCCAGCGTAGTTCCATGCCGGAACATAAAAGGATTTTTGAAGCTTCACTCATATTTCTTTTCCTCATAGTGTATTTCAAAATTATTGTCGGTAATTTTTTACGTCTCGACTGATAAATCCATTTCAGATGGCTAAAAGACTTCAATTTCTGTGGAAGTGGTAAGGGCAAATCGAAATGAAAAAAATACACTCTAACAATGCTAGGGGCGATCACAAGTATATGGGAAAAGCATGGATAATTGAGTTTATCGATATAGGCGATGAATAGGTCTGCTTATAAGTAATCCAAATTCAAATTTCAAATTTTCAAATTCAAGTTTTTTTTTTTTTCAAATCCGCCACGTCCTCCTCCGCAACTTCGGCCCGTACGCTCCCACCTACTGACCGGAAGCTGCAACTTATTCCTTGCTCATGAGAGTTGGACAGTTTGTCAATTTACGAGCACAATACCGCCCCCGGATAATTGACTACGGGCTGATTAACTTGAGGAGTTGTGATCAGCACTATAGGAGCTTCCTGCTTCCTTCAATGCTTTAACTCTACTTTAAGGGTTGATATTGTTACAAAGGGTGGTGATATTTTCTTCAAACTACCGCAAAGCAGCAGTGTTTCTATTGTTGTGTTCCGGTGTGGTGAATTACTGGTAAAATTACTAGCATAGCAAGAACCGTAGGATGTTTTTCAATTTTTGTCCCCCCAATGTACAATATAAAAAACAACGCACAAAGCATTTCTAAAAATCTATGTACATGAATTAAGACGTCTTTTAACAGTCGTTCATTTTTCCTATTTTGTTACCCTGTATGTATGTAATATTATATTTTTGATTTTTATTAATTTATACGCCTAATAGAACTTTAATGACCAAAAATACCTTAAATGTAAAATTGCTGAAACAATCGGTAACGTAATAGGAAATTAAGTAACGGAATTAAGAACGTCTTCATTTATGCACAAACTTTTTGAGAAATGCAGCACATTATGCTATTTCTACGTCGTTAGCCCTACTTATTTATTACTTAATTTTGATGCTAAACATTTGCCGCAAGCTGTATTTTGGTCACAATAAGAATTAAATTTGTCATGGCCACTAAACCATAACTGACACCCCTATTTAATGCAGTTAGCGGAAAATAGCGAAAAAAGCGCTTTAAAAAAAGCAACAACCGTCCATTAGTGCGTCACCGCTCGGTCAATTTGAGAGGAGTCGCCGAAGTGATTATTAATTAATTTTATGAGCGAATTCGCAGGACAAAGGATGAATGGAGACTATCAAAATACAAAATAAACTCGAACAAAAAATAAAATTAACAAGTTTTTTTAAAAACGCAAGGAACCGTTATTCGAATACGTTTTAAACTTTATAAGTAAAAAATAAAAATAAAACTGTCGCAAACGTACCATTGCAAGATCCACACATAACATTGAACAAGTTTAAACATATAAAAACTTAGACCATATCTGAACTAGTGAAAACCTAACAACGTTTAAACCAAAAACAATACCCGTTCCAGAAATATGGGCAACAGCTGATTAAAAGCTTCGGAAATCATCGTATAATTAATGCCTGTTAAACATAGAACATTTTAGATAATTAAATGTCATTAAAATACTAAGAAAGCAGTTGGTCATGCTCAGAAAAAGTAGGCTCTTGGGGTACAAAATACCTACAGTAGCCAAGTAGCCTACTCACAATGTCACAACTTCATATAGGTAAAACTTCGGAAATCATCGTATGAACTGGCTCAACAGGCAAACGTAGAACATTATAGATTATTAAATGTCATTAAAACACTAAGGAAGCACTTGGTCATGCTCAGATAAAGTTAACTCTTGGGATACAGTGTACCATGTGTGCCACGTAGCCAACTCGCATTATCACAACTTCATATTATTATTTTATATTTTATTTACATTAAAACTGTTGTTCGCAACGTTAGTTGTATCTAAGAATGTAAGTGTAAGGCTCATTCCATGGGCCACAGTTTGTGTAATGGTATTCCAGAGTATCAGGACTTTGTATATGCGATAATTAAAGAATATTACCACTGCTACTCCATTCCTTCCTTGTCCTGTCCATCGTCATCCACGCACTAATTCAATATGGTCGACGTAAGCCATTTGCGATCGCGCTTGACGCTGTGCGCGAAAAAATCAATTAACGAATTTTTTGATAGCTACCGTGTCTAGGTATGATAGTGTGGAGGCGGAATTGTAAAATTGGCATTTTATTTGATGCGGGACGAGACAACTAATCATCATCATCATCATCATGTCAGCCGAAAGACGTCCACTGCTGGACATAGGCCTCCCCCAAGGCTCTCCACTCAGACCGGTCTTGTCGCATCCAACGCGTTCTCGCGATCCTTACAAGGTCGTCACTCCATCTTGTTGGAGGCCTACCTACAGCTCGTCTCGCGGTCCGCGGACGCCACTCAAGAACCTTCTGGCCATCGGCCATCAGTCCTGCGAGCGATGTGCCCCGCCCACTGCCACTTCAGTTTAACTATTCTTCGACAACTAATAATGATCTAAATCTCAAATTAGTTTACGTTTAGGTACTCATTCTTTGAAGATCGACAATGATTCCTCAGGCTTTTTTGTTATCCTAGTATTGCGGTATTTACTTCATCATCATCACCATCATCATAATTTGGTTTTGCGTTTGTATGTAAAGTGTTTACATACATAGGCCTTCCCAAAGGATAGCTTTCAATTTGGTCGATAGTCCACTTTTTACAAATAAAAAAAACCACACATAAGTCTTAAAATTTTCCTCCGGTTATTTCATGATGACGTTAACTTTAGATATGTTCTAGCTCAAGATAATTTAATAATGTTCGTAAATTACCTCCATTTGCAGCAAAAATACATGTGACCTAATTTCCAAATTCCCGCCGATCGTATTTCCAATTAAAAGTATTTGACGGCTTAATCCCTGAGGGTGTGGCCGTCGTATGTCACTCGGAACTTAATCAGAGAGAACATACTGTGGGTATGTATTTATAAAATTATTTGAAAAATATCTTAAGAAAGCTCAGATTCTGACAGGCAAAATGCAATAAAAGGAAATTTTAGATTGCGGAAATTGTGGTAATAATTACCACTTCTTGAGTCATTGGCTTGTTACTTGTCTGGTTTGTTCTATTTACTATAGCATTTTACTAGATTTCACCTCTGCCTACCCAACCCACAGTGACATTTGTACTAGAAACTTTTTTTGCAAAAATAGATCACGGACTTACAAGAAATCTTGCTACAAAAATGACGTAATTATTAGTATCATGACTATCATCATCATCATCATCATGTCAGCCGAAATACGTCCACTGCGAAAGCCTATGTCCAGCTTCCTAAAGGCTCTCCACTCAGACCGGTCTTGTACTTTTCCACCGCGTTCCCGCAATCTTCACAAGGTCGTCACTCCATCTTGTTGGAGGCCCTCCTACAGCTCGTCTCCCCTCCTTTCTGATTCTATCACGCAGAGAAACCCCGAGCATAGCCCTCTCCATAGTCCTCTGAGTGACTTTGAGCTTCCTTATGAGGCCCATTGTTAGCGCCAGAGTCTCAGATCAGAATGACTATACCTATTACCCACCTTTAGTTATTTTTTTACATCGCCGTTTAATTTTCAAGGCTAAATCCCTCTCCACAACACGGTACCCCGCGTACCTGTGCGTTCCCCGGCACTCCGTCATTGCGAGCTGACACCACAATCCGTGGGACACTGTCGTGTGACGTTTTGACACTGCGACACCGGCCAGTTACACTCGTGACGTCACTGCTTTCAAACATGACAGTACTTGTGCATTTTTTAACGGTTAAGTTTCGAATGAGCGGTCGATTTTGTGACAAATCTTAAGTTGTCCGTGATTTTAAACCGCCTTCAAAATAAACGGCCTAGTGCGAGTCGGACATGACACGGTTAACTCAATTCAACATTTGGATAGCCGCCGTTCCTTGCATAAAGAAGCATTACCTATTTCAATGGTGGTCATAAGATATTCCAATTAAGATAGTTGAGAAAGTATAACAAAGAACATTTAAATATTTAAATGCTACTATGACTGCCCCCGGCGTTACATGCGGCGAGCTAGAAATGTCTTGTTTCATATCAACTAAGAAGTGGGACTACATTAAAGCTTATTATATTCACTAAAAAGTAAAAAATAAAATACACATGCGGGCTATAGCCCTCACTGATAGCGCCCTTCGCTCCCTCTCCATATCGTCATCGTCTTTGAGGTACTTAGTAAGCCAGTGCCCCAGATATTTAAATTATTATACCCTATTAGAAAGAAAGAAAGAAAGAAAGAAAATCATTTATTCGTGACATGCATAATAAAGAACAGATTAACAAATACAAGAAAAAAGTAGCCACGGACACCGTGTTCATATCATATATCATATATTCATATCGGTATTCTTACCGTTATCAAATATGGCAGACGTAAGCTGTCAGACGGTCGCGTCGAGCGCTATTGTAGTAGTTAATTATATGTTCGAAATGAAACACTTATCTTTCAGCAATTCGTTTTTGTAATTTGTGTAATCAAAGTGTAACGTCTCGCTTCCCCGTCACAAGAAGTTCTCCCGCGTCCGCGCTTTTATTATTAGTTCCATAAAGTGGCGCAGTGGCGCCACTTGTTCAAATAATTCATACATTTAAATACTTATATTAATTAACAATTACTCTAGTAGTTTCAAAACAGATTGACAATTTAATAATTCTAATTGTAATATTTAAAAGTTAAGTGATTAAGATTGGTCAGGGGCAAGGCGCAATTATAATATTTTAAAAAGGTTTCTAAAAGTTCTTAAGGGCGAGGCGTCGGATGCTGTAACACTACGTATCAATTCCACTCATTTAGCCAGTTTTCGAAAATATTTTTACGTTAGCGTTAAGCAACTTGTCTCACTGTATCGAAATGAACACACGAATAGTGATGGGCGGCTTATAAGTTTCAAAAGTGAAACTTTCACTTAAATTTCTGCAATATTTTGAAAGTTTCACCTAACATTTCATGTAATAATTTGAAAGTTACCAAAATAAAATCGTTTAATTTCTCGTAACGGAAACTTTTCATGAAATTTAAATGAAATTTACTTGTGTCAGAATCATTTCCATCTAATTAAGTAACTTTCAGAAGCTGTAATTTTCACAGTTAAGGAAAGTTTTGTAATGTTTCAGAAATCGCCCATCACTACACACGAAGCGACATTCAAGATAATACAGGATGTGCTCTGACCATGTAAACTTCTACAGCCACAGTTTAGTCTAAACAACCCATTAATTCCCCACTAATCACAATAACTGCAGCAATTACCGATGCTATATCACTCGGTGCACAGCTTATCAATTTATGGTCCCGCTGTATCGAAACTTGGCCGCGCAAGTTAGGGCATAAATTAAAATCTATAGCCTGGGCTAGATGTTAGGAACAAATGTGGCAATTCAATCGAGGAAGGAACGTAATGAACGGGCCCAGTTAGGAGATATGTTAAGGCGCAGAATATATAATAATACTAGCTTCTGCCCACAACTTTGTCCGCGTAGATTTTGAATATCGATATTTCCTAGGGAACTGTAAAAAAATCCGGGATGAAATATGTAGCCTATGCTTGTGATGTTTACAGTTCAAACGAGAAAATGATAAAAATAAGGTTCAGAATCCCAAACATCAAACTTAATACTTTTAAAAGTGGTCCAATTTAAGCTCAGTTCTTGGTTCTTTGGTGTTTGGTCCTTGTATTTACTTAAATAAAAATCCTGGTTTTCCCGCAAAAAGTCCCCACGAGCAAGATTAATAGACCCCAGTCCAACTGAATGGTTACCCGAACTATTGTATCATCGCAATTAACGTCACCTACTCATTAATCAGTACCTTTTGCGTCAAGTTGACCCGAGTTAGGTTTAATAATGAAGTTCACGTTAACTAAACTCTGGTTTAGGGGTCTGTGTTGTCCGCCATTATTATTTTTAGTCATAAGTTTGAGGTCATATTTAAGTGTTACTTATTCAGGGTTTGAATAAACTACGTTTGATATTTAAGAAATTCCGATAACAAGTGTTCCAGCAATATATAAATTATGACTATCAATAATTATGTCAACAATGGCATCACCAATGACCAAAAAAAAAAAGGGGACCAACAGGCTCCCCAGGTTTGGTCATGGCAATATGCAAGTTGCAGAATATTCTCAAAAGTTTGGAAATGTTCATAAGAAATTTCTGAATAAATCATAAACATTTGAAAATATTGAGAGGCGATCATTCCGTAAATGTAACAGATATCAGAAAACGTTAAACAGATATTGAAAGTAAAGACCCAATGAGTAAAATCACATTAATAACATTTTCAAATAAAAGTAGGAACATTAAAAATTATAATGTTCAAACGCTCCCATACATTTAGTAAAACCTTCCTTGAGGCTATAATTTTCTTTCCGTAAGAGATGAAACTGTTTATTCATTATTTACTTACACGAAAAAACTTATAAATAAAACAATTTATACAAATAAATACGTATTGAGATTTATTACAAATATAAGTAACACAATTTAAATATTAAATTTCCAAAAAATATTGGAAACAAAAAAAAAAATTAAAAAAATAGAAAAAGGTCACCATGGTCAAGGCAACAGTATCACCTTATTTCGTGCCTTCGACTTAAATTTCCAATCCCAACCCACACTTAACGGCTAACGAGGGCTACCGAGTCAAAACAACTTTAAAAATCAAAGTACCCTTTTTTAATCCACTTTTCTCCCTAGACCTATAACTACCCGCTTACACACCAAGAGCATAATTAGCTCGAAAACATGCCACGGGCTCCCAGGTGCGCCGTCCGTCTCCGACGCGGGCATAGATAATGAACTGTTATCATAAATACTCATAGTGAGTCTCGTTTTTAACCTGTGACGTAAAAGGAGTGTTATTAGTTTAAATTGTGTATCTGTGTGTGTGTTCATCGGATCGTAGCTCTCTCAAATGGATGGACAGATTTCAATGCGTTGTTTTTTAAAATATAGCTCGTTAAATCAGGTTGTTTTGAGCTTAGGGTAATGAAAATCATTTCAGCAGTTTTAGAGATATCATCTCTGAAAGGAGTCACCAATATTTCGGAGGTTTTCATTTATTTCATAGTTATAAAAAAACCAAATGTGCACTATGTGCTGTATTATGTCAAATCCTTTTTACCAATAGCTTGGTAGAAAAGAGAAACTACAAGAAAATACTCTAAAGTGGTAGCTATCACGTAGCAGCATCATTTGTGCATTGGATCATATAGCTAATTTTAATCTGACGAGGGTCTTTTATTTTCTAATTTTATTTTGGTTAGAAATTATGTAAGTATATTGCAAAACAATCCCATTTTTTATACAAAGGACAATGGGCAAAATGTCCCCACCCACCAACAGAAACGAAACATATCTCATTTGATAGATCTTGGCAACCTGATGATTTTTTACTATGACGACGATCGTCCTATGTATGGGGTTTTCTTGGAAAACCATTATCATATCGTATGGAATTGGTTTAAAAATGAACACATTCTTGCATTGCATGACTCTTGAAAGGTTTTTTTCATAGAAAAAATCCCATCGATTTAGCTACTAAAATAGTTATTTTGCCTTGTTTTGGGTCCTAACGAACATATAAACATGCATCCCGTGACTGTTGGAGGGGGGGGACGGGGTCCATACAAAATTGCCCATCACCCTTTAACGCTTATATTGCGTCTGTATAGATGTCGTCGTTACGGTACCAAACCGACGACACAATGTTTTAGTAACCAGTTTAAAAAAAAAACAGTTCATTAATCAGAACAACATTCATCAAATCATTAATCTGTTTTTTTGTAATTTTTTAGTTAAATTTAAAATTAAAATAAACTTCGATTTTTCGTGAAAGCTGCAATAATTGTGTCAACATTTCTAGTCAACCAATCTTTTATTTTATTTAAATATCTCAGGAAACTTCAATTATTACTATTTAGGTTAGGCCGTGTGGTTGCCGGGTTAGAATAGTGCCACTCCATGTCTTCCCGTGGATGTCGTAGGAGGCGACTAAGGGAATATAGGCTTGTAGTACTGTTAGGCGATGGGCTTGCCACCTGTCACTAATACACTGGGAAACATCTTAGCCTACTTGTGCAAAACGTGGTTACAGAATTATCTACAAGTTTTAAGACTTGTTGGTAATTCTTTAGCTCTGCCTACCCCAATCTGGGAATGAAGGCGTGAGTTTATGTATGTATGTAGGTTCAGTTAAGGAAATTGATTCCTAAACCATTTTGAACTATGTCATAGTGACGCAATAAATCAAAACGTAAGTCTTATTATTTTATTTAGTGTCACTTTGCCATAATTCAAAACGGTCTAGGGATCAATTTCCTTGAGTGTACCTCCTCAAAGTAACAATAACTAAAAACAAAACACCCTTGTTTACTTTTGCATAAAACTACAAAAAGAATCACCCCATTCCTTTCTAGACGTACTCATGACGTGTCTGTCCTAATCAACGTCCCGAATTATAATGATCAGCAGTTCAGTAAACCTTCGCTCCATCTCGACTGTCCACGCCCACAAATTAATCCGGTTACCGTTCGGTTAGGGCCATCACCTGGACCCCACTCCCCCCTATTTCTCATCGTTGAGGAGTTAGAGAGGAGGGAAGCGACAAGCAGTATTTGGTGTTGGTAACTATTTTTGGTACCATTGCTAATAGTTCATAAGTAAAGATCAGACCGAGTGATAATGAAACAAAACTAATTCTCAACTTTACATATGATTCATATGATATACATTTTTCAGCAAAACCGGTGCAATGACGTCACAGTGACGTATGACAGTGACCTAGGGTTGTCGAAGTGTATACTATGATTGACGTTTAAAATAATGAAATATCACGTTGTCGTTGAAAATGAAACAGTACACTTTTTTACTTAATCAGTTATTATAATTTTTGTATTATATTTATTAATGCTATCCGAAATTCTTACATTTTTTCCGAGGATATGCATAGAATATTTTCTGTATTTTCGATGTTTGATGTATTTAATACAATGTATATACTGCACACCCCAAAAATAGATACAATCAATACAGAAGATAAAACTTACAAGTAGAGGTAGTTAACTGGCGGTCTTCAAAACGAGACTTGAATCGGGCATTTTTTGTGAAATTGTTATTTAATTTTCAACCATATCTACGTTATTATTTAGTTCTAAATGGCTTTGATTTTATTTGTTTCTTGGTTGGAACGATTTGATATTTGCCACTACTGTCAACCCTTGCACTGCACCAAAAATGCTGGAAAATCTACGATCACTAGAATAATTGACAACAATTCATTATGTGCTAAGGTAGTAAAATAAAATACCATTTCTAGATTATACACTGCTGATTACAGTAAAAATATCTTTGGATTTTTTTATGCAGTAGTTTTTTTATATTTAGGAAAAACAGTAAAAAAAGTTGGATTGTGAATGTTAGGAAAACACTTATAAGTACCCTTAGTCCATTTATAAAAAAAAATATATATACAACTGTCATGTTCATTTTTTATCTGTCTGACGAATGAAACTCAAAGCAGATGCAAAGCAGTAAACGCAAAATAGTTTATTTATTTTAATGGCGTCTACAAATTATGCAATTAATTACATACATACATACATACCGTCACGCCTGTAATCCCAGAGAGCGGGGTAGGCAGAGCTACAGAATTACAACTTCAGAAAGTTGATGACAATTCAGTAACCACAATTTGCACAAATAGGCTAAGATTAATTAAATTAAATTACGCAAAATAACAAATTTGTGAACGAACGGCAGCGAATGATTGACAAGTGAGTGACATGACATGACAGTCAGTTCTGTATCTGTTTAAAGTTACTTTTTTTATTTTATGTCATGCTAAGATCACGACATCAGTATTCCTTACTTTGGATATACGGTCTTTTTAATTACTACATACATACCTTCACGCCTGTAATCCCAGAGAGTGGGGTAGGCAGAGCTACAGAATTACAACTTCAAAAAGTTGTTGACAATTCGGTAACCACAATGCACAAATAGGCTTAGGTGTTTAATTACTATTTCTTTAATAAATTATTAACGACAAATTTAAGTTAAATAAAGAAAAACTGAGAAATACGGGTAGTCTAATTTTTAACCAGCTATTATAAACGTGAAAAATAAATAACTCTTTTTTTTTGAAATGTTGTCAATTGAATAACATAACAGAATGTTGTTGAAGAGAAGAGGATAGAAAAGATTTAAAAAATAATAAAGGTATTTACTTAAGTAGATTTATTAGGAATAATCTACCATATTTCTTCACAATTAGGTCCTTTTTTCTCGTTGCACAGGTAAATAATTGGATCTCAGAATATCCCCTAGTCCCCTGCCCTGCTTTTTCTTGCCCTGTTTCATAATTTACTTCTTTGTGACAATTGTGACCACTCACACCATCTACGGCGATAATTTCGAGCAATGATGGTTTATTCTTAATCCCAACTCTTCAACATCCCATAACTTTCGACGTATTTTATTATTAGTATAGAAAATGACGATTCGGGAATATAGCCAATTAGGAAGATAATGCGTCAGGAAAAAACCCTTCTCCCTATCTATTTTCTTTACCACCGTGACAAGAACCTATGTTCAATCATCTCATTATAGTAGTATTTAGTTTACACCGCCTGCATTGTATTTTTGTCTTTTATTATTGGTCTGGGTCTAGGTTGTCTGGGAGAGATCCTTATTTAGCGGTAAGACCCCTTGTTGTATACCGAAAAAAATGTACAGTTCCGTGTTTTGTTTTTTTGGTGTTCAATAAAGAGTATTGGTATGGTTGCCATACCCGTGTGGTTGCCGGGTTAGAATAGTGCCACTCCATGTCTTCCCGTGGATGTCGTAAGAGGCGACTAAGAGAATAAAGGCTTGTAGTACTCTTAGGCGATGGTCTTGCCACCTGTCACTAATACACTGGGAAACATCCTAGCCTACTTGTGCAAAACGTGGTTACAGAATTATCAAGAAGTTTCAAGACTTGTTGGTAATTCTTTAGCTCTGCCTACCCCACTCTGGGAATGAAGGCGTGAGTTTATGTATGTATGTATGTTTGTTTGCTTAGGACGGCAGATTTAGTCATGTCTCATCCAGCATGCACTACCCGGCTCTCGGCCATCAATATCCGCTGACGCGACGCCGCGAGAACACGGCCACGAATTAGACAAGACGCTGCCGCCATATGTTACGGATAGACCGCCGATGCCGGCTAACGGCCAGGAGTTATGGCCTACACGACTATAATCCTGCGGAGGACAGGCAGCCCTGGATTGGTGTCTTCGTTGTTTGGACAATTGATTGCTTACTTCATTAAGTATGTGTGCCTGTGAGAGTAGTTATGAATGATTTTTTTTTGGCAGTCAATTTTTTTTTAAAAACATCGTCGTTTCAACAGAAGATAGCATTCTTTGAAGCATAATTCGATAAAATGTTGGGTTATAGCGTTTGAGACAGGGTCCGAATTATATATTCTTCTGAAAGTGACAGTTGGTTTATTCACCTTTTTCCCCATCCATAAACACTTCCATAATAACCCGCTGGGGGTTTATCGCGTGACAAACTGTGGATAAAACATCCGTCACTTTTTGACATGTATTGTATATAATACCTATGCATAGGTATTATATACATAGCTATGTACGAGAGTGACGGATGTTTTACCCACATTTTATCACGAGATAAATACAATTACACTAAATAGACCCGCTGGGTTATTTTTAATGAGCAAGCGGGGCGGAAGTACAATGTATAGGTACAATTATAGTCACACATACATGCATACATTTTTGCATCTGCTTTTGATTGAAATTACTTACAAAAGTGTATAACATTTTTCTTGTTCTCAACTGTGCGTATTAAACAGACGTCAGTCTGACACCAAATATATAAATTTTAAAAGTTCAAAAAATACAAGTAAAAGTTCAAATAAACTTCTGCTGGAGTTTCTTGTGGCGCTTCTTCTCCGCAATGATGGTCTTGTCCGAAGCGCTGGTAGATTCACTGTACATTACCGACGTCTAAAAGAGCCCGCATGTGGCCAATTTACTAAATAAATATTTAGAATTTAGAATTCTGACACTCATTAGATACAAACAAATTATTATAGTTTAAAATAGTTTTGTACTTACATTATTTTATATGGCTGCGTTACGTTACGTAGAAGTCAAATAATTTCGCACTGCCAGATCAAAAGAGTAGTAATTCAAAATACAACTGTATTTTAAAATCATCTTTAATACAACTGGAATCTAAACTATACTGTCTTGATCTAGCAGTGCAATATGGGTAAATTTAACGTAAGCACTGGCATCGTGCATTCGTTTGAATCATTTAATACATTATGACAGATTTTTACAAGTACTGCAGCATTCGTAGAATGACACGACGACGATAACAAGATGACGGCGCCGAAGTAGCATCATATTCATTTCCTATGGCCGCCTGTCCACCGCACGCTCGTCGCCCGAGCGCCGTCATTCCGGCCGATTTTTGGAGTAGATCGTTGCTACCTTCAACTCCGCCCGAGATTGTGACGGCCCGATGTACCGGCAATACAAAATACGTTTGAACTTGTCCGCACACGCCGGCGTCGTGACGTCGCACTGTGCCGATTTTTGACAGCTACAACAAAGTGACGGAACCACCAAGATGGAGAGGCAAAGCGTTTTAAAATCGTGGCTGAGGCGGAGGTGGAGGCGGCATCCGCTCTCAATGCGTTTGCGGCTCAAAGCTAATATAACACAATGCTAAAGTGATAATAAATGTGTATGTAGAGACAGAGAAATAACCTCTAAACTTTACACCTACCAAAAATTAAACATTACTTTACAACTTAGGACATTCAAAGCCCTTTGACGTGTAAAAACGTTTAATATTTCAACCCTCAGAGCTCAGATAAAACAAAGTGTCCATCGCACGACGTGTCCCCACGTCAGGATAATCCTGACGTGACGTGACGTCGGACGCTAAGTCGCGTCGACGCGGGCTGTGATAACCTTCTTGAAATGCGTTTGATGTGTGAAAGGCCGCAAGAATATTGTAGAGCTAATGTTGACAGAGGTAAAGGTCATATTTAAAAGATCTTAAGTCTGCCAGCGGTTTTAGCTTATGCTGACCTTTTTGACGTGTTAAGGCTAATTAATGCGTGCACTTGGTTGTTATTAATCAAGTATTCTATATTCGTCTCTTTTATTCGTCATGTAAGTTACACGCAAGTAATATTTTTTATTTGAATTTAATATGAGTTTCGCAAAAAGTATAGCTAGTCCTAAAGTTATATAAAACCGGACAAGTGCAAGTCGGACGTGTGCACGAAGGGTTCTGTACACTTTTTGTATTGGTGCTCTTTATTCTTTTTTAATTATTTATTTTATGTAACAGCAGCAATAGAAATACACACTTTGCGAAAATTACAACTGTCTACCTGACGAGAGCCAAATGGATGGCCAGACGGACGGTTGTATTGTATATGGTCCCATTCCGCACCCTTTGGGTATAGGTAACCCTAAAAATAACGTCAAATTGTACGCGACGTTTTTTATTAATTTTACGCGACTTTGTAGAGTTATGCAACGTTATAATATTTTCCAAATCAATCAAATCAAGGCATGCAACACCGAACTTTAAGGACTCAGCCCCAAAACACTCAAGTTTACTTAAGTAATAAATTATCACTGCCCATACCATTAGCCTCTGATTAATCTCCACAACAGGGTGACCATTCTTCATTAGCACAAAGGCTTTTGTCTCGATTGTAGTGAACTGACTGAGTAGCCCTGATCCCTGTCAGCGGTCACAATACTACGTCACCCTACAATGGTATGATAAATGGTGTTTCTTGTTTAAATTTGTTTTTTTGGATTGATTTGTGATTGTAGTTGGGTTTGTTTGCTGATTAGGTAATTTAAAACTAGTTAAATAAGGTATTAACTTTCTTAAATAAATAAAAATTATCTTAATCTTGACTACCCAGTTATCTTAGTTAGTAGTGACGCTGCATATGAAGCTAGTGGTCAAGGGTTCGGTTCCCAGTAAGGACAAGCATACCTCATATTTGAGTCCTGCAACCTGCACGCGATTTGTTTCTCAGTTTAGAATATTTTCTTCGTATATCTAAAAGGATTTTAAAAAAAACTTAAAATAAATGTGTTTTGAACTACGACAATATGTGTTAAATTCCAAAGCAGACGTAAAAGTACGACGTATAGTGTATACCTAATGGTAGAAGTATTCGTAGCATAATTGCTACGCCATAGTAATTTCGTAGCATTGCGATTTAGGTATCAAATACGGAGTGCGATGGATGACGAATTGAGAAAAATCAAAACGTACAAATAATGAAATATGTGTAATTTAATTGAAACAAAATGAAAGATACCAAATTTTTACCAACAACTCATGTTAGGTTGTTTATATAGAACAAAAGTTCTATGTACAGGTTATTTTCGAACCTCTAAATACAGGACACCCTGTATAATATTTCATTTTACTATTCATTCTCAAAATAATACAATATGAGACTGAAACGACCCAGGTAATGTTTATAAATTAAAGTACGATCAAAACCGTAAAAGAAAACAATTTTCAACTTCTCAAAGCAAATGCTATAATCATTAAACCTGTGACTCACTAAGACTTCGTACAAAACATCCTTAAATCTGCCAATTCTAAATTCCCTTTGTGCCAAAAACCAGCGCAGAACTCTGCAGTCTTCAATTACACCTCTGCATTAGAAACCTCCGAAGTGACAAAACTAACTCGGAGCCGGTGCGAACCGGATCAAACCGCCTTTAACCGGTTTAAACTGGTTTACACAGGTGACGTGTACGCGGAATGGGAAATTAATTAATTGATAATTTAAATTGGATGGCGTCAGTGGGAGTTAGATGAAAAGACAAAGTACTCGTACAAACGGGTGATTCAAGAATGGCGTATTGTTTTATCTGTAATAACGAACTACGTAACGTTTGAAATTATCATAGACAATTGGACCTATTTAAAAAAATTGCATGATTGAAGTAGATATTTTTTAAATATATAAATGTTAAATGGTACGTTCAAACTAGAAATCAACTTATGCTCACGTAGGTGACATATATGTATATACTGAAGATTTTTTAGAATGTTATTTGGGTGGATCAACTTTTCTTTGTAGCTCGTTGCCATGGTGACGTCTCCTGGGTCACTCTTTAAAACTATGATTTCAAAGGATACAAGTCCACTAAAAACTTGTTTTATTGGCAATTACACCCATTCTTTTATGGCCTTTCTCCTGAGTGTGCTGGTAGTATATATTTTTTTTTTTTTTTGTATTTTGAGTTACTACTGTTTTGATCTAGCAGTGCGATATTTTTAAATCACCATTTTTTTTTTAAACGTGACCCACGCTAAGAGCCGTATTAATAAACTCATCTTGACTAAGATGCCCGTCACAAGATACGTCAAACTAAACGTCAAACCATAAAAAACTGTCATTCTTGACGCATCTTGAGACTGGCATTAAAGTCGAGATCAGTTTATTAATACGGGCCTAAGACGATTCAAAAGACATCTCGCTTGTCGAAATCGAGCCATATCGAATCGAACAAAGGCTCACATTTCTGCCCTCCTAAGCTAATACGCAGTAAGTCAGATAAAACCCCTGTAGCAATATCAACCTTATTACTAAAAGATGAGAACTAAAACTGCTTTGGTTATTGATTTTGGGATACTGCCTAATGCCTATTTGTCTAGGAGGGCAGATCTACATACTACATATTTGCGTAGTCCGGATCGCTACCACCGTCCTATCCATTAACCTACCGCCAAACAGCAGTGTTCGCATTGTTGTGTTCCAGTTATGGGATAAGACAGCCGGTGAAATGACTAGCATAGAGGCATTCCATCTTAGTCCTCAGGGTTGGCAGTGCATTTGCAGGCTTGTGAATGCGAATGTCTATGGGTCACAGTTTCCACTTACCATCATGTGGCCTGTGTGATCGTCTGCCTTGTCTATGTCATGAAAAAAAACTTTGGCAGTCGGGTAGAAATATTATTATTATTAATTAGCCAATATAGTGTCTCACTGCTGGGCAAACGCCTCCTCCCTTGTTTTCCACACCTCTTTCTCTGTGGCAATCTTCGGCCAATCCTTTAGAAAAGCGTCCAAGTCATCCTGCCATATCCGTTTGGGTCCGCCTCGCCGTCTGTAGCCGTCCTGGGGGACCCACTTATTTGCTGCATTGGCCCACACGGGTGCATGCGACAAACATGCCCGGCCCAGGCCCACTTTAGCTGGGCAGTCTTTTTCTCAACATCGGCTTTGCCTGTCTTGGAGCGCAGGGTGGTGTTTCGCACTCGGTCCGTTCTTCTTACCCCTAAAATGCTAAATAAAATAACTTAACACTAAGTCCCACAACGTCTTACAATCCTGTGACAACTAAAACGACCTGTATCGTCAATGGACCGAAGTACCACGCCGCATTAACCGACCAGTGTTTACGGTAAGGATTGCCATTCGCTGGCATTTAGCTAAAAGGGTATGCAATTGTCGCCCAAGTTTATTTTTATTCGGTTAGTGATGGCTTCTGGTAAGGAATGGGCGTTTTAGGGCGGTTTATTGGTGACATTTTGAAGTTGCTCGGTTCGTTGAATATGCAGGTAGATGTCGCTGAGTAGGGATAAGCACGAAAGTCGTGTTTGGAATAATTCTTTCTCGTTATTTATTTATTTGAAATGATGATATCCGCAGGAGAACTAAGGTTACCGACATAGCCCGAAGAATAGCTAAACTGAAGTGGCAGTGGGCGGGGCACATCGCTCGCAGGACTGATGGCCGATGGGGTCAGAAGGTTCTTGAGTGGTGTCCGCGGACCGGGACACGAGCTGTGGGTAGGCCTCCAACAAGACGGAGTGACGACCTTGTAAGGATCGCGGGAAAGCGGTGGATGCGAAAAGCACAAGACCCGTCTGAGTGGAGAGCCTTGGGGGAGGCCTATGTCCAGCAGTGGACGTCTTTCGGCTGACATGATGATGATGATGATGTATTTATTTTACTTCAAAAATAAGTACGTATAGTCTGTCAATTGGTAGGCAAAGATGTAAACAAATTAGTACTGTTTGACACATAACCTCAAAGCTTCATTTACCGCCTGTTTCACAATCGACAAGTACAGCATATTTGACAGATAAATTTAGCCCTTTCTCTGTCTTACACTTGAAAAAAGACAAGGAGAGAGCCAACCGTAAATGACAGATAAATTTACTTGTCGATTGTGAAATAGTCCCTTAGTGTGTTAAACTTTTTTGAACTACGATATTTACAAACATTTGTTTTATTCCATTTTGAACCCTATTTCATCAGCTAACGAATTGAATAATCTTAATACAATTTGTCAACTGGTTCTTGATTGGTTGTCAATTTTGGTGAGTCACATTTGTAGGTAATCTTATGAGATTTAAATATAAATGATGAAATACAGGGTGCCCCTGAGTTTGGGGCTTTATCATCGCAAGTCATAAAGTGTTTTTTACTAAAACGGTTCTTATATCAGGGTTTTTATAAAACAATCCTAACCTAACCTAGCCTCATGTACCAGCTACACATTTCTAAAATTCGGGTATTAAAAACCGTTCCAGTAAAAACCACTGTATGACTCGCAATGATTATGAATAACAATACATTCGGACTAAAAATAATTATGTGAAACAAAGCATCAAGAAACCAGCTCAAATTCTAAATAAACCTATTTCACACATCTACACAATTGCAATCAAACCAAATGCACTCAAATCTAGCCTACAACGCTAAGGCAGTAACACCGATAGTAAACCTCACCTGACTGGCTCTAACCAGTTCTAACCGCCTCGAACCGGCTAAATCCAGTTCAAGCCGCTTGGCAAACTTTACGACGCGTTGTCATGGTTATACAGCGATTATGTGTCTCGATGTACTTGTTTTGGTTTTTGGCTAATGTGGATGGTTTTAGACTATTATTTTTAATATATAACTGTGATGGATTTTAGTTTGCTGGGCTTAAAATTAGAATAGGCAAGATTTTTAGGATTATATTTTATGGCGTAATGAAGACTAATGAGAGCACACAACACAAGCTACCTTCTCAAGACTACAATCGTAAGACTGCAAATAAGTTACAACCTTCAGTTTTCTTATCCCCACACCGGAACATAGCAGTGCAAACACTGCTATAAAGGATACGATGGTGGTAGCGACCGGGATCTTAGTTGTACCTAATGTATACCCACAAGGTTATGAATCTGATATCTGCAAAAAAGTACAGTCAGCAGAAAAAAAGCTGGGCTTAGTTTTTTTTTTCTCTAAAACTTGTTGATTAAGGATGAATCGCAATTCTCGTATATTCAATAAAATAATACAATCCCTTTGTCTCTCAGGTGCTATCCGAAGATAGCACCCATCTCCCTCGCACGATCGCCGGCACTTTACTTAATCAAGAGGTATTGTTCGTGTACTGGAAGCCAGGCAGTTTATGTTTACGATACAAGACAAATTATACTTTAGTTATGTAGGTAATGGCATAATTGCGTACTGTCAAACTATATAACAGTACCTACTGGATATACATGGATATTATAGTACGAGTGATCGGAATACCTACTGTAAGATAATAAAAGGCTTATATTTTAGTACCCTGTCGCAGTTATTAACACACAAATTCAAACCACTTCAACGACACTGCGCAAAGTAGGTACTAAAATGTATAAGTACTGCTAAGTTCGATGTATGGATTAAGACTAATTTTGTGTCGATTTTTCGAGGGCTAAAACCGGTATTATAAAACACATTACTATTATAGTACTGTACTTAACTTTTTTTTCGTGATTCGTGTTTTATAATATGCAAAACACAAATTACGCTAAAATATTTTTTTGCGAAGAATAAGTAAATGTTGAACTTGATATAGAAAGTGTAAGATGTAAAAAACCTTGAATGAATGTTATTTTATTTTCTACATAAACATAAACAAAAGGCGTTAAAATGAGGAAATTGATATGTGTCCAACAAAGTTTGGAATTTAATTGAACTTAATTGCAATACAATCTTACTGAAAAAAATTTTGAATTAAATTGCTAGAAATTAAGGCAAGTTTTTTAACTTAAAACTACAATTTATTCCCCGTTAGATGGCGCCACTTGAAGCATTATTTCGTTTTAGATTACTAACGCCATCTATGATCTAACTAAAGTGTGTAACACCTCAAACTTTACGACCGTTTAACTGTGTTCAAGAGCTTGTAAATCACCCAGCTTTGGCCAGGTACCTGATTTAATATAATGGTCATACGGGTACATTAGACGATCAATTGCCCATCAATTGCGGGGTTAATTTGCAGTAAACACGTAAGCTCTGGATTTGACGACAATGTCCCGTTGAGCCGATCGTAAAGGATTGATTAGGTTGCGCAGTATTATAGACATGATTAAAGAAAAAAATCATTAAGTAGGTATATTTAAGTATTAAAAAACAAAAAAAAAATTTTTTTTTATTGTTATGTATAGGTCAACTGAAGTCGGCTACTCGGTTATAAATATTGTGGGTTCAGTTCAGTTTGACTGACCTATCCCCTTGAGGTTACTTGTACCAAAAATAGTACATAACACAGTCATTGAAATAAAGATCTAGTGCAAACGAAGTAAAGTAGAATTTCTTTTGTTTTTAAAATTGAAAATTAATTTTTTATTCATTCACAATAGATTCATATTCCTTTGACGAATTTCGTTGTTTGGTGGGCCTTAGTAGGATAAACCTACCATTTTAAAAATAAGGTTATTTTTACGTTTCTAATTTATACTTTTTAGTGATCATAATAAGCTGTTATACATGTACTCCCACTTCTTAGTTGATATGAAACTAAGACATTTCATGTTCACCGCAAGTAACACGGAGGGAAAGTCAATAAATTTAAACAATTATATTCTTCGTTATAGTCGCTCAACTATCTAAATCGAGATATCTGTGGTATTCATCATCAGTTCACCAAATGATACTTTCTGAATGCCAACGCTGGACTTGTTATTAAAAATACTAAAATTGGTGTATTTATGCTTATAATCTTTGAGGAGTTCCCTCAATTCCTAATGGATCCCTTCATCAGATTACAATTTGGTGACAATAGGACCACCTCGAAAGTATACTCTATCAAACAACAAAAAAATTGAAATCGGACCATAATTAACGCAGAAATCAATGAACAAAAAAAATACAGTGGATCGCATAACCTCCTACTTTTTAAGTCGGTTAAAAAGGAAGGCAGTTGTATAATATATTGTTTTATAAAACCATATTATTTGCTAGTCTTGCTAGCATTCTTGATTATGCTAAAATCAAATCTTGATTTTACTTGTGGGAGTACCTTGTGCAGGATCCGTCCGGGTTGGTACCACCATCTTATCCATTAACCTACCGCCAAGCAGCAGTGTTCGCATCGTTGTGTTCCGGTATGGGAATAAGAAAGCCGGTGAAATGACTAGCATTGAGGCATTCCATCTTAGTCCTCAGGGTTGGCAACGCATTTGCAGTCTTGTGAATGCGAATGTCTATGGGTCACAGTTTCCACTTACCATCAGGTGGCCTGTGTGCTCGTTTACCTTCCCATGCTATAAAAAATAAAAAATAAAAAAAACTTAAACTAAGTTGATAACTATAAAATAATACCAAATTTCGATTTTGTTTTAAGTAATTAAGAAAAGTGTTAATTGGAGGTACTTATTAACAAAATCATAAGTAACGAGCAATTTAATAAACTAACTACGGTGTTTTAGACAATACAAGCAAGAAAATATACGTACATAATTCAAATTATAATATTTCTTATGTCATAATATTGAGGTTTTTATTTAGGTAGTTCATCATTTTTAGGGTTCCCTATCTCAAAAGGAAAAACGGAACCTTTCTAGGATCACTTTGTGGTCCATCCACCCGTCCGTTTCTCTGTCAAGAACATTTATCTCGAAACAACATTTGAAACTATACATTTTAAATTAATTACAAAAACAGGGTCTTTATATTTTAATAATTTGTACGGAACTCTCGGTTGGCGAGTGCGACTCGCACTTGTCCGGTTTTTTTTTTAAATATATCCATTGCTCAATAGGGAATATGCATGTTTTTTTTTTACAGCTTCAATTGAAGCTGATTCATGTAACAAACAGATCACAAAAATCATTTTTTGAATAACTATAAAAATAACCAAGATATAAGCCAACAAAGATTTGTTCCTATCTCTTTCTAGAAAAACTGAATTTTACATGGAGTTTATATGGCCGCAGTGCACAATGACGTCACGGTGCACATCGGATCTCTCTGTCTAATTAGAAGTTTGAAATGCTTATAACTTCCGTATTTCTTGACCGATTTTAATTTTAATTTCCGTTTTGGTGATCTCTTTTACGGTATTTTCATATTTTGATGAGAAATGCGATTTTTAAAATCCATGCATATTCCCTATTACTCCATTACCCGACTAAAGCATTAACGACAGTCCACTTAACCCTACCAAGTCCACAAGGCTCAGAATCGATCAAGCCCACACAACATCGTAAATTGTTCGTCTCAATTTAGCCCTCTCTTATTGATAGGCCGTTGTCGCCTTGAGATACGGCGCCATTTGTACCAGTACTGGTTATCAATTAAACGGGAGAAACGGTTGCCGGTTTAAAATTGGAAGCTAGTTCAAAATTGGAAGGTTGGACATAAGTAACTGGTCCGGGAGGTCCTTGTTAGGGAGTACAAATAACCGGTTATAACCGTTTTTTTTTCGGTTATAACCGGTTTTAATCGGTTATTTTCTTACAAAAACTGTTATTAACCGGTTCAATTGCACTCCCTAGTCCTTGTGGAGGGTCCGTCTGGGTTGGTACCACCATCTTATCCGTTAACCAACCGCCAAGCAGCAGTGTTTGCATTGTTGTGTTCCGGTTCTATGCTGGTTCCTATGCCATAAAAAAGTAGTGTTAATTGTGTGGTGGTATTTAAGTAAAACAATATTGTAAGCGAGAGTGATGAAGATATATCTGTTTCTAATGAGAACAAGACACGACATGCAGGTTCTGTCAGGAGACAGGAGACAGCGCAATAGAAGTATCTACCTAGGGCTACATATGGACCCCCAAGAAATACAACACCTCAATGCCCAAAGAAAGCATCTGGAAATTCCTGGACGCTACGGGCCTTTGCGGTGAGTTCTAAACAAAAGGTTGCCACAATAATGAATTTATGATTTTACGGCATTTCAAATATGTAGCGGGTTCAAAATCGACGAAACGAAAATGAAACGGTTGGGAAACAAAAACTTAACATACATACATACATACAAAAAATCACGCCTGTTTCCCAGAGGGGTAGGCAGAGACCACTTCTTTCCACTTGCTACGATCTTGACCAATTTCTGTCGCTTCTTCAACATTCATACATCGAGTCATGCACGCACGTCGGTTTCGGATACTTCAGATTCGGCCCTTTTCCAGTATTTCTCCGATTTGATTCGAAAAAATACGCTTAGGGCGGCCCCTTCCGACCCTTCCACTCACTTTCGATCTGTATATCTCTTTCGTCGATCTTCTTTCATCCATCCTTTCCAAATGACCGAACCATCGAAGCATGCCCTTTTCAAAACTTAACACTTACTAAATAACCTTAGCGTAACTATCCCACCTAACGGTTACCTACTAAACATTGGCGACTGCATCGTAAAAATACAATCCACAAAACCTCAATCAAACTTCACCTGATCTAGCCGGCCCGAGGGACGGTTCATGGGTTCGATTCCGGCCGTAACATAAACATGGCAACACTATTAAAAGTTAGACTCGTTCTGTAAGCCAAAATATTATTCGGACTACCTTCCTTCTATCTCGGTTGAGCGTAGGGTTGTCGACGACGAAGGTTATTTTAGTTTTTGCATTTATAATGTAGTTAAGCTATTAACGTTATGTCAAATAATGTTATTACCTGATTGCCACAAAGGGAGGGTAATGCATGTCTGAGTATTATGTATGTATGAATGTAAAAAACTTTATTGTAAAAACAATAAAATTACAATCAACAAAATAGACAGGGATCTCTTCTAGTATGTTTTATGTATGTATGTATGGATCGCTGTTTCCTCGTAAAGGGTGGTCTGCTTTCGACGAACGATTTGTGGTTAAATAGTCACCAAGATCTAGATTTAAAAAAAAGTACTTATATTTATAAACAATTTATAGAATGGATGTCGTACGAGGCGACTAAGGGAATAAGGGCTTGTAGTACTGTTAGGCGATGGGCTTGCAACCTGTCACTAATGCGCTGTTAAACATCTTAGCCTACTTGTGCAAATTGTGGTTACAGAGTTATCAACAAGTTTTTGGAGTTGTTGGTAATTCTGTAGCTCTGCCTACCCCACTCTGGGAATAAAGGCGTGAAGGTATGTATGTATGTATGTTATAGAATTCAGTGGGTTTTTAAAGGTTTATTTTTTACAGATTTTATTTTAAATGTAGACAATGGGCTTATCTTTATTATGGACTTTTAAATAGAATATCAAACATCCATTCGGGGTTTAAAAACCCGTTTCCCGTTGGTTTAGTAGCAGCCCTGGCGGGTCATTTTTTTATTGGTTCGAGTGTAGGTACACTGGCTAGAAATAAATTTTTACAATCATCTTTAAGTAAAACAAACAAAAAAATACTGGCTGCTGAGTTTCTTGCGGCGTTTCTTCTCAGCAGCGGTCTCCTCTTGTGAAGCACTGGTAGATTCTTGACGTGTAAGTGGCCGTGCGGCCTATTTACTGAATAAATGTCTTTATTTTTATCTTTATCTTTAAACATCGAGTTATAAATGCACGTTTCTAAAACTAAAGTAAAATGCGCTTTTAGCGGCAGCCCTGGCGGGTCAGACAGAGTCCGGCGGAGTCCGTTTGTCTCATAAACATGTGCCCTGTATCAGCGCGTAATCTTTCATACATTATAAATAAAACAGTGGTCTAATCTAAGTAACAAGTACAATCCAGTAGAGATAAATTCAGCTATAGAAACGAATATACGATAGAAAATCAGGTCAAAGCCAATTCTCTTGTGGAAAGTTAACTATCGAAGATAACGTAAGGCCATGCTGAGCGATGTAGATACAGAGTCACGTTTGTAGTAGTTAATAATAATGCACTTTTGTAATTATATTTAATTTTATACTTTTTATTAAACTTGATACCAGCCTCTCGCTTCAGCTGACATAAAGTCTTCTTGATACCGTATAGCGCATAATCTGCCAAATCTATTATTGACACAGTCAAAAAAAATACAATAACCAGAAAAAACCTTTACAAGCTGTAAGTGAAATGTCAAGATACAGAGCCACGTTCCTAACTAAAAACTAAATTAAAATGCACAGCTTTAAGAGGCAGCCCTGGCGAGTCAGACAGAGTTTAGCGGAGTCTCTTGTCTCTCTCTAAACATGTGCCCTGTATCAGCGCGTAATAAATAATAAATAAATGGGGACAATGTCACACCAATTGACCTAGTCCCAAGCTAAGCTCTAGGCTTGTACTATGGGTACTAGACAACGATATAAGTACTTAAATAGAGAAATGTATTCTTAAATACACAGAAAACATCTATGACTCAGGAACAAATATTTGCGCTCATCACATAAAATATCTGCGCTTACCGAGATTTGAACCCAGGACCGCTAGCTTCATAGGCAGGGTCACTCAACTAGGCCAGCGCGTCGTCAAAATTACTAATCTATCATAATCGTAATCTAATATATAAAATTTCCATGTCACAATGTTAGTTACCGTACTCCTCCGAAACGGCTTGACCGATTCTTATGAAATTTTATATGCATATTCAGTAGATCTGAGAATCGGCTACTATCTATTTTTCATACCCCTAAGTGATAAGGGTTGTTCACTCTTAAAAAAAATTATAAGGCAAAACAACGTTTGCTGGGTCAGCTAGTCTTTTATACATTCAAGATACAGATCAAGTTTTTAACGAAAAACTAAAGTAAAATACACAGATTTTAGCGGCAGCCCTGACGGGTCAGACAGAGTCCGGCGGAGTCCGCTTGTCTCATAAACATGTGCCCTGTATCAGCGCGTAATCTGCCGGATTTGTCGATCAGCCCGGCTATCCACTGCCCAGATTTGTTCGGGGCTTTGCCGTCGATACGGCAGTACGTTTTGCTTTTCTTGCCAGTGTTTATGGCTGTGTGGCCAGGTGGAATAAATGGTTCGTGCTTGATTGAATGGATTTTCGTTTTGAATTTGGAATTTTAGTTTCCAGCCAGTATTGTTACGAGTATAATAAGTTGCATGTGTGAAAATATGTTTATGAAGGTAGGTTGGTACTTTTATCAACTTTTTAACATTAACTTCCTTAACTTCAGTTCAGTTTCTTTATTTGCAATAAATAGTATGTACAAAGATGGAAAATAGTGTGTAATTAGAACACGAATACAATTTTACTCATAAGGCGTAGAAAATAACAAATCATTAGTAAAATTTAAATTAAATGTCAATATCATCACATTACGTATAATTTTAGACTAACAAAAACAACAAAATAATATAAGTTTGAAGTTAAACAAGTATGCTCACATTCTGAAATTTTCTTACATTAATCTTAAGTCACTACATGCAATTTCGAATTCAGTCATAAGGACACGTCATATCTAATAGTTTTTTTTTATGTTACATTTTTTTTTTGTCTGTCAGATTTTTCAATTTTATTAGGTAACAGATTATAAACTTTTCATGCCAATGACGTCAATTTGTATACAGCCTGATTAAAAATGAAAGACTAGTATTGAAAGGTTGAAATTTGGTTTGAGTATCGCCGAACAAGTTCATAAACCTATAGGGAGTTTATGTAATATGTAGATGACCTATACTGAATCTAATGTTTTAGATCACTACATTTATTTATTAGAAGTTTTTATTTTAAGTACGATTTAACTACTTGAGTCCTAGACAACGACTCATGTGCACATGCACTGCGATATGAGTTGACGCAGCATTCTGTGTCCCTACAAACCCTTATTTAACTTTCTGAGTTTTATTATAATGACATTGAGAAGGACAGTATATGATTAAATAGTCATAAATACAATAATGGCATTAATATTCATAAAAGAAAATTGTCCAATCATTGCGTTGCCATGGTAATAACAGTTCTATAATCATTATTTTAGCATTGTTAATACCATGGTTACGGTCATTCTGGATATTAGTCTTCTATTTTAATACCAATTAAAATAATTTATATTAAAAACAAAACTAATTTTGAGGCTAATTATGTGTTTAAAGTTACATTTTTATTAAGTTACCAAAATAGATAATCAATTTTCATCGATTTGTTATTTGCTTTCCATGGCTTCGTACAATATGGATATCAACAAAATGGCGTTTCGTTTGTCATTCCAACTTTTATATTAAATTGTCAGAACTCTTTTAGTAGTAAATATAAAAAATTGCATGAAATTTGTAACCATTTAGCAATAAAATTCACATACTATTAACGCCAATCGGGATAATGGAAATTACTTTGCCGACAAGCCATTAAATTTGTTCTAGTAGAAAAATCGAGGAAAGTATACAAGAAAAGTTTATGTATGCAAAGGTACATAATTAGCTCTTAAGGTACTCTTGCCTGTACTGTAATTAACCTAACCTCGGCACCCATACCTTAAGAGCTTCATTATGTACCAGTTACATAAATAACTATTATTCATATTTATTCATTGTTTTACACGGGTATATAGTACAGGGAGTTCTTATCCTAATAAAAAGTTCAGCCATGTAACCCTGCAGGGCACCGCAGTATTGTTACTTACAGACTAAAATTAAATTACACATTAAACGAGCAAGTTAAAATATATCCAAAATAAAGTTAAATATAAATAATGTCATACATTTTATCAACTAGGTAGGTTGAGAATTAAATTAAATAAAACTTAAACATTTACCTACAACTGATAGGTCGAAAAGATTTTAAACCATTTCGTCATTGTCATCAAAAAAATCTTGCAATGTATAAAAGCTTTTACGGACTAAGTAAGCAGTATTTTTTTTTATTGAAAGTGTTGTTATTATCCTCGTCTTTTATGTTTTTCTGGGTATAATTATAAACTTTTATGCTCATGCTAAGGGCCAGAACTATGCATTTTTAATTTTGACGGCGGTAGAGGTATTTTAAGTCTGGGACGTAGATTGCTTGGTGGTGGTTCATTTGGAAAAAGATTTTATTATTATGTCCCGAATATGAAAATTCCTGCCGAAAAAATGACAATGAAATGTCATAGGCAGTATCTAGCGTTAACATAACAACGAAATAACGCATAACGCTAGGGGTATAGAAAATAATAACATTATAAAATTACCCAAAACAAGGTAACATACCCCACCTCCGGCTAGGGTTCCCAACGACCGGACGTTTTACACGCGTGGCTCAATTTGTGCGCCCTGCCGGACATATTTAAGCTATTTTATTTATTTTGAGATACAAAAGGCCTTATCGGCGGATACATAGCACCGGCCACTGTTCACAGTGAGCTACGTAAACAAGGCAACCAAACTATTTTCTGACAAATATGGACTAAGTCAAATTCCATCAATACAGATATATAGATAATAAATAACCTTTATTCACATATTACGCCATGACACTGATAATCAGGGAGCGTACTTTTGGTGCCGATGACAAGCCGATGACGCAATTTCAGATATAGGATGCTTGAAATTTACGTTATGTATAAATATCGTTGTTCGCCAACTAATTTAACTGACTGTTTTCTTAGCTGACCCTTACCATTCGGCATTTTGTCATCCGTCAAAGCTCTAATCGTCCGTTTAACGTTTGGTGAAGCACTAAGTCAAATAATGATTTAAATTAACGTGATAGCTAATGTAAACGTTTAAATAACTTACAACACGATACACAAAACATATTTAATAGTGTAAAATGCACACAGTTTAATCTACCCATAAAAGGTCAATGATAAAACAAAACATGCAATTCCGACGCATTTCGAAGCACACCATTGCAGCACGTTTAAAATTCAGACAGAACTCTGTATCTTCACTGTCATTTGAGATATAAGATTCATATAAATATCTTTGCTGGCCTTTCTTTATTAAGTCGCACATCTGGATAACGGTTCCAATTTCCCGCTTAAATAAATAAAATAACACAGATCGACACATATTGGTTCTTAGAAATAGGTAGGTAATTCTTTATTCATTATACACGTTTTGTTATTGTTTTTATTTTATTTTTAATAAAGGTTTTTTTCTTATGTGCCAGTTAGGTACAACTTAAATAATGAAAAAAGGTTAATTATATGTAAAACGATATATTTTTGAAGACTAACTAATTTTTGCTTACCATTTGTAATTATATGTGTACAGTTCTATACAGCTAGTAATTTACGGATATGATATTTTATACAGTTTATATACAGTTAGTTATTACGGACATTATTAAACTTCGATTCATAATTAATAATTAGAATCTGTTCTATATTTCTCGGAGTCAAATTACACCGCGTGCTGGAAAAAATCCATTTTAAAATTTAAAATGACCTTTCAACTTCAACCGATGTAATTGGAGCATACTTTAAAAAAGGCCAAAGATCCATTTTTTCTGTGGTTTCATTCAGACAGATTTCCTTGTTATCATTTAAGGCGGCATTTTTTTCCATAGTTCGTAGTCCCTTGTTTTTCATTAATACTAATATATGTTTTCTATATATGTCTTTTCCTTTTTCATGTAAACAAATCTTGGACAGCTTTGCTGTTACAGTTTTAATCACATCCAATGACTCTGTCAGCAAAAGGTTAGGTTAGGGTTAAGGTTAGGTTCTGCATATGTTGAGTGGATTCAACCAAAACGGTGCAATTTTCCGTTATGAAAAATATATTCTGTCTTAGATTTGGTTTCTTAATTGCTAATTTTGCACGCCTTACTTTAACCGCTGTTCTTTCGTTTAGAGCATTAATAACATTAGTGATCTCCTCCAAATATTTTCTGTAGTACATGCAGGCCTCAATCCACGTATTCCATCTTGTTATAATCGGTCGTGGTGGTTTTGGCATGTCAGGGTAAAGCTGTTTTAATACTCTCACTCTTGAGGGGGATTTTAAAAATACCGATTTTATACTTGATATTAATTCATTCACATCGTCGAATAAGCCTCGCACTGTCTCCGCGACACGGTTGAGACCATGGGCTACACAAGTTACGTGTGTCATGTTCGGGAAAAGGCTGTTTAGTGTCCGGCCTGCCTTTATCATATAAGCAGCTCCATCAGTAAGCAATAACGCCACTCTTTCGTGATAATTGTCATTTTGAAAGAGATTTTTTAATGAGTTAACTATCAAATCCTTAATAGTTTCATTATTCGTTCTTTCAAGAACTTGACAAGCGATTATATGAGGTCTGCTTGAATTGGTCCCCTTAAGTGCTCCAACGATAACATTAGCAACATTTCGTTGTGTTTGGTCTTTTGTTTCATCTACACTTACATAAATATAGGAATTACCAATATCTTGCCGTATGGAAGTGAAAGTTTCGTCATACTTTTTTGGTAAATACCGTAATCTTAGGTTTGATTCTGACGGTATATTCACCGTATTTGCATAATTCCCACCAATGCATTTTTTAAGGAAATCGACAAAGTTCTTATTTTCTAGTTGTTTCCAAGGAATATTTGAAGCTATCATAAAATTAGTTAAATCCATGTTAAAAACATATTGTGTTTTTTTCTCTCCTTCTCGTTCTAAGTGGCTCTTTGTTTTCAAATGCTTTTCAATGTTACTTACTTTTGATGTTAAATTTTTCTCACAGCAGGAGCAATAAACTTGTTTACTATTTACTACCAGACAAGGAAACTCCTGACAATATGCATTTACAGATTCCATTGCGATTTAGGTAATTCAATAGCAATGCAATAATGATTGTTACGAATTAATTAATTAATTATTGGCTCTAACCATCTTCTTCTAATAAAAATGTCATGTGTCACTTAATTATGTTTTTAATATATGTCCTAAGTGTCAATATCAGTAAACCGAAGAGGTTGATAAGTAGGTAGTCAATACTCATTCAATACTAATATAAAATCATGCTATGTAGTTTGACGTCACCGGCCCGTCATCGGCACCAAAAGTACGCTCCCTGCGTGATAATGGTTCGATAGTGGCCAAGAAATGCATTCGGTTGACTATTTATACTTTCTAGCATATGAATTATTTTCATTATCAATAGAATAGAATAGAATAGAAATCGTTTATTCGGTGCTAAAATAAAATTAACATAAACAACAACAAAAATATTTAAAAATAGTAGAGTAATACAAACTTAGAGTACTTAATCTAAAATTAACACCGAAAAGGTTGCCACTCAGCATGGCGTCGGGCTTACTAGCCTTAACGCTGGTTTTCAGGGCCACCGGATTGAAGAGAGAGGAGAGCGCTCCCAATCCTTATCAGATGATAGGTCACAAAACTCTCTGCTTTGCTTTGCTTGTCCAAAGGTTAACTTTTTGAGAATGTCTTACGGCATGAAGGCTGGTAGCACTTTTAGGCATGGGCTTGCAGCCTGCCACTAATACTCTGGTAAATACCTATCTTAGGCTAATTGTGCAAAATTTGGTCACATAATTATCAACAAGTTTTTAGAGTTGTTTGTATTTTGAGCAATAAAGATCAAGTAAAAGATGTCCAGTGCTGTTTTCCTAAGGAACGAGGAAGGTCGCAATGACCGAGTCCGTATTGAGCCTCGGTAACCATTTAAACTAACTCAGTACCCCAATCCGAACAGGCGGCCCCTGACGACCGGGCTAATAAACAAGCCTTCTCATAGTTCGGTCGCTATCGGACTTTGACGGTCGGGGGTAGTTTTAAAATTGTCCCCCACCGGCAGTTGTTAATAATTATGACCCGTCCTGGGTTTAATGTTTGCCCGTAATAAAATGTAAGTTGGGCAAAGCGAGATTGTGTCATGTTATTCTGGGTTTTAATAAAGGTTGATTAGAACCGAGTAATGGGGTTTTGGTATTGTTTTTGTTTTGGAATAGTAAAATGTATTTATGTAATTTTATACCTGCTCTATTTTACTTCGTAATTTTGAAATGTATGGTTTTTATTAGCTAACTAAATAAGAGGTGTAATGATGCTTATACATGTCAAAAGCGATATGGTTATACCAATTATAATATAATAGTGGTGAATAGAATAAATTAAAGAAGGAATTTACAAGCAGCAATAATAGAAAATGACCATTGTAATAATGTTTATTTCGATGGTTGCATGGTGGACACGTCCTTTTCCTTAAAAACATGATAGAAGGAAAAAAAAGCAGAGGAAGACCAAGAAGAAAATGACTTTGAGCAAATAAAAGAGAAGGTTAAGGTTGGGTCGTACCAAAAAGTCAAGCAGTTGACGGAGGACCGGAGCGGTTGACAATTACTCCACCAACGTGTGAAAATATTATTACCGTACATACATTAAATCACGCCTGTTTCCCAGAGGGATAGGCAGAGACCGATTGTTTCCAATTGCTACGATCTCGACAAATCTCTTTCGCTTCTTCCACATTCATGCACCGAGTCATGCATGTGCGTCGGTTTCGGGTACTTCAGATTCAGCCGTTTTCCAGTATTTCACCGATTTGATTCAAAAAAGTATTATTACTATGTCCCTTTAACCGCCCAACTTATTACAATGGCCTTCCTAGTAATTGAAGCCCGCTTTACATTTAGCTAAATTCATGTTGAATGAAAAGACAGGTGTAAAGGCAGTTATCATGTTAGTCAAGATAATTAGGCAGCGAGACCCAACACTGCCAGTGTAAATCAGTCAGCACACTGAATTTAGCAAAGTGTAAAGCGATTTAGACAATGGACGGGCTCAGTTGCGGGTCGCGGCGGAGTGCATACCTACGTGTGGAGTCAGCGCGATCGCCTACACTATGGCAACTAAACAAAATGAGGTTAAGCCATGTTAAGCTTATCCTCCTTATGTCCTTTTAGAAATATTTGACTAGAGCTCGAGGCAACCAAAGGTGGCGAGCCTTATTTTTTGGTGTTTTTAAGGCGCCATTTTGTACGTCCGCTAGGCTCGATTTATTGTCCGTCGTGAGTTAGCACGCTGGCGACGGTGGCGCTAAAAATGGGCCTTATAAGGAAGCCCAAAGTCACTCAGAGGGCTTTGGAGAGGGCTATGCTCGGGGTTTCTCTGGGTGATAGAATCAGAAAAGATGATATCCGCAGAACAATTAAAGTTACCGACATAGCCCGAAGAATAGCTAAGCTAGAGTCGGAAGGTTCTTGAGCGGCGTCCGCGGACCGGGAGACGAGCTGTAGGTAGGCCTCCAACAAGATGGAGTGCCGACCTTGTGAAGATCGCGGGAACGCGGTGGATGCGAAAAGCACAAGACTGGTCTGAGTGGAGAGCCTTGGGCGAGGCCTACGTCCAGCAGTGGACGTCTTTCGGCTGACATGATGATGATGATGATGATGATGAGTTAGCACGCTAACAAGATTAAGTAAAGAGGACGCTGAATTTAGCCAAGTGTAAAGTGGGCTTAAATTACGTCCAAATCAGTCCAAATGTACACACACGAATAAACACTGCACTCCTCTTTTTTATTCGTTATTTAAAACATAACTAGTCACGTGGCCTCAAATTTTGCCACAATCTCACTTCTCGGTAAGCCATAGTCCATCTATCACAGAGTAATCACTATAAACAACAAGTAGTAGCAGTAAGCCGCGGAAACGTCACAGTGCTTGAATTATAACGGTAACCCGACACTTAAGCAAGGCATTAGCATTAATTTAAAATATTATTTATTGTGTTAAGCTTTTCTGTAGTTGGAGGTAGGAAAATTTGGAGTTGGCAATTGGTCGCACAAAGCCTTAATTTTACTGCCATATCCGCTTTTAACATTATGACAAATTTGCTCACATGTTAATAATATTCAGATTTAAAAGAAACTTTGTTTCAAAATGCAGTTTGTTCTTTTTACAATATTTTTACTTAACAACCAAGAAAAAAACGTTCAAATCGATTTGACTAACAAATGGTTGAAAACCGCCGAAATACTCCCGATACTGGAAAGTAAGAAGACAAGCATAGTTTAATTCTAAAACATTAATAAAAAATGAACATAATTTGTATTACGAAAATGTGCTCACATTTCAACACTAAGATTTTTTTACCGGCATGTTCTTTTAATAATGTGTTGGCACCTCAAATTTGCAAATACATTTATTTCCCTGAGGACTAAGATAGACCGAGTAAGGACAATAATATACTTCCTCTACTCTAATTTCACTGGTTTAAAAAATCGTCCATGACAAACGCACGTACGCATAATTGATCTCACAGAAGCTTCTAATTTTAAAACTCAAAAGCAATTTCTTTTTTTAGCCTTAGTGTCTCACAGCTGAGCAAAGCATTCTACTTTCAGCCAAACTATCATTACCGGTAGTTAATTCAAATGATAAACATAATACGGGCTAAGCAGACGCAATTATTCTGCAACGTTCCATTTCGATGACCGTCCTGAACACAAGTCCAATTCGAAGCTTCTGTGTCGGCCATTTTGATGATCTCGTTAAGGGTAAGATGACACCAAATGACCGTAATTACAGCCAGTTAAGGGGGAGTAATCGTGTCGTGGGCTGTTTTTGGCAAATTTACAAGCATCTTGCGTTTCATTGTTTATTAAAGTTTTTTTATTGTCGGGGTCTAATTGGAGTATTGGAGGGAGATGTTATGGATCGTTTTGTAAGGACAAGACGGTAGCGTGAGATGGAGTTATCGGAAATTATAATTATTTTATGGTTATAATGTTACAAGTATTATGTATTTAGTTTAAACTAATGCAATGAGAAGAACGTCAACACGCACTTTGACTTGTTAGTCTAGTGTAAAGTCTCCACTTCGTACTATTTAGGGATTCCAGAATATTAGGCTTAGTTTAGTATTAAGTAATGGAAATTAAAATAAAAAAACATAATAGTTTTTATAGTATGAAAGAGATGTTGTTGAAAAACGGGATTTGTTAGATCATTTTCATAAAAGCATTTTTAATTGTAGCGATTTTACACCTCGCATTATTTCATGATCGCAAATTTAATTAAGTATTCGTCTTTCTTCATGTAACTAGCGTTTTTTCGACTAATAAACGACTATTGGTAAAATATGCGAAGAAAATGAACGCTAAAATTACAAAACACTTTATGAAAATATGTTGTGCAATATTTATTTATACTTAACCACATCACAGACGTCAGAACAAGTCCAACAACTGTTCTAATGTAATCTTGAACACTTGAAGAGTATTTTCAGCTCTGTTGACATGATCCGGTATGGTCTAGTGGCTAGGATACCTGGCTCTCACCCAGGAGGCTCGGGTTCGATTCCCGGTACCGGAATGTTTTTGTACTTTTTTTTAATGTTTGGTACTCGATTCCTGATTTATTGTTGATATTTTGCGCATATCCATGAAAAATTTAGTCCTACTCTTTTTTTATTTTTCCTTTTCATGTCATGCTCATTACATACATAAAATTATGAATAGATTGATACAATATAATTTTTTACTAGTGTTTGAAAGTAATTAATTTTCTAAGTAATTCTCAAAACATACAATTTTTAATTTAATTTATAGACGAAAACTCGACCCTTTATGACGCTTCTGAACGTTTCTTTATAAGCAAAATTAGTAAAAACTATTTCGAATTACCTATCCCTTTCCCTTTCCCGTAGGGGTAGGCAGAGACCACTTCCTTCCACTTTCTACGATCCAGACAAACCTACCTAGCCTCATTCATTACATTATTATTATAACGGTAGAATTCTACTGCGGCATATTGTGGCACGTGATCCACGTCGATCAATTGTGGCATGTGCCACAGACGTCATTTAAAAAGAAATTAAAAACTCATTTAATGGATTTACAACGAAACTGCTTATAGCCATCTTACTATGTAACAATATGTATTTATGATAACTTTTAATTATGGGTTTATTTATACTTATTCACCTTACCATATATTTCTTTTACCCTTAATTTAAGATTTAAGACATTAGCAGCACGTGCAAAGCATATAGCCTTTTAAGTTAAACACTTGTATTAGGAGGAATACAAGTGTTTAACTTAAAAGGAGGATTCGACACCGCTGTAAAAACATTTGCTGTTTTTTTTTTAAACGCGGCACCAAGCGGAGGTTCACTTTTTGCAATTTTTTACATTATAATACAAATTAAAATCCTGCTTGCTTATTTGCTAAGTTATCTTAAGCATGCGGTTTAAGTGTTATACTATAATTAGGTTAAGGTACAGAGTGGGCCCGATTCTACGTGCACATCGCTTAAATAGCCTAAAACTAAATTGTCTAATTTTAAGACATAGTTTAGACGGCAGATTTATACAGTGCTATTCCAGAATGTGAAGCTAAAATAAGAAGCGTCAGATTCAAATTAGCGCTGTCATGGCGCTGTCATTTGATTATGACAGCTGCTCATAGAATAGCAAAGTGTTTTAGCGACACCTAAATAAAATTAGGAAGTTTAGAGGCCACTGTAGAATCGGGTCCAATGTTAACTATTTTGCAGAAATAACATTATTTTCTTCTTCTTTCTTCATTTCATGCGTATGCCACTATATGAGTAATTAGTCGTATGTTCATACATTTTGATACGTGCAAATTTAATCCACGCATGCGTGCAAAGCGTGCGCAGTTGTGCAATTTTGGCTTAACACTATGGAAATTAATTTTGTAGTTTCTAATTTTCTTGTATAAATAATTATATCCTCTAGCCACATAAAACAAACCAAGAGCATTGTCTTTTTACTTCCCCCACGTGATGTACGGTCATATAAATCCTTATTCCAACTAGCTGGCGTAGCATCCGTTATCAAGTTTGTTTATTGTTTGAGGAAATGGCACTACATAATATTGTTGACTGGACGACGGCCAAATCGCGACCCTTGACGGTCTAGATGACTGAATAATTAACGGACATTCTTAGAAAAGTATTAATTGTAACATTTGTGACAGTTCACATAATATGCAGGAATTCAGTATGCGTGTAACACTGCAGCCTAAGCAAATAAACGTATACGAAAATTAAAAACCAAAGCAGTTTCAGTTCTCTTCTTTTAGTAATAAGGTTCATATTGCTACGGGAATTTTATCTGACGTACTGCGTATTAGCTTAGCAGGGCAGAATATATGGTGACGCACAGTGGATCAGTTATGTGAAACGGTGGACAGGATTAAGAAGTAATATTAAAGGCTATTATTTATAAAATGGATCTAATTTATTCTGACTTTTATCTTAGTTTAATTAAGTAAATAATTGTGAATTAATTATGCCAATCAAATGATGGTTTGATTTTTTTTATTATAGAAGGTATACAGTCCCTAAAATAATTTTGGAAAACACCACTTTATTTCTTTTACCTATGCTTCGTTTAATCACCAACGCAAGAGGGATGTTTTAAGTTTGACTCCTTTGCGTGTCTGTCCGTCTGCGTCTGAGATTTTAGCTCACAAATGGGATGGACCAATTTTAATATTAATTGTGAAATCATCTACTCACTTGTCACTCACTACGTCTATCTGTACATACTTTACTCCTACTCCATTTCTTTATTTACTTAACTAAATGTAAAACACAAAACCACGTGATGGTTAAACAGCCAATCAAAACTGATTTGTCGAGCTTTGACGTGTCAGTGTTCTGCTTCTATTGTCTGACGAACTATATCACCTGCATTTTTGGATTTATTCAAATACCAAAACAGATAAAGTACAATTAGGAAGAGAGATCCGAGGGCAACATTAGTATACTAGCCGTCCAATCCTGTATTTCTCCAACCTGACGATGACAGATGACAGTAATATTTTAGTGTACATAGCGCGGCTTACATGAAACCCAGCGGTGTATCAGCGTGTTAACTTGGCAATGTATACTGAATCGTCACACTGTAAAGATGGTGAAACAAACAATTACGTCATGAATTGTAAAACATGGTATTAAAATTATTCATCGCCAAAATAGTGATATCGTTCAAACATAACTCCAACGCCAACGTACAATTTTTCTCCCGCCAAAAATATAGCGTTGACACTTCCATATTAATAAACTAAAGCGAATCAAGCAAAACAAGGCATAAATACAGACACACAATAAAAATAAAATACAGCCCATTCAGAGTGCACGATATTTATAATGGCGATATATGAGAAAATAAATTTATCCGACATGCTTTAGTGGCTATACGTTATCCGCCTATGATTTAATTCACTGGTTTCTTGTTGACATTGTGTTTATTACATAAATATATTATGTAAGTCTCAGAAATACGCGTACCATACAGGCTATACACCATTTGCATGGACATAATCAACGACCAAGTGTTTAGACGGTTCTTTGCGCATGATTCTATTCATCAAATTTAAGACATTTTTTATCTGTATCTCCTTCTGAATGAAGATTTGAATTTTAAATTTGACGACGCGGTAGCCTCTTCGGTAGTGACCCTGCCTATGAAGCTAGCGATACCGGGTTCGATCCCCGGTACAGGCAATTAATATTTGCGTGTTGAGCGTGAGTATTCGTTCCTGAGTCTTGGGTGTTTTCTATGTATTTAAGTATGTATTTATCTATATAAGTAAGTTTATCGTTGCCTAGTTACCCATAGTGCAAGCCTAGAGCTTAGTTTGGGGCTAGGTCAATTTGTGTGAGATTGTCCCCTGATATTTATTTAATTTTTAATAATTCTATAACTAAAATGCTATTTTCTAAATATAGTTTAAAATAAAGAATTACGAATTTTAATAAGTTTTGTGTAAAATAACGCATTAGAAAATATCAGTGAAAATTAAATAATTTAAATAATAGTGGCCGTTGTTGCGTTTTAAAAAACCATTAAAATTCCGCAATACATTGTTTTAGTTAGTTAAATGAAATATTTTTAATTTAGGATATTAAAAATGCATTCTATTGTAGATTAGTAACAAATGAAAAATATTTCAAAATATTTCTGTTCCGGTTTGGGGATAAGACAGCCGGTGAAATGACTAGCATAGAGGCATTCCATCTTAGTCCTCAGGGTTGGCAACGCATTTGCAGTCTTGTGAATGCGAATGTCTATGGGTCACAGTTTCCACTTACCATCAGTGTGCTCGTTTGCCTTCCCATGCTATAAAAAAAAAACTAATAATAGGAGACTGTAAATTATGTGAAGTACTGATGTTAGTACCAAAACAGGAGAATATCTACCAACTAGCACTGTAGAATATGCGTGGGTGGTGCGCGGGGCCACCCTATGCGCGAGACTCGTAGCATTTGCTACTCTTGCGTGGCTAATCCGGCACTGAACGTCTTTTTTTCCTCCCACTCAAAATGGTAGGCTAGGCACTAACATTATTAATAAGTTCTTACTGTTTCTAACACATATATGGATGCGTTATCCGAAATAAAGATTATTATTATTATTATTATTAAAGTGAAAAGTAAAGTGTTTAACGCGAGACTAAACAACCATAATGACCAGGGATCGGAAATTCGGATCGATATTTACCTATTCTTTCGCACCGGCTTTGTTGTTCAGTTGTATGGAGGCGGACTCAATCATAGAATTCATTGCTAAAATTTCTGGGATTTCAAAATAAATAAATTGCACCGGCTTTATTTCATAATCAATTATTTATATTAGCTGTTTGAAGTTATTTTTCATGTATAGATTTACCAAATCTTATTTAATTTACCTGTAACTCATTAACCTAACGAATTTATAGGAGCAAAAATGAATGTTTTATCCTACATGTAAAGTAATTATTATATTAACATTTTGTAGAATCCCAGAATCTCGAAACTTATATTATTAAAATAATATTTTTAAGAAGCTGACGCCATGTTTGCCTATCTTTTTCTGGGATTTTGCCAACTTTAGGTAAATATCGATCCGAATTTCCGATCCCTGATAATGACACTCGAATTATAGCCAAGGCTTCGCTTGGGTGGCTAAACGTCTCGTGTCGTTATGGCTTGTTTTAGTCCCTTGTTGAACAATCTACTATTATACTCGTATATGTAATTGTGTTAATTTGTTTACTTTGTTGATACAGTAGTGACCCTGCCTACGAAGCTAGCGCCCTTCTTGGTAAAGCACAATAGTTTTGTGATGAGCACGACTTTTTTCTAGTGTATATGTTTATCGTTGTTTACTACCCGTCATTGTACAAACAAGCCTACAGTATAGGTTAGGACTAAATCAAGTTGGTTAACACATTCTCCTTTTTTTTTTATTCATCTATTACCTAGTTTTATTTGTTTTTTTTTATTGCGATTTATTGGAGATCCAGCAGCTAACTAAACAAGATAGAAATTAAATTACGTAACAAAAAGCCAATTAAAGGTTCTCACATGCTGCGCTTCACCAAGAGAACAAGAGAACAACCACATGTATACGCAAGAATAAAAAAATGGTAGAGAACAAAGAGTAAATAATAAACACATATTAGCCTAAGTAAAGAAATTTTGACTGAGTAACCGCCTAAATATAAATACATACATACATACATACCATCACGCCTTCATCCCAGAGTGTGGTAGGCAGAGCTACAGAATTACCAACAACTCTTACAATTTGTTGTTAATTCTGTAACCACATTTTGAAAAAACAGGCTAAGATGTTTACGATGTGTATATTAGTGACAGGTTGCAAGCCCATCGCCTAACAATACCACAGCCTTTAATCCCTTAGTGGCCTCTTACGACTTCCACAGGAAGACATGGAGTGGCACTATTCTAGGCGGCCGGCAACCACACAGCAAACGGCAACCACACAGCAACTAAATATAAATAAATAAATAAATATCAGGGAACAATCTCACACCAATTGACCTAGTCCCAAACTAAGCTCTAGGCTTGTACTATGGGTACTAGACAACGATATAAATACTTATATAGAGAAATATATACTTAAATACATAGTAAACATCCATGACTCAGGAACAAATTCGCACTCATCACACAAATATCTGCCCTTACCGGGATTTGAACCCAGGACCGCTAGCTTCGTGGGTAGGGTCACTACCAACTAGGCCAGCGCGTCGTCCGCCTAAGCATGGATCTAGTTAAGGCTAATTTTAACCTTTGGCCATCATTTAACGCGTCCGAACCACTAGGCCACCGCAGCACACGTGTAAATTGTCCCTAAAACCCCAAACTAGATAAGGACAATGCAAATAACTAAATCATCTCTCTCATACAATACAGCTTCAATAATACGGCACTGTGTCTTAGTTTAAAATTGGTCTGAAGTCAAACAATGCAGAGTTAAAGTAACCGTGAATTATAGTGTAAGTTGCCGTCTTCATATTGTTTACCTTGTCGTGTGCCGTTTACCAATGCTAAGTGATTAAGAATACTCAGGAAGACAGGGGTGGGGTGGAGAGGCTTGGGTTAAAAAGTTTTTAAACCCGGACATAAAAGGTTATATGTTTAACGTATCTCTGTGTCTGTGTGTCTGAAGTGAACTAGTATTATCTGGATGGTCCTAACCAGGGTTTACGGGTGGAGCCACTTGAGAAATATCAGCTCTCAATATATCTTTTAAATAGTAGCTTGATCTGTTGAATAAACAAATGTAAAAAACAAAACTTGCGACTGCTGTAATATAACGTTGCATTGAATATAAATCAACTTACAATTGTTTATTTTATTCAGCAAATTACAGTAATAACAGATGTTCTTCCTACTCGTATAAACCTGGTACTGGCCATGGTGCTAATCGTAGACAGGTAAGTGTTTATTTTATAGTCTTTGCTTTTTGTATACATTACAACAAAACCACATGACGTGTGGTTCAGTAATAAGTGTTACCCTCTAGTTAAACGCATTGTTGAGTTTTGTCTATTTATACCATTGAAATGGAAATGAATGCACTTAGCTCTCGTGTTCATGCAAAAGTCGTTTTGGGTTTGAAACCGCTCATGTAATTTTGGCAAAAATAAAAAGAGTAGACAAACCAAATTAATAATTGCCTAAGTTTTATGTAAAAATTTGATATAACATAACCTATTTCAACGCTGGCTCTAAAAGTTAAACATAACTACCAGCGACTTAGCTGGAGGAGATCCTTTAAAGGGATGACCTCACCTTTGTACTTAGACTTTCTTCTACAATAAAGAGTATACAGAAATGCGTAGATACAGACAATATTATTATTTAAAACAAAACCAAACCACAACTAAAGTAGGTCACCGCGACTCCATGCACCCCTGTTCCAACTCCAACACGAAACTACATAAGATACAGTTTCTCAGATTCCAAGTGTAAGTTAAACTGAAATAACTTAGGAGAATCGGCCGATCGCCTTTGTAAGCTGGGAGGCAATTATCATTAATAATTATTAAATGTGACGTTCGGGTGATAAAGTGCGGGCCGATAACTTGGGGAATAACTCAGGGGCTACTGTCTTTGATCTACCGCCGAAAGGGCCGATATTGATTTGGATTTTTGCGATAGATAGCGTAAGCTGATATCACATAGCGTGCTAGGGGGGATACGTTAATTTCGTCAAAAAGTTTTTGCCTAACTGAATCGTTTCCCCAAAATATAATTTGGACAAACGCTTTTTTCCGGAAACTGTAAATATTTCCGGATTTTTATAATACTAACCTAATCTAACTTAAATCCTGAAATATATACAGTTTCGGAAAAAAAATATTCCGGTTCTTTACAGCCAAATATCATAGTAACGTGTTCCTAGAATATCAAAATGTCAAAACAGATTATTCTCATAATGTCCAAAGATCGAAATGACTTACGCCTACTTCTTAAATTACCGTAAGTATTCTTAATATGACTATAATTCATTTAGACTCTATCTCGTTTTGATAAATTTTCAATTCTACCATTTCCCAAAATGTCTAAAACTTGACTTGATCATGTTTTGATGAATTTTCAATTATACCATTTCCCAAAATGTCTAAAAGTCAAATTAACTAGACACAAAAACGTCAATATGGAAAATATTTAAAATTATGTTGAAGTTTACAGTTTTTAACCAATGAGTAATTAAATTAATTATCAACGGCATCCCAATTTTCGTCTTTATTCGGTACGATCGAGAATTAATTAAGTAAGACTGCTGGACATCACTCGGACATTCGCTCACCTTTGCTTCTTGAGCGAATCACACCCCTGCTCATAAGGACAGTTTTTATTTGATCGTTTACAAAAGCATAGTAGTTATAAATTGCTACACCAATTGTGATAAACTGAACAAATTATTTACATTTAAAAGTTAGTTAAAAATACTGCGTGGTTAAAATTTTAGGTATTATGAGTCAGTATCATTTTGGTCTTTAGGCCTGTCAAAAAAGGCATTTTTGAATTTTGGTAAATTTGAAACTAATGCATTTTCACTTTCAGTCTTAATAATAATTCGGTATTTGAAGTTATTGTTCATTTTACCAACTATACAATTTGGATATCGGATGTAATGTGTAAATGTTATTATGACATTGTATTGTATTGAAAATAAGTCAATTTGGGAATTAAGGCATTTTGGAACTAAGACAATTTGAGATTTAGTAAAATATGTAAAAGGGCATTATGATATTTGGCTGTAATGAACCGGAATAAAAAAAAACAGTGCAAAAGCTTTTTGAAGAATCGAAAGGCGTGCTAGGGTGATGTTGTGAGAGCCAGCTAACAAAGTTGCTAGTGGTTTTTAGGGGTTCTGCATCCAAACGGTGCCAAAGGAATATATAAGCTTCTACTGTCTGACCGTCCATCCGTCTGTCTGGTAGCGGGTCTGTGTCCCATGAACCGTAATCTATATGCTATGCACACCCGGTAAGTTATAGTTACCTGTAAAAGACATATCACTAGGTATTGAGCATGATTTGCTTAAGTCATGTATCTTAAAATACAGGGTGTTGCTTGACAAACATTGTATGGCGGCTCAGTCAGGTAAAAAATCTGGAATTATGTTAGTTAGACTTATACAGATCTCTTAATGTATTCTTTTTATTAGAATTAGTCCCAAATTACAAATTAACTACGATAAAAAACTTTGACCCCCGATTTCTCGAAACTAGGTTTTGTCGGATATATGAGAGGTTTGACACGGCAGAAAAGGTAGACAGACAGTTGATTTTTTTACAGAGTGATTGTGTATATTTTCTATTGGCATTAAAATATTTAAAAAAATACAGGTGGGTTCCCCCATACAAGAATGGTGCGACTCATGCTTTTCTGTTTTTTATTACTATTAATGTGCATTTCTGTGTGTAATGCAATATTCTATGTCATTTCAAATAATTTGAATCCTATTTTTTTATCATAATGCCCTATATTTTTTTAAATAAAATTACGTAAAAACATACTATGCTTAGCTATGTTTAAATTAACTTATGGAGAGGGTAACATTTATGTGTTTATAGAATGGTCTACTTAGTTCTTAACATTGACGGATAAAGTATAATTGACACAAACTCAATTTAAACAAACACCATTCAAACCCCTTTTCAGTGCCCCACGGTATCATCAGCCCTAATGACATATTGTGTCGATCTAATCTGCTATCTATCTCGATATTACCCAACAAACAAGGCTGTATTGTTCGAGGACTTTCCAAAGATTTGTTCCCAAAAGTGTTCAGAGTAAATGGGATGTAACGATAGATAGGATCGGGATTGGAGGAGGAATTAACCTGTAAGAAGCATTGGGTATTGGGATAGTATTTTGATCAAACGCTAAAACGTGAAAATTCCCTGGTTTGTCTCTTGGAAATCCGTGATGGTTTTGGTATGATACTAGATTTTATACCAACCATAGCTGCAATTAGCTAGCTATGTTGTTCGCAAACAAAGCAAACAACCTACGGGTTTGTTTGTTTGCATATTTTCCAGAATAAAGTTTGAACAGTGTCTTTCGTCGACATCAATTTGACAGTGTCGAGCCATGACGGAACTCCAACTATCATGACTTATCTAACTGTTCTAGGGCGTTTTCACTAAAACGTCTACCCCAATTAAGGACTTAAATTAAGAAATTTTATCTTTGTCAGTTTTGTGACGAAAATTAACCATAGACATTGAGGCCGTCAATGTATAGCTATTTTTTGTCACAAAACGGACAAAGTTAAAGTTAGGTACGCGTTTTAGTGAAAACGCTCTCTAGCTAATTCGATCTATTAGAAAATAATAAATAGGAAAATTACGATTAGTGAAATCCTAAAAAATAATTAATGACTCAATAATCTACCATGTTTGTCGAATATTACTAGGTCTCGTTAACTGCCAATACTTTTATACCTCATCCATGTTTCGTCCGGCCACCAGTCAGTCGCGGGTTGACTATATCAACGATCTCTTTGTTAGTGTCTCATAACGCTGGATTAACTATGCTCGATACCTGGTGAAATAGCACCAGGTCAGAGTTAGGGAAAAAGGAAGAGACTCTTTTTTTATGTCATAGGAAGGCAATCGAGCACACAGGCCACCTGATGGTAAATGGAAACTGTGCCCATCGACATTCGCATTCACAAAACTCCCACAAGTAAGTAGCGATATTGGTAATCCTAGTGTTTATTCACTTAACACTTAGCTTCCGCGTCAACGAGTTGTTTGCCGTCTAGCTTAAGTTGCAGTCACTATAGTTAACAACTTTGACCGAGAAACTTTGACAACGAAACCTGCGATCAGAAGCTAATAAACCTAGCCAAGGTGCAAAAAAAGCAGGTAGCGTTTCTGTTTTCTATCGACTCGAAAAGTATGGAGTTGACATAAGCGGTCAAATCGATTTATTATCAGCAGGGATCGGAAATTCGGATCGATATTTACCTATTCTTTCGCACCGGCTTTGTTGTTCAGTTGTATGGAGGCGGACTCAATCATAGAATTCATTGCTAAAATTTCTGGGATTTCAAAATAAATAAATTGCACCGGCTTTATTTCATAATCAATTATTTATATTAGCTGTTTGAAGTTATTTTTCATGTATAGATTTACCAAATCTTATTTAATTTACCTGTAACTCATTAACCTAACGAATTTATAGGAGCAAAAATGAATGTTTTATCCTACATGTAAAGTAATTATTATATTAACATTTTGTAGAATCCCAGAATCTCGAAACTTATATTATTAAAATAATATTTTTAAGAAGCCGACGCCATGTTTGCCTATCTTTTTCTGGGATTTTGCCAACTTTAGGTAAATATCGATCCGAATTTCCGATCCCTGATTATCAGCTTACGTCAATCCTACACTATACAGGAAAGTTTGATTGACCGTTTCCAGAGAAAACTTCGTGCTAGATATGAAGAACTTCTTAGAGGCTTAGAATGTATAGGCAGAATATGCCGTTTATACTAAACAGACATTCTGTGATGTGTGTTCTTTAATAGATTCGTTTTTACGCACGCAATAATTTATAATCTCAAGAGTTTAAACCCAAGATTGTAATCCTAAGACTGCAAAGGTTAGTAAATATTTTTTTTTGTAATTATTCAAAGATGAAATTCTTGTCTAAGGACCTTGTTTTAAATTTCAGTCAGCATGTTTAACCCAAAAAAATCTTTATAAGTCTGACTCAAGAGAGTTAGTCGATTCTCGAAAATCTTTAATTTAGAGTTATACATCTTGATCTAATACCGCATTAAGACACCTTAAGTCACTTTCTAACTTAAACAAAGTTAGCAACTGAGCAAGAGACATGTTTTACGACTAAATCATAATTTATAAAGTTATAAACTTATCTAGTATTTCTAGATCCAGGTCCAATTGGTATTTGGGCCTTTTAACATGAGATCGCTGATGGCGTTTAGATTTTATCCATTTTGTATTGAGGTGGATTAACGAGTTCGCGGCCGTTACTTCAAAGTTTTCGAATCACCCTTTGTGAGGATTGGAATTAGGTTATTTGTGATATAAATTTATACAGTCGATTAATTTTAGAGGATTGTTGAAGAGGACTATAGATTTCCAATTTTGATTATAAAGATGTTGAACTTTATTTGTTGGGTAAAGAAACAAAAAGAAATAAATATCATCTTTGAATAATTAAAAAAAATGTTTTACTAACCTCTGCAGTTTTAAGATTGTGAAAACATCGTTATTGCGTGAGTAAAAACCAATATATCAAAGAACACACATCACAAAATGTCTGTTTAGTATAAACGGAATACTCTGCCTATACATTCTAAGCCTCTAAGAAGTTCTTCATATCTAGCATGAAGTTTTCGCTGGAAAAGGTGAATCCGACTTGTCTTACATTGAGTAAACGCTTACCTATATAAGTCAACATGTCAACTTGAATAGTATTTTTTTTATCGTACCAAATCCAGTATTTTTCTCAAAAACTAGTCTTAACTTTTTAAATGTATGTATTCCATGCACTCGAAAATAATTGAGATATATTTTTGTATGTATTTTGTACATATCAAATTAATCAATGATGACAAATGTCTAAAGTAGCAGTAAAAGTAGCTGAAGAGCATGACATTAGGATTGCGTAGCTAATCTTTTTAAATATGTACTACTGATTAAGTCAAGGGGTTAGAAAGAAAATTGTTACATTTTGAAGTCATAGGTATAATCGTATCCCGATACGGTTGTCACTTTTGTTATTGCCTATTTGTCATAATCTTTAAGTACTGTCAAATCGTTTTTGCTCCCTCGATAAAGAGGTGTTAATGGTTCTCAGATTCTACTTACTATCAGGTAATTTGTCTTCTCCATAACAAAAATACAAAGTTAATTTCAAAAACATGGGCTATTTATTGAGATCAATAATAGTACGAGGGGCGTTCAATAAATTCTCGGTATGAGAAGGAAAACAAAAGCATACGATTAGTGTTTTATTTTTATTTTTCTATATATTCCCCTCCTATGCTTATACACTTATAAGATCTGTCAATTAGTTTTTTTAACCCCTCATAAAAATATTTTTTGTCTTTGGTGTCAAAATGCTCCACCACCGCTGCCTTCAACGCTTCATCATTAGAAAATCGATGTCCACGAAGATCCTTTTTAAGGTTGTGAAACAAAAAGTAGTCGCTGGGGGCCAAGTCTGGACTGTACGGCGGGTGAGTAATTGTTTCGAACCCAGATTCAAGAACAGCAGCCTTGGCAACATGAGCAGTATGCACAGGGGCGTTGTCATGAAGAAGCTGCACTCCTCTGGTCAATTTTCCCCTCCTCTTCTCTTTGATTGCTTCCCGTAATTGGCGTAAAATGTTAGCGTAGTACTCTCCTGGAATATTTAAACCCTTTTCTTTATAATCTATTAATAATGTCCCTTCACAATTCCAGAATATTGTCGCCATGATCTTGCCAGCTGGTGGGACGACTTTGGATTTCTTGGGATGAGGTGTTCCTTTAACGTGCCAGTGCATCGACTCTTGTTTGCTCTCAGGGTCATAATGATGAACCCAAGTTTCATCTCCGGTAACAATTTCTTGGAGCAAACCATCAGGGTTTTCACCACACAGCTCAATGAAGTCGGAACAACAAGCAACACGCGTATGCTTCTGAAACGGTGTCAACATTCGTGGTACCCATCTCGCACTAACTTTGGACATGTTAAGATGATCGTGGATAATATCATGTATTGTACTAATAGAAATATCGTTTTTTGTGCTATAGACCTAACCTTCACTCGACCATCTTCCAGTATAATTTTCTCCACTTTTTGAATGTTTTCTGGTGAAGTAGCTTTAACAGGCCGACCAGGTCTAGGGTCATCTTCTATGCTCTCCCTCCCACGCTTAAATTCATTTGACCACTTTTGGACAGTAGATAATGAAGGAGCGGACTCACGGTAAACTAAATCCATTTCTTCTTTAATACACTTTTGATTTTTACCCTGTTTAGTCAAGAATTTTATCACGGCTCGATGCTCCAATTTAATTATCATTGTAAAATCGCTCATGGTTGTCACGTTTCTTCAGCAGTAGCAGAAAAACAAAAGAACGGGTGGGCTTCAAATTTACTTTTTTTTACTGTCGATGAATGACTCTTAGCGGCCAGTATTAAGAATTTTACTAAAAAGGTTTGCATACCGAGAATTTATTGAACGCCCCTCGTATACTACTAAAATAAATAAATAAATATCAGGGGACAATCATACACAAATTGACCTAGCCCCAAACTAAGCTCTAGGCTTGTTCTTATGGTTACTAGGCAACGATAAACTTACTTAGATAAATACATACTTAAATACATAGAAAATACCCAATGAACAAATACTCGTGCTCATCACAAAAATATTTGCCCGTACCAGAGATCAAATCCAGGACCGCTAGCGTCGTAGGCAGGGTCACTACCGACTAGGCTACAGCGTCGTCAATTCATCGACATTCATTTTTTAATTTCCTAACGTGTAAAATTTTATGATAGACAGGTACAGTCAGCGTCAAAAGAAACTGATCACTTAAATACCTTGTCGCTTTACTGTCACATAAGCAATGTCAAAATCTAATGTGTTAATGCGATAAAGTACAAAAGTAGCTTGAAGTGACCAGTTACTTTTGACGCTGACTGTACTAAAATAATTCTATCTCGTTAATGGTCGTAATCTTAGGACAGTCTCAAGATGCATCAACAGTTACAGTTTTGCATGACTCAACGTTTACTCTAGACCAGCATCTCAGCATAGATCAATTAAAAGACAGAAACGACTAGCAACAAGAACAAAAAATGAAATTTTTTCCTTTTCCCCAAAACTAAGACTGGCAAACCAGTGTGCACGTTTCCAATCAGTAAAGGTTTTTAATAATCTGCCAATGGAGCTTAAGGCCATTACTAATCCAAATGTGTTCAAAAACAGAGCAAGACATTTTTTGCTGTCAAAGCGCTACTATAATATTAATGATTTTTTAAATTAGTTAATATAGGTACCGTCAACTGGGGTTACTTTAGACATTGGGGTAACATTGACCACCCCAAAAATCATCTTAAATTTTTTATTATCCTTTAAATGTTCCATCAGAAACAACCTATTTATATTGTTCTAAAATTATTTTAACAATTAAAGATTTTTACCACTGAAATACTAGTCATAGTTTTAAGCGTGGTCAATGTTACCCCAATGTCTAAAGTAACCGCAGTTTACCGGTATTTAATTTATTATAACTGACATTATTAATACCCCCGTGTGGTTGCCGGGTTAGAATAGTGCCACTGCATGTCTTCCCGTGGATGTCGTAAGAGGCGACTAAGGGAATATAGGCTTGTAGTACAGTTAGGCGATGGGCTTGCAACCTGTCACTAATATGCTGGTAAACATCTTAGCCTTCTTGTGCAAATTGTGGTTACTGAATAATCAACAACTTTTTAAAGTTGTAATTCTGTAGCTCTGCCTAACCCACTCTGGGATTACAGGCGTGAAGGTATGTATGTATGTATAAAAAAAATAAAAAAATAAAAAAATATCAGGGGACGATCTCACACCAATTGACCTAGTCCCAAACTAAGCTCTAGGCTTGTACTATGGATACTAGACAACGATATAAATACTTATATAGAGAAATAAATACTTAAATACATAGAAAACATCCATGACTCAGGAACAAATATTCGCGCTCATCACACAAATATCTGCCTTTACCGGGATTTGAACCCAGGACCGCTCGCTTCGTAGGCAGGGTCACTACCAACTAGGCCAGCGCGTCGTCTACGTCGTATTAATACTGCAATGTGATAGTTAGGTATATTAGGTTATTTTTAAAATTTGTGCTAGCTTGTAAGAGTCGTTTTTCAAACACAGTGTATATTGTTTCTGAAACCACTCGATTTGAATTGAATTGAATTGAATTACTACCACCCTAACAGTTTTACAAATGCCATGAAATTTATCTCGAAATTGTAACTATTTTTAACCGTCTACGAATTCTAATTTGTTAAGTAAGTTAACCTTTAATCTCATCAATTGCGCGATCAGCGAGGTTTTTAATTAAACTAAAATTAGTGCGGCACATTAGCGGCGCGGGCGCACTTAAACGAGCCGATCGCGCCCTCTTACAAATTGGCCGCATTAATATAGGAAGGGCAGGAGGACGCTCGCGCGAGACATGAGCGAGTTTTACGAGGATTTTGGTGTTTTGTCCAAGAAATAATACTTATCAGTACAGATTGGGATAAGGATATAATGACCGGAAGACTCATGGTTCCAACGGAAGACCAGCGCTGACTTTAATGCCAGCTACGCTGAGTTGGGACCATTTCGTAACTACTTTCTTCTTGTATTTGTTAATCTGTTCTTTGTTATGGATGTCACGAATAAATGATTTTCTTTCTTTCTTTCTTTGATAGACCGTCTACTTCGGCCGTCGTCCCCACTCATCATCATCAACATTATCATCATTAATTAAATTGTTATAATTAATATAAATGATTCGCATTATAAAACCAGTTTACGGTTTTAAATTTACAGAATAAAAATGAAAGCAAATTTATTATTTTGGTGAAAATTCTATTAAAATTGTTTTGATTAATGAATTAATTGCAATACACGCAACGGGCCTATGTAGCCCTCCGTGTCCAGTACAACAATGCGTTCCGGGTGATAGTGGGGCTACCTCGCTTCTTTAGCGCGTCAGGGATGTTCGCATCCGCTGGGGTCGACTGCTGTCACACTACCACGCGCAAGCGGGCCGCGTCCCTGGTGTGCCACGTGCGGGCCAGCCCCAACATCATCCTCAGCATGATAGGGAGCAGAGTAGACTGCCCTTACATGCGTCATTGTTGTGGGCAACATGCCCCTTACAATTAGTGTAATTTGTAAATTGTTACTAACAATTAGGATTAATGAACTACTAAATATATATGAGTGTAAATTTACTCAAAATAAATGACATCACATGATGATGTTTTCACAAAGTAGTCTTTTGTAAAAATGGTAGTAACTAAATTATTTTTCACGCATCTATTGTAAATTGCAATGAGCCATTTATTAAGGCAGTATAAACGTTCTTATTATGAATATTTTTCCACAAATTTCAACAAATCCCATCACGTAATTTCGCTGTTTAATTTACTTTGCTGCAAAATATTCCCTCAATCAATTTAAAATACTAAATCCATTAAAAAACAGCGCACGCTAGTTAGCTGATCAGGCATTAATGTAAGGGATGCCAGTGTCGATCTGGCAACGGTCCTGTCGAACGCTCGTCTCGCGAACTCGCCTGGGACGCCTCGTCGTAGGGTGGAGGAGCAGGTTTATCCCAGAATGGAGCTGTTGAGGAAAGAATAATTGCATTAGGTTTATATATTGACTTGATCTACGCCTACTTTCTAAGAAACTTACAGCTTTTCTGAATGATAGTAGCTCTAATGGTACCGCAACCATAATCAATGTCGTTAAAAGTCCAAGAAATAAGTGTTGAATTAAGTTAATTTGGATTCTCAGTATCCAGGGAAAAATATACGATTGATTATCTGGACTAGGGTTTTGAATACGAAGACAATGTAATGGACTAGTTAACTCTTAATTTTTAGGGATCTACATTATTATTATTATAGTGCTCATATCCACCCACTGCAGGGTAAAGGTCTCTTCATTTTAGATTTTTATAAAAACTATATTTGGGTGCAATAAAGGTTTAAAATAAAAAAATAATGTAATCCATACATACATATTGCAATTGTACTGGTCCACAATGCTGAGTTTCGAATGTTTCGTGGCCACCACACTCTCCAGATTTAACCAAACATGCCTATACTGGAAAAGACAAAAGAGGGCTATTGTAGGTTTAATGTGTGTATCTGTGCATATGTACGTCAGATTTGGACGTAGTATTTTTTTAAAGAAAGCTTATTTAATCAGGATAATTTCCTTAGATCAAAGCCTAATCCTGGCAATTCCCTCGACTCCTCGCCACACCGCGAGCCCCCTGTCAATAAGTGCCTGGTGATACCGGTTTAATTCCGCGTCTTGACACAGAGGTGTGGCGGAATGTTCATTACGGACAGACGCCCGTCTCGCCTCCTTAACTTTGCTAATCTGCGGAGGTTAGGAGCCTTTCGGAGAGGTTTAACTTCTTTTTATGACGTAAAAGTGTTGGAATTAGAAGTTAAAGTTAATAGGCAACATCAGCTTGATCCTAGACAAGTATAATGATAACGTTAGTTTTTTTAAACTGACTATAATCTAAAGGCTTGGTGTAAGCTCAATCTAAAGCGTCATTGACGTTCAGTCGAGTTCATAAATATGTGTACACTTTGTTACTTTGTCACTTTAATCACTGTGACAATTCGTATATGGCAGTTCAAATATGACATTAAATAGACAAGGTACTAGACTGTTACTATTGTCAATTTTCGAAAAGCTCTTTATTCTATTAGTCTACTCCATCTCGCTTCGATATCGAAGTCACTATCACGTACTTTCTATCAAATATCAAAACGTGTCATAACGTCGACAATATGATTACGATATCAAATCAAGCAGGGCTAGTTACGATGTAAAATAGAGGCCCTGAGTCCTCACAAATAAAGGAACGGTCTCGCATAAATTGACCAAGTTCCAAACTAAGCTGTAGGCTTGTGTATATTCAAATACATAAAAAATAACTTTAAAACAACTGCCTGTCCTCACCACACAAATATTTACTAACCAGGGATCGAACTTGGGACCGCTAGCTTCGTAGTCAGACTCGCTTAAAAAATATCTCCCTTATTTCATAAACGCACATCAAACCTATTTTAGTTAAAGTATTCATTGTTCCTTTCCGTCCAATTCAAAAGTCATAATGACAGATAAAGACAGGGCATATTTGAAGCATACTATAGCTATGGCACGTTTATGAATCTAGGTGTAAATTTAATTAACTTTCAAAGTACAAATGCCCTCACTTGTATCCGTCAGTGACTTGGTAAAAATATGTTTTCCCCGTTTCTTCCCTATCGGAAAAGAATTAAATGCAGCCAAGGGCCAACCCTTCTTATCTTAACCCCCTAATTGCAATTGGTAAAGTGAATTCCAATTGTGTCCCGTGAATTGGGGAAAAGTTAAAAGAATTAGCCTTCTTTTTAATCGGCTCCGTGAAGTATGCGGGGCAGATTATATTTTGAGCTTCGCTTTTGTTTGAGAATTTTTGTTTTGAGCGCGTCATTGACATAGCTTTACAGGGTGTACTTGGAAGTATGGATCAAACGAAGCAGGTCGATAGACGTCTCGACCTATCGAATTCACCCCCATGTATGTTCAGCGATTTTTATGAATTTCGGAGATATTTATTGATCATTTTAATCAATTTTTTTGTAATTTTCCGTTATGTCCATGTGACGAAAAATCATTAATTTCATGTTGTATTCATAATTTTTTCTATGGTATCTTACATAATTCGAATCATTACATTTTATTTTAAGGTTATGTTATTCAGTGATCACTATATCAGCTCTTAACGTCAGTTTGGAACTACGTTTCGAAATCATAAAGGGAGTAATTAAGCAACAAGACAAAAAAGTAATATTAACTTACTGATGACATAAGACTGCCATGCCATGTGTTCATGATGAATACCAAAGCATCTATTCTACTGGGAAACACCATATTTTTTTAGACATGTTATTGTTGGCCAACGTTATAACAGATCTTATTAACTAGACCGTAATGGCTGCCGGAAAAAGAACAATACGATGACAATGTCAAAGGCAACATGGTTTTGATCTGAATGATCTTAAAACCCCTTAAATAGAACAATTCCTTTTTTCATCTAGTTTTACTGCAATAATGAACATTTTCAAACTACATAACACCCTCCCCAATAACTTCTAAAAAAAGAAAGAAGCACTAACGGACGAGACAATGCAAAAAGGCGCTAATTTCGCGAAACCAAAAACTGGTAATGGTTATGCGTTGCAGCACCAACGCGTTTGTCTCACGATAACGCGCGCTTACAATTAGCAAGGACGGCGTTATGCAGAAGTGGACCAAGAATTTTACTTTGGGATAAAAAAAAATGGCACAATTTGGTGTTCTAGGGTCAATCACTTTGTCTTTTAATTTCAAATATGGAAGTTTTGGAGAATAAGAACCACGAGGATTTAAATATGACTGGTACGCGAGGAGGAAAAACTACAATCATGTGACATTATGTGTACATTACATGTACTGTTCCGTGTTTTTTTTTTTTTTGGTGTTCAATTCTTTATTAGTATTGTATTGTATTGTATGTCATAACAACAACTTACAAAGGATGCATCGTCACCCTTGTAATTATTTTCGCCGTCGCTCGTTGCATTACATTACTATGCATAGACCTACAAAGATCATCCTAGCTGTATACAACTTTAATGCATCTTGAAATGTAAGAAATACTTTGAAAGGCCTGCAAATTGTCGGCTCTGAGGACGAAAATGGAAAGCCTCTTTGCTAGTTACTTCACAGCAATGTAAACAATACTTGGCGGTAGGTTAATGTTAAGATGATGGTAGTGACCTGGATGGACCTTGCATCGACCCTGCATAAGGTCGTTCAATAACTAGATTGTGATTTATGTATGAATAAATAATGTAAATAAGAATAAAAAACATACAAAGCACAGGCAATATAACAAAAAAAAAACAAATACAAAGACGAACTTATCCCTTTAAGGGATTCCTTCCAGATAACCCTTGTTGCAAAAAGAAAAATTGTTAATTATGTGTCCTAATGACAAACTAACTAGCTAACTAACTAGTTGGTAGTGGCCCTGCCTACGAAGCTAGCAGTCCTGGGTTCAAATCCTGGTAAGGGCAGATATTTGTGTGAAGAGCGCGAATATTTCTTCCCGAGTCATGGGTGTTTTCTATGTATTTAAGTATATATTTCTCTATATAAGTATGTTTATCGTTGTCTAGTACCCATAGTACAAGCCTAGAGCTTAGTTTGGGACTAGGTCAATTTGTGTGAGATTGTTTCCTGATATTCTTTTATTTTTTATTTAACTTACTAATAATGAATAAAAAACCATCATACACCGGTAGTCTTGAGATTGCAGTCTTGAGCTTGTACTCTTCAGATTGCATTGTCTAATATGACTCGGAGCCCGGTTACCGTTAGGTGGCCAGCACGGTCGTTTTTCTTCACTATGCTATTAAAAAAAACTTCCTTTGTCTTCACATGCTTTCGTCCCTTTTGCACACACCGTCCACACTCGCAATTAGACGTGACTTGGCTATAATCGTTAATGTTTAGCACCGGCCACATATTTCTGTACCTTTGTGCAAATGCACCCTCGTCTCCTCTTCCACCAGCCAATCAGGATCCTTTATTGCTAACGGTTACGGGTTGATAGACTTTTTCGAATTTCGAATTCTAGGATGGTCGTTTCATTGATGTTTAGGAGTTGCTTCGAATCTTAAATTAAGGAAGGTTTTTCTTTTTCTTTTGTTTTGTTTACTTTGTGTTGCGTTACAATTTTTGATAAGAATAAGCGAAGCATTGCCGCTTTTAAGAAGGCGTTTATTTTTAAGGATAAACTCAGTACAGCAGTTTAAGTTTTCCGCAATCAGATCGACAGATAGTTTGAGTAGGCAACACTTCAGCTATGAAAAATTGATTGCATTGTTGCAAAGCAGTGTTGTTTGTTTATTCTTATATACAATTAAAAGATTTTAAAGAAACCCTGCCAAATTACAGACCGCAGATCTTCAAATTAGACAATATACTTTAAACCTCCCAAAAATTAATTAAATCCCAAATGATATTAAACGGAGCCAATCCCAGAGCCGCCAACATACAAAAATCAATTTGTCCAAACGAATCTGGCTGGTAATAAAAGATGCCATATTTACCGCACCGCTCTGTCTAATTAAGCCGGCACATATCGGCTGATTTCTCCTGGGCGCTCTCGCGTGATGTTGCGTAGGGTTACCAGCTTTATACTGCACTATGGTTATGTTAAAAGATAGAAAACCTTCCAAGACTGTTACGTAGTCATGTCAGACGTGATAAATAAGAGCGACAAATAAAATATAGAGGCCGCAAATAGAGTCAGTTTTAAAAGAGAAATGCCAATCTGAACGAGTCATTAAGTTGCCTGTAATATTAAACTAATAGTAAGTATACAATTTTAGTTACAGACAACTGAATCTTAATTTAAAAGTAACAATTTGCGGCTTGGTTTTTTAAAGTGGTAAATACTCGTATTATCTGAAACATACAAATCAATTTACATAAAAAACATCTAAAATTCCAGAAAATACTCCTACTAGTCACACAAATATTTGCCCATACCAGGAATTGAACCCAGGACTGCCTAGCTTAGTAGGAAGGGTCACGTGTACTAGCTAGGCTAATCGGGTCGTCAGTCGATGATTTTTTTTGTCTTTCTCGGCAGAACCATTTAGTCAGATAGTCGGTTATGGCTATTTAGAAGGCATAGGATTAAAAATCCGTAAAAAATACGAGGCTTGAACTACCGGTCAAATCAAGGTTTATACTTCGGACGCCTGTCTGTATCACAAAAATCATTATTAAAATGTTCCATGACACCTGTCCTTGTATTTCAGAATACTGACAACCCTGTGCGGCCACTTTTATTACAGACCATAGACACTGCACAGATTAGACGATATTAAACCTCTGTGCGCGGTGATTGCGTTCCGTTACTGCTCGTTATGTCATATTTCTGGTGAACACATGATTACGTTTGGTTAAGCGTGTGTTGCACATAGATGTATAAGTATTATTTTATTATTAAAACTATGGTATTATGCTAGGGAGGCTACATATATTTTTAATATTTAGTTTTGTTGTCAATAATTAATTAATTTTTAGTGTATCACGTTAAAAAAACACACTTGTCAGCGTAAGTAGTACAAAAAATGCGCATCACACCAAAAAAAAAGAATACATACGTAAAGTTACTTCTTAAAAATAACCAACAAATTCTGTTAGACAAGTAGCATCCGCTGTCGTAAAATATTTTGAACATATTTCACTATGATTACAAAAAAATATCTTATTGACAAGACGTTCAATGTCATTATGTAAAACGGTAATCAAAGTCCATGCAAAAACGAGGCAAAAGCAGCTTATTTACATATAAGTTGATTAAATTACGCCCTCTTCTTTCTCAAATCACTGTTATGAAACTCTAGCAAAATACGCAACAAAATAAGTCCCACGGTGGGCGCCAAATAAGCCGTTTAAATATTCATATTCCGTAAAAACTCGGATCTCGTCAAATTAGGGCATTCTCTTAAAATTGTAAGCCTTGTGTTGGTGACATGACATCGTCACAAACACCCCTAAAAATACCAAAGTGTGCCATTCATTTGATACGACGCACACATGCAAAGTTTCATGGAGATTACATTTTAAGTTGAGAAAGTCATAAAGATAGTAAAAATGCTCGAGGGTATTTTTGAGAGCGTTGACGCTTGGTGATGCTAGTTTTAAATATTAAATGCTGATTACTTTTTAAAGTTTTTTTAAAGTGGTGAAGGAAAAATACTGATGAAATATAAAATTAGAGAGGTGTCTGTAGTAGTAATTCGATGTTTTATAATTCCATAAATGATAAGAAGACATAACAATAGCATTGAATTTGCCGATTGCATGCCGAAATGTTTGTTTTTGTTTAGATAGTTTTAGATGGTTAACTTTAGGGAAAACAAAATAATTTTCTTATCTTAATTATATTTGACTATTTAAACCTTTATACTAATTGAGATAGTGTAGTTTTATTTCCTCCTAGTCTTAAATTTTCTTACTAAACTTATATTATTATTTCTAAACTGAACCTAACCCGAAGAATAGCTAAACTGAAGTGGCAGTGGGCGGGGCACATTGCACGCAGGACTGATGGCCGATGGGGTCAGAAGGTTCTTGAGTGGCGTCCGCGGACCGGGAGACGAGCTGTAGGTAGGCCTCCAACAAGATGGAGTGACGACCTTGTAAGGATCGCGGGAACGCAGTGGATGCGAAAAGCACAAGACCGGTCTGAGTTGAGAGCCTTGGGGGAGGCCCATGTCCAGCAGTGGACGTCTTTCGGCTGACACGATGATGATGATGATGATGATGAACCTAACTAATAAATGAAAAAATATTAGGTATTTAAGTCAAGTATACTCGGAAATATCTCCTTTGAAATGCAATAATAATTTTAATAATAAGAAGTCAAAATTCATCCCTAAACTTCTCATCTTAGTAATCAAACTATCTCACGACCGGCGCCGGCGAGCGCCCGGGGCAAACTAACTTTTAATTTCTTCACCGCAGACATTGACGTTCGCGATTGGCGGAAAAGTTACATTGCACAGATAACACAGAGTTTCGAATATTGAAGTTCGACGCTCTGTGGATTTATCTGTAGATTTCTTGCTGGCGTTTTATTGGGGTAGAGATAAAAGAAATGAGATGTAGCTTTTTCTTGATAAACTCGACATTAATTATTATTTTTAAGTTAAATCAGAATAATAATCCATAATGTATGTATTTATATGCTATTAACACGTGATGTTCACTAACGTCAAGCAGCAGGTTTCAATACTTTCATCGAATTTAAGTTGATCGCTTACTTGAACGAGGTTTCCTGACTTAATTGAGCACTCGCATTCTGCTAATCAGATACTTTTATCATAATAACACTTGTCTTGTATCAGACACTAATCTTGTATAATATTGATCTGGGATATAACTCAGATATGTACAAGGAATTGTTATTGAAACTTCACATTACTTCAATGTGTTAAATAAAATAAATAAATATCAGGGGACAATCTGACACAAATTAACCTAGCCCCAAACTAAGCTCTAGAATTGTACTACGGGTACATACGTACATACTTAAATACATAGAAAACACCCAAGACTCTGGAACAAATACGCTCATAACGCAAATATTTGTCCATACCGGGGATCAAACCCGGGACCGCTAGCTTCGTAGGCAGGGTCACTACCAACTAGGCTACCGCGTCGTCAAATAATAATTAAAGTACTAGTATGTTTCCAAACAATAAAAAATTTCATTAACCAAAACCAACAACAGAGCCACCAAGCCTGGACATAATCGCATATCACCATTTCGGACCGAGATTGGGATCGAGAAAAAACAAAACTCATAGGCAGGAGTCAGCATTACGGTCCTAATCGCACGTGTTGGCCTAAACAATGTTTTAATGCGGCAACTCCCTTACGCAGATGGCTGAGCGTATTTATTTAGGACTAACTGCCGACCGTTTAGCGAGTGACCCATGCATGTCTACTGGGTTTTGGGGGAGAAGAGGCAAGCGGATTGAGGATGAGGATGCGGAATGTTTTGTTGGTGCTCCAGTTTTGCGAATAATTAATACTTAATTTAATCCATGTCCATGTCTTCCCGTGGATGTCGTAAGAGGCGACTAAGGGAATAAAGGCTTGCAGTACTGTTAGGCGATGGGCTTGCCACCTGTCACTAATACACTGGGAAACATCTTAGCCTACTTGTGCAAAATGTGGTTATAGAATTATCAAGAAGTTTTAAGACTTGTTGGTAATTCTGTAGCTCTGCCTACCCCCGCTCTGGGAATGAAGGCGTGAGTTTATGTATGTATGTATTTTTTTTTTTTTTTTTTTTTTTTTTTACTTTTATAACTTATGGTGTTTAGACAATGGTTTCTGTACGTAACGTTTTCATTCAATCCCTTGTCATATTGTAATGTATATGGTTATCCTTCGTAAGTCACAGTACGCTGTCTCAAGCAGCCCGCCTGGCTCCCCTGAAAACCAGCCCGGTTGTCATCCCCATGCCAACCATTTTGCTGAGTGGAGACCATTTCGGCACACATCAACCTCATTGTACTTTTTAATTTAATGGTGTCGCTTATTAGGGGATAAGAAGTGATTGTATTACGTTATTGTATCTTTTCTATGATGTACCCCTGTGTTGATGTGTTTATTGAATAAACGTTTTTCTATTCTATTCTATTCTATTATGGTAATTGAGGACACGCAAAATAAGTGGGGTGTTTGTTTGTACATTGAGATATCGTCGGTGATACTGCAAAAACGCGTAACTAACAAATTTATGATAGAGCAAAATGAACCTTACTTTGTTGTTAAAAAAGTCCATTTTGCTCCTTATTTAAAATGTTACTTACGCGGTTTTGCAGTTTCACCGACGATAATTATGTCATGTATAGTGTCTTATAAGGGAATCTCTTCGATTTTATAACACGATCAGCTGCTATACAAATTAGAGGTTAACTACGCCGTATAGTTGTCAAAATTTCGAAAGCTTTTTTTTGTTTGGCCAAATTAATATTTAAGGATAGATCACACAGATGCATAAAATACTATTAACACGTTTACTGCGGGAGAAGGCACAAAAAGCCCCATCCGTGGCCGTAACCCTGTGCGGCACTGAAAATAGTGTACTTTCGTGCGGTGCGGGGAGCGTATCTTGGCCAATCCTTGGAGTAGGACAAAGACAAATATTGTTTTCTGCATAGCTCTTAAATTTTGATAATATGGCATTCTTAATTTACGTGGGGGGCACATTGGACCTCTCCCGCACTGGATGCCTTTTTTTTCCTTTCAGTGCGGGAAGGGGTCCAATAGACCTTCGACCTATACATGCCCCATCCGCACTGAGTGTTAACCTATGTTAACGGGTAGTGATGCTCCGCACCGCACACGAACCGCGATAGGCGATTGTCTTAATTACTGAGGTATTGTTTGCTTTGTGAATAATTTGTGAAGAATAATGAGTGCACCATCATAAGGGACCAAAATTAAGAATCTGGATTTTATATTTGACTCTGAGGAAGAAAATGATACCGAGGGATGGAGGTAACAAAAAGTGTAGCAAGTAAGTCGAAATATAAATAATGAAAATGTGACCAGCGGCATAGATTGTTCATAAAAAAATTCATACCTTGGAAAAAGCTGAAAATAAATTAAAATGTAACGGCTGTTACAGCAAATTAATAAAAATATCTCTCTTGTGAGGAGGCAAATAAGAATTTAAAAAAGTGAAAACACGATGCTCGGAATGCAGTCAACAATTATATTTAGAGTGTCTCAATGAAAACCATTCAAGATAAAATAATTAAATTACCATTACGTTACGACGGTTTTTATTTTTCTGGTTTCGTCGGGTGAGAATACGTTTGTGCGATGTCCATACAACCTTCTTTAGGCAATTGTGTTCTCACCCGACATGTAGTAATCTTTTCCCATCCCTAATATGGCTTAAGTCGGTCAATTCAGTGCGGCAAAAGGTCTAAAAGACCCTACATTTTAATAAAAAAAATAAAAATAGTTCTAAATGTCCGAGACCGGGGCGAAGCCAGATCCATATTGCTTAATAGATGTAGATTGCTTAGGTATAAATTACTATGCAGTACGGTAAACCCCCACGGAAAAATAACTAGTTTTTTTTTTCTTGCACGGTGGGGCACAATGGACCTAGTGCCGCACTGAAGTTTTAGTAGGGTAGGGGCTCTTTGGACCTATTAACGCACCAGAATAATAAACCTGTAAACCAATCCCGCAGCCAACGTGTTAAGACAGAATAATGCGTAGAATAATTACCTGAAAACATCGAAAATTTTGTTTTTTTTATCACTAATTCTTGATTGGTGCATCATTAGCAAGACTTACACGACTTAAGACACGTACGTGCATGAAGAGATTGATGAATGTAGAGGAAGCGAAAGTTGTATGTTTAGATCGGTGCACCTGGCGTTCCATAGACTCTGCCTAACCCATTGGGAGACAGGCGTGAAGTTATCTATGTATGTATGTAGTAAGACTTAAATAGATTGTCTATTACTTGTTTACATTAATGAGAATGGCGTGAGATAAGCGATGTTTTAAGGACAGCCCTTCTATTATAAAAATAATGGAGGAAATCTTCAACATTTCTTTCTAAAAATCGCTACCGCTTAATAATCGGCACCCGCCCATATACAGGCTGATACAGGTGCGAGATTAAATGGCCTCCATACAGGATGTTCATTACGGTATTGCGCGAACGGACAATATCGCCACTTTTTATTAGCCCCCGTCATAACGTTTTGCTTTTTTGATGAGAATTGAAAATGTGTTTGATCTGAAGGGACGTGTGTTTTGGTGTTATGAGAGTTTAGGTTTGTTTTTGTTTTTAATTTAGCTTTTTTTACAGCTGTCTTACAATAAAAGAACATCGTTGTTTTTGTTGATATCTTACAGGTTATTGACAGGTAAAACTCAATGTTGATGATAGTCAAATTCAGATATTCCCTATATTATATCCCTATAAACCTATTTTTCAAGCTATAGTGTTGATGAGCCAGTGACATGACTTGCATCGCATTTTTGGAAAAAAAAAAAACGATTTACGTTAAAACTTGCCACACAGATTAAACTTCTTTTTTTTTGTGATATATCAATACTAAGACAGTTATTTGAGCAACATGTATGCTTCAATGTTTATAGTTTAATTTTTAGTACTAACTATCCCACTTACTATTAACCTGTTTGCTTATTTGCCTATGTGTTAAAAAACTTAATTTTATGAAATAAGTTACTGCTTCAAACCCATTCTCACTTCATGTCCTCACTAGGGAATGCAATTTAACCGGTTATTAACCGTTTTTGTATGAAAATAACCGGTTTTAAACGGTTAAAACCGGTTAAAACCGGTTAAAACCGGTTAAAACCAGTTATAACCGGTTATTTGCATTCCCTAGTCCTCACTAATACATAAAATCGTACCCAGTTAAACATACCCTGTTTTAAGGGCTGTTTACTCTCGCAGATAATACGGCCATCGATAAAGTAACAGGTGGCGGGAACGAGGGCTATTTACGAGTACGTCCGTACGTTCGGTCGTAACTCAAGAACTGCACAGCATGCAAGTGTGATACGAGTGGATATAGGTAAATGATGCTGGTATTATCTAAGCGAATAGGCGATTTTGAGGAAATATGTAGTAATTTATGCATATTGTGGGATTTGGCGATTAATGTAATAAAAGTATAAGTAATATATGAATACTAAAATTATCTTAGATAGCCAATGTGAGCCCTACTTAATAGACTGTAATGTCTGTAGCGTATAATATTTTTTTAATATTTAAAATTATGCAATAACTATTTACTTGCAGAAAAAATATTAAGTCCATTATGATGTAAACTTAATTTTATATTTATTGAATTACTTAACAAACGATTTAACGTGAAAAAAATCCATCCTGTATATTGTTGTATTGAAAAAACAGATAAATCCGAAATTCTGATCTTTCTACAATAGGTCCTTTAAATTTCCTACATTGTATCAATAACTTATATTTAACTAAATCGATAGACAAATAGCTAAAGCAAACAAAATCAGGAAACAAAAAATAGTAGTTTATTTACTAAGGAAATACTTACCCCATTCACTATTTCAGTCGTAAACACAACGTAAACAAAACACAATCTAACATAACTCCGAATGACCAATTCAAAACCAATCCACATGACAATAACGCAATAAAAACAATAATAAACGGACCTTTACGCATTTGAAGCGTTAACTTAACCCTTAACGGTCGCACTAAAATTTTAATTAAATATCTTAACTAATATAAAACGGGTTGGCAGTTTGTGCGTGCCGTAGTCACGTAGCCATTTGTCAGTTTTCATTTTATCTATTTTATGCCTTTGTTATTATTATGGTTAAAATTATAATGAAGAAAAACGATTTAAATACAAGTATATCTTCTGCCGGTATAAGTTATTTTGAAACAGTTAGAATAGTTTTTTTTTTTTTAAGTTTTTAAGAAATAAAATATGTATTTTTGAATATATTTAACAAAAGCCAAATGTTTGTTCTACAAACAAAATGGTGTTATGAACGTAATAGAAACTCAGTATGATTCAAATCATCCACACTATCTACTGTTAAAAAAACCTGAAGGTTTTCAAGACATCCTGTATAATAATGAATGTGAAATAATTGTGAACTTCACAAATTTATAATAAAAATGACACAATTTAATTTGGTAGTATGTTTTTTGAGTTCTAGTAACACTCAAACATTTTTGTTCAGACTTTGGCCTTATCGTTACGTTTCTATTTAGATTAAGGTATTATTTTGTTTATAAGTTAAAAGAAAGGCTCATTTTACCACAGTAAAAACTGAATGGGATTAGTATCTTTATCGAATCTTAATTGATTCTTGAAATATGTTACTTAGTAGAATTGAACCCCAGGATAAAATATAGATGGTTGTAGGCAATCCGACGGGGGCTTAAACATACATAATACTAGTTCTAATTCATGAGAAAGTAACCAAATTCCCCAATTTCTTAGTTGTACACATAAAACTTTTACAGATTAAGTACCTACATACTTTACGTCTATTCCGCCATTTAAGTCGCGAACGCGTTCTGTCGCTACTCGTAGCTAACTCACCCAATAATTACATTATGGTAACCAAGCAACGCCGGCGTTATCCAGTAAAGGTAACGTCGAAACGGAATCATAAATAGACTCGGACGTAAATCCGTACCTTTATTAAAGCCATTATGAGGGTACAAACCCTTATATCACAATTATTGTTTCCTCACACGCTTACTAGGGCTGGGCGTGCGGATGCGGATGAACACGGTAAAACCGATGGTGAGGATGGAAACACCCTGTATGTTTTTTTAATCCTTTAAGTCTTCATCATCAGTTGTTCTCTACATCTTCCAGTCATGAAATATATGTTAAGAATGGATACCTTGTGAGAGCATGCAATGTTTATAATAAGAAATATTCTCATATCGACTTGTTCCAACTTAAAAATCGTCAATTTGTTTCTGCAATTAAAAAAAAGAAAATAGAATATTTTTTAAATATTAAGGCATGTTTCACTCTCTATTGTATTACAATTTATTTTTCAAAATTCAAAGTTTTATGTTGTTGTATTAGTCTTGTGTTTTCTAATTAGTTATTTACTAGTAGTAAGTTATTAAATTAATGTGAACTCTTTGAGCAAAATGAATGTGTTACCTTTAGGTGGAAGCTGTTTAGGCTTATGAATTACGCTCAGTTGTTATTCTAGGTGTAATATATCTGCTGTATGTTTCCCTTAGCAATAAATAAATAAATAAAATAAATCATCATCATGTCAGCCGAAAGACGTCCACTGCTGGACATAGGCCTCCCCCAAGGCTCTCCACTCAGACCGGTATTGTGCTTTTCGCATCCACCGCGTTCCCGCGATCCTTACAAGGTCGTCACTCCATCTTGTTGGAGGCCTACCGGTCTCCCGGCCCGCGGACGCCACTCAAGAACCTTCTGGCCCTATCGGCCATCAGTCCTGCGAGCGATGTGCCCCGCCCACTGCCACATCAGTTTAGCTATTCTTCGGGCTATGTCGGCAACCTTAGTTCTACTGCGGATATCACCATTTCTGAATCTATCTCGCAGAGAAACCCCGAGCATAGCCCTCTCTCTCTCTCCTATCCTTTAAGTAGTATGACACAAATATTGGAAATATGTGCACGTTTGATCAGTAAGCGTCGAGATGATATTTTCTAAGATTCCGCAGCCAAACGGACACTTTGTAACTTGTTCTCTTCTTCTTTATCCTTTGTCATTCTTTATTTTCCAAGAAACCTTGTTTTATCAGCATATTGAATACCAAGGTTTAATTAAAATCTGTTAGGTCGATGTTTCAATAAGTGGTCTCCATTATATCGGGAGTTTCTACCTAATAGTTAATGGGCATAGAAACCTTAGGCACCGATAGCAGGAACATGTGATAAAATAGAGCAATCAATCAGTGGTCTGCAGACGTTTTAAACAAGCTAGGATCTGGCACCAAAGAAGGTATGTAGATATAAACTGTGTGGACACAAACAAAAACGTTCTACAGTGACTAATCATCGCACTTAATCTTTGCAGTAACCCATATTCATATCCATTCTCAGAATGAGTATGGACAAGCCCCTCCCTATGCAGGGGCGGGATTGGTCAATACAATTAAGGTCAGACAAGATTTCACACGTACAATTTGAATTTTAAGCAATAGTTTGTCATATAAATTTAATTTAATGTGCCATTGTTTTCGATATACAGGGTGACCGGTAAAGTTGAGAGCGGTAGTATTTTATTGTTTCAAATATGTTGTTATTTTGTTTAGATTTTGTGTTTCCCGTTTGTGACTTTAATGCTTGTGATATAATGTAAACTATCATATACGAAACCAACAAATATCAAAAATCAAACACTCGTATAACACTTGTAAGTAATTGCTAAGAAAAGTATTAGTTAACAAAAGGACGGGGGGTAAAACATAACTAGTTTTGTTTGTAAGCATATAAGTAATTCTTAAATTTAAGCTACGAGAGATGATTTGAACACCAACTCGTATAGCTACCTAGGTAGTATTTTTTTTTATACTTAGATAATCTATTTTCGTTACAGGCTTTAATATAATTTCTAAATTATTAAATAAAATTAAATATGTATAAATAAAATGATAAATTTTAAACACCCTGTTGTACCAACTGTCGTTAAAAAGGGCTAGACAAGGGTGCGCAATTAAGTTGACCCATAAAGAATAAAACCGTCCGAGTGGTTGGATTTGCCGGACACCTCAACACTACTAACGATACCAAAGAACCTTAAACTACATTCATTAAGGTTTAAATTCCTTTACCTTGCTTTTATCAGGCATTCGTGAGTGATTTAGTTTTTAAAGACATAAAAACCCCGAGTAAAAGTTGCAATAATAAACCTTAAGACACTTTTAATTAAGTGCTTATTTTATTTCTTTAAATTGAGACTTGTTACTTTTTACATCAGATTGATTCAAGTTAACAATAGTTTACGGTCTATAGTGGCGCCACTGTGTTCCGATATGCGAAGTTTTATATGATGTCAATTAGTTCCAAATTCCACCACCTGTACATGTTTTTTGGTAATTTGAAGGGCACAACTTTTTAATTTAGTTACAAAGTCTTGATTTTTAGGTTTAATTTAGCAAATGTCATTTCACATACACATACATACAAACACGGTATTCAATTGCTATAATCTGCAAAACTGAATCTTCATACCGTTAGAGATCATAAACTTACATGTAAATTGCAGTGGAGGGGCGCATCATTTCAAGATTAACTAAGACTACTTGCGACATACAATACAAATAAACAATAAAAAATAATAAACTGACTGAATGACATCAACAGTAGGGTGGTCCACGATTGTATGGGAAAAAATCAAAGTGCAGTTAAAAGTCACGGCACCCGCTTATTTGGTTACTTATGTTTCAAAACGAATCTATGTGAACTTTCAGTTCTCTAAACCAAAAATAAAGCGGTGCTCAACGACCTCAAAGTTTGCATATCCGGATTGCGAATATTCAAAAACCGGTGAATCCGGAAATTAGTTACTGAACATTATCGTATTATAGTTTTTAATCATATTTAATATAAATAATTTCGAAATACTAGTTTTTTTCATGTAAGAAACTTACTCATTTTAGCACTTTGGCACTCACTAGTAATTAAACTCTTAATCCTAGTCTGATGTTAAAAATGCTATTAAGGCTTTTTATTCAATAGTCCTCTTTACGTTTGGAATTAATACTTTAACTGTATGAAATTTTTTTTTTTGATAATTTTGTATGAAAAAGCAAATTTTAATAAATTTTAATGTCCTTTGAGCACCGTTTTGCACTTAAACTAGAAAGCTATAATTTGGGTATCGTAATAAGGTAGTAGGAAGTAATATATTACCGGGGTGCCCTGGTCAAAAAACAACAAAAATGATTTTTGGACCACCCTAATCAACAGACCTAGGAATATACTTTCAACTTTTCTTTCTTTTTACTTTTCTTTTATTATTTGTGATAAATATTTTTTTTCTTTCTTAATATTGTTACGCTACTTTTATAGGTCATCTACAGAGTGATGTTATTTTTCACATAAAAAATAATTAATCGTAGCTCTATTCAATTAAATAAAAATATTTTTCCGGGTTACAACAGTGCCACTCCATGTCTTCCCGTGGATGTCGTAAGAGGCGATAAGGGAATAAGGCTTGGCGATGGGCTTGCCATCTGTCACTGTGCTAATAACCGGTAAACATCTTAGCCTTATTGTGCCAAATTTGGTTATAGAATTTATCAACAAATTTTTAGAACGGTTGGTAATTCTGTGGCTCTGCCTACCCCACTCTGGGAATGGAGGCGTGAAGGTATATATACCTATGTATGTAAAAACATTTTTATATTTTTGAAATGCTTACACTTCATGTTAATATTAAAACCAAGTTAACAAACTGTTATTTCCTTGCCTCATCTAATAGTTAAGTCTGTTACACGATATTACACGGTACTCGGCCGTAACCGTCCGCGCCGCAAAATACTCATTTCCCAACAAAACGTATCTAACTTTTCTAATTACTGCTTATGCTTTTTGTAGAAATTTGTCATAAGGTTATTGCAGTTTTGGAAACATGCTAATTTAGAAATGATAAAGATACCTACCTATTATATATACAGTCGATTTGATTAAGTCCATAATAAACTATGTTGAAGTGACGTTGAAATCCAAAACGTAAGAGACTTCTTAAGATTTAGTTTGGAATATCACTTTGACAAAGTCCATAGTGGCCTAGGAATCAAATTGGTTGACTGTAAAAGTCAAAGTCTCTGTCAGAATTTTATTAATTACTTAGATTTGCGGGTGGGAGGACCTTGTGCAGGGTCCGTCCGGGTTGGTACCACCATCTTATCCATTAACCTACCGCCAAACAGCAGTGTTCGCATTGTTGTGTTCCGGTTTCGGGATAAGACAGCCGGTGAAATGACTAGCATAGAGGCATCCCATCTTAGTCCTACGGGTTGGCAGTGCATCTGCAGTCTTGTGAATGCGAATGTCTATGGGTCACAGTTTCCATTTACCATCAGGTGGCCAGTGTGCTCGTTTGCCTATGGCATAAAATAAATTAAAAAAAGATAAAAACCTCAGATAATATGGCAACCCCTTCTTACAGGACGGATATCTCTTAAACCCGATTTATATTGGTCAAGGACAGTGACAAATCCACTGACAAGACACTCGCTACACGTCCGACCGGTTTTCACCGTTTGTAGTTTTGGCTGTAAGGGGACACTTGACTCTAACAAAAGTTGGCGCTTTAAAGCTTAAAATTGTCTATAAACCCGCAATATTTTTGAAACTCCTTCACGCTGCAACTGGTGATTTGTATGAAATTTTGAATGGAGGTAGCTTTACACCTTGGTTTCACAAATAGGCTACTTATCATCACGGAAAATTTTAAAGTTCCCAAAGAAATTATGATAATCGAATTCTACGCGGACGGAGTCGCACGCAGAAGCTAGATTATAATAAAACTTAAAAGTAAAAAAAATACGTGTAAATGTTTATTATTAGCCAACAAATTAACAGTGAGCCCATTTTCTTATTGATCCCACCTAATTGAAAACGAGGAAACAAGTGTAAATTTCCTAAAAAAAGCAATAACAGTACGACCCATAGCATTACCCTAACCCTGGACACATTAGACTCTTCTAATTTCCAATTAGGAAACAGGTAGCGTAAAAACCCCGCCATTTTGTTGCGTTTCCCGCCAAAAGGTCGGCCTTCTTAGGCGGCGTTCGAAGCGCGTGCGAATTATTGTCTATGCCTGCATATGTGATGTTGTTTATGGAATTAATTTCGGTCATTCCGCTTTTCGCTTTGGTCTTCGGGAACGGAACGATTTTAGGGACTGTTAATAATTATGTTGCGCAGTTAAGAGAACGAATTTAATCGGAATGCCTACTGCATATACAATAAAAAATCTTAACCCTTAGTATCACAGTCTAGGAAGACTGTAGGCGTCATATCGTCTCATGGTTCACCAGTAAGTAAATCAATAAATTGGTCAATAAAAATTAGATCCTTACCTATATTTCCTCTTTGTATTTTTTATTTGTAAAGGCGTGTCTCTAGAATTGCATTTATATGTACCTACATTCTCTGTCAAGAGATACTTACGGGAGTTCGAATACAAGACGAGACACTATTACTACTTATACACTACTTATACATTGTCAAAATAGAATAAAATATGAATTTAAAACCCGTGAACGTAAAAAAAATTATACATACTAACACCTATTTCCATGTGCCGTGGCTTCAACGTAAAACCAGCCAGCAAACCGACCATAAACAACAGAAAACGTCTACTATCAGCCGTCACCTATGTACGCAAGATGGCCGCCGTTAGCGCCATCTGTTGCGTGTAAAAGGGAATTTATTTATACGTCTAATTGTCCCGCACTGAAACGGCCGTCCCGTATGCACTTAATTCCGTTAATATAACGCTAAAAGCGCGATTCTGCTTAAAACAAGGGTTATTTCAGTGTCGTCAAGTTTTAGTGTTTTCGCGGGAATGGTACAGCGCCATCTGTCTGCGGGAAGTGTTATTAAAATAGGGTGTTTTATGCTTTTGTTGTTAACGGTTATCGTTATGTTTAGGGGGTGGGATAGAACCTCGTTATCAAGAAATTTTTAATAATAATCGCCCTCTTTGAATAAAGGTCAAATTCGCTCGCGTCTTCTAAAATAACGAAGAAAAACAAGGGAAAAAATAAAAAACAAATCTCTTATGAAATATGACTTAGTCTGAAACTAAGCTCTAGGACTGTACCATGTGTATTTGGCAATGATAAACATTAGATACCAGTATAAAAATACATATAAAATGTCTATCACACAATTATTTGAGAATCAAACAAGGAACTATGCGTAGGCTAGCGACCTACTACCAACTAACCTAAAACTATTTAAGACTAGGTCGTCAATGTTGAATTAATCACGCAAATTTAAGTAAAAAGGAAAATGAAACAAATTGGGGATCCTCTGAACAAATTACTAGATTCGGTCTCTTTGCATTAATAACGTATTTAATTTTAATTTTGTAATTTGTTATTGGCGCTTAGTATTTTGTAGGGCTAAATACCGATGTATATCTCTTTTTACCCGACTGCGTCAGAAGGAGGGTTATTGCAATTTTAATTAGTGTAACGTTTCGAAATAAACTATAAATAATAAATGTACTTAGTTTATTTCAAAGCGAAATAACTTAATAATTTTATATTAATAAAATTAGATGTCTAACTTTATGTGAAATCTGCCTTTTCCTTATGTGAAACCATGATCCGTGTGAGACTTAGTCCCGTCTAGGCGAACCAACTAAGCTAGACTTATATTTTCAGCCAGTAAACAAAATTACCTTACTTACTGGCGTGCATAAATCTCATAATCCAATATGGAGGCTATAGAAACAAATAAACAGCCATATTCATGAAAAACGACCCCTATAATGACTAGAGCAGCTATAAAAGTGAAACTTGTCAGATACGTGGCTATACCGCTGCGTTATGGGCTGTGTTGTACAAGGGGATAACTGGGTATGTGCCAATTTATAAAGAAGTAGAAACAAATATGTACAGTTGTACAAATTGATGTTATTTGCGTTTAAGAAATAAGACGATTCTTAAGGATATGGGTTATTTTAAGTGTATATTATTAGACGAAGCAAAAAGTATGCAAGGGTATGCTGCGATGGTTCGGTCATTTGAAAAGGATAGATGAAAGAAGATTGACGAAAGAGATATACTTACAAAGAGAAAGTGTGTGGAAGGGTCGGACTTTTTCCAATGAAATCGGAGAAATCCTGGAAAAGGGCCGAATTGTAAGTTTAACCGACGTGCGTGCATGATTCGATGTATTATTGTGGAAGAAGCGAAAGAGATTTTTCAGGATCGTAGCAGGTGGGAAGAAGTCGTCTCTGCCTACCACCCCTCTGGGAAACAGGCGTGTTTTAATGGCATGCATGTAATGGCGGCATGTATGTAAGTATGCAATATGTATTTTTATTTCACCATTCTAGATTTCAGCTTGTCAGACCAGTTAAAAATTAGATGCGCATTTAAATTTGATTTTACAAATCAGTGTAATGCACTTGCTAAAAAAACCCAAATATTACAAAAAAAATATTTCAAGGTTATAGTTTACCACTTTGTTGGCGTGACTAATATGTATATTTATGCCAAATTACAGCTTTCTAGTACTAAGAGTCTCTGAGCTAGGCTGCGGACGGACGGACGGACGGACGGACGAACGGACAAGGTGAAACTATAGGGTTCTTAGTTTGACTACAGAACCCTAAAAATTTCAGGTGTCCTAATGGAACATTAGTAGGTACTAAATGCCAATGTTTGTGCAACTATTTGTTAAATTTCATAAAATACAACAAATATTTATTGATTTGTGTGTGAAAGTTAATGTTCACTTCTACATACTTAAATATATAATCTAGAAGTCGTTAATTATAAGACAAATAGACAGCAAAAAATTTACCAAAAATTCCAAGTTAAATAGTATCTTAAAACAACTATAAATACTATGTCAATGTTTTTGTATGTAACTTCATAGGTAGGTACATACAAAAACTCAGTTACCCGGTTGTCCCCACCAACGGCCGTCAGCTTAATGTTTTAATGCATATTTCTCGTAAGTTACGAATATTATGCCCAGCGTTATGGGTCTTCCCAACAGTGGGGCTGATTCGATTGCCTTGGGCATGTGTTTCCTATTTGATTATAGTGATGAATTATGTCAACGGGGAGGGGTGATGTATTTTTTATAAATTTTGAGGGTAGATCCGGCGTATGTATGTAGATTGAAATGAAAAAAAATGGCTTTAAGATTTTAAAAAACATGCGAAAACCCTTAAGTTTTGAAAAAAACTAAATTATAGTAGTTTCTATAAGTATATGTATAATTTTTTTTTAAAAGCAACATTTTTTGATGGGAATTGAACCGCTTTTACACCTCATACCTAAGATAAAAATGATAAATTGTATGATGTCATATTTCCAAATTACTTTAAAAAGCCTCGCACATGTTAAAAGCAACCTAGTCACCAGTGCAAACGGAAAAACAAAGCGTAAATATAAATTCAAACGCTAAGATATTCTTAAACAATATTAAAGCAAACAAGAACATCGCGAACATTTAATTCCGCAAGCCAATTCCATCAAAACCAACGTTGTTTAGTGCAAATTAAGTGCAATTTAGCCCTCAAAAGGCATTTTGCCATTTCGGCATTCCACAACAAATTCTGAAACCAAATTGGCGTCGGATCCTGAACGCTGGAGATGTTTATTCTAAGGGGTGAAACCGAGCAAAATACGCCATTTGAATGCATGCTTGTCCGTCAGTCAAGGCGATATCAGGAGAGAGAGAGCGAAGCGCGTGTTCCCAAACCACCAGCAACACAACACCCCCCCTGCCTCGCGTATTATACAAGCACCAAGGGGAACTAGGGGAAAATCGGGACTACTTGAAAGGTCTCTGTAAATTGGCGGCCAAATCGAACGAGCTAACTTGTCACATACGCGATTAAGCTTGATTGTGATGTAGGCTCACAGGATAACTGTTGATTTGATTTTATGTAACATCGAAACGTCTGTTTGTACGTTTATTGCTTGTAAATTCTCGTTGGAATCGAACTGTGAGCGTAAAATTGGCGGTTAAACGGTTATGATCGCGTGTGGGTTTTGGTTATCGGTTGACAATTATTTTGAGAGTTGTTTTTATTCTGCTTAGAGTGGATTTGGGGGCTGCCTTTTTATAGATTATTGTAGGGTATAGATTTTTATTTACTGGGCGGAAACGTGACTTTTCTTTACTTTTACGTTATACAAGAAATAAGGTATAAATGTAAACGGGATCTAGTTCATAAATATTGTTATAGCTTAATAATTCTCTGTGAATAGTTATTTATGGATTAATTTTTGTAAAATTTTATAATTAAACTGAAACCGAAAACATACTTATATATTATGAATACTTAATATATAATTGTTTAACTATTTTAGAACGGTGTTGAAAATAAGTCTAATTCATTTACTACTCGTTCAGATAACATGGAACTCCATGGTAAGGTAAATAAATGTGTATTTTGAACGAATAATAATAATAAAAAATGTATTTTCTATCGAATTCGCCAAGAAAACATTTATAGATAAATAACATTCTCAAACTCAAACTTATAACATTTATTTGACAACACGCTGCAACTCATCAGACATAAAAAACTGCGAATTTCGATAAACGATATTATTATAATTCATGTTCGAAAACTAATGTTATAATTAAAGAAAATTCACAAATGACAAGCCAAATCTCATGAAAGAAAATAAACGGCGTACCTCTGCAAAAAAACTCAAAATCAAACAAACCATTCAGACCATTACAGCGAACACGAAACACATTCCATTCAGAGAACTTTCTAGCACCTCCCCTCTCATACGTCCAATAAATAAGGGGGGCACAACAAAAACTCTACGAAGCATCACCTCGGCACGTCACCCTGTTCAGATTTCATTATCATAAAGAACTGGAGGCCTTAAAACCCCCTACAGTGTAAAAGGTGACGTATACCGACCATTTTCGTAAAAACCCCACCGTCGTTGCTGCGCGCTCAAATTTGTTCTTTCTTCAAGTCTAAAAATGGGGGCGAGGGGGTTCAGACTTGCTTGGTGGGTTGGATTCCCTAAGCGGGCCGGTCCCCGCGTCGAAATGTGCCGTAAATCGTCATAAAACTGTCTGGATCCATGATGTGACGCTGCCCGGGGGTAATTAGAGGACAATTTATAGTTTTGCCCCGGTCTCCCCTTTGGTCGACACCCCGGCGACTGTTTCGACAGTTTTTTGTTTAGCGACAGTCATTAGACGGAAAATTTAAAGGAATTTTCTTTAATGTTTCAGAGACTGAAATACCTACGTGTGCTTTGTGATGAGATGCGTAAAGTATTTTCCAATCTGACTTCTCATAAACTTATGCTTGTAGTTTCATGTTATAATGTGAAAGATCACAATTGTAGGTAGTTCCAACAGAACAGAAACATTCGTAGTTTAATTCATTTCTTAGTGAATTTTATAGTTAACATTTTGGATTGACTTAATAAACACGAAACTTTAATCATCATTTGAATTTTGCAAGCAAAATAGAACTGAAATTTATTTATTTTATTCCAAAAACGTTGTGCACACATTTCAAAGAGCCCCAACAAAAACGCAATGCGTCGGCCTACGGCGCGTCGGCGTAGCCCGCACAAAACAAAGCATTTTAATATCTCCACAATATCATGAGATCCTTATTTATAATAGCAATAACATCGTTCAATAATGACGGAACCATATTTCGCTTCCAACATACCTTGAGCTTCCGTGCTCTCCTGACACAAGCAAAAGAGGGTGAGCGTCGGGTTTTCGAATGGGGTTCACGAGGTCTTGGTTAGTTGGTTGTTTGCGCCAATGTTAGCGATTTATCGTAGGTTCTACGTTCGAAAGCTGGTCACGTATGGAAGGACGGGTGTCCGTCAGGGTGGTATGATAGGATGATTTGGACGTGACGCGTGGGGTCGTCGATGAGGCGATTGCTATTCGGCGCGAGTCGATAACACGTCTAATCTGGGTTTACATGCTATAGGTTATGTGGAGGTTCAGCTGTTTGGGAGAAATGGCGGGAAATACGCCATGTTTTTTATTTTACATGGTTTTATTTTACTAGTAAAAAGTTTTTTTTTTAAACTGGATTGAATGAAATAAAATATAGATATTGTAGGAAGGATAATTGACATATACCTAAAAAAAATACTCACGGTTTTTACATTCTAATTCGAAAGAATAGGTAATTTTAAAAGACCAATTTCATTAATTTTGTATTTGACCCAATAGTTTTGGTTTAATATCTTTATTCATTAAGCAGACATTTTATGGATGACATGATTATTTTAAATTTGGGTTGGCATTTTCTTATAAATTACAACAATTAAATGATATCTAATGATAAAAAGTGATTGTAATAGCAAAATACAGCATACTAGTTCAAGCGGTTTTCGCCTAACCCTTAAGATACACCTAGGAGGGCCAAAAACGAAAGTCAAACAAAGGTCAATAAATATACTTTTGTTGAAATTTCTGAAATAGATTTTCAAAAACTTAATAATCCAGAATGGCTTTAAAACCCTATTCCTCGAAACGGTCTTCAAATTAGAGTAACTTCAAAAATATAAACAATCCCAATTGGCCCCAATATCCCCTAAAGTAGTACTGTGATCTTTACCAATAATAACACCGTGAAAGGGTCTTTCATTTCAACAAACGTGCAACGTATTTATCTTTTTTATTTTATTAAAATGATAATTTAATGCCTGTTAAACATTATTCACGCTGTATATCTATCATTTATTCATTACAATGCTTTCTATTTTCCAATTCATTTTTACGATTCAATTATTTTTTTCCCAAATCCGACAAAGAGTTCCCCTTCGAAAATATGTTGCCATACCCCAAAACGTAAGACCCTATAATTCCTGCCCCCCCAAGTCGTGAAGGTAACAAAATGGTGCTAATTAAACTTAACGGGATTTAGTAAATCTGGGCTGAGATTTAAACTGCAGACGTATGAACACTTTTCTTTTTTAATCGCAGTAAGTCTGATTTATTGGTGACGAGATTTGTATGCAACGGTGGTTGAGGTTGGTAATGTTTCTTACTGTGGTTGTTTGCGACCTTTATTTTTACCCAACCTCCGAAGGAGAAGGGTAATGTGTTTATCAGCCTATATATTAATGTATGTTTGTTTGTTCCTTTGTGGCGTTCTAGAAACTAAACGCGTGGACCTATTTTGAGGATTCTTATGACAATCGATTTGTCTTAATCTTGTGAGTGACACTAAAGATATGACAGTAATTAAAATTCAATATGGCGGCAACCAGACGCCAAATAAATAAAAATAATTATAAAAATAGTAAACCTAAACTATTGAGTCAATTACAAATTCAATGAAATTGGTCTCTTATTTTGCCGTGTGGTTGCCGGGTTAGAATAGTGCCACTCCATGTCTTCCCGTGGATGTCGTCAGAGGCTACTAAGGGAATAAAGGCTTGTAGTACTGTTAGGCGATGGGGTTGCACCCTGTCACTAATATACACTGTTAAACATTTAGCCTAATTGTGCAAATTGTGGTTACAGAGTTATCAACAAGTTTTTAGAGTTGTTGGTAATTCTGTAGCTCTGCCTACCCCACTCTGGGAATGAAGGCGTGATTTAATGTATGTATGTATGGTCTCTTAAAACGACCTATTCTTCCGAATTAGAATTTAAAACCGTTAGTTATTTTTATTAGTCTATCCCAATTGTATATTTAATTTAATATATTAGACTAAGTACTCCCCACAGATTAAAACTTTATCCCAAACCTCTTACAACTGAACATGCCGTAACTTTTTAAATCGTCTTTAAATTCCGTATATCTTCCCTCACTTTCGGATCCCAATCAAACCCCGGTTCATTAAACTCGGGTGATATTTTAAAACCATTAAAACGTAACCAAGCAAATCAAACGATCGGAGTTGAGCAACATTCGGGGTGTAACTCATCGGAATCGGCGAAGTTGCCCGACTTGTTGGATGATAAATCATCCGACTCATAACTGTATATCACAGTCGTCCATCCGTGGCTTAATTAGTTCAACCTTTAACTAAGAAGATATTTTTTTATTACTACAATTAAAAGTTAAAACTAAACTTATTTAAATTAAAATTAAACTAAGCTACTCAAATATTAAAAAAACTTGTGTAATAATAATAGGCTCTGTCATCCCGGCTCATAGACACCTCCGGAGATCCTAGAGCTGGTGCTTACCACTCCCAAAGGATTGGCCTAGCTATCCAGAGAGGTAATGCAGCCAGTGTCATAGGGACCATGCCGCGAGCGGACCTGCTACAGGGTGTTCTTTTTATTACTAAAAATATGTTTTCTTTTTCATCCTTATGAAATTTATTTTTAAACCATTTCAAAAAAAAAAGGTCCTCAGTTCGTCTGTTTTTAGGGTTCCGTAGTCAAACTATGAACCCTTATAGTTTCGCCATGTCCATCCGTCCGTCTGTCCGTCCGCAGCCTAGCTCAGAGACTCTTAGTACTAGAAAGCTGTAATTTGGCTTGAATATACATATTAGTCACGCCAACAAAGTGGTAAAATATTACGTTGTTTTTTTTTTTTTTGTGTTTCTTGGTTTCTTCCCTACTCGTAACGCGGGGTTTTTTTTTCTCGTTTACCCCTTAGTGTGGGGTGTCGTTGGATAGGTATTTTAAAGATATTGGGGGTTTGTTGAAACAATTTTTCGATTAAGGTATCCGTTTATGAAATATTAAGCTTTAAAGCGCTAATTTTTGTTAGAGTCAAGTGTCGTCGTCGTCGTCCCCCACTACCTACAGCCAAAACTACAAATACAAAAATCTGAAAAATATCTAAAAGCATGGTCCGACATGCTCTTGCCCGTTTTTTTTTTAAATGTTTATTACCACAGATTTATTACCAATCCTATATCAAATGCATTTTATAAAAATGCTGAAGAGATACACCCAGAATTTAAATTTATTTAATTACGTTGGTAATTAAGTGACTTATTTTTATCACTGTTGGCCGGTTGCATAAAAGTTTTTAAGTTCTATCTTATACTTAAGCTTTGGACAACCTTTGGCTCGTTATAGAAATAAAAATAAATTACTAGTTGGATTTAGGTTAGCCTAGTTAGACAACTAGAAAATTATGTTACAATAGTATCATGCAATATTTTTTTGTTTTTATCATAATTATTGATTTGATTCTAATTTTCCTACTCACCAGCAGCAGATCTAATGCTGCTTCGTATTTTAAATCTGAGATAGATGTGCTCTTATTGATATTAATTATTTCCGCTTAGTGTTTCATTCCCATTTTTATACACTATATCATAAAATCAGTTTTTGCAACGCTAGCTTAAGTTGAATCATTGTAATAACCCATATCTGAATAAAGACTGACTTGAGTCTCGTCTTAATGTAGACCAAAACACGTGAAAATCTTTACAAGATAAAGATTTATATTTTCATGTTTACTTTAATTAAAAGGTCCAAATCACATTAACTGGTCTATGGCAAATACCTCTACATATAATAAAAAAAGTAAAGACAATTAAAAAAACAAGAAATTGAAGTAATATCAATAAATTTCATTTTAACTCTGCAAACAACCGTCCATTACTTATAGGCAAAAAATAATCAACGTCAATCATCACCCGTCATTCTTCAAAGGAAATCAACTTCTTTCAGAACTCTTCCAGCGGCCCTGTCAAATGCTATTACAAACAAAGAAATCCAATTTTAGTCCTTCGAACAGCATTTAAAAATATAGCCCTCAATATTTATTATATAAATACCTTTAAATGTTTTGAACTCCTGTATCCCAAATGCGATTAAGTTATCCCTTTGGAGACAAAACCTGGGTAATTTAAATCACATTTAGTGCCTACCGCGAGCAATTAGTTGGTAGATAATAAGTTATAAGTTGAACGCAACTTGGATCTTTAACGTAAGTTAGGATAAGTTAAGTTTCATTGCAATTGTAAGTTGCGGTTGGAATTGTTTTTGATATAGGCTTTTTTAAGTTACAATCAAGAATTATAAGTGAGATTTATTTAAAAAAAAACCTTATTTTTTTTAGGGTTCCGTAGTCAACCCTATAGTTTCGCCATGTCCGCCCGTCCGTCCGTCCGCAGCCTAGCTCAGAGACTCTTAGTACTAGAAAGCTGTAATTTGGCATGAATATACAAATTAGTCACGAGAACAAAGATGCAATTGAAAATCTTGTATACATTTTTTTACTGTGCCTCCCTTACACGTAACGTGGGGATATAATATTTTTTTCTCGCCACCCCATAGTGTGTTTTGTTCTTCAATTAAAGCGCATTAGAAATTTTTAAAAGAAAAACTATCACGACTACGTAGAATTGATAAGTTCCTGAGATAGTAATAGTCCCCTAAAGTGTTTATACCAACTAAAACCACTTAAGACAGATAAATTAACTTTAAATAGAGAAGTAGTTCATACTTTTTGTTTTTTTAGTTACTTAAGTAGTTTTTGTGTAAACGGCATCGGAACCCTACACTGAGCATGGTCTGATATGCCCTTACCCGGTTTTCATTTCCATTTTCTCAGTAGAATAGAGTCCCAGGTAAAGTCACAGATAAGGGTAGGTATGCGTAAGGTACTATGCGCAGTAACAAGCAGTCTATGGTTTTTTATACTGCCACCATTACGGTTGGCAAACTTATAGACGTGTAATGTTGAAACCTTGCGTTACTTATAAACGTGGATTAACTGTGGAGTAGCTAATTCTAATTCTAATATTAATAATGGCTTTCACTCCTGCCTGTTACGGTGTATTTCGCCAATGGATCCGATTCTACGTGCACATCGCTTAAATAGCCTAAAACTAAATTGTCTTATTTTAAGACATAGTTTACACGGCAGATTTAACCAGTGCTATTCCAGAATGTTAAGCTGACAATGTATAAGACCTCCTAAAATAAGAAGCGTCAGATTCAAATTAGCGCTGTCATGGCGCTGTCATTTGATTATGACAGCTGCTCATAGAATAGCAAAGTGTTTTGGAAACACCTAAATAAAATTAGGAAGTTTAGAGGCCACTGTAGAATCGGGTCCAATGTATAAGACCGCCTAAAATAAGAAGAGTCAGATTCAAATTAGCGCTGTCATGGCGCTGTCATTTGATTATGACAGCTGCTCATAGAATAGCAAAGTGTTTTGGAAACACCTAAATAAAATTAGGAAGCTTAGAGGCCACTGTAGAATCGGGTCCAATATCGAGTTATTTATAGACACTGTTATGAACTTATTAAATAAATAAGTCCATGGATATACTTACACGCGAAGATGTCTCTAATGGACTTAACAGAAGCACGTGGGGTTAGCTCCACGCGCTTCTGTCAAGTCCCGTGGAGTAGATAAACCATGCTTTGCCCTTTTCTGTCATCGTGACATTTGATTTTGACAGATAAGGACAAGGCGTGGTTTAGCTACTCGACGGTTACTCCACGTTTATTAATAAGGGGGAAGAGTATAAGTTCATAGCAATACGTAGGTATGTAGGTAAAATATTCAAACTATTTATAGATTCTCACCTCAGTAGTTTTAATGTAACGCAAATCAGATTGACGTTTCGAATAAATTAATCAAAGTAATTTAGTCGATTCGTTGCTTAACATGTTGAGAACAGGAGAAGCAGTGGAGTGGAAACATGATTTCAAAGTTTCAATAGTTCAAAGAGATTTAAGAAAATTGGTAATTTCAAATTGGCAGGCTGTTTGACATATCTGGCAGGCAGATTGGTATCTGTTAAACTGTTTTTTTTAAATATGTGTAATTTTTTTTTTTTTCAGATAATTCGCCAAAACCAGGTTTACAAAAGGGAAGGCGCTTATCCAGAGTGATTTTATAAATTATGCTGCAGTAACCGAGTAATACACCATTACATTATAATCCCGTGTGGTTGCCGCGTTAGAATAGTTCCACTCCATGACTTCCCGTGGAGGTCGTAAGAGGCGACTAAGGGAATAAGGGATTGAAGTCCTGTTAGGTGTTGGGCTTGCAACATGTCACTAATACTCTGGTCAACATCTTAGCCTAATTGTGCAAAATGTGGTTACAGAATTATCAACGAGTTTTTAGAGTTGTTGATAATTCTGTAGCTCTGCCTACCCCACTCTGGGAATGAAGGCGTGACTTTATGTATGTATCGTCGCTGGAAAGCAATAATGCTGTAACCCGCACCTCCTACCAAAATCGTTTTTTTGCATATTTTTACTTCATAATTTTTTCTGCGTCGAGTGGTCTATGTCTCGTGTTTCTACGATGAAAAATAAAAACTTTACAGCATTAGTTATTTGTGATATTTAGATTATTGGAGAACAAATAAATGTAGTAACCCGCTTATTACCCGGTATTGTTTGTCGAAATGAGACTTACAGCAATACAAGGTAAGAAACTTAATCTCTGGAACATTGTACAGCGTTTTTGCTTTCCTAACTAATTTGGTCTTATTTTTTTAAATCAGTAAGTAATTTCGGACCAAAACTGTTGTAGTGGCTGTTATTTAGTTACAGCAATTTAAAACGCCCTTTCATTTGGTTGTTAAATTACACCACGACATTTCCCTTTTGGGTTACAGCATTCTTTCGGGGGAAAAAAAGAAAAAAAATGCTGTAACCCGCAAAAATCACCCTTAACCCATTTTATATCAAATTTGAGTATTCAGTTTAACAAAACTATTTATTTTAATAATATTAGCAAAATGGGATCGAAAAGCCTCCTGCCGTTTAGAAGTTATGATTTTTTATTTTTTTGCGTTTGTAATTTGGCTCTAGTATAAAGTTTGGTTTTTGAGGGTTACAGCATTATTGATTTCTAGCGACGGTATGTACATTATAAAATCATATTATTGTACCTACCTTCGTTAAAATTAAAAATAATCTAAAATATATAGAAATAGGGTTCTCATGGCATATTGCCAAAGATACTGACAGCATTTCCTCGCTGAATGGCAATGCCAAAAGTTAAGCGAGGATGCCACCAGCTTTTAAACGACTTCAAAAAGTAGGAGGTTCTCAATTCTACTGTTTTCTGAATTTTTGCTCCCTCCGTTTTTTTTTTTAATTTGAAATTTCTGTTTCTCGTTTGGTCCCATTATTATCAAAATGAAGATCTGATGATGGAGTCTATGAGGAATCGACGGAACTCTTCAAAATTGATAGGCACACTATAGCGATTTTGGTATTTTTCATTGTAACTTGCATATTTGCTCTTGGAAAGCACTATTTGGTGAAGTGGAACTGATGATGAAGACCACAGATGGCCAGCGGAACTCCTAAACGGTATATATTTCAAGTGTGGCGACTAGATATTTCGATTATGATAGTTGAGCGACTATATTGTATATTGTCTAGGGGACACGGTTTCTGTAGGAGAATGTATCGAAACATTTATGCAGGTTGTCTTGCACCGTCTCATAGGTGAGTGTAATTCCTAAAATTTCTATATTTTTAGATTTCTTATTACTTTTATTTATTAGTTCTTGTGAGTTTTGACACATTTTCCTGCTCAACTGCGCATGAATGTATTTATTTTTTGTTTTATGTGAGATTCATTGTTTTATATAATGCTAGGTTAAGTTTATTATTATATATAAGCAATATTAAAAAAAAACGACTGACTATTGAGTTTCTTGCGGCGTTTCTTCTCAGCAGTGGTCTCTTGTGAAGCGCTGGTAGATTTTTTTTTGACGTGTAAAAGTGCCCGTGCGGCCTACTTACTGAATAAACATCTTTTATCTTTTATCTTTTTTATGACGAAGCATTTTGGGTTCTAATATATGACTATGAGTTTCCCACGACGTTGCTTGCGGCGAGATTAATTATTTTCCATAGTTAGGAATTAGGTAATTGAGAAGTGGGACTACATAACAGCATAATTATATCACTAAAAATATACATACATACATACATACCTTCACGCCTGTAATATCAGAAAGTGGGGTAGGCAGAGCTACAGAATTACAACTTCAAAAAGTTGTTAACAATTCAGTAACCACAATTTGCACAAATAGGCTAAGATGTTTACCAGCGTATTAGTGACAGGTTGCAAGCCCATCGCCTAACAGTACTACAAGCCTATATTCCCTTAGTCGCCTCTTACGACATCCACAGGAAGACATGGAGTGGCACTATTCTAACCCGGCAACCACACGGGGCAAAAAATATACAATAAAATAAATGTTTAAAAAAACAAGAACCGTATCTTTTTGGACACCAGTTTCATCGAACAGTTTCTTGTGAGCATTTGGACCTCACGGACCGAGAGTCTCAACACTGAAAGCAACAAATCGATATTCAGTGCTGATACCCTGATATTTAAATAAATTAGGTTGCTACTTTAGAAAAGTTTTCATAATGTAGTTCCACTTAGTACCTAAGTTGTCGTCATATTAAAAACTTTTTGAAATTCTTATTGATTGCACCTGCACTAACGCTCATGAGAAATAAAAACAATACAAATACGTGAATCATGGAACAGCAACATTTAATCAGGAAACACAATATTTATATCCAAAAGCAACTGTTATTTACGCGTAGCTAATGCTGTGGAAGAATTCCCGCCTGAGTGACGTACAGCGCCATCTATTGCCGAGCGGCGTGACTCGCCTGCAAATCGCCCCGTCATGCCGCCAGATGTCGCCCTGCCGCGCGGACTGTCACTGAGATATATTTATGGGCAAAAAACGGCGTTTTCCACAGAAACGGAATGGGTTTTAAATGACTGGGTGAATTTGCGCGATCTTACGAATTTGTATGCAGATTTAAGGAGAGATGTCTGAGGAGACAATGTGTTTTTTCGTGCAGACAGATTTGTTATTTATTTGCCGTACGCTCGCTTTTATTTTATAAATCTTCCACACGCACTTATTACGTGGGGTAGATTAACGGGGGTGTTTATTCGGTTTAAATGTTTTATCTGCTGTTCTTTAATACGAAACTATCCTTTGTTTTACTTTTACTTCAGTAGAGTGGGTGCCTATATCCTAAAATGAACTTCACTGACTACAAATCGCTAATAAAATAATGAATTACTAAAGTAGGAAGAAGATTATTTTCTGTCTCGTCAACACGAATTGAAATATGAATCAACTTCAACCAATTAACAATAAAACAATAAGTACTCACAAAAGCAAATCAAAAGATGAAAAATTACAAAATAAATATAATTTCATAATTTTTAACAACGCAATTAAAGGAAAGGTTGTCTTGACTAACTTAAGTCATTATGGAAGTGGCTATTACACTACACGACATCCAATTAATACTTGTCATTCCAAAACTATCCGTACAATAACCTAGCGCAATACAAACTCCTTCAAACAGACCTTAACTCTAGTCTATGACAGACGTTGGGGAGGCAAAAGTCCGGACCCCGTCATCCCATAAATATTAACCGTCTGAGACATTGTCAACCGGCCACCCTAATTTACTGCTAGTAATTAGGAGTTTGCACTTTGCTCGGAGCCATTTGGTTCGATCGCGTCATAAATCGACTTTAATTTCTCACGTACTGAGAATAATGGTCGTCTTTGTTTAGTTTTTAAAATGCTTTCTGTGTTGCGAATTGAAAAAGTTTCAAGGTGGACGAAGGATTTTACGATTGTAAAATAAGGTTCTTAGTGACATCTGGTAGAACTTGAAGACAGCATGAAGACAGCCGTCGATTCGAAGTCGTAGTTCAAGCAGAATTTTATAGGTGGCGCTTTCATAGATTAGTAAACATCATAATAATTTCTTTTTATATGTTATAGTGATCTAAAATAAGGAAGAAACGGTTAAATTATTGTTGTTTTAATATTTTAACTGCAATTTCATTAAAAACTACAATAATTATGGCGTGATGTGTCTAAATTATTTTAAGTCAAACGGAACGCATCTTTATATTCCCGCGCATTCATTTTGACACAACATTTGACAGAAAATAAACCGAACCGGTCGAGGTTGGTTAGAAGCGTGTTTGTTATTTTACTGTTTATTTACATATTTTTAACGCTGTAAACTACTGTAAAGTCGGTAAACGGAATTGTTTTAGATAAATTACACAAGAACAATGGATCCCTATGAAATAGAGTTTATTGGAGAGAACAGAATAGTTAGTATCATACCGAATTTCACGTATGATAAAATCTATTTGATTTGCGGTGAATTTGGTCCGTTTCGAGCTGGTTTGCCGATGAATGTGCCGCTGTGGCTAGCTGTGATGTTAAAACAGAAGCAAAAGTGTCGAATGGTTCCCCCGGATTGGATGGACATTGATGTTTTGGAGAACATTAAAGAGGAAGAAAAAAGTTCCAGGTTAGTGTCAACTAGTGGTAAAGAAATAAATGTCTTTCGACTCATTTACAACAATGCAACAAGTAAATATCATATAGAATTACTCAAAATATGAGGCCCTTGGCGCTTGGTCAGTTTTTATCAACATTTTTATAGGTATGGTAGGTAGTAGTTAATATAAAACGAAATCTTATTAATTAATCAATAATTTCTTTTAATTACGCATTTTGCTGTGCTCTTACAGGACATTACTATTACATTAATATTTTGACTTTTCACTTAACCAATGTGAATGGAACATAAAGTGTTTTTGAAATTCATGATGGCGTAGGTACCCCTCCGCACAAATTGATGTTGCATGGTAGGACATAGGGTATTTTGTAAAATGTAAATGTTGTAGTAAAGAATAAACGGTTTATAATTACTCGACCAGTTTGTTTGTATATAAATTGTTATTTCAAGGTAAAAATAATATGGCACTAATAATTATTAGGGGTCAAAATTGGTAGTTCTTACCTAACTCAATGCTTGTTCATTCATTAACCTATTCCCATCTAACTCTCTCATTAATGAACATGCGTCAAGTTCAGATATTTCAGATTAATAACCACTACCTATTCCCTTACTTGAATTAATCATACTTTGTGTTCCACTGTTAATGCAACGTTTTTACTTATTGCAGATTCTTCACAAAAATGCCAAATGAACACTACATGGTCGAAGCTAAACTAATACTCGGCACAGCACCAGAGGATGTCCCGCGGGCTGCTGAAATAAAGACCATAATTAAGGACATTTGGGATATCCGCATGTCTAAGCTTCGGACGTCAATGGATGCCCTGATGAAGTCTGGGGGCAGCTACGGACGGCTGGACCACTTAACAATGATGGAGATTAACTCGGTCAAACCTCTTTTACCGGAAGCAATGAATGAATTGCAGAGGATACAGATGGTGAGAATTATGAATTGTTTTAAGGCTATTAAAACTGTTTTCAAATATGTTAGTGTATGTATGTATGTTTAAATACTCAGAGAAATACTAAACACAGGCAATATAACAAAAAGAAATAAGCACAAAGGCGAACTTATCCCTTTAAGGGATATCTTCCAGAAATTAGTGCATAATGCTACGGAAAAAACTGTCCGCATGGCTATATTAATTATAATTTATTTGTGTTTTGTCTAATTGTCAATGGAAAAGGTGACAAATTTATCAAATTTATATTTATGCAATGAAGCCAAGTATTTGCTCATAGTTTTGGATGATTTCTTTGTATTTAAGTTGGTTTTCTATAAGTTCATTGTTATATTGTTCTCATAGTAGAAGCCTAGAGTTTATTTTGAGACTAGTTCAATTTGAGTAAGATTGTTCCCTGAACTTAATGTATTTTAAATTCCAAGTACAAGCTCTTAATGCTATTTTTTCATTTGCAAAGCGTTTACCATCAAAGCCATAAGGGTAACTGAATTGCTATAGTGGCAGCAATTCAGTTACCCTTATTGCTTTTGTATTTCAATTCATCTGTCACAATAATGTTTCTCTTTTATCTTTCAGCTGACCACAAAAACGGCTCCTTCTAATTTGAATAACAGTACCTTCAGTCAATCCGGCAGCTCGCAAAACTTATAAGATAGCTAGTTTTTTTGTTTACTTTAGTCCCTAAGATATTTTAAATGTTTCTTAATTAGATAATATATGGAACGTAATTTAAACATGTTTAGTTTCTTGTCCATTCTTCCTTTTACAAATGAAACTAGTAGGCCATATAGTTTTAAATTAAGGGGGTTACCACTTTAAAACAGCACACAAAATCTCTTGTATCGTTGACAGTAATGACGGCTGAGGTAAAAACAATACGATGACATGTGAAAAGCAACATGGCTTTACCAAGTAGCATAGATCACCCCGATGTAGTGAATTTATTAGTTTATTATCATATGTATTTCCTCGGATAAGTTAGTTCATATCGTCTCTTCACTTTCTCAACCTCTTATCTGATTGAATATTTTGATAGGAAAGTAGTCTTTATAAATCTTGGAACATGAGTGTTTTTTTTCTATATTTGATCAGATATGAGGGTAAGAAAGTAAAGGGATGGTATTTGCATTGAGAGAGTATGTATGTATACAAACTTTATTGTACAAAAGAAAAACCAACTAACAATACAATTAATATAAAAATACGTACAAAGGCGAACTTATCCCTTTAAGGGATCTCATCCAGCTAACCCTTGAGAGATTGAGAAAAGTGAAAGGTATTGATGGGTATTAAGAGTATTTTGAAGTGATTTCTTGTAGCTGTCAAAAATTTAGCTTCATGTGATACATTCCTAAATGGAGTCTGAATTCCTTTCACATAAATATTTTGTAGGAACCCTAGTTCTTCATAGTAGGTATCTACAACATATTACAAAATCGTAAAATCTGACTAGGTTTTAAGGAGAGAGAAACGTTATAGCATACGAGGGCAGAGTGAAAAGTCTGGAAAAAATTAAACAATATTTTTTTTTTGGTCCAAGTAAATATTTATTTTTCAACGTAGTCCCCATGTAACTCAATACACTTGGTCCATCGCTTTTCTAGCATTTCGATTCCCTCCGTATAGTACGATTTCTCCAACCCTTCAAAATACGCATTGGTTTCTGCGATGATTTCTTCGTTGGAACCAAATCTTTTTCCACCAAGCCATTTCTTTAAGTTTGGGAAAAGAAAATAGTCGCAGGGGGCTAAATCTGGAGAATAAGGCGGATGCGGGAGCAATTCGTAACGCAACTCGTGGATTTTAGCCATAGCAACTGCACAAGTGTGGACCCGTGCGTTGTCTTGGTGAAAAATGATTTTCTTTTTTGCCAAATGGGGTCGTTTTTCCATTAAAACTTCATGAAATCGCTGTAACAAGTTGGCTTAATATTCGCCGTTAATCGTTTTACCTTTCTGAAGGTAATCAACATATATTACACCACGAGCATTCCAGAAGACAGCAGCCATAACTTTATTCGCCGATAAAACTGCTTTGGCCTTCTTTGGTGCAGGTTCACCTGAAGCAATCCATTGGTTTGACTGCTCCTTGGTTTCTGGTGTATGATAATGAATCCAGGTTTCGTCAACAGTTATGAAACGACGCAAGAAGTCCTTTTCATTCAAAATTCAAAATATTTATTCAGTAAATTGGCCACATGAGGGCTCTTTTACACATTACACCTAAACTTCGCCAAACATGCCTCTGACAGGGTCACCCTAGTGCGTTTTTGATCTACTGTGAGCAATCGCGGCACCCAACGGGCGGAGAGCTTCTTCATATCCAAATAAGTGTGAAGGATATTACGAACCCGTTCGTCTGAAATGCTTACAATATCAGCTATCTCACGGACCTTTATTCTTCGGTCGGTCAATACGATGTTATGGATTTTGGTGATCATCTCTTGTGTAGTAACCTCAACTGGGCGTCCGGGTCGGTCGGCGTCAGCAGTGCTTGTACGGTCACAACGAAAATCCGTAAACCACTTGTGGATCATTTTAATCGATGGATCAGAGTTCCCGTAATATTTGTCTAATTTTTTTTTTGTATCCGTAATGGTTTTTTTTTCGCAAAAAATAATGTTTAATCAGAACACGAAACTCACTTGATTGTTTCTTTTTCATAGCTGTCAAAAAAAAAACTAGTCGTGTGAACTGGCTGAAAATATACGATTTACCTCCAAAAAGGCTGCATTACAAATTGACATTAATGAATTTGTGAAGAAAATACCTTTAATATGATTTTTACCAGACTTCTCACTCTGCCCTCGTATTATACGCAAATTTTAGTTTCACATTCCTTACCTTTACAATGTACAAAGTACTTATCCAACGCAATACTAAATACCATGTATGTTTATCTTTACATCTGTATTCAATTGAATCTTAAACTATTTGTTGATCTGGGCCGTCAAAGCCACCTTTGACATGGTCCATTTATCTCAATTCGTGTTGTCTAGGTCTCAGTTGATGTCTAACAATTAGGTACCTAATAATTTATTAAGATAGCCTAGTGCAAGCAATAATTCAAATATATTGATAAGAATTAATTAAGTACTGAACTTACGAGCGCTGTTGCATAATAGTTATTTATGTAACTGGTGTTTAATGAAGCTTCAAGGTTTTTTTTCCTAGTAGTTACATTCAACGAGGTTTGGAGGTGGGAGGACCTTGTGCAGGGTCCGTCCGGGTTGGTACCACCATCTTATCCATTAACCTACCGCCAAGCAGCAGTGTTCGCATTGTTGTGTTCCGGTTTGGGGATAAGACAGCCGGTGAAATGACTAGCATAGAGGCATTCCATCTTCGGCCTCAGGGTTGGCAACGCATTTGCAGTCTTAGGATTGCGGTCTTATGAATGCGAATGTCAATGGGTCACAGTTTCCACTTACCATCAGGTGGCCTGTGTGCTCGTTTGCCTTCCTATCATATAAAAAAAAAAAAAAAAAAAAAAAAAAAAAAAAAGAGGATGGTTTCCGTAATGGAACTACGTGGACTTTTTTTTCCAAGTAGTTACGTTAGTTTAGTTTAGTTTAGTTTATTTATTCATCAATGTAATATTACAATATAAATTGCATTGCATGTCAAAAAATACGAAATTACATTGAGATTGTCAAAACAAAAATACTAATAATCAAAAAATACAAGAATAATTGATAATAATTAATTAAATTAAAACAACAACAATTAAATATCGAATAATGGTCACTCGTCCGATGTCAACACAATAATAAATTTACATGTCCAGCTCCATATATTCATCCACGGGGTATAATGGATTATCCAATAAAAGGTTTCTTAGTCGATGTTTAAATGCTTCGTCGGATTGTACATTTTTAAGTTTAGCGGGGAGACGCTCGTAGTACAGTCAACGTCAAAAGTAAGTGATCAAAATTAACATTTCAAAACATGTTCAAGCATGACGCCCCAGATAAAACAGATTATAACAAAGTGTCATTTTTAACTGAATATTTAATTAGTCAAAAGAAAATGATCATAAAAGATGTCATAACTGTCTCTTTACAGAACATTTCAAAAAATAATAATTATTTATTTTACCTAAGTGTCAAGACTGTCAAGTGTCCAACAAGATAAAGTCAAAATTACAAAATCTCGAAATGGAAACTAGGGTAATCACGGCAGTAAAAAAGGATTTATTCTAAATGTTGCAAAAAAAAACAAAGCGAAGTAGTAGGAACTTATTTCAACCCTTGACGGAAATGAGAGGTGTTATAGTTGTTTCGCGTGTTTGTCTTACGAGTATAACCGACGTTAACCGAACGTCTGACTAGTATTCCGAAGTGGTCTTGAGAAGACATGAAGGCCCAAACATTCATATTCACTTACATGTGATACTTTGGTAGTATTACTGACTATTGCTATTTTTGAAAATCAGTTTAATTTGGAACACTCAGTAATGACTTTAACTGTTTGAATGGCATGTCACTTACTTATGACACATTACGAGCTAATTTACTTATGCTAAACTACAATAATCAGAGACATCTGTCTTAATTTATTGTATATACTATTTTGAGACCCTATTTCATCAGTTTCTTTTGCTGTTGACTGTACGTGGGACCGATGACACGCGGGTTCTTACCCGCAAGTGCCATGCGACGGGGAACTGTTCTCAAACGCCCGGTGTGGCGGTGCTCCTTACCAAGAACATACTTATAATAAATATTATTAGATCAAATGATCATCATTTAAAATAATAATTATATCTTATTTAAATATATTAAATGTTGTTATATAATTCAATAATTATATCAAATGAGCGTTATTTTTATATCGATCGTTACACACCCACTTCCATGGCCTATTGAACTAGGTTTTACCGGTTTTACAATACAATTCCCAACTGAGACATCAACTATGCTATAAGAAACGCACTAAGTGATAAAAATCTTTATCACTTTGTGCATTTTGCGACCATTAGTCAGTTCCTTAAGCCGCTGTATTTTTGTTTTTGAAAATCAAGGCGTCTATTTTAAATATTGATCCATAACGTGTTTACTCCGATCATATAATAACAATACAGTGGCGTAAGAAGCTATCTAGTTGTTGCAAACTGCACAAAGTGGTAATATGTATTAATTTTTATTTAGCCATAATAGATATATAACTGCGTTTTTTTTTTAATTTCCCGCCATAAGGAACTCGACTCGCTTTAAAAAAGCATTTTTTAATATAGGCAAAGATATTGAAAATAAGTACCTTCTATAAGATTGCATTCGTGTTATATAAATTTATTATAAGTAGGGTAACCTGTCCATGGTTGAAACACCAAATTTTCAAGCCACCCTATCTTTTCCATTTCTTCAGCTACGAACTTAATTTCTAGCACCAATACAGACAACTTATCTATTTATCGTTTCGCATTTCAATTTATTACTTTACTTTTATAACTTAGCTACAAAAAAGGTTTTTTAAAAAAAAGAGCTTTGTTTCATTGTGTCCACATATGAGTTCTCAATGAAACACCTGATTTTTTACAATGAAACAGGGTTAATCAACAATGAAACAGGTAATCAACAATGAAACAATGTTATTAGCAGGTTGGTACTTATTGACATTTAGTTGCGTTTAATAAATTAGGTAGGTATGTGAGTGATAAAACTGATAAATTAAAGACACTTTTAATTACAGTACGTTTTATTTAGATCATGTTTTTATTAGCTAATTTAATCACTTTAATCAGACTCATTTCTTCAGACTAATCGTTTAACTTTAACGATACAGAGGTACGCAACGATACGCATTCTTTAGCAGCTTTTCTAAGACTCAATCCCCTTCTTTGAAGCAAAATGGCTCGAAGCATGTTCGAAGCAGAGTGATCTCCCTTCTTTCTTTTAATTGCTTTAGTACGCGCCATCTAAATAAGAAAAACATTATGTTTTGAATATATACAGCGTAAATATCCAACCAACTTAATACGTACCCACCTACCTAGTAAAGAAACCTTTAGGAAAATTACTTATACTTTGGAAAAAACCGATCAAGTACGACCCTAAAAATAATGTCACCAACTGTTATTTTATACACAGTCTACAATGAAACAAGATAGTACACCATGAAACCGTTTTATTGTGTACTTCATACTTTTGTTTCATTGTAGACCAACAGGGTTACTTTTTAATAATCTATAAAAATATGCATCAAAAAGTAACCGATTTTCATCAACTCACAGGTTTAAAGAAACTTTGAAATGTACAGAATTCAATGCGATATAGAACAATAAGAAATTAATTACCATAATTCGTCCAAAAATCACTGAATATTATCAAAAATTCTTACTTTTTGTTGTAAAATCGGAAAATGGTTCGCAGCGACGTCTTCTTCCACGCGGCGCGTCCTTAAACTGGGCGAGTGCGGGGGGTACCTGAGCATGTCCTTACTTGCTATTTTGCACTATCTGGCAACAACGCATTTTAGAGATATCGCAAAGTTTCATTGTGTACGATTGTTTCAGTGATGGACAGGTGACCCTACACCTATATATTATTAATGTAACTACTCGGAAAAAAAAGTCCACGTAGTTCCATTACGGAATCCATCTTCGTTGAATGTAACTACTAGCACAGAATAATAACTAGTAACTAGCGTTACAGAAGCTTTACTTCACAACGGTTTTCAAAGAAATATGTACTCAATCTGATAGACAATATGATTTAATTTAGCTCGCGTTCCAGTCGAGCACGTGTTCATTTAGATACCTTCTAATTTTTTTTGAGGAAATATGGGCCTTAATTCACTGTACTACGGTTCATAATAAGTTAGACGTGGTTATACGTGTGTCGTCTTTCGCTTGCGGCAGCCTACTAGATTGGCCCTTCCGCCGTGGCCGGCGCCTGGAGGTATGTTTTTAATACCTACACGCGGAGTGACACAGGCCTGCTACTAGGAAAAAAAAGTCCATCTAGTTACATCAATGGAACTAACAATGTAACTAGTTCGAATAGACCGTGCTGATTTTAGAGCACGAGCTTGCGAGCGCTCTAATTACAGGCACCAGTACCTTAAGAGCGAATACCTTAACTTATCACATATCTTTTTCTACGAGCTTAAAAAGATTACGACAAAAATAAACAATCGTTATCCTCTCTTGTATACTTTGCTCGATTTTTCTGCTAACAAATTGAACTTACTTGTCAGCAAAGTCATTCTCATTATTCCGATTGGCGTTAATAGTTTGTGAATTATAGTACGCGAGTAGAAAAAAACATGTTATGATTCTCAAGTTAAATAAAGTGTTCAGATTTAAGTGTTAACTACCAATCTATCCGAAAAACGTATAACTCTAAACTAGGGATGGGTTATATTTTTAATTAGGAGTCTCGAAAACATAAATTCTGGGGGTCAATTTTACTTTTAGTTTTGAGAGAGTGCCGACCATACACATGTACATCGTGGCTTTATACTACATATGCAGATATCCTATAAATTATGTTTTTATTTGTACACCAAATAATGTTTAGTTTATTATAAAACACAATAAATACAATTGTAAAGAGGGCGCCACTGGACTGTCGCCGGTCGCTGCGGCGTTTGCTCGGCGCAGTCTAGCCGCTTTACTTATAAACGTGGAATAAGCTTGGAATAGTTTATGCCATGCTTTGTCACTTTCTGTCAGATGCAAATGTCACAATTACAGATAAGGACAAAGCATGGCGTAAACTATTCCAAGCTTATTCCACGTTTATAAGTAAGGGGGTTAGAGTTATACACACATATTTTCACACCTATTTACGTCAAAGATTTAATCAAAATATATTTCCGAGGGCTATTCTTTACATTATGGAACATTAGCACAGACTCGAGCCATCGTGGAACCCGGTTCTAAACTTAGTAAGGAAATTCCTAGAGTAGTACATAGATGGCGCTAGAATCAAATAAATTGTTACTTTACTTCAAGACTTTTCTTTGGAAGTCGTAATAATATATCATAATGTACGTTATTACAATTGTGTTCAATTGTTTGTTATTGAAGTAACGGTCGTTATTTTACCGATTATAGTCGTGTCGTCGCCCTTAGGGTTAGGTGAAATGGGGTCAGTGGCATAAATCGATCAATAAATGTAATTTGCGATAGTGACCATATTGAGATACATGATATCTATATATTTTTAAACGGCTAAATGTCACGAAGTCAAACTCTCTTTGCCGAACTATATCCTTATTTTTGTCAAATCAAAAGTACCTACCATGTACTTTTTCTCAAACATTCTCGGAAAGGAAGGCTTCTCTTTTAAAAAACGTAGACGTAAAGCGACTCATTTTCTTCCTAGAAATGTATGAATACAAATTACTGTCCGCTGCGATGTTTTATTTAAAAATGCATTTCATATAAAATAGAAAGGACGATGAAAAAATTCTGGTAATGAAATAATAATAAAAAGGTGGATGCAACTTAGAGCGGCGGCGGGCGAGACGGTTTATATTGCAGCTTTCAAAAGAAGATTATTTCCGGGCCTGGACAATAATGTACTCTGTACCTCTTGTTACCGTTTTGATGAAAATCGTTTTAGTGTCAATGTCTTTGTTTCAGTCGGGGATATAATGCATGGGATAAAGTTCAAAATGCATTTATATTTTAAGAAAAAAATAATATATTTTTATCTTATTTTAAAGTCATGTACAATTTTCCTTATAACTAAGCGTAAACGCCTTAAACTATAGTCGAGTCCGGAATTAGGCGAACTAACTTGACAGCCGAAAATGTTGCCAGACATAGGAAAAAATAAATAGTGATAGGTTTATGTCGACACAAATATGTCGATATAACCTTGTGCCTTCTATAAATCTGATTATATTTATATTTTATCAAGTAATTGTCATCGAAACTTTCACACTCATACATACTTGCCAAATAGAGAAAAACTACAGCAATTTTTACGATATAATATGATCTGAAGGATGTACGGTTTAAAGCGGATATTTACGATACTTACTCCTCAAATTAGGAATAAAATACAAAAATAATGCTGACATTACAACAGGCCATTGTGATCCTTTTAGGTGGCTTCCAAATTATTAGTTAGATTTCAAACACAATAATAATGATAAACTAGACTTTTTAAATATCGATATTAACAGCACTAGCCAAACTGTGGCAACATTAGTGTACAATGAACTGTCAAGTTAGTTCGCCTAATTCCGGACTCGACTTTAGGATTTTTTAATCTAATTTTAACTATTTTGTTAGTCTTATGTTTTTTAATTAACTTTTATTAAATCTAGACCACTAATTTACTTCTACGTATCGCTAATTATTTCTTACAGAGTTCCGAATTTTTAATGGTGGGTTTTTACAAATAAACTAATGTCAAATTAAAAAAATACCTTTAAATTTAAATGTTGGTTGTAACACTTCAATCAACAATAAAAAATTAAACAAATGCACAGAAAAGCTTGGTTTCGTTCAGAAACTTAATTATTATGATTTATTTGGAATGTAACATTACAGTTGAGATTAGAGTTAAAGCAAGCATACATACATATAAGAGATCTGATAATTTTAATTTCCATTATTCAAACACAAAACTTGGCAGCACACGGAATTTCTAAATCATAAACGTTGTTTATATACAAAAATACAAGGTGAAAAGTCAGCTCACACGATTCAGTAAATACGTTTGTAAAGCGAGACCAATGTAGTAAATGCCTTAAATATTACCTAAATATGTAATAACAGCTTTAGCCGTTATGTTGATAAACTTCGCTGAAGGAATTTAGTATTCACAAACTTAGTTAAGATAACCAAAACGCCACTACCTTCAACTCATCATCATCATAAGACGTCCACTGCTGGACATAGGCCTCCCCCAAAGGACCTTCAACTCGTAACTTTGACATTACTATTCCTTTATTCCATCTCGGTCCTCAAGGCTAGCAATGATTCAAATGCCTTTGGGTCTCAGATCCCCTGTCCATTAGGTGGCCTGTGATCTTGTTAGCCTTCACCAAGCCATATATATAAACACAGCTAATAAAATGACAACCAATCTTATACACGGACCTATGTATGTTAACTTAGTTCTGAATCATTAATGTGTTGGATACGGCAAGTAAGTAAAATTATCAATGCTTACGTTAAGTGAGGGTATGGCATTCCGACTCAAATAAGTTTATGAAGCCACATGTGGTGCTTCCGCGCAAAGTCATCACTTTGGTCTATCTCCAGCCTTAAACACACAGACTTTTAAAAAGTAGAAAAAAATATTTACAATTTTCGTGATCTTCGACAGTATTTGTATGTACAATAAATTTCGCAACTTTAATGATTATAGTTTTGTTAAACAGGTTATGTACAAAGATCTGCCGATGTAACGGAACTTGAAATATTTCAAAGATTCTGTGTATTTGTATTTACTTGGGGGTCCATAGCATTTTTCAAAAAGCCTTTAATATTTTTCTAAGGCGGTCAAAAACGCTTGAACTAAGCTTATTTGACAACACACAATTTTTGCAGTTGCCTATAAAAATCTGTGTTCCTTCATATGGCACTAACGGTGTCTTCTGACAAACTTCGAATACGAGGTCATCACTTCGTCGGTTTTTATTAATTTTATGAGATTTTTCAAACTATTGATGAAATTTCTTTGAAACTGTTCAATTCGTTACTTTTGTCTGGCGGCATTCAATTTCAAGAGATCTTCAGTGAAAGGATAACAATGCAGCAAAGTGCTTCTAAACTAGAAATATTTACAGAATATTTACAAGTAACCTAACCTTAAAATAAGCCTAATTAATATTTACATTAAACCTATGACTTTTAAATATTGTAATACTAAATAACGATGACTAATTAAATTTTGTGCGCCATATAGCCGGCATAATGTATCGATGCAAAATCTCTTTATATATAAAGCTTATCAAAAAAGAGTTTGGAAAAAAGGTTGGCTGTTAGGAGCGAAATTGGCAACATGATCCAATTGTTTGCAAATGGTAGCCATTTGAGATTGAAGTTCTACCTGTACCATGTCAAACTCTTTTTTGCTAAGCTACGCATGGATGTTATAAGAGTCTACTTGAGTCAATCTTTTTCGGCAACTCATCGTCTTTTAAACGGCAACAATTTTACTAGGATCCACCTTCACCCTCAAGAACATGACGTCATCCTTAACAAAATTCCTCTTTTTCAGCATCTCATGGGACACAAATCTGGGGAAGCCAAAGCCCAACGCATCTGGTTCCTTTGAGGGTCTTTGGAAGTTCTTCCAAGTGGGGTCAGGGACGAAGGATTCCACGATGTTGCAGGCTCTGTCTGGGCTTGCGCTTTGGTCGAAGAGGGTGAAAGAGACAGTATGAGCGAACGGCCAGCGGAGCAGGGCGTCGTATTCTCCGGGAAGGATCTTGATGTAGACCGACATGTGGCTTGCTTCGCCGGCACCGTTGCCATTGAGGAAAAGTGATGCCTGCAAAAAAAACATCGTTTATATTAGTATTTTTTTTCACGTCGTGATATTTGTGGTGATTTTGCAGATGTTACTCAACTAAGATCGCAAGTGATGTGAATAGATAAAAGGAATAAACGACAGTGTACAGTCAACTGATATAAATATGGATCTGTGACTAAGCCAGCTAATTCTGGCGCGTAGTAACAGTTAGTCATAGTGAGGGGGACCGAACAACAGAACAGCCACATTGTTTGTAAACAAAGAGTTTATCTGTCGTAACAAAGGATTATACGCGTAGATAAAACTGAAACCTGATTTGACAGCTGCTGGAGATAACAAAAACGATTAGAATTTGGACGTCAAACAGACGATACTGAATTACTAAAAAAAGACAATTCTCGTATTTTGAAATTCTCTCTCTCTCTGTCTTACCTGTAACTTATATCCATACTGGCTGGTATAAAACGCAGGAGACACCAGTTCGACGCCATCTTTGCATTTAGCCTCCGCCACCTTTGCCGCCCAGTCCGGGATCCTCCACACCAGCGCGCCGGAGCAGTTCACGGACAGGCGGCTCACGGCGGCGCGCAGGGACTCCAGCTGGCGCGCCTGCCGGGACGCCAGGGCGGAGACCAGGGCGAGGTGTTGCTGGCAGGACTCTTCTGTGTGGCGGTCCAGAGCTTGCCTTGTGCCCTGGAAGATTAAGGATAATTTTGAGATAGATTCAATGTGTGGCTCGCGTTGATGTTTTCGATGAAAATAAGATTGATACTGCAGATTAGTATACAAGCAACGGAAATTAATTCTGGCACCGTTAACCGATCCGTAACAAAAAAGGTACATGAAGTCGGTTAAAAATGCAGGTATCGGACAATAAAACAGTAAGTAAAATTTAAGCCCTTTCAACTTAACCAAACTCTACCTTATTAATCTTTAGACTCATACAATCAAACAAAGGCAAATCCTCACCTTAAACCGACATCCAGCGTCTCTGAACGCGCAAGAAACGCCGGCGGCGGCGCAATGATCGCGAAGATGCGCGTCCAACTCGTCGCGCGGGACCGACGCGGCGGCGCAGCGCTGCGGGCACGGCACGGGCGCGCGCGCGCAGCTCGCTCCGTGCGCTGCCACTGTGTCCTGTTGAAAAGACTTTCATCAGTACAGTAAGAAATTTTGTAGACGCTTATTTTGATTGTTATTCATAAACGCGCAATTGGTAAAGTATGCTTAAAATATGCTTTGCTCTGAGGTAATACAAGGCATACAGTATGCCGCATACTTTAACTAAAATAGGTTTATTGTGCGTTCATGATATAGGGAGTGTTTTAGCAGAGAACACGTTAAAATTTAAATGAACTTTACGAACAGGTTATGATTAGAAAGATGGACGAATTTCCAGATATCTCTATCCTATCGTTACTTACTAGATAGAAAGGGAGATCCGAGCGACAAACAATTCGCGGACAACTTATGCTTACCATGGGCCAATACACTTGCCAGAAGCCTTTATCTCTCTGTTAACATTTAGATCACGAGAAGATATGTGTCCAACGTCACCATTGTCAGCAAAGATGTCATCATCATCATCATCATCATCATCACCATCACCATCATCATCATCATCTATCATCTTTATCCATCGGTTTCCCGCAACCTTAGCCACGTCGTCATTCCACCTTGTTAGACCAACTACGCTGCGTCTTCCGATACACGGACGCCACTCAACAAAAAAGCACCTTCATTCGACAGAAGATTCTTACCTGTGTGTATCTCTGGCCGCAGTGCCTGCAAGGCACGAGCCGCTTGCTGCAGTGTTGCTGCACATGTTGCTGCGTGTGTCGGCGCTGCACCTTCGCGCCGCACTTGTTCTCGCAGTACACTGGCTCGTGACCGCAGTTGCCTTGATGCTCCTGAAATTGAGGAGAAACTGTTATAGCACTCAATTAAGATCCTTAGAATAACGATGGATACAACTGTTAGTATGGCTTAAGACGATTATGAAGCTAATAATTTCCATACTAAATGCGAAAACGTTTCTACCCTTAAACCTAGTCCAATTTTTACGATTTTTGAATATATTGTTGTTATCATAAAAAACTATGTCTGTACGTTTTCTTTTCCACGAAAATACTCTAAGAAGGAAACTAATTTAAAAAAATAATCAGAAAAGATCTAGTTCTTTATAATAACTACAACATATTCAAAAATCGTGGAAATCGGACTTGATTTAGGGGGTGAGAAAAGTTAACGGCTGGAGCTAAATTTGTATGGATTTTTTTGACAGCTACGCGATTTAAGCGGCTCTTCTTCCTCTTATGAGGTCTTTGGAAATATCTTAACAAGATTGCATACCCTTCAAGATGGTTGCGTGTCTTCCAATTATTAAATTTGACTTTCTAATGATAACAGTACAAAATGTAATCGATTACAATTTATATAGAAATCCGACATACATATTGTCCTGATTTCACAATATGTTTTGCAAATATGTTACAGCGATGAATTGTTTGCGAAAACTTGACCTCTACATTGATGACATACTTTTTCGCAAGAAATATCTCGTGTAGATAACAGTGTTCATGAATGCCGATAGATTTCATTGTGGTTGGTTAACAAATTGATTACCTTGATAAATTGATACTGGATTAAATTTGAATGAAATCGGTCGCGAATCATGATCATTATTATGTTAAAGACCATTTCTTTAACTTTCATTAGGTTTAAGCAAATATTTTATTTATTTATTATGTCATGGAAAGGCAAACGAGCACACAGGCCACCTAATGGTAAGTGGAAACTGTGACCCATAGACATTCGCATTCAAAAGACTGCAAATGCACTGCCAACCCTGAGGACTAAGATGGAATGCCTCTATGCTGGTCATTTCACCGGCTGGCTTATTCCCAAACCGGAACACAACAGTGCAAACACTGCTGCTTGGCGGTAGGTTAATGAATAAGATGGTGGTACCAACCCGGACTGACCCTGCACAAGGTCCATCCACAAGTAATATGCTGTTGTGTTGAGTATGCTGTGTTTAAAGAAATGCGCCATAAATAAAGTTCGTACCTCAAGAGCGCTCCCCGAGAACTCCTTTCCGCAATGTTCGCAGTTAGCTCGACGGCGGGCGCACGTGTACCGGAGATGGTCCTGCATCAGAACACGGGGTATCATGGCCCCGCACTGAGCTGCACACAGAACTGCATCGTGCTTGCAAGTGTTGAGATGCGCCTGGAATAAAAGAAGTTTGAAGGTAAGTAAAATCAAAAAAAATACCGAGACTGACTGACCGGCAACAGCCTGAAGTGCTGGAACTAAGGACTTGGAACTTGGAGGGAATATTTCTTGGCTACCCTAGGGGTTTATAGAGAAAGCATTCACCGCCTAAAGGAAGAAATAGTGGGAGTAGTGGGTAGTTTTCCACGTCATCACAGGCGACTTTTACTAAGTAGTATAAAAAATCAAAAACATGTCATTCTCTGGAATGATAGTTAGGTACATGGAAAATGTAAGAGGGACAACAAGTTGACGAAATAACTTTGCTCGAACTTTGAGACCTGCTAATCATGCTACAAGTCAAGTCTGATCATTATCAGCCTACAGGAGTTGGAACATAATACTCTAATCTTGTGAAAACTCAAGTTATGATAAATACCTATACGCTAGAATTTGGACTCACAGATCGATTTCACACATATGTGCGAAGCATTTTATGATTAGGTGACAGCTTTTATTAGACTTAAAAGTGTTTTTGATTCAAATGATGGCGTTTGAAAGTAATATATTCTATTAGACAGACAATATAGATATGGATCTAACACACGAGTTAATTGGCGTGGAAACTGTTACTTATCGAAGTGCGGATCAAATCATATCAAGGTTTAATTGCGAAGAAAGCGCATTAATTTCCCTAACGCTAAAAGAGATTTGGTGAAATTTTACGACGCGTCCGTGCGTACGGGCCATTCGGAAAAGTTAAGCTTTACGGTGTGTTACAGAAATGCGTAAACTTATCTTTTATGGCCGTTACGTCACTACAATCAAGTAGAAATTGTGAAGTTACTATGTGTTCGGCTTTGTCCAAGATTTTATCACCGAACCGGATAACTTTGTGTTGCTATAAGTCTTTTGGGAGCATTACACGGTTCCCAAAGCCGTTAGATACGGCCAATAAAAGGTTGGATTGGAATTCGTCTGTAAATATTGTTTTTTTCGTATTCTCCTTCAAATATTTTCACGCCAAGTTTGTGTGATTGTTGTTAATTTGTATTGGAATTTGTTTACGGGTTTAAATACTAGAAGAAAGAATCTTGTGTAATGTCCTTCACACGTTGTAAAAGTAAATTCAAATATTTTTTAAGAGAGAGCTTTCCTAGGAGATAGTGCGGTGACGTTTTCATCGTCAAACAATTTATGTCGTAACTTTTGTTTAAGCGAAAACGTCATTAACGTGCCGTCCATTATCCAAATTAACACAAACATGTTAATGTTAAGTAAACACGATAAACACTCAAAATGCTTAAAAACGTGGGCAATATGTGGAGATAAAGAACTGTGTCCTACATGACCAGGGATCGGAAATTCGGATCGATATTTACCTAAAGTTGGCAAAATCCCGGAAAAAGATAGGCGAACATGGCGTCGGCTTCTTAAAAATATTATTTTAATAATATAAGTTCCGGGATTCTGGGATTCTACAAAATGTTAATATAATAATTACTTTACATGTAGCATAAAACATTCATTTTTGCTCCTACAAATTCGTTAGGTTAATGAGTTACAGGTAAATTAAATAACATTTGGTAAATCTATACATGAAAAATTACTTCAAATAGTTAATATAAATAATTGATTATGAATTAACGCCGGTGCAATTTATTTATTTTGAAATCCCAGAAATTTTAGTAATGAATTCTATGATTGAGTCCGCCTCCATACAACTGAACAACAAAGTTTGTGCGAAAGTATAGGTAAATATCGATCCGAATTTCCGATCCCTGTACATGACGTAGCTGATACTCCGTACTATCGATTGCTCGTGCGTGGTCTATTTACACTATCGATAAAACACAAAATATTCACTATTGTCGCTTACCTTGAGTTTCCGAAGCTCGTCGGACCATTGGCATCCTTCTTTGTGGTGGATGCAGTAAACCACAGATCCCATAATCGCCTTCTCCGACTCCGGATCAGGGTAGATCTGGAACAAACAAAAAATATAAACAACTAGGTCGTGATAACTCAAACGCAGTATGATTACACACTCACTCGATTTGACACCTTTTTTAACTTCGAAACAAAGTATTTAATCATTTTGGTTTAGTGAATTAACAAGTTTATCTAAAACACAGCGTCGAAGCTACGTTCCCGCTAAGACTGATTGAAACGCGGGCCATGCTGGCATAATGGATTAAATAGGACACACGATTATAAATAAACCTCATCTCAAAAAGAGAATATAAAGCGAACGTGAGCTGTACCGTACGCACCGCGCGTTCGAATATGGAACACATCGTTCTAAAATACGCAAAATGGCCGCTTCGTTTGTTTTTCGCGCGTAATATTTTCAACGCGCGCTCGCTCCGAACCACTGATACAAAATGAATGCATTCCCGTTGGTACGTTTTAGTTATCTTTATGGGTGCAACGAACAGATGGCTGGCTGTAGACCACCGTTCCCTTGTTTGCGTCGAGATAAGCGTGATTTTTCACTTCCAAACCAGCTGAGTAATGGAATGGGCAAATATGCTCGTTCGAGCCTTTCAAACGTTCCTTCGCATACCTCAGCTAATTTTTCTTTGAACCTCCACGGCGACGCGACGTCCGCCTTACTTTAAAACGAAATAAAAATGCATTTATTTCGAAGCATATAATCATAAACAAATGTTGTTTGTAAACAATAATCTAACTAAAGATCGAGTAGCATCTGAAGCATCTCTGTTAGGCGCTCGGTGTCACCGGCCAACAACTTGTCTTCCCGCTTGTGATTAAACAAATCTGTCAACTAGCGATCGTACCTGCACTTCTTGTTACATGAATGGGTTGCCTCTCGGCCGGTAGATAACCGCTGAGACGAGCAGGCGATGGATATGATGGCAACGGGTGCGAGAAAGATCAAAACGGTTTCGTAATACGCGGGGTTCTATTTACAAACATTGATGCATGTGGTCATCGGCAGGGCTGCCGCATAACCATACCACCTCAAGATCCATATTCTACAAACTAAACAAAGTACCTGATCCTACACCGATTGCGAACTATTCTGGCTCCTCCTTGTAAGTGTTAGAGGCGAGATTTCTATCGCGGATGGTGCAAAGATAGGAGCTTACAAAGTTGGTGTATAAATTTTCAAATATAGAATGTTATTTGTGTCGTATTCTAAAAAGATAGAGTGCGATGTGTTGAACTCTCCCGCATCGCTCAATTATAGAACTCGTTGTATCGTAAACATGGCAAGACGAGGACGGCGCTAGTTCTTCTATATCTCCGTGATTTAAGTCCCTTTTGCTCTAACGTTATGGAAAAGGAGAAATTTAAATTGAGGATGTAACGGTGCCATTTGTAAAACATTATTCGGTTTCGAGTTGACGTTGGTTTATTCATCAAAAATTTAAGAAAGATGCCACGAAGAGCATTATGAATGTTAATATTAATAAAAAAGCTCAAAATATATTCGCTTTCATGATCGTAATGATAAAAGTACTAAGGAAACAGAAATGCGTAGGATGATACATCAATCAAACATAGACATAATAAATGCAAATGATTATTTGGAACTTAACGAATGCAATCAAAGAAAGAGTTAACCTTACACCCACGTCGTAGATATTGTATGAAGACAGGTTCGGCCTACGTTTGTGCGAAGCAGAAAAGGAATTAACGAACCCTAATCAATGATTGTTTACGATCACAGAAACCGTTGGTTTTGAATAAGCATAAGGCAGATATTTGTTTGATTAAGACTACTATGATTTGGTAAGACGACCGGATGTTATTTACCTACTTAGATATCCAAAGATGAATAATTTCAAAAAGTTCTTGCAATGCAAACTGTTTCGATGATGTGGCTACCATTTTGGACTGGGCCCGTATTTTTGTTGCCTTTATCGATTTAGATAAAGCATAAGTCACTCTCGCTCTAACCAAGTTGTCAGCAAGTGACATTTTATCCACGTTTTATCCACATCAATAAACACAACCCTGGACAACGCATTAGTCATATCGCTCATAGGCTACCTATTTAAAATATACCAAAGCTAGTGACAAATTTTATTTAATCTACAGATTTGGTTAGATTGTTTTTATTTCCGTCCAAGTGGTTATTTTATATTTTTGTCAAGTTAGTAAGATGAAGGTTTAGCGTGGGCAATTCAACAAGTTAACCAATGAAGGCACGCCTGCGCAATAGTGTTGTAAGTAAGTATATACGTTTTAAGTCAAAAGTTTTTGAAAAATGAATGGACTAATCAATTGGAAAACAGGTGATGTAGGTGTAGGAATAACTCCAAAAACATTTAAAAAAAAAACATTATATAAATATATATAAACGGCTTGACATTATTTGGAACGTTTAAATTCAATTTTCGAATTTCGCCGCCATTTTCAAATTTTGCCATCATCCTGTTACCATAACGTTCTGATTTCAAGTAGAAAGTTGTAAAAATTGAGCATGGTCTTTGTAAATAGCTTAAAAGAGCTTTAAATAATCCGTTGTACAAACAAGAAATTAACTTTTCACTTCTCATGCTCAAAAAGTTTGTCAAATTAGACTTATCAAGCGAGACTCAAGTGATACATGTACAACCGAGGGAAAATATAAATATATATTTTCACTAGGGAAAATATGAAATTGAAAATAGAATGATTTACATTTACAAAACATCTTAATTTGACCAATCAAAATACTTCACCAAATTAAATCCACCAATCACAATACACATCGACTGTCAGTCGGAACGTTAGGTTCTTTTTGGTACGTACACTCGTTAACTAATTCAAATCTTTAAAAAAAAAAATGTATTTGATATCAACCAACCATAATAAAGCTATATTAAAACCGACCAATCAGGTAACAGAATTCATTTCTCAAAACATTAGGTGTTTTTTAGTACCTATTTTACAATTGCTAAAATATCATAAATCGTTTGAGCTACGCTTTAAAGCGATAATACTCACTCGGTCAGCGCCGTTTAGTCTATTTTTTGTATCTGTGTCAAAGTAGTTTTAAAAAAAACACGCCGCCAAATTAAAACAATATTTTGCCGCGGAATACATTGTGGGTGGATAATTGTATAATTATTTTATTTTCTCACAATCGAAGTGAAAAGTAGAGTGTATAACTCGGGTCTAAAAGCCATATTAGGTACCCCTCGCACAATTTTCCCTCGCTTTGCTCGGGAAAATAACCATCTCGGGGTACTATGGCTTATTTTTGACCCTAGTTATACAATCTACTATATTACGTTGGATCTTATAAACAATCTGTTTTCGAAACTTCGAGTGATTGACAAGTGACGGCACCTACTACAAAACAATTATCGTGAACTGTAAGTTGCTATAGAATACGGTTCAATTTCGATCAGCAACAGCGCAATCGATAGCATATCAGTATCGATGGTGACATGGGAATGTAAACAAGAATCCCGAAATATCTGGGCTTACCGCGACCATAATACTGAGACCTCCAATCCAGTGGACTTATAAACAACTTGAGAGTCAATCTTAAATTGATATGCAGTTTCAAGTACTTTCGTTTACGGTCGAGTATAGAGGATTGCATAGGTATCTAAGCCACTATTTTTTTTTTCAAATTCAGTAGTTTTATCTTGTCTAGGGGACACCGTTGATGTAGGAAAACATATCAATCTTATGTGGTCGTCTTGCACCATCTTATATACTTACACCTAGGTAGGTGTTCAATACATTTTTTAATTTAATATTTATAGATTTATATAATGCTAGACTAAGTATACCATTGTAACATTAAATATATTTAAAAAATGACTGAATGCCGAGTTTCTTGCGGCGTTTCTTCTCAGCAGTGGTCTCCTCTTGTGAAGCGCTGGTAGATTCTTTGACGTGTAAAAGTGCCCGTGTGGCCTACTTACTGAATAAATGTCTCATATCTTTTTTTATCTTTTTTTATTAAAAAGTTTGAAAGTATTAACTATCATGTTATCATCTAACCTGCCCTAAAAAAATGAAGTTTTATATAGACATATTTGGGTTAGATTAGTATGAAGAACTCATCAAAAATGTACAAGAATTGAAAATATCGCCCTACTTTATTTTTATATAGTGCAATGTAGCTATGTCAAAATCACGTAGAGATGTTTGTGATCCTTAGACAATTGGGATAGACCAAAAAAAATAACTCACGGTTTTTACATTTTAATTCGAAATAATAGATAATTAAGAGAATACATTCTAATTAAGAGACCTGTTTTATTAATTTTGTATTTGACCCTATAGTTTACTATTCATATCTTTATTTATTTAGCAGACATTTTATGGATGACATGATAATTTAAAATTTGGGTTGGCATTTTCTAATAAATTACAACAATTGAATGATATCTAATGATAAAAAGTAATTGTAATAGTGTATTAAAACATACTTTTTAAAGCGGTTTTCGCAAAACCCGTAAGATACAAACAAAGGTTAAATATTCTTTTGACGAAATATCCGAAATAGATAAATATCTTAAAAGCTTAATAATGCAGAATGGCTTAAAAACCCTGTTCCTCGAAATGGTTTTCGAATTAGAGTACCTACTTAATTGTAACAATCCTAATTTAGATGTGATATAAAATGTCGACACCTAAAATACGTTGGATTTGATTATTTGAATAAGGAAGAGGTGTGACCACACATAAAAACGTGTCAAGAGAATAAAAAACAATAGTCTATGGCCGCGCGTCGTCGGAAGTTCGATGGCCGGCGCGCGGCGTACCGTGTACGTAACGTGATTACATTGTAATCGTAATCGTTGGTGTAATTGTGATTTAATTACATTGTTTTGTTTACTTGATTTCTCTGTGCGATATCCGCCTTTATTTTATGTCTGTCTAACGCCAAACTAAATATAGAATTTGTTTTTGATTGTAAAATGATTTCAAATATTTAATATGGCATGGTTTTTAAATGGGAATAATCAATTAAGTACCTATTATCCTTTTCGAAAACAATCGAATGATGCATTTAATATGACGTAGGCGTATGAAATACAGTTATTAGATTTCTTGTAGTATACTCGTATTTTGTCACGATTTTATCAATGACGAGTTCAGCGTTTATTATATTTATTTATTATTTATTTATTTTATAGCATGGGAAGGCAAACGAGCACACAGGCCACCTGATAGTAAGTGGAAACTGTGACCCATAGACATTCGCATTCACAAGACTGCAAATGCGTTGCCAACCCTGAGGACTAAGATGGAATGCCTCTATATGCTAGTCATTTCCCCGGCTGTCTTATCCCCAAACCGGAACACAACAATGCGAACACTGCTGCTTGGCGGTTGGTTAACGGATAAGATGGTGGTACCAACCCGGACGGACCCTGCACAAGGTCCTCCCACAAGTAACGGCGTAACATACAAATTAACAAGACAAAAAAGACTTTTAGGTACATGTAATGTGTTACACGATGTACCTACTTACAGAGTACCTACGCTAGCTAATTGTATTATGTAATGAAATAAAGTTGCGTTTAATTCAAAATAGTTATTTTACCCGATTAAAGAAAGAAAGGTTAGTTTGTATACTGAAAATATCGAGCATAACATAAATATACGATTTCTTCAATCAATTCAAAGACTACGAAACATAATTCCAAATAATTATTTATATTTTAAACTCTTCAAAAACAACGCCAATGCGTAGGAGATGCATTAGAAGGCCATTGTTTCATTCATCTGGCCAGTTAGAAATTACCAACGCTATCGATTAATCATCGCTCAATGCTAATGCATCGATTGTTTATGAACCGTCACTTAAACGTCAAAAAATATTTTCATCCTGGCAACGGGCGTTCGTGTTAATTAGAAAAAAAAACAAAATTACATTTGTTTTTCTACCGTTCGAATAAGCAGTTTGGAAATAGAACACTTCATTTGAATGTGGAACATGATATCAATTAAGTTGGCTGTCGTCGGAAGAACGCGGTGTTAGGTTTCCATTGAGTCTTAATTTCAAGTATTTGTTTTATCCCAAAGCTAAAAGGCGTCGAGATGTTAAACGTCATACCTTCTAAAAGCGAGGAACAAGATAGATTAATAAGAGTTTTATATCCTTATAAAGATAGGTTGATCCTTTCGGATACACTTCGTACAGTTGTTCGAATGTGCTTGTTGGTTTCCTGGCAAGGTTTTTCGTCGCCGAAAGAGTATCAAATACCTACTTTAGCTATATTATTATTTTTGCTATCTAGAGGTTGGTACTTACCGTTTAACGAATTAATACAGATTTTTGGTCGATATTATTATCGAAAACAGAATGTCGAATTGAATGGTCAACTTTTATAAGATTTACATGTTACGTCCTTATTCAAATAACAAATAACGCAAAAAAAACTAACCGCAACGCTTGCGAAATATTTCTGTGGTTCTTGATTCAAGCAAGGTCGTTGTCGTTAAATACGTTAGGTTTATCTGTTACAATCCCCTCGCAACCACAGCTCTATGCGTAGACGCAGCTTGTCACGTAATCGTGTACCGTCGTCAGTTGTGATATCGATTGATAAAATTGGATTAACCTAGATGCGCATGATCTATTAGACTATCTCATGTTATCGAAGCTACATTCATATCTACAGGAGAAATAAGATCACATAAAGTAACTTGTTTGCCATTTAGACGAGCAAATTTCCGCAAATATTATTGCTATTTATTCTACTTTATCTGCCTATTTATATCTATTCGAAAAGGAAACTATAGGAAAAGTACCTAAGTACTGATTAAGTACCCTTTTTATTATGAAAATAACTTCCAAATATTTAGAATTTCAAATATTATTTTCTAACGTATTAGTAAACATAACCACAAACGTAATCAAATATGGCGGATAACTGTTGGCGCGAACGGATGACAGCTAGCCCTACCACAGACTAATTCACACAGCGTCAGTTTCAGTAACGTTACTCTTTTATTACGTGGTTTACGACATCTACTGGTTGTTTAGTATCATGTAACTGTCTTAAAATCGAAAACAGTTTTTAGTAGCGGCGTTTCATCTCCAGGTTTCTGACATAGTGACATTGAGTCCAATTCGAACATTTTATTTTTAAATTAAGTCGCGTCAAATTCAATATCACAAAAAATATTTTTGTAAAGTGACGTTTTAAATGCCTGCATATTTAGACAAGAGGTTCAAGCTAGAAAACTATTTATAAACTTATTGGACCATGCATAATAAAATAAATTCATCCTTAATATAATTAAATAGATGCATATTCATAGTCATTTACCAAATTAAACACAAGTAGTTGTTTTTACATTTTTGCACAGAAATTTGAAAATTGTCTAATTGTCTATACAAAATCACGGAAAATCATGGAAAATTGCCTATATCTGCAATAATCCTCCATTTACAAACACCGTGATTGGTTGTTTAGGGGTTTCCAAAGTAAATTAAAAAAATTACTTTAATTCCTAGAGGTTAAAAGGAGCTTTAGTACCTATGTGCATTCATCAAGGAACTCCTCAACATAGTAGCAGAGTTTCCCGAGTAGGCAAGGTTTCAAAGAACTTCTATTTATAACCGTAATTATACATTACTAGCGACCCGCCCGCGGCTTCGCCCGCGTGGAATATATTATACATATAAACCTTCCTTAAGAATCAGTCTATCTATTAAAAAAAACCGCATCAAAATCCGTTGCGTAGTTTTAAAGATTTAAGCATACATAGGGACAGACAGCGCAAGCGACTTTGTTTTATACTATGTAGTGATACTCAAGTTACCTTCAAGTATAAATGAGAGATCGGAAACATCTAAGTCCTCAGTTATCGACCAACAATGTAACAAGTCGATAAACTTCAATAAATCAAACACAATTACGCAACACTAACGTTATCAGAACTACCGAAGTGGGTAAAGTATAAAACAGTAATCACCAGCCGGAAGAAAGGTCATGTCAGCTGCGTACGCCGCCAAAAGAGTTTCGTAACCGGCTCGTGACAAAGCTTGAACTTGTAATAAAAAAATTGGGTATTTGATAACATTATTATGCTTTAGCCGACAATCGTGATGACATCACTTTGTTGTAGTTTAATGAATGTAATTTGTCTGCCAGCTATCTTTACGCGTATTTTATTAAATCATTTGATCTCGAGGCAATGGGTGCTAGACAATGATTTACAGATCATATGTATAGAAATAAAAATACTTATACAGGGTTATTGTTAAGTCGACCTATTCCCCTCTAGGGGTTATGGGGGAGATCATTTGCAATCATTTTGGTCCCTTAACACACTACAAAAAGTTAGTATTTTTTCTGTTTTTGTGTCATTTATGTTGGATAAACTGATTACTTTTTGCTCTAGCATTCTTAAACGTGTACAGATAGTTCTACTTTTAATATTTCATAAGAACAGCAATTTTTAGCAGCAATTAAAAAAAAGTTGATTTAAAGCGCAAATTTTTTGTTTGTAATTTTTTGAAAATGCGTTCTGGACTTTTATAGCAAAAAACTTAAATTTAAATTATCTCAGAAATCGTTCACTTTTACATAGGGTATTATGGGACCAAAATTATTGCAAATGACGTCTCCCATGACCCCTAGAGGGGAATAGGTCGACTTACTAATAACTCTGTATATAAAATGTTCAAGACTCAAGAAAAGAACAAATACTTGCGCATTCCAGTATCAGACACATAATTGCACTAAACAAATATTGTACCCAGGGCTGCTTCTGCTGCCTGCATGCAACGACATGCAACTAGAGTACTGCATCTCGGCGTCGAAAGAGACTTACTCGGGTCTTGATAACTCAAAAAATAGATAGGTACCTATATTCCTTTGTTTTATGTAATACATAGATAGCACAAATCGCGATTAATTTCAAGCCATTTATAAACTTGACACGTACTAAGTTTCAATTGCGTTGGTGACTCGCTAAATATTTAAAATGGCTCGTTATTCCGGACCACAAACGGCGGTTTCCGGCTATCGATCAATCTGCGCAGGCGACACGGTGCGGGTGAGAAAAGGTCGTAAGCGTACTGGCCTGGCCTTTGGGGCCAATAGGGATTAATGATACTGTAATATTAGGGACGCTATGGGTGAGGGGAAACTTAGGTAAGATGGGGAGTGATAAAATGTGCAGAGTTTTTGTAGATGATTCAATCGTAATGATTTTTGTGTTTTTGGGAAACAAATATTATCACGCAAAGAGAAAAAAATCGTGAAGTTGCGCGAATAGACAACAAATGAAAATAATTTAACTTCACGTAGGTAATTCATAATACTTTATTCAGTAAGGATTATACCTTGTCATTCATGTTCAGTAGAAATAAATCAGTAAAATAATAATAACAATAATTACTTTAATTACAAAATAAATACAAAAAGTCACTCACTAAAGTTAATAAATTATGTGTCTAAATAAAATAATTAAAAGTCAATGTCAACAAGGTACAAAGTACTCATTGACGGAATAGTAAGCCCTCTGTGACAGCCAGTTTTTAAGTCTACGGTCAAACCTAGGTATGGACCTGCAGTCCCTAATTTGAACCGGTATTTTATTTTATTAAGTACTCGTTCACTAGGCCGTATAAAATCCTACTATGCTATATGCCGTTTGAGTTATCTAACATCAAACTCAACTGTCACTTCACCATCATATGCTGCGCATACGACCTTTCCGTGCCACAGAGTATATTACCCTTTAGCTTCTGTTATCCAATTTAGTTCAAGTGGTTAGCGACTGTGCCCAAAGGTCGCGAGGTTTGAACGAGTTTTGATTCGGTTTAATTTGCAGTCACTTTAAATAATGGCTGTGTACGCAATTACATTGGGATCGTAGAAAATAATGCGAGATATTTCCACAATAAATTGGCAATATTTATAATATTTACCCAAGACATGAAGCCTCGAGAATATTGTACTTTCAACTTAGACACGTCGCTTTTTTACCAAATTTACTCTTAGACAAAATGCATAATCTAACGATAGCGTAATCGAAAACTGTTTAAATGTAAGCAATTGTCACGCTCGACGGTTCGGTAGATAATCCTATAAATTTTCGATAACCATAACATTCTCGCAATGCATCATAAATTAGTCCTTTTAAAATGTACGTAAGTAAATGCATGCCTCGATGTATGAATGTGGAAGAAGCGAAATCAATTTGTCAAGATCGTAGCAAATGGAAAGAAGTGGTCTCTGCCTACCCTTCTAAGAAACAGGCGTGATTTAATGTATGTATGTAAAATGTACGTTTTATTATAAAAAAGCGTTCTTTAGCAACAACGCCATATATCGTCGGTGAAACTGCAAAACCGTGTAAGTAACATTTTAAATAAGGAGCAAAATGCACCTTTTTAATGAAACAGTAAGGTTTAATTTGCTCTATCATAAAAAAAAAATAAAAAAATAAAAAAAAAGTTTATTTGGTTCAACAATAGAAGTGCACATCACAATAAGGTTGGGATCTCCTATTAAGTATTCAGATACTTGTATCAGGAGAACCCGCTCTTCTAAATACAGCAATGTTTAACAAACTTCCTATAGTTAGAACATTTACAGTTATAATTAAAAAGTAGAAAGACAGAGAGTATGGAAAAATAATAACATTTAAAAATAATAATAATCATAAATTTGTTACTTACACGGTTTTGTAGTATCACCGACGATATATGAATCAACGAAAAATCACCCTCACTTTTTCTTGAATCTATTCTGGCATTTCCAGACCCTCATTGCAATCAAGTCTCGAGAGAAAATCGATTGCATGCCCACGTCACCCTCTTAGGGTGATGTGACTTCAACTTATAAACGCAATAGGAGGGCAAAAAAAACTGCACCCTATTCAATTTGTGCCTCTGAATGAGGGAACAATCACCAATGAAAGTTTTTTAAGTGCTCGTAAAACAAGGGATGCAAGAAATGCTTAATATGATGGTGTTTCATATATAATGTCTTTCACCGTGGTAATTTCAGTAGTATAGGCGCCCATTTTTGGTTTTATGGCTTTTGAAAATAGATTCAAACGATTATAACATTCAGCACTTTATAATAAGCATTAAGACGATCAATTTTGTTCAATCTATCTATATATATAAAAATTACGTGTCACGTTGTTTGTCCGCGATGAACTCCTAAACTACTGAACCGATTTTAAATTTGATTTGCACACCGTGTGCAATTCGACCCAACTTGAAAGATAGGATAGCTTACATTTCAATTTATAGTCGCAATATTATTTTATTGCAAATTATTTGTCTTTATAAGGCAAAACAACGTTTGCCGGGTCAACTAGTTGTCATATAGTTTATGACGTGCCGTGTGACTTTAGGTTCTATAAAAGTTAAAGAGAAAGCGTTTTAAGACATTTTATGATATTGGCATAGGTAGTTAGGTGATGCGTAAAAGGAAAAGGTTTACATGCCATTTGAATTAAAGTAGTCAAGGAAGAAGTTGAAACTAACTCATATTAAACGTTTTTTTTTGCAAAAGAATTCTTCTACAGGGTACCATTGACTTTGGGGCTTTAAATGCATGGATCGTTCCTACTCCTGAAACTGAACTTCTTTTGTTCTGTAAGTTGTTAAAAATATGTTCAACAAAAAAAATAGTTTTTGTCATTTTCAATGTACGCAATCCAATTCTCCATTTTCCTTTAGCCCCCGTACCATGAGATAGTGATTATATGGCCAGTATTGAATACACTGACTTTACAATTAGACTTTAACATCAATTAGTTATCTAAACTTAAGTTATTTTTTATGTTGCAGAACTAAACTAGTTCAGTTTAGCTAGTAGAATCGATCATTGCATTTTAAGCCCCAAGGTCAGAGGTAGACTGTATAAAATCTAGTAATTCAGATCTTTACGGCGAAGAAGCGGTAGGAAATGGTATCGTCCGACATCACCATGGTAGCGGATGTTAAGAAATTATTGACGTCGTGTTGCAACATGAGGTTTATAAAAGTAAACAGAACGCGTCTCCGGTTGCAACTCTTAAATTATTTTATGAATCCTTACTGCAAAAATAGGTCGTAATGCATATTTCAAGGATTTCGAACCGGTTTTTGATGCTACTAGAAATTGTTTTTTTTTTTGTATATAGAGTTGACTTGGTCCGACACTACATTAATTCCGAATTGATCAAAATTACGAATTTTCATAAATTCGAATGCAATGTTTTTAGGATTCCGTACAAAAAATTAAAAACGGAAGCCTTGTGGGATCACTCGTGCGTCTGTCTGTCCGTCTGTCACAGCTAATTTGCTCCGAAACTACTGGACCGATAGAATTGAAATTTGGTACACATATGTAAATTGATGAGCCAAATACAGATTTGCAAAGTATTTTTATTTTATTATAATAAGGGTAATTTTCGGGGGACAAATTAGGAAAAAAAATGCAGTCCTTATTGTGTCATATGTCAAATGAAAGGGCTCGTTATGAGAATCTCATATATATTGTTATTATTGTAACATAAATAGTTTTGATTTTATTCTTGAAAGAAGAAGAAAATTGACCATGACCTGATCTCCGAAACTACTGAACCTAAAATACAAAACGAAGTTCGTTCCACGCGACTTCATCTCGCTCTTGGCCGGTTTTCTTACAGTATCCTTCATAAGAATGCCATAAATGGCGGAGTTTTTAGTTTGATCGCTTTTAGGGAAAGTTATAAAAACTGTTAGATGGCGTTTACAAAACTCTTTCATAAAACATCTTCCCAATATCCTGACGAGCTCCTCTCTATTTTTAATTCACACCTTACGCGAACGAAATGCTAACAAGTTTAACGACCAAACTATAAGTAGACTAAGCGTAAATAGACAACTTTATTACAGTTCTGAACTCTTAACTATCGCTGTCTTTGTTTTCACGGGGCGTTAAAACGAGAGGGTAAGTGGTGCCTATTCTGAGTTATTACGACGATGAAAATGGTGGAAACTTGTTGACTCTTGGTTTTAACACGTTCAAAGCTGAAAGCTCCTTGTGGCGTCAGTTTTGTATGGGTTTTAAAGAGTCTGGCGCTAGGATATGGTAATGTGGTGTAACGGTAAGAATTAGTGTTTATGTGCGTACTGATTAGTTAGAGGCAAGTTAACATAAAATCAAGGTAGTAACTGAGCTGTTACAGGGCGTCATTATTGAGTTAACTGGTTTGTCTGCTTTCAGGACCTAATTTATGAGTCTAAGAACCCCGATTGGATTGGCTTGTGCACAACCCAACACCCCGTCTTAATAAGAAAAAGTTTTTCACTCAGTCAATCAATCAAACCATCTTTATTGATGGTAGGACTAGGGTTGCCAGACATACTATAATATATAGTATTATACTTTATTTTGCCTCTGTATACTTTATTATATACGACACACACAAAGTACGCTAAAATACTATATTTTAAACTGAAATTCAAAGATCACAAGTTGACGTTAAAATTAGGGTTTACGTAAACATTTCCGAACGTACTCATAAAAAAGTGACAGTAACGTAACACATTGTGCGGTCTTTGGCCTGCCTGACTGGTGGCGAACTTATTTTTTCAGTGTATACTTTATTTTTAAAGCCTTCAAACCGCCAAATACTATATATCTCAGAAAAAAACCTGGAAACCCTAGGTAGGACCATGCGCAGGGTCCGGCTTCCACCATTCTATCTAACCTACTGACAAAAAGCAGGGTTCTCATTCTGCCCTCCCAAGCCAATAGGCAGTATTTCGGATAAAACTCCTGTAGCAATATCAACCTCATAACTAACGGAATAGAATTCAAACTGCTTTGGTTATTGAATTTGAGATACTTCTTTTTGGCTTAGGCACCATTATTGCGGTAAAGACAAGTTCTCAGGGTTGGCAACGCATTTGCTGCATTAAGATTGCCAATGTCTTCGGGTCCCAGATCCTTACTTACAATCAGGTTCATAATTTAGCTATGTAATGCAAATCGAAACGAACGAATGATGACATGTCTAATTCATGTAACAGAAAGAGCATTATATCTTTGTCATTTGGTATTTCCATCAAATCAGCTGTAAAAAATAATCTGACACAACATCGGTAATTTATTACATTATTAGACTCGTAAACAACGTTCGGATAAAGTCATGGATTCCATGACCAATCATGACTTTTTCGATCCCCGCGTCCTCCGTGCACCAACTGTTCATTATCATTTGTAGGTACACAAGGTACCTACGTGCGTATCGTGTGGTTACCAATACTTTTACAGTAAATAAAAGAGATAGGTATATAAAATGGCCAGTGAAATAACCCGACATACTCAACATTTTTCCTGTGAACAATTCCAACTTGCAAATTTGCCTTCGTTTATCAATGAACTTAGCGTGATTCATTGACGTGAATCATTTACCTAGTGTTTTATTAGGAATGAGATATATTTCGTCCTTTAGTGAATATTTAAACACCTGGCAACATACCGTTGAAAAGAAGTCCATTTAGTATATCAAAGCTTTGATTATATTGTAGTGCATTGCATTTATAAAAATAGTTAGGTACTCATCAATACACTCCGAGCAGCCCCCTATTTCACCATCTTGACAATGAAAAGTCACAGGTGACCATTCAGTATACATTCCAAAGTTAACACGTTGATTCATCACCGGGTTTCATATAAGCTGCGCCATGTACACTGAACTGTCACCTGTCACCTGTAATTGTCAGGATGGTAAAATAGGAGGCAGATCCGCTGTTGCAACATTGTCAATTAGATATGTTACCATCGATGATTTATTCGAAAACATGTACCTAATATTGTAACTACCTAGGGATTCCTAGGTGTACATTATAGATCACGTTGCATTTTTTTTTAAACGTTGCACTATTAAACACCAGGTGTGCATGCTTTCTATGCGCGACGTGCAAAGGTTGATTAGGTACTTATTTAATTATAAAACACGAATTACATTTAATTCATAACATAAAGCACATCTGCTTATATTGTAAGGGGACTAAGGGGGTCCGAGAAGACATCACGAGTAAATTTTTTACACGGCAGAAAAATTATAAAGTAAAGAAATAACGAATAAATAAATAATCCGCTCCGAAGTTAAGGGACCTTGTGCAGGGTCCGTCCGTGTTGGTACCACCATCTTATCCATTAACCTACCGCCAAGCAGCAGTGTTCGCATTGTTGTGTTCCGGTTTGGGGATAAGACAGCCGGTGAAATAACTAGAATAGAGGCATTCCATCTTAGTCCTCAGGGTTGGCAGTGCATTTGCAGTCTTGTTAATGCGAATGTCTATGGGTCACAGTTTCCACTTACCATCAGGTGGCCTGTGTGCACGATTGCCCTCCCATGCCATAAAAAACAAAGTCTCTCCCATCATCACCATTTCACCATACAAAACATATGTGAAAACCCGTGGACCGAGGACATGATGTAGCGTGACATAGCTTAAATTATAACCATTTTTATTATGTTATTGCTGTTTTTTAAATTACTAACTTGGTTCATTCTTAGTCCTAAAACTAATCGTGATCGTGGGTGTAGTTTTATAATCATCAAATATCACCAGGAAGTGGGGGGGTCCGAATTAGGTCAAATACAATTTCTGGAATTAAATACTTTTGATTATTCTCCAAACAATATTGAAACTGGTACTATATTATTATTGACAATCATTAAGTAGGTACTGTTATCATCAGTCAATATATTTAATTGAAATGTCTAACTATAAAAACAATTATTTTATACCTTGTGATAATGCAAATATTATTGGAGTTCGTAGAAATGTGACTGACCGGATATCGCAGCCTCACCGGAAGCGGCGCCATCTTATCAGAGGATGCGTAAGCGCAACTTTGCGTTTAAAAATGATTATCTTGCCCATTATGTTAGCAGGACAATGTGGTTTTTAGGTTAACTATCATTGTTAAGATTATGAGCTTATGGTCGCTCCTAGCGCTCATCACATATATATTTGAAATTTTTGAGAATCAACAAATGTACATTGACGTAAGCTGATGACGGATCGCGTCGATCGCTTTTGTCAACTCCACTTCGAGTCGATAGAAAACAGAAACTTTAGCAGCGTTTGGATCTTGGCTAGGAATCCAACTCAGGACCAGCTTTTTAGACAAATACTATTTTTCTGAATGCCGTGTGGGTGCCGGGTTAGAATAGTACCACTCAATGTCTTCCCGTGGATGTCGTAAGAGGCGACTAAGGGAATAAAGGCTTGCAGTACTGTTAGGCGATGGGCTTGCAACCTGTCACTAATACACTGGGAAACATCTTAGCCTACTTGTGCAAAATGTGGTTACAGAATCAAGAAGTTTTAAGACTTGTTGGTAATTCTTTAGCTCTGCCTACCCCACTCTGGGAATGAAGGCGTGAGTTTATGTATGTATGTGTATTATTTTTCTTTCAGCCTTAAAACAACTACAATAGCGCGCCCATTGAAAAGCCTATTAAATTCCATCTAACTTCTTAATATTCTCGTCATAAAAAAATTATATCTCCTTAATCATGCCACGTGTTTAGTGTCCACTATACCATTTAAAGAGACTATTTAAACCCCTTTCTATCCCTCGGATAGCATCTAACGGCACTACCCACACAACAATAAACGTTATGTAACCAGTGTAACCGAGATTAACTGTCAGATAACGTGAGAACTAGATGCGACTTGTAACCGTTTTGTTAACCTTCAGTTAATTGTTTGTTACTTAATAGCTGGATCAGTAACAAAACACTATATTTAAAATCATTTTTTTATGACTAACTGACTCTTATGACTAATTTACATTGGTACAGCAAAAGTATGCCAGTAGAGTACATTGACGAATTGTTTAGCGTTTGAGGCGAGAGATATTGTAACGACTCAATGTATTTCTTGCTATGATGCTTTTGCTGGACCAATGTAAATCAGCCATTACGGTCGGCTTATAAGGCGGCACGCTTTAGTGTTTTGTCACTTTAACGTCATGTTTGAACTGCTGCACTAATATATCAAAGACTTTAAAACGACAAGGTACGAAAGTGTGCAACAACTTACAAGGGCGACCGTAATAAACTCGCAAACAAGCCATTTTAAATGAGTACTCTATTATTCTCGCATAGTATTATTTATAAGACTCAAAGAAACAAGTGTAATTCGTGTTTAATTTGAACTGTCAGGGGGATTATCTCAGTTTGAATCGACTATAGTCTGCTGAAAAAATGGTGTCGAATGTGACAGTTGGAATTGACAGGTGTCAAGGTTGAAATTAGCTCAGAGCTTGCTAGACCGAGACGCGGTTGTTTTTTTAAAATAGCAATATTGACGCTTGCAACACTAAGTAAATTGTCACCTGCGCATTAATGTTTAAATGTAATAGATTTAAATTATTTATCAACTTTCTTCTCTTCAAGCCAACTAACACATGTTTTAGTCCGTTGCTTTGGGTTGCTTAAGGACTGGTCTTAATTGATATTTAGAAGCATCGCTTTTTTCTTTAATATCAATTTCGAAATCAATCCCAAGTCCCAACCGCGCTGTTTTTGGAATCCTCATATTGAGTAAGATCGGCATACATTTTGAAATGACTTATGGATAATTAAAAGCCATAAAAGGTTGAAACTTGAATACCTACCTGCTTACGTTAGACTAGAAATAAGTTGGTCACATACTTGTTATAAACGTGTCTTAACCTGTCCACGGCGTTGATAATATTCCGTGACCAGAATCTGTAATAAGCTATAATGTAGGTGGTTAATTTACTTTTCTTTTCTACAAGATGAAAATACTACCTATTGCTTAATGTTACATGGATTTGGATTGGTTAATTATTTCAGAATACCAAAATGTATAGCTTACTACGGACCCGCCCTTGCTGAGCGTGAGTCGAATTTGAGTTTTCTTTTTATAAGTTCTTGGAAACCTTTTGAAAAAATCTGATGGTGAAAACCGCACCAAAATCAGTTGTGTCGTTTAGGAAGAGTACGCGGATATACAGACAGACAAACAAACAGAAAGGCAGACGCGATAAGTGACTTTGTTTTATAAAATGTAAAAAAAAAATAGATTTCACCTTACAAGTCGAGTTACAAAATGAATTCAAACCCTTTAGCAAGTTTTGTATATATTGCATTACTGCAGAATGTACTCTGTGCACAGGTTTCAAATCATTGACCGTAACGAATAGTCATCTTTACGCAGAAGCTTAATTACAAAACAAACAGAAGAAAGTCGCATTCCAAAATCAAATCCCACTTAGTACCTTTTTAACTGAATAATGTTCTGGAATCCAGTCAATCAGCCAGCCCAATACCTGAGGTCCCTTTACACACCATTAGAGAATTCCAATCGCGGCCGATGGTGATTAGCCAATGCCTCTTCCGTTCCAGATAAAACGAACGTTTACGCAAAGAAATTTAAACGCATTAAAGTAAGAGCGTTATGGTGTAAATGTCGTAGGAAACTACGATTATATAGCATTGATGGACTAAGAATCGAGACATTAATAAATAAAAAAGAACACACGAAATGAAAAGCAATAAACTGCGTTGTTTAATGTAGAATAAATAAGTGAAACTTAGTAGATATTAAAAGGTCATTACGCTTATTACGAATCTAAAAAGGGTAAAATGTAATCTGATTCGCATTAATAAACTACCTACCTATTTGGTAGCTCACTCATTATCCTGGCAACATTCACACGCTTAACGACTTCTTCTTAAGATTCAACTAAGTGTCTTTTTAACTAATTAAATCAAAAAGTTCTTTAATCCACTATGTCACTAAACTAAGCATTGCATTATCAACCTTATCGACACATCAATAAGATTTAAAACGACAAGAGATAAAGTAGGGTATAAGTTGTTTTAAAACGAGATGATCGTTGGCTATGTTACACCTGGCAATTTGCTTCTAATGCCTTATCATCTGCATGCTAATACGTATCTAGCATAATGGTTATGGTAATGCGAGTACAAAAATGAGATGGTGTTGCCATCCATTTTTATTCATTTGCTTCTGTCCCGGTAATTTAACGCTTAAGTAAGTGCTTTGTATTATTTTACGCACATGAGATAAGATAAATACAGCAATTCAAAAACAATTCTCACAAACTTGATCAAGACCCGCTCCGTATCCCATGTTACTGGCGTCGGTGTAAAGTTTATGACTGTGATTATTGTCACCAATCAGTTTAACACAAAGACAAGTTAGTTAGAAGATGTCATACGCACAATAGATTAGTAATCAAAACGGCATCCCGACCATAAAAATATTTAGCCAATAATAATAGATCACGAAATTTCGCTTACCTCCAAAAGCTCATAAAGAAAATCCACATAGCTCATTTTGCCCATTTGTATATTCTCACAAATTCACAACACGTCCGTAACTTGACACTGTCCGATGAAAGAGTGGAGCTTACCCACATTGCTTTATGGGAGGTTATGCCGTGCCCATGCGCCTACGCAGGCACCTGGGCAGCCTTATAAGGTCACTAATCAACAGTTACCTAGTAGTTTTCAACACGTTATGGTGACAAAAAGCAAATAAGTTTTAACAGGATGAACAAAGCTGACACAATGTTTTTGGGAAAATATTGGTTTTGATACTATAGTAAAAACACAGAATAAAAACGTTGAATTTTTTTAAGATAACGTAGTTTTATCAGGGTTCCTTGCTTGTATGTGCTGTAAAGCCTTGATCCAAATTTATTTAAGTCTGTAATTGCATAATTCACATCGCCTGTATTCTTAAAGACTCGTTGAAAAATATATCCCATAGGGAGTAGGTACCTACTTCAAAGTACCTATTAGTCGGTCAAAGAGTCCATTGCCCTTTAATAGTCCTTTAGTATAAAAGACGCCGTCTACCTGCTGCGACGTGGACGGAAACTGTCTTAACTTGTCGGAACGTTGCTCAATACCTGTTAATAATTTACAAAAACAAACGTTTTGTAAGGCTTGGTTGAGACTGTTGAGAGCGTTAATATGCCGCCTAGTACCGTAAGTTTCGCAACGAATATTCTAGAATACCTAAAAGCCTGCGCATCTTAGCTTGGTAAACATAAGGTTTATAATGGTAAGGTTGCGGAGAGAGAAGCGTCTGCAAACCGGTTTTTAAAAGTAGGCTTGCAAAATCAGCCTCTTGCTATGTTGGTAAACAAGCGCACTGCACTGGTCCCACCGCAAAAAGATCATTAAGCAGCTACAACCCTTTCCTTTCTTGCTAACTCAACGCCACGTTTAAAATAGATTACATCAAAACGATGCAACAGAAAGAAAATATGACCGCATCCAAACGAACGAATATAAAGATCTAATGCGTACAGGAGTACGCCATATGGACGCTGACCAATTTGTTCTGAATGTGATGATAAATCACGCTACTTACACACGTCAAAAAGTGCTTACGCATCAGCAGAAGGCAGTTAATAACCCTAATGATAGAGTACCACGGGCCAACCAGCAATCAGACGACTATCAAACGAAAGCATGACGTTTTACTTTTTCGAACTGCCCAAGGCACGGATATGTTTTTAAAACAAAAGCAAAGCGTCGTCGCGTGTATAACGATACACGCGTGGGAAAAGAATAATGAATTAAGTCGAAGATTCGGGTTGCCAAGTTCGCGAATTGGATCTGAAATTTTATTTTGTGTCTGTGGTACTAGCGTTAAAAAGCCAAGGGCGTTGTCTACGGTCGGTGAACACAATGGCGATGCGAATGCGACAGCTTTTTGGTGCAAAAAATGGCGGATGTAATCAAGTAAATGCGAGAAGTGGGTTTGTTTTGATCAAACCTGTTCGTTTCTCCGGCGTTTTTGTGATGAATGATAAGTTTGGCTTGTTCTGAAATTACCTTTTTGGAGCCATTTCAAATTACAGCTACAAGACTTTTTAAGCCAAAATCGTATTTTTTATATTTTTGCCTCGTGCATTCGTATATAATTCCCAAACCAGTTTAAAACATTATATTTTAACTTCTGAACTAATGATAATTGCATAAAAAACACGCGCATTGCTACATCGCACTATGGTCCCGCTCATAGGTCATAAGTCCAAATAATCAACAATAGCCGAGCTATGATTTGTACTTCTCTGATAACACATTCATTACCAGCCTACTTAAAACTATAAATAGTTTTGAAGTAATCAGTCGGGATCATTGTTTTTCAGACCTCCGAAGTGAACACACTTAAACCGCGTAATTAGTCTTATCAATAGATCATTAAAGTGAAAGTTGTTTGTTGACGGATTTCTAAAAACTTGTTGTGATAAACTCTATTGAATCATCATAGAAATTAATGACAAAGGTATGTGTTTTAATAATAATATTTTTACTAGCTATTTTTACTATACATTTTATATTTATTTGAGAGCTACGAGACACCTAATTTTATAAAAATATTTAAATTGTTTGTGTATTACCATTGAGTTTTATCAATGACGCCATGCTGTACCATTAATAATTTTGATTGTTTAAAAAGCATATAAAAGTCTAGTTATTGTGCCAATAGTCATCTTCTGCTAGATTTTGCTAGATGTTTTATTAATTCGTCCTCTACGCTGTTCGTAGAAGATGCTACGATATTTGTCAATTTCTAATGTATTTTGTTTTCTTTCTAACAGGTTCTTTTTTGCAAGTTCAGTTTACAAGAATGCACATATTTGAACTATGGCATCTTGCTAAAGGATCACAGGTGGAAAAATATCGAGTTTTGGAAATGGTCCCGGAAGCTGAAAACGTTGAAATCGAAGTTCTAAGTAAACGCGTTAATGGCATAATCCAAAGGATCGCAGATTACTGGAAAAAAGCAGAAAGTAATAAATATGAACTAGTCAGAAAACATGAAAAATGGTTAAATGTCCTTGAAACTATAGATATAGCAAAGAATGAGTCGGTATCTGCGAGAGAAAATTAGTTTACTGGTCAAGAAATGACATCAAATCTCGGTCGACCGAAGAAAGATTTTGAGTCTTGCAGTAAACGAACTCAGCGAAGGAGATTAGTGGACCTCTCAAAAATTGATAACTCGGCCGTCAATGCTTTGATAAATACTTCGTCAACCTCGAGTTGTGGGCCAAATGATAGTCATAAATGTGAAGTGAATCCAAGTGAGATCCTATCGCTAATCACAGAAGCAAAATTAACAAAACACCAATACCTTTTAATTAAAGAGTTCATTAATAGTAAACAATATCCAGTTTTGCCTTCGTATCATAAGGTTTTAAAAGCCAAGAAACAGTGTTACCCTGAAAAATTAACTATTACTGAAAAAAGTGCCGAAGTAGAGTTACAAAATTTGTTGAACCACACGGTTAAAAGAATACTGGATTCTCAAAATATACTGTTATCAAGTATCGATCCCGAGACCATAGGTGATGTTATGTTAGTTGGTAAGTGGGGTTTTGACGGTAGTACCGGACACAGTGAGTATAACCAGTGCTTTTCCGATGACCCAATTTAGAAGATGGAAGTTTATTCGTCATAGTTGCAACAACAGGAGAAGAAACAATATTATGGAAGAATCCTCGCCCATCATCAACTAGGTACTGTCGCCCTATTCGCTTCCAATTTGCAAAAGAGACAAAACAATTATCTAAGAACGAAGAAGATTATTTTAAAAAGAATTAAAAAAATAAATTAGGTCTGATAGTGGACAAGCCGCGTAGCGGAGGAAGCGGCAACTCGAATGATGGGAATACAGCACGTAGGTTTTTTGCTAACTCTGCCATTTCTGCTGAAATTACAGGAATTAAGCAAGAGCTTATTGATAGGTGTGGTACAATTCTTAACTGTCTCAATTCCGGTTACAAAATTAATTCTGAGAGATTTAAATCGTTTGCTTTAGACACGGCTCGACAGCTTGTTGAGGAATATCCGTGGTACAATTTGCCAGCGTCCATTCACAATGTTCTGATTCATGGGTCTGAAGTAATCGATCAGTTCGATCACATGATGGTATCCATAGGAGAACTATCAGAAGAAGCTGCCGAAGCTACAAATAAAAATAAAAAAGCGTTTCGGCTCAACAATACTAGAAAAATGTCACGTGTTGCGACGAATACCGATGTTTAAAATCGACTTTTATTAAATTCTGACCCACTAGTTACGGGTCTTAGAAAGCTTCCTAGGAAAAAAAAGTGTTTCATCTAAATCTGTCATTAGTTTATTACATTATTGCTAAGCTCATTAAAGTTTCACTAATGAGTGTTAGATAGTTTAATTATAGTATTTTTAAGATAACAACTCTTTACGTGCGGTTCATTCTACTGCATGAATTGCACATAACGAAAAAACTTAGTAAATATGTTTGCGTTCAATATAAGTTGTTTTTTTTTAAATTAAATAGTATTAAGGTATTGTTTATTATATTTTTAAGTGAAAACATGTTACTTACTATTTATAAGTGTTAATTATACAGTATTGAAATATAGTGAATTTTGAAACGTTTTTAATTGTTTTTTTTTTATTATTATTCAATAATATATACACATAAAATTAATTGTAAGTCCTTTATTTTATCAAATAAATTCATAATTAACAACAATATATGCATTTCTTCCCAATAATGTTGGAAGTTTTGGACAAATCGACTTATGACACTCTCTCCATACACGCTGAACCACAGTGCATCGGTTGTCACCTGGAAATGCCAAAAGTCGTTCCGAATATAAAGTCCGATCTTCCATACAGGGTCAATAAATTAAGGATCGAGGTGCGTGCGCGCATAACAAAATGATGACTAAACGCAACATGCTTGTAATGACTAATACGGTAGATTTTGTCTGTCTAGTCGAGCTAACCGTGTTTTTAAAAATAATAGCAAATGATGACACCACTTGTAACATTTATGAGATACCTAGTTCTTAAGAAATAAACATTTCAGCGAATAAAAGTTATTACTTTGAAGAAGTTTAAATTGAACTTTGTCTTTTTTTAACAACTGCCACAGAGCACTCAATGAAAAATCACCAAGACAATAGATCGTATCGTATCGTTATGAATGACACTGAGAACTCACCAACTCAACAATGAAGATATTTATTGCTTGATTACTTGACCGTTAAATTGTAGCCAAATTACCTTGACAATGAGACATATTTCAAACGTTTCAACATAGTTAAACTATCGCATAATAATACGACATGCCTTCGAATTATCGGATAGAATTCGACAATTTGAAACGCTTGTTACGCACCAGGCATTTTCCCACGGATTTAAATAAAAACTATAGAATCTACTAATGGCTAGGTACTGGCAACATTAAAGTAAACATGCTAATCTGTTTCTTAGTGGCATTCGTAAAAAGCTCAGTTTGAACCGTACCTAAAGCGCTCGAAGGAGCGACGAAGGACAGCGGAAATCAAGTGCGTAATGCGGTTCGACCTTAAAAAATATCTGGCATCCGGTCAATTGAATGTCTCGGCCATATGGTCATTTAGATAACCCAGTTAAGGGAGCAAACGATCCAAATCTCTTATATTTATTTGGATCACTTGCGATTACATCTCGAGAATTTTTAGAGTCACCATTTTCGTGAGTTTTAATGAATTGTTGACCATATAACATTGGTTTATCTCATCTGACAGCTAAAATTAGAATTTAAATTTGCCTGGTGACGATGTTTTTATTAACTAAATTTCAAAATATCCTAATATTTTCGTGTGCTCAAGGCTTGTCCTTAGCACATCATCCATGTAATTTTTCATAAAATTCAATCAACATTCATTTTCTAATAAGTCCTTGTCACCAACTCAAGCAATATCTAATTAGAAATTATTGTTTTAAGGCTCCAACAACTAAGCTCATTTATTTAAATTTAGTTTCATCAACTATAATTTGTTTTATGTCATCCACAATTTAGACATAAAAACATGTACAATTATTACCCGCTATCAAAGTTTTAATTAGACCAATGGCCCTTCATCCCTAAAAGATACAATCATAAAATATTTAAGTATCCTGGTCATGCAACCAAAATGTGGGTCCGACCATCAGATAACTTAACTGTATTAGAATTAGTCGCTTCCGTGTTGCCGGGTCGTCACAATGGAGATCTAATGAAACGATAGTATTTAATAGTTTTAAATTGGATTAGCACTTAGCTTGATAACGTCTAGAATGTAACATTTTTGTCGTAAGTTAAAGAAGAGATGCATTCCAATCTAGAAGATTCTCTGGAAATTAAAAACATTTATATTATCAACCATTTTTATCATACGGTAACAGCAGCACCAAGCAAAATTCCTCTATATTACGCCAGTGCATATACTTATATCAAGATGGACTAAATCAAATACCGTAAAGCAAGCCTATAGAAAGAGTAACTGGCAACATAATGATTAAAAATAAAGGTGTCTACATAGCTTATGATGTAATAATAACTACACAACGGATTGAAATGAACGCTAAATTAATAATACCTCCTCACAGCAGTTCTCATGGGATCCATCAACACACAAAAGGTAAAGTACGGCTTAGGCATTGTCATGTCCAATTAGACTGCTAAGTCTAAGTAGCCACTGAGTAATTGTATACGTGAAGTGTTCGATCATCAGTTATTGACAGGTCATTAGGAAAATGGATATTATTAATAAGTCATTTAAATAAATGCATTATCAAGTCAGTATTAGGATCGTATACGCCTTTTGAAGATAGAGCATTAGTAAGTAACTCTTCTATTAAAATATGCTCCAATGAAGGCTTATGAAGATCGTTATTGCTCGAATCATTATCACGCCTAGCAATTACGTTTACGTCTAACGATACAACAATTAAATCAATTACATCATTATCATTGATTACCGATTCAAAATGATCAAACGATGCCCTGTCAGAAAGTGTTACTGTACTGTAATTATTGGAATCCTTTTTGATTGATTAAAATTTATACGTTTCAAAACTATTCTTATTGGGACTACCATTAGGAAAAAAGGGCTATTCTGTTAAGATACGACCACTTAAAGGCAATTTGAATTCAGACTTTTTGCTTGAATTGTGGTTTTCGTTTCCGAAACCCGTTATTACGTTGAAGATTTTCAACATAAAATCTATCAAAAACATTGGAATACATCCAAAGTTGTTCGACCATATGATTTAACATCAGTGTCGTTAATTTTAGTATCTTCAATAATAAAGTGGAACATGTTATTATGATTATTAAAAATATTTTGTAAACGATCGAAATTTAAACATAAAAGTGATTTTGTAACATAATTACACCACAATGGATGATAACTATACATGCATCTAAAGATACAGATCTTGTAAGACATTATTTACATGAATAAGACCATTCCTAAAACTAACCACTCAAGCGTCAGTTAAGTCTCAAGATTGAGGAACTTTGACATTGAGATGTGTTTACAATCTAAAAGGTTACAAAAGGGGACGCAAAGGGGGAGCTCCCTTCAGACATGGACTAATAAACAGTTGGGATACAAAGCAGACTTCCTCGGCTAGAAAGGGCTTTTGTTTGTGCCCTTTATAAATAATCTCAAGTACCTTTGAGTCGCTTAATATGGCTCCATAAAAATTATAATCTAAACACGGAAGTTTGACCAGGTCTGAGTCGATCATTTTTTAATAACATCGTAAAAGCATCACACCTTTCTTGAACAGACAAAAGAAGGCTAACTGAACTTTATTTATACGTCAGCTTATGATTTAGAAATTAGTTCAAGCGAAACTGGATTAAATGATATTCATTACAATATCAACAGTATGTTTTTCTGTGTTAGACATCCCACTACCACACCCAAGCGTCTAAAAATGGCGCATTTGTATGGCTACGTTTCTTCGCACAATATTCATCCTACCTTCAACTTTTTGTATCAAATACCAATGAAATCTGAAAGCCTTTTAAATTTCGAAGCCATCTGCTCAGCTGATCGACATCAAGCATTGTGTCCTTAAATCCTCTCGAACCAGGTACTAAATTCTTTTTTTTTCATCGTCAGCTGTTCTCTGTGGTGCGTGCGCTCCCAAATTTTATACATTAAACATGGCCTTCCTATCATTATGGTTCAGACATCTGCTCTGCCAACGGCAGGTGCCATTCAGGAATTTCGAATTTCGAACGATTAAAATTTTAAACTTAGTCCTTCCACCGATAATGGCCAGTTATTAATTTTGAAATACCGTAAGTTCAAGGAGACCGTATTAATTTGAGTTCGCAAGGATTGTTTATTGTTCTTTATGCATTCATTTGCAATTTCTATTTGACCCAAGAATCAAATAAAAATACAGAAAAGATGTTATACGTGTTATAGATATAAATGTCATTATCACTATTTCCAACATCATAACTCGTCTAACAAATTCCGGAAACGTCTTCTTATCATGTTTGTTTTCTTATATCCGTTCTCTGGATGTTTGATGGTTATAATCTGATATCTTGACAAGGAATATCGCGTATCGTATCCGTTTCTTGCCAATGGTGATATTTGATATCACTGTGATATATTTTATAACACGTACGGAGTTTTTTTTGCAATGGTTGAATGATAACATTATGTAACTTCAGGACATTCTTATTCTAGGTCAGGAAAGTAAATGATATCAAAAATATAATGTAGAATGCAAGCTCTTTTGCCGGGAACTTTAATAAATAAAATAGTTTCCAAAAGTTGCAGTATCCAAAGTCAGCTTTAACTTTTCTAACTTTAGTTTATAATACCAAATGCATATTATCTACAAAGTTGCAATAATAAAGCATATAAGTAGCTTAAAGCAAAAAACCGGATTCCGTTGAGAAATCTTTATTATTTGTGCTTTTGTAAAGGCTGGGTGTCATGTTCCGCAACGCCGACGAACAGCTGACGCTAAAAAAAACCCACCCTCTTCCTTTATCTATGGTTCACTGCCTATTCAATATTGTACCCACTTACAGCGGTAATTACATGATAGCTTATGAACATATAGTTTTTATTTTTACTTTAGCTGTAACAGTAATAATCACTATAGAAAGTCGCCAGATATAGACCAAGAAGAAAGAATATCAAGTAAGCAATAAGTTATCTAAAAGTACAATCATTGTTTTTTTTAATAATTAACTGCCACTAAAAGCTACAATCTTTACAAAATATAGTCAAAAACACGCATAGACAAAGCATGTGCCAAGCTAACCCAAAACCAACAAAGCAGGACCGTTCCATTTTCAAATCTACATAACTTTATTTTTCAAGTCATGTGTGCACGCCTCGCTTCCCACCAGCCAGTAGCTTGCACATGGCAGTATGGAATTTGACACGCAGATGTTCGTTCCGCCACAGACACAATAAAATACCTAATAAATATGGCTGCCCTGCACTTCCAGTTTGTGTTTCAAGTGTTGCTATGTCGGAAATAGAAAATATGTGAAGTTTTATGGCGTTGTATAAATAATAAAATATAATATTGATTGATTTCATAGATGTAATCCCGACATTTTCTGCGATATTCAAATGAGAACTAATAAAGATTATATACCTCAGTTACTGCTTATGTTGCTCTACAAAGTAATCAAACAGTTAAATATGTTGGTTTTAAGGATCTACTAACAACATACATCATCCAGCTTTTAGCCGGACAACGTCCATTAATTTTTAAAGACATTTTATCATTTCGTGAAAGCCAATCTAGTTGGCATAATGTGAATCACGGCTTCACGGCATAGCCATTTGACCGATTAAGAAGCGGGAAGAAAGCTGCGCCTGCGACGTCCATTAGCGCATGCGTGATTTACTCAACGCATTGAAATATCATCAAGTTTAATTGTCATGCACTCAGGAATGTTGTCAGTTGACAATGTTATGCAGTGTATATAATAATATGCACTCGTACGTGACATAGTTTATGATAAATTCGGTGCTGTCTATTTTAATACTAGAATTACAATCCGAATAGTGGATTACCTACCATAGAATTTATCAAGAATGTAAGTAACTTTCTTACCCGTGTGGTTTAACGGACCAACATTGTGTGCCATAGCAATCAAACGCATTCCTGTTGAGGAATTTGCACTAATGCCTCCAGCGTATGTGAGGTTTATCGCGAATTTTATTGCATTTGTCCTTTACTTACTGCTTTATAATAAAAGTGACGGATGATTGTGAATCAACAGAATTGAGTGAGGAAAATGTAAGTCATTTCGAATTAGTTTTAAAGTGTAGGTTCATCAAGACAGTTAAATATTAAGACGGTTGAGTTTGTTGACCTTTGGATGACCTAGAACCTAGAAGTCTTAGTAACGTTTCTTATTGTTATTGTTATTGTAACACAACATAATGTCATAAAGACGAGCATTTAGTTTTATTTTATATGTATTTTGTGATAATAATATTCATAATTTTTGTTTTAATGAGAATCCGTTACAGTGATAATAATAACCTAAAGTTTGATGAGCTTACTAGCTTAGTAAACACTAAGTAACTAACCTAACCTCAAAAGTTTTACCACCAATAACGTAAACGTCAAACAACTTTTTTAATTTTCTTTTTAAATTCTTAAAAGCACCGAAGACGCGTGCTATAAATCCAAAATGGCGGTATTGATGGCTTTCTTTTACTGCTGATTTTATTAGTCCACTAATTTATCGTTTCGTGGGGCTTGACAAGTTATTGTAGCGGCTTAAGGGGAGATTTTATTAGTAATCTTTTATGTGGATGACGTGGAAGATGGTAACATGCGTCAATGTAGTAAAATGTAGTGGTCATTTATTGTAAAAACTTAATTATGAAACATAAATAGGTTTTGTGAGGTTTTACTCATGATTAATAAGTTTCCTAATAGTTTACTAGATGTTGTTTGTGATTCCACTAGTAGTGTGCTGTGTTGTTAGCCTAACCAGTTAACGCACTGGTTGGTCAATAAAGTCTGTAAACTTTTTTAAAATTAATATAGAGAAATTAGAATGACTTCAATTATTTTTTAAATATGTACAAACTAAAAACAAACCATAAAAATATGATTAAGTATTTTACGGCGCAGATTATTAAACAATTAACAGTTAACTAAAGAATAAATTTGCAACATTTATTCAGTTTTAATTGATGGCAACACTTTTTTCTACTGTGGGTCTTTTATTGTGGAAACCAAAACATAAAGGCGCGTTCGGACAAGGGAAAGTGAATTATTGTTACACTAGTTTATCTTAAATCTGCGTAATTAGTGATTCAATGGGACAAAGGCGTTATCTGGATGTTACAATGAAAGTTAAACATGCATTGTTTTAATTTATAGATTCTAGTTAAAATGTTACGCAAAACCATATAACATAATTGTGTCGCTTCACTTCAAACTCGGATAAATACATCCAAAAGGACAACGGAATTTGCGTCTTTTTTCAAACAAGTTAAGTTTTAAATTCGTATACCAATTTTCAAGGAAATATCTGAGTGAAGTAAAGTTACTCAATTATAACAATTTTAAAATATTAAAATTGGTATTTTCAGGCGTGATGATGTGCTTTTTAGTGACAGTCAAAAACATAGGGTGACAATGCTCAAGGTTTGAAAACAGGACTGTTCCCCAGTAACACAGAAATTAAAAGGTAGAATGACTAGGTAAGTATTTACTCATATGTTGAAAATAAACTTTGTTACAAGTAAAGTTTATTCCTTTGAATCAAAAAGAAAGTGCTATCAATATCGTATAACTTCAACAATGTCTAGAATTTCATATCCAAAAGGCCTAAGAGTCTGAAATATTTAGAAAGGTGTCTCAAGCGGTGAAAGTCATGTGCCTTGCAAAAACTCGCATCTCAACGCGGCCTTGCCAAGGTGAGCGCAAGGGGGACATAACGGTTACACCGGCTTCCCACACTAAAGCAACATACCATCGTTACTTAACACTAACAAGCTATCCACTACGCGTCTGGCGGGTAAAAGTATGGCTCACACCCAAACAAAAGCAGCGATGCATAATGCATAATGCCAAGCGATGGGCCGATCGGAAATGCTTGTTCCCGATTCATTTCCTCCAAGCAATAACATGGAACTTAATGGTTCGCCGATATGGAGTTGGTATTCGAATTTGAAACACGTAGCAAACCTTTTTAGGGTTGGATTCTAACTGTAGCTTATGTGACACATAAAATATCGGAGTGTGTAAATAAATATTGTTTGTTTGACTTTTTATGTAAGTATAGCGAGTAATCAGAAACTGTGTTTATGACTGCCTAAAAGGATAAAATGAGATCAAGTAGTTTCATAATTTCAAAGTAACACAATACAAAGTATCTGTCAATTAGTTGCAATTTGCGCAATTTATATAAAATTGCCATTTTCATTTTGAAAAGGTAAACACCTTGAACATAAACAATTGCCATGAGGCAACACCTCAAGTCAATAGTGATGAACACAATGCTCTGGTGTCGCCATTTGGTAATGAGCGTTATCATCAGCCGGCCACAACATGAGGAATTAAGGTGAAGGATTCCTTGGTAAGGTAAAAATGTGGGCACCGCAATTTTAGGCGCGCTAATTCAAAGCAAGATGCTGAGGCTTAGAAAATATTATGGATTTGTAATTTTTTGAACTGTTCTAATAAGTTATGTAAAGTAGAAGAACAATAAGATCCAGGTGGAGGAGGAGTGTAGAAAATGTAGCAGGTACGCTAAAATAAAATTTAAATTTTGTAAAAAAAAACCGCAAAAACTTAAAGCCAACTTTACTCAACCAATAATGAGGCGCTTTACATGCAAAGCGCGTTGCACTGCTGCAACATTTATGAATGAAAATTCCTTTCTACCATAAAAAAAACTAAAATGTTAAGTCTAAACTTACAATTTGGCTGATCTCCGTTATAGGGATAGGGGATATGGTCTTCTCCGATCCTTGCGGGAGAGACGAGGCGCTAGGAGTCGGGGACACCCCAGGAGACCCGGGCTGGACATTCACCACGCTTTCCTTCGACGTGCGGTTGGGAGACAACCTCGCTGGGAAGCTGAGGGTCTTCGTCCACTGAGATAAGGAACGCACCATCTTGACTGTCCATTCACAACACTGGTTCACTGACGCGGCGCGACGCGGAACGAGCGCACTGGACGGGGGTCGGCGTCCGTATGCGAGCGAGCCGGATACTTGACAACAGCCTGCAAGTTACGACCCGACCCCATGGGGGGGGCGTCGATGTGTGCGTGGATGCAAGCCGTGCACTCTTTTGTTTATTGATATAGAAGTTGCATTCGGTATAAAGTTTGATTGGTCCGGTTATGTTTTGTTGTGAAGGAATTATTTTTGCATGGTGCAAATGTATATATATATTCTATATAATAAAAATGAATCGCTAAATGTGTTGCTAAGCGCAAAACTCGAGAAGATTTGGCTAATTTCTTTTTTGTTGTGTTCCTCACTGTCAGGACAAGGTTTGTATGACAGAAAATAATTGAAAAATCCACTGGGGATGTCAGAAATTTGCATCGGGGCGAAGCCGCTGGCGGGCCGGCTAGTGCACTATAAAAATGCTTTTAAGTAAGAATTATGATATTCTTAATTCGGGTTTATTAGTTAAGTATGTACACTATTCATGTTTGTGAATAAAGCAATAACTATTTTTTATTCTAAACATTTTAAAGCGGGACTTGTCCATGATTTCCGGTTTTTTTTTGGTCAATGGATTGACCTAATCTAACCTTAACGTTTTCAATATTGTTTAAACACTTCAACGTCTGATTTTAAAAAACCTATACCTACTTACTAAATTAGGTACCTATTTTGATTTTAAGTATATATTTCAAGCCTAACCCAAATAATAACCAATCTCATGAGCTCATGACAATTGTCATCCTATAACTAATCAACTTCACAGTAAGAACTGCCAACCTACAACAAAAGCGAATGTAGCAATTTTACGACCGACATGTGGCGGAATAAACCTCCTTCGTGCAGCTGCTAAGAAAAAAACAATACCCAATAATAGCCAGCATAGATTCCTAATGGTTCAACTACTAAACGGAGCAAGCGATAGTTTTTCTTTCACATCGTTTAAAATCACCTGTTTCTAGCTGCTTGGAATGTGCAATTTGCCAATGAATATTGTGCCTTTTTAGTATCCTTCGACCTAGGTATATCCTTGGAATTAGCAACGCGTCATAAAGGCCTTAAATAAAGAGTTATGGTATTTTATGGTTAGGGTGGCACCCTTGGTCCGTTAGGTTTAAAAGTCGGATGTTCGAACGGTCAATGTAAGTATTAATAGTAACTTGGCTGCATACAATACAATGTACTCATTACATATTTTGGTTAGGGTTAAATAATATGAATGAGGAGCTTTTAATTATACAGTCGAGGTGATACATAATTATTGATGGTGGGAATTTGAGACTTCCGTTTCTCGAGTTTTCAAATATAATAAACAAAAAAATAGCTTGAGCTTGAGTTTTCTAAGATTATTAAAAAGAATTAATAATATCTTCAATTTCGCAATCGCTCAATTTTAGCTGCAAGAAATCGCCTTTAGACATAGTTTTTGAGTTTCTGTTCCTTTTTTTTTGTGCAATAAAGTGTTACCATACATACATACCTTCACGCCTTCATTCCCAGAGTGGGGTAGGCAGAGCTACAGAATTACCAACAACTCTAAAAACATTGTACATAGTTTAATTACGACACATCACCCCTTACTGCGCAGGAGATGCGAATCTCAAACAATCTGGCTTCGTGGACGCTCATAACTTCCTGCCCTACGTTAATGACTGACATAACCTTGCATCCCTTTCACACAAGCAGGTAACTCATACAGGCAAGAGAAGGATGTCCTATGGACCACGGCCATCGGCAGCATGCTGCTTCTGGTGCCACGTGCGCGCGCAGCTGCCGCCCGCAGCGTGCGCCCGCGCCGAATAGCTTTGTTTCAAGGAAATGGGTAAAAAAGTTACAATTTCGCTCTTCAGGCTTGAGTGGGAGCGTGTTGAATCTCAAAGTTTTAAAGTGGGAAGCACCGGATGTGTATCTTAATGCCTAATTGCGTTTAACCAACTTTTTGTTTTGAGTATGTTACTCGATTTCTTCGTCAATTGACAAGATTTCATATTTTCAAGACTTTAATTTTATTCGTTTTATACATAGATACTGTTTGGAAGGAGGAAGACACTAACAGTTTTATTTTTTCCCTAGGATGTATACTTATTTTATTATTAATTTATTAAGATGTTCTTATTCTAAAAGGGCGTAACTTCATTTCTACGACACAATGGACATATTACGTTAGTCCAATCTGTATAAAAAAAAAGTTTTTCTTTTTAATAATGGCGGGCAATCGATCTCAAGTATCTATCCATCTGTCAATAGTGTCAATGTCAAACTTGAAGTATGACAGCTTTTTTTCTCGTGAAAAAGGCAATGGTATTATATCTATTCAGGCATAGTATTGGTAAAACTCGATTTTTTTTAACTTACTTGTAATTTTGTCAATACCGAAAAATAAATCTAAATAAATATTTTGCCGTGTTCAGGAGGCAAAACCCTTTCGATTCGTATAGTAATTTGCAGGTGTCACCAAAATGAAATGTTGTCAATTGACAGGAGAAGTTTCATTTGTATTAGGATTCCGTAGTCAAACAAGGAACCTTTATTGTTGTATTGTTATGTCCGTCCGTCCGTCCGTCCTTCCGTCCGTCCGTCCGCAGCCGAGCTCAGAGACTCTTAGTACTTGAAAACTGTAATTTGACATGAATATACTCGTACATATTACTCACGCCAACAAAGTGATTAAATAAAATCTTGAAGATTTTTTTTTGTACACGTAACGTGGGGATGTCTTTTTTTCTCCCTCCCCCCCCCCCCCCCCCCCCCCCCCTGTAGCAACGTGGAGTCGGTTCTTGGTATTTTAATAATTTTTAGTAGTTATTTACTAAACTAACTACTAACTGTATAAAAAAAACTGGTATAACTTAAAACTGGGATCGTATTCCCAAATTTTCTTTCACATAATGGTCATAAAAACCGTAAACTTGTCAGGATTTTTAAAAGGGCATTGTTTAGAACTTAGAACCCATAGCTTAGTTTGTTTTATTACAATCATCAGGTAAAAAAAAGCGCGCAGTCCGGTAAAGAACTTGAAATTGCGCGCCTACAAAAAAAAAAGAGTCGAGTCAAAAACGCAAGCAAGTTATTCAATTCTAAACACCCTTCAGATACTGTTCTTAGTGACATATTTATTGCAATGCCAATGAGAATATTTTAATTAAAAACTAAGATCACAACAGCAAACCGTCTTAATGACGCTCTTCCCCTATGCTACCACTGCCCCATTGCATTCAACCACCCCCTCATAGAACAAAGCAACCGTGAGAGGTTTGGAGTGGTCTCACAAAAGCAGGGGTTGTCTAGGACACAAAGGGTAAGACGACCCTTTTTTGCCTTGGGAAGATGCATATTTATACCTACTACTTTGAACAAACTCTTATTGGTATTTCGAAATAGGGTAGTAATTTTTTTTTTTTTTTATATAGCATGGGAAGGCAAACGAGCACACAGGCCACATGATGGCAAGTGGAAACTGTGACCCATAGACTTTCGCATTCACAAGACTGCAAATGCGTTGCCAACCCAGAGGACTAAGGATGGAATGCCTCTATGCTAGTCATTTCACCGGCTGTCTTATCCCCAAACCGTAAGACAACGATGCGAACACTGCTGCTTGGCCCGGACCCTGCACAAGGTCCATCCTACTCATCATGTCAGCCGAAAGACGTCCACTGCTGGACATAGGCCTCCCCCAAGGCTCTCCACTCAGACCGGTCTTGTGCTTTTCGCATGCACCGCTTTCCCGCGATCCTTACAAGGTCGTCACTTACATCCTACTAATATTATAAATTTGACAGTTTGTGTGTTTGTTTGTTACTCCTTCACGATGCAACGGCTGGACCGATTTAGATGAAATTTGGAATGAAGATAGTTTATACTCTGGATTAACACAGGCGTTACTTTTCATTTCGGAATATTTAAAAGTTTTCGAGAGAATGACGACAATCGAAATCTACGTGGATGAAGTCGCGGGCAGAAGCTAGTTTAAAAACCAAAGTTGGTTGTTGTATCTGTATTATCAATCTTATTTTTTGTATTTCTACGACCCCATTTTGATTTATCATGTACCTACCTAGTTAATGATACCATCTTAGCAGATATCCGTCGTTCGATTTTTATGTATTTTTAACAGCTAAGACTGCTTTTTAATAATTAATTTTAAATAGAATTTTGAAAATCAAATTCAGATTTAACCAATTTATTAAAAAAACAAAAACGGATTGACAAGAGCTAACTCATCTCGGTGAAACATAAAATACTTTTAAACTATACTAATATACACATAAACATCCCCAAATTATCTCTAAAACTCATTCCCAATTGTAACAGCTCGAGGGAGCTCAAAACGGCACTAAATACTTGTACGAAATTAGTCTCACGTCAAACACATTGTGCTCAAAGTCTCAAACTGAACTATTTTTGGACTCATAAATTATAACGTCAAAGCGTAAAATACCGCCCTGTCTGTTTTCTTATAGGATAATTATAATTTTGAATCAGGTATAGGGGCTAGAAATGTGTGTTTTACTTGAATGCCTAATACAATAGGCATATTTTTCAACTCCTTTGCTTAATTAATTTTGGCATTCTCTTATTCATATTTATTTTAAAATAAAAATGTAAAAAAAACTCTAATTTAAAACTACTGTCCTGTAAAATTACAAAAACATGGTCACCCCAGTAAAAATAATTGTACTTTGTTTGACATTGACACTGATTATTTTTTATTACTTGGCGTACTTCCATTTTATGATTATGAGAATTATAATAAATGTATTGTTTATTCTAACCGCAACTATTATGTCTTAATTAATATATTTTATTCAATTACGTCAATTATTTTTGACAATGTCATGTAAAACTTATGATAACGCCATGAGAATTTTTCACCAATTAAAAATCAAGTAAACCAATATCAGTCTTGGGACAAAGTGGAAGTTATATCTAATGCAATTATAAACATATTTAAAAAATTAGTTTGTCATTTTTATCCCCTAGGAATCGTTAAAATTTCCGATATAAGTGTTGTTTATCTTTGCATCTTCCGTTATGCTACTACAATAATCACATTCACCAGTTATTGCTGGTTTTGACGTGGAAAGACCAACGTTCCTTGGGGAATTGCGATAAGGAGGGTGAAGCTAAAAAGCCAAAACTACATAAGTAACATAATAGTGTTTTTTTTTTCTTTGCTATCGCTCTCGTAACATTTTGGTGTGTTTTCCTGCGGAAACTACGCAGGTTATTTGATTATTATTTAATTTATTATTTAAAAAAAATACTGACTGTTGAGTTTCTTGCGGCGTTTCTTCTCAGTAGTGGTCTCCTCCTGTGAAGCTCTGGTAGATTCTTGACGCGTAAAACGTGACGTGACTTTGTCTTATCTTTAATTGAGTAACATTTTTAGGGTAACAAAGGTTTTTATTATACTAGGATTAAATATTGAGGAGAAAGTAATTTAGTAATGAAGGGTTAAGTCGTTACGAGTATTTATTAACACAATAGACATGAATTAATTGTCATTAGCCCCCGAAACTGCAGGGCACATCAACACTTAAAAACACTTAATGAGGCTAAAAGAGAGTTATAAATAATTTCCGGTTCCCTTTCAGAACAATAACAACCAAACCAACCTATCTTGAAAACAATTAGTAGCAAACAATATAATAATCGAAGAGTTTAACTTTCAATGTCAAAACTAAAACTAATTGCTATTTAAAAACAAGCCCTACCTGTTTTCTTTTTAGGTTAATTTTGTCCTGACACATATTGGTGTTTATCGCGTTTTAAATTTTGATATACAATAGGGGTGCCTTGTCTGTAAGTGCGCACGTGTTTTTTTTTAATATCCCATGGACTATGGAACGTTGTTAATGTGACAGCCGATATTTTTTCGAAACAATAAATGTAATGCTTATGTGGGAAAAGCAAATATGGGTAGGGGAGATAGCGAGTTTTGGAAAACGCTTGACGGATTGACGTTAATACATTGAATGCCTTTTAATTTCGAAATATGCGAGTAATTGTTCAGTAAGCATTTTTTTAATTATAAAAAAGACGTGTCTCGTTGAATCATTTAGAACTTCTCTTTTATTGACCTTACATTTGTAATGATTTTATTTGTGTTAGTTTTAATTACTTTATTACCTTGTAATGTAATTTAGATACTTACTTTAAGTATGATTATATTTAATAATTGAAAAAATGACCTTCTGCTGGAGTTTCTTGCGGCGCTTCTTCTCCGCAATGATGGTCTTGTCCAAAGCGCTAGAAGATTCACTCCATGTTACCGACGTGTAATAGAGCCCTCATGTAGCCAATTTACTAAATAAATATTTTGATTTTTTCCTAAGATTAAAAAACCGAGTAATTCCTAATTTTTGTAAGTTTGAAAAAAAAGAGTACCTAAGTATGCCAAATTATTCTAGAATACTTAGCTCGAGTTGAATACTAGTCTAAAGTGAACAACTTTTTCTTCTGGTATATTGTACAAAAACAAGTAAAGTCCAAAAAAATTAAAAACGAAAGCGCTTTCTTAACAAGTGGGCCTCATACTCGGCAGGTCCAAACAGGTCGGTTTCCGGTTTCTTAGTCTATGGGAGTGGTGAACAGCTGATCAACCAGTTATATGTCGGTTATTATGTATATGTTGGCCGGATTACTGACCTTTTGGACGTTATATTGGTCATATCTATTTTCGTTTAAGTCGGTAGTTTACGTTGAGTTTAAATATTCAATTTGTCCAGTTAATCCTCTTTAGTGGCAAAAAAATATGAGTCGATGCAGTTTTTCAGGCAGAAAGCTGTAATTTGGCATAATTATACATATTAGTCACGCCAACAAAGTGGTTAAATAAAATCTTGAAAATATATTTTTAGTGTTCGTGGGGATACTAAAAATCTGAATAATATCTTAAATGAAATATATAATCAATCACATACTATAATTAATTTTATAGGATAACTATCACTACTAAGTAGACTTCAGTGGTTCTTGAGTTACAAACGGTTGAAATGTTTATATCTACCGAAAACTTATTTACGGTATTCGTAAACTGACCGTGAACTAGGTCGATGTATGGGGATAACAGTTTTCCAACGGCAAAGTTAAGTTTGTCGCGAGGTCTAATTTGTTTGTAGTAACGGCTTCGGAACCCTACACTAAGCATGGTCCGACATGCTCTTGCCCGGATTTTTCTTAAATTTTAGATAGTTCTATTTTTCTTATTTTTATATAGGTACTCACTACGTAGTCACCAGATTTGCCACCAATATTACCTGTGGAAAAAGAAAGATTTTTATAAATTACGTAGCTGAATCGTTCTTTAAAAAATAATAATGGTAGGTACACCAATTAAACCAAAATCAAAAGCATTTAAAAATACATCATCAATCCTCACAGCGCTCAACAAGACGCCCTCGCGACATAACACAGCAACTGACATTTCTAATTGACGGAGGTTACAAAACGTTTACAAAAGAACTCAGTTGCTGCCTTCTGGACCACCGCGGCATAATAGGATATGATTGAACCAGAGATTAGGTGGAGATAAAATTCTTGCGTTGACAAAAGAATTTAGATCCTTTGAATATGGATTAATAAATATTTGTATGAATAGTTAATCACGGTTAGAATACTCGTTCGGAAATTATGTCCAGGAAAGACGAATCCTTTAATACTGAGGACACAAGAAATGTAACATATGACTCAGGCGCAGGACACAGGACCAACCGCTTTACTTGTGGGAGGACCTTGTGTAGGGTCCGTCCGGGTTGGTACCACCATCTTGTCCATTAACCTGCCGCCAAGCAGCAGTGTTCGCATTGTTGTATTCCGGTGTGGGGATACGACAGCTGGTGAAATGACTAACATAAGAGGCATTCCATCTTAGTCCTCAGGGTTGGCAGTGCATTTGCAGTATTGTGAATGCGAATGTCTATGGGTCACAGTTTCCACTTACCATCAGGTGGTCTGTGTGCTCGTTTGCCTAAGTATCAATGCCAAAAAAAAAAAAATTGTTTCAAATAAAAAATTAAGGTGATAGTAAATAATTCCGGGAACTAAAAAAACCGGCCAAGTGCGAGTTGAACTCGCGTGGAGAGGGATCCGTACATAGGTACGTAATCATTTTTGTTGATACAATTCTTATAGGTTTTCCTGTAATCTACAAGCCATGACCTATATTATTATTTAGTTTTTTTTTTCAAAATTTTAGAAAAATGGAAATGGTGAATTTTCGTTTTCTTTCGTGAATAAAATAAAACTGTTTATTTTACAATAATAACAAAAATATATTTGAGATTCTTATTACGAGCCCTGCCAATTGATGTATGACACAGTAAGGTTTGCGAAACTTTTTTTTTTAATTCCCTAATTTGTTCCCCAAAAGTGACCCTTATTTAAAAAAAAAAATTTTTTGGTACGTCTATGTTTGGGTCATCAATTTACGTATGTGTACCAAATTGCAACTCAATCTGTCCAAGGTATAAGAATACCCGTGTCAGGAGACCCCGCTCTCCCATGATTAGCATAAGTAAATACCTACTACATTTTAGACCTAAAACAAAATTTTAAAAGACTAAAGGTCTTTTGAAACCATGTAAAAACATAACTAATTAAAAACAAAACAAAAATTAAAATGTGTTTGTGTGAGTGCGTGTGTGTGTTTAGATCGTTACAATAATGAAATAAATGTAAGTAGCTCTTCTGTTTCATCATAATCTAGGCTCTTTATTCATTAAGTTATTTTTTTCTTGCATTCATGGTAAGTTAAGTAATTTATGTAAAGGAGGATTATTTTGCGTATTGCTGTTGACTGTACTAAGTTACTTAGCAAAATACAAGTAATTCCTTTATTAAATTAAGACATGACCTGTATAAAATTGCATATTCTTACAAATTTAGCAACTGCAATCAAAACAGCCCAATCAATTTGTAATACTCATTTTTACAGCGAGTTTATTTTCTAACAGCTACTAAAACCTTACTATTAGACTGGACAAAAGGAACGCCCCTCAGCTGCGCCCGCGCAGCATGACAGATGCGTACAAAAGAATCAGCTGACGCAGAATGACATTTGTCGCTTCGAACAGTTTAAACCATAATTCAGCCTTGACAGTTACAACTCTGCTAAGAAGTCCTTAAAACTGGGTTCAGCATATGTGATTGTAACAAAGGTCAATAGGACCTTGTGCAGGGTCCACCCTTGTCACCAAGCAGCAGTTATTAAACATGTTTACGGATAAAATGGCAGAAGGGATTCTGCACAAGGGCCTTCAACCAAAAATGCATTGCATTGCATCGTCATTGATTAAAGTAAAAATCATGAAATACATCAATTGTTTTATATTTTATTTATTTACAAGGTCATAGTAGAAGTTTGGACATGCCTTAATGATTAGGAAGTATAATCATGTGATCACTAAGTTGTGGATCAAGTTTAGCCGTAACTAGAGAAGCCAGGTCAAGTGTATTACGTCAAAGTCATGGTTTTGAGTTTTGTAATACGAGAAGCTGCAAGCAAGCCACATCGTCATCTGCAGTATCTATCTAGTATACGGAAAAAGCTTAAAAGAGGGAGTCGCACACCGAGGGTTCCATATTTAAGATGATATGCTTGGTAACCTCAAAAGAAAATATTATTATATTATGAACTTTATTTTGTATGCAATAAGGTCTATTTTGTGTAGCCTAAATTTTAAAACAGATGTTCAAAGTTTTTTTTCACATCTCAAGAACTGTAAATGATTAAAAAAATTAATAAAAAAAATATAAATGATTATCTATACGCCAAGTTTATTTTTCACACTTTTTGATTTATAAACCGGAGATTAGGGAGGGAACCGTTTTAACTTTTAACCCCCCATTCTAGACCCCTGTTTAATTATTTATAAAATCATTTTTACATAAATTTTCTAAATGTAAATCAGCTGAACCCTGCTCCCAAAACTGTATAACCACAATCCCACCCTGTGTTATGTCGATTTTTTTGACATATAACTTCCCCTTCCAAAATGAAACAAAATTGGGCAGAAGAATTCCCTGCCCTGGATTCAGAGTAAGTGGAAAACAATTCTATTAATTGTTATTATCACAGAAGGCCACCGGTATTCTGCCCTCCTACGGAGAAAAGACGCATGTGCGATTAATTCATAGAAGCATATTAAACTCTCAATGGTTATAATAAGGTTGGATTTTCAATACAATTCATATAGTAAATACGCCTTTTTTTCCAAAGAGGGTAGTATGGTCCTGACACGCTACAACTGGCAAGCGAATAAAATTGCCAAAATTAAAACCACATGTGGTCAGACGATGCTGTCATTTTTGAAGCGTGGCTACCAATGATTAATTGATTTTTTTGCATATTTGTTGAAAGCAACCAAAAAAAATAATTAATAATTAACTTCACTGTGTTAAAATTACGTCGTAAGGCTGTTCTTTAAAGTTATTTAAGTTTATTTTGTAATCCATCCGCCAGATTTTATGCAAGAGGCATACGTCAGCCTTCGCTGTATTAGGTACGTCCAACAACAATACCAATTGTTTTAAAAAAAACTCGATATAGACACGCACAGCTGTCTGTCTCTCTGTCTGTGTGTCGGTTACGCTTTCACGGCTAAACCGGTGAACCGATTTTGATGAAATTTGGTATGGAGATAGCTTGATTCTCGGAGAAGGCCATCGCATGCTTTTTATCTCAGAAAAATTGTCAATTCCCGAAGGTTATAACGATTAACGCGAAAGGAGTCGCGGGTATCAGCTAGTTCATAAATAAGGAGTGAAAAGAAGCATCGGATACGCATCTAAATGGTGTTCAGGAGTAACCCCCAAGCCTTTTGGGGGTGGGAGGACCTTGTGCAGGGTCCGTCCGGGTTGGTACCACCATCTTATCCATTAATCTACCGCCAAGCAGCAGTGTTCGCATTGTTGTGTTCCGGTTAGGGGATAAGACAGCCGGTGAAATGACTAGCATAGAGGCATTCCATCTTAGTCCTCAGGGTTGGCAACGCATTTGCAGTCTTAGGATTGCGGTCTTGTGAATGCGAATATCTATGGGTCACAGTTTCCACTTACCATCAGGTGGCCTGTGTGCTCGATTGCCTTCCAATGATATAAAAAAAAAAAAAAAAAAAGCCAGAAAGAAGTAAAAGTGAAAGTGAAAAATGATCATTTTTATCTCCATCATAAAGTATAAAGTATCACTGCACGCAACTTATACTTAGCAACTCTTTACCTACTGCTCTTTACTGCCATCGCGTGCCACTCTATGCGTTTTCTACCGTTTACTGCATATAAGCATATGCCAATGAACTCCGCGTTAGATCCGATCTATTTGCATGTTTGTATTATCAAGGAAGTGTTGCCAGTAGCAGAAAGTTATATGGCCTTAGTTAGCTGTGTATTATGTGACAGTGGCAAGTCATTGTTACTTTTGTTTATGTCATAGAGAAGGCAAACGAGCACACAGGCCACCTCATGGTAAGTGGAAACTGTGACCCATAGACTCTCTTTCACATTCACAAGACCGCAGTCCTAAGACAGCAAATGCACTTCCAGACATAGATTAACCAATCATGCCACCAACCATAGAACTCAGAGCTTTGTTTTTATTTTTTATTTTATTTTTCTTCTCGTTTTGTGTTCATTTAATTATGTGTGTGTAACCTTCCGTGGTTTCACCTGATGGTTCCAAAGGAAGACCAGCGCTGAGTTGGGACCCTTTCGTGGCTACTTTCTTCTTGTATTTGTTAATCTGTTCTTTGTTATGCATGTCACGAATAAATTATTTTCTTTCTTTCTTTCTTTCTTTTAGATGGAATGCCTCTATGCTAGTAATTTCACCAGCTGTTGTATTTTATATTAGGTGTAATGTCAAAAGAACGTAAGTCACTCATGAAGCGCTATCTACTGTCAAGAATCGAGATACAGTAAAGAGTTTCCATACATACATACATACCATACATAGATTTCAAAAGCAGACTTACTACTAGGCCAGTTAGCCAGTAATACTAGGTACTTTTAATTGACCTAACCAATAAAAACTATGAATACCTTGGCTTACATTTGTTATATTTTTTTATGACCATTAATAACAATTATGACCGGATATTGGACATTAGGACATTACAAAGGTTCCTTCCGTTGTCCGTTTAATTGATAACTTCAATTACTCGTTTTAATTGATTGATAACCAATGACGCCATGTGGAGTCTATTCTATATTTAATTGTGAGAGTGAGCACTGAAAGTGATGATACATTTGGTGCCAATAACTAGCCCTTGTAATACCGGACACTTTACTGATCTTATCGTTAGTAAACCAGTTTAAAATATAAATAAAATGTGTTTATGTTAGTTTTATTACTTTCAAATATCTAGGAAATAGTTACGAAGTAACTTATATTTAATCTGTGGGTGGTTATGTTACGTAGACTATTAAGAGTTCTTTGTCCAATATTTAAATATAACGAACAACCGTCCGTACAAATACTAATAAATCAAACTTGAAATTCTTTCTAAGTTCAAACAGAGTGAGTGACGTTCTTATTTTGAAAATAAAACTAAACGAACACGATTGAACATTTGTCACTGGCCAGCATTGAATTTAGTTTTATCCTTATTCCTTTTAAGTTACTTATCACTCCTTGACAGTAAAATTATATCTACCATTTGACAAGTCAAACAAACAACCCGATTTGAGAACCCCCAATATTTCCAATTACCGACACCTTTTTGTCAAAGCCTTTTAAAAAAAGTTTAATAGCCGGCATTAAGATTGTCAGCCTGTGTCATCGGAAATGAAAATTAAAAACGGGCAAGAGCATGTCTGACCATGCTCAGTGTAGGGTTCCTGAGCCGTTACTTCACAAAAACTATCTTAAAACACAACAATATACATACATACCTACATACCTTCACGCCTTCATTACCCCACGGTAGGCAGAGCCACAGAATTACCAACAACTGTAATCCGGCCGGCCGGAATTGTGCCACTCCATGTCTTCCCGTGGAAGTCGTAACTGTCGTAAGAGACGACTAACGGCCAAACCCTACATTCAATCCGCGGACAGATAGGCTTACTTTGGATTAAAATTTGACACAATTTGTATGGGCAAATGTCAAATTTTAACCCGAGGTAAGCCTTATCTAACCTCGGTTTGAATATAGGGTTCGGCCGTAAGGGAATGAAGGCTTGTAGTACTGTTAGGCGATGGGCTGGCTACCTGTCACTAATATACACTGTTAAACATCTTAGCCTAATTGTGCAAATTGTGGTTACAGAGTTATCAACAAGTTATTTTAGAGTTGTTGGTAATTCTGTAGCTTTGCCTACCCCACTCTGGGAATGAAGGCGTGAAGGTATGTGTATGTGTGTGTGTGTAATTTTTTTTTGATAAATTCTGTAACTACATTTTGCACAATTAGGCTTATTTATATGTTTACCAGTGAAAAAACAAACAAGTATGTACTAATTCTCTATTTAAAGTTATTTCGGCTGTCTTAGGCGATTTTAGAAGGTATAAACACTTAAGTCGCCGGTATCTCAGGAAGGGATCATGTGCGGTGATATTTTCCCTTTAAAATTTGTTATAGGTTAAAGACACCTAGAGACCAGTAGTCGACATTATATGAGAGCAAAGGGTGGAATATATATCTTTCGTACTCTTCCCACTCATACAAAGTATAGGCAGAGGCCGACTACAGATCTCTGGCTGACCACTGGTGTCTTTACCCTATTATTATGCGCTTTCGTTGACGGTATTTTTCAAAAAAATTGCATTTGTAGTTTTTGCTGTATGTGGAGGGGACACTTGACTATAACAAACATTGGCGGTTTCAAGCTTAATATTTCATAAATGGAGCCCTCAATCGAAAGAAATCATAAACCCGATATTTTTAAAGTCTTATTCAACTACACCCAGGGTAGACAAGAAAAAAGAACATTCTCTGGTTACGTGTCACAAAAAAATATGTATAGGTTAAAGTCACCAGTGGTCAGCCAGACACCTGTAGTCGGCCTCTACCTATACTTTGTATGAGTGGGAAGAGTGCGAAAGATATATTTCCCACTCTTCGAACTCATATAAGGTCGACTACTGGTCTCTGGCTGACTACTGGTGACTTTACCCTAGTCATGCCAGATTACAGCTTTCTAGTACTTAGAGTCTCTGAGCTAGGCTGCGGACGGACGGACATGGTGAAACTATAAGGGTTTATAGTTTGACTACGGAACCCTGAAGAGTTCCGGCGCCATACTAGGGACGCGCGTTGGTCGATTATGATTACGGAGATTTACGAGTCGACTGTCAAACGAATTAGTCGACTAAGCCTCAAACCACACTGTCAGCATAATTAGTGTGGTAGAGCTTAAAAAAAGAAAAACGGTTAAGTGACTCTAATCAGAATGTCGACTGTGGTCTATTATTTGAATTAAGAATCTAAATTTAAAATAAATAAATCATGATTTTTATTTAATGTTACCATGCTCTCACGGTTCGTCGCCTTTTAATAAAATCGCTTCGTTAAAAACACAACTACATACAAGTATGTCAAACATACTGATAAATATCTTTAGATTACTAGTTATTTTAACGAAGCTTTCCTTAGCATTTCACTAAGATAATATTTATTTGAAGTTTACCCTCGTTTAAAACGAGCTATTCTAATACAGCCATCAATAAATAACAAACAGAATTCCTACCTTCATCCAATGAAAACAATCAAAATGGCGGCATTCCATAAATTAACTGTCACTCTCGAAACGCATTATCGGCCGTTATGACGATTTGTAATACTCCCCTTTGTCTGCCGCGTAAACATTCTATTTTCAAATCCGAAAACCGTTGCGTCAGATTCTCAATTTGAAAATTCGAAACAAAGAAAGGGCAGAGAACTTTTAAATCATGGAATAGTGAAGTGACATTGATGGTGCGTGAAAAAAAATAAAGCTAATGACGCATTTATTAGAACTGTCAGTTGGTGCTTAGTGTGACAGCTCATAAGTTTCGAACTGTAATTTGTGATAAGCTGAACGAGTGTTTTAAGTTATATCGATGGATGTGCTACTGGATTATCGCTTTCACTTCGATAACCTTTAAAATGTGTTGACTGACATACTATAAAGCTTACTTCTTCAATTTAATCATTTCTACTTTTTTGTCCGTATTTTGTAAGACTCCAATTAAAAATCCACTGAAAGCGAAAGATGTGATTAAAAGTCCTTTTAGGCAAACTTCTTCTTCTTTCTTGGCCCCTGCGGCGACTTGAACAGCTACTACCGCGGGGATATGGCGTTTCCACGTGAAGTGATTTCGCCAGTTTCAAGTATATATAAGTATAAATCAATATAGCAATAAAACACAATCCAATCTTCTCTAGGAAGATAGGGGGCAACGTTGTACGGTGATTTGTAGGTCAGAGGCAGAGTTGGGCAAAAATTATCTATTTACGAATAAACGGGAAGTTAACTAAATCATCTTTTATTTGAAATAACTAAATAACCCGTCATTTGTTATTTTGAATTTATTTAGATGATTTTCGTTTTTATCTAGATAAATTAGTTGGGATTTTAAATAAAAGATGAATGTCAGTAGTACAGTCATGTAGAACTAGAAGCGGTTGGGCATGATGAAATGAAAATAACCTACAACAAAATTAATGAATGTTTTGTACATATTTAAATTAATGAAATATAAATATATGGGACATTTGTTTTCGTATTGTTCGTCGATATATTTCCGCTACCGTTCTTTTTGTCTCTTTTACAACATTTAACGTGTTCAAATGCTCCGTTTCCATGCTTCCGTTTTAAATGATTTAGAAAATTTGATGAAGAAGTTAGAGATCCCTTTATATTCACTTCATTCAGCGGTAAACAACATACAGACATCAGACCTTCCGGAATGGTATTTAAAAAACTTGCCGTCTAATGCTGAATTGGACCTAGTAGACGACATTGCAGCGTTTATGAAATTGCAAAAATAATTTTCTGATTTTATGAGAAATGTCAGTGTGACGGTTTGATCCGACGTGACATTCTATATAAATTTATTTATCTAAGCTTACTTCAATAACAATCGAGGCCAGTTATTTTCATCTAGATAATTTGTGGCCTGTGTGCTCGTTTGTCTTCTCAATGCCATAAAAAAAAAAAAAAAAAAAAAAAAAAAAAAAGTTGTCAACGCATTATTTGTGATTGAATTTATCTTCGAATAAATTTATTTGGAATGATTTTATTTGAAATAATTATCTAGATGAGAAATTATCTAGATAACGCCCAACTCTGGTCAGAGGTCAAGATAGTTTTAACCTCTGCACCACTGCGAGTCCACTTGAAACGAGAAGAAAGATGCCAGATACACGAAATAAGTCCAAGTCTTCAATCACTGTGCGACACAATGGCATAAAAAGTACAAATCACTATCAGAAAAGAACTTTGAACACCTAATTACCCAAAAATTAAAGTCTAAAACAAATTACACGTCCGCCATCTTTTAACATTGCAAATGGCCCCCCTAGGCAAACTTCAAGCAATTACTTATCTACTAGATACAACAAGCACTAATGACAATCAAAAATACTACTTACTTAATGTATGACACTTGACAACTCTATTATGACTATAAAGAATGTTCGAAGTTTAAAAAATCACGTCAAAAACTAAACGTACGCATTTTATACGTCTAGAACAACAAACTAAAAAGGTTTTATCTAATAAAACAAGCCAGTGATGGTAACATTTTGAATACCTATCATTAGGTAGTTTCCTTTAAAGGTGCGTCCGTCTGTCGCGTGGGAGTGTCGCGACTTGCAATTGAATACCAAATTAATTGAACACAACATAACTTTATTCGCTTTTAACATTAAGTATGTCGTTTATGCACTTTTAAACAAGAAACGGTTTTATTTCTTCATGCTATTTTATCATTATTATTTAAGTATCGGGGTTTAGTATCTAAGTATAGATACATAATTTATAGTTATCTCAATAAATAACCTTTTTTTTTTTAAAATCGCATCCAAATTAATTCATCCGTTAATTTACTAGGGCTCCTGATTGTGTCCGTGTTTCGTGTACCCGTAGCCGAATCTCCGTTACCGAGTAACACGGCAACGGAGATCCGGCCCGTTCGACACGTGAAATTCGGCTACGTGTAATTAAGATACGTAGCTCCGTGTAACACGGAGATACGTTTCTTATATACACGTAGATCCGATCCGCCCGTGACCGTGACGTTTAATTTTAAGCTTTCATTCAATAACCGTGCGGAGCGGAGCCGGAGCCGAGATCCGCAGATACGTAGCCGAACGCAGACACGGATACGTATCTTGGCGTGACCGTGTAGTTCGGGAACTTAGCACCGCCGGTGCTAAGATCACGGAGCTACGGTTCCGCGTGTAACACGGATATCAGGACCACTATAATTTACGAGCTACAATGCCGCAAACAAGTACACACGTTAAAAAAAACCCTTTTTGCGTTGGTGGCTAAAAAACAAGTAATCGAATAATCTGCAGCCAATAAAACTCCCTTCACTATTCATTCACCAACACCTTCAGTCATTCCAAATATGAAATTCGATTTAATTAAAAAAATGCGCATGTTCTTAATTTCAAATTTAGCCCTAGTTCTTGACAAAGCTGTCACGTAGACAAGAGACGCGTGGCCACGTTCGACGAGACAATTGAAAAAATAAAATGGCGCCTATGAGGTCACTTAATTGAATTAAAATTATACAATTCCGTGGACTCGTCGCGCGTGTTCACGATTTTTTCGATTATGTAATTGACAATTGTTTATCAGTAATGCAGTCGTTGCACTCTTTATTACTTGCGTGGAATTTGAAAGTATTTTCGCCCCATCTTCTGCATCCGATTTTGAACAAAAACAAAGTGCATGTATGTAGCTATCAACCTTAATTAATAATCTGCTTAATCGCATAAAAAGTCAATAATTATGTACGGTTACATTACAGGGTACGTTCACCGCGTGGATGTAATAAAATCAAAAACCTTTTTCACTTCTCAGGCTCTAAAATGACACATTATAGCCTTGTATAGGTGGACTAGTGATGTATTTAATCCCCAGGGATTAATACGACATTTAACTCCCTAGGTACTAAAGAGCTTTTTCTTTTTAATTTACTTTGGAAACCCTTAAACAGCCAATCAAGTGTTTTTGAATGGAGGATTATCGCCATTTTCAGCGATTGTGTATGGACCATTTTTAGGCCTGGAATTAACCTCAAAATAACAACTGTGCAAAATTGTTTAAAAAAACGATTGAATTTCGTGAAAAACGGTTAATGATTACGAATATTTAAATATTATAATAAGGACAATTTTATTTTATTAGGCATGGTCCAAATGGTTTTAAGTTGGTATCTGTTGGCTAAATATGCAAGAATTTAAAGTGTCACTTTACAAAAAACTAACAAGCGAGACACAAATTCGGCACAAACTTTGTTAAATATTGTAATTTTGTAAAGAACGTCGCTTTTTTTCTCGAAAGCGAAAAGTAATGTTTAACGCGAGATTAGATTACACAACCATAATGAAATGACACTCGAACTATAGCCACTCTCCCTCGCTGCTGGCTCGCGTGGCTAAATATCTCGTGTCATTATGGCTTGTTTTAGTCCCTTGTTGAACAATCTACTATTTAAAACATTAGGGTTTAAAGTCCGTCTGCTAAACAGCTTACAGTATACCCCGTGTAGTGCATATGCTACAAAGTGCGTTTTTTAAGATGCAGAGCAGTTATCGTACTCAAAATATGTGATTTATTCAGGAAGTTGAATTAACCATTGATTGCTTACGATTTTTACTAAAGTTAAAGTTAGTATATTTACAGATCGAAAAAGCGTCTTAAAATTAAATTGCCCCATTAAAATTCCTAGCTCTCACAAGAACACTGCAATGTAAAACAAAAAGGCAGTATAAGCATACACACTTCACATACTTATGTCTTTTTACTTTTTGACAACTCGCCCATTTTGTATTTTTTAATTTGTCTCCTAAACTTCCCTCAAGCCGCTGTTAAAACAATCCGTCTGTTTGTCCACGTGTGACTCTCCTGATTTATTTGCCACCATGTGGGGCGGGTCACTTTGCCAAACGCTTTTTATAGCGGTCTGTGGTCCGTGACACATATGGCGTTTGGAAGGTTCTAAGACGTGGCGAGGGGTGTGTTAAAGACATGGTTTTTTTTTCAAGAGTATTGCTTTACAAATTATACATACTGTGGCGACCTAGCGTTATCTAACGGAAAAATTGTATCAACCAACTCGCTAGCGCCACCAGCGTCAGACAGCGGAACTAAGGATTCTACAACGCGCTAACGAAGTTTCTAAAGCTGTTTGACATATACAAACAACTTTTTGCACAATTAGGATAAGATGTTACCAGCGTATTAGTGACAGGTTGCAAGCCCATCGCCTAACAGTACTGCAAGCCTATATTCCCTTACGGCCAAACCCTATATTCAATCCGCGGACAGATAGGCTTACTTCGGATTAAAATTTGACACATTTTGTATGGGCAAAAAAACCCGAGGTAAGCCTTATCTATCCTCGGATTGAATATAGGGTTCGGCCGTAAGTCGCCTCTTACGACATCCACGGGAAGACACGGAGTGGTACTATTCTAACCCGGCAACCACACGGGCAAATTATAGTGCTAGCCTAATGCTAAACTTCTGATTTTATGATTGTATTAGTGTATTCAATCCACGGTTTACTTTTTAACCTTTGACGCAAAAAGAAGCGGTGTTAAGTTTAACGCTTGCATATGTTTGCCTGGATCTGGGATTTAGTTTTTTTGGGGATGCTAATGCAGTTCGCGAGCATTCTATAAATTTAAATTACTTTAATCTTGCCGACAAAAAAAAACAGAAATTAATAAATCACCTAATCCCAAGATCCTCAAATAAATATTGAAATGGTTTCAATTCCACAATTATCGCTTCCACGAACACCGAAATTGGACAATAAAATTCCGTGTCAACACAGATTTAAACTGAGACCACACAATCAGTGGGGTAAGGATTGACTGCATACCAATCGTTTACCCAAGATAAAAATACAAAATAACTTAATACTGCACATTGCTAAGTTCCCTCTAACCTTTTGTTAAGGTGGCTACCATAACCAGAAATGGACGCGTTTGTAACTTGCTCGTCCAACGTGTCGTTTCATATTGTAGGATAGTCACACATACATTGCTTGTTTGATTCACGTAACTTAACGGGAGATGATACCGAACTGTAAATGAAACGCAAAGTGAAAATAGTTTAGTAAGTACTCTCTCTCGGAATGGAATCCTTAGGGTAAACATGACAATAAATGGACACTAAATTTCAAAATGTCGGTGCCTCTATGAGTCATTACGACAGCAGAAGAATACATTACGCTGTTATTAGTTGGTCTTAACCAATCCAAACACTAGTATCTAAATTCAACCCAATTGGGAATGGTGTAAGACTTGTTCTTAAAGTGATTTAAAGTTACTTAAATCTATTATATTGTTTAAACATTTTATAAAAGTGCAAACATGAAATGACTGTTGACTGTAATAAAATGTGTTTTATTGAGTTGAATTTTTTTAATAGAGCGACAAATAATTTTTGTTTAGTGTAAGATGGTTTTATATTTTTTTAAGCTGTGATTATATTGCATTTTAATTTTGATGTGTGTTGTCAAATAATTTCAGAAAAATATGTAAGTACCTACGCATCGTTGAAATGTATTCAGAGTAACCAGTAACAATATTCCAACATTACTAATGTTATTATGTATTCTGAAATTATAAATATAATATTACCCTGATTTAAGATTAACCAAGAAAAAATACCTTTTCAGGATCATGATGGTAATTCCCCGAATAACACGTAAGATTAAAAAGGTATCACAAAATACTCGCAAATTATCTAAAAAAAGATGTCTTCAAACATTTCGACCACCTTAAAGAAACTATAAAATCTTCACTTAGCGCGAATTGTTTGACAGTCTGTAAAAAAAACCGCTCGTATTTCAAACTGTCAACAAACGATTCATTTACCCTATTTACTTGGACACAACATACGTAATTTAAACCTTAATATAGTGTAATAAGAACTATCGAACCGAAAATTTCATTTTGTAAAGCCAATAATGGCAATTTTATCATAATCTGAGCTTTTAAATTGAACTTTATTTCAATGGATTAAGGACCAATGAACCGCAAAGAAAAGTTGGTAAGCAACGCCGGTGGCTCTCACTCACCTGTATATCACAGTATGACACCTTGTTACCACCTTAATAGTAACAATCTACTTTAAACCATAACACTTGATCATTAAGTTTAATTTCGTCTAAACTCGAAAGGTTTCGGAACCTATAAAAGAAATAAAAAATTAAACCCTATGTGAATCCACTTAAAGTCTAAATTTAGTTCTCTTTCGGTTTTGTTTGTTGTCTTTAAAAAGATAGGCGGTACTATTGAGTTACTTCCACTGAATTCAACCTAAATATTCGATTGTAGATGATCACTTTGAGAACCTTGTCGGTTTCAATCGCCTGACAGTTTCATATGGCATTTCAAAGTTGGCGTTAAAGCGAAAAGGTACCGAAGTGCTGGCTGCGCGTGAGTTTGTTTGTTGTGCCGATCCCGACGGGAGGTCGTGGACTGTTCTCAGTAATGAAACTGTCATCTTCAGAGATATTTTTTTACTTTGTCGGTCACTTTATAGTTGTTAGGCGGCGTGTAGTTAAAGAAAACAGAATAAATACGTAGATACAATATACAAAACAGGGCAAGAGCATCAGACATGCTCAGTGTAGGGTCCGGAGCCGTTACTCCTCAAAAACTATTATGTACTTATTCTCTATTTAAAGTTATTTGGTGCTGTCTCAGGCGATTTTAGTAGGTATAAACACTTTAGTCACCTGTATTTCAGGAAAAAAATCATGTCTACTTAGCCGTGATATGTTTCCCTTTAAATTCATTATATACGCCTGTGTTTTTTTATTATTATTTGTAGTTTTGTCTGTAGGTAGAGGGGGGGGGACACTTGACTCCATCAAAAAATATCGCTTTAAAGCTTACATACATACATACCTTCACGCCTGTAATCCCAGAGTGGGGTAGGCAGAGCTACAGAATTACCAATAACTCTTAAAACTTCTTGATAATTCTGTAACCACATTTTGCACAAGTAGGCTAAGATGTTTCCCAGTGTATTAGTGACAGGTGGCAAGCCCATCGCCTAATAGTACTACAAGCCTTTACTCCCTTAGTCGCCTCTTACGACATCCACGGGAAGACATGGAGTGGCACTATTCTAACCCGGCAACCACACGGCACACTGTGGGATTGACGAGAAAAATATAAGCATACACGTTACGCGTAGGGGAAACTAAAAAACATTTTTTGCCAATGTTTTATTTTATCACTTTGTTGACGTGACTAAAATGTATATTCATGCCAAATTACAGCTTTCTAGTACTAAGTCTCTGAGCTAGACGGACGGACGGACGGGCATGGCGAAACTATAAGGTCCTAGTTTGACTACGGAACCCTAAAAAGGTTACTTGGATTTGTATAAATTGTGGCTTAGTGATATATTGGCCAAACTAGGTGGTAAATACAATACTGGAAAAGGGCCGAATCTTAAGTAACCGAAACCGACGTGCGTGCATGACTCGATGTATGAATGTAGAAGAAGCGAAATAAATTTGTCAAGATCGTAGCAAGTGAAAAGAAGTGGTCTCTGCCTAGCCTACCCCTCTGGGAAACAGGCGTGATTTAATGTATGTATGTATAGTAAAGGTCTAATTGGAGGATAATAATAAAACAGCAGGACAAGACTTCATATTGAATAATGTAGGGATTTCAGGATAGTGGTTAGGTAGGGAGAACAGGATACTTTGGAGTAAGGAAGTCTGGAATCAATTAGTATTACGTAGGTATCTAAGTATTAACAGTGGCGTCTCGGTCGGTTATTAGGTTATTACTTAACTATTTGGGTTTGTTAGATCATTTTCACAAAAGCATTTTTTCATAGTAGCGAATTTTCACATCCCGTTCTTTCATGATCGCAAATTTAAATATTCGTCTTTCTAAAAAAAAATATGGCATAGGAAGGCTAACGAGCACACAGGCCACTTGATGGTAAGTGGAAACTGTGACCCATAGATATATTTGGGGACGAACGGTAGGTACAATATACTTATAAATAAATCACTTTGAATAAACATTAACCAAAAATGTTGCCACTTGTACAAAATCATTCAACTAAAACAGAAACAGAGATATAGCACAAAGCACACTACGTTTTTATTTTAGATTTTGGGTTAGGTTTTGTAACTATTTCTACTGTAAATTATTAGGTAAGTATCTGTAAAAAGAGATAAAGTAAGTGGGTGCTTACTGTCAAACACAACAAATAGTGCACTGATGGATAATGTAACGAATTCTTTATGTTGTAGCTTTTAGGGGACAAATAATAAATGAACAAAGACGAACGGTTGAAAAATCATCAGAGGCAATTTTTTTGGAGTCTGTTTGTCTGCCAAAAATGCATCTCACCATAAAATTCAAATTCAAAATTCAAAATATTTATTCAGTAAATTGGCCACATGAGGGCTCTTTTACACGTCGGTAACATGGAGTGAATCTACTGGCGCTTCGGACAAGACCATCATTGCGGAGAAGAAGCGCCGCAAGAAACTCCAGCAGAAGGTCATTTTTTCAATTATTAACTAGGTACAATAATATTTAAAAGTAAGTTACATTACAAGGTAATAAAATAATAAATAATATTTTATTTAAACTAACACAAATAAAATCCTTAAAAACGTAAGGTCAATAAAATAAAGTTAAAAATAATGATTAGGAGAACAACATGACGAGGTCTCTACGTCAGGTAGGTAAATGCAATTAGTAAAAATTATTCCCAAAAATATACTATCGATTCTACTTGACGACGCGTTGCCCTAGTTGGTAGTGACCGTGCCTACGTAGCTAGCAGTCCTGGGTTCATATCCCGGTAAGGGCAGATATTTGTGTGATGAGCGCTAATATTTGTTCCCGAATCATGGGTGTTTTCTATGTATTGAATTATACATTTCTCTATATAGTACCCACCACAGTACAAGCCTAGAGCTTAGTTTTGGACTAGGTCAATTAATTGGTGTAATATTGTTCCCTGATATTTATTATTTTATTGTTTCTTGTAAAGTCAGTCATTTCTTCACAGTCACAGTTTTGTCCAAATTCAAACCCCTAATCCGGCCTAGCGATTACACCTCCTTATACATCTTCATAATCTCCGTATTCTCCGTTATAACGGACAGACAAAACAATAACGTCTGATCTCGTCGGAGGTCGGACAAGGTCGTACGGGCTCAAACGTGTCGCGACTTGTCTCAGACGGTAACGGACGCTACCCTAATTGGAAGCAGCCTTTTTTATAGGCTTGAGTTATTGATCGAGTTGAGGAATCTTATCGAGCTTGGCTTGGAGATGTGGCGGTTTTAATTACGGTTGGAATTGAAATACTTACCTATAGTCAAGGATGGATGAAAGATTGACAAAAGAGATAGGTATACAGATCGAAAGTGAGTGGAAAGGTCGGAAGGAATCAAATCGGAGAAATACTGGAAATGGGCCGAATCTAAACTACCCGAAACCGACGTGCGTGCATTCTATGTAAGAATGTTGAAGAAGCGAAAGAAATTTGTTAAGATCGTAGCAAGTGGAAAGAAGTGGTCTCTGCCTACCCCTCTGGGAATCAGGCGTGATTTAATGTATGTATGTAATTGTATGCACCTATAGTCAGATTAGAAACAACGGATTACGATCAATTTCAATGAGTGGCAAATAGGTCAACTTTTAAAACTCTATATCAGATGTTAGTTGAATTGCATGTTAACTCAATAATGTTTAGTTGCGGAAAATCACCGTAAGACAAAATAAATAAGTTAGGTAGGTATATTTTAAAATAAAGTTTAAACACCTATGTAGATACGTACTTTATTATGGTTCCAACACTTCCAATGGAAGACCAGCGCTGGTTTTAACGCCGGCGTAACGTTTCGTGACAACAGGTATTTTTGTCTATGTCAGTATTTTTGTTGAGTAATTCTGCCTGTTTGTCACGAATAAATGTTTTTTCTTTCTTTCCTTTCTTTCTTTCTTTCTTTCTATTTAAGTTAGCATAAAAACCTGTTATAAGCACGCACCGCTTCTCGGCTGCAACACTTGATTACCTAAGTCTAGAAATCTTCACAACACAATAAAAATAGTTATTCCCTTAACAAAATAACGCGGTTTTTATGTCACTGCCTCCTAAGATGTAACAATCATTTTTACTGTCAGGACTTAAAGTAAATTCCATCATTGTGGTGCCCTTTCTTCTGCGGTCACCGTTCCGACGGTAGCGCATTCCCTATATTATGACCCTATTTTTTTTATCAGTTACCTCAGGTAAACACATTGTTTCCCTTTCCAACCTGATGAGAAAGAGAGAGATACTGTGGTTGACACGAAGTGAATTGCTATTGTACAGCAGATGATCTAACATGTAATTTGCTATTTTGTTTTCTTATGCTCCCTTGGCGTCTGGTTTATTACCATTTCAATTTAAAGGCTGCAGTTTAGTTTAAGTTTGTGGTCAATCTGTCTTTTAAGAACTTAAGGCTTTTAAGACTGTTTTGTTTAACTTGAAATACATAGGTAAATGCCACGAAGTTGTATGTGATCCCTCACAACCTCACAATTTCTACTTCTTCCACCTAAAAGTATTCATATCAGCTCTTTGTTGCGTATTCCTATCATTCTAAATTTTTGACGGACAATGATTACCTAAGTACCTACTTAAATCGTTTTTAACAATATTTAAATCAAAATCAGTCATAATCAGAAAGTCATTTTGAATACGTGCGCGGGTTGTCTACACCTGACATTCATGCATTAGTTCTAGTAGGATATTTTTGCTAGCTGGTGCCTATTGCATAATAAAGTACAAGCCAAAAAAACAAACATACAAAACCAATAATACTATTAGGTTGGTACACACAACATCACACCTAACTAACCATTAAAGACAGAGCAGAGAGAAAAAGAAAGAGATGTATATATGTGTATTATGTCAACTTCTATGCATTCTAGTGCGACTCTCTTTCATGCAATATTTCAGATTTCTGAAGTGTATAGCTAGATGTGTTGCTGTGTGTACTTACTCATAAGTAGATTGTTTTTGTGATTTTGGTTTAAAGTGACACAGATTGTACTGACCTAAGGCTCTTTATAGGAAATGTGATGTGGAATGAAACGAATCACAACATTATCTAAACTTGATACGAAATATAACCCTTTTTATTCGTTGATTCTTCGTGTTCCTAAGAAATACCTAGGTACGTAAAAATGCCTGCGTTAATTTTTCACCGTTAAAAACTCAAATCCTACACAAAGGCATATCATATTATACCTAACAAAACAAGTTATACCACAGCTTAATGTCAATGCCCAAGCTGAAGACTTTTTGCTCTTCCATCAAAACCACTCTAACTTGACCCCTCCGTACAAAACACATTTATCCATCACGACCGCAAAAACAATGATATCATTTACATTAGCATAATTGTAGTAATTAAAAATAACTCATAACGCGCTATCCTTTTCTTACGCGTAGCTTTTATTAAAGATAGTGAAGTATTTTAAGTGATTTTTACTGTTTTATGGAAATATTCAGTTGTAGTTAGGGGTCTTTATAAATTGGTGATATAGCAAAGGCGAACGGACGGCCTTGTCTCGTGATAATATCAAGACAAACAGATTAAATAGTTAAATGAAATGTTATCTAGCGACTTAAATGCGGCTAAGTTTTCTTTGCTTTTGTAATAAGCATACTAGACAAGGACGATAACTTGATGGCTTTAGTTGAGTTAAAAGTTTATCAGAATTTATTTCGTGTGGATTAGGTTAAGTTTGGAGCCGGTAACCTTCGGAGGGGGAAGATGGCCGATTGAAAGATGTCCTGCTTTTACTTTTGATTTATTCTGTTTACTGATTTACTCTACTCACTTGACCCTGGCGATATCACTGTGGAATATCGCGGTGGACCGCCATTAACAAAAAAAGAAGAAGGTTAGGTTTGATCTATAAAAGTCTTGAAAAAGTAAAGTAACCCTAAAAGGTTCTTTAAAAAAAGGAGAATGATCGGTTGCGTTCAGAATTAAATTTTCAAATAGACTTCTTAAGTAGCGTCCATAAATGAACTTCAAAACGTAACAGTCAACGAAGACAGACAATACACCAAAACAAATGCAATCCGTTATCACGCATAATATAGGTAAACTATCGCAAAACAATGGTGTTTTGTGTCAAAAACAGTATCCTTAAAACTGCAAAGTTAGCTATGCCAGGTACACAAAAATAGGAATGAACATATTTCGTACTAACTGCATGCGATTTTTAAACGTCAATAGCAGCACCAATAAGTTTGTAAAAAATCCTTAAATACAGGTGAACGAATTGCCCCGTTTTAGAAAAACAATACAGCTCCCGGAGGCCAAGAACCTTGTCTTTGTAAAGAAACAAAAAGGTTGATATGGCTTTTACACAAACGTGTTAAAACGACATGGTACAAATAGTTTACCTTAGTAAAGTAATTTACAGCGAACCTTAAAATTGCGTGAAAGTATTTTGCCATTGTTGAAGTGCAAAATATATCATTTTGACCTTTAAAACTGAGGAATAAAGAAGGGGGACTGTTTGACAAAGTGTAAGAGAAGTTGTCGAGGATATTTAGTTTAGTTTTGACAACAATAAGCCGAAACAGTGAAACTAATTGGAATGCCGATCGTTATGGTCGACTTTTGGTTTCAATGCAGGTATTAAAAGAAGGTAGTGGGTGGCAATTTTAACTGTTACGGAGTAAGTAACTGAGTAGACGTCTGTTTATTTATTTATTGCACAGTTAAAATAACTCAATTGGAATGGTTAAAGTCGCAAATATTCTATGCTTACTGAAGATACAATTCAACCATTCCGCATAATAGTTAGAAACGTTTTTGAAATTATTTGAAATTTGTATAACATTTAAATTATGATTTTTAGCTCGATAGTGTAGCCATTTGAGAGAAAGAGTTGACTGAACGATGGATAGACAGAAACAAAGTCATCTTAAAAAGCTTCCATATTTCAGTACTTTCGTTCGAAACCATAAAAGTAGATTACAATTAAAACAGAAGCGAGGAGAATATAACACCATTAGGGTCTATCCAACGAAAAACAGATATGCGTTAAGCCTATGTAACTTGGAGAGAAGACTTAAGTTGCTTTGCGACGGCAACAGGGTCATCAAACTCCATCTCTACATGCAAATAAGGCCAACTATCTTTAAAGAATCATTATAGTAAAGGTGCACAAAGTCAGGGTGAGATTTTAACTCATTTCACATACGACAGCTGCGCGTACGCATCTGCGCAAGGTGCGGGCGCACGTGTGGAGAGCCTTTACTTTACCAACTTAAATTTACAGACAATTTGTACAAGGTTGGTAGAATTATAGGTGCAAAGTTAAGTTGTTTTTTTTGTAGTGGTTTGTGGACCACTTTTGCCTTGAATTGTTTTATTTTTGTGTTATTTAAGAGCTTTCTTCTGGCAGATGGCGGCACTTGCGTTTTGTAATTTACTTATTGAATTTTAACCGAGATACTTATTGGTAATTGTTTGTTAAGTTAGTTAAAACGGTTGTTAAACCTTAAATTACGGCGTTTTTTTTGTGTAATTCTGGTACGGTTGCATAGCTGCTACTGTCGAGTTAATAAGAGCTTATTAATACATAACGTTGCGTATCACAGCTTCGAGAAGAGCCTAACAAAAGAATAAACAGCCGGTTTGGGCAGGGTGTCGTAAACGTCAACTATTCCACAGAGTCTAAAGAGAAGTCTTCAATCAGTGCGTCCTACCCACAGAACTGTCCTACCTGTTATCACATACGGAGCCAAAACGTGGACACTCACGGTGGGGCTGGTCCACAAATTAAAAGTCGCCCAGCAAGCTATGGCGAGGGTTACATACAACTAAGCTACTCAAATATTTAAGATGTAAATAATAATTACCACTATAAAAAGAACACCCTTCTAGCAGGTCCACTCGCGGCATGGTCCCTATGACACTGGCTGCATTACCTCTCTGGATAGCTATCCCAATCCTTTGAGAGAGGTAAGCACCAGCTCTAGGATCTCCGCAGATGTCAAGTGTACATTAAACGCCAAGGCTGATATCCGGAATGACCAAAAATATACAATCTAATATATAAATTTTCCATGTCACAGTGTTAGTTACCGTACTCCTCCGAAACGGCTTGACCGATTCTTATGAAATTTTATATGCATATTCAGTAGATCTGAGAATCGGCTACTATCTATTTTTCATCCCCCTAAATGTTAAGGGTGGTCCACCCCTAAATTTTACATACATGGCAAAACAACGTTTGCCGGGTCAGCTAGTAATACATAACCTTGAAAAAATAAAAAATAAATAGTGTTCCTCTCCTACACGTAACGTATGCATTTTTTTTTCTCGTCTGCCCCATAGTTGTCGTTGGATAGGTCTTTCAAAAATATTGTGGGTTTGTGTAAAAGATTTTTCGATGAAGGGTTCCGTTTATGCGAAACATTAAGCATTAAAGTGCTAATTTTTGTTAGAGTCAAGTCGCACCTCAAGAACGATAGTGACCTAATTCAAAATTTCGTCTTTCAAACTTTAAGTCATAAACTGATTATGATAGAGCCCTAACTCGAACTCCAAAATTTCTGAGTTATGTCACTATTTTTCTGAAGGTGCGATAGTGTCGACGACATTATTCAAACAGCAGTAGGGTTTTTTTAAAGCTTGCTTTTTGTTAAGACTTGTTTTGTATTACTAATTTACATACATACGTACATACCTTCACGCCTTCATTCCCAGAGTGGGGCAGGCAGAGCTACAGAATTACCAACAACTCCAAAAGCTTGTCGATAACTCTGTAACCCACAATTTGCACAATTAGGCTAAGATGTTTAACAGCGCATTAGTGACAGGTTGCAAGCCCATCGCCTAACAGTACTACAAGCCCTTATTCCCTTAATCGCCTCGTACGACATCCACGGGAAGACATGGAGTGGCACTATTCTACCCCGGCAACCATTATTATTATTATTATTATTTATTTATTTATTCATAAAATTTGCAACATTAACCATACTAATTTACAGTGCAACTTATATCATTTAGTCTACAATATAAACCAACGATCAAACAGATAACAGACATTATCCACCATGAGTGTTGGTATGGATTGTAAAATAAGTTAATAAGTAACTGGCGCAGTAACAAAGGTCAGGATACACAGACGGACAAACTCAAAATTCAATTGAATAATTCATTAAAGACAGACGGGAACCGAACTGAGATCGCCTGATAAGCAGTTTTGTGATTTAAATGTACCTACTTATGTATGTTTTCATACATATTTCATACATACATTTTAAACCAGGTGTTCAGTTTTGATTATATGGTAATTAGAATACACTATTTTTTTTTTGGTTTAAGATAATGTAAGATAAGGAAATGCTCTTGTAAGTACATAACTAGGGAACCCTTATAATTTCGCCATGTCCGTCCGTCTGTCCGTCGGTCCACAGCCTAGCACAGAGCCTCTTAGTACTAGAAAGTTGTAATTTGGCATGACTATACAATTTATTACTCACGCCAACAAAGTGGTAAAATAAAATCTTGAAAAAAATTACACACACGTAACACGTAAAGTAACGTGGGGATGTATTTTTTTCTCGTCTACCACATAGTGTGGGGGTGTCAAGATGGATAGGTCTTTCAAAAAATTGCGGGTTTGTGAAAACAATTTTTCCATTACGAGATGCGTTTATGAGATATTATGCTTTAAAGCGCTAATTTTTGTTAAGAGTCTGAGTGTATGGTCATTTGGTATTTGTCTATTACTGATTCCATCACCCTAATACCACTACATCACTATCACACACACTACAACATCACACTAGAAATACATATTCTTTACTTATTTTTATTAGTGTTTGTAATCTAACCTACGTATTTAATAATTAAGATAGCTTTCGATCAAGTGAACTTCGGCGAAATGCTACTTTCTATGAAATAAGTATGGGTAAAACGAGAGGACACCATGCTTGACATCAATTCAAAATAAATAAAACACAGTTTTTAATAATCATAATCCTGTTACTAAGGATTGAAAAATGATGGCAGTTCATCAAAAACCTTTTGATTTTGAATGACAACGAATAAACAGACAAATCTGTTAGGATAATCATTTCAATGGCAAATGATATTGAGTACCGTAATAAAAGTATTAAAACACTCCATTGTGGTAATCACGTACATTTTTCATAGAACATCAGTGATAACTTTTATATTATATCGAGTGTAACAATGCCCTTAATATATTAAGGAGAATGAATCAAATTGTCACATAATGTTTCATGCGCTTGCGTCGCTGTTAGGGTTGGCACGGCGCTATTTATGAATAAAAATGTTTAGTTTTCATTGTATCTACAAAACATGATAGAAATCGTTAGTGTTAGGACTTTTAGTGGCATACCATGGTTCTAGAATTCATGGAGTCGCTATATCCAAATCGATCATACCACTTTGATTTTGGCTTTAGTGTTGTCATGATAATATGTTTAAATCATTTTGTTACAGAAGATATTTTCGCTGTGATATTTTACAAACAAATAAATATTAGTAGGTTATAGGTATATGGATAAACCGAATTCAAAATACACTTAGTTTATTTTGAAATACGACAATAGAGAAGGCCAAAATCAAAGTGGTGTATTTGTAATAATTACGCGACTCCATGGATTCTAGAACCACGATATGCCACCAAAAGTCCTAACCTAACCCTAGTAACAATTGATCTGTTTTTATCAAAAAATGGTGTAACGATAATAAGACGGTTAAAAAAAGGTGAGCCAACCAAGAGATGATTTCTCTTAATTTACTTAAAAATAATACAGCATTTGTGATATAAATTATATCATACAAAATTGCTTGTTAAAACAACAAGTTCTTTAGGGATTCAACTAACATTTAAGTAGTTTAGACGCCTATGTACCACAATCTTGTTAGAAGCGACCAATTTTTAGGTTAGACACTTAATTAAACACTACACAAAGAAATGACAGAAAAATACATTTGCATGGTAGATATATCAAGCGAGCTTATCGATACATAGCAATCTCTTTCAGACTAATTAAACCTAAATGGTAACAAGTACTAAAATCAAATAAAATCAGTTTTCATCAACAAGAGTAGGAACACAATGTTAATAAATAAGGAAGAAATATTTACGTAATAAAAAATAAAACGTTAAAGTGTTCGTTGCAACTATGACATTTATATTAAAACGAGGCTCCTCTTCACAGTAGTCTCTAAGTCTCAAAAATTATAACCATTATTTTAAATCAGTGACAACCCTAGCTCGATCGGTAATCATAATCCATCACAGGGCTGCTTACTGATGTGCCTTATCGGACTGTTAAAAATATGACTAGTGTCAGAGGTCCGCGGCAATTCTCTTATACGTACGTTGAACCACTTTTAATCCTATAATAGCTACCTACATAGTTTTATTTCAGATTTGATGGCATAGGAAGGCAAACGAGCACACAGGCCACCTGATGGTAAGTGGAAACTGTGACCTATAAACATTCGCATTCACAAGACTGAAAATGCACTGCCAACCCTGAGGACTAAGATGGAATGCCGCTATGCTAGTCATTTCACCGGCCGTCTTATCCTGAAACCGGAACACAACAATGCAAACACTGCTGCTTGGCGGTAGGTTAATGGATAAGATGGTGGTACCAACCCGGACGGACCCTGCACAAGGTCCTCACGTAAAGTGCTCTGGCCTGAAGATGTATGACGTTAAGTTAGAGATTGTTGAATATCTTTTATCTCGGAGAATCATAAAGAGGTCGAGTGTAATTATAAACAATGCGAACGAAGTCACGGGTAAAAAATAGTCTGACATTCTACATTAAACTGAGTAGCTGACCACGTTTTAAAATTCGGACCTATATTCAACATGCCTTTAAAAAATTGCATTAATCATATTAATACAAAATACCCAATACAAGAAGAAGAGAATGAAATTTGTCAAGATCGTAGCAAGTGGAAAGAAGTGGTCTCTGCCTAGTGCCTACCCCTCTGGGAAACAGGCGTGATGTAATATATGTATGTACCCAATACAAACGTGCTTTACGTTTTTGAACGCCTTTTTTATAAAAAACAAACGTATTAAGATCAACCCAGCATACCTTACAGTGACATGACCCGTGACGTCACCCAGATTCCCGGTCGATACGTAGATTACACGCTAAGTCGACAGGAATGTTATTTATCGACAAAGAACAAGGACTGCAGACGGTAGAGCACATCCACGTCTATGGGAATATACCCTTTGAAGGTAATGTTATCCTACTAATATCATAAAAGCCAAAGTTTGTGTGTGTGTTTGTCACTTCTTCACGCTGCAACAGCTGGAAGGATTTGGATGATACATAGGCTTCATTTCATCCCAGAAAATTCGAAATCTACGCGGGCGAAGTCGCGGGCAGAAGCTGGTAATGTAATATAATGTAGTTCTGACTGTCCCCAGACGAAATAATGACTACCTCCAACTTACTCATCATAATATGATAAAAATATATAATCACCTACCCAATAACATTAAAAACCAAGATAGATATAATATATTCGTACAACAATTAAACATATTCCTAATTACATACATACATACATAAACTCACGCCGTCATTCCCAGAGTGGGGTAGGCAGAGCTAAAGAATTACCAACAAGTCTTAAAACTTCTTGATAATTCTGTAACCACATTTTGCACAAGTAGGCTAAGATGTTTCCCAGTGTATTAGTGACAGGTGGCAAGCCCATCGCCTAACAGTACTTACAAGCCTTTATTCCCTTAGTCGCCTCTTACGACATCCACGGGAAGACATGGAGTGGCACAATTCTAACCCGGCAACCACACGGTGGTATTCCTGATTAACAAATGCTTTTATAACCTAAACGATTTTTTGATGTCGCCTACGAATGATGACATAGTTACTTATGTAGATGACCCTAGATTAAGAATAAGTAGAAAATAATTTTAATAATTACTGTAAGAAGTGGCTTCATATTTTGTAATGATTTGTGCCAAGAAAGTGTTAGGTAATGTGCAATATTGAATATTTACTTAGAATAAGGATAATTAAATGGGTAGTAGTAGCCCTCTCATGTGGTGTGCCCGCGCGGGGCGTCACATGTATACCTGTAGTGGTAGTTCCACCTGATGTAAAGTAATGTGCAAGGGTAGGACAAACGCCCGTCATTTTGAAAACTTAACCCTGTTCTGTACAGTAGAGACTTCCTAATGATATATTTTTTTTAGAAGTTCTTTTTCAAAATATTATAATTTAATGTACTTCAACACATTTATCAATAAATTACCTATTCTTCTATCATTTGCATTAGACACTACTTGATTTCAATGACTTTGTTTACTACTGGCCGTTTAGATAAAATAGGTAATATCCTAATCATCTTTGTCAAGCATTGACGTTGTCACTTTAGAAACGTGTACTTATTTATAAACCAATGCGATTTTCATTAATTAATTATAAATTTTGGCTTCAAGACGTCTGGCAAGTGAAAAATGTATACGATCTTGGCTATCTTCTTACCCAGATTTATCTTTTGACGGATTTCAATTGCGTTGCCTTATTATAGTACTTACTTAAAATAAATTTATAAAACATTACTTTTGTCCTTTGTTTTGTATTGTCACGAATAAACTATTCTTATTCTTATTTAGTACCTATTTTTTTTTATTAATATAAGGAAGTCTCTACTGTACAGAACAGGGTTAAGTTTTCAAAATGACGGGCGTTTTTCCTATCCTTGATAATGTGACACGCAATAAATGATTTGAATTTGAATTTATACTCTGTGATTGTCTGAAAAATTTAAATAAGTACTTAACTTTTTTAGTAATTGTACCATGTAACTTTTTTCTATCAAAAGCTCCTTTTCTCAGATACCCAAACCGTTAAGACATTTCCGTCGGTTAAAATATCAAATAACCTCCCTTAATTTTAAACGAGTAACGTACCCTACATTATTAATTTCCTAATCTTTGACGGTCAACAATAGGGACTTTCACCCTATGCGCTTGCGCATTCAAATAGTACACACGTGAGAAAGCTCAAGATAAAGCTCAAATGACCGTTAACTTGAGTTCTGTGAACTTGGTCATCCAAGTTATCTTTAATCTTGAAGTTAAGTCAGTTAACTTACTCGTAGCTGTTAAAATATGATTGTTCACTTGAAATAATTAGTTTTAACTAAATTAAAATGTAATAGTTGATGTGAAACTTCGGTGTGGTAGAAGTGTTTAAGAATATACCTCTTTTTTAACCCCCGACGCAAAAAGAGGGGTTTTATAAGTTTGACGTGTAAGTGTGTGTGTGTGTGTGTGTGTGTGTGTGTGTGTGTGTGTGTGTGTGTGTCGGTAGCACCGTAGCTCTTAAATAGATGAACTGATTTGGATGCGGTTTTTTTTAATTTAACCTTTAACTGCCATGGTATACGTCTCACAGACGTTATGACTAGGCATCGGAGTTTTTGTCGCACGGTAAGACTAATAGCAAGCTATGGAGTCGTCATTTGCCATAAATCTTAACTCTTATTCATATTCATACTCATTTTTTTTAATTTATCTTAAAATGCCTCTATAGCGGTCGGTTGGCAACGCATTTGCAGTCTTAGGATTGCGGTCTTGTGAATGCGAATGTCTATGGGTCACAGTTTCCACTTACCATCAGGTGGCCTGTGTGCTCGTTTGCCTTCCTATGATATAAAAAAAAAAAAAAAAAAAAATATCTGTCAAGTTATATAAAAAAAAAAACTATTAGATTATAAATACATAACTTGAACTATTTTAACATACAATTCGCCACTAGTGTGGACTAAAACATTCCCTTCTGCCGTGTTTTAATGTATCTTTTGTTAGTTTATAAATTTTCGTAATTAAATTAATATAAAAATGGTGATTATTTTTTATTGTAATATTTATTTTCCAAATATAACATTAAATAATCGTTTCTGAACTCGTCAACGTTGTTGTCCTTGATTATAAAAAAAAACCTAAATAATTAAATAAATAAATGAGTATGAATATGAATAAGAGTTTCGATTTATGGCAAATGACGACTCCATAGCTTGCTATTAGTCTTACCGTGCGACAAAAACTCCGATGCCTAGTCATGACTATTATTTTGAACTTTGTTGCCATGGCCTAAGTGTTTCTTTGGGAATGCTCTGAAACCACCTCGTCAATTAAAGGTTAACTTCACTTGTTGCTGGAATTTGCAAGTCGGTTTTGAACCAGTTCCCATCAACGGAATGGGCTTATATTTGGAATATAGGTGTAAACCCGATGACGATACGAAATTATGGAACTATCGAGCTGATCTGATGATGGAGTCGGAAGGTGACGGATTTTTTGTTGTAGGTACTTAATATATTATGTACCCGCCGAGTTGGGGCTCATTAGTTTCGTCTTGATAAGCAGATGATGTCTGCACGAAAAGTATAGTCAGCAACAAAAGGTTGTCCCAAAAAAATATTTTTTGACAGAAGGATTGATTTATTACCTTGTTTTTTTATTATTCAAATGACGTCCAAGAGGTGTTATTATCTAAGCAGTTACTTGTCTAGCCTTAAAATCCCTGACTGCTTCTAACCAACTTTAATCGTTTTAAATCCTAAATTATCATTTAAAATGAATAATGAAAAAAATTACATTAGGGCATCTGGTTGCCGCCATATTGAATTTTGATTGCTGTCATATCTTTAGTTACATTCACAAGATTAAGATAAATCGATTGACATAGGAATCATCAAAATTGGTCGACAGGTTTAGTTACTAGAGCGCCACAAAGGTACAAAAAAATATACATACATATATGTATAGGCTGATAAACACATTGCCTCCTTCGGCAGTCAAATAAAAAAACAAATTATTCATAACAGCGTGAGTAAGAAGCAACAACAAAAAGGTCACCTACCTACAAGAAAACGATCGTCCACCCATAGCCCATCCATCTTGAAAAGAATTCATCCCCATTATAATTATAAGCCGGTGTCACATACCTATTCGTCTATGAAACGACGTGCCTTCACGCATTGCTTTGTTTACAGCTCGTTTACATGAAAAAGGGCCCGTTTCTTATCGCTTAGTTCAATAGAATTGTATGAATATAGTTAAATTGGGGGTTTAAGAGTTCACTGATCTGTAATAGGGATGGGAGAAACGGGTGATGGGAAATAATACACGTTTTTACCGGGCTGCCGAAGGAGGATTTGAAGACGCGCTGGCCTAGTTGGTAATGAGCCTGCCTAGAGTCTGACCAGTGAGTGGTGAGGTGACACTGAAAAATGGGGGCAAAATTAAAATATCACTAGCTGGCAACACGAAATGCATAACGACTGGATAGGTACTCACAAAGTGACAGCATGTTTCATAGGTAAAATTGTTGCCATGAGAAAGATTAGAAAAAAGCCTTGTGTCACGACTCGCTGGTCAGACTCTACGAAGCTAGCGGTCCTGGGTTCAAATCCCGGTACGGCAGATATTTGTGTGATGAGCGCGAATATTTGTTCCTGAGTCATGGATGTTTTCTATGTATTTAAGTATATATTTCTCTATATAAGTACTTATATCGTTGTCTAGTACCCATAGTACAAGCCTAGAGCTTAGTTTGGGACTAGGTCAATTGGTGTGACATAGTCTCCTGATATTTATTTATTCATTATTATTTATTTAGGAGGGTAACGTGTTTATCAGCGGATCCCCTTGAAATATCGACAACTATTTCATCGAATGTGTCATTTCACCGAATTTCATTTCATCGAAAACTAATTTCTGCTAAAACATTACAGTTTTCAGGTTATCTTAAGCATTCGTTACGTAGGTTAGGTTAGGTTAGACTTGTGACCGCAATAAAAATAAAGCTCCTGCACGCGGTGGATGCGAAAAGCACAAGACCGGTCTGAGTGGAGAGCCTTGGGGGAGGCCTATGTCCAGCAGTGGACGTCTTTCGGCTGACATGATGACGTGGAAATGCCTGTCGATGAAATGAAAATTCGGCGAAGTGAATCGTTCTATGAAATGAGTTTCAAAATTTCAAGGGTTAACCGTTTATCAGGCTATATGTATGTATGTTTGTTCCTTTGTGGCGCTCTAGAAACTAAACGCGTGGACCAATTTTGATGATTCTTGTTCCAATCTATTTGTCTTAATCTTGTGAGTGTCACTAAAGATATGACAGTAATCTACATTCAATATGGCGGCAACGAGGCGCCATTTTGTAAAAAAAAATAGTAGACGGATTATGACATGTAGGGTATTGTTGAATTATCATCATGTCAGCCGAAAGACGTCCACTGCTGGACATAGGCCTCCCCCAAGGCTCTCCACTCAGACCGGTCTTGTGCTTTTCGCATCCCGCGATCCTTACAAGGTCGTCACTCCATCTTGTTGGAGGCCTACCCACAGCACGTCTCCCGGTCCGCGGACGCCACTCAAGAACCTTCTGACCCCATCGGCCATCAGTCCTGCGAGCGATGTGCCCCGCCCACTGCCACTGAAGTTTAGCTATTCTTCGCGCTATGTCGGTAACCTTAGTTCTTTTGCGGATATCATCATTTCTGATTTTATCACGCAGAGAAACCCTATTGTTGAATAGGTAATTAAAAATCATCTTTAGGTTTGTTTCATCAGGTTCCATTTTGAATGATAATTTAGGATTTATAACGACTTAAAGTCGGTTAGCTACGCGTTTAGTTTCTAGAGCCCCACAAAGGAACAAACATACATATATAGGCTGATAAACACATTACCGTCCTCCTTCGGCAGTTGGCTAAAAAAGGTATGAATTCAAATGTCTTCCGATTTTAAAACGGAGTAATAATTAATAACAAAAACTATAAAAAGGTTTTCGGATGCTCACTGTGATGAAAATATGTACTACAAATATGAAATGTTTTTTTTTTTATATAACTAAAGTAAAGTATCTCGTGTGGTTCCCGGGTTAGAATAGTGCCACTCCATGTCTTCCCGTGGATGTCGTAAGAGGCGACTAAGGGAATAAAGGCTTGTAGTACTATTAGGCGATGGGCTTGCAACCTGTCACTAATACGCTGGTAAACATCTTAGCCTATTTGTGCAGAATGTGGTTACAGAATTATCAACAAGTTTTTAAAGTTGTAGGTAATTCTGTAGCTCTGCCTACCCCACTCCGGGATTACAGGCGTGAAGGTATGTATGTATGTATGTATGTAACTAAAGTAGTAGTATCATAAAACGTATGTTAGCACGCTAAAAAACTTACCTATGTCATCTCTTAACGACTACATAAAAAGTAAAAACCAAATGTAAAAGTAAAATAATTAACAATAATATTAAAATGCGTGCACGCATCCCTACGGCACAGATTAATCTATAATTTGGCTGACAAAGGACACGGAATGATGCTCGGTGAATAGAACCCGATATGAACGATGCGTCTGTTTGTTTGTCCGCTCCTAGATGGGAAACCTGATAGCTACGAGATAACAAATGGGAGTAAGGGTTAATTATAAGAAATCAGTGTTGTGTGAAATGTTTAAACTTGTTTTTTTTTCTAAATATTTGAGAGTAGTGTCATCATAATAAAAATTCTAAATTCTAAATATTTATTCAGTAAATTGGCCAAATGCGAATGTCATGTCGTCATATGAATGTTGACTAAAATAATTTGGAACACATATTCCTATTTATATAACTGTTAGAGGCTCTCTTATAATTCTAGCAGAAGCTATTCTAAAAACGATATCTTCGTTAATCTAAAATAATACATCAATAAATATCAGGGGACAATCTCACAAAAAATGACCTAGCCCCAAACTAAGCTCCAGGCTTGTACTTTGGGTACTAGGCCACGATATAAATACTTAAATACATAGAAAACATCCATGACTCAGGAACAAATATTCGCATTCATCCATCACACAAATATCTGCCCTAACCGGGATTTGAACCCAGGACCGCTAGCTTCGTAGGCAGGACTGACTTTAGGTTTCCCGTTCAAGTCTATTGTATGAAATCAAATTAGGTCAAAATACGGATACGTTTGAAAAAATCCTGTTAAAAGTTATTATAGGCAGAAAAATATTGGCAAAACCAGAAAACTGTGATCTTGGCTATCAAATAGTTTGTACTAATCTTCGGTTCTAAATATTATGGCTTGACATGGAAAAAGATAAGCTTAACACTACTCTTTAACAACTGGTTTTTATTTCTGTTGTATTATCTTTTCCCGGATTGAATCTCACAGGGATATTAAAATTTGAATTTAAATAAAACAAACAAAGGAAACTTGATCTCTCACAATAAAACTAGACCGTATTGATCGGACGTTGTCTATTCATCCTGTCGGTTTGTCTGTCGGTGCGTGAAACACTCCTGTGATTTTTGATGTATATTTTATATTAGTACCTAATGGAAAAAAAACATATCGGTGATAATGCAAAACCGCGTAACTAACAAATTTATGATAGAGCAAAATAAACCTTACAATATTATTAAAAAGGTGCATTTTGCTCCTTATTAAAAATGTTACTTACGCGTATTTGCAGTTTTACCAACGTTATCAAGTCTGAAGTAAAAAAATATAAGACTACTTTGTTTCTTTTTAAATGCGTTGTCGTTCATTGAAAAACATGTGTTAAGTTATTCGTCCCTATGGTGGTTGATACGAGCAAAGGTTCCAATGTTTTGTTTCTGCATTGATAGTTGATACGTAGAATAGGTACATTCATCATTTTATTTTGGAATAAGATATATTTTGGTGACCATAGTTTATAGAGAAATTAAATTTTGAGACAATTTAATTACTATAGGGTTTGCTGAATTCTATAACAACCAACAGTTATTTAATTTGTAGCCAGTTTATTTTGTATGAGAATGTCATAATATTTCTTAGTTATTACTTTCACAAACCATAACCTCTTACAACCATTCAATCAATTTTTTTGCGGGTGGTAGGACCTTATGCAGGGTTCATCCGGATCGCTACCACAATCTTATCTATTAGCCTACCACTAAACAACAGTGTTCGCATTGCTGTGTTCCGGTTTGGGGATAAGACAGCCGGTGAAATGACTAGCATAGAGGCATTCCATCTTGGTCCTCAGGATTGGTAGTGCATTTGCTGTCTTAGGATTGCAGTCTTCTGAATGCGAATGTTTCCACTTACTATCAGGTGGTCTGTGTGATCGTTTGCCTTCACTATGCCATAAAATAAAAAAAAATGCACCATACTTAATGTCTCGAAATAGGGGACGTACATATTAGAGACAAGTGACGTCGTTAAATAGGTCATATGAGCAGAAATGTATAATTATTTATTTATTTCAAGAAATAACTGAGGACATTATTGGAAACATTTAAGATCATTAGGAATATTCTATTTTCTTACAAAAAATAAGAATATTTTTTGAAGTTGCCAATAATTCCTCGTAGGAAAGTTGCACGATTCGAGAAGTTTTACGTCGATAAAATGCTATGCCTTACAACACGTACTACGAATTCAACACTTAATCTCATTTTTTACAATAGGTATCGCCTAGCCTCAGCCAAGCCAGCCAAGCCGGCCAAGCCGGCCAAGCCGGCCAAGCCAGCCAAGTCAGCCAAGCCAGCCAATTCAGCCAAGCCAGTAAAGCCAGCCAAGCCAGCCAATGCCGTACTGAGCCTAGTCCGCCACTGAGTGGTCAGACTTGTCAACCATTTGCAACTGGTAGAATGTGAAACCATATAAAGGGAGCTTTTGTTTTTTTAAATGACTTTGTCGTTCTGACACGTGCACTGCTAGATTAAGACTGTATCAATTCAAAACTCATTGTTAGTTTTGTTTTATTAAAGTTTATTTTAAAATACAGTTGTATTTTGAGTTACTACACTTTTGATCCGGCAGTGCGATATAGAAAAGTCTATGCTGGTAATAAAAAAAAAATATAATTAGATTAAATTATCAGTACGATGGCAATATTTTTATCTTTTATTTAACCAGCTGGTTTTAAATAATTATAATACCGAAATATATTTGTCATACAATGTTTGCGATTAGCGGACCTAAGGGCTAACATATCAATATCTCGTCTCATATATCACGTGTTTCCCAAGTTGATAAACACACGTGTACTCCCTAATTATTTAATCAGTAGTAATGAAATAGCCTCAAACGATATTAAACAAACAAACATAATTCGTGGTTTGGAGGTTGAGTGACATTTAATGCCGCTGAGCAAAATTCTGAAGTAATCTTTTACCAAAAAGTAACCAGCAAAGACAGTACAATTACAAGTACTTTGTACCTTGTAAATGATCGGCGAGAACCTGTAATTTAGCTTGTATTGTATTGTAATATAGCTTTTAGTACCTATATCTAAAATGCCCCGTTGCCCGTTTGGTTGCCGGGGTAGAATAGTGCCATTCCATGTCTTCCCGTGGTTGTCGTAAGAGGCGACTAAGGGAATAAAGGCTTGTAGTACTGTTAGGCGATGGGCTTGCAACCTGACACTATTACACTGTTAAACATCTTAGCCTAATTATGCAAAATATGGTTACAGAATTATCAACAACATATCAGAGTTGTTGGTAATTTTGTAGCTCTGCCTACCCCACCTTGGGAATTAAGGCGTGAGTTTATGTATGTCTATGTATCTAAAATGAGTATATTTTTTTCGAACGTGTTGGTTTTGCATACATACATAAGTAAAAGAGAAATATTTATACCTAAGAGTGGAAAGCGCGAGTGCATGCATTTCCGAGTGCATACAATCTGAACCTATTTAAAGCTAGAGCGGCCTTTACACTTAAAGTTCGGACCGCGGGAAACGCCACGCGCCGTTTCAATATTTTGTTCCAAACATGCAATGCAATTTATTTATATTGTAATATTACATTGATGAATAAATAAACTAAACTAAACTAACTAAACCGTACGTGCGTGTAAATGCAACGCGGCGCGTGCGGTTGGCATTTCCATCCTTGACCGGCGGCGCGAGCGCAAATCGCTGGAGTTCGGAGCGCGCATCTCCAAGCTTTTCTCTGCCCTCCTAAGCTAATACGCAGTACATACACATACATACATACCTTCACGCCTTCATTCCCAGAGTGGGGTAGGCAGAGCTACAAAATTACCAACAACTCTAAAAACTTGTTGATAACTCTGTAACCACAATTTGCACAATAAGGCTAAGATGTTTAACAGTGTATATTAGTGACAGGTAGCAAGCCCATCGCCTAACAGTACTACAAGCCTTTATTCCCTTAGTCGCCTCTTACGACTTCCACGGGAAGACATGGAGTGGCACAATTCTAACCCGGCAACCACACGGCTAATACGCAGTATGTCAGATAAAATTCCTGTAGCAATATCAATCCTATTACTAAGAGAAGAGAACTAAAACTGCTTTGGTTATTGATTTTGGGATACTGCTTATGATCAATTTCCATGTAGCCTTTATACTCGTAGTTTAAATTTATATCTCATTTTTTTCATGTTGATCATTCCACAATTCGTAAAATTTGACAAACTTTTTCCCATTCTAAAAATCCAATTTGACAGCGTTGATAGAGCTTCGCGGAGCGGAGCTCCTATTTCTGGACGGTTTTGACCCTCCGGGCGTGATACAAAAACGATGAGACATCATAGCTTAAAATAGCTACATAGTTACTTGTGGGAGGACCTTGTGCAGGGTCCGTCCGAGTTGGTACCACCATCTTATCCATTAACCTACTGCCAAGCAGCAGTGTTCGCATCGTTGTGTTCCGGTTTGGGGATAAGACAGCTTGTGAAATGACTAGCATAGAGGCATTCCATCTTAGTCCTCAGGGTTGGCAACGCATTTGCAGTCTTGTGAATGCGAATGTCTATGGGTCACAGTTTCCACTTACCATCAGGTGGCCTGTGTGGTCGTTTGCCTTCCCATGCTATAAAAAAGAAAAAAAAAAGAAAAAGCTTAAATTAATGGACAATGAAAATTGATCGACCGCAGAAAAATGCGACTTGGAAAAAGCTTCATGAAAAATTTGCATGAATTCATGGAACTTTAGTAACAAATGACGGACTCAGGGACGGCGAGGCTTTTAATTGACCTATATAGATATACCTAAGAACTCTTAAGAGCCGTATTACTAAACTGGTCTTGAGTTAAGATGTCTGTATCAAGACTTGGCATGTATTAAATTTATACGTATATACTTAGGCACTTTGTTGTATGAAAGAAAGAAAAAACCGGACGAGTCGGTGTCGCCCACCGAGGGTTCCGCACATGACACGGTTAACTAGCAATTCAAAATATCATAACGACCCTGTTACTTGTGATTAAATTTTTCCCTATATTGGTAGTATAAGACGGTACATTACTTGCCAAATTTCATAGTTCTAGGTCAACGGAAAATACCTTATAAACTTTAATTCCCTTCAGCGTGTTGAAATATACGTTTTTTGCGGCATAAACGGCCGTATCTTTTTTTTACGTTTACTTAGAAGTTTGATTTTTTTCCCAGCTTCAAGGGACTGTAGATAGGGTAAAGTCACCAGTGGTCAGCCGGAGACCAGTAGTCGACCTTATATGAGTGCGAAGAGTGGCAAATATATCTTTATATAAATATACTCTTCCCACTCATACAAATTATAGGCAGAGGCCGACTACAGGTCTCTGGCTGACCACTGGTGACTTTACCCTATGAGAGTATGGTTTTAATTTCATCTCGATACTTCCTACGTGTTCTGGAGATAAAGGGTCTTGACAGACTGCCTTCCTTTTGACTTTGTTTTTTCTTTTGAGGTTCGGAACCTTTTTTACCGGTTTTTTTTTTTACAATATTAATTCCTTAAGAGATCTCTTTCAGAGAAGTGTACGAGTAGAGAGTAGAGTGTGTGTGTGTGTGTGTGTGAAGTACGTACCTATATGCGTAAGTCAAGCCATAGAAAACTCATTTCTGAGGCATCTTAAGACCGGCATTTTATTCCAGAACAGTTCTCAGTCCTATCCGCTTCTTAAACCAGTAGGTAATTGGGAATGTTCATAATTTTTAAATTACTCTGATTTGAAAACCATTTCGAGGGATAGGGTTTTGAAGCCGTTCTGCATTATTACATTTTTGAAATATTTATCTATTTCGGACATTTTGACAAAAGTATATTTGACCTTTCGCACGTTTACTCAAACAAAGAAATAACTCAAAATTGAACTACCGTAAAACGGGGCTATTTGGGAAAACCACGAGGCTATTTGGAACCAAGTAATTTATAAGCTTTTAGTTGATATATTTTTGTCATGGCAATAATAGAACTAAAAACTTAGCCTGACAACAAATTTTACAGTTCTATCATAGCCATGACAAAAAATATATCAACTAAAAGCTTATGATTACTTAGTTCCAAATAGCCCCGTGTTTACCAAATAGCCCCGTTTTACGGTACATTCGAAATTCAACCTTGGTTTTTGTCAATAGACTTCTAATCAAAAGTGAATTTTGTTTTGAATTATTTAAAGATAAAGATAAAGATAAAGATAAAGACATTTATTCAGTAAGTAGGCCGCACGGGCACTTTTACACGTCAAGAATCTACCAGCGCTTCACAAGAGGAGACCACTGCTGAGAAGAAGCGCCGCAAGAAACTCAGCAGTCAGTAATTTTTTTAAATATATTTAATATTACAATGGTACTACTTAGTCTAGCATTATATAAATCTATAAATAGCAAATTAAAAAATATTTCAAATATCCTGCGTAGTTTCCGCAGGAAAACACACCAAAATCTTAAGATAGAAAGAGAGAAAAGGAAAAAAAAGAACTCCTACGTATGTGTATATAAGACGGTGCAAGATGACCACATAAGATTGATATGTTTTCCTACATCAACGGTGTCCCCCAGACAAGATAAAGATTTTGAATTTGAAAAAAAACAAATAAAAAATATATTATTGATTAAGTTTCGGGTTTAGGCCAAGCATGTTTGTCTATTAAATAGTCCTCGATCCTATAATACGCTTTAGACATTAACGACTTTTTCAAGTAATTTTTGAGTGCTGGAAAGGGTAACTTTAATACTACCTCAGGTAATTTATTATAGAAATGAATGCATTGACCAACAAATGATTTATGTACTTTACGGACGCGGAATTTTCGAATAGCTATTTTATTTTTATTTCTAGTATTTAAATTATGTATATCAGAATTTTTTGTGAAAGAATCCAAATTTTTTATAACATAAATAATATTCTCATAAATAAATTGTGACGCTACAGTTAAGATATTAATTTCCTTAAAAAGATCTCTTAAGGAGTCACGGGAATTTAAGTTGTAAATAGAACGAATGGCCCTTTTTTTAAACGTGCGCTTTGTTTGACTTTCGTTTTTGGCTTGAAGCCCTCCTAGGTCCAATCCCAGTTATGCCACGCAGGTTGATATAGGGGAGGCCGGGGCTGGAAGTTCCCGGGGTAAGTTGTTCCGATAGTAATAACTTTGTAAAGAAAAGAGATAGCAATACACGCAAAGTGCGTAGTTTAAGCATCAGGTGACGCAGCGCTGGTGGCCATCTTAGTTACTCCGACGGCGGCGGACAAGTGGCTGCGTGTACCGTGCTATTAAAACACCACGTGAGTAAATTTTTTCGAATTTAAATTTTTTGGTCTATTTTTATTTATTATTGACCGATTAATGTGTAACTTATCTATTTAGTGGTGGCATTATTTAGGTTTCATATTGTTTGAGTGTTTTTTAAATTGATTTCATTGATTTGCTAGCATGACAGTCTTAATATAAAAACGTAATTTGGGGTTACAAGTTCCCTCCCGAAGGGGCTGGTTGTTCCTCGGAACAACTTACCCCAATTTACCTTCAATTTTATCAGATTGTCTCAGAATAATATGCAGCTGGAACCTATAACCACTTCGACATCGGGAGAAATTGGGGAACAACCTCAGCATTCGACAACAGATCAGGGTGATGCCTCTCAGACTGCAGCTTCGACCAGTAATATTGGACAAGAACTTCAATTAACACCAGAAAAAACAAATGCTTCTGTGTTTAGCCCGGAAATCGTGAAACCTTTACCAAAGGCACCACCAAGATTGCTGAGTGCTACAAAACGACGTACGAGAAAGACGGCTGTTTTAACTGACACGCCAGAAAAAAATGCTTTAGCTGAAGAACAGTCAAAGAAGAAGGCAAAGAAGAATGAAGACATTGCAAAGAAAGGGAAGGGGAAAAAAAACAATAATAAAGATAAAGGTAAAGGCAAGGGGAAAGGAAAGGGAAAAGCTCAAGAAAAAGCTAAACGAAGAGTATTACAAGAAAGCGACAGTGATAGTGACAAGGATCTGGAATGGTACCTACTGCATAATTTGTTGTGATTCATATTCAAATTCTCTTCCAAGAGAACAGTGGATAGAATGTAGCATGTGTAAAAATTGGGCACATGTTAAATGTATAAATGAAGCCGATAGTATTACTTATGTGTGTCCCAATGTGAGTCAGATGAAGATATGAGTGATGAATAAGAATGAAAGTTGCCAAAGTTTATTACGACTGATTAAAACAAGACTGATGATTTATCTTCATTGTAACTCTACTAAATTAAAAATAATTTGATATCCTAAAGAGTTTTGATTTTTTGATTTTTGATTTTGATTTTACACAAAATGAAAAATAATATGGAGGTTAGCAGTTTTGTTTTGTAACTTGATTAGATTTGTAAGTTTTTGATCTCAATTGTCATAACAAATATTAATGAAACGATTATCTGGAGGTTACCAGTTATGTTATGTAGTTTTTATATGTGCAGTTATGCAAATGATAAGATTTTTAACTTGATGAATCTCTATTATGGTTTAATTGATAAAAGAAACGGTTATCTGAAGGTTACCAGTTATTTTTTGTTGTTTTTAAGGTTTTGTTATAGATTTATTAGTAAACATATTAACTAAGAAATGATGTCATCATCACTTCTTAGTTAATATGTATACAAATTACAAAATAACACTTGAAAAAGTGTTTATTTCAAGGTTTCAAGTTATATTTTTTATATCCTTAAGTTTAATAAAGCATCTAGTAAGATTTATATATGCTAATAGATCTCAATTTTAGTAAGTAACACAAAAAAAGTTTTTCTGGGAGGAACCAGTAATGTTTTGTTGTTGATTTTTTTTTAGTTCATAGCATAGCATGAACACACAATAAATGAAACTATAGAAATGATTGTTTTAATTAAAAGAACCTTGTTATCCTTAAATTTTATTTATATTATCCAAGTGGCACAATTTGCCCCACACATGGAACAACTCGCCCCAAAGTGGGGTTGAATGTTCCTCTCTGAAATTTTGCAAAAAAAATCCTGTAAAAAAAAAACTATTAAGATAATGACAAAAAAGACTATACTATTACAAAGGCCGATAAATAACTTTTCATAGTTCCAAATATCAAAAATGTAACATTTTATTTTCATCATGAAATTCGATGTTTTTTGAAAATCGGAACTTCCAGCCCCGCTCTCCCCTATTATAAATAGTGTGTCAATCCTCCAATATCCAATAGGTAGACTCAGACTTCCAGAAGTACTTACATAGGGGTTATTATGACATAGCTATGCAGTTCATTTACGCTGAGAGAAAGGGACAGAGCTATATAGCTGCTATAGCTCTGTCCTTACACTCGCCTTAAAATGAAAGAATATCGTCGGTGATACTGCAAATCCGCGTAACTAACAAATTTATGATAGAGAAAAATAAACCTTACTGTCTTATAAAAAAGGTGCATTTTGCTCTTTATTTAAAATGTTACTTACGCGTTTTTGCAGTTTCACCGACGATATGTCATCCTGGACGTGCTTGCAAACCGCATGGACAGTGCATTATTATGGCATTTGTGTCATAAAATGAAATGGAATGGTATAGTAATATTAGTAATGGGTAGTTTTTTTTTTGTAATTTTAATAATTTATTTATTATTAGTATTAGTATTACTATTTGATTTTATTATGACATCAATGTAATTTTATTGAATGTAAAGTAATTTTTATTTTCTTGTATTTTATTTTGTTTAATTTTCATGTAACCACCTGCTAACATGAAATTTGTAACTTACTTATTATGTAATTGAATTCTGAATTAAACGATTATTATTATAATTAATATTAATAGCCCCCCAGGCCTACTCACACATTTAAGCTTTTAATTGCTTTTTCCAAATGAAATTACAAGTAAGTAAATCTTTAAAATAAGAAGCGCCATCGAAACATGTACAAACCTGCGCCGGCCGTTTAGTATGTTTCGAGCTACTTAATCCGAAGCGATCCGATCTATCACAATCAGCTCGGCGCACACTTGCCGGTTCTCACGACCTGCGCACGCTCCGCGCACAGGAGCGAAGTGGCCACGAGCAGGTGGATAAACTGTCACAGTATTTCTTTACGTTAAAATGAAGATCGCTTCCGCTGTACGCTTAGATTTTTTTAACTATTCAACGAATTTCAATGTAGTTTTAAGCAATGTATACAGGGTGTCCCAGAAATAGCACGTCACAGTGACACTGGAGATTTCCCAGCCTCAGACGAACCAAACCAGCCTAACATGACCTCAGTAAAAGTTGCACCGTTTTCGAGTTATACCAATTTAAAGATTTTTCCAATTTTTCACCTCTTTTGACATTGTAAGTGCTCGCATTTACTGGGATAGCTTTAGAATTTAGTTTTTTTTATTTGTGCGCGTTTATGAATAGTTGATTAAGATGATATAAGCATTATTATGTCAATAACTAATGTACAAGTTGGAAAAATACTGTAATGAACTTGACTTAAATTATCATCAACATAGTAATTTAAACTTTGATCATCTGCCATTACTTTTTTTTACTACAAATGAAATGAGCAAATAACTTTAAAAACATGCGTGTTTTATGCCGATTCTAAAATGGTATGACACATGATATCTTAATGCATAAAAGTAAGAATTCGTATGACATTTGCCAATATGGATCCTCGGAAATCAATGCTAATCATCTAAAAAAATATCTTGTACTCTACGATATCTCAATTGTTTGTGCTCCTTTGAAGAATATGATTGATTTTTGGTTGACCTTGGTTCAAAGATAATAAAAAACGGGTTTAATTTTCACTAGTTTTTACAGTAAATGTTCGAATTGTTTCCCTCCGACTCTAAGGCACAAATGTCATCTTCGAATAAAATTTCGGTTTAATTTTCGTAAACTGGTTTCCGATATGTCTCGGGCTGCATTGAAGACACGTCGCCGTAGTTCCTCTTCGTTACTTATTGGTTTTAAATAAATATTGTCTTTCAAACATCACCAAAAAAAAAACATTCTACAAAGCGAAATCAACTTCCGTTAAGAGTGCCGAGTAGTCGTTTCAGTTCCACAGTATTTTTAAAGTTATTTGCTCATTTCATTTGTAGTAAAAAAAAGTTATGGCAGGTGTTCAAAGTTTAAATTACTATGTTGATGATAATTTAAGTCAAGTTCATTACAGTATTTTTCCAACTTTTACATTAGTTATTGACATAATAATGCTTCTATCATCTTAATCAACTATTCATAAATGCGCACAAATAAAAAAACTAAATTCTAAAGCTATCCCAGTAAATGCGAGCACTTACAATGTCAAAACAGGTGAAAAATTGGAAAAATCTTTAAATTGGTATAACTCGAAAACGGTGCAACTTTTACTGAGGTCATGTTAGGCTGGTTTGGTTTGTCTGAGGCTGGGGAATCTCCAGTGTCACTGTGACGTGCTATTTTTGGGACACCCTGTAGAGTGATTCGGTATTTATGTATACATTCCGATTTTTTCGAATCAAATCGGAGAAATACTGGAAAAGGGCCGAATCTTAAGCACCCGAAACCGACGTGCGTGCATGACTCGACGTATGAGTGTTGAAGAATCGAAAGAAATTTGTCAAGATCGTAGCAAGTGGAAAGAAGTGGTCTCTGCCCCCTCTGCCCCCTCTGGGAAACAGGCGTGATTTAATGTATGTATGTACATTCCGGTTTATGTACGGGTGTCACAGAAAACCCACATAAACCGAAGGAAAGCAAGGGCGGGTCCCTAGTATAAAATAAAAATACTGGCCTGTTTCCTAACGCACTTGTAATCGCAATCGACTTAACAGTGGAACATTATTTTTCATTTTGTATGCACTTCTCTGACTCGCCTTCGGACTGTCAAAATGAAAACGATTGCCATTGCGATTGTGTTAGACAATAAGCCCTCTGGTTATAAATGCAACAAATCGTGTGGAGTTGTTTTCTTTAGGAGGTGTAAGACCCCCATGTATAAGACACTAAAATTCGTAAGCCTAGGGCCTCATGGTTTCGGCAAGGCTGGGGTTAAATAGTACCTTTTGTTTTCAAAAATTTAAATTTCGAATACTTACTTTCCGTGAAATAAAGTATGTCATCATTTTAATTAAATAAGTGTCAATGACACCAACGTTTGTAAACACATTGTAAAATGTTTGTAGGTGGCCTACCTACAATTGGTGTAGGTACCCATAAATTGTTTTGCGTCTAGACAAAAATATCACCTGCATATCGCTCATCCAATAGAATAATGACATAATTGCAAAAAAACGGGTTTTGAGATTTTACCGTCAAAAGTGTTCTAAAGGTCAGGTCTATCGCGTGGAACAATGACATAACATGCATGCTAAAAATGCAATTATGTCATTATTCTATTGGATGAGCGATATATTTTTTGACTCGTCTCGAGTGGAACCAGAATCCTCATATCAATAGTAGTTTTATCAGTTTATCCTTATATTGTTTTGTACAATAATATACGTAAATAAGGCTACGAATAAAGTTTGTAAACTAATTGCCTTTGTAACGCCATCTGTGACTTAAACCAGGAACTAAACGTATGTCCCTTTTGCTCCTAAGCATAAAAGGTGCGACTGAAAAGAACGATACCCCAGTAGTCCCTTGTGCGACACCAATGCGTACGAGAGAGATAGCAATAACGTAGTAACAGCGAGGTAGAGAAGCATAGATACAGCGTCGCGTGACCGGTTAGCATTGCAAGGTCGTTGTATAAGGTGAGTGACACGAAATGCGCAGGCGCATGGCCGGGGTCGCGCCTACCGCACAGCCTTTAAGTAATATTTATTTTGGACCACAGCATTATTGTCTGTTCTTGGGCTTAATAATATTATCAAAAATAAAGTCTTAGTTTTTAAATTGTATTGTTCAAAAACCAGTTAAGTTTTTTTTGTAAATAACTGTGTTTTGTTTATCAAAAAGGCTTGGAACCGTTATCCACCCCGAACACTAGGATGTCATCAATAGCGAATTTCCAGATCCAGTTTAATGCAGATTTTTATGACATCTCTACCAGACACACCCAGTAATTCACACCATTCTCACGAGACCATACGGTTGATGTGCACCCGCTTATATGCGTGCCAAACGCCCATGTTGCGGTAACTAATCCATATTGATTTTTAATTGACGGATCAATAAAATTACTTTTAATGGTAAACTACGGCAAAATGCGAATTTGTTTTGCTGTTTTTGTTTGATCCGGCTCGAAGGACCACCTGATACTTTTGTGCCACACTTCTTAAATTGTTATACAAAATGGACACAATATGGAGCTATCGCGCTTAGTGTAATAATGGTGTGTGAAATTAACGACACGTTTGAAGCATTAGATATCGTGACATGCATTAATAAAATACGGTATTTATGTTGCTATGCAAAAATCGTGGATATTTTAGGCCTATGTAATTAAATAACTCTCATTCAAAAAGTTCAATAGCCCGAGGTTAGATTTGAAAAATATTATTAAGTATTTATTTTAGCATAAGTACGCAATAAGGTTTCTATTATTTGTTTAACCAAGGCGGCAATTAAGTATTAATAATCTTATATGACTGAATTAACGTTTTAGATAACTTGGTATGGAAAAGATGTCACATTCAAAGTACAATGTGCGTGCACTCTCAGATACTGTGACAGTAGCGACATCTACCAGAAATTTGATAAACGTTCAGTCGAGACATTAGCTTGAGCCTGTACAAGATAGATGGAGCCACTAGTCTTGATTTACAATAGGAGAGCAAGTAATAGAAGGAGGTTAAGTTAGAAGATAGCTAGTTAGTATCCCGGCTGTGGTATGTATAATTTCATCAATGGCGAAAATTAGGCAGAAACATCAAAATAAATGTTTCTTGCATTTTAAGATTCAACTGTGCATACCTAATTAAGAGTACAAGATAATTTTTGACAGTAAAAATGCAATCTCGCGTGATGCAGGTCGTAGGCGTTGCATATTTTTTGTGATAAAATCATGTTTAATGTAACTTGATGTCTATCTATTGACGTGGCCTACTTACAATTGAATACCGAACTGTTGGCCAACGTTATGATTTAGAAATAAACTCTGTCAAGATCCGTGTAAGCAATCAGCAAACCGAATTAAATGAATAATTCAAACCAATTAAACTTAGATTCCGCTGGATTTGTAAACACGCGATAGACATATGGAGCAAAAACTACAAAGTATGTATAGGTACCTACATTGTATCTTGCAGCATTTATATAAACAACAATAACTACTAATAAGGAAGTCATTTTTCATCGAATGGTACCGAGTACCTTCTTAGCCCTGTGGTGGATCCTGTTTAACAAGCTATTATTTAACTCGCAATGTAGGTATGTATGTAGGTAGGGTTGCCAGGTCGCCAAACAGACCAGTTTGGCCGGACATTTGGGTAAAAAGGCCGGACAGCCTAGCCTACAATCCCTACATTATTGAGGATTTTGTTTCTCTGCGGGAGCGACCGACAGTCTACGTTCGCCTGCGCTCAAAATGTAAAAAGCCTAATAATAGCCGGACAACCCGGACACCGTTTATTTTGGCCGGACATGCGATCTAATAGCCTAACTATGTCCGGCTTTATCCGGACGCCTGGCAACGCTGTATGTACCTACGTATGTACGGGTCAAATCTTGCAAGTAAAATTTCACCCACTTCCCATCAACTTATAATATGCTGAAATTTGGACCACGTATGAAAACCCGATTATGGTATCTGAGAGCTGATCTGATGATGGAGTCGGAAGGTGGCGACAGGATCTCCCAGACCCACCGTGTTGCGCCTCAATAGTTTGTTTGATAAGCTGATATACATAGATGATAACTTACTACTCAAACTAGCATGAGTACTACTTATACAATACTATCACTTGAAACATTTTACGTCTTACAGTAAAGAAAAAGCCGACAAATTACTCGTAACAATCTCAAAGGCAACCCAACTGCTATAATCACCAAACAGACACAAACATCGTTACAAAACGTACACAGAAACAACTGTAGGTTTAACGATGCACTAAAATCAATAAGTACTTGGAAAAGTGCGGTTTTTACTTGTATTATTGTTAGTTGTAAACAGCGCCATCTAGCGGCAGCTGGCTGAACCGCAGCGTTGTTAAGGGGACCACCCGCGCGGGCGCAACTTACAACGATTAGAGCTTTGAAACTGTGTCAACTCGTTCTATTAATTTGGAGATTAAACTCTATTACTTACTTTAATAAATATAATAGGAGTTTGCTGTGGTATAATATTAAAAATACTTTTTATCAACCTTCTAAGGTACAATGTTTTTTCTTTAATAGAAAACAAAATTGATTAATAACTTACCTTTGCGTAATCGACCGGTGAAGCATTGACGGGGCAGGTGAATAGTCCCTCACTGAAACAAAAAAAAACAGCCCTTAAATTGAATTTCAGTACGTACGTATTTAATTTTTAGTCCAAGTGGGAAGAATATTATGAGCGACTGGATCATTAAGTTTCTTGATAAGGTAGAAGTCGGTAGAACGACAATAGTCTAAACTGGACACTACGACATGGTAAGTAGTAGTTTTCGTGTAAAAATTGGATCGTGTTGCCATTTCCTTTCCTATTTTTTTACTTTTTTGCTAAGCTATAGATACAAAAGAGTCAAGCTGAAAACAAAGATAGGTTATCTCGCTCAGTGATAATTTAATGATACCTACAAGCAATGAACTACATTTTGTACGTTCAGTGGTTTCGGAGATCAGGGTGGTGGTAAATTTATGTCTTCTTTCATGCATAAAATCAAAACTATATATAATAACAAACATATTATATTTCAGATTCTCATAAGAAACCCTTTCATCAAATTTGACACAGAAATGACTGTTATTTCAAAAAAAATATTTACTTTGCACATCTGTGTTTGGGTCATCAATTTACTATGTGTACAAAATACAATTCAATCGGTCAAGTAGTTTCAGAGCAAATTGGCTGTGACAGACGGACAGACAGACAGACGCACGAGTGATCCTATAAGTAAGGGTTCCGTTTTTAATTTTTTGTACGGAACCCTAATAAAGTATAACCACACAGTTTCCTTTACATAAAATTGCCACATTTGGCTATCATTTTATTTTATACCACCACGTTTTAAATAAACGTAAAATTTGAGTCACTCGATAAACCATTACACTCACAGAGCAATAAACGTTCATAATTAGAAGCGAATAATTTGCGCTCGTCGAATGATCGCCTGCGCATGACGTAGCGTCGGCATATTAATCACCAGGCGTACTGGCAGCCACAGAAGTCTCCATTTAATAAATAAGTAAAATATCAGGGGACAATCTTACATAAAAAATCTAACTCACCAACCAAACTCAACCTTAATAGACAAATTACATTTCCCAGACAACAGCTGTGAACATCATAAAAAGTCAATACAGATGGGTTTGTTTCTTGTTTAGTCGATTTCTGGAGCAATTTTGGCCAATGTCAATCTTAATCTTAATTCTGATTCAGACAATCTTGACACGAACGCTCTATGATCACCGGCTAAGCCCTGGGGGTTTGCGTACATCAATTTGAGAGACCCTAAACTAGCCTAAGCAAATCATCAAATGTCATTCTCGGAGTCTGCCACCGATGGGTCTAAACGACCAATGGTTGGTATGGCTGTAAATGCAAGCAAATTCTCAAAACTAAAAACATGCGTCATACATTAAAATTTAAAACATAAACTGTCTTTCTTTCAACACTTAGCGCTAACATAGTGGTTATTATTACCATTATGTAACTCATACCTATAATAATAACAATAGATCACAACCGTCATGCGCCCGCGACGGTACCAATTATGAATAGTAGATAACAATTACCGCAGTCGGCGGAACACGCAGACGGACAGACGTCTTCCGGCAGATTCTAGGTGCATACCTCGGGGGGAATACCCTCTGAAGCATGGCTGATATATCTCACTATTGGGAAACTTGGAGTGCTTTTTTACATAAAATCTAATTGTAATACACATTTTATTTCGTCGAATGTATCATTTACCTTTTTTTTCCTATTTGTACTTACTTGTCATTTTTGTTTTATTTACAGGATACCAAATACCTGCGAAAAATATTTTTTGTGACGAATGAAAATTAAGAAAATGATAGCAATCATTTCAGTAAACCAAAAATTACTAAAGCGCAATGACTTTAAAATTTTCACGCCGTGGTTAACCTAGGGTTAGGGTTAGGGGATGTTCTTGGGGAAGATCCACCCCTGAGTGATGCGTTCCTTCTTGGACAAGAGGGTATTCGAACACGTGGAGACGTTTAGTCGGAACTTGGAAGTTTTTCTTACTTATCCAATTTATGACGGGTTATTTTTTTTGTTGTCTAGTCCATTATTGTGAGATTGTTTATAATAAATAAATAAATATCAGGGGACAGGCTCACACAAATTGATTGAGACTTGTTTTGTGCAATAAAACATTTTTTTTAATTACTTACTAAGCTCTAGGCTTGTACTATGGGTACTAGGCAACGATAAACATACAGAAAATATAAACATTTATACGCATGATTCATTTTATTTATTTATTTACTTGTACTATCAGCTTATTGTAACCCTGATCCGCCATAGAACTGTGTCAGTGACATAAATAATTCGTTTTCACTTCTTACAACTTGAATCATAACGTCACTGAGACACGATTCTATGGTGGGTCAGGGTCCCATTGGGCAGAGAGTACATCATACGAAAACGTAACTTGAGACGTGCTTAAGACCATCGATGCGTTTGCAATCCTCTAATCGAGCCATTTAGTCGTAACCTGAAGATAGCTTAGCATTAGCAATCCGTGCCAATGAGATACAAGCCACGGGTCAAGCGTTGACTGCGATTACTAAACACATTCCTGCATGGTTTATATTCTAAAACAGTTCATTTGCATGTGTAATGCGCGGGAGTTCTTGAGATATCTTGTTGAAATCTAAAAAGGGTTTTTTTCTGATTTCTATAACTTGGTTTTTCTGAATCTCACCAATGAATGACTGATTTCTTCCGCCTATGATATTATAATGTACAGTCACGAACCGGGATTGTTGATCCACTTACCCATGTTTCTAATTTGGCAATGTAATGCAAATCGAATAGCTGTCAGCCAGTCGTTGACATCGGTTATTGAATACACGGCTAAATTACGGACAATGGCAAGTGGCTCAACAATCCCGGATCGTGACAGTACGTGAGCCTCAACCCACCGCGTGACGTAATTTTGCTATTTTCATTCATCATTGTGATTCAAAAATGAATTTCCTGATCGTCATTTCATTTGTCACTAATTTTAAAATCCCGGAATTTCTTTCAGGACTTTTCGAGATTCACTAAGGGATTTGACGCGCTGATGTTTGATGAGTAATTATTCAATTAAAACACGCGGTAATTTCGTTTACTCACTCGTAAAATTTAATACAAAACTGTAGGGATAAGTAAAAATCGGCCATTTTGGTGAGACCTAAGTAGTGACCGGTGAGATGATCTTGAATAAGATACCGGTCTAAATATGCTTCGGAAATTTATAGACGATTATTTTGACGTGTTTTGTTACGATCTTACTCATCAAAAACTAGTTTATTATCTCTTTATATTATAGCTTACTAAGACACTATTGATTTTTTGTATTAAGAAGTCTTTCCATGATACAAACGTGCCACGGAAAAAAATTGCTCTCTGTCAAAATACTCGTTTTATCGTGAAAGAAGAACAAAGTAAAGGACTGTTAAAAAAAACTGAAAACTGGCTGTTGTTGTATAACAATAAATGTAAAAGTAGACATACCTGTGTTTGCATACACTAGGAATAGGAAGCCGGATTTTAATCTAGTTTTAACTACTTAATATTTCAGTTCCTACACGAATCAAGTTAATTCTAGCTTAGACCGTCGTCCCCCGGAAAATCGCTTCCAGGCCGTAATGCATGCTATTACATGCAGGCAAGCCGTAAATAACACACATAACAAATGTTGCATTACTCGTAACAGCATTTGTAATTGATGGATTAGCTATCAGTGCTATTACGCTGAATATTATTTGAAAACGGTCTATGGTCAAACATGTTCGTATAAAGATAAATAGTAGTATGTGCCTATCGAAAGACGCAGCTTGAGTAGACCTCTAATAAGGTCGAAGGACGACGAGGCTAAGGTTGCGGGAAACCAATGGACGCAAGCGGCGAAGATTCCCTACTTTGAAAATCGAAGTTTCAAATTACTTTAGCTTCATCCTTTTCTCTCGATTTAGTCTCGAGTAACGAGTAACAGGGACTCTGCACCTGGAGTTTCGAATTAAGTGGTTCGTGCTGCCGTGCTAGTGTAAAAGGCGATCATTCGACATTTTGACCAAATTGAGTTGTTATGACCATCGTGATATGGAGAACAAGCCGCGTCGACCCATCTTACCCGTTTGTCGATAAGAGGCTTGGTTGCGAAGATACGATAAGGAAAAAGGCCGTATAACAGACTATTTTCCAGCAAATACTAATCAATAAGGCGGTAACTACACAATACTACATTAGAAAGACGTAAAACAAGACACTCTGCATTATTGTCTGGTGTAGGTTTTATTTATTAATAAGTTGAACTACTCTATAAGGCCGTAATTGCAGATTACTAAGTAAAAAGAACGAATAACATATTTTACCGCCTTTTAACTTAGTATTTCAAATGTTTTTTCTATTTGCTCATAATCTAAATAAACGTAACAGAGTTTTCTAGACAAAAAGACCGTATGTCAGTATTTTGCGGTATTTTAGTCTAGCTAATGCCGAGTTTTAAATAATAATAAACTTGTTTAAAAAAACGTTTATTTTGTGATACGGTATTTTTACTTGGGACAGAGGTAGTTTTTAACGCTAGATTACTATTCGAATATCCACAGTCGACCCATGCTACTTAATAAAACCTTATAATCCCCAATCTCCTACATACCCCCCGCGGACGGGAGTGCCCGCGTTCGGGCGCCCTTCAGTTCGGTGACGTTACGGGTAATGAAGGTGCGTGTGCGCTGGCGCCCGTTATCACGCGAAAAGACGAGAACGACGAATTGACGATAAATCATAAAACTGAGTACATAATACCATTCTAAATATTTGTTACCTGAGTACAGTAAAAATAAATAAAATAAACATATAAATTAATATAATTATGATATATTTTTTTGGAGAACTAACATAATTGGGATAGACCGAAAAAATAACTCACGGTTTTTATAATCTAATACAAAAGAAAAGGTAATTTTAAGAGACCAATTTCATTAATTTTGTATTTGACCGAATAGTTTTGTTTTTATATCTTTATTTATTTAACAGACATTTTATCGATGAATTACATGATAAGTTACGATAAAAAGTGATTGTAATTGTATAATAAAACATACTATTTCAAGCGGTTTACGCCTAACCCGTAAGACACACCTGGGAGGGCTTTAAGCCAAAAACGAAAGTCAAACCACACGGTCAAATATACTTTTGTCGAAATGTCCGAAATAAATAAATATAACAAAAACTTAATCATGCAGAACGGCTTTAGAACCCTATTCCTCGAAATGGTTTTCTAATTAGATTAATTTAAAAAATATGAACAATCCCAATTATGAATTATATTAGTATCTAAGAAAAACATGAACAATAAAAAAAACTAGAACATCAATAGTTAGCTTAAAGAAATAAGTCCTTTTTTTATAATGCACTAGCGACCCGCCCGCGGCTTCGCCCGCGTGGAATGTATTATACATATAAACCTTCCTTAAGAATCACTCTATCTATTAAAAAAAACCGCATCAAAATCCGTTGCGTAGTTTTAAAGATTTAAGCATACATAGGGACAGACAGCGCAAGCGACTTTGTTTTATACTATGTAGTGATTTATACAAATACATACATACACACATACCTTCACGCCTTCATTCCCAGAGTGGGGTAGGCAGAGCTACAGAATTACCAACAACTCCAAAAACTTGTTGATATCTCTGTAACCACAATTTGCAAAAAAACAAATACAAATACACAAATAAATAATAAAGTTTTTATGGAGATAGTTTTATGGAAATAAAGCAAATCTAGAATATCAATAATTAGCTTACAGAGATGGTTAAGTCCTTTTATAAAGTGAATATTTTATAGACCATAAAACAAATATATCAGTAAATGATAAAGTGACTATAGTGACATTTGTCTGTTTACTTTTCATAATATATTTTACTAACATGAGGACTCAATCTAGCTAGAAGACAAAATGACTTCTGTTTCCCACTGTTTTACTATAAAAGTTAAACATGGATACTTAGTGAAATTGAACATCTCATTTAGTTATATAAAACTCAAGTCAAATATAGACTTAAAGGTGAAGCAAGCAATATCAATCTTGAGTCACAATATTATATGATATAAAAATAACATAGTATAACTATCGCTTTATTGAACGATAAATAATCTACTGTATAATTGAGTTTTTAAACACTCAATTTATATTTTGACCGTTTTCTTCCCTTACTATACGACTGACTGACTAATCGTACATATTGGCAAGGAGTCTGACCTGTCTATGGAGGATGACTATTGAGGTAGACTAAGGTCTAGGGATAGCGATCCCAGAGCGTATGGAGGAGATCTCCTTATTTTTTCTATGGCATAGGAAGGCAAACGAGCACACAGGCCACCTGATGGTAAGTGGAAACTGTGACCCATAGACATTCGCATTCACAAGAGTGCAAATGCACTGCCAACCCTGAGGACTAAGATGGAATGCCTCCATGCTAGTCATTTTACCGGCTATCTTATCCCTAAACCGGAACACAACAATGCGAACACTGCTGCTTGGCGGTAGGTTAATGGATAAGATGGTGGTACCAACCCCGACGGACCCTGCACAAGGTCCTCCCACAAGTAAAGGTCCTCCTTCCCTAAGGGGGCCACAAAACCTTTAAATTCTTAGATTTGCTTTAATCTAGACTTCGGTTTCATAAATTATATCTACTATAGGTACATATTAACTTTATCTTTAAAACTAATTCACTTAGTACCTACGTAGGTTGTATTTCAAGTGGTTAGGAGTCATTAAATAAACTAGGGTAGTGTTAGATAAGTTATAAATTATAGTCTACATACATACATACCTTCACGCCTGTAATCCCAGAGTAGGCTAGGCAGAGCTACAGAATTACAACTTTAAAAAGTTGTTGATAATTCAGTAACCACAATTTGCACAAATAGGCTAAGATGTTTACCAGCATATTAGTGACAGGTTGCAAGCCCATCGCCTAATAGTACTACTAGCCTTTATTCCCTTAGTCGCCTCTTACGACATCCACGGGAAGACATGGAGTGGCACTACTCTAACCCGGCAACCACATATTATTGTAAATATTTAGGTATCAATATTCTAGAGAGTATTAGTAGAGCTAGGACTTAAAACAAAGACTTAAAGAATTCTAGGGTTACTATAGGTTCACAACTATTGGGTTATATTAAATTACTTGACGATCACATGCCAAAACTAATTTACTTTTAAAATAGGTTGTTAGGAATAGGAAGCTTATAGACTAGGAATGTTACTTATGGTGACTAAGTTATTAGGTTAGGTAGATAGATGTAGTAGGAATTAGGTAAAAATAAAATAAAAATAAAATTTTAGCTATTATAATTGGTTCCACGAGGACCAGGATTTGAGTAATTCTATTTAAAGGTGCTTAGGCTACATTAGGGTTATTGCAAGGAGAATATATTGAGTTTAATTTTAGTAAAGAAACATTTACCAAAGTAAAAGGAAATCGCCCGATGCTTTCATCGCACACTCACTTCCGAGGGATAGACAGACGCAAGTCGAAAACAGAATTTAGTACGTAAACTAGGTCCATTAATGCCTGCTCTTAGCTTGAAAATTTGCGAGGACTTGCCAGAATTCAACCAAGAAAATGTTGATGAATTATAGGTTAAGTATTTTTAACCTATAATTCATCGACTTTTTCATGGTTGGATTCTGGCAAGTCCTCCCAAAATTGCAATTCAATTACTTTATGAGACTGATTATGTTTAAATTAAAATATATGTTGTTGTGTTGTGTTATGTTATGATTAACAGTGCGTCATACAGACGAATCAAAGAGTATTATTGTTAATTTATTGAATAAGTAATAACACTACACCAATCTTAGAAGAGATAATATTTCCTGTGATTTAACTGTTAATTTTTGTTTATTTCAAATATATTTGTACCGAATTTATGATGGTTTTAATTAGCAATTAGTCTAACCTTTCATCGTAGTACTAGATTAAAAAACCGTATTTCGTCTGACTTTTGAAGACATACGTTTTTTTAGACTAGTATATAAATATAAAATGATCGATACGAAAACAAACCATATTTTTTTCATTTGCGTACTAGACAAGATAAACGTATTTTTGTTATTCGGCGTTATTATTTAAATCAGAATTATTCAAAAAATATTTTGTACCAAGCAATAAGGCGGTATGTTGCAAATACGTCTTTTTAATTAAGCATTATTGTGATACGTTCAAGCCCTAGTTTAGTATGAAGACGTATGAAGGAAAATCAAGCCTATAAGGCGGTATAGTGCTCATATACCGCCTTTTTGCTTGTTTTTCAGTGGCAATTATTAATCGGCAACTAAACAAAAAGGAAAAAATGCGTGTAAAAAAAAAACTGTAGGTAATAAAAATACATTACTTATGTAGAAAACTAGTAAAACACAATGTCTATTCGACACAAAAAGTTTCATTTCAATATCTGTTTAAATTACCTAGAAATATGAAAATGAAGATTTCGGTCACTTTTTTGCGATTATCTCGAAAGTGTCTTTTGTCGAAAAGTCGCCTTTTACACTAGCACGGCAGCGTGTTGGTGGTAGCCATCCTGGACCGGTCGTGGTGACAAACCTTGGGAGAGTCATAATGTCCAGCACATTTGCATTGCGCAAGTGGATGTTTTTTTGGCGGAAATTGTAATTACACAAATAATTGCTTATCAATAGTGATCGTTATCAACGTCCACTTTTGGTAGCAAAGGGTATGGTTGGCAGAAAAAACAAACACATTTGGTTGTTTACTTTTGATCTTAACCATAAAATAAATACCTACCTTCAAAAGATTACACCTCTAGATATAAATCCTTACGGTACAAAACCTTTTCCGCCATAATATATTTTTAAAACAGTGTACGTCAAATGACATAAAATGTCATCAAAATATAACTGTAGTTGAAAATCTAATTACACTACGCGACGTGTTTATCTAAATAAATAAATAGATCCAAATCTAGAACTGAAAAGTTCATTAAAAATTATCTCGGACTTGATAAAAAAAATGGCTAAGTTGAGATTACATCCCAAGGGCAAGGAAGTTTATTTTAAACTAAAATATGTCCTAAAGAAAAACCCGGGTTACAGTACTGTAAGCGTTGTGCAGCAGCTGATTGAAGGTAAAGAGGTGGATATGCCGGAAGGTGTGAATAAAAATAGTGTGCAATATTTTAAAGACTTAAATTTCCTTCCGTAACGTAGAAAGGTCATTTAGCTATTTAAAATGGATTTTTTCCAATCGACGTGAACGACTGAGAGCCAAATCTGTTGAACAAATTTTAGTCATTTATTCACTATAATTTGGATTTGTTGTTACAAATATGTATATAAATCTCATAATTTGTAAAATATATAATGTTTAATACTTACTCATTTACTACTTACTATTACTTCGTTATTTGTTTTTTTTTGTCAACCATACTTTGCTACCATTACAGGACGTTGATAACGATCACTGCTTATCAAACAGCTTTGTAAACTAATAACACTAATTCTAGCATTTTCACTGTTGCTCTATTTTTTTTCTAGTTCATAGGTCTTGTCATCGCTTGCTAGAATCAACATTTCTATTAAAATTTTCTGAAACAATCATCAGCCGCAAATCTCAGACAAGCTCAATTTTTTAACTATTGTCAACATGACCTATAATTAATCCAAACCTCATAAATCACTTCACGAGCCATTGGATCGATTATATCGGTTATTAAGCAAAACTGTTCCAGTAACGTTTCATAGAGCTGGTGCAAAAACGCCCCCTACACCGCGCTCACATGCATCAGTGTATATTTTCTTCTCATTGTCGACTAATTACGGATGGAAAAAAAAACTCTCTTTGGTCTATGCCCACGCTGTATTTATGGGTTTCACTAAGAATGCATTTTGAGCCGTATAGTGATGAATATAGTGTTGATTTTGCACGATTTTTTTGTTTATAGTGCTATAAACTAGTGTTGGGACAGGACTAGGTGATTATGATGTTAGTAATTAGTGATGATAATGCGAAGATAACATCAATGATTTTCTAAATTAAAAGACAGTGACTAATTGTTTGCAAGTGCATAACTAAATGGGCGTTTTTATAAAGATTACCAAAGGGGTAATTAATCATTGTTGCTGTAATAAAATCACTTATCACGATTATGAGTTAGGTTTCCAGTTTCCGAACATAATGGAGTAGTACAAAGGTGTTTGCACTGAAAGCGTTAATTTGCTATAAAATATAATAGTCGGGAAATAGAAGGCAACTCCCTCAGGTTTTCTCAGTATACGAGTACGCACGTTCTATGTCGCCTGCTTGACTTTTAATACCAAATCATCATGTGACCAACTATATCATTTTACAAACTTTCATTTGGCAAAAACGTGTTAGTGCTCAAGCTATTACATATTACATAGGTTACATGGGCTTGTTAAATAAGTTAGGTTAAGTTAGACTTTTGACCACAAAAATTTGTTAAATAATGCGGCGGGAAGAATATTGCGAAATTAGTTTATAAAATGATATAGTTTGTCAAATAATAATTTCGTAAAGCATTAGTAAACCATAAAAACCACGGAAAAATATACATTATTTGAATGGCAAGTTTCAAGAATTTTTATTTTGCCGTGGAGCGAGAGGGTGGGGGGATATGAGTATTTAGAGGTTGAAGAATATTGAGTAATCGAAAGTTATATGTTTCGGTTATCGCTGGAAATCCAAGAGGCATGCCTATGTTCGACCTGTTGCATCTGGCGTTCCATAGTCTTTGCCTACCCCATTGGGAGACAGGCGTTATGGTATGTACCTACGTAACAAATGTCACGTGGCAATATTTGAACTGTAAGATATTAAATTTTAAGGTTGCAAATTCGTTGTCAACTCTGAGTACTACGATTTTAAAGTTTTTTTTCAACGGCTTATCTCCATAACGAAACAATGCTTGCTGCTATCTATAAGTTTATATCGTTAGCTTCAATTTAAAAAAAAATGTATTGAGAATATTTTTGTTATACTTAATTGTATTTCTGTAACTAAGGTAAACGCACCCGATGGTGGACGTCGCCATCTGCTGTAATTGACCCGCTGGGAACCCGCGACCGCGCCGCGGCCGCAAACTAATCACTCCGCCGGACTGGAGGGATGTACAAATTGTTGGATAAGCTTGGATGTCTGCGACATACGACACTTGAAGGTACATTCATCTCGGTACGGTTTTGTTGTTGATTAGGCGTTTTTATTTTGAGAGAAGCGTATTTGTTTAACTTGAAAAAATATTGATGCGATAAAAGTCGAAAATCGAATTTGCGAATGTCTGTGTGTCACAGTTTCCACTTACCATCAGGTGGCCTGTGTGCTCGTTTGAAATCCTATGCCATAAAAGAAAGAAATAAAGAAACATCAGAAAAGAAGATCAATTCTGCGATCAATGCAGTGTACCTTAAGCAATATTTTTTTATTTTTGGTGCACATCCTTGTAATTTTGCCTATCCTTGGTCAGGTTAACTGGAAGAGATCCCTTAAAGGGATAAGTTCGCCATGGTACATGTTAATCTTAAGTTTATGTACGAATTTACTTGTAATTGTTTTTTTGTGCAATAAAGAGTTTACATACATACATACATACAATATACTTAGGCTTTTTAGTTCGATTACGAATACCGCAATTAAAAAAGACACTGGAAAAATGAAGCATCTTCAACAAAAAAAAACCCAGAAAGATTAAAAAGCCCCGCTCGCTCGAGGGCACCTAAAGCCCATGTAGTACTTCCCACTTTGGCCAAGCTGCTTTGTTAAGGAAATCTGCTACCAATTCAAAATACGCACTTAATTTTTTTAATACGCTTTAATGTAACAAATTTCGTCGTTTTATTTTGTAGCGCTATGCGAAAAAAAAAGAATAAAATAGAAATAATTTATTCAACGCATACACACATTTAAAAAAACAGACGACACACAATACAAAACATTTAACATGGCGTTGAAACGGGCCCCTCTCAGCTTAAGCAATAAGTAAATATTTAAGCTTTGTTATAAGTTGGCTGGCTTTGTGTGGTTGCCGGCTTAGAATTAAGCCAGTCCAGGTCTTCCCGTGGAAGTCGTAAGAGGCGACTAAGGGAATAAAGGCTTGTAGTACTGTCAGGCGATGGGCTTGCTACCTGTCACTATTATACACTGTTAAACATCTTAGCCTAATTGTGCAAATTGTGGCTACAGAGTTATCAACAAGTTTTTAGAGTTGTTGGTAATTCTGTAGCTCTGCCTACCCCACTCTGGGTATGAAGGCGTGAAGGTATGTATGTATACATGTACAAGTTGTCTAATAATTAACAGTAAACTTTTCAAACATTTCAAGTGTTCTCGTTAAATATGATGTATAGAGTGCACAGTCTGTTGTTGTCTATGCGCCGCCGAGCGCAAGCGCATCATGTTCTATTTGTAATGATATTGAGTTACTACTTGTTTGATTTATACCCGATGAAAGTAGCTATGTGAAATAACTAAACGTTAGTAGTTGACTAACCGGTCTTTTGTGAAAATTTGTCATTCCCCTGAGACAATATATGTAACCTAGTAATTTTCTTGAAAAAACTAAATATATGTTTGGAATTTTGTAGTATCGTTATGTACAAATCGAACCTTTAGAACAGTGACCTAATTCAAAATTTCAGCTTTCAAACTTCAAGTCATAAATTTATTATTATAGAGACCTAACTTGAAATTAAAAAATTCTGGATTATGTTTGTATTGTTCTGAAATTCCGAAATTAGCAAGACAAATTTATATCTCGCTACTGAATAATACTAATACTAGCCTCTGAGGGTTATAATTATTCGCAATTCCAACGCTGACGCACAGAATAAGTAATAGTTCAAGGCTATAGTCATTACTATAAAATGCCTCTCTGCTAGAAATGAAAAGAGCGCTTAAAACCTTTGGACAATGCCCGTGCTATATTTAGTTAAGTGTCAGGAACACCAATGTTTCAAAAGGATAAAGGATTCTTATAATAACGACAGCCTTTTAAATTGATATTCTTAGGACCTACATTACTAGGTGTCTGTGATTGATTTAAGTTTAGAATTGCGATGGGACAGTAGTGGTATGTTGCGTTAAATTGTTCATTTGGGAAAAGGGAAAGGGATGGCAATGTACGTATACCTATGCTGTTTTTTTTTGTATGTCAAGAAATTTGTCAAGATCGTAGCAAATGAAATGGTCTCTGCCTACTCCTCTGGGAAACAGGCGTGATTTAATGTATGTATGTATGTATTAAGCAGATTGCATTATTTGCTAGGAAAATCTCTATTGTTTGCTACTCATGCTGAAGTCTGCACAAGATCCACTAGATACAAGGATAAACTGTATTTGCCTCGGCTAAATTGTAATATTTTATAAGTTAATTCTTATTTCTTACTTTATGGCAATTCAAATTTACAATCATCTACCATTTGTAATACAGAAATTTCCCTTGAATAAATTTGACCATTTAATCACAATTCACAAGGTGTCTATTGGAAAAATGTTTTTACTCCATTCGGGAGTTCCTTGATGAAAAACATTGCATGCCTAATTAGGGTAGAACATAAAGCTCATCCTATTCCACGAAGATACTATGTTCTAGCAATAAATGTCCTTCGTTGGAAAATGAGAAGCTTTTTTTATTGTACAATTTGAGTTTCATATCAGTAGCGTTGCGTCAGATAAGCAATTATATCACCAGCATGAAATCTGGCAGGAATCAATCCCCCAAGCTTTGTAGACTGAGGCCCTACTTTGAAAATCGGAGTTCAAATTTACGATAGCTCCATCCCTGTCACTGGTCAGAGACTAAACCTAGAGAAAGGGAGCTAAGTGCGACCGCTCCAACCAGTCAAGATACTTGTAAATTACGCGTCGCAACATGTCATCGGCCTGATATATTGGTGTTAAAAACAACACTTCCAGCCGCCTATTCCACCATCTTGACAATGACAAGTGACAGGTAACAATCCAGTATACATTCCAAAGTTAACACGTTTATACATCACCGGGTTTCATAGAAGCTGCTCCATGTACAGTCAGCTGCAAAGAGAAGGATACCCCCCTCCTGGTAAGGATCGTTTTTTTTCAAAAACCCAAATTAATATGATTTTTCGTTGAATTGAAGATTTTACTATAGTCTACACATAAACTCAAAATCATTTAAACCAAACCTATTCTGAATGGTCACTTGTCAAGATGGTGAAATAGGGGGCTGGAAGTGTTGTTTTTAACATGGGGTATCCTTTTCTCTGCAGCTGACTATACACTGAAATGTCACCTGTCACCTGTTAATGTCAGGATGGTGAAATAGGGGGCAGGGCTATTCATAGGCAGTTGTGGTCCAGTAACTAATCTAATAGGTGCCAAATGCATAATGCATGTATGACGCCTTACCGGTTAACAATTAGTCCGGCATGCGGTCGTATTGCGTAAAGGTTTGGTCCCTTTTTCTACGAATAAAGAAACATGCTCATGTTTTCTATGAAGTTTTATTTCATACATAATACATTAAATCACGCCTGTTTCCCAGAGGGGTAGGCAGAGACCACTTCTTTCCACTTGCTACGATCTTGACAAATTTCTTTCGCTTCTTCAACATTCATACATCGAGTCATGCACGCACGTCGGTTTCGGGTACTTAATTCGGCCCTTTTCCAGTATTTCTCCGATTTGATTCGAAAAAGTACGCCTAGGGCGGTCCCTTCCGACCCTTCCACTCACTTTCGATCTGTATATCTCTATCGTCAATCTTCTTTCATCCATCCTTTCCAAATGATCGAACCATCTTCAATCTTTGAAGATGGTTCGATCATTTGGATCTTCATCTTCATCAGCATGCCCTTTTCAATCTTAGTCCCTACATTTTCTTTTATTCCACATTTCTCTCTGATTTTTTCATTTCTTACTCTATCAATCAGTTTCACACCACACATACTACGCAAAGAGCGCATTTCAACTGCATTCACACGACTTACATGCTTGTCCTGCCACACCCAACATTCACTACCATACATCAGGGTAGGGGCCAGCACTCCACTGTGAATAGCCAATTTCATAGATCTAATAAAATATGTGCACTAGGGAATATCAGGGGAAACTAAGTATACCAAAAGACCTAGTCCCAATAGATCTAAATTTGAACTATACACATAACAATGTCCATATTAAAAAAACCGGACAAGTGCGAGACGGGCTCACCCACGGAGGGTTCCGCACATGACACGGTTAACTCAATTCAAAATTTTGGACCGCCGTTCCTTGCATAAAGACCCTGTTTTGTTGGTGATTAATTTAAAAATGTATAGTTTTCTGATTTTTCCCTATATTGGTAGTATAAGACGGTATTACTTGCCAAATTTCATAGTTCTAGGTCAACGGAAAATACCCTATAAATTTTGATTCCAGCATAAACGGCCGTATCTTTTTTTTTCTTTAACTTAGAAGCTTGTTTTTTTCACAGCTTGAAGGGACTGTTTTGTGTGTATATATGGTTTTAATTTTATCTCGATATTTTTACGCGTTCTGGAGATAAAGGGTCAGGACAGACAGGCAGACGGACGGACGGACGGACGGACAGACGGACAACAAAGTGATCCTATAAGGGATCCGTTTTTTTGCTTTAGGGTTCCATAGAACCCTAAAAAGAAACCTACTCAGAAAATATCCTGGAATTAAGATTCATATTCTAAGACGACAAAGCGTGCAACAATATACCACTTTATCGAAAACCTCATCAGAGAAACTTCATCATCATCATCATGTCAGCCGAAAGACGTCCACTGCTGGACATAGGCCTCCCCCAAGGCTCTCAACTCAGACCGGTCTTGTGCTTTTCGCATCCACCGCGTTCCCGCGATCCTTACCGTCGTTTATGGTAGCCGGGTATCTGCCGGAGATTACCTGAAGCACCCCCTGCCCCGCCGTTACCATGGCCGCTACCGGAGCCGGGAATAGCGGGGCCGCCGGGGACTAGGGGTCTGGGCTGTTGTTTCGGGTGGGTGCCGGCCGAGAATAGCACCACCCCATCTCTTCCCGTGGGTGTCGTAAGAGGCGACTGAGGGATAAACCGGAGGATGGGCAGCAGCGTCCTCCGCGGACTACATGGTATAACTGCGGTCGCCAACCCGCCTGCCAAGCGTGGCGACTACGGCATTTTTCCCCCCAACGGTTCTAGATCAATCCAATATGAATGCAGAGAAACTTGCTGCAACTTAATTATTGATAGCTATTACAACTATAAAATACACAAAAAAATACTCTTCAGTTTCATGACAATAAGGAACGGTAAATGTGTTAATAAAGATGTCAGATTAACAAATCGATCTTGATATTGATTAATGGTCACATTTTCACGCGATCTAAACAACTCTCACTGCTCATATAGTGTAATATTATGTAAATATGAACGTAATTATAGTTCAAGATGACATTTAATTTTATGAACGGCTTGTCGGTATTTTTTTTAAAGATCAAGGTGGTTAGACCCTAGCGTTAAATTACTTCCAGGTTAAATGACCGACATTGTGAAATTGACATTGTGAAAGTAAAGTAAATACTTCATCATCATCATGTCAGCCGAAGGACGTCCACTGCTGGACATAGGCCTCCCCCAAGGCTCTCCACTCAGACCGGTCTTGTGCTTTTCGCCTCAACCGCGTCTGCGCGTGTGCGCAGGACTGATTGCCGATGGGGCCAGAAGGTTCTTGAGTGACGACCTTGTAAGGTAAATACTTTTATCTACTCTCATATCGTAACGTTCGAATTACGAACTTCAAAACGAATTTATATTGGCATACTTTATAAACACAATACCGTAATTAAAAAAAAAAACACTATAACATTATTTCTCTAACAAAATAATGTTATAAAGTAATTTTTTTACCATTACGATACAAGTTAATCCAAAAAGTTGATGTCACCAACGAGGTTCCATATATATATTTTTTTATAATGGAACGCACATGCGGTTCGCGTCATTTTTACAGCATTACAAAAAGTTTTCATTCCAATTTTTACTTGTCTGTGACAGCGCCCGCTTTAACGCATGCGCGGTGATGTGCTAGTTTTTGGCGCCATTCATTGAATATGTTTTGCTGTAGTTATTTTCTTAACTTTGATCTTTTATTTAGTAGGTTGAATCGCAATGTATGAGAGTAGATAAAGTAGTGTATGAAACTGCACATAACTAGGTATTGAAACACTCGCGTGATAACTAGGTACTATTAAAAACCTCGCCTAGCGGCTCGGTTCTTAAACACACACTCGTGTTTTAATACACCTCTTTATGCAACAATTTCATAAACTACTAATATTCACCGAAAACAGTATTATAAGACTTTTTATTAAATTAATGTTTCTTACACTAAATAGTGGAACCCTTACTGTGTGAATGTGATGCCCTCCCGGAGTAAGAATGACTCCTTGGTTGTGGCTACCCAGAACCAAGCGAATTCAAGGCACTGTCATTACACTCCACTATCTGCATTGGATTAAGCTCTAAAAGAGGGGTTATTACTAGGCTTGGGACTTTTGGATGCTCGCTATGGTTCTAGAATCCACGGAGTCGCCATTATATTAAAGTATTTTTTTTATAAGTCAAAGTCAAAGTGGATAAGTACATACAACTTGTATGTATATAATTACCAATAATAAAATACTCTATTGCTAGTAAACAAAATAAACTAAAACAAATACAAAAACAAAAATGTCTTTTTCAATCTACTATTAGTCGCCGCTTCAAAATTTTTGATGAGGTACAGGCTTTTTGAATCAGTGCATCATAATCATCATCTATTACTATTTCATGTTCATCATTAAAATGGTACTAAGAATGGATCACTAGATATTATTTTTTCTATATTTTAACTAATAAATTTATGATAAAATTAATTGCAGTCATAATAACGTGGTTATTACCTATCGATATAACAGCGTAAATCTAACATGTTTACTTTTACACTTTGACTTTGACTTCGAAAAATAATATTTTAACATAATGGCGACTCCGTGGAATCTAAAACCATAGCGAGCATCCAAAAGTCCCAAGCCTAGTTATTACACAAAATATCCCATAGGGTCGAAGTCGATCGATTTGTCTTAATCTTGTGAGTGTCACTGCAACTAGACGCCATATTTAAAAAATAAAAGAATAAAAGTGATGAACTATGACAGGTGGGGTATAATTGAATTGATATTTAAAAATCATCCTTAGGATTCCTTCATCATTTTGAATGATCATGAATGAGAACGATTGTTATCTGTTAATTTGTCCTCCAATGAAAAATAATGTCATAAAGCACCTAAAACCTAAGAACCTAGAATACAAGTTGAAAAAACTTCCTCAGCGGTTTTTTCACTAGGCTATATTGTTTAAAAAGTGATGCATCATCTCTTTCTAAATAGTAAATATCCATCCAGTGCATACAGTTACCGTCGCGTCAGCTTAGATTACTTTAACGGTAGTCTCGTTCCCTCCTGCCAAGTTAATGAATGGATCTTACATGGATATAAAATGCGGTCTCACCCCGCAGGTACGTTACATGATAGAAAAATGTCGACTTCCAATATTGGAATTATTTACAGGATGTAAAACAAGTATCCGAGAATGCAAGCAAAGCATGCAAGCATGGTTCGATGTGTTTTAGTCGGTAGATATTCCACGGTATCCTATCATTTTATCGACAATCAATTGGCGATTTTTCATTTCACAACCAACGATCGGCAAAAGTGTGATATGGCATATCAACGTTATGCAACTACAGGTTTAATAAATGATTTATAATTTAAATTAATTACCCGTGAACCCGTGTGGTTGCCGGGTTAGAATAGTGCCACTCCATGTCTTCCCGTGGATGTCGTAAGAGGCGACGAAGGGAATAAAGGCTTGTAGTACTGTTAGGCGATGGGCTTGCCACCTGTCACTAATACACTGGGAAACATCTTAGCCTACTTGTGCAAAATGTGGTTACAGAATTATCAAGAAGTTTTAAGACTTGTTAGTAATTCTTTAGCTCTGCCTACTCCACTCTGGGAATGAAGGCGTGAGTTTATGTATGTATGTATTAATTACTTGACATATTTTTATTTTACAACGTTTAAATTCTCATATATATAATTAATAAAGGATATGTAGGTATTCACATTTTTATATTTTATATCGCATCGTTTGTCTAAATTAGGTACTTACATTTTCTCAAAGAGGGGCGCCAAGAAAAACAAAATTGGCTGAGATATGGGGGCTCAAATAGGTAAGGTTAGTTTTTATATACGCCCAAAGGGCAAACCTACTAGAAATAGGGGCCCCGCGTAGCGGGGACCCGTCGATTTAAATGCAAAAACTGGTAGATGTAATGTATGTTAATTTGTGTAATAACAGTATGTAAAGTAAACCGTTTGCTTAATGATGAATTTTTTAAAGCCATGTTTTTAACCAAAAAGTTTTTAAAGCGTACTATTTGCTATATGATTAGTTGTTAAGCCGCGTATTTTAATCTGTTACATTTGTGAAACAATGTATTTGTGAAATTAAAAGCAAATGAAATGTCAGTTGTGAAATGAACATTTGTGAAAAAAAAATCGGTAAAACATTAGTGAACCCTTTTAGCCACCTGCAGTGGATTCATCAGTCGAGACGGAGAAAATTAACGCTCGAAAATTTGAAACAAATTCTGATCGTTTACTTTAACCGTAGTACCTACCTACTTAAATGGGACAGTAATTCTGAAATACAAAATGACAAAAAAAATATGATGATTATGATTGAAGGTTCAAAAATCCTTTTAAAATAAAGAATAACCAGAATTGTGTTGATATTTTATTTTAATAAGTAATATTTTTACAAACAAAATTTTGAGCGATCACTAGCATCGATAAAAGAGTTTATCGATATAGGCAATCCCTAGCTGTCATTTAATTTTGGCCCGGTAAATCCTAGCTCTGATTATCGCATATTATTATTATTATTCAGGGAGTGGCTATTCAAGGCTCAAAAGCCTAGTATAACTGCGACCAGAATTGATCTATTGTGATCGCCACGGCCTACAGTTCTCCGCTGAGTCCTGTTATTGCGAGGAATTTCAGGACTTTGTTGGCGTATGGCATATTAACAATTTTATTACTTTATATTAACATGATCAAGGCTCGTTTCATTTGAAGTGATGATTAAGTACAATCTACGTTCTATGGTTCCTGGAAATTGGTTAATTGCAAGGTTTTCTTGTAAAGAGCTATAACTTAGAGGTAAAACGACATTTTAACAATTTTATTACTGGATATCGTATTATTAACATTACTAACAATTTTACTGCCTAATATATATCTTTTGTATTCTCTGTTATTGTCGTTATTGTATGTGGTATTGTAAATACTAATGACCACTATTAAACGAGCCATATTTACATAATCACGATTTCGAAAATGGTTCTAACGATTTTGATGAGGCCCTGTACCCTTACCATGAGTTATAATTACTGTACGTCGGGCGTTTTCACTAAAACGTGTACCCAAATTAAGGACTAAAATTAAGGAACTTTGTCAGTTTTGTGACGAAAATTAGCAGTACATTGACGGCCACATTGTACTGCTAATTTTCGTCACAAAACTGACCAAGTTAAAGTTCCTTAATTTCAGTCCTTAATTAGGGTACACGTTTAAATGAAAACGCCCCACGAGCGAGTCGAAGGCGCTCTGTCCCTCGCAGACCTCGCACGTATTCTTTTAGAGTGCGAGGGACAGAGCATTCGACTCGCTAGCGAGTACGGTAATTGTAACTCATGGTATAATAAGGGTACTGTTGGCTCGGCGACCTTACTCGCCCGTGTGTCACCCTAAGTACGCGGACTTCTACTCGTAAAGGTACAAGCGGGCGAAAAGGTCGTCGAGCGATCTATTGATTCGTAATACTTAGATAGCGGGTTGTTTTTTTTTTTCAGAATGTGTTACGAAGAAATATTAAAAAATTCGCACGCAGGACTGATGGCCGATGGGGTCAGAAGGTTCTTCCGGGACCGGGAGACGAGCTGTAGGTAGGCCTCCAACAAGATGGAGTGACGACCTAGTAAGGATCGCGGGAATGCGGTGAATCCGAAAAGAACAAGACCGGTCTGAGTTGAGTCTTTCGGCTGACATGATGATGATTAAAAAATTAAGAAAATTCATTATTTAAATGAAAGGGAAAGGAAAGGTGGTACAAGAAACGTTATTATTTTCAAAAAAAATGTTTTTTGTATCGTCATTCATTCATTCATTCATTAAATCACGCCTGTTTCCCAGAGGGGTAGGCGGAAACAACTTTCTTTCGCTTCTTCAACATTCATACATCGAGTCATGCACGCACGTCGGTTTCGGGTACTTAAGATTCGGCCCTTTCCCAGTATTTCTCCGATTTGATTCGAAAAAGTACGCCTAGGGCGGCCCCTTCCGACCCTTCCACTCACTTTCGATCTGTATATCTCTTTCGTCAATCTTCTTTCATCCATCCTTTCCAAATGACCGAACCATCGAAGCATGCCCTTTTCAATAGTTACGTGGCGACTTTACATTAGTCACTACATCTTCTTTCATTCCACATTTCTCTCTGATTTTTTCATTTCTAACTCTATCAATCAGTTTCACACCACACATACTACGCAAAGGACGCATATTACACATAACAGTCATATTTCAAATATTGAAAAAAAAAACAACAAATATTAAAAATGGTCAAGTGTGAGTTGCGCTCGCATTTATTCGATTCGAAATCGAAGTCAAATTGGGATACAATAATACTTATTGTGCTGCGGGACGGGACCCTCAGTACTTGGGTCCGACTCGCACTTGACTAATTTTATTTTTTTACCAATTATAAATATAAATGTGACATACTTAAATACCTAGCACAAAATGTGTACTTTTCAAGTTTGAAAGCTTTGCGAGACAAGAAACACCAATAAATCGCCATGTATGACTTAAGATGAGATGTAAATTTTATGCAAAAGTCTGCGGCGGTCGTTCATCTCACTTTGTCACGTCTGTCCGTTTGTCTGTTCGTAGATCACTCAAAGTTAACTTGTACTTGTACGACTAGTTTAGATACTGATACGATACGATTGTTTAATAGGGCTCAAGAAGGGTTATTCCCACCTGTTACCACCAATTTGTTACCATTGGTAACTACTGGGAATAAAAATTCCCAGCTGTTACTACCAAAGTGTAGTTATCACCAAATATTTTAGTGGTAACAAATGGGAAAAATATTATGGTAACAAATGGGAAAAATATTCCCACTTGTTACCATTGAGTACTTTAGTGGTAACAGGTGGGAAAAAAATCCCAGCTGTTACCAGTGGTAACAAATTGGTGGTAACAGGTGGGAATAACCCCTCAAGAATTAGAATGCATAAATACATAGAATATTAAGTATTTTAACGGATTTTATGTACATTTTGAACGGTTAATTTATTATTAGTAATTAGAAGTTCTCCGAAGATAATGAGGGACTTTTTTTATTTTTTTTTATAGCATGGGAAGGCAAACGAGCACACAGGCCACCTGATGGTAAGTGGAAACTGTGACCCATAGACATTCGCATTCACAAGACTGCAAATGCGTTGCCAACCCTGAGGACTAAGATGGAATGCCTCTATGCTAGTCATTTCACCGGCTGTCTTATCCCCAAACCGGAACACAACGATGCGAACACTGCTGCTTCTAAGAATCATCTTCATTAAATTCATCTCTGATCTCACCTAACGGTCAACTTGACTCGTGCGCTCGTAGGAATATTACGCAACGTTAGCATTTAGGATTTACGACCTTGGTTGAGCGGTGTCACAGTATAACTAAACTTAAGATATGCTAAATCATGAAGTTTTTACCTACTGACAGGTCAAATTAGACGGGTTTTACATAGACGAGAGTTTTTTTTAGTTCTAAAGCAGCCACTACTGAGATGTCGCGGAGTTGTCTCTACAATTTACCAGCTTGACATGACCCCTTTTACCGTTTGAACCGCCTAGTAGCTCGTATTTAGTTATAATGGTTCTTTCCTACCTACTTAGGTAGAGCTCTTTGACGAACTCGCCTTTCGTCTTTTGTCTTTTTTGTCATCAAAAAAGTAGACTAGTGTTTAGTAAAAGGAATGCCAACTTGCTTACTTACTTGGTATGGTCCTCATTAAAAACTAAAATGCAGTTAAAATCGACTATCATTTAGTTTTATTTATATCAGAACCCGCTTGCTACATATAGATAGGCCTCCCCCAAGGATCAATGTCAACTTTGTCGAACAAAGTAAAAAAACAGTATGCGCTATGGACTTCATACACATTTACTCCATTTTTCTTTTGGACAACACGACTAGTTGCGCCTCCCGCGAAGAGAAGTGATAATTATGATGAAATAGCTTTACGTTTAAGATTTTTTGATTTAATTATCTTTATTAATTATTACTTGAACACTTCGTCTACTAACCGGTGCGTTTACCCGCCTAACCAGATTTTTTATTTCCTTTAAAACAGAAAAAAGGTTAAGGCTGTTTAACATGGTGACTGCATTTAATACTTCAGCATACGTAACAAAATAAGCATTGTTAATTAGAAAAAAAATACAGTTAGCTTCATATGTAAGATGTTGGAAAAACTAGCTAACCTAACCTCCGTTATTAAAATATCAAAAACTATTTAGTACACTTTATTGCACTTTAATTGATGAGCCATCATGTCATAGTGACAGGATCGTCACAAGATAAAAACGGAAAAATAACAAACATCAAATTTTAATTTAAGTTAAATGCCACGAACTCATGTCCATTTCATTTTACAATCACGAAGCTGGCACTATGTATTTAAGACATACACTTAAAGCATGCCATAGAAACAAGCCCAGAAGGCATCCCATTTAACCACACCATACGTAGACATGCATAACAACATACATACACACTTGCATACAAATCATTAACACTCAAGTGAGAACTCACCTATTCACTTTAAACAGAAGTCCTACTGGAGTCATGGCCACTAACAAAACACTTAAATCCAATGTCCAAAAACTCACAAAATACTGGCCGGCGAAAAAAAGTAGTGACGTTTCGATTAAAAAGTTGATGTTCTATTTTCAATTTAAAATTGATGCCTCGTTTGAACCGATTCAAGTCGAGCGCGGAGTGAGCGGGTGATCGATTGCGCGTGCTAGCCGAACGGCGGTCGCGACCATTCTGTGGGAGTGACAAACAATGTCGGCCCACTAATTAGGTACGTAGTTAGGTACAAGTTTCCATTGCAAGGCAACAGGTGGGTTAATATTTCTATTTTTAAAATATAACGGATGTTTTAACGTGTCCTTCGGGAATTTTTGCACAGTTGACGTTGAGCGACATTGCTTTGTCTTTTTTTTATTTTGAAATAGGTATTTTCAAGTTTCATGCGCCGTGGGAATTTCATGCAGATAAGTTACTGCTACATATTTTTTTCTGTAGCATATTTTATGAATTAAACTTTAATTATAAGTAATTTTACTACACAGAAAAAAAAAACTTTTAGATCTGTCATAACTTTATGGCAGAATACACAAAATATGCATAGGTCAAATCAAAATCAAATCAAAATCAAATCAAAATTTATTCACTTGAGATGCGGTTACAGTGGTTGATAAATTATATAAATTTGGTCAGCGCTCTCGCCGGCGACACCAGCATGCAAATGTGGTTGTGCATTAAAACTTAAATTATATACCCTTAATTTTAATAAGTCGGTTTAATTTCAAATTTCATGCATTAAAACCCTAATATTTTTTTACATTACATGACTTGCCATTAATTATTTCTTACAGATAAAAAATCCTTAACAGAGTAAAATCTTTTTTCTAGTAACCATTTACATAGCGTACTAACAAATCTATTATATGGCAAATTTATTATATTTATCGGAATGTTAATAAAAATGTTTACAGCCATGCTATAACAATTTCTTCTCCGTAATATTGATACTGTTTTCTGCTGTACTAGTTTTCTAGGATACCTGGTGGTGGTGGTGGTGTAGGTATGGCATTCTCTAACTGTCATGTCAATCAGTGGACCAAACCGAATCAATTATTAGCATAGAAGCATTCCATCTGAAGGTTGGCAATGCATTTGCAGTCTTAGGATTGGAATCTTAAGAATATAGTCTTGAGAATACAAATGTCTATAGGCCACAGAACCCACTTACCCTCAGATGGCCTGTTTGCTCGTTCGCCTTCACAATACAATAAAAAAAATACTGAGGACTTTTTTGTCGCCCTCTAAATAATAATAATTACGTTTTTTTTTCAATATTCAGTTCCGTTTTTACGAGTATTATGTATATTTCCAGCGAATATGAACGTTTCACGTTAATTTTATAGGTCATTTTGTCCTGTATGGTTCAACTATCACGCCCACAGCGTGGGCAGAGTGGGCAGTAACCGGAACGCCGCTGACCCAAGGGAAGTGTCATATTTTAGAGTTCCGCAACATTTTTTATAGCTATCGAAGCCTTATCCAAAAACGGACAACGTATAACATGCTTTCCCTTACTAAAAAGCCACATGAGCAAGTAAATAAACAAAGCATATCAAACTCTTGACTTTAACATTTAAGGTTGCATATGCATTGCTGAGAACGGCAGTAAATGTTTGTTTGGTGCAGTGATAAAAGTATCTGTTTAAGTTTACTGGTTTCAAAATTTATGTTAACGTAGCTTGGTTTAAGTCAGCGACGTTAGTAAACAACTTAAATGCCTGCTATAAAACAAAAGGTTGGGTACTTTTAGGATATTTTAACCGATTTTTTCCTCTAAGTAACTTTTTATGCTGGGCTGCATAAAATCGCATTTTATGCACTAGTGTATAAAGTGTTGTCTTCATCTAGACTAAAACAATGAAGCCCCACGCACAGACGAGGTGACTGCATTAAATAAACTTGTTATTTGAATATATTTACTTTAATTTATATGCCTTCTACGTTGCATCTAACAAAAAATAATTTAAAACTATCAAAATCAAGTATTATTAACAAAAACATTACAAATCTACGTATGACTTGGCAGTATTGCGTTCGACCTAAGTTAAAAATGGTTTGTTTTATGGCCTTGCTGTACAATCTAATATTTTCTAGCCTATATGAATGTCCCATTGCTGGGCCACTTGACCTCCACGACTCCCTCTCCAGCCAGGTCCTCTTCCGGCCAGTTGCTGAGGAATGCGTTCTAAGTACCTACCTATATAAAAAAATGGCTTTTACATTTTTTTTCGTAACCTTCATTATCGGAAATTAAAAAACAATTTGGTACTCAAATAATAAAGATGTAAATAATACATACATACATAAACTCACGCCTTCATTCCCAGAGTGGGGTAGGCAGAGCTACAGAATTACCAACAACTCCAAAAACTTGTTGATAACTCTGTAACCACAATTTGCACAACTAGGCTAAGATGTTTACCAGTGTATATTAGTGACAGGTTGCAAGCCCATCGCCTAATAGTACCACAAGCCTATATTCCCTTAGTCGCCTCTTACGACTTCCACGGGAAGACATGGAGTGGCACTATTCTAAGCCGGCAACCACACGGCATTTGTTACCACTATAAAAAGAACACCCCTCTATCAGGTCCGCTCGCGGCATTGTCCCTATGACACTGGCTGCATTACCTCTCTGGATAGCTAGCCCAATCCTTTGGGAGAGGTAAGTACCAGCTCTAGGACCTCCGGAGTTGTCTATGAGCCGGGATGACAGAGCCTTCATAAAGCTTTTCATATCAGCTAAATTAGTTGGATATTTTGATTGTAACTTCGAAAAACTTCAATATAGGTACAACGGACTCGGGAGTCTTCGTGTTCGGCTTTAAGTTTTTTAGAAAAAATATCTTAAACTAAAATAGAAAATACATATTTAATTTATTAACCGGAACCCTCCACTTCTTATTCTCAAAAGTTAAAGGCGACTGGGTTTCGATCATAGTTTTATTATACAGCCACATCCGCGCGTACGCAACCACAGGATGTTAAACTTTACAACATATATTTTGCTTTCATCGCCACCCTTAATTATATGACTATAAAAGTGATTTTCGAATGATTATTTTATAGTCATTGTGGTAAAGCTGTGGTCCTCAAGACGCCATATTATTTCCTTGGTCATTTAATGCCAAGAAATTCAATGTCCATGTTAATTTGACTCAATATGGATATCTCGGCAACTTATGGGGTAGTATAAAATATATCGCTTACTTAATGGTTCGAAGGAAGGAATTCGATGTGCTATCGATGTAACGGTGATTTTAAATTGAAATTGGCTGAATTATCGCTGTATTTACTGCGTTTGCGCACGATTAATAATATGAAGATTGTGCTAAGCGATAATTTATATAGAATGACATTCTAGATGCCCTTATAAGTTTCGTGTAATTAGAATTGTGTAAAAATAGCAATTGAGCAGTGCTCATGTACTGTAGAACGATGTCACAGTGACATTATAAAACATTTGCTTGACACTTCCTTACAACTTGAATCATACCGCCATTGTGACAGTTTATGGTGGGTCAGATTGGGCTGTGATAGTACCTGTTTTTTTTGTTGCGATACGTTTGAATCTCAAATCCAAATAGGTACGTGAACAATAAAATAAATTTTGAGTGCGGGTAATATTTACACCGTGTTTTTTTTGATTTACGATAGGTAACTTTAAGGAAACTTTCTTCAGGTCAAATAAAGTTAATTTTCTGAAGACAGACAAATGATACGGTTTTAAAGATATTTAACTGTAACGGTTTTAAAGATATTTCATTTTTAAATTTAATCAGTTAATCACGTTGAACTTGACACTGACTATGAGTCAACTCTAAAGGCCCTTTTAGAATGACCAAAGATACAACATTTAATTACTTTGTTAAGAACAGTTTTTTTTTGTTGCAATATTTAAAAATCTAGTCTACCACTTAGTTTCTATGGATGTACCTAGTAATATGCCAAAGTTATCGTAAATCAAAAAAAAAACACTTATAAATATCTTTAAAAACGTTACAGTTAAATATCTTTAAAACCGTATCATTTGTCTGTCTTCGGAAAATTAACTTTATTTGACCTGAAGAAAGTTTCCTTAAAGTTATCGTAAATCAAAAAAACACAGTGTATAATGAAAAAAACACTGACTCATAGGAAATGGTCCAAATAAATTCCCTTAGCATTTCTTAATAGCTGCATTTAAAGGTTACTTAAAGTCAAAATGTGCATAATTGCATGTCCGCATTGTTGCAATAGCAAGGTGCAGTGACGCAACCATGCAAGGACGTAGGTAGCACGCCATTTCTCCGGTCACTGGTCACATTTATCAAAGCATACATTGACCCCTGGGAACTTACTGCATGAGATCCCTTGAAGGGATAAGTTCGCCTTTGTACATATCGTTTGTGTTTGTATTTCTTTTTTTTAGGGTTTTGTACCCCAAGGGTAAAAACAGGACCCTATTACTAAGACCAGAGTCACCAGAGTCACCAGGCTGTATCCCACGAACCGTGACAGCTAGACAGTTGAATTTTTTACGAATGATGTATTTCTGTTGCCGCTATAACAACAAATACCAAAAACATATTAAAATAAATGTTTATTTTAATCTGTTTTGGTATTTGGTATTTGCCGTGTGGTTGCCGGGTTAGAATAGCGCCACTCCATCTCTTCCCTTGGAAGTCGTAAGAGGCGACTAAGGGAATAAAGGTGTGTACTGTTAGGCGATGGGCTTGCTACCTGTCACTAATACGCTGGTAAACATCTTAGCCTATTTTTGCAAAATGTGGTTCCTGAATTATCAACAAGTTTTTAAAGTTGTAGGTAATTCTGTAGCTCTGCCTACCCCACTCTGGGATAACAGGCGTGAAGGTATGTATGTATGTAATAAATATTTATGGGGGCTCCCATACTACAAACGTGATTTTTTTATAGATAATGGTAAGGGACCCTTTGTGCGCGAGTCCCACTCGCACTTGGCCGGTTTTTTTTTTTTTAATTTTCTGGTTGTCCAATAAACAGTTTACATACATACATACACACATACTTTGAAAAAGTTCGGAGTTACATTCATATTAGTAGTGGTAAGACCTTATGCAGGATTCGTCGGGTCGCTACCACCATCTGCTCAAACTTCCGCCAAGCAGCAGTGTTCACATTGTTGTGTTGGGATTAGACGGCCGGTTAAATTATTAGCACATTAGCATCTCAACTTACTGAGGTTGGCAACGCATTCGCTGTCTTGGGATTGCAGTCTCGACCTTGCAGTTTTGCTTGCTTGCATCAGGCGGCATGTGTGCTCATTTGCTATAAAAAAATTGCTTATAAACCCAACCAAGTGCGAGTGTACTCGCGTGAAAAGGGTCCGTACATACGTTTTTTTTTTAATAGAATTCTTATAGGTTTTCCTGTTATTAACAAGCAATGAACTATGTTTAGAATAAAATCAAAACTATTTATTTTACAACAATAACAAAAATATATTTGAGACCCTTGAGGTTTGCAAAACTGTTTTTAATATTTCCTAACTACCCCGAAAATAACTTATTAAAAAAAAAACATACAGAATGTACGTTTCGAGTCCATAACAGTTTTAACATCTATTTATACTACAAGAAAAGACACCCTTTTGAGTTTTGAGAGCTGTTCCAAATTTAAACTAACAACCTTAAAAAAATCTATACTGTAATAACAGATTTTACCTACGACCACAGACAAGAAAGTTCTCATAATAAAATTGGTTGTATTAATGCTGGCCATTTCCTACGGGTTCGGAACGCGTAATAGAGGACTTTTATGTGTGTAGATAAAAAAGAAAACAAGGTTACCAATTTGAAAATCGAATACTAACCAAACCTTGCAGGCACAGGCAGGTTATAAGCCGTATAGCCCAGCAACAAGCGGTGATGTTTCACTCAGGGGCCATTGTTCTCCTTTACTACTGCGCTGGAATGCAAACAGGAACGAAATGCGTCTCCGCGATAACAAACACCGTCGGCTTCCTGCTGTGTTACTCTTTAACGTTACGTTACAGCCAATTCGACATCGAGTTCTTTGGAAAACATGTAGCAGTTTCGGGTGGGGGCTTCTAAACGAGCAACATTTTCACGGCAATGTGTGGCCGGCAACTATACGCATCTTGCTCTGACATACGAAGTAAGAGTAAGACAGCACTAGTTACCGGCCACAAATTGGTGGCATTCCATCTTAGGTTTTATACGCTTTTGATTACGTCTTAAGATTTCAAATATATTATACCTTAAAGCTCTTAAATATTAGGTGCTTCATGTCCTAATTAATAAAATAACCGTCAAAGTCTGCAAAGTTTATAGAAAGGGAAAAGGACAGAATTAAAGAAAAAACATTATTTATTACCTCCTCCGCCACTGGCAGTTTGGCAAGGTGGACATAGATAAAAAAAAAAAGTTAAAGTGACAGGAGGAAAAAGGCGGGGATTCGAACAAAGTGTGAAAAAAAGAGAGGATATTATAAAAGGTTAAAAGAATTGTGAAAATTTAAAACAAGAGATCTATCTATGTTACCAAACAACTTTAAAAGTATAAAAAGTATTAAAGATTAGCCGTGGCAGTTTCATTTAATAGCTGTAATCTTTTTTTTTCTCCGTTTAGAACTTGAAAATTTTGGCAGTTCTTGAACTAGCTCGAATACCGCCTAGCCAATGTCCGTACCTCTGTCTGTCAGCGGACCATGTGAGGGTCATGATGTAGACGGTTGAAATTTTCACAGAGCAATAAAAAATAAATCAAGAATGGTAGAGTCAAAGACTTCCACCTTAGGTCCAAAGCCAATCTGACATTCTACAGAAATAAGGTTGAGCTTCCAATATAAGTTACAAGTGTTACAACTGACTTGGCATCTCTTAAAGACATTGACCCTCACTTGGCCGTTTTTTTTTTGTGGTGATAAAGGGTTTGGTTTCGTACCTATTGTATTGCTAGTAGTCGTAATAGAAATTTAACAGATCGATTAATTGTCGAGTTAGTTTAAGAATAACTCCCACAATTCTGAGTTTACTCGACGAAAATACTCAATACGTACCTAACCACTGGGATTAGAACCAAACCTTTACGCAGTGCCAAGAACCCAATATCGGGTCTACTTCGCATGTAAATCGGGTACTTGGGCATTAAATGTGCTTGCGCAGCTTTTCGCCTGTTGCAGAAGGGAGACGAAGGATTTAGGAAGGTTAGCCTAGTTGGCATAGCTGGGCACCGTTAATCAAATAGTTAACTTCGTTAATCGTTAATCCGCTACAAAAAAAGTTAGCTTCGTTAAACGTTAAAGAGTTACATTTCGGAAGAATTAACGCAAGTTAACGTTAATCGTTAATGCGTTAATATGTGTAAAAAAATGCAATTTTATATCGTTGCGTTAGTGAACTTATAAAACCTGTTGGTTTGGGTTCTGGAAGTTAACAGGATAGGAACAAAACAAAATACAAAAGGGCAAAAGGTGCATATTCCCTTTCATGAACATTAACATGTTGAAGTTCTCGTCTGAAAGCGAGACTCGTTTTGGAGTTAAAATGTCTTTACCCGTGGAAAACAGACGTTTAATTGCAGCGCTTGAGGGTATACCGGTATAGCAGTATTGCATTTAATGAATAGATTTATGAATATCTGTTCCCCGAGGAATGCAACATCTTTGAACGAGTCTTTTGATTTCATGTCCAGCCACATTTTAACGAGACTTTGCGCTTTACTCTTTAAAGAGTTGGAGCTCTTTGTTTTTTCTATAGACTGAGTGACAAAATTGAAAAAGTCTTCCTTGTCATCATCGTTGTTTGTCACACTACACACTCGCTGCTACGCGCCGCCCTGCAGCCCTGCACTTGTCGTTTCATACTTGTCTGAACCTGGGTTCTCTTACTTATCGCAGAAAATTGTATGGCCGATTATCACTTCCCAACTCACGTTTCGCGTAAATTTATTTCGCCGAACGTTCATTTCCCAACTTATCAAATGTATTTGTTTTATTTGCCAACTTAACAGTTACCAACTCAACATGTGGTCTGTTTTTTATAATGTTATTTTTTATAATGTTATTTTACTTTCATGTTGTATAATGTTTTAGTTGGCATAATATTCATTTGGTTGTTTATTGTTTACCAATTTTTTTATTGAGTACCGTTTCGTTTAGCAACTACGTGATATAATTTTGTAACATCGTGGGTAAGCGCACCCGCTAACTTATTTTTATGACAAAGTATGTAGGTAGGTACTTTTAATTTGACTTTGTTGTGTTTGTTATTTACTGGGCAGATAAAAAAAAAATAACCTCGAAGGTCAAGGCGGGAGCTTGGCTTGACCTTCTAACCTAACCTATCCGAGTCGGATCTGCCAAATGTATGAAAAGGGAAATGTTGCATCAACTAAACGTTATTCGTCCAAGAGTTGTTAAGCCAAGTGAAAGATTTGACAAATGATGAGTCTGCCAAAAGTGTAAAGGCGTTATAATAATACGCTTTATAATAATTCTGCGAATTAAAAAGTTGTCATACAAAATTTTGGTAATCATTAGTTGTCAAAGTGAATTGTCGGCGAAACGTTGGTTGGCAAATGAAATTCGGCCAAAAAAAGTTCTGCGAAAAGGCAGTACACCCTGAACCTGTTTTTCTTGCCGCGCCGCGGTGCCGTTCGGTAAATAGTAGGCAATAACGGACTTCTGCATATTAACGGAAGTTAACGTATCCGTTAACATTTTAAAAAGTTAACTTAAAAGTTAATCCGTTAATCAAAATGTTAACTTCGTTAATTAACGATTAACGGATTAACGAGTTAATGCCCAGCTATGCTAGTTGGTAATGTAGTTACCCAGCCTACGAAGCTAGCGGTCCCTGGTTCGATTTCCGATAAAGCCACATATTTGTAAGCCTACGCTGTACACCCTTTTGTCTATCCAGCTGTTTGAATGTCGGACATTTAAACAGCTGTAGCTTTGAACCGTAATAGATAGTAGATAGATAAATATTACAAATAAAATCTAATATATAAAATTTATTTTAGTTACCGTACTCCTCCGAAACGGCTTGACCGATTCTTATGAAATTTTATATGCATATTCAGTAGATCTGAGAATCGGCTACTATCTATTTTTCATTTCTAATTTATAAGGCAAAACAACGTTTGCCGGGCCAGCTAGTAATATATAAAAACAGGCTAAGGGCGATTCTCACTTTACCGTCGCGGTTTTGTTCTTCTATATTGTTTATCATTTAACGTTTTCATAGCTCTTAATATTAATTTCTCAGAACTTAGATCTATTATTATATATTATTATTAACATTCATACAATTTATTGCACACATGAAAGTATAAGGGCCTGTTTCACAATCGACGAGTAAATTTATTGGCTATTTAAAGTTGGCTCTTCGTCTATTTTCAAGTGTAAGAAAGGGAAAGGGCTAAATTTAAGTGTCAAATCTGGGGTCCTAGTGAAAAAGGTAAGGTATTGAAGATCAAGTGAGAAAGGGTCTATGTATAGTATACTCCGTTCATGCATATACAATTTTTGTTTACGAGTTAAGTCGACTTGTACCCTTTTAAAATAGGACCCCAGAAATATGCTTTTCTTGTCAATTGTGAAACAGACGGTAATGCTCTTCAGCAAACTAATAACTACAGTTCAACATGAACCCTGTAAAGACACAGCAATTTAATTAGTAAGTACTAAGTATTTTAAATTATTATAGTTACAATTCATCATCGAATAAAGATAAAGAACAGTACTGTTTACTCATATCATTGAAAAACTCATCTAGTGAGTAATAGGCTTTCTTTATAACGTATGTTTTTAAATAATATAGGTACTGCAATAAAAAAATAAAACTAAACTTATTTAAATTAAAATAAAACTAAGGTACTCAAATATTAAACATGTAAATAATAATCACAAACTATAAAAAGAACACCACCTCTATAGTTCATTTATTTTAGCATAATACAGAACGAAATAAAGGTATTTTATTGGGCACGTTACACGCAATATAAAAACGCCTTTTTTGACTGCTATTATTTGACAGTAAATATTAAATGAACGTTATAATCTATTGCAGTAGTACTTTAAGTCATATTCATTAACATTTACATAGCATTTTTTATTTGTGTTGATTAAATTTACTTCAATTAGAAACGTGGTCTATAAAAGACCTAAAGAAGCAGGGGTTACAAACCTGTGTTAACCAAATAACGAAACGCCTGAGCATATAACTCGACTAAATCAAATACTGTCCTGTCACCTGTCAAATATAGCGAACCTAGTGAATTTTAAATTGATCATTAATAACGCCACAGTTTGCATTTTTTGACAGATTGAACGTCACAACGCCCTTATGTGATATGTCCCATGTTATGTTATGTCATTTTCTCTCGAGTTCGAGAGCGTGAGCGTTGATATAGTTCCATAGTTGTTTTTATTGTGAGTTGTTTGTTGTTAATTTCCTTGTTAAAGTTGGCAGCTGCTCGTTTAGTCTACATCTTTAATCTCTACCCTACTACCGCACTCTTTAGCGGAGAAACGATGACACTTCATCCGGAACAGTCAGTCTTAAATTAGGTAAATCAATTAAGTATAGCAGTTAGAAACCAATATATACATATTCAAATAGTTTTATAGTAATTTTTTTATATAATATCGTGACCCAATGTTTTGTCCAACACAAAAACATTAATGACACATGCACAGATACAATATATTGAGTGCATAGATTCTTATTGATTCTGTCAGCGAGTATTAGAGTTGACGACTACTGGTTCTTTTTCTTATTTTTTTTCTCATCCTAAAATAAATGAACTATAGCAGGTCCGCTTGCGGCATGGTCCCTATGACACTGGCTGCATAGCTAGCCTAATCCTCTCTAGAATCCAGCTGTAGGATCTCCGGAGGTGTTTATGAGCCGGGATGACAAGGCCTTTATAGAGATTTTCATATCGGCTGACCAAGGTCCCATGGTTGTTATTGTATTTTTAAATAGTTTATAATCAACAATGTGTGATGAGATGATTCGTCGTTGTGCATTAATATTTCATAATTGTTGCATTTGGGATAGACCAAAAAAATAACTCATGGTTTTTACATTCTTATTCGAAAGAATAGGTAATTATAAGATGCGGATTTTATTAATTTTGGATTTTAGCCAATAGTTTTGTTTTAATATCATTATTTATAAAACAAACATTTCATGGATTAAATGATTATTTTAAATTTAGGTTAACATTCTCTAATAAATTACAGCAATAAAATGATATGTAATTTTAAAAAGTGATTAAAATAGTGTATTAAAACATACTATTTCAAGCGGTTTTCGCCTAACCCGTAAGACACACCTAGGAGGGCTTCAAGCCAAAAACGAAAGTCAAACAAAGGTCAAATAATATACTTTTGTCAAAATATCCGAAATAGATAAATATTTCAAAAATTTAATAATGCAAAACGGCTTGAAAACCCCATTCTTCGATGGTTTTCGAATTAGAGTAATTAAAAAATATGAACAGTCCCAATTGTCATATTTATAGAAACAAAAATGGCTGAAAAGAAGTAGTATAAAAACTCGGCTCGGCATTATGACGTGATATAATGCTCTTAACAGGTTTAATAGCAGCAATTATGGTGCTTTAGTAACAAGAGCTATTCGCGGATTTGTGGGCATTGCGGATTTCCTTTGGTTATAAGATAGCGACATTTTTATTCGTTTCCCATGGACTTATGTTATGACTTAACTGGGAAAATGTTAAGAATGTAACAATTAATGTTGTTACTCATCATAGTCCTGCTAACATTATAATTAATTTTGTAATAATTTTGATTACGGTATTTTCGAAACATTCATTAAAAATTGTAGTTTGAAAAAAGAACACTAACCTCTACGTCTTAAAACTATGTGGGAATGAATGCGTTGTATACCTTCTTTTCTTATGTGTCATTTTTTTTAAATATAAATGTGAAAGTGTGTGTACGTTTGTTACTCTTCACGCTTCAACGGCAGGACTGATTTAGACAATACAACTCAGGCATTTTTTTTTCCCGCAAAAAATAAAAGTTCCCCAGGGTAATAACGATAAGCGAAATTTACGCGCACGATTTCGATGATGGTAGAAAGTGTATGATAAATTCTGCTTTATGTCTAGTTATGTAAGAAAAGGTTCGTCACTTTTCGACTCTATTTCAACTCTACTAAGGTCCAAGGCCCATTGTTTAAAATGTTGTAAGGATGCCGTTTAATCTCATCACTCATCAGGAAAATTATTAAAAATAACTATACACATATTGTATTCGTTTCTTTTGCATAATGTCCTCGTGTACAGGGGGCTTGGACAACTGATTCATAGAACTATATCAGTGACGTTATGAAACAACTCGTGGGAAGTGTCAAATCATATTGTTTTATAATGTCACTGCGACAACGTTCTATGGTGGGAGGGTTACATTGGGCTGATAGTACGTTAAATAAAATAGTAGGGGGAGGCTTCGAGGATTAATATCAATGTATTGACTCTTTGTAGTTTTGTGTTAATGGAACTTTTTATGTTTGCCTATCAGTGGGTCAGAAATAACTAGATGTTATAATTTGAATTACTTGCTGTAAAATTAAATTATAAAAAAAATGCTTTATTTTCCATTTCAAAACACTGAAGATATCCTTTTGTACCGTCGTCGTCCACTTGCTGTCCCATCCTTTCAAGAAAAATAGCATATCGGTTTAAAACTCGAATTTAATTAATGACCATAGTCTCAACCACATAGGGTTCAAATTCCCTTGCCAGTAGAATTGTAGATGCGTCATTTAACTTGAGAAGCGCGTGCGCAACTCACACCGCCCTATCGACACGGTAGGCTGCGCACGAGTCATTATCCAGCCTTTGTTACGGTCACACATGTCCAACGTTTTATTATTAATATTATTTTGTTTTCGCATTCCAACACCAATTATGGAGCTTTGATATCCGGATACAGTCAGTGGCGATATCGTACAAGACAACTATAGGAGCTAAGCATTAGGTCAACATATGATTTTTCAAGGATATACTTAACTGCTTTTTCAACATATCTAAAGAAATACAGGGTGTTTGGTAGCCAGGTGCAAAGCTTTAAGGGGGCGATAGAGCAGCTCATAAGCTATCGATTTAACCCCCATGTGTGTTCAGCAATTGTTACTAGTTTCCGAGATATTGATCATTTTAATCGGAATTTTTATGTCCGTGTTACGAAAAACCCCTAAATTTATGTAATAATTTAAAAAAGAAGTTATTATAAAAAAACTTCCTTAGTTCATAGTAATCCTAATCATGCAAGAAAACACTGTTTTTTGCTTGAATTTTTGGATGAGCATTCTACGGAAAAAAAATATTTTAAAAAAATGGGTTAAAGATAGAGCACTATTATTTAGTACTAATACATAAAGAAAAATATGGAAGTATATTAATATTAAACACGAAAAGATAATTATCAATAGTCTAATGAGACGTTTGATAAGATGAGAGACTGGCCATTGTCGGTGAAAAAGAAGAATTAGGTACCCAAACACTGGCTTCTGCTTACGACTTCGTCCACGTAGAAGTTGTTAACGCATCTCGTGAGTAAGAATTACCCTATGTCCATCCTCGGGGTTCAAGCTATTTCCATACCAAATTTCATCAAAATCGATTCAGCGGTGTAGCCGTGAAAGCGTGACAAACAAGCCAACTTACATACATACATACATTAAATCACGCCTGTTTCCCAGAGGGGTAGGCAGAGACCACTTCTTTCCACTTGCTACGATCTTGACAAATTTATTTCGCTTCTTCCACATTCATACACCGAGTCAAGCACGCACGTCGGTTTCGGGAACTTCGATTCGGTAAACAAACAAGACAAACTTAATTTTACATATTCGCTCGCATCACACAAATACTTCTCATAAAACTCGAACCCTCTAACTAGGCTGCATTTCAGACCATGACTTAAGTGGAAAAGCTGCCACTTATCGACCAGCTTCCTTCAAACACCGTATTTCCCCCTTTCTTCGCTCATAATCACAATAGAAATCTACTAAGTTGACTGTACTGTTCTGCTGATTACTGCGTACCATGATAAAGGCGTTTAGTGACTGCCTTCGCCCGTTCCCAGCATTGTGGAACATTCCTAACCGTTACCGCTTCGCATTGCAGAATAATTACTGTTACTTTAGATAAACGAGCACCCTGTAGTTATTGGAAGCAAACACTTAAGTAGGTAAACAATTATTTTATACTTACATACCTTCACGCCTGTAATCCCAGGGTGGGGTAGGCAGAGCTACAGAATTACCTACAACTTTAAAAACTTGTTGATAATTCTGTAACTACATTTTGCACAAATAGGCTAAGATGTTTACCACCGTATTAGTGACAGGTTGCAAAAACAATAGTTATAGTATTAGTACTACAAGCCTTTATTCCCTTAGTAGCCTCTTGCGACATCCACTGGATGACAATTCTTTTATTCTCGAGAAAAATGGGCTAGATGGTCACCTTCTGGAAAGTTCCTAATTACCGACGCCCATGGACACCCAACAACAACCAGGCAACACTGAGAGAAGAATCGCAGATGTCGCCATAGCCATTCTAAAAAGGGTATACGCGTCTCTTTAACCTTGTAACGCCCAACGTCCTAAATCTAGGTCATTTGCCAAAGTTACTTTTGACTTTAGTCGACTGGTACAAGATTCATTTTCGAACCAACGAAATTTGACGAGGGCCTTACGAGGTAATCGGAAGGCTTTAGCGGGTCGGATATACCGTCGCAGCAGTTTGATTAGTATTTCTCTTGTTTGTGGTCTGATTAAACTAACGTTTTTCTTTTCTATCACTCAAAATGTATGGGATGGGATGACATTCTCGTGCGTTGCAATAAACCACGTGGTCCACTGTCATCCCATACATTTTTAGCGATAGAAAAGAAAATTAGTAGCGTTTGGAATTGGCTACGGTCTCATATCATAAAACTGTTGTGAACGGAAACAAAGTTACGCAAAAAATCAGAAGGCAAATGAGCATACAGGGTACCTGATGCTGCACTAAGTAGCGTTTCTATTCCTTTTGTTTTTAAACCAATCGCGTCATTGGTAGATCACGTGACTTTTCGTATCACGTCATCTACCAGTGACGCGATTGGTTTAAATTGGTCGGATTGGTAATTCAGTGCTTATCTTAAGGGCTGATAATGATAATGATAATAATGATAATAATTTATTTGTAAAGCCAATTTACAAGTCATTAGATTTAAATAATTATACATAAAAAGGTAATTATGTCAACAATTACAACAGTAATAGTTACAAGTGTACAAGCACTAACAATTTCAGTTATTCTAAAAATACGATAGAGCATGTCAATTTCAATTGTTCGCGTTATATTAATTAAGAATATATATTAACAATAACAACATTATATATCTCACTTAGATAGAATGCCCTAGCTGACTATGACTTCAGCGCAACGAACTCGTCGAAGGTATAGAACGAATGCTCAACGAGCCAGCGTGTTAGGCGTTTCTTAAAGCTACATAGGCTGGGAGCTTCGATTAAATTTTTGGGCAGCTTGTTATAGACTGTTGGGCCCATGACATGGGTGAGCTTGGAAGATTTAACAAGCTTACGACTTATAGTAACAAGCTTATTTGCATTTCGGGTGTTGTGCGTATTTAACATTTTATATGTTTTAAAAGACTCTTTGTGGACCCTCGTGTAGACTGCCACTTGCATTATGACTATTGCAGGCAACGTCAAAATACCTAGTCGTTTGAACAGAGGTCTTGCAGAAGTATCGAGTGGGGCCCGAGCGATAGTTCAGACTGCGCGTTTTTGAAGGCGAAACACTCGCTCCCACTCCGCACACCGTCCCCAGAGCTCAGCGCCGTACTGCAGCCAGGGACCAGAACCGCTTACCCTTTAAAAGGTTTTCGTTAGGGTATATAATTGACTGGTTTTTACAAACCCTAACGATGCGATAAGCATATCTTCGACTTACCCCAATGAAGAGCTATCCCATACGATACAATTAATTCGACTAAGCGCTTACCAATTCCTTAAAACCCTCGTTAGGCTTTCCCTATGAAGTGTTTATTGAACGGCTTCAAGCTATTTTAATCTCTACGCGCAGTCCATACAAATTATTTTTGCACTACTTAGCAATTGATTGGCTATCCACACACAGGCTTGAAACCAACCAATCACACGAATCTGCGAAACAGAGTCAACGGAGAGGGAGAATTAATAGGGTAACACTAACGTAATGCTAAGTGCTTAAATCCGAAACCCTTACGAAACTGGTAACCTCAATGGTTAATCATTCATTAGGGTAAGCCTAACGATAGGGATACGCTAACGTTTGGGAGAGCATATGATGTAGTTACCCGATCGATAGACTTAGTCGAATAAAGGGGTTTTCCGGTCCCTGACTGCAGCAGGGAATGCATAGTGGCGAAGTAGCACGTTCGAGCTACTTCTTCAGACACCGTCCTGGCGACTGCTTAAGGCGAAATAAGCACTTCCCAATTTTCCACACAGTTTATCAATATGTAGGTTCCATTTTATTTGAAAGGGGATTTCTCTATGTTTGTCTCTATATCGCTTATCTTACCCGGACATGACGATTCAAAAACTGCTGTGTTACGGCAGATTAACTAGTAAAATGGTAGAATTTATCCTAAGAAAGAATAAAGGCTAGAAAGAATGCCTTTTTACCTGACTGCGTCAGTAGGTGGATGTGATTTTTTTAGATACTTGTACGTATGTATGTACCCATGTCTATTTCTGTGGCACTCTCTACAGTCTAAAACGGCTTGATGGATTTTAACCTATGAGCAGAGCTCGGCAGGGTGAGCCGTTTTTACGTCATTAATGTCAACTGTAGATATTAATATAGATGCACCTTAAAAAGAAATGCATTTTATACAAAACGAGTAAGTACTAAGTTTTTTACTTATTCAAAATTTTCTTTGTTTTTGTAATAACTATATAATAACTAAACGTGTTTCTATATTTTAAATTTTCAACGCATTTTTTCTTAAGTTTAATATCCATCAAAAAGATATTTCTACATCCACTGAAGGGTTTGGAGTGAAATTGTACATTTAAATACTGTCCACATCTGTTCCTAAAAATTGTTTTTCAAAAATCTTGCTATAAAATTCATTTGTTTTGATGACGACGTAATGATCGTAGCATAAAGGCAGCCTAAATAAAAGAATTTCATTAGTTATTAAGTTACACCACATCTACCATTGAATGACAAGTTATGTCCATGTTATGCAAACTCTGAAAACAGCTAACCGTTGCCGAGCTCTGTCTATGAGGTGCTGTTAGATTCGTCTTGGTTGTAAGAGCGACATAGCAATAATATTTTAAACCTAGCTTAGTTTACTAACAATATATGGACCTGTTTGTTGTATGAATCTTTCCTTCCTCTCTATTTAACTTGAATTGTGATGAAACGGGAGAAAATTATTCTTTAGACAACACTATCAAAAATACGTTTTTGTAGCTTGCTTTTTATTATTGTTTATTGTTATTGTAAATTAATTATTGATAAATACTGAATCATGTAGCATTGTGGCTGTGCAATAGAATTCATTTATAAAAATAAACAAACAGTCATTGTCTTGTTATTAATTCGTGACAACCGAGGGCGTAACTAGTTTTTGGACTAGCCTAAATCTTAACGTGACTGACATATCTTTTATCAACCACAGTAGGTATAAGTATTTAAACCTAGGCATTCAAAATTCTAAAATCCCTATTTATCCCTATCCAGCAAACAAGCGTGATCAGAATGACTTCAATTCTTTCTCCCTCGGATGGCAAAAGACCTGACGGCTGAATTTTAGTGCCATGGTGCTTGGGCCGTCCATTGGCTTCAAAAATTCAAAAATACAATTCAAAACTCTTTATTATCTCTTAGCCAGTTTATAAAATTACAGTTGCTGAGGCCTCCGTTTAGACTTAAAAAGTCTGTGCTGGGACGCCTCGCTCTTCCAAAAATCAACATAAATGATAGGTATAGTCTTTATTATTTCTAGCGAGCCGATCTTCTACACAAAGGCCATTGTTTGTAAACAATACCATTGTCTTTGTTTTGTGTAGATGATAGTATTGTGTAAAGAATAAGCACAGTTCAAATAATAAAGACTTATATCTGTATCCTGACACTTTACATTTTAAACCTACTGACTAAGAGGGTAGGGTTGATAATTCAATGTACATTCAATGTAGTTCTAACTTTTTTTTATGTAATCGGCTTGGTGTTACGTACACAAAGAAAGACAATGGTATTGTTTACAAACAATGGCCTTTGTGTAGAAGATCGGCTCGCTAGAAATAATAAAGACTATACTTAGCATTAATAAAATATAATATGTCCTGACTCACCTTGAATATGTATGTGAGTGTGCGCGTGTGTGTGTGTGTGTGTCGCTTGGTACGTAACATGCGTGGACACGTTAGCTCCGTCTCACCACGATCCGCTTGTCAGCCTGGGTCCGCGGCTGACCGTGCCCAGACCATCAAGTGCCGCAAATACGCTTTCCTAAACGTTTTTTTTTGCGGCACTTGCAATACATTGCAATTGGGTTTGCTCTTCCGACACCAAGAAGTTTGAGAAAGAGGTGTCGGCAGCGTGTGATCCCAGAGCTGGTTCGTTTTTTGCGCAGCGGCTCAGTCTGGCTGTGGAAAAGGGGAACGCGGCCAGCATTTTAGGGATTTTATTTTTAGTTGGTATGTCAAGAAGTTTTGTATTTTTTTTAAATGTGTTATTTGAAATAAAATAAAAAAAAACAAATTCTTGCATGAACCTGGTGACCATGTTATGCGGATGCTAAGCGGATGGAAATCTATAATTAAGTAAATTATTATTATCTATAATTCTGTAGCTCTGCCTACCCCACTCTGGGAATGAAGGCGTGAAGGTATGTATGTATGTATGTAAGTAAATTAAAATGTTATATTTCAAAGTAGAGTATTGTATTGCCAGTTTTTCACCACCAGAAGGTCTTCAACATAGTGAGACTAAAGAGATGATCGTAGAGATAAAGAGTCCTATCCACACAAAATGTATATTTCAACTGTTTTATGATAAACATACCTGTGCTTCTCGGGGCACGTTTTAGGGATTTGATATCGACGAAAAAGATGTCGATATACATGACGTGTTCATTGAAAATTCTCGATTACTATAAAAAGATTAAGATAATAAAAGTATGCGGATGTAATTTCAATCAAAATGACAATTTACTGTCAGTGCCATTCATCATAATTTTATTAATTAATTTATATTCCGTTACGATTGTTACAAAGTCCAAAATTATCATGCTACCCAAGAAAAACCCACGCCCACGAGAATATTATATTAACTCATGGATCAGTGAATATCCTGACATACAACTACGTGAGTCAAAGTTATTTTGCCTTAAATGCAAACGTCAAATCTGATAATGAATGAATCTGATGTTGAATAACTTTTAGATGTTGACAGTAACATCGATATATATCTTGTCGATAAAATATTTTGCTACATCACTTTAGTACTTATAGCATACGTATGATGATAAAGAAGGTTCCTACTTCTTGCAAATAAAAGTAACTAGAATTTTTAGAATTCAAAATTCAAATTCAAAATTCAAAATATTTATTCAGTAAATGAATGAATGAATGATTCTCTATCTTTATTTCTTGTATTCAAATTATGTATATCACAATTTTTTTTAAAGAGTTGCTTTTTAATGACATAAATAATATTCTCATAAATTCACTTGTGGGAGGACCTTGTGCAGGGTCCGTCCGGGTTGGTACCACCATCTTATCCATTAACCTACCGCCAAGCAGCAGTGTTCGCTCTGTTGTGTTCCGGTTTGGGGTTAATATAGCCGGTGAAATGACTAGCATAGAGGCATTCCATCTTAGTCCTCATGGTTGGCAACGCATTTGCAGTCTTGTGAGTGCAAATGTCTATGGGTCACAGTTTCCACTTACCTGATGGTGGCCTGTGTGCTCGTTTGCATTCCCATGCCACAAAAAAAAATGTGACGCTACCTACACGATCTGTTAGAGGGGGTGTTCTTTTTATAGTGGTGATTATTATTTACATGTTTAATATTTGAGTAGCTAAGTTTTATTTTATTTTTTATAAGTTTTGTTTTAACTTTTAATTGTAGTACCTATATTATATCAAATAAATTACATTAAGATTACTATTTAAAGAAATTAATATTTTGACAGTAGCGTCACAATTTATTTCTCTATCTTACATCAAACCTATCGAACCTAAAGTATTAGAACTACACACATTCGATAAAAGACAATACCCATTGTAAACAAGGCTCAGCTATTCTAAGATCTCTAGACTAAGTAATTGCAGAGAAACCGAATTGCTATAACTCAAATACAATGTATGGGAGAAATCATGAGAACTAAGCATAGACTGCGCAGACTATCGGCTTTGACGAAAAAAGGGGCTTGATTAAGTATTGTTTTTTTTACGACTTCATTCAACTTATCTTACCTTGATGATGTTTGAGATAAAACACTGAGCCTCCTTTTTGCTAAGACAAGTTTAATAGAATAAACGGGTATCGTAAATATACTTGATATTGCAGTTGATGACGTGTTTAATAATGAATCCTTTCGGAGATAAGAAAAATATCACTGTATATTTTTCATCAGAATGTATTAGTGTTGACTTTCTACTATTATCATTTAATTATATTTCTGAGGACCTCAATGTAACTGCATATAATTTGACATGCCATGTAATTTATACTGTGTTATATTGAGTAGTAAAATCTGAATCTGAATCTGAATCATATTCACGACAATTATCAACAGTTACAGAATTATCAAGAAGTTTTAAAAGTTGTTGGTAATTCTTTAGCTCTGCCTACCCCACTTTGGGAATGAAGGCGTGAGTTTATGTATGCGTGTATGTATATTAGGGTGTCCCTTATTTTTCGACCAAGTTTTTTTTTTACGCATACCCCCTTAATTTGTTCCATATGTTCTAAAATGCTCCCAAAATAAAAATGAGCTTGATCTATGAACGGGAACCCGTGCCGACTTGAAGCTGAAACTTGCCCGTACAAGTTGCTTAGAGCGATCGGAACATACCGCGTAATCACTTAGTGTAGTGACAATTCGTTGTATCTGGGAGGTAGTCGTTTGTTTTTTTTTAAATGGATATTGAACTACGAAGTTCAAAAAAGGATATTTTCCTAGTAGGTAATATAAAACATCAGATAATAGGAGCGAAATTGCCTTCAAATAGGCAGGTACTAGCAATTTTTTTTGGCGAAGTGAATTTAAAATTAAACGAAAGTGCTAATATTGCGATTCGCGAGTGTATTATCTTTTGGGATAAGGCTAGAATACCTACACAGTCAGTACCTAACTGTGTTAAAAAGCTTGTAGACCTTTACCAAGTTTGGCGTGATTTACAAAAAAAATGCTAGAAAAGCAATGACATTCATTAACGCCGGGAGCACGATTTTCAAGACAACTTGGACAATTTATTTGATATCGCACATGGTGATGCTCTGCAAATGATAAAGATTGAAGAAGATAGAGTATTTTTACAGCAACAGAGACAACCGGGGCGTAGTCTAGCAGGAGTCGACCTAAAATTGGCAGAAAAGGAAGAGCGCGCCCGCCAACGGAAAATAGACGAAGAGAAAAGAAGATTAAAAAACTCATCTATTGCTGAACCTTCTTCGTCATATGATTATTCGCAGGCTCAGAGCCCTACGTCTTCCATTCACGGTTTATCGGATTGTTCTCTAGATGAACCCGTATTGACATTGCCTGTTACTCCCCAAGTTACCGTTGTTAAAAGGGGCCGAAAGGACTTTATTTCACCTATTTAAGTTGGTAGCAGCCTTAATTAGGTGTCAACTAAGCACAAGAGATTCCGTTTACGTCATTCAGGCTACAATTGAAGCATTGGACCTAAATATCGATGACTACCCCGTAAATAAATCTTCGATGCAACGAATTCGAACGCAGACACGAAAAATTAGGGCTGATGGAATAAAAACTGATTTCCTAAACAATGTTCCTGAAATTGCAACTATTCACTGGGATGGCAAATTACTACCTGTCATAGATGTACGAAGTTCAAAAGAAGAACGACTGCCGATTGTGATCACTTATGAAGACAAAGAACAACTTCTTGCTGTGCCCAAGATAGACAGTTCATCAGGAAAAGAACAAGCTCAAGCCGTTATAGGAGCCCTTCAAAATTGGGATCTTAATGACAAAATACAGATAATGTGCTGCGATACGACGGCTACAAATACTGGTCGCTACAATGGTGCGTGTTCAATACTGGAACAAAAAATTAAACCACCTGGTGCGATGCACCAAGCTCGGTGGATGGCAAGAGCGATTTACGCTATAAAAATGTTTTTGCTGATTTTTATTTGGTCTCGACCAAATAAAAATCAGTGTAAAGGACAAGCGAGCATTACAAGATGTTTCTCTATTCATTGCGACTTCATATGTCAAACCATGGCTTCAGTGCAATATGGCTGTAAAAGCTCCTAATCAGGACTTGTGTTTCCTAAAAACATTGAAGAGGTATGAAGCGATTGACAAGGCGATCTCGAAAGCAGCTTTAGAAAAGTTCTGCAAACACTTGTGGTATTTGACGGATGAGGTTCCCATTTTAGCGATTTTCGACGAAGAACTAAGTATATGACGAAGTGAAAATGAGGATGGTTTCTAAACTAGAGTATGATACCGAGAAGCCGTGCCATCTGGAAAAGAGATATATTCCATGTAAACAAGAAATGGCAAACACTTTATTTACTAAATGTTTGGATGATTTTGTGTCTACAATGAGCAAACATTTTGTTTACACGCTTGAAAATTGACACAAGCTTCTTGAGTGTTCCTGTTTTAATGTGGAGCCAAAATGATGCCTACTTGAATGCTAAATCTAAAATTTCGACTCTTCGAGCAGTCAATGATACAGCAGAAAGGGCAGTTAAGCTGATGCAAGAATTTCACGGGTTTATAACGACGGACGAAGAGCAGAAACAATTTCTATTACGTTGTGTTCACGAACACAGAAAGCTTTATCCTGATTGTAAAAAAGGTACTCTGAGAAAAATGTATCCCAATTAATTGTAATAACATTGCATTTCATGATTAGTATGTTTATTTTTACTTATTTTCCTATTTCGTTTAGTAATTTGGGAGTATGTTTGAATTCTTAGTATATTTACTAACTAAAAAATACTTCAAACTTTGAAGCCAAGTCGGCACGGGTTATCGTAATCACAGAGAGTTGAAATTTCGCAGGTCTATTATTTTTATCATTTCTAATAATATTGAGGGGTATGCGTGCCAAAAAAATAAAAAAAAATTTTTTTGCCCATATAAGGGACACCCTAATGTATATTGACGACAAGTAGCCTAGTTGGTATATAGTGACCCTGCCTGCGAAGCTAGCAGTCCCGGGTTCGATTCCTGGTATGGGCAAATATTTGTACGATAAGCCTTTGCCCAGCAGTGGGACACCAAAATAGGATAAAAAAAAAAAAAGAACTTAAGACTTGTTGGTAATTCTTTAGCTCTGCCTACCCCACTCTGGGAATGAAGGCGTGAGTTTATGTATGTATGTATCGTTGTCTAGTACCCATAGTACAAGCGTAAAGCTTAGTTTGGGGATAGGTCAATCGGTGCGAGATTGTCCTCAGATATTTCGCGCTTTAGAGCAATAGTGACCTAATTCAAAATTTAAGCTTTCAAACTTCAAGTCATAAATGTATTAAAATAGAGTCCTGAATCGAAATTTAAAATTTCTGAATTAGGTCTCTTTTGTTCTAAAGTCTGAAGGTGCGATTTTTTAAATTTATTAACTCCAAAGTGCGTTCTCATTTATGCGAACGCATTTTGACAAATCTCTATTTCAATCATTAAATCGATACTCATTATATTGCGATTAGCTTTAAAATTCAGATAAGCTACACGATAAAGCCATGAGATTCCCTTAGATCTAGATAGTGTTGCAAAATAAACAAAGGCTACTTCAAAGAAGTTAAGTTAATTTAATTTTAATTAGACAATCTGCATGGCGCGCCACACCGTCGGCGGAGCGTGAAATGACGAATAATAATGGGCTCATGCCCCTTAGTCCGTCAGGTATGATAGGAAGAGGCTTTTAAAATAGATAACTCTTGTTATAACGTCAAACTAGCTTAACTAGGTTCGCGACGCGGCTTCGTCTGCGTTCACCAGACAGGGAAAGAGTGATATTTTTTTGGGATAAATGGTAGCTTATATTTAATATCTATGCAATCGGTAAATTATAAATAAATCAATAAATAAAGATCCCATCAAGCAGTTTAAATAATAATTTGTAAGGATCAAAAATATCCATAAATTATTTTTACATTTTGTAATGTATCGTTGTAACAAAATTTCAAAATCTGAGAGGTATTATACGGGTATTGTCGATTATTGTATTCCTCTCAGGCGATGGGCTTGCAACCTGTCACTCATACGCGCTAAACATGTTAGCCTAATAATTGGGATTGTTCATATTTTCGAGGAATAGGGTGTTAAAGCCGTTCTGCATTATTAAGTTATTTATATATTACTCTTTTTCGGATATTTCGACAAAACTATATTAAACTTTGTTTGACTTTCGTTTTCGGCATGGAGCCCTCTTAGGTGTATCTTACGGGTTAGGCGAAAACCGCTTGAATTAGTATGCTTTAATACACTATTACAATCACTTTTTATCATTAGATATCATTTAATTGTTGTAATTTCTTAGAAAATGCCATCCCTATTTTAAATTGATCATGTCATCCATAAATGCCTGCTAAATAATTAAAGATATTAAGACAAAACAAAATGGATCAAATACAAAATTAATGAAATTGGAATCTTAAAATTACCTATTTTTTCGAATTAGGATGTGAAAACCTGGAGCTATTTTTTTTTAACAATCCCTTTATCAAAAAGATTTTAGAGTTGTAGGTAATTCTGTAGCTCTGCCTACCCCTCTGGGAACGAGGGCGTGGAGTTTAAGTAAATATGTATGTATGTGGTCGATTCTTGGTTATTTTAACGTGTGTATTATAAGTTTGATACCCATGTAGTAACCCCCAAGTAGGTAGGCGTACCTATAACTCGTCTGTCGCTGCTTTATCAACAATGTGCCGATTTACCTACATGACTAATTAAAATAATTTATTGCGTATCACATTATTACTTATAACCAGGCCCCGTATTTTTCATGCCGTTGACGCAAAAATGACATCACGCTACATAGAGTATGATTCCAAATGATTTTATTGTAATTATTAATTATTAGTAGTCAATCATTTAATTACGTACAAATGAGTTGAAAATAAATACCTCCTTCATACTTAAAACGTAAATGAAACTATTTTGATTGAGAAAGACAGTGGCAGAAATCATCGAGTAACATTATCATTTAAAAAAGCTTGTTATAATGTTGTAATAAAAATTAATATGATTAAATAGTCATAAAGTTTAGCCTAATTGTGCAAAGTGTGGTTACAGAATTATCAACAAGTTTTTGGAGTGGTTGGTGATTCTGTAGCTCTGCCTACCCCACTCTGGGAATAAAGGCGTGAGTTTATGTATGTATGTATGTATGTAAATAGTCATAAATACAATTATGGCATTGACATTCATAAAAGTAAATTGTCTCAATTTGCCATTGCTGTCGTGATCCGTATTTTGATTAAACTGAATTTAATTATTATTATTTTAACGCTTCTTATTTTTCATTTTTTTATTTGTACCAGTTAATACATACCTAAACACCCTGTGTGTAAAATTTCGATCGGCATCAAAAGTACGTCCCCTACTTATTAATATATATAATAGGGTACAAGTGTAAGAAGTTACGTATCCTTGTGACGCCCTACAAGCACAGTAACGTGAGAGGGCCGCTTAACAATAAGTAATTTTCTGGCGATTTAAATTGGAACATTAACTTCAAATGTACAGTCCAGGGCATAAATATAAATACGTTCCCAATCAAAAATATCTATACACCTTTATGCTTTTTTTTTATTGCATGGGAAGGCAAACGAGCACACAGGCCACCTGATGGTAAGTGGAAACTGTGACCCATAGACATTCGCATTCACAAGACTGCAAATGCACTTGGCTGGGCCTGAGGTTTAAGATGGAATGCCTCTATGCTAGTCATTTCACCGGCTGTCTTATCCCCAAACCGGAACACAACAATTCGAACACTGCTGCTTGGCGGTAGGTTAATGGATAAAGATGGTGGTACCAAAACCCAGATGGACCCTGCACAAGGTCCTCCCACAAGTAAACAAGTGCTACTGGTCATAAGGTCCATGAATGCATATATTTGACGCAATGGTTGTATAGATGTACCTAGAAAGATTATTTATATCTGCAGCTATCCTAAAAAACAGAAGTGACTGCTGTTGGATTCGATTTGAGAGCTCATAAGTCGGTCTTCTAAAATAAATTAATTAATGCATTTTATTTCAGGTATTTGTGCATCATCAATTTGATTAATTAAACATTTTAACAGTTTTGGGTAACTCCTACAAACAAACTTTAGTGTATTTTCCAAACGGTACTATACTGTATACTTAATCACAAATTATCTTTAAAAGGATTTCTAACATAAATGAGGCCAATCTTGCTAATTTATATTCAATCCATAATATAAAAAGGAGAACTGCCGCGTATTATTTTAATACCTTTTATGTTTCAACAAATAATACATATAAGGCATCTTTGTATACATTAAAAAAGTTTACTGGACACTGGCTGGCATACAATTTCAACTGAACAGATTCTTTTTTTTTACTTTAAAGCGCTATGATTTACCCAATTTTGAACTATTTGTATGTATTTATACATTAAGAGTAAATAATATTAAACTATCCACGAGAGTTGGCACGAATGGATTGACCTAAAGTAATGTCACTTGTCACTGTGAGTGGCAGTGTGAGTGCCTTTCTTATACAGGGGCCTCCTTATATTCTGTAAACACGTACCTAACACGTTCTCGTTGTTCAGGAAAAAAAAAATCTGCACCAAGTATCAATGTTAATCCTTTTAGTAATTTTTGAAGTCCTTTGTATTTAAAAAAAACATACATTTATTTTTTTGACTTATTTTTATTTGTGAAGAAAGGTGATGGCGTGTTCGAATAGTAAATAATCTAAAAAGGATCAGACCGAGGAGTCCGTCGTCAACAGAGTTTTAAATTTATTTATAATATACTGTCTTATCCTGTTTTCATACCGACGCCGCAATTAACAAAATAATGGCGAAAAGTTTCACGACATCGTCATTAACTCATTACGCATGAAAAATGTTTATATTTTATTAATTTGTAAAATGCAAAATGCAGGCTAGATTACGAAGTAAGAACTTACATAGATAAGATTACATTGTGCTTGATAACCTTCTTATTAGAATGACACTTCACTCATTTTTTACTGTCATATAAGCGATAAACAATACTTATACCGTAATGTAATTTTATCTTATTCTCAAAATGACTACACCTACTTTTGGACGAGGAAAAACACTATCGGGACAGTCTCGAGAAATAATTTTTAACGTATTTAATTATTTTAAACAAAAAACTAAAAATGCTGAAGGTGGATTTCTAAAAATTCAAGAGTTATACAAATTAACGTCTGCGGCGACTGAGACATCAGAACGAAGTGTACAGCGAATCGTTAACTGTATCTGCAAAAATGCGACTGAGGGATCGACTTCTAATGTGTTCGTGACACCCGGCGAAAAACGATCACGTTTGTCGAAAAAATCGGAGGTGGACAATTTTGATTTAAACGTCATCCGAAGGTGTATTTACGATTTTCACAAAATACACAAAACACTACCAACTATTAAAACATTACACAAAGTTTTAAAGGAGTCGATAGATTTTCCTGGCAGTGTCAGTTCTTTATTACGACTGGTACATAAAATGGGATTCCGGTGGAAGAAGATTCAGAACAACAGGATGCGGATAATTGAAAATGACAACATTCGTTACAAAAGATTTATGTATTTACAAAAATTACAAGAATATAGAGACCAAAAACGGCCTATTGTGTATACCGATGAGACCTACGTGCATAGCACTCATACTACGCCAAACGCATGGACTGACAACAGCAACAGTGGCATCAGAGTTCCCATATCAAAAGGGCAAAGACTTATAGCGGTTCATGCTTGTACAGAGGAAGGCTTTGTAGAAAATGCTTTGCTGACATTATCTAACCAGAAGTCTGGAGATTACCACAGTAATATGAATGCTACAAATTATCAAAAATGGGTGAAGGAATATTTGTTACCGAACTTAAAGCCCAGAAGCGTCCTTGTCGTCGTTAACGCTCCTTATCACAACGTTTAGGTGGATCGAGCTACAGTAAAAAACTCAAATAAAAAAGAGATGCTGACCTGGTTAGATAAAAATAAAATATCATACCCAAAAAGAAATACTAAAATCGTTCTGTACAAAATAATTAAGAAACATAAAGACACAAAGAAAACTTACAAGTTAGATCAAATACTGCGAGACCACGGTCATTCTGTATTACGTCTTCCACCTTACCATCCAGATTTAAACCCAATTGAGATGTTGTGGGGGATTATAAAAGGTAAAGTAGGGACAAGGAACGTCACTTTTAATATGAACGAAGTTCAAAAACTATTCATCGATGAAGTTCATGCCGTGAAAACAGAAACGTTTCATGATACTTGAAGAAAGGCCCAAGAAACAGAGCGTTCGTACGAGTCTATGGAACACCGGCTAGACGACCTTACTGATGGTTTCATTGTTAATATAGGTGACAGCGAGGACGAAGAATCTTCAACATCTAGTAGTTCAAGTGATGCAGAGTCGGATTAACAATTTTTTAAATAAATTTTATAGTCGGGTTATGCATATGTATGTACAGTCGAGTTCATAAATATGTGTACACTTTTTTACCTACTCGAATGCGGTCGCTAACAATTAGTTTGCAAACGCATTCGACTAGATAAAAAGGGTACACATATTTATGAACTCGACTGTACAGTCAGCGTCAAATAGTTTGTAGCAGTCAAAGTGGTCGAAAAGTTCGGTACATCATACTAAATGTATCCTATACCAAACTATTTGACCACTTTCACTGCTACAAACTATTTGACGCTGACTGCACATAAACCACAGTCAATTAATGCATTTGTACATATGAGGATAAAGTATTTACATTAATGGTGTTGTTTTAATTTAAGACTGATAGATCTATCAAACCCATCAATCCCAGGACCGCTGCTTAGAAGGCAACTCCCGTTACCGCTAAGCCACAACGTGTTGTCAAAGATTTTTCATACATTTTATTCATGATGAAAGTAGACCTTAGTTTACTAGATTTATCTTCATGGATGGTTTGCGTGGCACTGCAGTATACTACGTTAGGTGTTCTTGGTTTCCAAAGGTTTCTTATTTTGGCGGGTATGCCAGATTTTCTTAGACACAACTATCGTAATTACTTTTTGCATCAACCTGTATTTAATAATTATGTCATGCACACATAGACATTTTCATTCACTCGTTCAATCCATTCGTGCCAACTCTCGTGAATATATCTGTAAGCTACAGAAACGATTCGTAGGTGAAACTGCAAAACCGCGTAAGTAACATTTTAAATAAGGAGCAAAATGCACTTTATTAATATATCAGTAAGGTTTATTTTGCTCTATAATAAACTTGTTAGTTACGCGGTTTTGCAGTATCACCGACGGATTTTGTTTCAGTGACAGAACCATTTTTTTTTATTAGTACATTCGAGTTCATAAATATGTACACACTTTTGTACCTTGTCTATTTAATGTCATGTTTAAACTGCCACCATTGGGAACATAACAAAAAAAAAAAAACATTCAGACAATCACTTTGTTTTTATTCAAATAAACATTGAGTGAATTATGTTCAGGATCATGGCCACCCTAAATACTAAATTTCTTACTCGTCTGATCGTTCGATTTTCAAATAGGTTTTAAGTTTTTAACATAAAACGTGAGGTGACCATAATTTTAGTAATAATTAGGGAAATAGATTGATTCAATGATTATTTAAATAAAGAACAAAGTAACTGTCTTAACGCTTTTAAATTTAGTTATGTTTGTAATGGAGTAGTCAGTCACCCTGTATAAAAATATCCCTTTCTTTCCTAATCTTAACTACCAAAGCAAGACAGGGACAAAACATAGCACCATAAAAACTAGTGTCCACATTAAAGGCCACGTTTCATTGGTCGACAGCCCCCATGCTTTTCGTGATACATTGAAAAAATTGAAAAAAATTGAAAAATTGTTTATTCTTATAAATCACAATAACATGACAAAACATTGTGAGATCTCCTATTAAGTTTACAAAAAACCTGTGTCAGGAGATCCCGCTCCTCCATAGGTGCTTAAGAATTATGTTTAAAAATTAAAAAGTTAAAAATATAAAAGAAAATACATACATACATACATTAAATCACGCCTGTTTCCCAGAGGGGTAGGCAGAGACCACTTCTTTCCACTTGCTACGATCTTGACAAATTTCTTTCGCTTCTTCAACATTCATACATCGAGTCATGCACGCACGTCGGTTGATTCGGCCCTTTCCCAGTATTTCTCCGATTTGATTCGAAAAAGTACGCCTAGGGCGGCCCCTTCCGACCCTTCCACTCACTTTCGATCTGTATATCTCTTTCGTCAATCTACTTTCATCCATCCTTTCCAAATGACCGAACCATCGAAGCATGCCCTTTTCAATCTTAGTCACTACGTCTTCTTTCATTCCACATTTCTCTCTGATTTTTTCATTTCTAACTCTATCAATCAGTTTCACACCACACATACTACGCAAAGAACGCATTTCAACTGCATTTACACGACTAACATGCTTGTCCTGCCACACCCAACATTCACTACCATACATCAGGGTAGGGGCTAGCACTCCATTGTGAACAGCCAGCCGGGCTTTTTGTGAAACGCCCTGTCTGCTCACAAAGGAGTGCAGGGCCCCATTAATTTGATTCCCCGCATTCACCCTCCTCTCGATATCCTTCTCACACTTACCATCTCTTGTAAACATACTTCCCAGGTACACAAATTCGCTCACTTGTTCTACTAATTCACCATTTATATTTATCACGCACTCAGTCATCTCCTCATCCTTCTCTATCACCATGACCTTGGTCTTGGCAACATTTACTTTCATCCCCTTTTTCTTAAATCCCTCATTCATTACTGTCACCATCTCCTGCAACTCAAGTACCGATGAGGCAAGTATAACTTGATCATCGGCATATAAGAGGCATTTGATTAGCAACTCTTGCATACGCAAACCCTTATCATACTCTTTCAAATCCCACATACAACTGTCCATGAATAGATTGAACAGCCATGGTGAGGCAACACAGCCCTGTCTAACACCTTTAGAGATATTAAACCAGGCCGAGTATGCCCCATTGATCCTGACACAGGCTCTGGAGCCCTCATAAAGGGACCTCAAAGCCTGCACCAGGTTGCTGCTCACTCCATACATAGACAGCACCGTCCACAACTCCTTTCTATCTACCCTATCATAGGCCTTTTCCAGGTCCACAAAAGCACAGAAAACCTTTTGGTTCACAGCCACGAACTTTTCTGTGATGGACCGTAGTGAAAAGACCTGATCCGTACATCCCATTCCCTTTCGAAATCCCGCTTGTACATCCCAGATTTTGTCATTCGTAACATTCAATACCCTTTCTATTAGAATCTTCGCATATACTTTGCCGACAACACTAAGGAGGCTGATACCGCGGTAGTTTTTGCAGTCTTGCTGAGACCCCTTTCCTTTATACAGAGGGACGATAACGGCCTTGACCCAATCTTCTGGGACTCGGCCGCTATTCCAACATGCATTGAAAAGACGGTACAACAGACTACCCACCAGGCCATCTCCTCTCCTCAGCATTTCTATCGACACTCTATCACAACCTGCTGACTTTCCCGCTTTCATACTTTTTAAAGCTTTCATGATTTCACTCATACTAATCACACTTTCATCTTCGCTACTTGCATCTTTACTCATGCTTTCTGGCTCACGACAAATATCTTCGCATTCAAACAAGCTTTCAAAATAAGTTTTCCATCTATCAAGCATTTTTTCTTCCTCACATATTAAGTCTCCAGACTCATCCCTCACCGCGCTTAATTTAGTTTTCTCTGATTTCCCCCGAGCCGATTTAATCAAGCTCCAAAAGAGTTTAATATTCGACCGGAAGTTGTCAGAGAAACTCCTATCATACTTTTCATTCAGTAAATCTTTCTTTCTAGCCACAACTTCTTTCACTCTTTTCTTTGATCTATTATACTCTTTTTTCTTTCTGTCGCTTAGATCTTGTCCTGGATCTACAGCTACAAAATCCAACCAACACTTTTTCTTCTCTTTCACGACATCATCTACCTCTCTATCCCACCATTCCGGACGTTCATTCTTACTTTTTCTTCTTTTTACTACACCGCATACTTCAGTGGCCGATTTGACCATGCCATTCTTCATAATCTCCCATACATTATTTACATTATTCTCGACTTCACTGTCATTCATTTTATTAACACATTCAAAACGATCTTTCAGCTTTCTTACGTATTCATCTTGTATAACTTCGTCATTCAGTTTCTCTACTTTTATCCTCTCTAACGCAGTTGTCGGTACGGGAACACGATGGCGCCAACGTGTGAACAGACCCCTTACTCGTGTTACCACTAAGTAGTGATCTGAACCTACGCTAACTCCTCGAAATGCTCTGGTATCTACAACTTTGTTACGCAACCGTTCATCCACAATCATCAAGTCTATCATAGACTTCTCATTCTGACGTCTCCACGTATACTGATGAATCTCTTTGTGATCAAACAAAGTGTTTGTCACGCAGAGATTCTTAGCCAAACATACATTGAGAAGGCATTTGCCATTCTCGTTCACTCGCTCATCACCATACTTACCCAGTACCGATTCATAACCATCCCTTTGCACGCCTGTCCAACCATTAAAATCGCCTAGCAAAATAATCCTCTCATTCTCCTTGCATTTTGTTGAAACCTCATGCAAACTTTCCCAAAACTCCTCCCTTTCTTTTTTAGATTTATTCGTATCTGGGGCATAAGCCCCAATTACGAATAAACGGGTGAGACCTACCTTGACTCTCACCCAGAGAAGTCTTGGGCTCACACATTCATGCTCTTGCATACATTCAGCCATTCGCTCTGTGAGTACGATGCCAACTCCCTGACGACCGTGCTCGGATACCGGAACTCCGGACCACAAAGCCGTCAAGGTTCCGTGTGTGGACGTACTCACCCCTTTTTTCTTCGTCTCAGTCACACATAGAACATCCAGCTTTCTCTCTTTCATCATCATACATACCTCATCTAATTTATGTTCCATCCCTCCACAAACATTCATCGTAGCAAGGCGGCTTTCACAAAAGAATATAAAAGAAAAATAGGCGTGTGTGTGTGTATGTGTGTGTGTATGTGTGTGTGTGTGTGTGGGCGTGTGCGTATGCGTGCGTGTGTGTGTGTAGGTACATTCTCTAGTTTAAATATAATTACTTATACTTTGCTTTATTTTAACAATAGCTCTTCTGTTTCTGTATAATTTAATGTTTTAAGCCACTCCGTTGTAACACTTTTACACTCACTTAATATAAGATTGTTAATGTCAAGTTTTTTGTCCAGCTCATTGTAGAGTTTTATAGCTTGTGTGTTAAATTGTCTCTTAAGAAAGACAGTATTCGCTGCCGTTTTCTTAATAGCTTCAGGTTTTCTTCTCCTAGTAATTTGCTCTTGGTTAGAGGGTACAGTTTTGTGGAGCCTCATGACAGATAACAGGATATACAGCTGTATCACCCTCAATACCCCAGAGCTTTTGTACAGCTCGTCGGTAGGAAATCTTAACGGTTTAAAAAACATTACTTTTAAAAGGCTGCGTTGCCCTCTTTCTATATCTAAGAATTTACTTTTATTAGCACCCCCCCAGGTTGTTAAGCAATATCCTATTACTGATTGAGCTAAGGTTATATATATTTGTTTTATGAGTTTGGGTGTTGCGATGTGTCTGAGAGTTTTGAAGATCCATATGAGTTTGCGTATTCTACTATTAATGTATTCTATATGTGAGTGCCAGTTCAGTCGACAATCTAAAATTATTCCTAAATATTTAATTTCAGTAACCCTTTCTAACTGGTTGCAGCAACAAGAGTGCGATATTTGAGATCCTCCATTACCACAGGCATGTATTGTAAGTGTGTGATCTGTACTTGGCTGGGCTTTATTATTAATAGAAAAGCACATATATTTAGTCTTGTTTATACAGGGTGGTCCAAACACTGACGTCTAAAAAATATATTTAGATGCCTCACATCCGGGGCTATCCGAATATACCCCATGTATGTTGGCCGATTTTTTGTTGTTTTCGAGTAATTAATTTTTAAAGATTTTTTCAAGAATTTTCGGGCCGAGCCGTTTATTATCATGTAACTATTTTTGGTTTCGTTTTTTCTGGATGTTTTATTTTGCGACATTATCCTCACAAACTGCACTTTCACACATACAATAATCAGCTTCCCAACCTTGACGCAAGTTACAATAAAACTGACCGAAAGTGAAAGTTTTACCTTTGAGCAAATCGAAGTTTGATTTTGTAATTTAAAAAAAACCTAAAAATCTTAGAATTCAAAGACCAGAAGTAATTTTAAAAACTTTGCCAGTCTCTAAACTTTCAGAATAATACAAAAAAAGTGACACTTAATAGGTCATATTTTGCTTTATTCGACTTTCAAACGTACTAAGGTAGAATGTGTAAGAAAGAGTCTGTAACATAAAAACTGTTTTTTATTTGGTCGAACCTAATTTGGTACTGGCCATCAATAAAGCCATGTAATATTTTTTATGAGCAAATCAATTTGTTCTTCCTTGAGACGTGATTCCGAGAGGAATCACGTCTTTTATTGTGAAATAACTAATAGTTACTTCTGTTCTCGTTACGTTTAATTTCTGAATTCTTCTCGCTTTGTTAACTGGACTCTGATTGATTTGCCTTACGACCGACCTGTGCTTGTGTTTTGGACTTTTGAACTTAGCCTAGTGATTGAATTTGCTTTCGTGTAGCAACATGAACTACACTCTTAGTGAATATGCAGAGATGCATTTTTATTATGGTGCAGCTTAAGGTAATGGACATTTAGCGGCAAGGCTGTACCTGCAACAATTGGAGCACCGGGAAGCCCCACGGCAGCATTACCCGGACCACAGAGTATTCATAAACACACATTTGACACTGATGGCTGGACGCGTTCCTGGCCATCCAACTCAAGAAGGAGTTCAAGAATTTAGAAATTAAACGTAACGAGAACAGAAGTAACTATTAGTTATTTCACAATAAAAGACGTGATTCCTCTCGTCTCTTAAGACAAAGGAAGAACAAATTGATTTGCTCATAAAAAATATTACATGGCTTTATTGATGGCCAGTACCAAATTAGGTTCGACCAAATAAAAAACAGTTTTTATGTTACAGACTCTTTCTTACACATTCTACCTTAGTACGTTTGAAAGTCGAATAAAGCAAATTATGACCTATTAAGTGTCACTTTTTTTGTATTATTCTGAAAGTTTAGAGACTGGCAAAGTTTTTAAAATTACTTCTGGTCTTTGAATTCTAAGATTTTTAGGTTTTTTTTAATTTACAAAATCATACTTCGATCTGCTCAAAGGTAAAACTTTCACTTTCGGTCAATTTTATTGTAACTTGCGTTAAGGTTGGGAAGCTGATTATTGTATGTGTGAAAGTACAGTTTGTGAGGATAATGTCGCAAAATAAAACATCCAGAAAAAACGTAACCAAAAAAAGTTACATGTTAATAAACGGCTCGGCCCGAAAATTCTTGAAAAAATCTTTAAAAATTAATTACTCGAAAACAACAAAAAATCGGCCAACATACATGGGGTATATTCGGATAGCCCCGGATGTGAGGCATCTAATTTTTTTTTTAGACGTCAGTCTTTGGACCACCCTGTATTTAATGTTAGAAGGTTCTTATTTAGCCATTCAAACACATGAGCGAGTCCAATTTCAGCCCTCTCAAAAACTGATTTCCAAGTTGTATCAACAAAGACTATGGCTGTGTCATCCGCGTATGAGAAGACTGAACCTCCAGAAGCGTTAGTATTTAGCAAGTCGTCTATATATATCAGAAATAGTGTGGGACCCAGAACACTACCCTGAGGGACCCCAAAGGAGATATCCGAGTCCTCACTAATGTAACTATCAATTTTGACCCTCTGCGTACGCCCGTGTAAGTAGTCACTTAACAACTTCAAAGGTAATCCTCGAATTCCCACGTTATATAGCTTCTGTTCAAGAATGGGAAGAGAGACTGTGTCAAATGCTTTTTTTAAGTCTAAGAATACCGTTAAGCACTTATCCCCTTTATCTAACCTATCAGCGATAAAAGAGGTCAGAGAGAGTATTGCATCCTCGGTCGACAGTTTCTTTCTAAAACCATATTGTGACTTTGAGATAACATTATATTTATCAAAGTAGTTTATCAGACGGTTGTTAACTAGTTTTTCCACTATCTTTGAAAGCGCAGGTAGTACCGATATTGGCCTGTAATTATTAACATCTTCTCTCTTCCCACTCTTGAACACAGGGGTAACTATTGATTTTTTAAGTAATGTCGGGAATATTCCTTTATTAAAACAAAGGTTTGGTGGTGTGAGAGATTGCGGGCGCTAGAGCATCAGCACATCGCTTAAGGAATTTCGTTGTGATACTATCCCAGCCAGGAGCACTATCTATCTTAACAGCGCGAAAGATGATGATAGTAAACTATTCGACGAGTTGATAGGGGGTTTAGTATTATTGCTGGGTATTTTATTATTAATTATTCCATTTGCTAGATTTCTTCCAACATTTGCAAAGTATTTGTTTACATGATTAACAGAATCAACTGGAGAGTCTTTTATTATGTTTAATAGTTGTGTATTTTGATCTTTGCTGTTATTGCTGTAGGTAACGGTTTTTATAGTGTTCCATAATGTCTTATTGTTTTTAGCTGCTGCTTTAAGAAGTTCGCGTTCATATTTTCTCTTTATGTTTTTTATTAACTTATTACAGAAATTTCGATACCGCTTATATGTTGTTTTAAGAGTAAGATTATCTGGATCAGTTCTTAATTTTAATTGCATTTTATTCCTATTTTTTATACACCTAATAATTCCAGTAGTTATCCATGGCTTTATGTTATGCTGTATTTTAGGTCTGTTTCTTATAGTCTTTGCTTTATCAAGGGAAGCATTTAATAAATAAATTAACTTTTCTACTATAGAGTTAGGGTCATCGCTCATAAGAATAGTCATAAGGTTACTTTTTAGTAAATTGTTATATGCCTCCTCATAGTCAATATTTACTACGGTAGTTATTGAGGACTTATTAGGTTTGATTTTAGATATACTAAGTAGTGTAGTAAAGTGATCTGTAATCGTAGTTTGTAATATACCGATATATGCACATTGTTTATTTTTATTGATTTTAAGGTTTATATGATCGAGACAATTTTTACCCCTAGTAGGTAATGTATGACCCGGTAGGATACTCTGTGAAGCTAGTGTATTTAAGTAGTTAATTCTGTTATGCGACTCATCTGGTCTTTCATTCTGATCATATATGAGGTTTATGTTTATGTCTCCAGTTAGGATGACGTTTTCATAGGACTTAATGCTTTCCAGGTGGTCATTTAACGAGTTTATAAAGACAGACGCATTATGATTAGAAGGCGACCAGTACATACCTAATACAATGTAATTTAATATTTTTACTTGTATACACGAAGCATGAACTAATTTGATTTCTTTAAGTTCCGGTCTGAGTGATGTTTTTGCATATACCACAACCCCGTCGTTTTGATTTATATTATGTTTAGTAGAGAGGCTCATGTAATTAGGAATTTGGGGGATTGGATGGTCTTTGTTTAACCAATACTCAGACAGGACTATGATATCCGCGGTGAAGTTTAATTGAAATAATAATATTAGAAAATCATCGAAATTTTTACAAATGCTTCTTATGTTTTGCGATATTAAAGTAAGGTCAGTTTTGTTTATTTTTATTGCATCGCTGCAACAGCTCCCGGCTCGATAATGTCAAAACAACTAGTCAATGGATAGCTAAATACAAGCAAGTCGCTATAGACCAATGAAAATGAGCCTTTAAAGACTAGTATAGAATGGCAAGTAATATTATTTGTTGTTTTTTAATTATCTTTCTGTGGCGACCGGAATCGATGAATTCGCTAAGTATTTAATATGCATTGATACAAGCTGCCTTGTACGGTGGGATCCTAATGCTGTCTGCGTGGGCGCACGATTTGGGCTGAGGGAAGGATCCTCAAGGATCCACGAATGTAGTATCGATTTTGAATATTGTTTTCATATTATAAAACCTCTTCCACTTTGTTTTGCCCATCTTCTTCTGTCTCGAAGAAATGCTGTAAATGTTGTGGTAACCGTTTTCACTTGATATTAGAGCTACAATAACGTAAACTTTATGATTACAAAAGGGAGACGAGTTACAACATACCTCCATTACGCTGAGTTGGGACCATTTCGTGGCTACATGTACTGTTTTGGCATAAAAGACGCGAAAAAAAAAACCGTTTGTTTGTAACAATTATAAGATCATTTTCCTGAAATAAAGTCCACGTTGCAAAAAAATATGATAGTAAGATCTATACGCGGAAACAGAAAAGGTTAACTAGTGGATGTCGTACGGCTTTGTTGACCTTTTTTATAATGTAATCAAGATTAAATAAATAAACAGACGAGAAATTACCTATCTACACGTAAACAATGTAGAATTGTAGAGATATACGTAATTAAATAAAAATGGTAATCAATTCTAAGAAGCTATCGCCTATCACGCTATCGGCAGTAAACAAATGTCTTCCCATACTATCGCGATCCATAACGACTTATCTCCATACAGATCTCATTAAACTTACGTCTTTTATAATCGATGTGGTAGCTATCAATAGTTATGACCATTTCCGCTTGGTGGCTTAACGACAGTAGCTCGTTAATTACATTATACAGTAATTGCAAATTTGAAGTGTAAATAGACGCTTTCTTGGATTTATTGTCGAGTTAATAACACTTAGTTCATTAGTACCTACAGTCTTCTCTCACGCAGCAATTCCTACAGAAATCGGGCAATCCAAAAATTTCTCAATATTTTTGATTTTACGTCCTTTTTCTTTTATAGACCCATAACTTCTGTGAAGGTTTCCTATAACAGGAAACAAGGTGGAAACAGGGCTATAACAGGGTGTTGCTAAAACTAAGGAGACGGGTTTACAAGAATGATTTATCTCAAAAAAAATAAAAACATTATCAACGTTTTGTCACCTGCTTCGTGCTAGGAATTAATAATAATGAACTATGGTAATAAAAAAACACAGAAGTAGGTACATTATATCCATCTTATTTATCCTAATCCACATCCTTTCAATACACCATGAACGGTATTCTACTTATCATGAAGTGTATGTATGTATGTAAACTCTTTATTGCACAAAAATATAAATATTACAATATAAATATTAAACTAATGTACAAAGGCGAACTTATCATTAAATGGGATCTCTTCCAGCTAACCCTGAAGTAGATGCCAGAAGCCGATTTTCCGGGGTCTTTGGACTCGTCTCGAGTCCCGGCTTATCCTTGATCGGGACGCCAACTGTCCTAAATTTCATAACATCGTCAGTGTTCAAGTAAAAAATATATTAATTTATAACAACCGAGAAGGTCAAAAACGGTTTGTCACATTTCTCCGGAATTTTCTCTACCCCAATCCAAATTTATGATAGACTAGACTTGGCAACTGCATGAAGAGATTGATGAATGTAGAGGAAGCGAAAGTTGTATGTTCAGATCGGTTCACCTGGAGTTCCATAGTCTCTGCCTACCCCATTGGGAGACAGGCGTGAAGTTATGTATGTATGTAGAACTGGCGACACTTATCGTGCCAAAACTATGCACATTGGAAGCTCTTTAAATTGACACTATCATTCATCATTTAACTTAAGAGCTCTTGTTGGTGAAGTAATTAAATAAACAAAGATATCAGGGGTCAATGTGACACCAATTGACCTAGTCCCAAACTAAGCCCTAGGCTTGTACTATGTGTACTAGACAACGATATAAATACTTATATAGAGAAATATATACTTAAATACATAGAAAACATCCATGACTCAGGAACAAATATTCGCGCTCATCACACAAATATCTGCCCTTAACGGAATTTGAACCCAGGACCTCTAGCTTCGTAGGCAGGGCCACTACCAACTAAGCCAGCGCGTCGTCAATTGTCACTTGCCACTTTTCTTTGTTCTCTGCCAGCGTTTTAACCTCCTGATACACCACGACATTCTGTTCATTCTGTCTTATTTGGCTGAACTAAGTAAGCCTAGGGCTTCCTCTTCCCCTTTTCCCCTCAACTTTCCCCTCCAAAATGTTCAAAAAGAAACATGCCGTATCAGGTTTCCTCTTCTACATTCTATGGCTTCCAAAATGTCTCTTCTCGTTTACCACCTTCAATACCTTTTCTTTGGTTTTGTTATCGCAGATTTATCGATATTACACATCGCGTAATCGTCGTTTTTTTTAAATACCGCATCCATGCTTAAGTGTTTTCCCCGGCCGTGCCAAAACCCGGCCATATTTCCTTTAATTGCCAGTATAATAAATTGTGATGCGTAGGCGCAGCGCACAAAGCAAGTGCAATGACTCGCATCCAGGGCGGGAGCGAGACGCAAGATGACACATGACACCTTCGAAATATAAGAAAAATCGATTTTTTCAGTGTGGAATTTAAAGGTATCTACGAAGTACTTACGAGTATAACCTTTGACCCAAAGCATCGAGCCACCATTTTTGCTATCACTGTCATTAGAGAGTAAAGGCTCTCTGATAGACATACACATATATACATACATAAACTCACGCCTTCATTCCCAGACTGGGGTAGGCAGAGCTTAATAATTACCAACAAGTCTTAAAACTTCTTGATAATTCTGTAACCACATTTTGCACAAGTAGGCTAAGATGTTTCCCAGTGTATTAGTGACAGGTGGCAAGCCCATCGCCTAACAGTACTACAAACCTTTATTCTCTTAGTCGCCTCTTGCGACATTCACGGGAAGACATGGAGTGGCACTATTCTAACCCGGCAACCAATCCAATCAATCTGATAGAGATTTTGGTTTACCCATGTTTCTCCACTGTCGACCTAACGAGTTTTAATTCCTTAGATTAGAGGATCAATATGGGATTGATGACTGTGCATAAAAAATACCGTTGGCTGGTCTCAATATTATAGTTTTTCTAGTGGTGATAGGACATAATTCTGAAGAGACATATTTAATTCCGAATTTATCAGAATACTGGATTTTCTTAATTCATATGACACTCGTTTTGCTATAATAAAAAAACCACTTTCATTTTTTTCAATTTGTAGTTGCTGAGAAAACCTGCTGTGACATACAGACAGACATACAACGAAGTCTCACCATGACTGTTCCTTTTTACCATTTTGGTACGTGCTAAATAGGACAATCGAAGTCTAAAGATACCTAGACCTTGTAACCAGAGCCAACATTCTTGAACCAAGTTTAGGTCTAAAACAGCTAATTAAAGCACGTTTTTACCACAAAGACATAGACACTAACTAAACCAGTATGACCTAGGGCTTAATTAGGGGTCTGGCCGGAACCGCGTAATGGCAGTAGGCGGGACCCGACCCCGCACCTGTGCGACTCTGCCTTGCTATATCTAGCCATGTTATTATTAGGCATCGGAGTTTTTGTCGCACGGTAAGACTAATAGCAAGCTATGGAGTCGTCATTTGCCATAAATCTAAACTCTTATTCATATTCATACTCATTTATTTATTTAATTATTTAGGTTTTTCTTTCATAATCAAGGACAACAACGTTGACGAGTTTAGAAACGATTATTTATTGTAATATTTATTAATTACCATTTTTATACTGATTTAATTAAGAAAATGTATAAACAAACAAAATATACATTAAAATAAGGCAGAAGGGAATGTTTTAGTCCACACTGGTGGCGAATTGTATGTTAAAATAGTTCAAGTTATAAATTTAAATCTAATAGATTTTTTTTTTTATTACTGACTAAGATAATTATACACGACCGACCGCTATACAGGCATTTTAAGATAAATGAAATAAATGAGTATGAATATGAATAAGAGTTTAGATATATGGCAAATGACGACTCCATAGCTTGCTATTAGTCTTACCGTGCGACAAAAACTCCGATGCCTAGTTATTACCTAATAGGCGCGTTCTACGTCGAGTTCAATAGTGTTTATATTTTACTTCAGTCTGTAAAAACTTGGATCATCATCATCATCATGTCAGCCGAAAGACGTCCACTGCTGGACATAGGCCTCCCCCAAGGCTCTCCACTCAGACCGGTCTTTGTGCTTTTCGCATCTACCGCGTTCCCGCGATCCTTACAAGGTCGTCACTCCATCTTGTTGGAGGCCTACCAACAGCTCGTCTCCCGGTCCGCGGACGCCACTCAAGAACCTTCTAGCCCCATCGGCCATCAGTCCTACGAGCGATGTGCCCGCCCACTGCCACTTCAGTTTAGCTATTCTTCGGGCTATGTCGGTAACCTTAGTTCTACTGCGGATATCATGATTTCTGATTCTATCACGCAGAGAAACCCCGAGCAGTCTGTAACTATTTGGATGTACATAATAAATAAAATCGCCTAAAAGTGTTTTTAAATAAATTGAGGTTCATGAATGTAGAGGAACCGAAAGTTATATGTTTTGACTGGTGCACCCGGCGTTGTATAGTTCAAAACGATACTCACATCCCTGCTTGCTGTAATGTATTAAAAATACGCCATTATAGAAAACAAATAAAATTCATGGGTCAGCCTAATGTTTTACTATTATATATACAGGGTTATTGGTAAGTCGACCTATTCCCCTCTAGGGGTTATGGGAGAGGTCATTTGCAACCATTTTGGTGCTTTAATACCCTATGCAAAAGTGAACTATTTCTGAGATAATTTAAATTTAAGTTTTTTGCTTTAAAAAAGTTAAAAAAAAGCACTTTAAATAAAAAAAAATTAATAGCTTTCGTACAAGGTAAACTTGCTATTCTTATACAATATTAAAAGTAGAATTATTTGTACACATTTAAGAATGCGATAAGTACCAAAATGTAAAAAAAAAACATGTTTTTTTATCAGTTTATCCGACATAAATGACACAAAAACAGAAAAATTTACTAAATTTTGGGACCAAAATGATTGCAAATGATCTCCCCCATAACCCCTAGAGGGGAATAGGTCGACTTACCAATAACCCTGTATATCACTCATGTTGATGTCTTTTATACATAAATCCTCTGATTTTGACCTCACGTGGTTAAAAATCGCCCTTACACCTTAGTTTCGGCATCGATAGGTATACATTAGTATTCCAGAATATCCTTAACACAAATCGCTTCCTTTCAAAGCTCTTCGTAACTGTTAAAGCTGTCGGAGCTTTCGACCGTCGCCGCTTCCTGTCCCGTTTAGGAAGTAAATGCCGATACGTGGATACGTTCAGGGTTACCGACGATCTTAAATACGTACGTAGGTATACATTTATAATTTATACGGTACTTTATAAGGGTGAGCAAAGATAATAGAACCATAAACTTAAATACTTTAATAACATAGATGTAGTACCTGTGTTATTAAAAGTTAAAACTAAAATTATTTAAATTAAAATAAAACTAAGCTACTCAAATATAATTACCACTATAAAAAGAACACCCCCTCTAGCAGGTCCGCTCGCGGCATGGTCCCTATGACACTGGCTGCATTACCTATCTGGACAGCTAGCCCAATCCTTTGGGAGAGGTAAGCACCAGCTCTAGGATCTCCGGAGGTGTCTATGAGCCGGGATGACAGAGCCTTCATAAAAGGAAACTAAGATTCGAAAAAAAATTAAAAATTGTATATTAAAATCCCAAATTTTCTCGGGACAAAGAACAAAGATTCTCCTCTTCAGTTTGTATTTACGTGATTAAATAAATACATCGTTTAAAAAACGGTATACCCAGAGATACCTCGACGGGGCCCGTCGTTTCGAAGTTTCGAGTCGCCGTACTCCTAAATCCACGATACGCTAAAAAACGTCCTACGAAAATCAATTCCAGTAAATACATCTCACCTCTTGTAAGTTAGCAACCCTGTCTGCGCCGGCGCAACTTCGTTATAAATTCCATAGCGGCCATATTGCCATTCCGTCGCCACTTCCCACATACTAATAAACCACACAATCGCCTATTTGAATACCTCGATAGGAAGCAATACCATATTCGGAAGTGACGAATTTAACAATGTTGACATCGTTGACTTATGAATTTTATTGTATAATATGAACAATGGTTTATAAATATACTTGTTCGCGTTGCGAATTCATGAATTTGCAGCTGCGTGAAAACGGAAACTATGCTTCTTGGTAAAGCTATATTACGACGACGCAACAGCCTAGTCGGTAGAGACCCTGCCTACGAAGCTAGCGGTCCCGGGTTCGATCCACGCCCACGGCACGAAAATATTTAAATGATGAGCGGGAGTATTTTGTTCCTGAGCCTAGGGTGTTTTCTATATATTTAAGTACTAGTGGACCCGGCAGACGTCGTCCTGCCCGGAAAAGCAGTGCAACATTAAATATGATATTTAAAATCTAACTTTTTTTTCATTACGTTATTAATTTACGGTTGAGACATTATCTTTTGATATCTCACTGTTTACTATGGCTCTATGTGTAAATTATAAATTTGGTTAATTAGTATAAATTTGGTGACATACCAACAGCAGCGCCACATACCGGTTCTAATATATTAACTACAACATATTCAAAAATCGTGGAAATCGGACTTGATTTAGGGGGTGAGAATCGTGCACGATTGCGTGAATAAAGGTATGGGCGCGGCGGTGAGTTTAAAAAAATATAAATGGACTGTAGCTACAGATAAGAATATGAGTTACTACGTAATTGTAGCTGTATTAACTAGATTGATGTCTCGTTGCGTCCTCTCACATCGCCGCTGGTTTCACGGCGCTGCACAAAAGAAACATAAATATCTTCTCAACATTACTCACTGACATTATACTGAAACTCGCTCGCTTCACTCGAGTTGATATTTAAACTGCGTGGATGTGACAGCACGCGACTCTTTCCCACATTTCGCAGATTGTAAAGTTACAATTGTAAGTTCTCAGAAAAAAAAATACATTCCCAACTTACCTACGTGTAGAAGAGGAACACAAAAAAAAAACCCGGATTTTATTTTACCACTTTATTGGCGTGACTAATATGTATATTTATGCCAAATTACAGCTTTCTAGTACTAAGAGTGTCTGAGCTAGGCTGCAGACGGACGGACGGACGGACATGGCGAAACTATAAGGGTTCTTAGTTTGACTACGAAACCCTAAAAAAGTAATAATTGCTGGATACATAATATTTTTAAATTTGCATGCCCAATAGCAATAGTATTTAGCGAAAAATGTATTGTTCAGGTCCAAATATGTAACACCTTATTGTACCATTCTTGAAGCAAATAATAGTACATTATTGCCAGGGCAGTGAAGCCCGCAATTGCCGTTCCTGCCGAGGCATATATAGTGCTTTTCTCAAAAACCGCAAGATACAAATCGCATATAAACAGAAACTTTACGTGAAATAACATCACTCTTTACCGCCTTTATGTTTATGACAAGGAGAAACGCAAGCTTTTTGAGAAAAAAAAACTCAAGCTATTCCAGACACAGATAAAAAACGTTACGTTTCGAATAAAATATGGATGTATAAGACCTGTGCCCTCATTTTATTATGGCCGTTTTCACTTTTTAAAAAGTTACAAACTAGATAACAATGAAATTTGTATGCAACATTGCGGGCTTGTGTAGCGAGCACGCAATGTAATTTTTTTTTAATTTGGGAACTGTCTGTAAACTATGTCCTTCACGTCTCAGTATGGAGTTAGTAATGTCAACTTTTCCGGTCATTTTTGAGAAAAGGTTATGATTATGATTTCGAACACACACAACAATATTGTAATATCGATCTTAAGATACACTCACGAATTACGTCGGTACGAATACACATACTTATATGTACATTACATTGGTAAGCAATAAATAAATGGGACACATTTATAACCTCAAAAACCGTGTCAACATTTAAGTGCGATTCACACCGCGGGCGGGCGGGAGCGGGTCGTGATCCGAGCGAGTCGGAAGTTCGACGGGTATTATAACATAGAGTTATATGGAAGCATTCACACACGCGGCGGGACGTCGGGCCACCAGCGCGCGGTTGCGGACGGGCGTCCTTGGTCGTAGATACATGCATTCTTCGATAGGCATTCTCAGCAGCGTTGCCAGGTGGACACATTTCTGTCATTTTTTGTAACTTTTCACCGTCCGAATCCCCCAACATCTTGAAACGACCCCGCCCGGCGGGCCGCCGCGGTTCGGCGTCATGTGTGAATACGACGACCCGCACGGGTCCCGCGATGTAAACGACATGCTCGGCGCCCGATCCGATCACGCCCGCTGTGTGAATTGCGCTTAAAACGACTGATATCACATTACGTTCCTATAATATAAACCCGTCGAAGCGTATCTTCTGAGATGAGACGATAATCCGTGAAGAATAAATTGGTTGCAGTACAAAACTCCACAAGTACTCCTTCGTCATCACAATATTGAGTTTTATGTCCACACAATAAGGAACTCAAAATAGTTTGTTGCCTAGGGTATTAAGTAATGAAGTGTGAAATTAGATCATACAACGAGCCGGATAATTGCAATTGAAAAGATAATTAAATACAGTAATTAGTCCTTACGCACGCCAGTTATTAATAAATAATATAGTAACCTAGACATGCAAGTCAGTAGACTTTATTAATTCGTTGGTAAATTAGTTGTTAGTGCGAGTAACAGATACAAGCGCCGCAAATATTCATCATTATTAAATAATTACGAATTTATGTCGCTTGCAGTGGAGACCATGGGATCTTGGTCAGCCGATATGAAAAGCTTTATTAAAGCCCTGTCATCCCGGCTCATAGACACCTCCGGAGATCCTAGAGCTGGTGCTTACCTCACCCAAAGGATTGGGAGAGGTAAGCACCTATCCAGAGAGGTACAGCCAGTGTCATAGGGACCATGCCGCGGGCGGACCTGCTAGAGGGGGTGTTCTTTTAATAGTGGTGATTATTATTGACATCTTTCACGAGTAGGGAGACGGTTAAATCAAAATGCAATTCAAGATACAATAAAAATGTTTTACCACTTTTTGATCTTAATGTGCTACAAAAGAGTTAAAAAGTGGTAAAAGAGGTCGAATACATTATACACAACCTGCCAGGTTCCGTCTAGAAAGACCAACTTTTTGAAAGTAACTTTCTTTCCAATTTTTTGAAACCATTTGCACTAGCTTAATGTTGAAGTGTTATCGATCGTAAATAAAAACCAATAGGTATAAATGTTATGAATGTACTTACCTGCTAAGCGACACGAAAATTGGTAGCGTAGCCATCTTTGACGTCTGCAATTAAAAATAATAATTTGTGTCATGGTCTAGATTGTGCTATGGTAGCTTTTGCAACAGCTGTTATGTATCTATCAGGATATTTATATTACTCGTAAGTAATTCTACTAATATTTTCTATATCGAAGGTTTAAAGTGTCCCTAATCTAAGTGCCTTCCCTGGTAGGTAGGTACTCGTATCTACTACATGTAGAAATTGAAGCTTCAGAGTTTGGAGGTGTATTATGGAGAATGTGCCCAAGAACTGCATGACCTCATCCCACACTCCACCTTCTCACATCGGTCTTCTAGACGCCGCGCCGGGAGGGCTTCCATCCACATGTTTTACCCAATGGTTCGCACGCAGCGGTTTGGTGCGTGTCGTTGCTTATTCGCTCTGCTAGGGAGTGGAACGCTCTCCCTGCGTCTGTATTCCCGGAATCATATAACCTTGGTGATTTCAAGGCAAGAGTGTACCATCTTCGACCTCGTCGTCACTTAACATCAGGTGAGACTGAGGTCAAACGCAAACATATTATGGATAATCAAAAAAAAAAACGATACGACTCTGTTTTTCCAAAAGCAGTGAAGTCCGCCTACCGAACAAAATAAAAAGTAAAACAAAAACTCTAAAAACCGGTGTTATACGAATCGAAACAATAGATAAGGAGCTTATCGAATCGCTCTATTGTCTATAGGGGTCAAAGACAACCACATCCGGGGACAAGCTCAAGATGGCGTCCAAATTAAAAAAGGGACAATGGCGTGAACTTGGTCAATTTGTTGATTGCGAGTGTTTCTATGGATTGAATGACAAGTTAAATTTATCTCGGAAAAATCGGAGATGCACAATGGCAGAACTAATACTTACGAGTTGGTTCATCAAGCGGGAGCTTCGATGCCATAGACAGACTCACAAACACACAGATACGCAAACAAAGATGGTTATAAAGCTAACACGAGTAGCATGAAGGACATTGAGATAGTTTTCGTCACCCTAATTTTAAGTTTAGGGTGAATATTTGCCCTTGGAATGCGACGATCCAATCCCTTGAATGTATATTTACTGATCATAAATACATTTATATGACTCTATTTTGCTTTTGTTAAGGTTTGAATTTTGCATTAAGTATTGAGGTTAAATTAAAAACCTGCTGCATTTTCTGATATTGTTCTCTACACATAAAGACAAATAAAAAAGAATGAAACACTCCAAAGAAATAGATAGACTTAATAGTAGCTCCTGCTAGCGATTTCGTATTTTTGTAATCCCACGGGAACCGTTTATTTTACCGGGATAAAAAATAAATAGCCTAAGTTACTCAGGGATAATGTAGCATTCTATAATAGTCAAAGAATTTTTGAAATCAGTTTAATAGTTTTGAGTTTATTTATTACAAATATACAAAAATACAAATCCTTCCTCTTTATAATATTAGAGTAGATGTATGCATATACATACACTCGAAAAACATAACCCTACTTCTGACGCAGTTATGTCAAAAGGGTATAAGTTTAGTATACTATGTGCATATGATTTATGCCCTTATTATCACGAGCTAAGTCGACTTATGTCCGTTTTCAAAGGGCCGTTGTGCCCTCAGTAGGTGTATTTTAGTTTTGCTAGGGGAACAAAATCGATCGATTGTGCCGGTTCTTGGGGTGTAATCGGAACTAAAAGCTTTTCGACTGAGCTAACAATCCCACCCTTATTTGATTTACCGCGCCTAAAAATTTCGATCAACGTGGCGATGAAGTTGACAAGTTTTGATTGACATTAACCGTTATAATAACGTTTTATAACAATTTATTTGAATAAGGTTATTTTATACTCTTTTATTCTCGAGACTAAAAATGTGATAATATTTTTGATTTATTTTATAAAATTGGGAGTTCCTGCTTATTATATGAGTACTACTTACTCGTTCCTCATTTTGTTTATTTTCCGCAAAGATTTGCTCAAAGAAATCCAAAAAATAATTTATTGTTGTATTAAGGTTTCAATATGTACTAAATCATGTACATTAAACTAAAATATCCTTACCTAGAACATAAAATCTGTCATGGTAACATTTTACAGTTAAACTGTGCCCATGTTCCCTTACAAACACACTTGTCAAACTGTATTTTAATAAATCGAAACTAATTAATTTACAATATTAAGTAGGTAGAATCTTACCAATTTATCTCCTCTTTGGTTACTGTCCACGCACAAAATTTCACTAAAACCTCATTTATGCACAGATTGTTCACCAAATTTAAAAACAAAAACAACGCGTGAAAAACTTCCCGCGCTTTCATACGTCACGCGCGTTGCATCACTCATCTGTGGACACAACAAAAATGGCTGCCGAGCGCAATGTGCGTTATTTTTATTAGAACTCAGCATGGGGTTGCGGTTATTAAAGTTACAAATCTAACTGAGTCGGTGGACAAATTTAGAATTAACACAACTCCGCTACTAACTTCACTTGTAAATTAGGTGACAGCGACGCTTCTAGCCGCATGGATAAATTTGTAGCGCTATCATTTGGGGCAACAAGTGGAATTATACGATTCGCGCATGCGTGGTGGTCCCGCTGTCTAAGTACGCAAATAAGTATGCGATGGAAATAACGATTTCGCGTGGGTAAGTACTTGTGATTAGTAGAAATGGGAATGAATGGGTGGAATACTATGGAATGGCTGCCAATTAAGTTTTCTATTTAAGACTTACTTAAATGCTTAATTAGAGTTTCACCGTAAAGGTAGCATTAAAGCTACTTATAGGTGAAGCGTCATGGGACTGCGCATAGGGCCGGCTTCCAACCAAGCAGGCTTTCCAAGAGGTGATGTGACCTTGAAACACAAATATTGACACCCTAACAAGGAGTTTTATTAAGTTTTATCAGTTGAACTTTGTATTTTTATGGATCCGCTGATTGACTGGGCAAACTCTACTTCTCGGTCATATTATATGCAGGAATCCTCAACAAGCCAAAGCCAAAGTGGATCAATTTATAATGCTTCTAGAATCGCTTGCATGACCTACCTACGCTACCAAAAACATTTTCCACCCAATCTTAATCCGGTTGTATAATAGTTCAATAGCTTACACTTCATAACTCACTGCGGGTCAGGAAGCGCGCTCGGCCGAGCGTAGCGAGCGGACCTTATGGGGCCACGCTTTTCTTAACTAAAAAAGGCTTAGCTCTATAGAATTTGCGTGTATATACGCTCTATTGGAATTGGAAGGTAGCTTAGAGGCACAGAAATTGGTTTCGGCTGGATGATTACTAGCTGACATGTAAGCACCTGCCTATGGTTAATATCAAAAGAAGGGAATGTAATTTCGTAAAGTCGTCTACAAAGATATATATCTACTTTTTCACCTTATTGTATTGTAATAAGGTCCAAAAGTGGATAAGTTCATCTCTTTTTCATCGACTGCTGTGCACTGGCAAATTTAATGGGTAAGGATAGTATACTTCGATGTCCGCCTAACTTCGCCTAAATGAGTATCATAGTTAGAGTTAGTTTCTGTTTTGTTTGATTTGTTATTTTCCGTAATTCTGTACCTTATTATTGTTCTAATTTTTAATTTACCTGCGAAAATCAGGGTTTGCCACCCTTCCCCATGTGTGAGATTCTTAACGTAGACCAACCGTGTTAGGACTCAATGGTTTATTCTTGACAAGCAGGTAATGATTTTGCAAAAAAAAATACAGTCGGCAGCAAAAGCTTGTCCCAAAAATGATTATTTTGACAGAAACTTATTCTTCTGACCATCGCTCTCAATTCAAACACTTCTTAAAGTTGGCAAAGCATTCGTAATTCATCCAGTATTGGGTTGGGCAACAGTGACCACTTACCATCATGTAAAATACTTGCTAGTCTTCTCGCTTAAAAAAAACCCTTACATATTAAGTAAATTTTAATCTTATTTTCGTAGCCAAAGGAATTGAATCCGGGAAAGTCTGCTGTAGTAAAAGTCCCTTCTCTTCTTTCTGAAAGTTGTGTAACAAGTGCTTTATAAAAAATACATATTTTTTACTAATAGATACTCGTAAACATCATAAAAATGTATCAGCAGTACCAGCACATGATAGAAGTTATTTATTACTCATAAATATTTATCGCGTAGTTTATTAAAAAAACTGTTACCAAGGTGGCAGGGCACGCGCCTTGCAAAAAGGTTAGGTTAGACGCGTTCACTGAAACGGATGCGTTCAAGCTTTATAAATTAAGTAATAAGGCATCTTTGATTGCAATATGATTGTTTTAGGGTTCCTGATCGTATTGACAGCGGAAAAACCTTATCATTTCCTCGTATATGTAGAATATTTACTGTACAAACAATAGGTATGTACAAAGGTGATTTTTATTTGAACGATTTCGAAATGTCAAACGCGTCAAAGGCATCTTTAGGAATAAGGACCTGCATCGACTTCAAAGTCGATTCGACCGACTTCAAAATAAGTGTAAATTAAACTAAACGTGGGAGGCTATTTGCAACGTTAAAAGATGGCGGACGTGTAATTTGTTTTAGACTTTAATTTTTGGGTAATTAGGTGTTCAAAGTTCTTTTCTGATAGTGATTTGTACTTTTTATGCCTTTGTGTCGCACTGTGATTGAAGACTTGGACTTATTTCGTGTATCTGGCATCTTTCTTCTCGTTTCAAGTGGACTCGCAGTGGTGCAGAGGTTAAAACTATCTTGACCTCTGACCTACAAATCACCGTACAACGTTGCCCCCAATCTTCCTAGAGAAGATTGGATTGTGTTTTATTGCTATATTGATTTATACTTATATATACATGACACTGGCGAAATCACTTCACGTGGAAACGCCATATCCCCGCGGTAGTAGCTGTTCAAGTCGCCGCGGGGGCAAAGAAAGAAGAAGGACCTGCAGGCTTATTGCGTAACGCCGGCCGATTCAACCGACTTCAAAATAAGAGTAAATTAAACTAAACATGAAAATCATCGACGCTTCTTGAACTTATGTCAAGCCATGAACTTCTTTATAACACAGTCGGGTCCTAATCAGACTGCCAATGAAAATAACAAGTTTGAAAACAAAAAAGGATGCCGATTGCGAGTGCGTTAGGCAATAATAAATAAATAATAATAAATAAATATCAGGGGACTATGTCACACCAATTGACCTAGTCCCAAAGTAAGCTCTAGGCTTGTACTATGGGTACTAGACAACGATAAAAATACTTATATAGAGAAATATATACTTAAATACATAGTAAACATCCCCTTTATTACTGTAGTACCATTGGATAGTACCATCAATGGAACTAGTGACACATTTATGCATCGTTAGTACCATTAAAAACTATACTAATTGAAATGTTCAGGGTTTGCTTGCTAAACAAATGGCAATGGTACTACTGATACATCAAAGAATCTCGGAGATCGTAGTACCATTAAAAGATCTTATTTTGTGTGAGTGTGGATAGGGTATGCAATATCCGTTCATTTTTTAAATTCGAATAATATGAATAGTTCAATTGATCAAATTCGAATATTCGAATTTTTCGGATAATTCGGATATTTTACAAAATAATTCGAAATATTGATTTCGAGTCGTGTATACTTGTATAAAGCTTGAACACAGTAAAATGTGGGCACAAGTAAATGATTATATATTTTTATTTATACAATATGGAAACTTCTTAGTATTATAAATAAAAACTATTTGATATCATGAATAAAAACTTTTATGACAGCGTTCCACTTTGATCATTTGTTTTCACGATGGCGAGTTATGAACACAAGAAACGTGAAATTATTTTGCGCAAACATACTGAAAATCCCCATTTAAGTTATAGGGCATTAGCAAAACTTTTAAAATTACCGCAATCTTCCGTATGTTTAGTTTTAAAAAGGTTCCGAGAACGATTGACAGTAGATCGCAAGCCGGGAAGTGCAGGTAAGCAAGGCGCAAAGGATAAAAAAAAGAAGCCCATGTCTTGCGGCTTTTTACAGCGAATCCGAAGTTATCGTCCCGTGATGTCGCAAAAAAGGTCAAAATGTCGCAGTCATATGTACAGAAAACTAAGTCTAGAGCTGGATTAAAGTCGTTCAAAGCACAAGCTGCACCCAATCGCGACGCTAAGCAAAATCTGTCTGCAAAACAGAGATCACGAAAGTTGTACGACAATTACTTGACAAAATTTGGATGCGTTGTATTGGATGATGAAACATACATCAAAGCAGACTTCCAGCAGATACCGGGGCAAGAATTTTATACTTCTAAGAATCGTAAGGATGCCCCAGAAGATTGCAAGATAAAAAAGAGATCGAAGTTTCCAAAAAAATATCTTTTATGGCAAGCTATTTGTAGTTGTGGTAAAAGAAGTCGTTCATTCGTAACAACAGGCACAGTAAACGGTGAAATCTACAAAAAAGAATGTTTGCAAAAGCGTCTACTGCCCTTTTTACACAAACATAGCTCACAGCCATTATTTTGGCCAGACCTTGCGAGCTGTCACTACTCTAAAGCAGTAGTTTAGTGGTATAAACATAACGATGTCGCAGTGGTACCTAAAGAGTGCAATCCTCCAAATTGTCCTGAACTGAGGCCGATTGAAGAATATTGGGCAATTATGAAAGGGATTCTAAAAAAAGGAGGCGGAGAAGTTAAATCGGCAGCTGAATTGCAAAACAAATGGAAATGGGCTTGCAAAAGATATCCTGACAGTGCTGTGCAAGACTTAATGAGCCGGATTCGACGCAAAGCACGCAGTATGGCATATAGAAAGCAAATTAAATAATTGTATATATTTGTAAAAATGGTTATTAGTCTAGTAAATAAATGCAATAAAAAATTCCTTGAAATATGTTCCATAACATTTTTATTTTTGTTACTTTATGTGCCCATGTTTTACTGTGTTCAAGCTTTATGCTTGTATGTGACACGTGTTTCGTATAAAAATACCAATATCAACAAGAACTGTTTAAAAACCTCACACTTTAAAAATCATATTATTGGAAAAATAATTAAAATAAAAAATGTAATGAGAATTATTGTAAATCAATCACAACACAGTTAATTGCTTTAAAATATTACAATGGTTTTGTTTTAATGTGCCATAAACGCAGATGTCCAAAACCTAAATACGCAGATGACCAAAAGAACTTTGTTACATACATAAGTACATAAACTCACGCCTTCATTCCCAGAGTGGGGTAGGCAGAGCTACAGAATTACCAAGCACTCTTGTTGTTGATAATTCTGTAACCACGTTTTGCACAATCAGGCTAAGATGTTTAGAACAAAGAACTTTGTTAACGCGTTTTATTATTAAAGAATATGCTTGCGAACAGTGTGGGTACAAATAGTACCAATAGTGTGTCTGTAGTACCATTAGATAGTAGGTACCATCAATGCTACCAAAAACAACATGTGTCACTAGTACCATCAATGGTACTAACGATGCATAAATGTGTCACTAGTACCATTGATGGTACTATCCAATGGTACTACAGTAATAAAGGCTAAACATCCATGACTCAGAAACAAATATTCGCGCTCATCACACAAATATCCGCCCTTACCGGGATTTGAACCCAGGACCGCTAGCTTCGTAGGCAGGGTCACTACCAACTAGGCCAGCGCGTCGGTTACCACAAACCACTTCGAAACTTCGAGTGATAAGTCCCTGTCACTCGTACGAGACTTAAATAATTGACAGAAAGGGATCGAGCTAGCATACGGAACCCTCGCCACAATTTGACTCACACTTGATATTTTTTTATTGTTTTTTCCGTATTGTGCTTTCTTTAAATGAAGCAGAGGTTAAGCAGCATGTCGAGCGTGAATACCACTTTAACATGAACTATAAATGATTACTAGATTGATTCCCTTGTTTTTTTTTCGGTTCACTGGCTTTAGCCCAACAATTTTTACTAGTATATGTATAGTACAGTGTAAAAGTATGTTTGATAGGATCCTCTCATAAATATGTAACGAAGTTCTTATAACGTTGGAATAAGGTGCATTTGGATTGGGACACATTTTTAGGTATTTCGTCTTGAATTGACAGTGACACGTGACAGGTGACAATTCGATATGCATTAACACTTGGCTTTCATATATCTACCAAAATATGTCACCTGACACCGACAATGTCCATGACAACTGTCAGGATTGTGAAATAGGGATTGGTTCAGAACTTGTAAGGGTCTGCTGCAAACAGGCTCGCCTTACGGATAAAATTCTCGCTTGAGACCAAAAAAACCAATAAAAAGGCACCCTATAAAAGATTCGATAAGGTTTAAAATGTCACTAAAACAGGTATTGCGTCTTACGAGATTACGACATAGTAAAAACCAGCATTTAAGTAATTAATATTTTATTATTGATTTAGGTAAAAACACGGTAAAAAAGGGTGAATATTCGGGCGTTTTAACTGCCGTCGTTATTGTTTTCAATATATTGACTAAAATAATAATAATTGATAACTACCCACAACTTTTTATGTCAAAATCAACGAGAGTGGCCCATAATTTCTGAAAACCAAATTTTACTGGTTGCCGAAGCTCCTATTTTTGCGCGGTTTGGCCCTTCGGGCCTACTGCAGAACTAACATAGCCTAAACCTACCTTCCTTTTTTGACCAGCGGAAATATTTGCGATTGGGAAAAAAATGGAATAGGATAATATGCGATTGGAAAAAAATAAGATCGGGAAAAAATGGGAACGGAAATACTGCAACCAATAGATTTTCGGTAATTATGGGTAATTGGGTAACCCTCAAAGCAACGGACCGGGGGTAGGGTAGAAGTACCGGGTTTAGCCATCTTTAAACCGTTTTTGGTCACACTAAATTTTATCTAATATGTAAAACATTATGATATTACAAAAAGTTTTTTATATTTCATCTTTATAAATAATCTTCAGTCTTAACTATTTATGAATATTATTTTTAATTTATCAGTATTTCTGATACCTACCTACTCATTTCAACCTAAAGTGGTCAAAAACGGTACAGTGGCCACAAACGGTACTTCTACCCTAGCATCCATTCCATTTAAAATAACAAGAAATTTACAAAGTTTATCTTTAATAATATGCAAATTATACAATACGGCGATTAAAACGCCTAATAATCACCCAAAAGCACATATATATAAAGACTATGCCAAACTAAGCTCTAGAATTTTATTGTACTAAAGATACCAAACAAGTTTTGTTATTTGGAAGAGGTGTATACATGTATATTAATATGGGGTCCGAATGTATACTATGTTGTTGTTACTCATAATCATCACAAATCATAGTGTTTTTTTCTGAAACGGTTTTTATTTCAGGGTTTTTATAAAACAAACGTAATATAACCTAACCTCATTGTTAAAGATAGTTAAGTGGAGTTAAGTTATAGTAAGCGATAGGTGGCGCTATTAACTCGGGAGAATTATTTACATCGCGCTAGCGTTTGTCTCCCCAGAATAAAGACGTCCATGCTCTAATCATCGATATATTTGAAGATTTTTCGGAGGTCAGTAGCAATAGTAAAATACATTTTGAGTTTATTATTAATCACGGTGTTATCATTGCTTGCTACCTCTTCCATCGAGATAATTTTCCAGCTAGATAGGTATTTCAAAAATCATGGAATAAAAACCGTTTCAATTAAATACTTAAGACTGCGCCGACCGCACGCCGGATGTCCAGTGGTTACTATTATTGAGTTTTCTAATAAACTAAAGTATTTTCTTGAAATCTGACGGTGCTTTTTTGTACTACAGATGAAAACACTACTCATAGGATATATCACATAGTTTACTAACTATTGACCTTCGAGTTATCAACTTAACGGAAAAAAGTGGCCACCTTTTCCCGTTAAGCTGACTACTCAAAGGGTAACTGTTATCAAAGTTCGTAACGTATCTCATAAATTGTGTTTTTACTTGCGCTACAAAAAAACATCGTCCAATTCCATGGAAATTCTTTAGTTTATCAGAAAACACATTACGAGTATTGAGGGCGCTCGAGGCCACTGGACGCACATGCACAACTTACCGTGCCATCCTGTGCCGTGCCGGCAGTCAGCGCCGGCCCTAACCGGTTATTTACATTCCCTACTTGCGATGAATATGAGTGACATGACAATATATTCGGACTACAAATGTTTATATGAAACAAAGCACTCCCATTAATCTTAATAACCGTGGACCGTGTTTGCATGCTAAGAATATTACCACTCCATGATTGTCTTCCCGTGAAAGTGGTTAAGGGAATAAAGGCTAAGAATTGTTCGGCGGTGGGACTAATATACACTGATAAACATCTTAGCATGTTTGTGCAAAATGAGGTTACTGAATTAACAACAAGTTTTTAGATTTGTTGGTAATTCTGTAGCTCTGCCTACCCACTCTGGGAAGGAAAGCGTGAAGGTATGTATGTGTTAAGTAAGTCTTTACAAAGATAATTTTCTATAACACTTGGCCGGTTTGTTAAGAATGCAACATACATCTTTGCAGTAGCAATCGTTTCTGGGTACGTCTGAAATCAAAAAAAAAAATTAGGGAAGTCACAGAATACATTTGAATATACATTATATATAACATAGTACAAATATGTAGATGGTTACATGTTATCTTATTGTCAACGTTGTCAAAGCTCTTATCTACTAGAATGTTTTTACAGTAATGCTGCCCTACTACGGAGAAAAGGCGCATGTGCCATTATTTCATTGAAGCAAACTAAACTCTCATTGGTTATAATAAGTTTGAAAGTGCGATACTATTCACATAGTACATGTGCCAAGTCAAAAGCAGTCGGGTTTCCCGAGTAGAATTAAGCCCCAGCGTAAGTTAAAGCTTATAAAGTGAAATATGAATATTGGGATGGTTAGTTCGGTTCCTCCAACTGATTAATTCCGCGTAGCAAACTTTCCAGTCGTATTTTTTCCCATTTAATTTTTCCTCCGATCGCATTGTTTCCCATTTTAAATTTTTAGCAATCGCATATTTTCCCCACTTGCGAAATTTCTCATTGTTGTTTAGGTTATAAATGTTAGTTTTGCAGAAGACCCGAAGGGCTCCGTCGACTCAGTGAACGTGAGTTTGAATTGAGAAAACATGCAAGTGGCGGAAATCCAAAATGGAAAATATGCAATTGGTAAAAAAGACAATGACAAGAAATGCGATTGAAGAAAAAATTAACTGGAGAAAAATGCGAATGGAAAGTTTGCTACGCGGGATTAGTCAGGGTATCGTCGGTGATACTGCCAAACGGCGTAACTAACTTGGGGTTCATTAGTTTGGTCTTGATAAGCAGATGATGTCCGTGCAAAAAACTGTATAGTCGGCAACAAAGCTTGTCCCGAAAATTATTGTTTAGACAGAAACTTATTTTTGTCACAAAGGTCGTTTTATTATTGCTTTCTTCGTTAGCTTTTATCAATAAGTACTTAAGCCAACTAAGAAATCATGAGAAATAAGAACTCAATCGACAAAATACAATGTCGTCACGGACCTAAAAAAAATACAGACGTAACCTTGTCTAATCATGAAAGAAGCATGCAAAATGGCTGTCTGTGCACACGTAAATCGTCACTCGGCGCGTTGTCTTACCTAGTGTATCTGCGACGCGTGCGATATGTCGGGTATAACGAAGAAAAGTGCCGACCTTACATGCTTCACAACTTTTTTTGTGTAACGTTACGTCCGCGTTTTTTTCGTTCCGTGGATGTCGTTTGGATTATTTATCTACATTATGGGTTCGTAAAGAACCCATCTGATCCACTTACTTTCAGTCAAATCATCGTTATAATAAATCAAAATGGCGGGTATGTGGATGTTCTCAGGCAGCAGAACGTCAGAAAACCGGTCCCTCTCGTCGGGGATCCCGTTTCTTTCCAGGGTCCAGTTGTAGCAGAGGGGCTTCCCGAGGTACCGCCAGGTATACGACATCATGTGGGTGTTGTGGGGGAGGTAGCGCATCATGATCTCGTAGATAGTTTCCTCAGAGCAGACTTCGAGGGTTACTGTGGATCCTGAAAGAGGAAGCTGACTATGGTTCCTGGTGTTAATATTAAATTGGATACTTTATTATTTGTGCGCACGCGGGCGCACACACATCGACTCCTGTAGGATCTTTTATGCAGTTTTATCACAGAGGGTGGAAAAAACGAACCCCACATGCATGGCAAATACCTTAAATATTTGAAATTGCAAGCAAATTCTACCTTCTGCATTCTGGATATTCTGCCCTCCTACGGAGAAACGGCGCATGTGCAATTAATTCATAGAAGCATATTAAACTCTCAAGGGTTATAATAAGGTTGGATTTCAATACAATTCATATAGTAGATACGCCTTTTCTCCGAAGGGCAGCATTGATCCATCAATGTGTGTCAATATCCACAGCAACCAATGCACGTACACGCTAGCCAAGATCACGCCACGCACAAACGTGGCCGGGTCGGCCGCGTGCGCCGCAGTGGGGTGATGCTGATGGTCATCGCACAATTCGCACACCACAACGACGCGGCACAGATCAGCACCGCCTCTGTTCAAATTGAAATATTAAAAAGTGACTGTGACTGTCGTGTTAGTACACTCGACTACAAAGAGATGTATCTCCTTTTTACATTTTCTCGCATTGTAATAAGATCCAAAACTGAATACATCTATTTGTAGTCAACTGTAAAATACATTTTTCAAGTTAAAGTAAAAACAATTCGTCTCGGTGAGACTGCAAACCTCGTAACTAACAAATTTATGATAGAGCAAAATAAACCTCACTATGTTATTAAAAAGGTCAATTTTCCTACTTATTCAAAATGTTACTTACGCTGTCATGCAGTTTCACCGACGAAATGCCGTGGCGCGGGCCTCGCGGCGTCCACCGAAAAATGTATCGTATTAACACAGTCATGTCAAAGCTCACTTTTATTGTAGCACTTAGGGCCGTTTAATAAACTCATCTTGGCTGAGATTCCCGTCACAAGATATGTCGAAGTAAACGTCAAACCATAGAAAACTGTAATATTTCACGCTTCTTGAGACGAGCATTACAGTGAAGATCAGTTTATGAATACGGGCCTTAGAGTTGAGGCGATGCTGATCTGGTGCCGGACCGCTGTAGTGTCCGATGACCATTAATAAGCATTCGTGCGGAGCGTGGGGTTTCGCGGGCCATGCGTGCTTGCGTGTGCGCGGGCGACAGTTCGGAGCAGGCCACGCGTATATCAGTGACGTCAATTCATACGCAGTGTGGTCGGTAGCAGTTACTTACCAGTAGCGGTATTGGTGATCCTAATCGGGCGAGTCCTGGCCGTCATGTTGCCCTCGATCAGACTTTCATCCAGCCACCAGGGCTTCTGATACGGCCGCCACTTGGGGGACGGGGTGACTGGCTCGTTGACCCCATGCCCATACGGGCGGTAAACCGTGGTGCAGCAGGCCACGGGGTGGGTGTACTTCACCCAGTCCTCGCCGCAGAACCAGTGGGAGATGTCCTTTCCGGCGTACGCGAGGACCGCCATAGCTAGCTGTTGGGGTTGCATCATTTACATAGGGTTCCGTACTGTTCATGGGGCCTATAGGTCCCAAATTTACATGAACTCGTGTGGACTAGTGGTGGTGGCACAAAAACATGCAAAAAAAATGATTTCAATGTTCTATCTTTGAAATATCGAAACTTCATAGAACGTTTTACTTAGCCGAATTTACATTTCATTGACAGGCATTTCCACGTGCAGGAGCTTTATTTTTTGTGGTCACAAGTCTAACCTAACCTAATCTTGTTTAAGATAACCTGAAACTATAGTTACAGCAGAAATTTGCTTTCGATGAAATGAAATTCGGTGAAATGACACGTTCGATCAAATATTTGTCGATATTTCAAGGGGGTCGCCACCTTCCCGAAAACATGGTTGAGGGAGGCGATGGCTGAGATACGCGTCATACTCGTGAACGGGTGCTGTCTGTGGGGTTTTCCAGTTAGTTATATTAAATATCGTTCCTGACGTAGAGACCTCGTCTTGTTGTTCTCCTGGTCACTATTTTTAATTTAATGTTATTAAGCTTACATTTCTAATGATTTTATTTGTGTTCGTTTTTAAAATAATTATTTGTCAAATTATTACTTTACCTTGTAATGTTACTTTTAACTCTTTTAAGTATTATTGTATTTTATGATTGGAAAAAATGACCTGCTGGAGTTTTTTGCGGCGCTTCTCCGCAATGGTGGTCTTGTTCGAAGCGTTAGTAAGAGTAGATTCACTCCATATTACTGACATGTAAAAAAGCCCTCTTGTGGTCAATGTACCGAATAAATATTTTGAAATTTTGAATTCAATACCTACATACACAATAATCAGCATTCGTTCATAATTCCCGTAAGAAAAAAAAGGTAATATAATTTCTACCCATGAGTTCTAAGTCACAGTTAATGCCCATTATTTTGGTCCCTAATGCAGGTACAGAAATAAGCAGCATAGGTACGAAATTTCAAGATATAATTAATTGATTTCCATTAAGGTGGCGCCGTTGCAGAGCAGCACAGGTTTTGCCGACCATTTCCGACAAAGACAAAGCAGTGAAAGAAGTAGAGGGCGTTTGGGAGAGATGTTGAAAAAGGGGTGTGGCGACCTAGCGACATCTAACGGAAACTTGTATCAACCAACTCGCTAGCGCCACCAGCGTCAGACAGCGGAACTAAGGATCCTACATCGCGCTAACGAAGTTTTTACAGCCGGTTGACATAATTATGTCCCCAGGCATAACACCCGCCTGGAGAGAGATCTCTCTATGGTCTTTTCTTCCTACATTGGTGACCCCCACGTGATCGTCTTCCTACATTAGTGACCCCGACGTGATGCACATTTAGCTCACGTTGGTCAATATGTATCAACGGCGGCCAAAACCTTTGATGATACTCGTAAATCGCCAGAAACCCAATTGACCAAATTCCTACTGCATGACGGCTAAGTCACCACTCTGACTTACGCTGACACTGAGTACCTCCTAGAGGTCTCCTCATAGGGGGCTTCACTTCAAAAAACGCGCACACCCACGCGCACACCCACGCACACACACACACGCACACACACACACACACATACACACACACACAGTTTATTTTTGCTTCGTTTTTTTTATATTTTTAGCATATTTTATTTTTAAAGGTATTTGGTAAATGAAAATGTTTTACGCCTACATGATAGCTTCACTCCTGGGATGCCCAAGATACAGGCTCAGCCTAGTTTGGGATCCGCTGTAAATTAGACACAAGTACCTAACATGTATTTTTTGGTAAATAAATTATTCTTATTCTATTCTTATTCAAGTACCTATATCAGCAATGGTCAATACTGTCGGCACATACATTATGCTGTTTTCACAAGGAGGCAGAACTGGGGATGGCGGAGTCCTGCTACTTACTGTGTGAACGCACAAAACTGTACTGTTCTGCCTTGACGTGTGCTTCACACAGTTGCAGTACACTACTGTCCACTATTCTACCCCACTATTCTACCTCCGAGTGAAAACCAGGATTAGAAATCGAAAAGAGTCCAATATCTAAAAAGACAGCCTACCCTCCTTTTATCGCAGTAGAAGTACCCTCTCTTGAAGCACGGACAGTATTCTATGCATTCGGCACCGCAGTACCAGCTCTTGACGACGCAGGTGCAATTCTTGGTGCAAGCGCAGAGACGGAACTGGTCGTCGAGCCACGGAGTCATGTTCAACACTTTTCCATTTAGGGAAACCCAGCAGTCTCTAGCTGTGTCGTGGACCGCGACTTCGGCTGGAGTATACCATTGCTGCTTCGTGTAAATCATTGTAAAAGTTGTTTAAAAGTATCAAAGAGTAGGAATCGCTACGTTTTTATGTAAAAAATGACAGATGTTGGAATTATGACGTTTTTTTTGTTGACGTTCGAATCTCATAGTCACAGATTATAAGGGTATGTCATAGTAAAGTAGTTTACATACATACATTACATACCTTCACGCCTGTAATCCCAGAGTGGAGTAGGCAGAGCTACAGAATTACCAACAACTTTAAAAACTTGGTGATAATTCTGTAACTACATTTTGCACAAATAGGCTAAGATGTTTTCCAGCGTATTAGTGAAGTAGTTTGTATACGTATTCATGACATGAAAGCAGGTGAGGTCAAGAAAAATACTGCTAATATATTGTATTTAATATTAAAAAATTGCGTTGAGTTGTTAATTATATTAAACCCACAAAAGACGTCAAAACAGAAATTATATAAAGTGTAAAGCTACTCCATTTGTACACTCTGTACGCGATGACATTGGCACTCCGCTAGTAGAAGCCGCATAAGGTAAAAAAACGAGGTAAAAAGACGAAGCGACATAAGATAATAATTTTTTTCAAGCAAAATTAAGCTTTGCGATTATGACATACCGTTTAAATTAGAATGTTTTATTTTGACAATGATTTTATACAAGTATGAAGTTTGTATAAGTCGCCCTAGGACACTTTTCGGAGAGAATTTTGTATGTAACCCGGCGTCTATTGGTTGGTATGTAGATGCATGTGTATAAAAAATCGTCAGTACGGAACGACTTGTTTACGGCCGAACCCTTCAAACCGGCTTAGTTCGGGTTAAAATTCGTCATTTGCTCATACAAAATGTGTCAAATATTAATCCAAAGTAAGCCTATCTGTCCGCGGTTTGAATATATGGTTCAGGCATTAATCGTCATTAACTAACTCGGCGGCCCTCAGTGTGTCTACAAGTAATTTATAATATATGGAATTCCTTCCTTTCTACTAGATTACAAATAAAACCAAGAAAATTAATAATCACAATAATTATATTCCATTAAGTAATAGTTACAGGAGCTCAATATTACAAAAGGTATAAAAAGATCCCAGTTAAAAAGGCAAAACATTATCGAAATGTCAAGTTATTAAATGGCAGTTCGTTTTTTCGTGTGGCGCATACTCCGCACTATAGAAAATATAACATAACTGTAGAAAAACCAAAAGCAAGATAAATCACAGTTCAAACGACATATATTCCAGCTAACAAGTTTCAAGGTAAATTGAACACATTTTCATTCTACATACATACATCCCTTCACGCCTGTAATCCCAGAGTGGGGTAGGCAGAGCTACAGAATTACCTACAACTTTAAAAACTTGTTGATAATTCTGTAACGACATTTTGCACAAATAGGCTAATAAAAATAATAATTTTCACTCTAAAATAATGGTGGTACCGTGGGGATATAGAAATACCCACCGTACCACTAGGGAGACGGGCGGTGCCACCGCACAATCTTCATTACGCCCTACTCCACTCAGCTTGCCAAGAGATTGGAAAAAATATCTCAGTTCGAAGTGAAATTGGCAATATGGTCCAATTGTTACCCAAAAAATGCTGCTTAATGGTGGTGTTGCCACGTAATAATATTTTAGTTAAACCTCCAACCAAATAAAATCTTCATTCCGAGCTATCACAGGACGAACATTGACCATGCCACATTACTGACGAGTTTATTTTCTATAAACTAGAAATGTATGGAGTTGACATAAGCGTTGATCATTTGTCATCAGCTTACGTCAATCACATTTGATGGACTATCGAAAATCGATAACTTAGTATATGAACACATTTTTGACGTGTCAACATGTTTTACCTTTTTTATCTGTTATTAAATTATTTAATGGATAGAAAATGCTAAATTCCGTCTGGTTTAGGGCTTCCAATCTTGGTATATACTGAGATCCCGAAATGCCATGATTCGCATGATTTTTCAGTTACTTACTGCGGGATTTATAGTGGTTCCGTAATTTCGCCAATGTTAAGTGAAATTATAATCAGTAAATGTTAAAAAAGGGAGTGGCAAGGGGGGGTGAAATTGGAAACCCTAATGCGGGTACACAAATATAATTAATATCGTAAAAGTATGCCACGGGCAAATTATAATAATTATTTAAAGGCACAGGCAACATCAACAATGATATACTTTCAAAACAATTATGTTTTATATTTAAGATCATATTAAACTCATTAACAAACCCGTCGCCAAGCACTGTCCATTGCTGTATTACTGTACTTTTACATACATCGGTACAGACGAAAACGGAAATCTACAGCTAATTCAACTAGAAAGAGATTCAATAGATGCTTGTCATCGGTCGCGGCGGAACTTATTGGTAGTTTGATGATAGTGGCATTTTGCGTATCTAACGTATCTAAATATAAAATATTCTTGCCTAAATATAGTAAAAGCATACGACAGACAATTTATAATTATCTAAAGGCACAAAAATTTGATTACAACATGGAAATTCATTCTAAATGTGTATTAAGACCTACAATATTGCCATCGATTTCCCTCTTACCTACCATCGACCTGAATCATACTGTCATTGTTATTAAACGGGTCCTAATGGCGTGAAAACCTGCTTTATATACCTTCACGTATCGATATTTGACCACAGACAGTAAGCATGCATGGCAGTTCTGCCTTCCTAAGCTAATACGCAGTATGTCAGATAAAACTCTTGTAGCAATATCAATCTTATTACTAAGAGAAGAGAACGTATACTGCTTTGGTTATTGATTTTGGGATACTGCGTTGCTAAGGAGAGCAGAGTTGGCACAGAAGTAGACACGTAAGCTAGGTTTTCTAGTTGTCATCTGAGCGCTGCTTATTGTAATAAATCAATGACACACTCGTTTGTTTTCATTGTTGTAGTTTTTAGGGTTCCGTAGACAAACTAGGAACCCTTATAGTTTCGCCATGTCCGTCCGTCCGTCTGTCCGTCCGTCCGTCTGCAGCCTAGCTCAGAGACTCTTAGTACTAGAAAGCTGTAATTTTGCATGATTATACATATTATTCACACCAACAAAGTAGTAAAATAAAACCTGTTTTTTTTTGTTTTACTGTACTTCCCCTTTTTTTTATTGCATAGGGAAGACAAACGAGCACACAGGCCACCTGATGCTAAGTGGAAACTGTGACCCATTGACATTCGCATTCACAATACTGCAATGCAATCCTAAGAATGCAAATGCGTTGCCAACCCTGAGGACTAAGATGGAACACACCCTACACGTAACTCGGGGATGTCGTAAGTTAGATAGGACTTTCAAAAATACTGCGGGTTTGTGCAAACAATTTTACGATTAAGGTATCCGTTTGAAAAATATTAAGCTTTAAAACCCTATTTTTTGTTAGAGTCAAGTGTCCCCCTCCCCCTACAGCCAAAACTAGGAATAGTGAAAAATCTGAAAATTATCTTAAATGAAAGCACATAATAATGAATGGAGTGCTGGCACCTACCCTGATGTATGGTAGTGAATGTTGGGTGTGGCAGGACAAGCATGTAAGTCGTGTAAATGCAGTTGAAATGCGCTCTTTGCGTAGTATGTGTGGTGTGAAACTGATTGATAGAGTAAGAAATGAAAAAATCAGAGAGAAATGTGGAATAAAAGAAGATGTAGTGACTAAGATTGAAAAGGGCATGCTTCGATGGTTCGGTCATTTGGAAAGGATGGATGAAAGAAGATTGACGAAAGAGATATACAGATCGAAAGTGAGTGGAAGGGTCGGAAGGGGCCGCCCTAGGCGTACTTTTTCGAATCAAATCGGAGAAATACTGGAAAAGGGCCGAATCTTAAGTACCCGAAACCGACGTGCGTGCATGACTCGATGTATGAATATTGAAGAAGCGAAAGAAATTTGTCGAGATCGTAGCAAGTGGAAAGAAGTGGTCTCTGCCTACCCCACTCGGAAACAGGCGTGATTTAATGTATGTATGTATGTATGTATATAATGAATTAAATAGGAAAACTATCACCACTAAGTAGATTATTGACATTTAATCATTCATGATATATTAAAAAAAGTATATTCTACTTGTGGATCACAACTGTTTCGATTTAATCTAGTCTGTGTTTTTCTGTACTCTGACCTGGTATTCACTATAACTCGTTTAAAAAACAATAACAGTATAATACTACTATTGCAAGCGTGTACAATTAACTATTCTTGAGCCGTCTAAGGTCATGACGTGGTGGTTGCTGGTTGGTGTGGCACTTGGGACAGATGTTTCACAATGTCCATCCAGTCCCATCCTCTTGGTTTCTCTCCTGCCCGACCCATCTCTGCTTTATCCCATGCTCGTCTCTTCTGCGCTTTCGTCAGCTGTTCTTTCTTCTCCGGTTGTTTTGTGTCAGTCTGGAATTGAATTTATAAAGTGTGTTGATTCAGAATAATATTGAAATTTTAGTGATTGAAAAGTAAATAAACAGGGAATAATCTCACAAAAATTAACATATTCCCAAATTAAGCCTAGGCCTAGGGTTTAGACGACGCGTTGGCCTAGTTGGTAGTGACCCTGCCTACGAAGGTAGCGGTCCTGGGTTCAAATCCCGGTAAGGGCAGATATATGGAACTATGTAGGTACAATACTATTAAGTGACAACACTAGCAACCACCATATTGGAAGTATGATTTGGATAAAAACAGGTTTCTAAATTCATTCCAAAAACTCTTTTAACCAAACTAAAGTTTAGAATTTTGTGTGATGAGCGCGAATATTTGTTCCCGAGTCATGGATGTTTTCTATGTATTTAAGTATATAAATAAATAAATATCTGGAGACGATTTCACACCAATTCACCTAGCCCCAAACTAAGCTCTAGGCTTGTACTATGGGTACTAGACAACGATATAAATACTTATATAGAGAAATATATACTTAAATACATAGAAATCATCCATGACTCGGGAACAAATATTCGCGCTCATCACACTAATATCTACCCTTACCGGGATTTGAACCCAGGACCTCTAGCTTCGTAGGCAGGGTCACTACCAACTAGGCCAGCGAGTCGTATGTAGTAACGATATAAGTATTTATATCGTTGTCTAGTACCCATAGTACAAGCCTAGAGCTTAGTTTGGGACTAGGTCAATTGGTGTGAAATTGTCCCCTGATATTTATTTATTATTTATTTTATTATTTAGTTACATATCTTTGAACTCGACTGTACTATGGATACTAGAAAATGATAAACATTTAATAAAACATACTTACATAATTATATAGAAACACTCTTAGTTGAATACGTAAAAAATATCCACGTCTAAGGAACAAATACTTGAGCTTGTCACACATATATTTGCTCATACCGGGAATCGAACCCTTATATCATTTTTTTTTATCTTTAGTCTAGCTCCTTAGTTTTCATCCCCTGGGACAAAACCAGGGCGTTTTAAGTTCAATTTATTTATTTATGTGTCTATCTCTTTCTGTGTAATTAGTTACTATGCCGAAAAATCGGACAACTCCCAAGGAAATGGTGATAAATCGGCTTCCACGGGGACGGAGCCGCAGGCAAAAGCGAGTAAACTAAATGAAACGAATTAAATAAACAAATTTCCAAAATGACTACAACAAAATGGTCCATAATAAAATATATAATGTAAGGATGTATCATTTCATCAAACGCTTTTCTGCTAAAACCATTATGTTTTCAGGATATCTTAAACATTAATTACGTTGGTTAGGTTAGGTTAGGCTAGGTTAGACATGCGACAGCAAAAAAAACTCATGCAGTGTAAAATGCCTTTTGATGAAATGAAAATTGTGCATAATGTAATGATACATTTGTTGAAAGGTGCTTTGATAGAAAAATGATAGTAAAATTACGTACACCCAAATGGTTATGGTTGCATTTTAATTTCTTACCTGTTGTTCTTCAATAACCAACTTCTCCACCCTGGCAACAACCACCTCCTGTGCCTGTTCTGCCAGAATCTCTGGAACCTTCTCCTTCAGACACTCGAACAGTGTATATGTCATTGCACATCCCAACCATTGATCCGCTTCTTCATTCACCATTGTGAGGATCTTATCCTTGACTGCTTGTAACCTTAAAAAACAATTATACCTTGAAGGAATAATTCAATATGAGTCCGAAGGTTTCAAAAGTGTTGCCAACCCTAAGGACTAAGATGGAATGGAATTGGTGTATGTGTTAATACATAAAATAAAAATGAACACAAATATACTTACAAATGTTGATTGTAGAAGATTTCTAAATTGAAATTAGGTTTATCAGTTGGGTATGTCTCGCCCCATGATATTTCTAATATAAATGATTTTTTACCATCAACATACTGAAACAAAGATCACAAAATCAATGCACAATTTAGGAGCCTCAATTTATAATCAATTCAAAAAGAAGCTCCACCTGCAACTACTTTTTTACTTATACTAAATAAATAAATACATATATACATTAAATCACGCCTGTTTCCCAGAGGGGTAGGCAGAGACCACTTCTTTCCACTTGCTACGATCTTGACAAATTTCTTTTCCTTCTTTAACATTCATACTGAAATATAAAATAAAAGAGAATCTGACTGGCTGACTGATCAATCACCGCACAGCCTAAACCACTGGACCAAGGGACTTGAAATTTGGAGGGAATATCCCTTGGATATCCTAGGGGTCACCATGAAGGGATTTTTGGACATTCATCCCATAAGGGGTCAAAATAGGGGAAGATGCGGTAAACTAATTCTAAATGTTTGAATTCACAGGCATACTGTAGTACTAAATAAATGTACGGATGTGTATTAGATATTACAAAATACCTCTGAGAGAAACGAGCAAGAGGTATTGAAAAGGCTTTTGTATGATCTTTTAAGCATTTCATATACACTCAATCAATTTGATTCAGCCACTTTGAAACTTTGCCGAGAGAGGGGGCAAACAAGCATGAGGGTTAGATACCTGATGGGAAGTAATCACCACCGCCCATAAGCACCAGCAACTCAAGATGAGTTGTTGGTCCGTTGTCCACCAATTAGGGAAATGAAAGCTTATGAAGTCTCATAAGGTTTGAATAATTACATCACTTTGACTTAGTTCCATAGTGACCTATGATTAAAATGGGGTGACTATACTATATCATTGTTTTAGTCATACCAAATGAACTTAACATACCTTGTACTGGTAAGTATTAGAATTTACTTGCTTGAAGTTTTCATCTCCATCATAGATTGATTTTAACACTTCTATTTCTTCAACTTGCTGTTCGGCATCGTCGGACATATCGAATACCTATATATCTGAAATGTAGTAATTGAGGAATCAATTTATAACTCATACACTATATATGCTCAAGGAAATGTAACCTAACCTAAATCTGAAAAGCTAAATCTTTTATCAATTGTATTGACCTTTTAAAATATTAGTTAACCATATGGATGGTTACCGATACAAAATAATAACAGGATTCTAAAAGGGAACTAGATGAAACTAGATACACTAAAAATAACAGGATTATACTTACACTTTCTTCAGTTAAAGTGACAGCATGAATAATTAAAACTAGTTGTTATTAAAGTATACAGCTTCAACGAAATTATCAATTAGTTTCATAAAACAATTTGCAGACTAATTAGTAACAAAAAACAATAATATAATTTTGCTATTTGGCACCTATATAAATTATATTATTTGACAATAATTTGACAAACAGCTGACTGGCTGGCACCTGCCTGGCAGCAATTTGTTGGTTTTTAATCATATCACAGACAATAGACGAAGACAAAACTTCACAGCCATTTTTTATTTGGAGTGGCAACATTAATGTTCAGTCCTAATTGCACATCTTTATAACGTTTTTCAGGACGCTGAATCTGATGGAATGGTATTAAATAACAATCACATACGATATTGATAAAATCATTGTTTGTATGGGATTTTATGGTACTTCGCATTTATAAAATACCTTTAAATAAAAAAACACGCTGTGTACTGATACGACTTGTTAAATTTGGACCCTTAAAAAGGTATTCAATTAGTTTATTACAATTTTAGCGTCTCTAATTGGCTAGTTGACAGTTGTAACAATTAAATATAAAAAGTGTTGAATATGGTAGTTTACACTAAAAAAATAACTGCACATATTTTTATTTGCAATAAAAAATATGATAAGTACTTTATTTTTGGAAAATAACATCGTCGTTTTTTACCTGTGGCTCCAATGAACCCAAACGCTAGCGGCCATGACTGATTTACGTGTGACGTCACTGCAGCCTAAATACAAAGTTGTCAAACATCTCCGTAGTCAAAATAAACGACTCGAAAGCTTACCATAATTGTATTCGTGAGAAGTTGCACTAAATGTAGGCGGGATATTTAAAGGCAGATAGTGCAAATCTGCCAAAAGTGGACAGATTAACATTCGAATCTCGACGTGCCAACTGCAACCACTTCTTTCGATGTTGAGGATTTTTAGGAACGTGTATAAATAATTTTTCAGGAGTTTTGATCGTCGTACTTCTACACATTGGTACGGCACACGTCTTATAATTAGACATTTTCACAAAATATATTTTTAAAACTTTATCCTTTCGCTTAAGTTGTTTTATGTGTAGTGACGTCACCAACGACAAAAGTCACGTGACCTACCGTTTACGCGCGTATTTCAAATTAATTTCGTTATAAACGTGTTTTTTCTAATAATTAACATTTTTTCTAGAAACAAAATAATGTGAGATGTATAAAATAAGCAAACGCACATTTTAAAATACTTTTCTGAAAACTGTCAAGTAGCCAATTAGTAAAATCAATTTAAATTGAAAGGCTTCGTTTTGCCATTTTTCTTATTTTATTGACCATCCTGGCAACACGAAGTCTGCCTCTTGACTGAAGATACGTTACGTTTTAGTTGTTTTATAGTATCCCTTCATAGTCTGTCTGTGGTGACTGACATTCAATTCAAATCGCCGAAGACGGCAAAATACGTTATTTATTCGAATCTAATTTTAGTGCCCAAGTATCTTCAAATATTTCATTTCACTTTGACTTCGTGTGATACGCACAAGATATCTCTGATTTTTAGACATATCAGTGTAAATACTGGTCAAACTACAAGAAATGACTGGGTGAAAAGGATCCATACTACGCTTTTTTGTGACCCCTTTGTTGAAAAATGGAGAACAAGAAACCTGCAGGTGACAACTTCAAGGTGCCAGCGTTACCTGTGGGCCGCCCCTTACACTCGAGTACTAAAGCAAACATACCAGAAATCAAAGAACCAAATGGTACGCTGAAAAATACGCACGATAAGAAGAACTCATGGGCCTTGACCGACTTCGATTTGGGCCGACCGCTGGGTAAAGGTAAATTTGGTAATGTTTATCTCGCGCGCGAGAAAGAATCCCAGTACGTGGTAGCACTAAAAGTTCTGTTCAAGAGCCAGATTCTGGATGCCGATATTGAACACCAAGTTCGTCGCGAAGTCGAAATACAATGTCGACTACGTCACCCGAACATACTGCGCATGTACGGGTACTTCCATGATGAGAAACGGATATATTTAATTTTGGAATACGCGAAGCATGGCGCGCTCTACGCCCTCCTCAAACAGCGCGGCCGTTTCGATGAAAAAACTGCAGCTATTTATATTAGAGACTTAACAAAAGCATTGATATATTGCCACGCGAAGAAAGTTATTCACCGTGACATCAAACCGGAGAATATACTAATAGGACACAATTGGGAACTGAAAATAGCTGATTTTGGCTGGTCCGTACACTCTCCGTCATCACGAAGAATGACTTTATGCGGAACATTAGATTACTTGTCTCCTGAGATGATTGAAGGCAAGCCTCACAGTTACGCAGTTGATATATGGAGTCTCGGTGTTCTATGCTATGAGTTGTTAGTCGGCCTACCTCCTTTTGATGCTAAGCACTCAAATCAGACTTATTTAAAAATTAGATATGTTATTATTAAGTATCCAGAATATGTTTCTGATAAAGCAAAAGACTTGATGGGTAAACTGCTGGTAGTTACCCCGGAGCACCGGCTGCCTTTGACTAGTGTTCTGCAGCACCCGTGGATCCTTGAAAACGCCCCGGAAGGTGTCCCTCCTCCAGCTTTTAATCCGGATAATTTAAATCATAACAAGCAGCATTAATTTCCAAGGATTAGCAAAAACTTTATCAATTAATTTAATTACAATTACATTTTTTTTAATAGTAATCCTAAAATATATGTTATTGGCATTGTGATTGGTTAATTGTAATATTGATTAGTTAAATGTTTCCCACTGCTGGGCAATGACCTTGTGTATTCCTGTCCTGTAAAGCCTACCATTCTAATATGGCCCAAGACCAAATAACAAATAAACCAGATATTTGGCTTGTAATTCCAAAAATGGCCTGGTAAACAATGAATAAAATAGTAGAGATATAATTTAACTTGTAGTATTATATGATTTTGTATGTCTATTTGGTACATTTTGGTTTTAATTGACTGATGGTTACTGATATGGACTGCCATTTTAGAAATTATGTAATTAATATTGGCATAATTTATAGGTACAGGGTGTTAGGTAACTAGGTGCAAAGTTTTAAGGGGGTGATAGACGAGGTATTTTTGAACATTTTTAGCTGTATATGTTTAAACAAAATTTGGTAGTTTTTTCTATTGAAAATTTAAGAATTTTAAACTATTTAAAATAAATTATTTTGCTTACTAGGAAACACTTATTGGAGCAACACGTAACTATCAAATTCTGATTATTTTCTGTAAAATTCTTAAATATTCCATTAAAAAAGAACTACCAAATTTCGTCTATGACATAACAGCTAAAAATTTTCAAAAATACCTCGTCTTTCACCCCCTTATAATCTTTGCACCTAGCAATCTAACACCATGTAGATACTTTTGTTGTTATGAAATGTGAATTAATCTATGTACCTACTCGTGAAATAATCATGGTATTGTATATTAATTATTTGTGTACAATTTCAGAAATAATTGTAGTCACTGTAATATCTGCATTTATTCATTACATGTTTGGTATGGGTAACCTTAGCTAGAAGACTTAAATGTGACTGAAAACTAGGCTTAAAAATAAACTTAGGACAATCATGTTATTTTATTAGATTTAGAGATTTTAAAATACAAACACTTAAATTACATCAATGACTATTTTTTCTTCATATAGTAAAGATCCATTGCATACTTATCAAATCTTGGATCTTTTTTCACAACACAATTCCAGTAAATAAGTTCAGAAATTAAACAAACCAAGCTTAGAAAGTATCCTATACCTAAAGCTACAAAAGCACCATACAATTTTTTTAAATTCATTAGAGCTTTTATTTCATTGTCGGATACATCCAGTGCTCTGCTAGGGTACATAGCATCATTCAACCATTTCTCCACCAAACCTACTTCTACGGTTCTTCTCATATAGATATCAGCTAAAGGTTTCAGAGGAGAATTCTTATGAAAACCTATAGATATAGGTGCATTAACAACACAATCTGTCATTATGTGCAAGTTTCTCTCTGAATCTGCCTTCAATGGTACCACACTCGAATTTGTAGAATTAATCAATTTCATGTCAACATCAACATTTTTTCTTTTGACACTTAAATACTTTAAATAATACGCATTCTCATAATACGCATAGATTCCCTGAGCGACTTTAGTAGCAGCCTCGTTAGGATCGTCAATAATTTCAAATCTCTCTCCAATTTTTTGCACAACTTCATCTAGCGATTGCTCAAAGAAATGCTTTGTTTCTACTCCCCAACCACCACAAGTGATCTTGCTGTCTACGAGTTCTTTTAAAGTGTTTATGGTGACTCTAGGTGCTGGGTTAGCTAGTATTGCAGTCATGCTAGCTCTGTAGGAGACCACTAGTAGTATACAGTAAAGCCAGTACCACCCTGTTAGTAATCGTATCGCCCAGCCAGTAGGCAGCTTTGGCAGAGATACAACCAGCAACATTCCGTATGTGTACAGGATGCTGTTAATGAATTCGCCAAATAGGTACATTCCGACTGGTTTCTCGCCTGCAAATAAAAGCTTGTTTGAGCTTATTATGGGCGTTTCTCTGTAAACTCGGAACTCGGTGTCCTAGGTACATTTTGTCAAAATTACTTAAAGTAATTATTAATCAAAATTATTTTTTAAATACCACAAAAGTGATGTTATGGGCCGGTTAGTTTTTTTTCCAAATGTTAACTCGTTTATTTATTATAATTTTTTTAACACCTTCAAAAACAGTACCCTGGCGTGTCCCAAACCCAGAATTCGAATTATACAGCAAATTATTGGCTATTTGTTGCAATTTGGCAAGACCTTATTATGAGACTTTAAAAGTGTATTACATGCTGCATATTATTTGTTTATTATTTTCATTCTAATGTATTTAGATTTTATTCTAACCTGATTTAAAATCTGTCCCTTGGCTTAAAAGACAGTCCCCTGTAGCAAATTTAAAAATAATATAGACATATTTGTAAAAGTCTTTTGCATTATAGATATTGGAATGGGCAAAAAGAATACTAATACTATAAAGAAAAAATCATAACGTCTTTTTATTCGTGTTAATTTATAGATAAACTTGACAGGGGACTGTTCAAAATTACGAGTTTACAGAGAAACACCCTTATTAAATACGACGACGGTGTACGTGTAAGTTCACCGATGCACAAGAACTTTAAAATCCCTGTGCCTTTTGTTATAAATGCGAAAACTTCTAGACTAACCGCCGTAATCAATGACATTTTGGATACAATTAACGCGTTCTTTTACAAGCTTGTTTATGACAAATCTTCAGGTGACGACTTAATTCATATCTATACTCTGTTTCATCTATGATGCCTGTGACAGCTCATACTAAACACGTATTACACTTATTTCTTTAACTTTACATTTGCTACACTCAGGGCTGGGCAGTATTTGAATTACTTCTAATTGAAATACGTATTTAAAATACAAATACGTATTTAGTATTTGTATTTCAATTACTACCTAAAAATGTAATTTTGTATTTAATATTTTAAATACCCGACGCCGAGGTATTTTGTAATTAGTATTTCAAATACTTATTGCATCAAAATACATTTTAACAAATACATTTAGCGATCTTATTATAAATGATAAATTGATAGATAGATAAATAGATAAATAGATAGATCGTAGCAAGTGGAAAGAAGTGGTCTCTGCCTACCCCTCTGGGAAACAGGCGTGATTTAATGTATGTATGTATGTATGATAATAAAAATTAGCTGATTCGTACATAGACTATAAACACTAGCACCCAGAGCAGTTAGGCCTTATTCCCACGGGCGTTGCACCAACGCCAAAATGCGCACTAGTGTCAAATTGCTGCTAGTGCTATGTGCTACCTGATTGGTTGAATTGGACATTAACGCACGTTTTCGCGTTGGCGCAACGCTCGTGTAAATGTATTTTGTATTTTTGTAATTTGTATTTTAATTAAAAATGGTTAAAATACTGTATTTTGTATTTTATATTTCAAATACCCGTCTAAAAAATATTTTATATTTCGTATTTTAATTACATGCGAAAAAGTAATTTGTAATTTGTATTTCAATTAAAGCAAGGTGTGTATTTTGCCCAGCCCTGGCTACACTAGTACGAATCTAGCGACGCCGTTTAGGAATTTTAATAAACAATCGCCTATTTTTAAATTAAATTAAATTCTAAAGCCTTGGAGTATTAGAAATCGATTGAAATTACGAAATACGGCTTTCACAGAGATCATCCTATACTCGAAACTGTAATTAGATTCCAAAATCCCAACCTCAACCGACGCACATTCGCTGTGATTACTGCATTTTGGTTTAAGTGTAGGTATTTTTATCAATTAAACTGACCCTAATATTACTGGTTACACGAGTTCTCATTGATATGTTTATGAAATAATATTTTAATAAAGAAATAATCAAGATGGGAACTGTCAGATTTTGGAATCTAATTAGATTTTCGAGTATAGATGAAACACAGTATAGTTATTAAGACTGCACCGAGCAAACGTCGAGCGTCCAGTGGCGCCCTCATTGCTATTATAGTGTTTTCTGATAAACTAAAGAATTTCCATGGAATTAGACGATGCTTTTTTGTAGCGCAAGTAAAATCACAATTTATGGGATACCTGATAAACTTTGATAACAGTTATCCTTTGAGTAGTCAGCTTAACCGGAAAAGGTGGCCACTTTTTTCCGTTTAGTTGATAACTCGAAGGTCAATTGTTAGTAAACTATGGGATTTATCGTATAAGTTGTGTTTTTATTTGTAGTACAAAAATGCATCGTCCGATTTCAAGAAAAAACTTTAGTTTATTAGAAATCTCAATAATAGTAATGAGGGCGCCACTGTACATCCGGCGTACGCTCGGCGCAGTCTTAATTAATATTAAGTAATTATGCGAAAGCAGTTGGCCTGTTGGTTTTTTACTTTCCTTTGAATTTGAACCAATTTTAATGAAATTTAGAATTAGATAGCTTGAATTCTGAGAAAGTTTAGGGCTAGGGATACTTTTTATCCCGATGAAAAAACGAATAAACGCTTCAATGAGAACAGATCGTGTCAAATGTACATCCCTATAACACCTTGTTTGCCACAAGTGCTTGTTTAGCTTTGAAATAGGTAGGTACATTATTTTTGATGAATTTCAATGCCAATTCATTTAAATGAAGATTTTGACTTTTTTTTTATGGCATAGGAAGGCAATTGAGCACACAGCTCACCTGATGGTAAGTGGAAACTGTGACCCATAGACATCCGCATTCACAAGACTGCAAATGCACTGCCAACCCTGAGGACTAAGATGGAATCCCTCTATGCTAGTCATTTCACCGGCTGTCTTATCCCCAAACCGGAACACAACAATGCGAACACTACTTCTTGGCGGTAGGTTAATGGATAAGATGGTGGTACCAACCCGGACGGACCCTGCACGAGGTCCTCCCACAAGTAAAGGTACAGGAATATTGAGTAGGTACCGTAATAGCTTTCCTCCTTCTCGGTAATGGGTCCGACTCTGTGATCGCTCTGGTAATGCAAGAGGTTCGTGTAGTACTTAGCGAGGCCGTAGAAAATGGCACCGGTGATCAGCAAAACCAGGAGTACAGTTATCCACATGTACAACCTGAAAGAGTTGTCGCACAGTATTGACTTTTGTTTATTTATTTAAACTTTATTGCACAATAAAATAAAAGTACAAATGGCGGACTTAATGCCTTAAGGCATTCTCTACCAGTCAACCAACTGGCCAAACAGGAACAAGTCAAGGGTTGGTGCTTACTTTAAGAAATCAGCTCAATATAAATTGTAGAATATGGGTATAAGTAGGTATGTACTATTACAATACAATAATATAACACAAATAAATACAAACAATAAACATACCTACCTACTATAACAACATTATGCAGAGACTTAATCCTGTATATTGTCAAGAAAGTGCTTGCGCAACATACACTTGAACGACTATTCGATTTGAGCTTGTTTTATATGAAGCGGAAGCGCGTTCCAAAGACGGATCGCCTGAAGGGCAAAATAATTTGACATGAAGCCAGTGCGATTGGGAGGGATAGAGAGCTTAAGGCTACATTACTTTACGAAAAATACCTGAGAATAAAGGTTGTATCAACTATAGAACCTTGTCACAGAAAATAGCAATAGAATGCCAAAAAAATCGTTTGGCTTTTACGCTAGGTACCTTTATTTTATGACACTTTGCTGCCACTATCTTTTTCCACTAAAACTTACTTGAAAGGCAGTATCAGCGTCTTCCAGGAGTTGTCAGTCAGAGCTTCAGGCGTGAGGAAAGTCCAGCATTGTGACGTATACGGGATACTCAAGTCCATCAGTTCCAGGTGGTAAGGGGTGTACTGGAGATTACCCAGTGCCACATCGGCGCTGCCAGATACCATCTCTCCTATGAGGCCTGAGGATTGGTTGCACTTTGTAGCTAGATTGACTGTTAAGCGGTAAGGGAAGGGTAAGAGGGGGGGGGGGGGGGGGCAGATATGTATGGGTAAGTGAGAGCAGTGAACAATTAGTATTAGGTTAAAGGAGCCGACCTCACCTAGTTTTAGAACAAATTCTTCAATTTGAGTATCTACCTATAACAGCCGGGTTAAGGAGTAGGTATAAGGGCGTTTTCAAAAAAAGTGCCCATAGTTAAGGACCAATAAGGACTATACTGTGTCTATGCATTGTATTCCATAAGCTTCGTGCATTTTTTTTTTGGAAAACGCCTATTGTCGTTTAATTATATCGCTATGAATACCGCCGCCGAAAATGATCGCCATTGAAAGTCAATAGACAATAAACCCGATAGAAACCTTGAGTCAGGTTTTCAGTCGACATCTGGGCCTTCACCACCCCTTCTAGAACCTAATCCCACCTGAGAAGGACCCGTTGGCTTGCTTCTGACCCCACTTCTGGACCTCCGCGTTTATCGACTGGTAGAGATTCGGTTTGAAGTTCATCTTTTCGGCTACAGTGTGGAGGATCTGTGAAATTATACATTATATTAAAGAAGGAGAACAACAAACTTAACCTCTCATGTATAAGATATAGTGTACGTACTTCTCGTGTAGGTTAGGTACGTTATATTTTGAATTGAGAATGGTCCTACGACCCGAATTATTGAATTAACGATCAAATTCCATAATATGGTCACATGAAATAAACACATCCACATTTTTGCAAAAAATAAAGATTACTTTTTATAACCATTATTTATTTAATATAATATAGGTACTACAATAATTTAAAGTTATTTAAATTAAAATAAAACTAAGCTACTCAAATATTAAAGATGTAAATAATAATCACCACTATAAAAGAACACCCCCTCTAGCAGGTCCGCTCGCGGCATGGTCCCTATGACACTGGCTGCATTACCTCTCTGGATAGCTAGCCCAATCCTTTGGGACAGGTAAGCACCAGCTCTAGCATCTCCGGAGGTGTCTATGAGCCGCGATGACAGGGCCTTAATAAACCATCTTATCCATTAACCTACCGCCAAGCAGCAGTGTTCGCATTGTTGTGTTCCGGTTTGGGGATAAGACAGCCGGTGAAATGACTAGCATAGAGGCATTCCATCTTCGGCCTCAGGGTTGGCAACGCATTTGCAGTCTTAGGATTGCGGTCTTGTGAATGCGAATGTCTATGGGTCACAGTTTCCACTTACCATCAGGTGGCCTGTGTGCTCGTTTGCCTTCCTATGATATAAAAAAAAAAAAAAAAAGTTAAAGTTACTTATTTGAAATATCTACTTACTTCAATTTCGACGCCTCCTATTTTGGTAGTATTGTTGTTCTTCGTCACGACAACAGAAGGGACATGGTCCAAATAGACAACGTTCAGGACTTCGCCATTTAAATTCTTCGTTTTATCTGCAAATAGCGGCCTAGAGCCACAGAGTCATCAAATTAGGTACGTTACGGGAGGGCATAAATATAGCGTTGAGTATCTACATCAATTTTGTATAGGTTGCCAATGTAGCCATACGTCGGGGTTGGTGAGAACTGCAATCCGTCTTTGGTACTTTTACGGGATGGACGTTGTTAGCAGGTATCCCTAAAAACGTTTGTCCTAACACATCGTTTGTCCGAATTATTGTTTGTCATAAACTGGTTTTCAGCTGAGTCAGATAACTTTTAAGTTCTTAAAAAACACCTGCGTGAGTACTGCTCAAATGGCTGGTCGTCATTGGTCGAGGTTGTGTCAAATGGAATCTTGTACCTTTAAATTGTAATTTGTAGCTTTATAAAACCCTGCGGTTTGGTTAGCTTAGGGTTGTATAATCATCATTCTTCTGCCCTTACTTATCGTGACTTATTTGGAGTCGGCGCAACACCTACTACTTGTGGGAGGACCTTGTGCAGGGTCCGTCCGGGTTGGTACCACCATCTTATCCATTTACCAACAGCCAAGCAGCAGTGTTTACATTGTTGTGTTCCGGTTTGGGGATGAGACAGCCGGTGAAATGACTAGCATAGAGGCATTCCATCTTAGTCCTCAGGGTTGACAGTGCATTTGCAGTCTTGTGAATGCGAATGTCTATGGGTTACAGTTTCCACTTACCATCAGGTGCCCTGTGTGCTCGTTTACCTTACTATGCCATAAAAAAAACCGGCATATTTCTCTCATTAGTAGTCATCTCGGTTGTATAATATAATATAATTACAAAAAACAGACGGAAATCGGCTTTAGGATAAACGGAAATTCGGACAAACGATGCATTAGGGCAAAATGACGATTAGGCATTTCAATATAGACCCGTAATAACTACACCTTAGTTGATTGGAAAGAATTCTCAAGGGTACTGTTTTCGTGGGTGCTCAGGAGTTACATTATCCACGAGAATATTACTCGTTTTATGCCAGTACTTTTTAAATAACGTCGGTGAAACTGCAAAACCGCGTAAGTAACATTTTAAATAAGGAGCAAAATGCACTTTTTTAATAAGATAGTAAGGTTTATTTTGCTCTATCATAAATTCGCAAAAGATCATACTTGCAAAACATCATATACGCATAACATCATACTCGCAAAACATCATATCCGCATAACATCATATTAGCAAAATACGATATTCGCAAAACATGATATTTACAAATGGTCGGGTTTTGTTATAAAATCGTAGGTAGGTTTAGGTTATGTTAGTTTTGCAGATGGCCCGGAGGGCCCAACCACCCAGAAATAGGAGCTCCGCAGTAGCGGAGCTCCGTCGACACTGTCTAATTTATATCTTAATAATAGTTATGTTTTGCTAATGTGATGTTTTGCTACTATGATGATTTGCGAATGTCATGTTTTGCGAATATGATGTTTTACTTTTATGATATTTTTCGGAATATCATGTTTTGCGAATATGATATCCAACGACGGAGGGAAAGCGAGTTTTTAGTCTGTCACCTGTTGTAGTGGAACCTTCCATTCCTCCAAATATCCACTCTTCGCGACACGAATATGGTTTTAATCGGGTTCGGAAAGGGTACAGTGGACAGGTCGAACCAGGCCTTGGTCTTGGCTGCCCCTCGGGCTGTGTTGTGGTACCGGAGGAAGACCACGTTGACGATGCGCTTCCAGATGAAGTGGAGCTCGCTGTGGAATAGCCTGATGTCGTAGAGCATTATGTACTTGGCTCTGGTATCCAGGATTCGATGCCTGATGAGTTGATGACAGTTGTTTATGTTACAATACGAGTGAGTTTTCTACACATGATAATAATGATAATTTTTAAAGTGTGTATAGGTACATATTGTGCCTTATTATCAGAGGCCGGAATTTTCGTAGCACTTTTGAGCTGTCATAGGGACCTCGTTTATCGACTTCGGATATACATCATTTTATCGATACATTATAGAACACAACATATTAAATAAGATTAAAAGTAGAGGTAAACAACAGGCGGTCTTATCGCTAAAGAGCGATCTCTTTCAGATAATGACAATCTATTTCTTTTATAGAAAAACTAATGAAGAAACACTTAGTCTTGTTTGCACTAAAACAGACTAGAATTCATAAATGATAAAACACTGAACTGAACTGATTAAAATGTTAACTATTAACTTTTCATTGTTTTCATTGCAAATCTCTATTTCACGTTTTCAATTACTCGAAAGTTATCTGAAAGAAATCGCTCTTTATTGATAATACCGCCTGTTGTTTACCTCTTCTTTTAATCTTCTTTAACATGTTGTGTTCTATAATGTATCGATAAAATACGTATATCCGAAGTAGATAAACGAGAAGTCCCTATGACAGCTCAAAAGTGCTACGAAAATTCCGATCTCTGCTTATTATCGTTACTGACGAAATTAAGAGTTAGACAAAACCTTGCAATAGGTAAAGAGAACCAAATTCAAAACCAAAATGTTAATTTCATACAAAGTCCAGATACCTGTCCCCAAACCGTAGTAACCGAGCCGCTTGGAAACCATTTGCTAGTAAAATGACATACACATTACACCCGTCTTTCCTCGCTTGCCGTAACGACTCCAGCGTAAAGAAGTTAGGTGACAATAGGTCTTCATATTCTTCTACGACTGTCTGCAAAGTAATAATGGTTATCTTTCAAAAATATGTCTTAGTGCCTCTATTTTAAGGTAGGTACTTGTTCCACTGATGACGATGAGCGGAAAGCAAGTAGAGCCTCAACTATTATAAATGTGTCTCTTTTATTGACACGGGATCTAACTATGTTTTTTGTTTCGATAAATTAGTGGAGAGAGTTTTCGCCATCAGTGTGAACAGCCAGCGATCAACTTTTAATATAATTAATTAGATTATGTGTTATCTTATCTTCTCTTCTTTATATATACAATTCTCCTGTCCGTGTGTTGACAGTGAACTCCTCCTAAACCGCTGAACCGATATGAATGATTTTGTTTGTGTGTGTTCAAGTGGATTCGAGGATAGTTTAGATTCACAAATAAACCCGGCAGATGGCGCTGCAGTCGGTATCTAGGTTATTCTAATCGCTTGGTATATCATGCAGGACAGCGTCTGTCGGGTCCACTAGTATTATATATAATTAATTAGGATGGATGAAAGAAGATTGACGAAAGAGATATACAGATCGAAAGTGAGTGGAACTGTCGGAAGGGGCCGCCCTAGGCGTACTTTTTTCAATCAACCCGAAACCGACGTGCGTGCATGACTCGATGTATGAATGTGGAAGAAGCGAAAGAAATTTGTCAAGATTGTAGCAAGCGGAAGGTGGTGGTCTTTGCCTACCCCTCTGGGAAACAGGCGTGATTTAATGTATGTATGTAGGTAGGTATGCGTTTATTTTATTGACGGATTTATATCTTTTGTTCGTTTCTTGAGAGTGAAAATAGTCGATACCTAATCGCTTTCTCGACAGCAGTGGGACAAAGTGCCTTATATCCAACAGATAGTTAAAAAAATATGGTCATCGCACACAACAGCAGCGCCCCGGCACCAGATCAGCGCCACCTCAGCTCCCAGTGACATTGAAAAGTGAGCATTGATATGTGTTAATACGATACATTTTCCAGTGGACGCCGCGAGGCTCGCGTTTCGGCAATTCGTCGGTGAAACTGCAAAACCACGTAAGTAACATTTTAAATAAGGAGCAAAATGCACCTTTTTAATAAGAGAGTAAGGTTTATTATGCTCTTATAAATTTGTTAGTTAGTTAGTGGTTTAGTGCGTCGCATGCGATGGTCAATATCGAACAATGAAAATTGCATGCGAGCGTATTACGGGGCTACAGAGGGAGGAACTAACCTCACTGCGTACCGTGATCAAATGTTGCTTCTGTTTCAGACCCTTGAACCAGCCATCATCGTTACCGCCCAACGACTTTCGGATCAAGTGCGGGCCATTCAGCGGCTTCGGCGGCTGGATCAGTCTGTACTTGATCGGCTACCTATTCGCACGACCTCTGCTTCGTCACGGGATCCTCCTGCTGCGTTATTGGCTTCGATGCCAGTCGCCCAACACGCACTGATGCCAGTGCAGGATGATCCCGTTATCGATGTTGAGGATTGTGCGAATATAAGCGTAACTAGCCAGGTAAATGAGCAATTGAGGAGGGCTTTGGAAGACGCGATCGCGCAGTATCGGTCCACACCCAATTCTAGGCCTCGTCTACCACGCTTGCCTGCCTGTAAACGAAATTTTGCGCTTATGGGAGCCCTAAACGCCTTGCTGGCGCCATATTTACAAGCCAGCGAGGATATAATCGATACCCACTCAATTTTGTACTGCGGGGCCATAGCTGCGTGCCGCGTAGCTCGAGTCCAGTTTTCGGACACTGACCGAGCTCCGCGCGCTCGTGGGTCTGTCCCCGATTGGCAAGTGCGAATTGAGCGGCGTATTGATAAATTTAGGACTCTCATAGCGAAGCTAATCTGCTTCAGGGGAGGCAATCAACGCCCCCGAGTCATGCGTTTCGTGAACCAAGCCTTTGCTGGGACCGGAATAAGGTCCCAACATTATATGGCTTGTGTCACGGAACGTATCGACTTCCTGAAGCAGAAGGTTTACGCGTGGGCAAGCCGTATTCGTCGCTATGGAGAACGTGTGAATAGATACCAGCAAAATCGCCTCTTCCAAAGTGATCAGAGGAAGGTGTACCGAAAGTGGGAAGGAACTGATCAAGGTGTGAGCGACGGACACCTACCAGATCCTGCTGCTATGATTAATTTCTGGCGCAATATCTGGTCGGTGCCGGTCGTGCACACTGAAGGAGATTGGATACGTGCTGTTGAGCGCACGTGTGAGGCTATTGAACCAATGGGGCCTATTACCATCTGTCCCGAAGATGTAAGTTGTGCAATTCGAATGGCTCAGAACTGGAAAAGTCCTGGGCCGGACGGATTGCACAATTTCTGGATTAAATGGTTCAAAGCCTCACATGAGTGTTTGGCAGCACAACTCCAAAATGCCCTTGAAATCGGTTCCTTGCCACCTTTATTAACAACTGGTGTCACCTCCATGCTCCACAAGTCCGGTAGTACCGCGGATCCAAAGAATTACCGACCCATTACATGCTTGCCTACCATCTACAAGCTCCTTACATCCATTTTGAGCACAAAATTAAATGCACATTTTATTGCAAACAATATTTTGGCCTCTGCTCAAAATGGATGTAAGGTTGAGTCCCGTGGTACTAAGGAGCTCCTCCTCATAGACATGACCATTTGTCAGCAAGTTAGGCGAAACAAGGCGGCCCTCTCGGCTGCTTGGATTGACTACAAGAAGGCTTATGACTCGGTGCCTCACTCATGGCTTGAAAGGATCTTAGAGTTGTATAAAGTTGATACAACTTTGAGGTCCTTTTTAGGTGTGTGTATGAGACAGTGGGTCACAGTCCTTCGTCAACCAGGTGGTCGAGACATCCCCTCTGATTCGCCTAACTTGATAAGGATTGAAAGAGGCATCTTCCAGGGTGACAGTCTGAGTCCTTTGTGGTTTTGCCTAGCCATGAATCCTCTCAGCTCTTTGCTGAAGGATTCCGGGCTTGGCTATCGACTTCGTAGAGAGGCTGAAGTCATTTCTCACTTATTATTCATGGATGACCTGAAATTGTTTGCATCGGGGTGCCAAGATCTTATCGCATTATTGAAAATCACACAAGAGTTCAGTAGTGCGATCAAGATGGAATTCGGTGTAGATAAGTGTGCGGTCATGCATGTTCAAAGAGGGAAAGTTGTAAATTCATCTAATTTGCAGCTTTCTGAGACAATGACCCTCAGATCTCTCTCCGAAGTTGAAACCTACAAATATCTTGGTATGTCACAGTCTTTGGGTATTATGGACGGCGATGTCAAGCAGTCAGTGAAGGAGCGCTTCTTTTGCCGCTTGACAAAAGTTCTTAACAGTCTTTTGTCGGGTGGCAATAAGGTGCGTGCCTTCAATGGCTGGGTGATGCCGCTGCTCACATACTTCTTTGGCATACTAAGATGGACTCAGACTGAGCTAGACGCCCTGGATAGGAAGGTCCGCCTACTGCTCAAATCACATCGCATGTTGCACCCACGCTCATCTGTCATGAGATTGTACATCCCGAGGAAATGTGGAGGTCGAGGCATTTTAAATGCTAAGAATCTCCATAACCGCGAGGTGTGCAATCTCAGGGATTATTTCCTTGGCAATGAGTGTGGGATGCATCGTGATGTGGTTGCAGTAGACAGGAGCCTTACGCCTCTCTCCTTGGCAAACGAAAACTGGCGTAGACCAACAGTGTTGAGCACTGAAGACCGCAAGAACGTATGGAAGAGCAAGGAGCTACACGGACGCTTCTACCGGGCCCTAACAAGGCCCGACGTAGACTTTTTAGCGTCCGTGAACTGGCTACGGTTTGGTGACCTCTTTGGGGAAACCGAAGGTTTTGCCTGTGCAATTGCTGACGAGGTCATAATGACGAACAATTACCGGAAATATATTCTGAGGGATGGCACGGTCGACATTTGTCGAGCGTGCCGTTGTCCCGGCGAATCCCTCAGACATATAATTTCCGGTTGTTCGCATTTGGCCAACGGCGAGTACTTGCACAGACATAACCTCGTAGCCAGGATCATTCATCAGCAGCTTGCTCTTCAATACGGTCTTGTTGAGTCTGAAGTGCCGTACTATAAATACACACCGGCGCCAGTTCTCGAAAATGGTCGTGCTACGCTCTATTGGGATCGATCTGTTATCACAGACAGGACTATTGTCGCCAATAAACCTGACATCGTGTTGACAGATCGATCTCAACGCCGGGCAGTGCTCGTCGACGTCACCATCCCGCATGATGAGAACCTCGTGAAGGCCGAGAAGGATAAGCTCAGCAAGTACCTTGACTTGGCTCACGAGGTGACCACCATGTGGGATGTTGACTCGACGATCATTGTCCCGATAGTTGTTTCGGCAAACGGTCTTATAGCGAAGAGTCTCGACCAACACCTCAAGAGACTCTCGCTAGATGGCTGGATCAAGGGCCAGATACAGAAGGCAGTACTCCTCGACACGGCACGCATTGTGAGGAGGTTCCTCTCTCTGCAGCCCTAACCACCGGTAGCTTGAGCCCTGCCCCGCTGCTGGCGGCACCCGTAGATTAGGTTTTTTATAATGTTTATTTTTTGTATCGGTATTGTTATTTTACCTTTATATTTGAATATGTAAAAAACCTAATTTATAGAAAATTAAATGAATATCTAAATAATAATAATAAGAAATTTTATTTCAGGCAACGAGGCCCATAGTTACAAATACCTTATAGACTAACATACATAAAAATATAAAACTTAAAACTAACACCGAGGTGACAAAACAACGTGGTTCTGTTTTGCCAAACTTGGCGTGATGGTCGCGGCTGTCGGTAGGTTGCCCCGAAACCGCCGAAACACGACACCATTCGGCCAGAAGTCAGGACACTCGACGGTTCCCAGCATAAACCGCGGCACGCGCACTACAAACGAACTGAAGTGCACGTAGCGAAGCGACCGCAGCTGGAACACCGTCAGACTGCATCCAACCTTCTGACGGACGTACTCCACCACGTCGTCTCGCGGTGGACTATAGGGAGAGGGTTGTATCTGCGTTGGCTATTGAGTTTAATATGACCTTTTGGCCTATTGGACGACGCGCTGGCCTAGTTGGTAGTGACCCTGCCTACGAAGCTAGAGGTCCTGGGTTCAAATCCCGGTAATTGCAGATATTTGTGTGATGAGCGCGAAAATTTGTTCCTGAGTCATGGATGTTTTCTATGTATTTAAGTATATATTTCTCTATATAAGTATTTATATCGTTGTCTAGTACCCATAGTACAAGCCTAGAGCTTAGTTTGGGACTAGGTCAATTTGTGTGAGATTGTTTCCTGATATTTATTTTAATGTTGCCAAACTTCTTTTATTTACCATAACCAAAGAGACACCCTTGGTCCTTTTAAAGAGCGCCCCTTCGAACACGTTCAAGTAGACCGTGTCACATATGAACGCCACGCACGTGATGTCCCGCTGACGGGACAATCCGTTCAGCAGGTCGATGAGAACCGACTCCAAGTCCTTGTTATCTTCCAGCTCTTTGAGGATGGCGGATGTGGCCGAGGAGGTGCTACAATAAGACCTTTATAGTACAGTCGCCATTCAATATAATCTTACTAATCGTCGGTGTTTGGTCGTCCACTGGTTCCTCTTATTGCAGGAACAAGGGTGGACAGATCTCGAGGTCTTGTAGAGAAAGGCAGCCAGGTCTCTTCAATAAGGTGTGATTTCCAGTCAAATAAATAGCGTTTGATCGTATCTCTACTCTAAATTACAATTTGAATTAACAGTGGCGAATAAGCAATATAATTAGATTTAACTCTAGAGATACGATTAAAGGTTGAACACGCCAAAACGTGGGCATACATATGTACTTATATTTTTTTTATTTACGACTGTCCAAACTATTTAGTAGGTAATATATTTATAAACTCCATAGTATAATGAACAAAAAATATTGTGATAGCATGTCACTTTGTACATTCGTTTTCACGATGGAGAGCCCTGAACTTCAGCAGCGTGAAATGATTTTGCTCAAGCACACGGAAAAACCCCTTCTAAGCTACAGAGCACTAGCAAAGTTATTGAAATATCCACAATCCACTGTTTGTTCTGTTTTAAAAAAGTTCCGGGAACGGTTGACTGTAGAACGGAAACCAGGTACTGGCGGAAAGCAAGACGTAAGACACAAAAAAAAAGAAGCCAGAGTTTTACAGATTTTTAACACAACTCGGAAGATCTCGTCACGCGATGTCGCTAAAAAGGTACAAATGTCACAATCTTATGTACAAAAAGTAAAGACAAGAGCTGGGTTAAGGTCGTACAAGGCTCAAGCTGCACCTGGCCGCAACGCTCAGCAGAATTTGACGGCCAAACAAAGGGCAAGAAAGTTATACCACAATTTCTTAACAAAATTTAAATGCATCGTGTTGGACGACGAAACGGTCTATTCCGACTAGTTACATTGTTAGTTCCATTGATGTAACTAGATGGATTTTTTTTTCCTAGTAGTTACATTGAACGAAGATGGTTTCCGTAATGGAACTACATGGACTTTTTTTTCCGAGTAGTTACATTAATACTACTTATAATAAATATTATTAGATCAAATTATTATATTTTTTAATATAGGCAAAGATATTGAAAATAAGTACCTTCTATAAGACTGCATTCGTTTTATATAAATTTATTATAAGTATTATTATATTAATGTAACTACTCGGAAAAAAAAGTCCATGTAGTTCCATTACGGAAACCATCTTCGTTCAATGTAACTACTAGGGAAAAAAATCCATCTAGTTACATCAATGGAACTAACAATGTAACTAGTCGGAATAGACCGACGAAACGTACATAAAAGCTGACTTTAAACAGATACCAGGCCAGGAGTTTTATACTAGTACGAGTCGCAAAAATGCTCTTGAGGACTGTAAGTTAAAAAAGAGGTCCAAGTTTCCGAAAAAGTACTTGCTTTGGCAAGCTATTTGCAGCTGCGAAACAGTGAAATTTACAAAAAAGAATGTTTGGAGAAGCGACTTTTACCCTTTCTGAGAAATCATATTTCGCAACCATAGTTTTGGCCTGATCTTGCAAGCTGTTACTATGCCAAAGTTGTGTCAGACTGGTACAAACAGAATGGTGTTACTGTGGTACCTAAAAACTGCAATCCTCCTAATTGCCCTGAACTCAGGCCTATCGAAGAATATTGGTCTATAATGAAAGGGATATTAAAAAAGAAGGGCGGGCAAATCAATTCCGTGGCTGATTTGCAAAAAAACATGGACTTGGGCTGGAAAAAAGTACCCTGACAATGCCGTGCAAACCTTGATGAGCCGCATGCGACGCAAAGTGAGGGCAATGGCGTATTCAAGGCATAATTAAAACACATTTGTATGTTTATAAATGTACGATAGTAGTGTAAGACAATGTAATTTTTCTTTTTTTTAATTTTACTTGATTATGTTTTTATTGACTATTTAGTATGCCCACATTTTGGCGTGTTCAACCTTTAAACGCTATTTATTTGACTGGAAATCACACCTTATTGAAGAGACCTGGCTGCCTTTCTCTACAAGACCTCGAGATCTGTCCACCCTTGTACCTGCAATAAGAGGAACCAGTGGACGACCAAACAGTCGGTGAAACTGCAAAACCGCGTAGGTAACATTTTAAATAAGGTGCAAAATGAAACTTTTCATAAGAACAAGGTTTCTTTTGCTATATCATAAATTTGTTACATACGCGGTTTTGCAGTATTACCGACGTAATATTGTAAATGCGAAAGTTTGGATGTTTGTTACTCCATCCATTACGCCACGATAGTTAAACGGATCTGGATGAAATTTGGCACAGACATGGTGTGGTCGATTTCACGTTAGCTCCATCTCTTTTTCTCTATTCAGTTTCGAATGACGAGTGATAGGGATGTAACTAACGTAAACTTCGAATTTCGATTATCAAATTAGGGCCTCTAGAATAGCACATAGGCTAATACTTTTTATCCCAAAAAAAATGTACGGTTTCCGAGAGAAGGATATAGATAGATAAACGACTTTACGCAAACAGAGTCGCAGGCTGCCGTGTGGTTGCCGGCTTAGAATAGTGCCACTCCATGTCTTCCCGTGGAAGTCGTAAGAGGCGACTAAGGGAATAAAGGCTTGTAGTACTGTTAGGCGATGGGCTTGCTACCTGTCACTAATATACACTGTTAAACATCTTAGCCTAACTGTGCAAATTGTGGTTACAGAGTTATCAACAAGTTTTAGAGTTGTTGGTAATTCTGTAGCTCTGCCTACCCCACTCTGGGAATGAGGGCGTGAAGGTATGTATGTGTATGTAGAGTCGCAGGCTGCCGTGTGGTTGCCGGCTTAGAATAGTGCCACTCCATGTCTTCCCGTGGAAGTCGTAAGAGGCGACTAAGGGAATAAAGGCTTGTAGTACTGTTAGGCGACGGGCTTGCTACCTGTCACTAATATACACTGTTAAACATCTTAGCCTAACTGTGCAAATTGTGGTTACAGAGTTATCAACAAGTTTTAGAGTTGTTGGTAATTCTGTAGCTCTGCCTACCCCACTCTGGGAATGAGGGCGTGAAGGTATGTATGTGTATGTAGAGTCGCAGGCTACCGCTAGTAGAGCATGAAATGTACTCAAAAATGTCTGGTGACGCTCCAATGCCTTGAACAATAGAGTGCAGTTCAGATTCGATATTGTCAAACAAGGTACATACATAGGTATGTAGGTAGGAACACTACGAACTTTTCGGTAAATCGATAGGAAACTTGCAGGATTCCACGATGTCACACTGCTAGATCAAGACATGAAGACAGCATCAACTCAAAATCATTGTTAGTTTTGTTTCAAGCTCATAGACGTTGTATTAAAGTTGATTTTAAAATACAGTTGTATTTTGAGTTACTACACTTTTGATCTGGCAGTGCGAATTGTGTTTGAAGTGGAATCTGCACTGATCTCATTTTATAAAGGTAGAAAATCCGGTGATAGTAGAAAAGTCTAGGCATTTATTTACGTTGCGTACTGCACGAGTTTATAAAAAATACTTACCCTAATATAGCGAAAGCACAGAAAACGACCCGTTTCCACATTATTTGAACTGTACTGAAGAAATTCAAGCCTGAACAACAACCTTCTTACTGTAGGTGATTGACAGGGCTTATTTAGAATGCAGAACCAATTACCAACCGGATTGTTCACAAATTAGACTAGTGAATTTTTAATAAGATACAGTCCACCAGTAGATGTAATTACAGTCAGCGTCATAGAGTACGTAGCAGTCAAGACCAACAAATAGTTGGAAACATCCAGAATGCTCATTAACATCGACGCAGCCTAAGAGATCAAATTATTCAGGCTTGAATGTTACCAAGTATTATGCGTTATGGGTGCTCCGGTATATTTGAACACTGTGGATAACCTGAACAATTTGATCACTTAGGCTGCGTCAATGTTAATGAGCATTCTGGATGGTTCCAACTATTTGGTGGTATTGACTGCTACGTATTTTATGACGCTGACTGTACAAGACTCCATTTTAAATTATTCTTAAAAAGTATAGGGGAGCTACGCGTCTCAAGTTTTGACCAGTTCGTGTTAATAAAATAGGCTGAAGTTCGGACCACGTATGTAAATCCAATAATGACAATAATGAGTATCTAAGAGCTGATCTGAAGATGGAGTTGGAAGGTGGCGACAGGATCTCTGCTGTTCTCAACGTAGGCCCGTGTTAGGACTCATTAGTTTGGTCTTGATAAGCAGATGACCTTGGAAATAAGTAAAGTCAGCAACAAAAGCATGTCCCAAAAATTAAAATTTTGTTAAAAGTAAACATAAAAACAATTTAATACGAACAATAAAATATTTATTACCATCAACCTTGTATAAAAATAAATAGTATATATTTAAAAATACGTACGTATACAGATATCCTATATATTCAATAAAACATTGTTTGAAAAAATATTTGATCACAATTTATCACAATAAGTCTAGCGGCCTGACAATATTTATCTTAAATGGCAACTTTCTTCTTGTACGTGTTCTGTTCTTTGTTATGTATGTCACGAATAAATGATTTTTTTTCTTTCTTCCTTAAATGTACTTACATCCTTATTATTCATTTGAGTATATTTTAAGGTTAGGTACTTAAAGTTAAAACATTGTGTATTGTGGTTTACTTACATAGATAAATATCATAAAACAATCCTTAAAAACCCAACCCCTGCAGCATACTAAATCGTCGGTAACTAAAACTAAGTAACATACATACATACATACATACATAAACTAACGCCTTCATTCCCGTGGGGTAGGCAGAGCTAAAGAACATTAACATTAACAGTAACATTTGAAGTTTATTTTGCTCTATCATAAAGGAGATCGGCGAACATCTATAGAATCTTGGGCCCAACCATTACACTAATGATTTTTAGGCCGTTTTGTAGATCTCTAAGCAGGATATTTTCAGTATAAAAATTATAGGCCTGGCCTTTGGAGAAGCAGAGATATGGACGGTTCTCCATGTCAACCACAGTAAGTAGATAAAACAGAACTCGATGACTACTCTGATAAGTTATATTTAAAGAAGCATAAAAAAATCATGGTATAGATGTTAAGAAGATGAAGAAGAGATGATTAGAATGAGTGACCTGTAAATAATCATCATGCTCATAATTACATATTTCCAATAATCAATCTCATTTAGTTGAAAGTTAATGGTGAAAAACAGGCTGTTTTTTAGCGATTTCAGGCACAGTAGTTGTATTTGTTTCTTTCATACAAAATAATTAGTGTAATTGTGCTAATTAAATAAACATAGTATTTACCACCAGAGGAGGGTTGGGGTATAGCAAAGGGTGCGCAAGACTTTTTTGAAGTGGTGTCATTATAACACCTATTTTTTTATGATGCTATCGTATAGAAGTCGCTAAAATAAGCGTGTTTTGTATGGGCAACTTTTCTCTAAACTTGATATTTACCGAGATATTGGGGTTTAAATGTCAGTCATTTTGAAGGGATCTGAGACTTTTGGAGTCGTGAAATTGATGTCAATATAACCCCTCATTTTTGTTAATAAATCCTATAAAACATGGTAAAATAAGCATGTTTTGTTATATAATCTTTTTTTCTCCGACCAATATTTACCAAGATATTGGGGTTTGAGTGAAGTGGTGTTATTATAACACGAAGTTTTTATGATGCTATCGTAGGTATAGAGGACGCAAAAATATTGATCATTACCGAGATATTGGCTCCTAAATGGACATTTCCACACAAGTCCGAATCTAGGGCTCTCGATGGTTAGGACGCGTGCCGACACTGCGCGCCCTAGAGTGTTTTTATAGAGCCGGAGGCGCGGAGGGAGAGCAGCCCTCGCCCGCCGTGACGAAGCGCGGGAACGAGCGAGGCGAGCGGCTGGGGCTGACCAACAAGCCGAAGCTGCGGAGCCGAGCGAAGTGACCGTGCGTCGTCATGCAAGGGCGGAAGGGCTGCTGTTCCCGCAGCGCCGGAGATACGGAAAATCACTATTACTGCCTTAGACTTAAGAACGTTCAAATGTTTTTGAAAGAGCTGTCGAACTATGGCACAATGTGACGGCGTGGGCAATTTTTCGGTAAATATGGATCGTAGGAAAAAAAGTGAAACAGCAAAATATGTTTCTTTTAGCATGATTTACTGGATTCATTCATAAAAATGTGGTGTTATATTGACATTAATTTCGCGACACCGAAAATTTTGTCCCAGTGAAGAAAAAAAAATTTTTTTTTTACCCCCTCGAAACCACTCCCCCTATCACCCCCTCCCCCCCTCCCCCCCAAATACCTATTTATAATTGCGCACCCTTTGCTATACCCTGACCCCAGAGGAGCAACCCACTGTTGTACAAGTGTATGCATTGCCTCGTCGTCCAAAAGATGCATGCCTATAGCATTCTTGCAAGAAATATTAATTCCACAGTTTACACAATGTTGTTCCATCTTGCCAGAGTTCGATTAATCCACCAGAAATCAAAAATCACCGCAATGTGGGGAACGCGAAACGAAGTGAATGCCACTGACATTTATAATATTATGTTATGGAGGGTATTTCTACCCTCAATTTGTTTTTAATGTCCTACTACAACATTATTACGGTAACAGAAATCAACAATGTTATTAATTTTTGTTACATTTTAAATCCCATAAAAAAAATCTGATACATCACACAGAGTAGTTAAAAAATACATCATTTATTATTACCAAATCATCGTTACTAACTTTCATTTCGCAAACTCGTGTTTGTGTTCAAACCGTTACATATTACATAGCTTATAAATATAAATAAATAAATTTCAGGGGACAATGTCACACCAATTGACCTAGTCCCAATTTAAGCTCTAGGCTTATATTATGGGTACTAGACAACGATATAAATACTTATATAGAGAAATATATACTTAAATACGAGGCGACTAAGGGAATAAAGGCTTGTAGTACTGTTAGGCGATGGGCTTGCCACCTGTCACTAATACACTGGGAAACATCTTAGCCTACTTGTGCAAAATGTGGTTACAGAATTATCAAGAAGTTTTAAGACTTGTTGGTCATTCTTTAGCTCTGCCTACCCCACTCGGGAATGAAGGCGTGTATTTATGTATGTACGTACATAGTAAACATCCATGACTCAGGAACAAATATCTGCCCTTACCGGGATTTGAACCCAGGACCGCTAGCTTCGTAGGCAGGGTCACTACCAACTAGGCCAGCGCGTCGTCGCGTCGCGTCAGGTTACACGGGCTTGTTAAATAAGTAAGGTTAGGTTAGAATATTCACCACAAGAAATTGTTAAATAACATGAAAGTTTGTTACATGATGATTTGGTAAAACATTAGTGAACCGCAAAATACACCTTAGCTAGTAATTCAGTAAGGTACATTTTGCATCTTACAGAATTTGTTAGTTACGCGCTATTGCACTATCACCGACACTATTGCACTATCACGTAAACACAAATGCATCATTAAAATCGTTCAAATAACTTTAAGTTACAAAGAAACATAGACACAAACAAAACAGTGAAATCGTCCCAATAAGAACTATTTCCAATATGCTAGCTTAGACACAACATTGCTTTGTTCATATTTGTTGACATGTGATTTTAAGTCTTACATCATAGAAAATTAAATTCAGACTCCTTCGTTTCAAAACAAAGTTAAAAACGAGCAAAGCGAGTGCCAATCCTTGCACTGCGATTAATTTGAGAATGTATTGTACTGTTTTTAACTCCCATCAAAATGAGAGGGGCGTGTCCATCTCAAACGAACGGATGAACCGGTTTTGACGCATATTTGTTTTAAACTAGGTATATAGATATTTCTTAGCTAGATTTCATGAAAATCGGTTGAACCGTTCGAGATATCAGCTCTGAAAGGTGTTCACATAGCCCGAAGAATAGCTAAACTGAAGTGGCAAAGGACGGGGCACATCGCTCGCAGAACTGATGGGTGATGGGGTCAGAAGGTTCTTGAGTGGCGCCCGCGGACCGGGAGACGAGCTGTAAGCCTCCAACAAGATGGAGTGGCGACCTTGTAAGGATTACGGGAACGCGGTGGATGCGAAAAGCAGAGTCTGAGTGGAGAGCCTTGGGGGAGGCCTATGTCCAGCAGTGGACGTCTTTCGGCTGACATGATGATGATGATGATGATGATTCTCTCTATTTACACAGTTATATGGTAGTTTACAGCTTGGCTGGCACGTATGTGTCCCAGTGGACGACGTCTCTCCACCATTCCGGCCTCGTCATGGATCCAGGATACGTCATTATGCTGTCCTGAATGTGTTTGTAAGCCTGAAATCGAAATAATACGAATTTCAACTTGCGTGTTTTTTTAAAACGCCAGACGCAAACAGAATGGAGTTAAAAGATAGTGTGTGTCTTTGGCATGGTAGGTGCCAAACGGATGAATAGTATAGAATAGAATTAAATAGAATAACCAGAACGCAATAAAATACTGTCATGGACAAGATACCTGTAGATACGAAATGGTTCTATTTCAGCGTTATGCTGGCGTTAAGCCTAGCGCTGGTCTTCCGTTGGAACCATCTAGTGAATGGACCGATTCCGTCGTGGTTTTTAGGGTTCCATAGTAAACAAGGAAGCCTTATAGTTTCACCATGTCCATCTGTCTGTCCGCGGTTTATCTCACGAGACTACTATGTTATATTAAAATTACGCAACAAAGTTGTTAAATAAAAGGGGCCGTAAACACAGTACACCTTCACGAAGAAACAGACCTTGCTCTTGAGAGAAACCCTGGATAATAATAACCCTGGAACTGACCTCTCCGTCGGCCTGTCCCAATACGGAGTGGAGGCACCAGTCGGGCGGGGCCAGGGTGTCGACCAGCGACACAGCCTCTGGGCATATTTCGGCGCATAGAGACAGCACGCCTTCACGGAGCAACAGACCTTGCTCCTGAGAGGATCCCTGGGTAATATCAGATAGATCTGGAACTGACCTCTCCGTCGGACTGTCCCAACACGGAGTGGAGGCACCAGTCGGGCGGCGCCAGCGTGTCTACCAGCGACACAGCCTCTGGGCATATCTCGGCGCATAGAGACAGCACGCCTTCACGGAGCAACAGACCTTGCTCCTTGGAGAAGAATCCACCCTGTGAATTATCATAAAATATTTTAGAATCAACAAAAACTATGCGCACTTGAATGTGAGTTGGACACACAATTGACCACATTTTTTTATTTTTTCTAATAAAGTTTGAATGAAAAACAACTTACAATGTACAAGGTCGCCATATGCTTCTCAAGTAAGAACGCGCCGTACAGCGAGACTAGCTTCAGCAACACGGCTTTGCACGCGTTGTCTTCGAACTGCATTGCAGTCTTGTAGAAGTGGTTTACGATGAAGTTCTGAGGACACAGTTATTTTTTTTAGTTTCACACCACACATATCAGGTGTACCTTTTGGTGTTTTTATTTTTTGTATGTTTTAAGACCAATGCTTTGGCTCAGTGGACATTATTCCCGGTTTTTTTCTAAACGCATGAGAGATTTTCCAGTCCAAGTTTCAGTTACATGTCCCGTTTTAAGGTGAATTCCTCATCTTACTTCCGAGTAGCTGTACGTACGGTTCTAATGCAGACACCTATCGTTTTCGCCAACTGTTTAAGAGTTATGTTAGGAATCGTACACCATTTGTGCACGATCACTTTACGTTTTTTTGGAGAAATGCCTCGTATTTTGCAGATTCAGATTTCAAATAATAACAACATTTGTTAGTAAGCATTGAAACAGAAAACCTATATTCAAATGTTTTTTAATCATTGTTATGTAAAAAATTATAGCACTGTAAATCTGTGTTTATACTTTCTGGTACACCCGATACTAAGCAAAGAGCGTACTAATATTTGTAATAACATAACACAGGCTCTTACCTCGCCGTAGACCACAGACAATGCGACGGCATTGTACGACTGTGAGTCGTTCTTGGCGTCGTAGTTATCTTTGCCGCGGCTCTTCAGTTCGGCCACTTTGTCAGCCGTAATTTTCAGCATGTAGGTTGTTAGCCACTTGTACATATGCACTACGTCTGTGGAATAATAGTTGATTATGCAACTGTCATATAATGAAGTGTCTTGAAGTAAGAGTGGTGAATTTAAGACCTGGCGTAGGTAGTAGTAGCAGGCGTAAATATGCATCTGTTTTGGGGTCCGGTCTGATCACGTTTGCAAAGGACTTGTTATTCAGTTAATTATCATAGTTATGGCTTTTGACGTCGAGATCTAGTGGTGTTGTTCTTCTGTTAATTATTTTTAATTTAATGTTACTGACCTTACATTTGTAATTATTTTATTTGTGCTCGTTTTAATTATTATTATTTATACTTTATTACCTTGTAATGTAATTTATGATTGAAAAAATGACTTCCTGAGGCCCGTTATATAAAGCTACAATTTATAAGTAACAAGTTTCAATTTGACACAACCGACCGTTGACGACCAGCCATTTGACCAGTGTTACCAGTTTAGACCTGTAAAATTGTTACTTGTAGCTGTATAAATTGTGCCCCTGCTGGAGTTTCTTAAGGTGCTTCTTCTCGGCAATGAAGGTCTTGTCACATTACCAACATGTAAAAAGCATTCATGTGGCCAATTTACTGAATCAATATTTTGAATTTTATGCATGTGCATTTCGATATAAATTTTATTTAAATATTTTTCTTTGTAAGACTGCCTTTATAATTCTATGAATCTTATTGCAATTTCCTCTGCTCCATGATAGCTTTTCGCTCAACATCTTATTAATTTATAAATAATAAGCAACAAAACACTTACTGCCAGGTTGAACCATCTCCTTCACACTGTTCCACTGACACTTCTCAGCTATTAAAGCTTGGGCTCCGTTTAAGAACTCGATGGAACCAAACGGGGTGTCAGCAAACCCTGGCTGGTTCCTCTTGCTCCAGACGTTGAGGAGCCAGTTGCTGGTCTGCTGTAGAAGCATGCTGTTCTCGCCTTCATACGTGCAGTTGGCGTCATTGTCGTTGCGAAGGTCACCTATCCCTGAGGCTGTAAAATTGATTGATATTTATTGTAATTTGTATAGCGGGAAGACTAAGGGAATTGGAAACCTCATATGGACTTCCATTCGTCCATGTATCAAAATCAATTGTTTTTACGGCATAGGACGTCATAATGAGATAAGAAAAGGCATAAGCCACATTTCCGGTGAAAATTTCAGGTGATTTTTACTCCCCCCCCCCCCCCATGCAGCCAAAACTACAAACACTAAAAGCCTGAAAAATATCTTAAACGAAAGTACATAATAACGAATTTTAAAGGAAAACTATCACTAAAGAAAGAAAGAAAATAAAGAAAGAAAAAAGAAATACTATGGAAAGAAGTGGTCTCTGCCTACCCCTCTGGGAAACAGGCGTGATTTAATGTATGTATACATGTAACTTAACTAACACTAACCCCCTTACTTATAAACTTGGAATAAGCTTGGAATAGTTTATGTCATTCTTTGTCCTTATCTGTAATTGTGACATTAGCATCTGACAGAAAGTGACAAAGCATGGCATAAACTATTCCAAGCTTATTTCACGTTTATAAGTAAGGGGGTTAGAAGGCTTGATTTATCCTGAGATACAGACGACTAAAGTGTTTATACTAAAATCACCTAAGACACCAACCAAATAACTTTAAATAAGTAGAGTATTCGTTGATACTTGTTATTTTTGAGCGGTTTATGTAGTAACGGCTTCGGAACCCTACACTGAGCATGGTCAGACATGCTCTTGGCCGTTTTAAATAAAAATATTCTATTGTGGCAACCTAGCGACATCTAGCGGCAACTTGTAACAACTAACTCGACAACGCCACCAGTGTCATTCAGCGCAACTAAATCTGACAGTGCGCTTCATGGCTCAAACGATGTTTCTCCAGCCAGTTGAATATACCACTTCCAGCTTCCACCATCATACACCATCAAACACCGGATGGGTTGTGTCCCCATCACTGGGGCACACCACCACCCAAAGTCAGTGTGAAGCTGTTACGGTGACCATACCAACAAAGAAGGTCATTAAAAAAACCCGATTGGCTTCGTTCCCCAGGCATAACTTACTTACTTAAATAAATAAATAAATATCATGGGACAATGTCACATCAATTGACCTAGTCCCAAACTAAGCTCTAGGCTTGTCCTATGGGTACTAGACAACGATATAAATACTTATATAGGGAAATATATACTTAAATACAAAGAAAACATCCTTGCCTCGGGAACAAATCTGCCCTGTTACGGAAAAAAGGCGCATCTACTTTATGTAATGTATTGCAACTCCAACCTAATTACAATCCCTGAGAGTTTAATATGCTGCTATGAATTAATTGCACTTATGCCTTTTCTCCGTACGATTGCAGAAATATTCGCGCTCATCACACAAATATCTGCCCTTACCGGGATTTGAACCCAGGACCGCTAGCTTCGTAGGCAGGGACACCACCAACTAGGCTAGCGAGTCTTCAAACTTGCCCGTCTGCCTGATATCTCTGTTACCATCTCTTCGTACAATCTTACCCTTCAAGTAGCCGTGGCCGCCGCAGCACTCACGGCAGTTCTGGATGCCGTCCCGCGCCGTCCACCCGCAGACAGGCTTCACGGCAGAAGATAGCGCGTGCATCTCTATGCCGCGCGCCGCGGCATTGTCGTCCACTCCTACAATAGGAGACGATTTCACACAACTGTACATTATTGAATTTATTGACTAGGCCTGGAAAGTAGGAATTGCCTGACAAGGCGGTTGACGGGCCGAGCCTTTTCTCAAACAATGCGAGGAAATGATTCAAATACCTAATTATAAGTATTTGTAAAAAGCTTTTGATAAATTCAGAGACCTTTTTTCGAGGCTCCTATCGTCAATTATCATAAGATAAGTTCCTTTAAAGGATGTTTGAGTAAACTGAACTATTCCAACTAAGCTCCAGGCTTGTACGGTCAGACTTAAATTTCTGACCCATCTTAGGCCTAAAATCAATCTGACATTATACAGAAATAAGGTTGAGTTTCCTGTAGGTTTCCTTTAGCCCCTTTTTTTAAGTGAAAGTAAGAAGTTCATACATTTGATACTTACCATTTGACAGCAAATGTATGAACTTCACACTTACATACATACATGCATTAAATCACGCCTGTTTCCCATAGGGGTAGGCAGAGACCACTTCTTTCCACTTGCTACGATCTTGACAAATTTCTTTCGCTTCTTCATCATTCATACATTGAAAATTCATTCATTCGTAAACAGGGCCTTACACATTGATTTTACTATTCACTTTACACGCGTACCTCTCACCTGCACTTGCTGTAAAATTCTAAATATAGCGGGTATGGACAGAATTAAGAAAAAAAAACGGGATACATTAAAACTTGAAAAAAAAAACTTCTAGTAAAATATCAGCACGAGACTTAGTAGAGGGGTTTAGTTTAGGTAGAATGAGTGTAAAACTTTGATTTTGTATTGCCAATTTGAAGTCACTTGTATACTACTCAAAACAAAATAGGGGCCACGGTATATTCTGCATACAAAAGAACTGTTTTCGGAGAAGAATTATTATAACAATTTTAACCTGTAAGTTTTGAATTTAGTATCATTCAAAAGCTGCAATGTTCAACTTACAAGTTGTGTTTTTAATTTTTATACAAAATGAGCAAAAAAATGCAACTTTTTTAAAAACCACACGCACGGTAAAAACAAAACAATTGACAAAAAATTAAAAACCTAGCTTGTAAGTTGAACATTGCAGCTTTCGAATGATACTAAATTCAAAAATTACAGGTTAAAATTTGTAATTTATTTATTTATTTAATGATAGGAAATCCAACAGTTACAAATACAACATATGGAACAAGAATAGGAAGCACAAAACCAATTAAAGGATTTCACATGTAGAGACTGAGTAGCAAATTTAAAGTTTAGTACAAACTTCAAAGGTACACGCACTTACACAAAAACACTAGCGCTAATTAAAGGTACCTACAATTAAAACTACTGCTAAATACCAGCTAGAGGCAGATCGCCAAAAGGTTATCTTTCCTATGGTACACAAAACATGCTCAAACAATACATTTCGCTATCAAACTTCACCTCACGGAAGGGATTTTGCAATTGAATATATCGATATCCAGCTTATTCACCCAATTATTCAAGCCTTTACCAGCACGCGTCAATAATAATCCTTCTCCGAAAACAGTTCTTTTGTATGCAGAATATACCGTGGCCCCTATTTTGTTTTGAGTAGTATACATGTGGAAGAACGCAGCGACGCTGCGCAAGGGCAGCGCCCGTGTGGCAGCTCGCTTACCCAGCATGTTGTTGATCGTCATCGTGACGTGCGCGGAGCCGAACCAGTTGCAGAATATCCTCATGGCGTAGGTCGCCGCCAGGTACGGGAGCAAACGGATTTGCTGCAATTGACGAAAGAAAATTGCGTCAGATCAGTCAATTGGCATCAAATTCATCAAAATGTAATGTTGTTAAGATAAGATAAAGATAAAGACATTTATTCAGTAAGTAGGACGCAAGGGCACTTTTATCGGATCGGGGTGAAACTTAGCAAACATATAGGTTTGGCCTGGAATTGGACATAAGATAGTTTTAATCCTGGAAAATTTGAAAGTTCCACATGGAATAACGATAATCGAAATCTACGCGGGAACACAAAAATATTTTAAAAAATTACACAAATATTTTAAAACAACCGATTTAATGCCGGCGGCCCCCATTTTCATAGCTAATATCTCTTGGCACAACCGATTTTGATGAAAACTAGCTTGGTACCATTATGCACATATGGCTACGCGATTGAAACGACGTTTCACAAAACACCACCCTCCCTCCCCCTCCCAAGCCCCTCGCCGTCCTAAGCTAATACGCAGTATGCCAGATAAAATTCCTGCAGCAATATCAACCTTATTACTAAGAGAAGAGAACTAAAACTGCTTTGGTTGTTGATTTTGGGGTAGGTACTGCTATTTTGCTCAGGAGGGCAGAATACTCTTAAATAATAAGAATAATTCCTGTTTTGATATTTTTTGCAAACTTGTATGTGTCCAACCCTATGCATTGTCCTAACTCATCTACTTCAGGGTTAGCTGGAAGAGATCCCATTTAGGGATAAGTTCACCTTTGTACATTAGTTTCATATTTATATTTTTGGGCAATAAAGAGTTTACATACATAATAATAGGCGACTGGGTTGTAACGAGGTTGTTACAACCTCTTTTGTTTGAGTTCCTGGCCACTCTTACATTTCGATCTAAATCTTCCAAATTCAAATTTATAACATTCTATTCCGATATCGATCCTTGGATCTTTCTCCAGTCGTGTCTCGGTAATATTGTACCTGCATTAATTTATTATTTTATTTGGTATTCAGTTATAAATTATAAAACACATTCATTATATCTCGAGCAGTGATTCATTTATCTTCGACACAACGTCTCAGATATTTACCCTATACCGTCAGAAATGGCTCTCCGGCGGGGAATCGAACCCCGGTCTCCCGCGTGACAGGCGGGAATACTTACCGCTATACTACCTAAAGGGTTAATAATATATACCTGTTGTTGATAGAGTAACACTGGAGTTTCCTCTGTAGCATTCACGGGGCCGAACTGTCTTCTTACAGCGGAATATCTGACCGCTATTACAATCGCTTTCTGGAGGTAGTTGGTCGAAATTGAGGTTATATGCACCCTGCCCCCTGAAGAGTTAAACAATACTCAAATTCTAATCATTTATATTAGGCCGTGACATGAAATATAACGAAACGGTTTCGGAATTGCTACCTATAGGTATAATGTAAGGTGTGTAAAGCCATGCTTAAAGCGATGACAATCGCAACTGATAATCAAAATCACTCAAGCATGTATGTATTTCCTGAAGTTTTTTTTTAATGGCATATGATGGCAAACGAGCACACAGGCCACCTGATGGTAAGTGGAAACTGTGACCCATAGACATTCGCATTCACAAGACTTCAAATGCACTGCCAACCCTGAGGACTAAGATGGAATGCCTCTATGCTAGTCATTTCACCGGCTGTCTTATCCCCAAACCGGAACACAACAATGCAAACACTGCTGCTTGGCGGTAGGTTAATGGATAAGTTCTTAAATGATATATCATGTTTAATTTAGTGCGTTTACCTGAGAGAATGCCCAAGGAAGCGCCGAACCTCTTGCTAGGGTCCCTGAACGGAGTCTTGTAGTCGCCGTTTTCATCCACACCGCCCAGTTTGTCTAAAGCCACTTCTTTCGGCAGGCGGTACTTGTTGAACATGAGGAAACTGAAAAAAAAAACAAAGCTGTAATGACTAATTAAGTCACGGACGTAAAGAGAAGGTTTCATCATCATCATCATCATCACCATCATCATCATCATCATCATCAGCCGCAAAACGCCCACTGCTGGACAAAGGCGTCCCAAGGTTTTCCACAACGAACGGTCTTTTGCTGCTGTCATCCAGCGGTTCCGCGCGACCTTTATCAGATCGTTAGTCCACCTTGTGGAAGGCCTGCCGACACTTCGTCTCCCCGGTTATCAATGCTATATTTGTTTCTCTTACAATATAAGTTTTTTTATTTTAATGTTAATTGGCTACTTGACAGTTATAACAATTAAATATAAAAATTGTTGAATATGGTAGTTTACACTAAAAAATAACTGCACATATTTTTATTTGCAATAAAAAATATGATATGTACTTTATTTTTGGAAAATAACATTGTCGTTTTTTACCTGTGGCTCCAATGAACCCAAACGCTAGCGGCCATGATTGATTTACGTGTGACGTCACTGCAGCCTAAATACAAAGTTGTCAAACATCTCCGTAGTAAAAATAAACGACTCGAAAGCTTACCATAATTGTATTCGTGAGAAGTTGCACTAAATGGAGGCGGGATATTTAAAGGCAGATAGTGCAAATCTGCTAAAAGTGGACATGTATATGTATATGTTAACTTTGAATCTCGACGTGCCAACTGCAACCACTTCTTTCGATGTTGAGAATTTTTAGGAAAGTGTATAAATAATTTTTCAGGAGTTTTGATCGTCGTATTTCTACACATTGGTACGGCACACGTCTTATAATTAGACATTTTCACAAAATATATTTTTAAAACTATCCTTTCGCTTAAGTTGGCTTTATAATAATTCAGTTCGTTGTTTTATGTGTAGTGACGTCACCAACGACAAAAGTCACGTGACCTACCGTTTACGCGCGTATTTCAAATTAATTTCGTTATAAACGTGTTTTTTCTAATAATTAACATTTTTTCTAGAAAAAAAGTATTGTGAGATGTATAAAATAAGCAAACGCACATTTTAAAATACTTTTCTGAAAACTGTCAAGTAGCCAATTCCGGGTTTATAATTATATGTACTGTACTATAATTCTTTGGAGTATATGAAACTGGTAATACGCGTAATCCATACCTTTAAATTGTATTGGCCGTCATTTACAACGATCCAACAGGAAACAGTTGTGTTGTTCTGGTGTTGCCACACAAATAGCATTAGTCTTTGTTAAGTTTTTTCTTATATTGATTTAAATATTATTATTTATTTCACTTTACAAAACGAATTGTCGCTAGTATTTATCATGTTACCTGTTACCTGTTTACTGTTACCCGTCTTTTTGTTTAATGTGTTTTTAAGTCAGGGTCCCTCTGAAAATCAGCGCCGCAGTTTTACTGCGGCACAATGCTGAGAGAGATCCTGTTCAACGTACCTAATTAATGTCTTCTTTTTACTTTATATGTTTCTACTGTAATTTTGTGTGCGTTGAATAAATATTTTCTATTCTATTCTATTCTTTCTATATTATGGTATCAAATAGCTGATCTTATGGAGTCGTAAGATGGCAACTGGATCCACGCCTGTATGATGATGATTGTAAAAAAGGTACGATTCGCAGCAAAATCTCATCTCAAATATTTTTTTGTACAAAGTATTAAAAAAAGAGATTGATTTTTTTACCCATTATCAACTCCATTGAGGCCTATTTTCTCCCCAATGTCCCCCACCGTGACCCCAGCGTAGGGTTTCAGGGTTTTAGGGTCCCTTATGGGCACCACGAACGAATGCAGTCCGTGGTTCTTGCCTTTGGAGATCAACATGGCGTACACGATGGCGTGGGTAGCGCATTTTCCTAAAAAATAAAACATATCCATATATATAAAAGAAGAAATTGACTAGCTATTTGATCAACACACAGCCGAAACCGCTGGACCTAGGGACTTTAAATTTGGAGGGAATATTCGGTGGAAGGGATTTTTGTATATGCATAATTTTTGTATATTTACTTAGTAAAAAATTGTTCTACAGAAGATTTAATTAAAGGGCCTTCTAGACGGTCGTCAACAAGCCTTTCTGGAGAGGTGACCTTGTCGGAGGATTGGTTGGTGGCTGTCGGCGTGCCGGCTACACGGTTGGCAACAAACTCCAGATTTCAGTGAGATTTGAGCCATCGGACGACGAGGACCGAAACAAAAATGGCCCCCACATTCTAAATTTAAAGAAGTAGGAGTTTCTTTACCACTTTTGTGTACTATAGAAGAACAAATGAATAATAGAGCTTTTTGTTGCATAAGTATCAGGGAGCGTACTTTTGGTGCCGATGACAGGCCGATGACGCAATTTCAGATATAGGATGCTTGAAATTTACGTTATGTTATAAATATCGTTGTTCACCAACTAATTTAACTGACTGTTTTCTTAGCTGACCCTTACCATTCGGCATTTTGTCATCCGTCAAAGCTCTAATCGTCCGTTTAACGTTTGGTGAAGCACTAAGTCAAATAATGATTTAAATTAACGTGATAGCTAATGTAAACGTTTAAATAACTTACAACACGATACACAAAACATATTTAAATAGTGTAAAATGCACACAGTTTAATCTACCCATAAAAGGTCAATGATAAAACAAAACATGCAATTCCGACGCATTTCGAAGCACACCATTGCAGCACGTTTAAAATTCAGACAGAACTCTGTATCTTCACTGTCATTTGAGATATAAGATTCATATAAATATCTTTGCTGGCCTTTCTTTATTAAGTCGCACATCTGGATAACGGTTCCAATTTCCCGCTTAAATAAATAAAATAACACAGATCGACACATCTTGGTTCTTAGAAATAGGTAGGTAATTCTATATTCATTATACACGTTTTGTTATTGTTTTTTTTTTATTTTTAATAAAGGTTTTTTTCTTATGTGCCAGTTAGGTACAACTTAAATAATGAAAAAAGGTTAATTATATGTAAAACGATATATTTTTGAAGACTAACTAATTTTTGCTTACCATTTGTAATTATATGTGTACAGTTCTATACAGCTAGTAATTTACGGATATGATATTTTATACAGTTTATATACAGTTAGTTATTACGGACATTATTAAACTTCGATTCATAATTAATAATTAGAATCTGTTCTATATTTCTCGGAGTCAAATTACACCGCGTGCTGGAAAAAATCCATTTTAAAATTGAAAATGACCTTTCAACTTCAACCGATGTAATTGGAGCATACTTTAAAAAAGGCCAAAGATCCATTTTTTCTGTGGTTTCATTCAGACAGATTTCCTTGTTATCATTTAAGGCGGCATTTTTTTCCATAGTTCGTAGTCCCTTGTTTTTCATTAATACTAATATATGTTTTCTATATATGTCTTTTCCTTTTTCATGTAAACAAATCTTGGACAGCTTTGCTGTTACAGTTTTAATCACATCCAATGACTCTGTCAGCAAAAGGTTAGGTTAGGGTTAAGGTTAGGTTCTGCATATGTTGAGTGGATTCAACCAAAACGGTGCAATTTTCCGTTATGAAAAATATATTCTGTCTTAGATTTGGTTTCTTAATTGCTAATTTTGCACGCCTTACTTTAACCGCTGTTCTTTCGTTTAGAGCATTAATAACATTAGTGATCTCCTCCAAATATTTTCTGTAGTACATGCAGGCCTCAATCCACGTATTCCATCTTGTTATAATCGGTCGTGGTGGTTTTGGCATGTCAGGGTAAAGCTGTTTTAATACTCTCACTCTTGAGGGGGATTTTAAAAATACCGATTTTATACTTGATATTAATTCATTCACATCGTCGAATAAGCCTCGCACTGTCTCCGCGACACGGTTGAGACCATGGGATACACAAGTTACGTGTGTCATGTTCGGGAAAAGGCTGTTTAGTGTCCGGCCTGCCTTTATCATATAAGCAGCTCCATAAGTAAGCAATAACGCCACTCTTTCGTGATAATTGTCATTTTGAAAGAGATTTTTTAATGAGTTAACTATCAAATCCTTAATAGTTTCATTATTCGTTCTTTCAAGAACTTGACAAGCGATTATATGAGGTCTGCTTGAATTGGTCCCCTTAAGTGCTCCAACGATAACATTAGCAACATTTCGTTGTGTTTGGTCTTTTGTTTCATCTACACTTACGTAAATATAGGAATTACCAATATCTTGCCGTATGGAAGTGAAAGTTTCGTTATACTTTTTTGGTAAATACCGTAATCTTAGGTTTGATTCTGACGGTATATTCACCGTATTTGCATAATTCCCACCAATGCATTTTTTAAGGAAATCGACAAAGTTCTTATTTTCTAGTTGTTTCCAAGGAATATTTGAAGCTATCATAAAATTAGTTAAATCCATGTTAAAAACATATTGTGTTTTTTTCTCTCCTTCTCGTTCTAAGTGGCTCTTTGTTTTCAAATGCTTTTCAATGTTACTTACTTTTGATGTTAAATTTTTCTCACAGCAGGAGCAATAAACTTGTTTACTATTTACTACCAGACAAGGAAACTCCTGACAATATGCATTTACAGATTCCATTGCGATTTAGTTAATTCAATAGCAATGCAATAATGATTGTTACGAATTAATTAATTAATTATTGGCTCTAACCATCTTCTTCTAATAAAAATGTCATGTGTCACTTAATTATGTTTTTAATATATGTCCTAAGTGTCAATATCAGTAAACCGAAGAGGTTGATAAGTAGGTAGTCAATACTCATTCAATACTAATATAAAATCATGCTATATGTAGTTTGACGTCACCGGCCCGTCATCGGCACCAAAAGTACGCTCCCTGATAAGTATACATTTAGACTAAAGTAAGAGTTAAGAATAAGGAATTTTACCGGTGTCAAAAGTTATTTCAATTAAAATGGTAAATATGCAATAGGTACAATTTAGCATACATACACATGCATTAAATCACGCCTGTTACCCATAGGGGTAGGCAGAGACCACTTTCCACTTGCTACGATCTTGACAAATTTCTTTCGCTTTTACCACATTCATACATCGAGTAATGCTCGCACGTCGGTTTCGGGTAGGTACTTAAGATTCGGCCCTTTTCCAGTATTTCTCCGATTTGATTCGAAAAAGTACGCCTAGGGCGGCCCCTTCCGACCATTCCACGCACTTTCGATCTGTATATCTCTTTCGTCAATCTTCTTTAATCCATCCTTTCCAAATGAGGATTACAATATAGACAATTAGGTAAACCTTTAACATGCTGCCAAAATCGGACGGCCAACAAGACATTGATTGGTCAAGGTCAAAGTCCGTACTATATCTTTATTGGTTCGAATGTGGAATTTTATCATAAGTAAATAGATATTGATATGGATAAGTTATCATAGAAATGTTACATGACACACCGGTTTCTCCCGCGACTTCTTTCCGCATTTCACCTCGATCGTGTAATTTTCACTTTGTGTCACAATCGTCTACTTTTTTTTGTTCGCTAAATAGGTTTAGTCGCATTTTTCGCCTCGATCGCATATTTCATTGTATCATTTGGTTTCGATCGTCTATTTTATTATCAGCAAATATTTTTAGTCGCAGTGTACCTTGTTCGTATATTTTGCAAAGGTATTTTGTCGCTACCACTTCATATCATAGTTTGCCAATATCTTCTTTAATTTTATTTTTATTAGTCATGACTCATGACACTCATTAAAATAGCACTTAAGAGATAAAAAGACAGCTACCAAATACCTTACAAAACTAACCGAGTTCAAATTAAATATAACAAGTTCTAATTTGAACAGCGATACGAAAAAATACAAGAAATTTATGCTTTTGAGGTAGAATTTTAACAAACGTTTCTTTCGCGACTCGAAATAAAAAACTGACCAAAAAATTCAACGTAACAATTTTTTTTTTAAAAAACCCCCTCTTTGTTTTTGCAGACGCCATTTTGAAATGTTATATACCCTATGTCACTTCGGCAATTAAGACGAATCGAATGACACCTAGTATGTTAAAATCGGTCAAGCCGTTTAGGCTGCAGAGCGTGCCCAGAAATAGACATACATACATACATACATACATACATACATACATACATACATACATACATACGCTCGAAAAACATAACCCTCCTTCTGACGCAGTCGGGTAAAAACATCTATGCATCACCTAACATAAGTAGTCATTAGTGATACCTAACTAAACTACATACTTTAGGTTATTTATTAAACAGACAAATGCGTTAACATTCCGTTTCGGGCATTTATTACATATAAATACTGACCATCAAAATCTACTTACCTGAAACACTAAACAGTTAATTTAACGTTTTTGCATTGTAATGTAATGAATGTAATACAATGGAGGTTATTTACATAACAAATTAAGTGTCAAGGTGGTGATCTAATCCAAAGAAAATGTATAATGTGGGAAATTCAGTAGGGCACTTCACTCTGATGTTACTGTTGCACGCTTACTTACACAGCACAGCAAGACGGGTTCTTACTGATATTGCGCATAAAAAAAAGGGTAATCGATTAAAGAGGGAAATGTATTTTCTTGAAATCGGACGATGCATTTTTGTACTACAAATGAAATCACAACTCAAAGGATAGGATAGGACATAGTTTAATAACAATTGACCTTCGAGTTATCAGCTTAACGGGAAAAGGTGGCCACTTTTTTCCCACCTTTTAAGCTGACTTCTCAAAGGGTAAGTGTTATCAAAGTTTGTTACGTATCCCATAAATTGTGCTTTTACTTGCGCTACAAAAAAGCATCGTCTAATTCCATGGAAATTCTTTAGTTTATCAGAAAACACAATAATAGTATTGTGGGCGCTCGACGTTTGCTCGGTGCAGTCATAAAAAACCATTGATTCCGTCTCAATACTCTCAATAGAAATCGTCGGTGAAAATGCATCTAGTTTTCTCTCTATTCGTTGGTGCTCTTTATCCAGGGACACTGTATAAATAACACAAACATTTGCCCATAAGTGGGGTCGAATCCAAAATCCCCTGCCTCCTAAGCAGGGTCACTATCAACTATCCTCACCGCACGTGAACTGTTTTAACTTACCCATAGATCCAACCCAGCATTTAGCAGCTTCAAAATCTGGTGTATGCATTATAAAGCTCCGTTGCTCCACGTCATACGTAGCCGTCGTTCTCATTCCTTTAGCGTTTGAACCGTGAGCTACCTCCGTCAAAGCAAAGCATCCACCAATCTGGCCATTGTCACTCTTTTCAATAAGATGGAAGTGGTGCTCTCTGCCGCTGCCACGGATGGTGTTTGAGAACATACGGAAGGTTAAAGACAGTTTAACAGCTAGGGAACTGTCAAACATGAACAATGCTTCATTGAAGGACTGGAATAAACTTGGATCGCCTGCTATCTGAAATGAAAGTATCTTTAAGTGGGCACTTTAAAGTTCAATTTATATGTGTTACATGTCAGCACTTCTGATTTTACTAACGCCAGCCATACACGGACTGCTTTAAGCAGTCAGGACCGCACTGCACTTGGTTGCTATTGGTCGATTTGCAGTTTCAATGCTATAGAAGTTAAATTACTGTTTAACTTCGTTTGGTTCTTGCCTATTTGCTAAGACTCATAAACTTTTGCAGCGTGTTCAAAATGCTTGTATTAGGTACTGCTTTCCCGTCCCTCCTCGTTCGCATATAACTCCTTTTCTGAATAAAGCAAACACTTTGAATATGGCACACAGAAAGGAGTTATTATTTGCAAGTTTATTATTTGGGATTGTGAAGACCGGTACACCTGTTTACTTGCATGACAAACTAAATTGGTCGTCCAAGGCAGCTAAGCACCGATCGGCGAGATCTTGCGTCTTGGTTCCGTACAGACACAAGACCGCTGCTTTTAGGGGAAGCTTTAGGTATCTGGCCTCGAGGTGCTGGAACAACATTCCTCCGCCTATTAGAGATGCTCGTTCAAAATTAGCTTTTAAAAGTAAATATAAACTGCATTTGCTGAATCTGCAGAAAGTTCAGGCCAATACCTAACTTTTCCGGTTGGATAATACTTCAGTAGTAACTTAATAATTAAGTAGATTTTAAAATTAGATTTTATTTTGGTATTAAGGTTGTGGTGTTATTCAAATTAAAAATATGTCTGTATGTCCCAATTTTTGAGTGAGTGACTTTCTAAGGGCGTCACCTGCCGCACCCATGGTTTCCGGCAGAATATCAGCGCTGCAGCAGCAATGCTGCAGCACATGCTGAGCCGGCGCCCTTTCACGGATATGCCGTGGCATTGAATTATTGTTAATTATTTATATTAAGTACTTAAGAACTTTCACAATATTATTTTACATTGTTTTAAATTTTGTTTCGTATTTTTTGTAATTCTATGGTATTTGCATGTCCATGGCATACTTATTAAGGTGAATAAAGTTTTTTCTATTCTATTCTATTCTATAGAAAGTGCAGATTGTCTAATCCAACCAAGTGCAGTTGGTCCTGACTGCTTAAAGCAGTCCGTGCATGGCAGGTCTTATTCCTGCAAATACCTGTTAATTGCTACGAAGAATGAATAAACTTTGCAGTTATTATGCAGTGCTGTTTATTCTGTACAAAATAATTTTGCACTACTCAGCAAATGATTGGCTATCCACACACACACAGGTTAGAAACCAACCAATCACACGAATCCGAAACAGAGTCAATGAAGAGGGAAAATGGATAGGGTAACACTAACGTAATGCTAAGGGCTTAAATCCGAAACCCTTACGAAACTGGTAACCTCAATGGTTGTAGGTTGTAGTTAACTAGTTCGAAGCAGTTTCCATATCGATAGGGATACGCTAACGTTTGGGAGAGTATAATTATGATGTAGTTACCTGATCGGTAGACTTAATCAAACAAAAGGAACCCATTAAATAAGAAGGCATGTAAATTATAACAATTCAGAGCATTACACAGACAGTAACAAAACAATGGGTGCATGATGATAAATATACATACAAACAAATACTTACATGCATTCATAGATGGATAAATCAACTTCTAAGGTACTCCTTGTCTTTTGCTGTATTAAAACTTTCCTGGTGACTTATGATTAATAATGTATGAATATTAAAATCAGACTACCCAATCTGCAGACTTTACACATTAAACTCCTCAAATATTTTTTAATCTTTGAAAAAACCTGGTAACTCGGGGGAAAACGCACCTTTTTAATACAAAACCTAGGGACAACATCGCTTGCTGCGTTACCAACTATATCATTATTTAAAACTGTACTATTTTAAATCGAATAATTTCAAATGATCTATGTGTCTATTTGTCTGATTTAATAAGCAAGTAAGCCACGTCGTTAGCAAATATATAGTTTTTCTAAAAACATATAATTTATGAAACTTGTCAAAATATGGGGAGTACCTTAAAAGCTGATTCACCCACATATCAAATTATTAAGTTAGTAAGTACCTGGGTGATGGAACTAGTAATGAAAAAGGGCTAATGATGGACACTTGATTCTTATTTTACAGAATAAGGGTTATTCATTTATATGCGACAGCTAATTTGTTTGTAACCTTATGTCCTTTTAATTAAGAGTTAAGTGTCCAACATTGGTGCCATCACCCTAAAAGTAAGATGCTAATTAAACAAATAGACTAGATTAGGGATACGCACAAGCCTGCCGATATCTTCATTTAAGGAAAGCCTCATCTTTTACTCATGCATTTGTAAGTGCGGTCAAAATGCAAGCATTAGCATAAATTTAATTCATATCAATCATAGCTTACCTCTTCCAAAGGCACAAATTCAACATTTTGGACCACATACATGCGCTTGGTTGCAATATGGCGCTGCTCATCCAAACTCAGCGTTGCAGCCGTATGTTTGAACAGAGGATGTGTCTCCATGAAGCTCCATACATTGTTCTAAAAAAATATAGTTTAAAATGTTTTGGCTATTACATGTTAAACTGCAATGCAGAGTGCAGTACAGTACAGTGCAGTGGTTTGGAATTTCTGGTACAACAACTGTCATATTCAAGACAAAATGTCTAATAGTGTTTATTACAATAATATATGTATAGATATTTATTTTATTTCATTTTATTTATTATATTTTATTTTATTACATAAATATCAGGGGACAACGTCACACCAATTGACCTAGTTCCCAAACTAAGCTCTAGGCTTGTACTATGAGTACTAGACAATGATATACATACATACATTAAATCACGCCTGTTTCCCAGAGGGGTAGGCAGAGACCACTTCTTTCCACTTCCTACGATCTTGACAAATTTTTCGCTTCTTCAACATTCGTACATGATTCATAGACAATGATATAAATACTTATATAGAGAAATAAATACTTAAATACATAGAAAATATCGCTCGGGAACAAATATTCGTCATCATCACACAAATATCTGCCCTTACAGGGATTTGAAACCAGGAGCGCTACCTTCATAGGCAGGGTCACTACCAACTAGGCCAACAGGTTGTCAAAAAACAAGGTACTTAAAAGTTTTCTTTGCCAACTGTACTTTATTATTATAGAATTATTAAAGAAGTTTTTTTATTGCATGGAGTAGGCAAAGCAGAGAGGTAGTATATGCACATAAACTTTATACTCTATCATACTGCCTGCCTTTTTCTTTTGGAGGACAGCATAGACAAAATCATTAGACTGACAATAATATGTTTCAAATCCAAAGGATAAACATGGAATACCTCTATGCTAGTGATTTCACCGGCTTCTATAAAATGCCACAAAAAAAGAAATCCTTACCTTAGTTTTAATAGTATTTTTACTATCATAAGCTAATTTCATTCGCCGCCAATCGAAAGAAGCCTTCTTCCTAAATGCGTCCAATGGTCCAGAAGGTAAGTCCGGAAACAACTCTTTTAATTCCACATCCGACACTGGCTGTTTGTCTTTCACTTCCATTTCTGAAAAGTTTACTTTAAAAAGTCCCAAAGAATTCACGATTCACACAAAGTTGACTGAACTTCTGGACTTTGTACGAACTACTGACTGATAATTATGATAAGTTGAGTACTTGTCGACTACAAACAAGTTGCGCTCGCGGGTGTCTTGGTGGTAATTATGTGCATACGAACATTACGACGTAATCCCTGATTATGTGGATATCTTAATTTTGACTCAACGATAAACAGTTTTTATTATATGATATGAGTTGGTACTCGTATCATGTATTATGGCATTTATGTCCGTGCCACCGTGATACAATAAATAAGAAAAAAATACAATTCATTGTTTGACACAACCATGAACCACACAAACAAAGTTTGACAATTCAGTTCAGTTCACTGAACTTTTGACTGTTAACCTGTTAACCCTTCGTATGTCGCACGGAACCGAGCAGGGTATTTTACACAGTTTTATGTAAACATAAACAATTGTTATTTAATAAAACTTAATACAACCTGAAACGTTGTATTTCATTTTCTGCTTACGATGTGGTTATGGAGGTATGCACACATTATAGTGAGTGGCAAAAAGTATTATAAATAGTTTTAAAACTGAAAAAAGCGACTTCGGAACGCGTCGCTTCGCTGTCATGTCACTGTCAAGAGTGTCAAGTCAAGTCAAGTTAGAATAGAAATGTCAAAGCATAAAGTTTCTTGTTTTCGTTTCGTATTTTAATTTTGTTTTAAATACTAATAGTTTATGAAATATATGTGGTGCTATACAAAATTGGATTCAAAATGCGGACCGGTAAGATTATAACTCCATTTCTTTTTTGTTTATTGGGTTTGTATTTTATTTTTGCATAATACCTTTCGAAGAAAGTTTGGTTTACTGAGTAAAGTTTTAAAGCTTTTATTTCTCTACATTCCTCTCTGATAATACATCGAAAAGCTTATTTGTCTACCTTCAACGTTATTTAATATTAACAGTAGTAAAAAAAATAACATTAAGGCAGAATAATAAATTTATTTCCGTATATTTTAAAAGTAGCAACTTGGTAGTAAGTATATTTTTTTAAGAAAGAGTGCGAATCGTATAGGTTACCTCTCTCCCCATATTTTCAATGTTTTTAAATACTTATCAAGTCTATTTCAAAAAGCGTGTTGAGATGAGTGAGTAGGTACTCTGCTCTACACTGCCGACCCGTTATCAGTGGAGCAAATCAATTGAAAATACTAGTTTTGGTCCTACACAATACGTCTCTGACAACAGTTTGATGTAACATGAAAGAACATGAATTATGGCTAAAGTAGTTTCTAAATAATAAAATAATGGAGAAGCTTAAATCACAAAGGATATTGGTAAGAGCACTGCGGAACATGATAGCCCTCTGTTTTACTTACCTCTGTTAAAGTAGAGCAATTTTTTTTCGTATTCATAGTGGATTTATAGAAATACACATTTTAATACCAAGTAATGTATTCCAAAAAGTAATTAAATAATACATGTAACAAGTCTAATGTTTTTAATTTAAAAGTGAATTAATATTTTTTATTGATACATTGAAATATTAAGAATAATACAATACAAAGTAAAAATTACGAATTTAAACTAAAACTATGGCAAATGAAAAAGAAATTAAAGCAAAAGTAAACCTAATAATAACTAAGCTAAATATGATTTAATTAAAACGAAATAAAATCTAAAAAAGACATAGGGCCCCGTGGCAAAGTACCACAGATGCTGGCAGCATTTCCTCGTTGAATAGCAATGGCAAATATGTCATGTTACGTCACATGTACACAAAATGTTAAATGCTCAACTCATGATGGGATCTGCCTGAAGAGTAGTGATTTTAATAATGGAATATTAGTAGCTAGTTTTAATTGTACCTTTTATTTGCACTAGTGTTTTGCCGTGTGGTTGCCGGCTTAGAATTGTGCCACTGACTAAGGGAATAAAAACTTGTAGGACTGTTAGGCGATGGGCTTGCTACCTGTCACTAATATACACTGTTAAACATCTTAGCCTAATTGTGCAAATTGTGGTTACAGAGTTATCAACAAGTTTTTAGAGTTGTCGGTAATACTGTAGCTCTGCCTACCCCACTCTGGGAATGAAGGCATGAAGGTATGTAATAGAATGTAATGTAATGTGTTTTTGTGACTAGAGTGGGGTAGGCAGAGCTACAGAATTACCAACAACTCTAAAAACTTGTTAAATAAATAAATAAATAAATCAATATAACAGAAAATAGTGGTGTTACAAATTAAGGGGACATATTACTAAGGCTTCATCAGCCTTCCTTGTGCGTCCTAACTTAAAAGAACTGTAGCTTTTGAACCGTAACAGATAGCCAGTTTATTTATAATGCTGGATTTCGTTATAAATTAAGGTTAAAGATATTTATTGCATTTAAGAAATATTACATTTAATTTAAACTTAAACATTATTTTTTCTATTGAGTTTTAACATGCACAACATTAATACTATTAATAGGTACTTTCAGGTTATAGAGAATATATATTAGTGTTTTTTTTAGAGTTTCAACAAAAGTTGATTCATGTAACAAACACGTATACATACACATACATACATACATAAACTCACGCCTTCATCCCCAGAGTGGGGTAGGCAGAGCTAAAGAATTACCAGCAAGTCTTAAAACTTCTTGATAATTCTGTAACCACATTTTGCACAAGTAGGCTAAGATGTTTCCCAGTGTATTAGTGACAGGTGGCAAGCCCATCGCCTAACAGTACCTACTACAATCCAAACAAACAAACAGTGTAGAAAACTAAGAGATGAGCCAACAATGATTTGTTCCTATATCTTTCTAGCAAAACAGAATTTAACATGAAGGCCGACCTTTTACATGACGTCACAGTGCATATTGAATCTCTCTGTCTGATCCCTGTCTAATTAGCAATTTAAAATGGCTATTTCTTAGCTGATTTTAAATTTAAATTTTAGTCATTGATTTCTTTTACAGTTTTTTCATATTTTGTTAAGAAATGTGATTAAAAAAAATCCATGCATATTCTCTATTGTTACTTACAAAAATTACTAACGCTTAAAAATGACAACATTGATTTTTAAATAGGAACATAATAATTAGTACTAAAGTATCACCATCATCATCGTGTCAACCGAAAGACGTCCACTGCTGGACATAGGCCTCCCCAAGGGTCTCCACTCAGACCGGTCTTGTGGTTTTCGCATCCACCGCGTTCTAAAGTATACATTAAGCTAAAGGCACACACGGTACAATTTGTCAGTACGATCCGTCGCCTCGACCGATCGTAACGATGAATCGACAGTATATGTTCTTTACGATCAACGATTCGATTTTGTCTCACTCTGACACGAACATTTGAACACGTCTTTGTAATTCGTTTCAAACAAAAATGGTCGATCATTACCAAACACCGGATTGAAGGTAGCAAAAATGTACCTGTGCTAGTGATTCATTAAATGTCCGCTTAGTTTATCGACATCGATAACAAATAATTTTTAATCATTCATCGGGTGGTAGGACCTTGTGCAGGGTCCGTCCGGATCGCTACCACCATCTTATCCATTAACCTACCGCCAAACAGCAGTGTTCGCATTGTTGTGTTCCGGTTTGGGGATAAGACAGCCGGTGAAATGACTAGCATAGAGGCATTCCATCTTAGTCCTCAGGGTTGGCAACGCATTTGCAGTCTTAGGATTGCATTGCAGTCTTGTGAATGCGAATGTCTTTGGGTCACAGTTTCCATTTACCATCAGGTGGCCTGTGTGCTCGTTTGTCTTCTCTATGCCATAAAAAAAAAATATCATAAGTAATGGCCAAGCTTGAATACCGTAACACTACACAACTATGCACACAACCTGCAACAATAGTCCAATTTTCCTCATAAAATTATTCTAAAATATGATACCTTACTGCCATTATTGCTGGGTATATGTACTGTTTGGCCTAAAATCAATTGCTCTAAACTCTAACTATAGCTAAAGCTATCATATTTTTAGAATAATGTGATAAGTAAAATTGGATTATTGTTGTAGGCCAGGACCATAGTTGTGTAGTTTTACGGTACCTTTTAATTATATGCAAACCTCTTTTATTCATTCTTATCGTAACTTTAAACAACTGGTATCTGATAGTGACACTGTACTCGAGTAACTTTTGAGAACCATTGAAATTACGTTGAATAACCAATTCATTCACTACAACAATATTCTTTAGCATTCCGACGAATTGAGAACCTATTTGTTTTTTAAGTCGGTTAGAGATGCCTCGAAAGAAAAAATATTGTTTATCTTCATGTAAAGCTGATCATTCAGATATAGAAGATAAAGTTACGACTTACTTTTGCAAGAAATGTAAGATCCATATGTCACGACAAAATTTGTCGATAAACTTTGTCGATATTTAATGAATCAACAGCACTGATACATTTTTGCCCCCGTCAATCCGGTGTGTGATCATTACGACCAATCGTTTTGTGTGTGGGCGTCATTTTTGATGCGATCAATCGTCATCGTCATCGTTTCATCAACAGATCGATCGTACAGAAGAATCGTACCGTATAAAGTCGGTTGACAAGTTCAGTAGTTACGAAGGGACATAGGAACGGATATACTTATGCAGAATTTGCCTCCGGAATTCATGCTCAAATTCCAATTAAAATAATCAATATCTCGGAAACTAATAACAATTGCTGAACATACATGGGGGTTAAATCGATAGCTTATGAGCTGTTCTATCAGCCCTAGGCGGGTTGACGTCGGTTTCTGGGACACCCTGTATACATACATACAGGTTAAATACATAACCCTCCTTTTAGGCTTCGCCAGAGTCGGGTAAAAAATACATTCGCATGTTTATTGCACGAATTTAAAGCCTTGTATAAGAACTTCCCTTTTAAAATGAGTACGTATTTTAGAATGTTTTGTTTATATTAGAAAGTTGTGCTAGACTATGTTTTTTCTTGATAAATGGCAGTTTAAAAGCTTCAGTGAGCCGTTTAATTAAGTATTAGCTAATAAAAAGGACATGAGAAGCCAATTCCGCTTGAGAGGCAATCACGGAACGCCGGGGCAATATACACGTAGCCCCATAACACGTTCAGTGCTCGCGTCCGTAATTCTCATATTAGTCGGGCTCTCTTAGGAGTCGATGGCATTCATTGGTTTACTAGTTAACTGCCTCGCGCCACCGGCCCCTGTATATTTTTTATAGAGCAGGCGGGTAACTTTTATAAGAAATATTGGAATAATGAATAAGAAAAAAATTTTGCAAAGAAAATGTTTTATATAGGTACAATTTGGAACCGGTTTCCGTTTATCTTATCTTTTTAGGGTTCCGTAGTTAAATTAGGAACCCTTATTGTTTCGCCATGTCCGTCCGTCCGTCCGTCCGTCCGCAGCCTAGCTCAGAGACTCTTAGATTTAGATTTAGATTTTATTTATTTCATAATATAAGATACAGTTATATTGCACACATGTCAATTATACAGAATTCATATTATGATCGTCAAAGAAGTAAAATAAAAAAAAAGTAATGTAGCAAAAACCAATGTCAAAAATGAATGGATTATAAAACACAAATAATAATAAAACGAGTCACAAAAGTTAAATATATAAATGGTAGTACAATAAAAAATGTCAAAATTATATATATATAGGTAGTACTAGAAAGCTGTAATTTGGCATGAATATACATATTAGTCACGCCAACAAAATGGTAAAATAAAATCTTGAAAACATATTTTTTTTAGTGTGCCTCCCCTGCGCGTGACCATGTATATTTTTTTTCTCGTCTATCCCTTTGTGTGAAAACAATTTTTCGATTAAGGTGTCCGTTTATGAAATATTAAGCTTTAAAGCGCTAATTGGGGTCCATTTGCAACGTTAAAAGATGGCGGACGTGTAATTTGTTTTAGACTTTATTTTTTGGGTAATTAGGTGTTCAAAGTTCTTTTCTGATAGTGATTTGTACTTTTTATGCCTTTGTGTCGCACAGTGATTGAAGACTTGGACTTATTTCGTGTATCTGGCATCTTTCTTCTCGTTTCAAGTGGTCTCGCAGTGGTGCAGAGGTTAAAACTATCTTGTCCTCTGACCTACAAAGCACCGTACAACGTTGCCCCCAATCTTCCTAGAGAAGATTGGATTACGTTTTATTGCTATATTGATTTATCTATCTATATATATAAAAGGCAATGTCCCGGGTGACTCATCATCGCCCAGCCAAAACTACTAATGCTATAAATATGAAACTTGGACAGTACTTTCTTTTTATGATTTAGAGATCCACTAAGAAGGGATTTTTCGGAATTCAACCCCCAAAGGGATGAAAGGGGGTTGCAAAGTTTGTATGGGAAAAAATATTTTTATTGTCCAATTTACTTGAAACTTGGTACAAATGCTTTTCATTACAAATAATGAGACATATATTTCAGGGATTACTAAAATTCAACCCCTAAAAAGATGAAAGGGGGTTTCAAAATTAGTATGGGAAAAAATATATTTATTGTCCAATTTACTTGAAACTTGGTACAAATGCTCTTCATTGCAAATAATGAGACACATATTTCAGCGATTACTGAAATTCAACCCCTAAAGGGATGAAAGGGGGTTGCAAAGTTTGTATGGGAAAAAAATATTTTATGGTCAAATTTACTTGAAACTTGGTAAAAATGCTCTTCAATGCAAATAATGAGGCTGTTATTTCAGCGATTATTAAAATTCAACCCCTAGAGGGATGAAAGGGAGTTGCAAAGTTTGTCTAGATAAAATATTTCTATGATCAAATTTACTTGAAACTTGGTAGAAATGCTCTTCAATGCAAATAATGAGACACTTATTTCAGTGATTACTAAAAATCAACCCCTAGAGGGATGAAAGGGGGCTGCAAAGAATGTATGGGAAAAAAACTCTTATGGTCAAATTTACTTGAAACTTGGTAGAAATGCCGAGGCCCGACATGTTTTTCTGACCTTAAGATTGTAAACGATGTTCACCATCCTACGTTCCAATCTGCCTGCAAAGCACTAGGTTTACTTGAGGATGATAAACATTGGGACACTACATTAGAGGAAGCCGCACTGAGTGATTCGCCATTTAAACTACGAGAGCTATTTACGGTAATGTTAGTATTCTGTCATCTCTCCGACCCGTTAAGTCTCTGGGAAAAGTTTAAAGATAATTTATCGGAAGACATCAGACGGCAAACGGAGGAAAAATTACATTTCAATGCAGAAGAAATGTTAGATGACGTACATAATGAGTGCCTGATACAGATTGAGGACTCCGTTCTTACTTTAGGAGGGCATGCTCTACCAAAATATGGTTTGCCCCAACCAAACAGGCGTGAAAAGTTTTTGGATAACGTAAACTATCTGAAGGAAATAAACTACGACACAAATGCTTTGATGCAAGTGGTATCTAACAGTACGACTTCCCTTACAGAAGAACAGCTATCTGTCTATAGTGAGATTTTAAACAGCATTGAATTAGGCTTAGGAGTATTGTTTTTCCTTGATGCACCTGGGGGCACCGGCTAAACATTTTTAATAAACTTACTTTTGGCAAAAGTAAGAGTTGGTCGGCGCGCGGCGCATTGCCTTAGCTGTTGCATCGTCTGGCATCGCTGCTATGCTACCCTACTGGAAGGTGGTAAAACAGATCACGCTGCTTTTAAACTCCCGCTCAATCTCATCCGAGTTGCAACCCCACTATGCAATATCTCTAAACAGAGTGAAATGGCCCAAGTTCTTCGGGAGTGTACACTTATTGTATGGGATGAGAGCAGTATGGCACATAAGAGCGGAGTTGAAGCACTAAGTAGGACCCTTAAAGATATCAGACGTAATGATGGAGTGATGGGTGGAGTTACTGTGTTGTTGGCTGGGGATTTTCGTCACTCTTCCTGTAGTCGCTAGAGGAACTCGGGCTGACGAGGTTAAAGCATGTTTAAAATCCTCACATCTGTGGCTCAATATCAAAAAACTCTCCCTTAGGAGAAATATGAGAGTTCATTTAAGGGGCGACGTCTTTGCTGGAGAGTTTTCTGAACTCCTACTCAAAATAGGAAACGGAGATTATCCCGAATCGAATGGAAAAATATTTATCCCTACTCAGCTGGCCACAGTAGTTTCAACAATAACAGAATTAATATCTAAAATTTATCCTGATATTTCTAATTTACAAATGAAGTCGATGGATTGGCTGTGTGAACGCGCTATACTGACTCCCAAGAATAATGTTGCTGCCACCATTAATGATATCCTCCTCAAGTCCTTTGAAGGGTCAGAAATGGAATACAAGTCGGTAGATTCAGTCTTACAAACCGATGAGGCTGTTCACTATCCTGTTGAGTTCCTTAATAGTGTCAACCCACCTGGTCTCCCTTCTCACAAACTCCTCCTTAAAGTTGGTACCCTGTCATGCTATTGCGTAACCTTAACCCCCCTAAGCTTTGCAACGGAACAAGACTGCGAGTAAAAGCACTTCACAAAAATATTATTGAGGCTACTGTATTTACCGGATGTGCTCGGGGTGAATCGGTATTCATACCACGAATACCACTTATACCCTCTGATTGATTACGCATTTGAATTTAAGCGACTGCAATTCCCCCTTAAAGTCTGCTTTGCTATAACCATAAACAAATCTCAGGGTCAGTCATTAAAGGTGGCGGGCATCGACTTAAGGGAGGATTGCTTCTCACACGGGCAGTTTTACGTGGCCTGTTCCAGAGTTAGTTCATGCAGCAGCCTGGTTATTTTAGCGCCCGACAGGTACTACCACCAACGTGGTATACAAAGAAGTGCTCAATCAATAGTCGATAGTAGATATCGTTAGATGGTAGTGATCTTCAATAGCCGTGCGAAAAAATATTTGAAACTTGAAAAGAACTGTCCTTTTTTTACGTACTTATAACCAAAATAATGATTCTCCGCGGACGAAGTCGCGGGCGGAAAGCTAGTACTTATATATACTTGACACTGGCGAAATCACTTCACGTTGAAACGCCATATCCCCGCGGTAGTAGCTGTTCAAGTCGCCGCGGGGGCAAATAAAGAAAGAGAAAGAAAGAAAAAGCGCTAATTTTTGTTAGAGCCAAGTGTCCCCCTCCTACAGCCAAAACTACAAATACAAAAAATCTGAAATATATCTTAAATGAAAGCACATATAATGAATTTAATAGGAAAACTATCACTTCTAAGTAGACTTCAGAGGTTATTGAGTTACAAACGGTTTAAATGTTTATACCTACCGAAACCTTATTTGCGGTGTTGGTAAACTGACCGCGACCTATGTCGGGATATCTACCAGTTTTCCAACGGCAAAGTTAAGTTTGTCGCGAGGCCTAATTTGTTTGTAGTAACGGCATCGGAACCCTACACTGAGCATGGTCCGACATGCTCTTGCCCGGTTTTGGATGTGCCGTTTCGGGTACACTTATATACTTATATACACCTTCTTATATACTGTTTGATGTGCAGGTTTCATCGCGTTGGTTTTCTTTACTTGGTACATGGTGACCACTGGAGTTCGAATTTATGTGCGATCCTGCTCTTCCTGTTTTTATGGCAAGGAGCTCTTTGGCAAGAGTAGTTTAGCAAAAATATGTTTGCTATATGTATCATTTCCAAACTTTTTCATTTGCCAACCCAATCCTAACTAATATTATAAATGCAAAAGTAGTATAGTGTTGAGTTTCTTGCGGCGTTTCTTCTCAGCAGTGGTCTCTTGCGAAGCGCTGGTAGTGCCCGTGCGGCCCACTTACTGAATAAACATCTCTTATCTTTTTTTTTTTAACTCTGTCTTTCTGTCTCTCTGTCTGTCTTGCTTTCACGCTAAAACTACTAAACTGATTTAAATGAAATTTGGTACACAGATATTCTAGAGCCTGAGAAAGGACATAGGCTACTTTTGATTGCGAAAAAAGGGTTGTAAGGGGTTAAAAAGAGGGATGAAATGCGGACGTAGTCGCGGGCAAAAGCTAGTATCTCGTATAACCCTTTAGGTTAGGTTAGTTTTTATAAACGCCTGAAATATTTACGGTTATAGAAAACAAAGCGGGCTGGCAAATGAAAAGTTGGGAAGTATACAATTGGCAAACATGTTTCGCCGAAACAAAGGTAACCCCAGGCATCATGCCATGGCAAATACCGTGTTGTTGCCGGCTTAGAATAGTGCCACTCCATGTCTTCCCGTGGATGTCGTAAGAGGCGACTAAGGGAATAAAGGCTTGTAGTACTGTTAGGCGATGGGCTTGCCACCTGTCACTAATACACTTGGAAACATCTTAGCCTAGGTACTTGTGCAAAATGTGGTTACAGAATTATCAAGAAGTTTTAAGACTTGTTGGTAATTCTTTAGCACTGCCTACCCGACTCTGGGAATGAAGGCGTGAGTTTATGTATGTATGTAAACATCTTAGCCTAATTGTGCAAATTGTGGTTACAGAGTTATCGACAAGTTTTTAGAGCTGTTGGTAATTCTGTAGCTCTGCCTACCCCACTCTGGGAATGAAGGCGTGAAGGTATGTATGTATGTAATATTTTTAAGTTTGAACATGAGCAGAATCTGTTTCTCGATGTTAGGATATTAGGAGGGGAGATCGTTAGGTCACTACTCGTATTTGGGGCAAAGTAATGTACTAATCTCTACTTTATGTGACCTACCCATTTACCCACAGGCATTGGAAACGCGAAATAAATGCAACATTTTAATTAAACACCACCAATAGATGGGCAATCACGGCGATGCAATATGCACGTAGCCCGTTACCGCAGTTTGTGCACCGGCCGATTGTAGTTTACTGCACTTTTTATTGGCTCTGTGGAAGTGGCTTGTTTTTAAAACGGGAGTGTTTTTAGCCGGTAAAAGGTTTCCGCATCGAATGTATTTAATACGTCGTTTGTAGAATCAAAAGTTTCGTAAGTCTTGGCGGGATTAGCCAAATAATAGACCTTATTACAATTTAGACTAGTCTTAAACTTAGTCCTATGCTTGTACCTACTTAGGCCCCTAAACACTTTATTGAACCCCAAACAAAAACATTACAGATAAACAGAACAATTGAAAATAACAAAGCTAAACAACAGGCGGTTATCGCTGATTAGTAATCTATTCCAGACAACCTTATCAGCACTGTGCAATCCTAGTCTTACTAATATTATATGTCATTGCGTCATTGTTGTGGGCTACATGCCCCTTACAATTAGTGTAAGTTTGTAAATTGTTACTAACATTTAGGATTAATGAACTACTAACAATATATGGGTGTAAATTTACTCGAATTAAATGTTTCTATTCTATTCTATTCTATTCTATTCTATATGCGAAAGTTTGTGTGTCTGTCTGTGTGTCTGTTAATTTGTTATTCCTTGATGCTGCAATTGCTCGTCAGATTTGGATGAAATTAATTTCAAAATTTCGTCCTATGGTAATAAAGAGTCGAAATCGACGCGGATGAAGTTGCGGGCAGAAGCTAGTTATAAATAGTTTACAGAAAAGTCTAATCTCAACCTCTCTTGAAAAAAAATGTTTATATTTTTTGTGTATGTTTTGCGTATAAATCTTGTTCCTCAATAAATATTGTGGGAGGACCTTGTGCAGGGTCCCTCCGGGTTGGTACCACCATCTTGTCCATTAACCTACCGCCAAGCAGCAGTTGCATTTGTGTTCCGGTTTGGGGATAAGACAGCCGGTGACATGACTAGCATAGAGGCATTCCATCTTAGTCCTCAGGGTTGGCAGTGCATTTGCAGTCTTGTGAATGCGAATGTCTATGGGTCACAGTTTCCACTTACCATCAGGTGGCCTGTGCTCGTTTGCCTGCGCCATAAAAAAAAATGTTTCAAGAAAGCATCTCTGGAAAATATTTAAACGTATTAAAATAGTGTTTCTGTGCCGGCGGAGTCTTCGCCGCATTCGTTCTTCAATCGCGTTGATGGTTCTGTGAATGCGCCGTTTCAAGCGAGTTGCGGCTGCCTCACAACACAACGCTTGATTATTAAAACTTTACTGCTGTGCATTTCTGAGAACTTTTTTTTTATAGGTTAAAATTAACATCTGCTTCGGAAATTATGCCTTTTAATGTCCAAGAAGGAGGACCTTGTGCAGGGTCCGTCCGGGTTGGTATGGTACCACCATCTTATCCATTAATCTACCGCCAAGCAACAGTGTTTGCATTGTTGTGTTCCGGTTTGGGGATAAGACAGCCGGTGAAATGACTAGCATAGAGGCATTCCATCTTAGTCCTCAGGGTTGGCAGTGCATTTGCAGTCTTGTGAATGCGAATGTCTATGGGTCACAGTTTCCACTTACCATCAAGTGGCCTGTGTGCTCGTTTGCCTTCCTATGCCATAAAAAAAAGGGTAACATTTTCCACTTGACTCCGAATGCAAGAGGTTATGAATATACATGACGGATGAGGAGGTGTTTCTTCACTTCACTACACTCATTTTTATGGATAGCAATTTTAATTCCTTACACACTGTAATTAGATACTAAACTATTAACTACTTTATAAATAATGGTCTTATAATACTCAATCATGAATTTAATGGACACTACGAAACGTGGGACAGTTCCTCGGCACGCGCCTATCTTGGGCTCGATCCAGAATTGAACTGCGACTCCCTCTTTGACGTGTAAAAGTGCCCGTGCGGCCTACTTACTGAATAAACATCTTTTATCTTTTTATCTGTGGTTGCCCGAGACTCTGCCGAAGCAATACATAGCTAGATGTAGGTATGTGCTGCTTGCGTTTGTAGTACAGTCAGCTGCAGAGAAAAGGATACCCCCCCTCCTGGTAAGGATTGCTTTTTTTCGAAAACCTGTGGTTAGATTTAAATGATTTTGAGTTTATGTGTAGACAATAGTAAAATCTTCAGATCAACGAAAAAAACACGGGTTTTTGAAAAAAATCGATCCTTACCAGGAGGGGGATCCTTTTCTCTGCAGCTGACTGTACCATCAAGTAACACTCCGACATACATATAACGATGTGTTACAAATACACTCAAAGACCATACAAATTCTATGACTGAAATTACAGCTTAGTACGGTAGAAATTATTACCATAATTTCTTTTTTTTTGGCTTTTTTTTAGGTACCCATAATATGGGTATATTTACAAATATCTTAAAGACAAACTAGTTTAGTCTGTGACAAGCAATTATATTTTATATTAAGATACGTCATCTCCGCGCAAAAGCGTTCCTCAAAAAGGAAGGTAATTTACCTTACTACGGTTTAGGTGCGCCGCGGCCGCTGACGCGCACGCATCAAAGGCAATACAATTTTACTACCGAAAAGTAATAATCTTTCAAAGGCGTTAAAGCGACAAGGAACTAACTTGATCAGCTACCTTATTAGACAATTGTTTAGTTGTCGGTCTTCTAAATAAATAAATATACCTACTATGTAACCAAATTCTAAATTCATCGGTTGAGGAGTTGAACCCTGGAATTAAAATAAACAAACTACGACACACGCGAAAATATAAACAGGATGACTGGTAATTTTCAAGGAATAGGTCGAGTTACCAGTCACCCTGTATATATGGTGCTACATTATTGAAAATAAAGAAATCAGAAAATATTTATTTGCATAGACACAGTATAGCAAAGGTTAACATAGTAGGCATATCACAATTACATAGATAAATACTATTAATTCTTCTAGTGTCGGTGCTCGAGAAACGCCTTTACGCTGTAAAAACAACAGTCCAAAAGCCAGTTTGTTAGACTGCGTTTAAAGGCGTTTCCCTCTAGCAGCCTGAGTTCCTCCGGGAGATAATTATAAATGACAATACACATATTAAAAACATTTTTTTTGTAAATCGTCTTATGACTTCGCGGGTGATATAAGAGGTTCATTAGTTTTACCCTGGTTCGCCTTTCGAGAACTTCGCTTCGTGTCTTAAAGTACGAGTGATGATCTGACAAAACTACATATTTCTCTTAAGTATAGGCATGGCAAAGGGAGAATTTTAAGTTTCCTGAAAAGAGGTACGCAACTTTCATCCCATCACGAACCACTAATGACCCTGACACACTTTTTTTGTATTTTAAAAGATAAAAATAAAGATAAAGACATTTATTCAGCAAGTATGCCGCATGGGCACTTTTACACGTCAAGAATCTACCAGCGCTTCACAAGAGGAGACCTCTGCTGAGAAGAAACGCCGCAAGAAACTCATTGCCGCAGTCAGTCATTTTTTAAATATATTTAATATTACAATGGTAAGACTTAGTCTAGCATTATATAAATTTATAAATATTAAATTAAAAAATATATCAAATAACCTGCGTAGTTTCTGCAGGAAAACACACCAAAATCTTACGAGAGCGATAGAGGGAGAAAAGTAAAAATTAACACCTACTTAATAAATAAATAAATATCAGGGGACATGTCACACCAATTGACCTAGTCCCAATTTAAGCTCTAGGCTTGTATTATGGGTACTAGACTACGATATAAATACTTATATAGAGAAATATATACTTAAATACATAGTAAACATCCATGACCCAGGAACAAATATTCGCGCTCATCACACAAATATCTGCCCTTACCGGGATTTGAACCCAGGACCGCTAGCTTTGTAGGCAGGGTAACTACCATCTAGGCCAGCGCGTCGTCACTTATGTGCAGGGATCGGAAATTCGGATCGATATTTACCTATACTTTAGCCCCGGCTTTGTTGTTCAGTTGTATGGAGGTGGACTCAATCATATAATTCGTATAAAATTTCCGGGATTTCAAAATAAATAAATTACACCGGCATTAATTCATTATTATGTTGTAAGTAATTATTATATTAACGTTTTGTAGAATCCCAAAATCCCAGAACTTAAATTATTAAAATAATATTTTTAAGAAGCCGACGCCATGTTTGCCTATCTTTTTCCGGGATTTTGCCAACTTTAGGTAAATATCGATCCGAATTTCCGATCCATGCTTATGTGTATATAAGACGGTGCAAGACGACCACATAAGATTTATATGTTTTCCTCGATCCTATAATACCTACGCTTTAAAATATTTCTATGATCTAGCGGTTCTGCTGGCGCTCCTTAACCCAAAGGCGTACCGTCTGCGCTCGTAAAAATATTTCATATTCGACTTTTGTTCTCACTAACTGACAATACTAACATTACTTTCCTAACCTCTTATCAGCTGGCCACGTTCGCTTGCAATTTAAACTTTATTATTTACGGCACAAGATCGTTTTTGCACATAAAAAATAATTAGAGTAACACTTTATGGAGAAAGAAGGATATTCCTTGGTGAAAATGTGACGAAAATTGTTTGCGTAAAGCGGTAAAATGTTTAATCTCTTCTTTTGGCCTTGTTTGCCGTTGTTTATCCAAACATGACTTCTGTTTACGGCCAAAGTCGAACTCAAAACACAATCAATCAATGTTATAAATAATATAAAACATGATAAAGGAGAGAACATTTATTCATACATTATCAAAAGGACAAAAACCATGCTAATGAACTAAACGCAAAGACATGAGCGTCTGTTACGCCGCCAGGAGCTTTACTTTGTTTTTTTTATGGCATAGGAAGGCAAACGAGCACACAGGCCACCTGATGGTAAGTGGAAACTGTGACCCATAGACATTCGCATTCACAAGACTGCAAATGCACTGCCAACCCTGAGGACGAAGATGAAATGCCTCTATGCTAGTCATTTCACCGGCTGTCTTATCCCCAAACCGGAACACAACAATGCGAACACTGCTGCTTGGCGGTAGGTTAATAGATAAGATGGTGGTACCAACCCGGACGGACTCTGCACAAAGTCCTCCCACAAGTAGAGGTAGAGATAGAGTAGGTGTTCAAAATTACAACAACAATAAGCAAGCTTTTAAAACCCGACTGTTGTTGCTAACCAACTTTAAATCAACTAAAACGCTCTTTTATGATCTTCTCCGCACCTTCTGTTTTTCTACAATTGTTATTTGCATTATTGGTAGTAAAAACACTTTTTTTATTAGAACAGACATTTTTTATTCAGTTTAACAAATGGGACCCTTAAGGTTGTACTACTTTTAAGTTTAGACTTATGAAACTTAGGGTCTCCCCAAACCAGTCGACGCGGAGTCGGCTTTCGCCGAGTGTTTTACACCACACTATTCGCATTTAGCCGATCGGCCGTCTCCGCGGTTGGACACTGCGTGCAGCAGTCTCATCCTCCTTGCGGCCGTAGAGACGCCCGATCGCCTGCGATTTGCTATCGCAACAGTTGTAAAGCGACGGTCGGCTCTCCCGTGCTCCGTACTGCCGTCGAGACGTCAGACAGCACGCGTACAGCCGTTGAGTCGGATGAACAGATGTAGGCAACAGCGGGTGATCAGCAATCGTAAATCTCATTTTTGCAGACTGGTTGTTAGTAACAACGTGAGTTGGGAATCGGACAGACGTGTTAGATTATTTTCCTTCATATAATTAAATACAAAACAAATATAAATTAAATACAACCACATCAGTAGCTACTAGCTACTTCGGCCGTCATCGGCTCTGTTCGGCCGTCGCCGGCTATGTTCGGCCGTCAAAGACGCTGAACGGCTTCCGCCAGCTCCTTATCGTAGGTACTCGGCCGTGATCGGAACTGTTCAACTCTTGCCGGCACCGAACGGCGGTACTCGGAGATTTATGAATGCGAACGTGTGCGGTAGGCTGCTAACAGCGTCGTACAGATGCGAACAGCTTTACGGCAAAACGCCGTTTTCCCGTCGAAAGACGTCGTTTCGCGTCGGCCGAGCCGATTGACGTTTTATTAAATCTTATTGCGTTGACATAAAGCTTTTTCCGTACGCGATTTGCCGAAATGGCGTCGACAGGTTTGGGGAGACCCTTATGGTCCCAACTACCATAAATAGCAATTAAAATGTTCTTTGTTCGGGAAAAGGTTGAGAATCACTGTTGTAAGGCAATAAACAATCTGAAATAAGTAAATTGTACACTTATCCTTAGCTATAGATACGTATTAGTAAACAGACTTTTTATTAATGAAAATGAAAATGAAAATGAAAATATTTATTCAGTAAATTGGCCACATGAGGGCTCTTTTACACGTCGGTAACATGGAGTGAATCTACTAGCGCTTCGGACAAGACCATCATTGCGGAGAAGAAGCGCCGCAAGAAACTCCAGCAGAAGGTCATTTTTTCAATTATTAATTAGGTACAATAATACTTAAAAGTAAGTTACATTACAAGGTAATAAAGTAATAAATAATTATTAAAAAAAAGCAATACAAACAAAATCCTTACAAATGTAAAGTCAATAAAATAAAGTTAAAAATCATGATTAGGAGAACAACATGACGAGGTCTCTACGTCAGGAACGATAATTAAAATAACTAAATTGGAAAAACAGGTCCTTGCAAGCGTGAACAGACCGGACCCCACAGACAGCACCCGTTCACGAGTATGACGCGTATCTCAGCCATCGCCTCCCTCAACCATGTGTTCGGGAAGGTGGCGACCCGATCAACGACGCCGCCGTAAGCAAAGACCTTTAAGTGAGCATGACATGCTCATGCTGCCGGACAAAGATAACAATAAAAAAGTATCTGTCCGGCGAGAAACGTCATAATGTGTTCTCAATTCTAAAATGTCTTGTGCACACAAGAATTAATATATATATTTTTTTACAAAAAAAACAATAGGTAAATTTAATTTTAAAAGTGTACATCATTGGCTTAAAGGCATTTTGCAATAAGCGCTGCCCAGTGCTCAGTAATAATTACAAAAGACAAAAATAACCCTAACTTCAGTAAGCTCACACTACTTAAAAACGTCTTTATCATTTAGGAAGTCATTAACAGTATAATATGCCTTACCCAGCAAGCAGCACTTAATGCGAGACTTAAATTTATTGAACGGCATATTGACAATATCAGTAGGTATCTTATTGTAGAAGCGTATACAGTTCCCTGCGAACGATGTGCTAACTTTACGAAGACGGTGACATGGGACTACGAGTTTATCTTTATTTCGCGTGTTAAACTTGTGAACGTCACGGTTATGTCTGAAGTAATGTATGTGTTTGCGTGCATACATGATATTTTCAAAGATATACTGCGACGCGACAGTAAGAATATTAATTTCTTTAAATTTATCTCTGAGAGAGACCCGAGAACCCAGTTGATAAATAAAACGTATAGCCCGCTTTTGTAGTACAAAGACGGCCTGAATGTCAGCCGCTTTTCCCCATAACAAAATCCCATAGCTCATAACCAGGGATCGGATATTCGGATCGATATTTACCTAAACTTGGCAAAATCCCGGAAAAAGATAGGCAAACATGGCGTCGGCTTCTTAAAAATATTATTTTAATAATATAAGTTCCGGGATTCTGGAATTCTACAAAATGTTAATATAATAATTACTTTACATGTAGGATAAAACATTCATTTTTGCTCCTATAAATTCGTTAGGTTAATGAGTTACAGGTAAATTAAATAACATTTGGTAAATCTATACATGAAAAATAACTTCAAACAGTTAATATAAATAATTGATTATTAATTAATGCCGGTGCAATTTATTTATTTTGAAATCCCAGAAATTTTAGTAACGAATTATATGATTGAGTCCGCCTCCATACAACTGAACAACAAAGCCGGTGCGAAAGTATAGGTAAATATCGATCCGAATTTCCGATCCCTGCTCATAACACTATGAAAATAACTATAATACACCAGTCTCGCCGTCTCGACGTCTGTAAGTTGTCGGATTCGCTTTACTGCATACGCTGCAGAACTAAGTTTTCCCGCAAGGGTGGATATATGAGCATTCCATTGCAGTTTCGAGTCTAAAGTAATACCTAAAAATACTATTTTGTCTTCGAATGACAGCGTCTCATCCTTTAGTCTAATACTAGCCCCATTCACTCCTTTCACATTTGACAGAGAAAATTTCATGCACTTGGTTTTCTTGGTATTTAAAAGTAAGTTGTTGGCTGTAAACCAATCAACAGTTGTAGACAACGTATCATTAATGTCATTGAAATTTTTCTGTTTTCTATCTACCTTGAATAAAAGTGAAGTGTCATCGGCAAACAGGACTATTTCATGTCTATCGCGCACAACGTTAGGGAGATCGTTGATATAGATCAAAAACAAGAATGGGCCCAGAATTGAGCCTTGGGGCACTCCCATAGCAACAGCTGATCCAGGAGATTGCGTTCTGTTTATGTCCACCCGCTGAGTTCGGTGAGCAAGGTAAGATTTGATAAGATCAAGGGCTCCATTTTTAATTCCATAATAACCTAGCTTCCGCACTAACGTTACGTGATCAACACAGTCAAACGCCTTGGATAAATCACAAAAAACTCCAATTACGTCTAGTGATTCTTCCCAGGCATCAAATACATATTTAATTAAGGTTGAACCGGCATCTGTAGTAGACCGTCCCTTAGTAAACCCAAATTGACTACTGTGAAGCAACTTATTCCTACTAAAATGTGAGGATATTTGGTTTAAAATGATTTTCTCAAAAACTTTACTCAGTGCTGGCAGTATCGAAATTGGTCTAAAATTTGTAGGGTCTGTTTTTGTCCCTGACTTAAACAAGGGTATAATTTTACTGTGTTTCATCAGGTCGGGAAACACTCCGATATCGATACACTTGTTAAATAAAGCAGCTAAATAAGGTGCAGTTAATTCCAGGATGGACTGCAATACTGTGACAGAGAGGCCCCAGAGATCTTCAGTCTTTTTTAGATTAAGTGACCTAAACGTATTAATAACAATTTTAGAAGTGATATGATAAAATTTAAACACATCTGTGCATTCCTTCACATTTGATCTTAATAATATTTCAGCCTTATGAGGAGATGATTGTAATGATTTAGTGGTATCTAAAGGTATATTTGTAAAGAACCGCTCAAACTCTTTAGCTACATCAAGGTCCGAGTTCACTAGAGTATCTTCAACTTGCAGGCTGTAATGCGGGTCTCTAACTCTAGTTCTACCAGTTTCAGTATTAATTACATTCCAAACCGTTTTAATCTTGTTGTCTGAGTTACGGATTTTGTTGGAAAAATATTCTGACTTTGCGGCGGCACAAATCTGTTTGAATTGTTTAGAATAGTTTTTGACGTAATCTAGAAACTCAGGCCTATGATCGACAGCTCTTGTAGCGTATAACTCATATAATTTATACCTTTTTGCGTGAATGTCTGGTGTAGCCCAATCACTAAACTTCGTACCTTGCTGACCTTTTACCTTTCTTAAACTAAAGCAGGCATCAAATTCCTTGATAATACAATTAAATAATGAAGAACACAAGCTATCTGGATCATCCCGAGTACACGTCATGTAATTCAATTGTTTGGAGATCTTAGAATTAAACAAATCTAATCGAGTTTTAGAAATTGGCCTGAATATAAAATCTTGAGGAGTATTATCAGTTTTTCCCTTGAAAGAAGCTTGCTGACCGCAGTGGTCCGAACTTAAGATATTAATTATAGATTTCTGAATGGGGTCAAAATTACTAAATATATTATCAATACACGTTGCACTGGTTGTTGTGATTCTGGTAGGCTCACAGAACAGATTTACTAAATTAAAGGATTTAAAAACGCTCAGTAAGTTAATAGACATGGGCGATTTGTCGAGTAAATTAACATTAAAATCTCCACACACAATTATACACTTCTTACTATTAAAAACACAACTAAGAACATTCTCTAAAACGCTCTCAAATAGTTTGTAATCCGCTGAAGGGGGTCTGTATACGCAAACAATAATAAATTGCTCCATTTCAATACACGCAATTTCAATGTGACGTTCAATGGACTTCATAACAATATCTTTACGCTCCTTACATTTAATGTTATTTTTAACTATAATTAAGGATCCCCCCCGACTGCAAGATTGCCTAGCAAACAAGCTAACTATGTTATGATTATTAAAATTAAACATGCACTCATAACCTTTAAGCCAATGCTCAGTAACACATAAAATACATTAGCCTATAACCTGTGTTCCAAGCTAGGCAAAGGCCTCATACCTAGATTTCTACAAGTCCCTGTCCATTACAACCTCCAACCAACGGACTTTCCGCAAACAAACAGCTAAAACCTCCTTTTCTAAATATTCTTTAAAGTACTCAACGGCCATAGAAATGAAGATTAATTCAAATCAAAGCCCCTGAAACCTCACGTTTTCAGCTTTATATTAAGTTCCCATTCAGAAGGGTCGCGGGAAAAATCTCAATAGAACAAAAGGGAAATTTTGAATGGGGCCAATCTCCGTGATTGATTTTCATTGGGAAGGTAGATTGAACGAGTTTCTATTCCGAATAACCAATTTATGTATACCATGATGGAGTATGTTGTACCACTATAGAACTCTGTCATATTCACGGGAAATAAATTATGACGAAATTAATAGCGGGCTTTCTGCGACAGAGTTTAATTTAGCTCAACAATTAAAGTCTGTTATTGTACATTGGACCCGATTCTACAGTGGCCTCTAAACTTCCTAATTTTATTTAGGTGTCGCTAAAACACTTTGCTATTCTATGAGCAGCTATCTAATCAAATGACAGCGCCATTACAGCGCTAATTTGAATCTGACGCTTCTTATTTTAGGCGGTCTTATACATTGTCAGCTTGACATTCGTGAATAGCGCTGATTAACTCTGCCGTCTAAACTATGTCTTAAAATTAGACAATTTAGTTTTATTTAGTTTTAGGCTTAATAAGCGATGTGCACGTAGAATCGGATCCATTGATTGATGTGATGTCTAAAGTCTTACCGAAAAAAGACAAACCAAAAGCAGCACTAGAATTTCATGTTATTAAACAATGCTACTGAAATGAGCTCAAGAAACTTTATGTATCGTTTCATTAATTAATTCGTAATAAAATAAATTCGTCAATCAACTCCCGAAACAAGCAATCAAACATCATGAATCAATTTCCCTCAAATCCTGCTCGAAAGTACCGAGACTGTTCCGTGAAAAGTTTTCAGGGAATCAAACTCGCTCAGTGTCCGACTATCCAGCAGGGGAGGCGGTCGCTCGCCCCTCCAAGTTTTCCCGCCGAAATGCGCGCGATAGGTAATTCGAAAGAGCGCATTCTAATTCCGAACTTTGACCGTTATGACGAAGTGATTTTTTTAATTTGTGGTTTCTTTTGTTTCAGTCTCGTTATTGGTGGTAGTGTTCGCGTTTGTTAACTGCGTCACGAGTTTCGGTGAGTGTTTTTTTCAATTGCTATTTTTTATTTGAGTGGTTTAGTTTTATTGAGGGTGTTTTCTGAACGACTCAGACTAGACCACATATTAATATTTTAGATGATATAATACATATACTACCATATATGATATTTGCAAAGAAAATTTACAATTGCGCGAAGGCTGAGACGGTTTATACATACCTACTTATATATTTGGTATCTCATGTGAGACCAATAAGGTTTTTGCCAAATTATATCGCAGGTTTCATTCTAAAAGGACGTATACGCAAAACCCTTACTTTTCAGAAGAGACAAAAAACTTTATAACTTTTTTGTATATTTACCGATTGAGCCATAAATTTGCATGTGACCTTTTAAATACTTCCGGTTTACCTTTAGTAAATGATTTTACGTGGATGATTTTAGAAATCTGTTATTATGTCATTACGCCTTTTTGACTCGGCGATAATAATATGCAAAGAGGAATTAAATTTTTCTTAAAAATACTTTGGACTTGCAGGCAAAAAAAATTTTTTTGTTACGAGGTCGTATAATACGCACAATCGGTCTTATATGACACATTTTTATACATCACACTAAAATTGTACAGCCTCTATGGACCATAGATAATGCGTAACTCTGCTAAATACCTAAATGCTTTTCGGCTGCTGTACCTTTTTGGTTTGACAGCGTTTTTTATATTCCAATTATACAAGTTTTTCATTATTCTAGCGGAAAATATAGGTCGCAAAATTATGATACAGTTATGCCCGGTTCCTATATTCAAGAAACGAATCATTTTCCTTACGGGCAGTAGCGTTATGACATTTGCTACGTACAAAATGTGTCAAATTTTAACGAGACGTCACAACTCTACCAACGGTTTTGAATATAGGAACGCACCATTAGAGAACGTGTATTACTTTTTTCAGATTTTTGCGTGTACCTACTTTATTAATATTTGAAATGTTAAAGCTATTTATTATATGATTAAATTTTGTACGATACACTGGAGGATTTTGTTAACATGTTATCGAATTATTTAAAATTGTAGGTACACTTTGAAATTAAAACAACCTTATACCAATATTTTTATTTCGTTTCATCTTTATCTTCAGTTATTTTCGTCTTGACACGGCTCTCTAAACATTGCGCGTTTCCACTATCCATCCGATAACTCAAGTTGGAACGCAATCGAGTTTTCCGGCCGATTAACTCGTGTCTTTGCTCGAGTAAATCCCGCTTTGATGTCGCATTTATTACGAGATCCCAAGTTTAAACAGACATAATTTAGGAATTATTAAATCGGAATCAAGCCGTGGAAATGATTTGATTGAGTCTTGTCGAGTTCATATGGTTATTAAGTACATGTTTATTGGTGTGGAAATCGTTTTCTAGACTATACTAATAAATTGAAAGTCCAATCAGCCTGTATTTTGTCTTCTGCTGGACATAGTTGGAGTGTGGCCCATAATATCCGAAAATCAATTTTTATTGGTTGCTGAATTCCATTTTTTCTCGATGTTAATTTTTTACAGTGGTGTTTTTTCAGTCTCGTTTTTCCCTGGCGTATTTTTACCATTCCAGTAATTAATTTGAAAGTGTCTACGGAGCTCCTATTTCTGGCGCGGTTTGGCCCGATGCTGCAAAACTAACATAACCTAAACCTACCTACCTTTTTTGACCTTATTATAAGTGGAATAATGTGCAATTGGGAGAAATTCGAATAGGATAATATGCGATTGGAAAAAATTAAGATCAGATTTTCGGAAATTAATGGGCAACCCGCAGCATAATTGAGAAATTATTCGGTTTACACAATAATACATTGTATCCACCTGTGTTTTTTTTGAGAATGTGTAAGTGAACTAACTATATTAAGTGTAATAAAAAACGCTAAAAGTTTCATAAAATGAAGATGCTATTCTTTATTCAATTAAAATACGTGCGCAAAAAATACACGAATTAGAGAAAAAACGGCCAAGTGCGAGCTTTGTTTTTTGGTAGAATTCTTATAGGTTTCCCTGTAATCTACAAGCAATGAACTATATTTTGTAATTTTTTTCAGAATTTTAGGCATATTATTTGTAGAGATCAGGGGGGTTTCGTAAATTTTCGTCTTCTTTCTTGAATGAAAACAAAATTATTTATTTTACAAAAATAATAAAAATATATTTCTGATCCTCACAACGAGCCCTTTCTTTTGATAGGTATACCTATTAGGGCTCCTGGTCGTCCGTGTTTCGTGTACCCGTAGCCGAATCTCCGTTACCGAGTAACACGGCAACGGAGATCCGGCCCGTTCGACACGTGAAATTCGGCTACGTGTAATTAAGATACGTAGCTCCGTGTTACACGGAGATACGTTTCTTATTTACACGTAGATCCGATCCGCCCGTGACCGTGACGTTTAATGAAGATTTTATGAGTGTCTTTAAGACCTCCGAATGTAATGCGATAGTCGTGTTTTTGATTTCAGTTTCTTTGCTTTTGCATTTAAAATTCATAAAGTCATAATGGCTGGTTATGTAGAAAACAGAATAATACCACTAATTACTAAAAAGAAAAATATAACTAAAGTTTGACAAATAAAAATAAACTAGAACACATATCACATATCTAATAAGGCTCCGTTCGACAAGCTTTCATTCAATAACCGTGCGGAGCGAAGCCGGAGCCGAGATCCGCAGATACGTAGCCGAACGCAGACACGGATACGTATCTTGGCGTGACCGTGTAGTTCGGGAACTTAGCACCGCCGGTGCTAAGATCACGGAGCTACGGTTCCGCGTGTAACACGGATATCAGGACCACTAATACCTATGACACAGTAAGTTTGCAAAACTTTTTTTTTAATTCCTTATTTTGTCTTCCGAAAATGACCCTTATGTTAAGAAATATTTATTTTCTTTGCACATCTATGTTTGGGTCATAGGATTAAACCATTCTACCAAATTTTACCAGATTTGGTCCAGATTCGGAGCAAATTGGTTGTGACAGACGGACGGACAGACAGACAGATACATGAGTGATCCTATAAGGGGTCCGTTTTTAATTTTTTAGAAAGAACCCTTGAAATGTCTTTATGATTTTTTCCCATAAATAAACAGTGGCGTTTATGGTATTTGATTTGAAGATCGATAACTTCTTCAATTTGTTTTTGATGAAATCAGTTGTCTATGGATACCTATTAGATTCCTCTAACCAGGTGGGCTTTGTACACGTTTGCCTTATCGTATACCCATAAAAATACATTCAAAATTTAATTTAAGATTGCAGCTTCTTGAATATTGTTCCTATATAAAACTGTAGGTATATAAAACTTACAAATGCTTTATGATCTTTGAAACATTCCTAAAACACCAACTTTTTGATTGCCCTCTGTGATGCCAGGTAATTAATAATTTCAAAGTTTAAAGCTGTTTTTAAACATTTATAAATAGAAAAAAATAATACACTTATCATTTTATTTCAAACTAAACCAGTAATTAATAAACCTCAAGACAGAATTAATTTATAAACCCATAAAACCCCCCAAATAGCCCACTATCGAAATTTGTATAGTTTTTCGACGCATCGCGGCGTCGTTGGCTGTGAACGCGTAAATGACTCATTGATAATGCAAACACCGTCTAGGTGTCTGTTTATAATTTATCTAATTACACAGTAACGTCTCAATAACGTGGCGAGAATAATGAACGTATTAATCGACTGGGTTATAATTAACGTTCAGTTTGGGGCTTTGTTGATTGATTCAATTTAAACTACTTTGAAACTTAGTTACTAGTGTTATTATTAGTGTTGTTACAACTGCGAAAGTAACTGTTTGTTTGTTTGTAACGCTATCGCAGCTAAACCTAGTCCGTGATCTGAATAAGCATATAGGATAATTTTCATCTCGAAAAGTCTTAATTTTCGAGAGAAAATGATAAATGGTGATGTACTGCAAAACCGCGTAACTAATAAATCTATGATAGAGCAAAATAAACCTTAATGTCATATTAAAAAGGTGCATATTGCTCCTTATTTAAAAGGTTACTTACACGGTTTTGCAGTTTCACCGACGAAATGCTAGTTTATAACAGTCAGTCATTCTACAGGGTGTTTGATATTTGATGACAGGGGATATCATTTTTTTTGACCTTATTTGCTATTTTGCAAGTCCTTATAGTTTGCCCGTGTAATATGGTCCAATATACACAAAACAACCTTCTGCCATTCCTAAAAGTCCTTTCTCTCGACTAACAAACACCCTGTATTTTAAGCTCAGCAAGGGTTGATAAAGATAACGGTCCCTAAGTATAATAAAGTCTTTGTGATAGAATACTGTAATTGTGAAACCACATGATGTTTTTCCCACGTGAAAGTTCCGCGTAAACTTGGGAGTTTTGCACAGGATCTGTCTCGTATCATGAATATACTTCAGAGTATCGCATGCGGGAGGGTTCCGTACAGAATTGATTTAATTTTTAAATACTGTATTGAACTCAAAATTCAAAATTCATAATTCAAAATATTTATTCAGTAAATTGGCCACATGAGGGCTCTTTTACACGTCGGTAACATGGAGTGAATCTACTAGCGCTTCGGACAAGACCATCATTGCGGAGAAGAAGCGCCGCAAGAAACTCCAGCAGAAGGTCATTTTTTCAATTATTAAATACAATAAAGTAATAAATAATTATTTTTAAAACTAACACAAATAAAATCATTACAAATGTAAGGTCAATAAAAATAAAGGTAAAAATAATGACTAGGAGAACAACATGACGAGGTCTCTACGTCAGGTAGGATTCGTCTGCATCGCTACCACCATCTTATCCACTAACTTGCCACCCATCAACACTGCAGCCCTTGTACGACTATTTCAATCATTAGTCTCATTTTTAAATCACTTTTACTATTCGGAACACGTGTGCGACGAACGCCTAAAACAGACTCAATTTAAAAAAAATAAGTTTACTGCACTTGTCGTGTCGAGCGTCCAGTGGCGCCCTTAATACTATTATTGTGTTTTCTGATAAACTAAAGAATTTCCAATAAATTGGGATAGACTAAACAAAATAACTCACCGTTTTGACATTCTTATTCGAGAGAATAGGTAATTTTAAGAAACCAATTTCAATAATTTTGTATTTGACCCAATAGTTTTGTTTTAATATCTTTATTTATTTAGCAGACATTTTATAGATGACATGATTATTTAAAATTAAGAATGGCGTTTTCTAATAAATTACAACAATTAAATCTAATGATTAGATATCTAATGATAAAAAGTGATTGTAATAGTGTAATAAAACATACTATTTCAAGCGGTTTTCGCCTAACCCGTAAGATACACCTAAGAGGGCTTCAAGCCAAAAACGAAAGTCAAACAAAGGTCAAATATACTTTTGTCGAAATGTCCTAAATGGATAAATATTTCAAAAACTTAATCATGCAGATCGGCTTTAAAACGCTATTCCTCGAAATGGTTTTCAAATTAGAGTAATTAAAAAAATAAACAATCCTAATTGGACGATGCTTTATTGAAGCGCAAGTAAATACACAATTTATGGGATACGTAACAAAGTTTGATAACAGTTATCCTTTGAGTAGTCAGCTTAACGGGAAAAGGTGGCCACATTTCCCGTTAAGTTGATAACTCAAAGGTCAATTGTTATTACATACATAGATACATTAAATCACGCCTGTTTCCCAGAGGGCTAGGCAGAGACCACTTCTTTCCACTTGCTACAATTGTTATTAAACTATGTGATATATCCTATAAGTTGTGATTGTATTTGCAGTACAAAAATCCACGAAAGAAAATACTTTTTATTTAATTTCCCAATTTGTCCGCCAGAAATGACCCTAATTGTGGACGTCTTGCGCCTTATGATGATAATGATAATGACATTTTTACTAAATCTCATTACATCTTTAATTTCTTAAACCAAGTAAGGCCTTATTCGCCATTCTACTACCAACCATACCCCGTACGTAGTTTACTATCTACCAGGGATGTAACGGAGGTAGTTTTATCGAAAGCGAAGGCGGAGTCGGAGTTTTTAAATTTGCTTTATCGGAGTCGGAATCGGAGTCGGAGGCAGGGTTAGAAGTGGTTGCATGAGAGAGAATTTTTATTTAAAGACAAATAAATCATTATTTAGTAAAAAAAAATCATTTCCATTTTCATACACATACATACAGGGCGAACGACATGAAGTGTTACCAAATTCACAAAATCGAGCCTGGTGTCAAAGTAAATGCGACTTACTATTGGGAAAATGTTTTGGAGGCTGCGTTGGAGCCTTGGGCACGCAAACATTTCGGTAGTAGACCGTGGACATTACAACAAGACTCGGCCCCGGCTCATAAAGCTCGTGTGAACCAAGAATGGCTGAACAACGCGTGCCACAATTTATTTCGTCCACACAATGTCTTTCGAATTCCCCAAACGCGAACCCGATGGACTTCTATTATCTGGTCCATTGTGGAGAGCAAGGTGAGGAGAAGAAAACATGCCAGTATGGATGCATTGAAGAAAGCGATCGTACGTAATTGCCATTGCATACCGCAGGATCACATTCGTGCAGCGTGCAACTCATTTTTCTACCGTCTGAAGGCCATAGACAGCAGAAGGTGGTCATATCGAGTTAAAATAAAGTAATCTTAAAAAAAATCTCATTTTTTTCTTAATAATGAATAATTTAAGACAACAAAAAAAAATCGTAGCCTTTTGAATTTGGTAACACTTCATATCGTTCGCCCTGTACATAAACTCACGCCTTCATTCCCAAAGTGGGGTAGGCAGAGATACGGAATTACCAGCAACTCTAAAACTTTGTTGATAATTCTGTAACCACATTTTGCATAACTAGGCTAAGGTGTTTAACAGCGCATTAGTGACAGGTTGCAAGCCCATCGCCCAACAGTACCACAAGCCACATCCACGGGACGACATGGAGTGGCACTATTCTAACCCGGTAACCACACGATCCATTTTCAATTATAAAATAAAACACAAACAATGAAAAATTATAAATGATAGTTCATAACAGTCGACACAGGCCGCCGCGCCGCCGCTATGTTATGCTTCGACCTCCGATTAAAACCGATTTAAAAGTGTCGGAGCCGAAGTCGGAACCGAAGGTGTAAAAATAATCGGAAGTTCCGACTTAACGGAACCGGAGTCGAAGCTCCGTAACATCCCTGCTATCTACATATTAACCGTGTAGTTTATCTACAGGGTGGATAAGATATTAATTACCAGCCCCATGGCAACAATGCCTCCCTCGCATACAACATGAGCGGCTGTCACACCCAGAGCCAACTTGGTTGACGAGGTGAAATCCGCCCGGATAATTCAGTGCAACCTGCAATGTTGAACAAGCTGCATTTTGGCGAAATTGGAATATTGAAGCGTAGTTTTGAGCAGTGTTGAAAAGGGATAAACAACATGCTATGAACATGCAACATGATATTTTTAGACTGTTTGGTAGTAATAATAAGCTCAAATCAAACTAGAATAGTCTCAAAACGCACAGTGGATTCAAACTGAAAAAATGCGGGTATCGAAAATCAGCACTTAATAGTTATTTATGTAACTGCCTAACTGGTACATAATGTAACTTGTTCAGGTTGCCAGCTTGCGAGCGCTCTAATTACAGGCACGAGTACCTTAGGGCCAATTATGTACCGTTGCATACATATTTGTTTCTACAAGCTTAAAATGTTAATGATAAAAAAAATCGTTAATAATCTATGTAACCTAGTTTAAGATGTACTAACTCTAGCAACGTAAGTTTGTAACTAACAATATATGGGCAAACTGGCCTAAAATAAATAAATGAATTGAATTGAATTGTTAACTTTTCTTGTTTACTTTTCTGCTAACAAATTACTTGTCAGCAAAGTCATTTTCATTTTTCCGATTAGCGTGAATTGTTTGTGAATTTTATTACTAAATTTTTACTCTTGCAAATTTTATGTTACTAAAACAGTTCCGACAATTTAGCATAGAAGTTGGAATGCCAAACAAAACGCCATTTTGTTGATATCCATATTGAAAGTAACCATGGTAACCAAATAACAAATCGATGGATATTAATCATCTGTTATTACTTTATAAAAACGAAACTTTAATTAGTCTCAAAATTAATTTGTTTTTAATACACGTTATTTTAATTGGTATTATAATACTTTTAACGGTTTATTATACAAATTAGGATGTCAAGTGTTCACTAAACGCCAAGACTAATATCCGAATTGACCATAGCCATAGTAATAACAATGCATAGCATAGTAATAATAAAGAAAAAAATGATAAAAGATGTTTATTCAGTAAGTAGGCCGCACGGGAACTTTTACACGTCAAAAATCTACCAGCGCTTCGCAAGAGACCACTAATTACTATAGAACTGTCATTACCATGGCAACGCTCATTATAGAATTGTTTTCACGTTTCGGTTACGCTATAGGTGGTATTCTGACACCATTAACGATACCAATATTAGAGATTTATATTACGCGAGTAGAAAAACTCACTTATTGTCCAACTTTTTTATATTTGTTCCCACCGAGCAGACAGCGCTCTAGATTCTAAGGTTATTGTCATAGTCTGTGAATCTAGAATGCAGTCATGTCACGTTTACTCCTTAAAGCATGCCATCTGCCACCCAGCCTCTCGTAGTTACATCAGGTACAGCTGTATCATAGAGATTAAAATTAAATGCCAAATTATTTGCGATAAATCTAGTATTCTGGGATAAAATAATTAATGGTCTGAACAGTTGTTCTCCGTTGACGTGACGATCGCTTTTAACCCTTGACCTTTACGAATCATCCTTTATCTGACACTGATGCATAATGAAAAGCCTTAAAATACGAGTCTGGTTTTGGGACTTCAGTCCCTATTCTCAAGTCACTCAAGATCAAATGTCGTGCGGTTTATATAAAAAAAAAACATACTGAATTGACGTTTCGAGTCGATAACCGTTTGAATATCTATGAATACTAGAATTGAGATCCTCTTGAGTTTAGACAGCTGTCCCAAATTTAAACCCAGTAAACTCTTTAAACATTACAATACAGATTTTACGGGTCCGTAGCATAATTTCGAAACTCAAATTTCCTAAGTACGAAATTCCTCAAGACAAAACTTCGAATATCAAAATGTCTAACGTACAAAATTCCTAAAGATGCCTCACCTAATACACTTTTAGTCGAATGATCTCATTTTCGAGAATCAATATTCCTTTGTACAAAATGCCTAATGACAATACTTAGAAACTCAATATTTCTAGTGCTTAAAATAGTTACTTACAAAATGCCTAATGACAATACTTTGAAACAAGATTCTAACATGGGTTTGTTCCCTTGTCTTTTTTATTTAAATCATGTACGTTATTTACTATAGAAGCTTTCACTGCATTTCCTTCATGATTGTGGTCAATAGACTTAAGCACTTCTAAATTGTACTCATAACTGTTTGTTATTAAACGTGCATTGCATTTGTATAATTCATTCGATTTAAATTCACAGGCCCAATATTTTTTTTCATGAATTTCCGTGTTTTTATAATAAGTATCGTTCGAATTTTTTCACTTATACATTTTACCTTAGATCAACTGGACGTAGGAAAAATGTCGTTAGTATTTTCGTGCATTAGCAGTATTGTACTTTAGACATTTTAAAAATAGGTTAATTAAACGTAGGCCATGCATCTTTAGGAATTTCGTACGTTAGACATTTTGATATTCGAAGTTTTGTCTTTAGGAATTTCGTACTTAGGAAATTTGAGTTTCGAAATTATGCTACGGACCCGATTTTACCTACTACCACAGGCAAGAAAGTTTTCATAGTAAACTTGGTTGAAATAATGCTGGTCATTTCTTACATGTTTTGAACGCATAATAGAGGACTTATGATATGCGTGCAGATAAATACTATAGTTTGGTGTATGTTTAAATTAAATGCTCCAGACTGTATGGGAATTTGTGTCGTCGTCCCCTTTCTGAATCGAAATCTAGAGGTCCCAGGTCTCCAGATCCTCTCTGGAGATTATCGTGATTTTACTGAAATAGTCGGAGTCACATCGTACTAATATTATGATTGCCAAAGATTGTGTTAGATATAGTATGTTTGTAACTTCCCTACGCTAAAACGGCTTGTTAGATTTAGATGAAAATTAGAATGAACATTGCTTTGCTTTTACTCTGAATTAACACATAAGCAGACCTAGGAATATACGGGGCACAATTAAATGACAGCTAGGGATGGCCTATATCGATAAAATCAATTATCGATGCTTTTACCACATACTAGTGATCGTGGAATGGTCAACGCGGGCTCACGCTAATATAACTATTACGAGATTATAACAGAAGAAACTGAAGCCCTAGCTAAGATGCATTATGCTAACTAGCGTTTCTATTTGTTTCGTTTTTAAACCAATCCTGTCACTGGTAGATCACGTGATTGTTCGTTTATTGGCGATTGGTATACAAACGAAACGAATAGAAACGCTAGTTAGCGTAATGTGTCTTGGATAGGGCCTCTGACTGGCAGCCGAAACCGCTGGACCTAGAGACTTTCCTTGATATACTTATTCCTTGGATATCCCCGGGGTGCACTTTGAAGGGATTTTTGGAAATTCATCCCCTAAGGGGTTAAATAGGGGAAATAGCATGAAACGAATTCTACATCTAGTCGCGGCCATCCTCTAGTATTAATATAGAAACGCTAGAGAAACGCTACTCTTCTTTTGCAGTGCGGTACCTACCTAACAAATATTTAAGGAAGCAAGTTTCAAAAATTAGCCGGAACAAGTCTCAAGAAAGTTCACCTAAAAAATCTTACGCTGCTAAATTGCGTAAGTTTTATATCGTTTCCGTGTTTCCCCCGCCATCGCCGAAATATCCCGAACATTTACGATCTCACGAACATCAACTCAACACTCTATTACCTGTGTTACGGTTGTTCGCACGGAACCCCGGAGGTAGCCAAGTTTTAAGCTGTTGCCGTACCCTGCATAATTTACCGCGTATGTAGTTAGATACTTTGTAAACTCGGATGGCAAAGATTGTATCGGGATGGGGAAGTAAAAGGTATTATTACGGTCTTTGTACAGCAACCAGTCAGATACTCTAAGAATATATATATATATATTTTATTTTTTTATATATATATATCTGCGATCAGTTGCAAGACTATAAGCTGATTTGTTGAAGCAATCTGTCTTTAAGGCGAAGAGGCCAGCGCCTCTCCTAACCGCTTACACAACATCCTTCCTTTTTAGTCTCTTTTCACTGACGGAAGGTTCTAGGAGGAGTGTAGCTAATGGATTGGGATGGGTAGATAGGCGCTGAATATATGCGGTCCGGTATCTCTCTATTTCGGTCTCGATTGTTGGAATATTGAGGTAATCGTGTATCTCGTCATTTCTTGAGAACCAGGGGGCCTTAGATATAGTACGGAGAATAATGTTCTGTACGCGTTGTAAGCAAAGTATGTTACTTTTGCTGGCGGTTCCCCATAGCGGGATACCGTACATCCAGATAGGTTTTAGAACAGAGAATAGAAAAAAAAAATTCATTCCCACACATTAAGAAAGTTTTCAGAGAGATAGCAGTTACAAGATAGTCCGTGTGACAAAAAGAAGAGGATTTGTATGTTGTACTTAAATTGATGTCTATGTTAACCGCATGACACTCATATTAAGTCGGTGATGGTCGCTTAGTTCCGAAACTGTACACATTGCCTTTAGGCATTAAGTCCGCCATTTGTACTTCACTGTGAAATGGGCTAACTGGGAAATCGACGAACAAGGAATTTGGGTGGTGGCCGTCCAAGGAAATGGCCGTAACTGACCGGACCCCCTATACGTTCTGCAGATAAAGAGGTTCGTGAAACAAGTTAATTAAATCAAACTTAAAATTATTCGGAAATTGAAGAACAAAACCTATAGTTTGTGAAATCAAAGTTCGGAAATCTACCAAGTTCCTGAGAATTCTTAATGACGTCTTATCCGGGTTTGGTCCGTGTCATGCGGTTAGGAACGGGTCGGGACTGATCCGGATAAGACAATAAGTTTAGTACCCGGGTAATATGGAGTATTAATGGGTTAGGGATGAAACTTTAGTAGAAATTGTTTTAAATTTTTATCATACATATCAAAAAGGGGACCTAAAATATAATACCTCTGTTTGTAAATACACGTTTAGGTAGCGTTACGACTAATAACAGAAATCCAGCATCCAATATTGATAAATCAATATTACACCGTTATATTCCTTTCGCGAACTTTAGGTAAATTAACTCCTGAATCCGATCTCTGATCTTGCAAGTGGCGCTGCACTGTGGTCCCATAGAAGGCCATAAGTCCAGATTGTTGGTATAGCCCAGTCATAATTTCTCTATGCCTAATTACTCACTAGTAGCCATACATCCATAAACTATAAATAGTTTGCAAATCATTTGAAATAATCATTACGTTTTGGACCTTCAAAGTGAACGCATCTGCCACTCGTAATTAGCGTTATCAGTAAGTCATTAAAGTGAAAGTTTGTTTACGACATATATCTCAAGATCATTTGTGTATTAATCATTTACATCATTATGGAAGTTGTTGATAAAGGTATGTTTTATTATTATTTGTATTTTTGTTACATATTTAAACAACAAATGTTGAGTTATTTGGGGTCTACGTGACCTTCATTGTAAATAAAATATTTAACTGCTACGAATTTTTCATAAAGCTTTTAACTATTTCCGAACGATTCCGGAAGATTGACTTTATATTCGTTGCATTGCTTATAAAGTGTATTTATGAAGTAATGATATTTTACTTGCCGGACTTTGCCGGACCCCAGGATATGAGCCCCCTACGAAAGTCGTAGCACGGGCTACAAGATTGAGCTAACTGTGTTAAAATATTAACAACTGTTTATATACATTTTCGTTTTCTTCCAGGTAATTTTTTCCACTGCACAGTTTCGAGGATGTACATATTCGAACAGTGGCATATTGCTACTGGTCCGGAAGCAGAAAAAATACGTCATTATAGTCCAATTACTTCTACAACTGGTGCCCGAGGATGCTGAAAACTTAGATGTAGAAAAATTACGTGTTGCTGTGAAAATTGATGTTACGCAAATAAAAAAATATTGGAAGAAAATTAACAGAACCCGTAGGGATCTAATACATAAGTATGGTGATAGGTTGAATATAACTGAAACCGTAGATTTACCCAAAACTACATCCGACGTCGCTGCCGCTGCTGCCACATCTACCTCCCGGCAAGTGTTACCCGATGACTTGGGTAACAATTCAAAATTAGGGCGACCGAAGAAAAACTATGCACCGTGCAGCAAGAGGACTCAGCGTAGAAGATTAGAAGAACTTTTTGCGTTAGATACGGCTCGGCAGCTTGTTCAGGAATATCCATGGTATAATTTACCGGCTTCTGTGTACAAGGTTCTCATTCACGGGGCTGAAGTGATCGATCATGTTATTGTTCCTATTGGAGAGCTTTCAGAAGAAGCTGCCGAGTCCACAAATAAAAATATTAAGATGTTCAGGCTCAGTAATACTAGGAAAATGTCACGCATAGTAACAAATGAGGATCTTTTAAATCGGCTTCTGTTAAATTCAGACCCCCTGATTACGGGTCTCAGAAAACTCACCAAGATGAAAAACTCGGCTTTATCACAATCAGTAATTAGTTTATTGCATATCTAAAGTTAATATAAGACTCATTAAAATCATTAATTTTAAATGTAAATAATTTTAAGGCGATTACTTATCACTTGTAGTAGTACCTTGGGTGTCAACTTTGTAAATATGTTTTCTAGACTTTTTGTATTTTTTTATATTTTTAATATTAATGAGATTTTATTTTGATGAAACATATTTTGTAATATATTATTTTGTAATAATTAGACATTTGTAATAATTAAGTAAATTTTGCAAGATTTTTTGTTATATTTATATTTTTTTTTATTATGAATGACATAAAGTAAAGCTATATTTTATTGTTTTTATTATAGATTTAGTATTAATAAATATCACTGTATTTTTCGTTTGAGGGTTTCATTGATACTTTTGGAGAAATCGAATTTTGACACTTTCTTCATACACGCCGAACCACAGTGCGCTGGTTGCACGTCGAATTTGCTTAACTGTTCGTACATATAATTAAATCCTAGATCGAAAAATTTATAACAAGAAATACATCATCAATAGCACGGAATAGCATCATTAATCGGAAACCGGGAAGTGGGTCAAATTTAACTTGCAAGATTTGATCCTTACATACATACATTGCAAGTTAAATAAAAGCTTTTAAAAATGTTAAATCTTTCAAGACTAATTTAGTCTGAGACAAGCAATTATATTTTATATTGAGATACGTCATCTGTGCGTAAAAGCGTTCCTCAAAACGGAGGGTAATTTACTTTACTACTGTTTATTTGCACCGCGGCCGCTCACGCACGCATCAAAGACAAAAAAAAATTACTACCAAAAAGTAACTTTTTTTTTTTTTATATCATAGGAAGGCAAACGAGCACACAGGCCACCTGATGGTAAGTGGAAACTGTGACCCATAGACATTCGCATTCAAAAGACTGCAAATGCGTTGCCAACCCTGAGGACTAAGATGGAATGCCTCTATGCTAGTCATTTCACCGGCTGTCTTATCCCCTAACCGGAACACAACAATGCTAACACTGCTGCTTGGCGGTAGGTTAATGGATAAGATGGTGGTACCAACCCGGACGGACCCTGCACAAGGTCCTCCCACAAGTAACTAGTATATTTCATAAAAATTACCGTCTTATGTTTTCAGAGGCTGCCGAAATTATACTGTAACTGTAAAAAGAATAAAGGATGTCTCATTTCATTCGTAAGTTCCGTAAACATCTCGCCATTTTGTTTAATTTGCACCAGCGTCACTATCACCTGTCAAACATAAGATACGAGAGGGGCGAGCAATTTAAACAACTATTTATCTCTTTCTAACAATTTCGCGTTCGCTACGGATTGCCGTCTTTGACTGTAGAAATATGGTAACGTATCAACTGTAATTATTGGCGACGGGTAGTATGACCGTAACGTATAAATTACTAGCATAGAGGCATTCCATCTTCGTCCTCAGGGTTGGCAACGCATTTGCAGTCTTAGGATTGCGGTCTTGTGAATGCGAATGTCTATGGGTCACAGTTTAAACTTACCATCAGGTGGCCTGTGTGCTCGTTTGCCTTCCTTTGATATAAAAAAAAAAAAAAACGTATGTAAATATAAATTATCATTGATTGTTACCGTCATTTTTCCTTCAGAAAGAATGTAAAGCAGTACCCTACACTTACGGTTAGCTCAGTAGATGAATATTTGATGTGGAATCGTATTGAAAGAAGGGGTTATCGAAGCCATAATTATGGGGTAGTTACGTCCAACTACACAAATATCGTCTGGCATGTAATCACTATAACTTTGAGCTCGTAACGATCGCGCTCTGAAAGCAAATCAAATATGCCATGTTAATATGCCGGGTAAAAAGATACCTATGCGATTTTGTTAGGGACCATTGATAAGTTTACAAGAAATGGGTAAAATATAGAGTATGTATGTATGTATGTATGTGCAAAATGCGGTTACAGAATTATCAACAAGTTATTAGAGTTGTTGGTAATTCTGTAGCTCTGCCTACCCTACTTTGGGAATGAAGGCGTGAGTTTATGTATGTATGTAAACACTTTATTGTACTGTCACGAACCGGGATTGTGGAGCCACTTGCCATTGTTCGTAATTTAGCCGTGTATCCAATAAATGATGTCAACGACAGGCTGACAGCTATTCGATTTGCATTACATTGCCAAATTAGAAACATGGGTAAGTGGCTCAACAATCCCGGTTCGCGACTGTACAAAAGAAAAACCAATTAACAATAAAATTGATATAAAAATTGTACAAAGGCGAACTTATCCCTATAAGGGATCTCTTCCAGTTAACCCTTGAGAGATTGAGAAAATTGAAAGGTTGTGCATCGAGTAGGCGAGTGTACAATTTTATTAAGAGGAACATAACACATTAACTTACCAATAAAGCCTAAATAAATTATATACAGAAATATATTATTAATACTTAAATTTGCATAACATAAACAACATTTTATGTACCTAGAGGATAGTTGATATTTAAGAGATAGAGTCAAGCCAGAACTTCTCTAATTTACCTTTTAGGGAATCTACAGTTTGTGATTTGATTACCTATTGTTAGTTGGTAGCCGATGCCACAACCTGACAAAATTGGAATTTAAAATTATTACAATACCGACTTCTTGGAAATTTAAGTGCCGAATGTATTTATTTTGAAATGTTGCACATTTTTAAATTTCTCATTTAAGTATCGTTAGTGTGCTTACTTGTCGGAATAAACGAGTAGTTTAGCAATTAGAGAGAAATTTGCGTTTATTCTATGCTATTTGACAACATTGATAATATTCTAAAAATTGTGGCAATCTTATCAGATAATAGCGTAAAACAACGTAAAAAAAATACGCAACGCGAAACGCAATGAGATTGATTACTCGCTGGTGACGTCACACGCAAGTAACCATACAGATCATAAGGGTATATCTCTTCAAATTATTGTTTGTTAACTTGCGTCTGACGTCACACTTGTCATATGGCCAGGGTCATGATAGAAACAGCGTTTTTATTGTTAATACAGAAAAATGACAAGGAAATGTAGAGGATTTATAGACACACAGAAAGACAGACGGACGCGGAAAGCGACTTTGTTTTATACTATGTCAAGAAGATTCCATAGCCAAACAAACATATGAATATACCAATAATCATATGTATACGGTATTAAATTCACCTTTTGTATATTAAGTGTAATAAAGATTAAATAAATAAATATATGGACGTCATCCCAGTTGGCTCTTAAAAATTACTTTGTTCGCTTGAATATGCTTTATAATATCATAGTCACCATCACCAACCCTCTCACTTAAAAGCTTTATTTAACTCTTATTCAAACACTGGACGTATTTTTCGTTATTTTATGAAGCTGCATAATACACGAGATTAAAACCACCGCAACGCTAAAACTATAGCCAGGAATTTAATCCCGCGTTGACACATAAAGTCGAGTTTTATATGGAATCGGATGTACCACAAGGGTGTGTGTTTGGTCGTAGTCACTTTTATCTTGATTGAAATATCATTTAATGTTGCTGTTTATACTTAAATAATAAATTCAAATAAATCTCGAGTATTTCTTTACAAAATTAGAATGCACAAAGGCAAATAATTATCCCTCGTCGTCGGAATCTCCTTTAACTCTAACCCTTGGCTAAGGTTTTGTAATGAAAAAAAATGGCAAGCCTTTCGAAAATAATTTCTCAAATTAATGAGAACAGTAAACTCCCGTGAATTTACTTTGCAACGCATTTTGGTTCAGGTGTTTTCAGGAGCGGACTATAAAACGCTCTCATTGAATATTTAAAGCGTTTAAAAAAAGAAAATGAGTTTGTGGTTAGTTTTGCTGAACTAACCAGTAGCTATCAGAGGACGAAAACAATATATTAACGTCTATATATTAAAAGGTAGACACTTCAGTGACAGTCACAAAATTACCGTTTTTTTTTTTAATTTGCTTTATGACAGAATTTACGTAAGATATAGATACATGGGCGGGTGTTATCTATCTGTAAGTATCTTTTTTTTTGGATTGTATGGCCTGGTTGCAGGGACTTTTAAGCTACGTAAGTATCATGAATTTTATCAATAAGTATATTTTAATTTGATAGCTTGAGCTTAATATAAGATATTGCGATCATAAAAATGTATTACTCTTCACGATTATAATAGAATTTCTAACCAAATTATTCATTTAATTCAATTCGACATTTCACCCGCAACTTCGATTGGCGAATTCACCAGATTCCAAATCGTAATTTATTACGTAAAAGTTTCTTCGACGCGTTGCACAGTGAGACCCGTTATGTGGATTTTGTGATCAATATATTTTTTTGTTTCTAGGATATCGTATTAAAAAAGCAAGCATCCGATCTTAGAGGCATAATATGTTGCCATGACAGTTTATTTCATAGCAACTTAGAACAATTTTTCTTTAAAGTTATTACGTTTATATGTATGGGTGGATCAACTTTTTTTTGTTGTTATTCTGTCCCGTAAGCCAGGAGACAACAGTGATAGAGTTTCTTAGAAAAAATGTTATAATATATACTTCCAGCACACTCAGGAGAAAGACTATAAAATAATGGGTGTGTAATTGCCAATAAAACGGTTTTTTAGTGGACGTATATCCTTTGAAATCATAGTTTTAAAGAGTGACCCAGGACACGTCACCATGGCAACGAGCTACAAAGAAAAGTTGATTGACCCGTATACACCATGCTAAGCCGCACATTTTACTGTGTTGTAGGTATATCAGAATAAAGACAATTTGTTTTTTAAATATATCTACATACGTTAATATCCTCTTGCAAAAACGGTTAATTTCTATTTTTTTAATCAGTTACTTCGTTTGAATATAGTGTAAAGAAATTAAATGTTTTGCAACAAAACAAAAGAAAGCATTATTAGTAGTAGGTTTTATAGCCTTCTATTACGGTTCATATTAACACAACATTTAAGGGCATTTAGTTAGATTAATAATAAGTTAACTTTAAGTACGCATAGTTAGTAAACAGTCGCAAGAAAATTCCTTTTCTTTAAATAAATATAGTTAAATAGCAAGTTGTAGTAGTTTTGTCTCGCCAACCCATAGCAAATGGCATGACATTATCAAAAATGTAATTGCTATCACGTGGTCGTTTTTTTGCAAAGGGGTTTATATACTTATAATCGCTCTACAAATCTAAACATTACTGAAATTTTTTAGTAGGTTTGAAACTCGTAAGTTTTTAATAAACTATCTCTATTCTCTGACTAGCCTGACGCCAAACTCGCTCGTCTAAGTAACTGTGGCCTCCGAACAGCTCTCGCCCACGTTGTTAATCATTCAGCGGACCCAAAATTGTCGCCGTTCTGTCTTCGGTGTCCATTGCCACATAGTCCCCAGATTTATCGTAAAACATTTATACGTGCACAGTAGTGCAGTTTGTGGGGTTGAGTGGAGATATTATACGCTTCGGGTTTAAATTTACTGTTTCAATTTGAGTACCTACGCTCGTTTGACTATGCCAATGAAAATTTATAAAATTTCCAGGATACAATAAGTATTCTATGTTATGTATGTAACACTTTATTGTACAAACGAAAAACCAATTAACAATACAATTAATATATAAATATGTACAAAGATGAACTTATCCCTTTAAGGGATCTCTTCCAGCTAACCTTGAGAGATTGAGAAAAGTGAAAGGTTGTGCATCGAGTAAGCAAGTGTACAATTTTATTTAGAGGAAATAACACATTCACTTACCAATAAAGCCAAAATAAATTAAATTAAATTTAACATTAAATAACTACATAAATAGATACAGAAATATATTATTAATACTTCAATATACATAAATAAACTACATTTTATGTACCTAGAGCATAGTTGATATTTAGGTGATTGAGTCAAGCCAGAACTTCTTATATTCATGGATATGCACAATCTGTGATCCAAATTACGTCTAAATCGGGTTAGCCGTTAAGCATGCTTGAAAGACAAATATCTAAACATCCTCACAAACTTTCATATTTATAATATTAGTAGGATTTTACCGTCAATTCAGGTAAGTATATTTTGTTGTACGATAAAAGTACTTTAGGCAGTAATAAGAAATTAAGTACCTACAATTATATATTCTACGAGTAATTGTAATTAATATCAAGAATTATAATGATGAAACGTGTGCGAATAAGTCCGTTTTTATTCGAATGTGAAAAAAAAACAAGTTTAGTATGAGTAGTTTTAGGATTGGCGTGGTAAGTTAAAATTGTACAGAAAACTACGTGAATATAGTCAGTAAAAATTACTACTCACTCTACCTTTTCTAACAACAGACATTCTTACATACATACCTTCACGCCTTCATTCCCAGAGTGGGGCAGGCAGAGCTACAGAATTACCAACAACTCCGAAAACCCGTTGATAACTCTGTAACCACGAATTGCACAATTAGGCTAAGATGTTTAACAGCGCATTAGTGACAGGTTGCAAGCCCATCGCCTAACAGTACTACAAGCCCTTATTCCCTTAGTCGCTTCGTACGACATCCACGGGAAGACATGGAGTGGCACTATTCTACCCCGGCAACCATACCATTCTTAGTTTACTATATTATTTTGGTCACTTTAACTTCCATGGTAAGTGCCCTATTTTTACCCGACTGCGGAACGAGGAGGGTATTGTGTTTATCAGTCTATATATCGAACCATCAGAACGATAGTGACCTAATTCTAAATTTCAGCTTTCAAACTTAAAGTCATAAATTGATTATAATATAATAAAGCCCTAACTCGAAATTCAACATTTCTGAATTGACAACAATTCATTTTGTGCTAAGGTAGTAAAATAAAATACAGTTTCTAGATTTTACACTGCTGATTACAGTAAAAATATCTTTGGATTTTTTATGCAGTAGTTTTTTTTATATTTAGGAAAAACAGTAAAAAAAGTTGGATTGTGAATGTTAGGAATACACTTATAGTGCCCTTAGTCCATTTATTACCAAAGGAATTGAAAAAAATATTATACAACTGTCATGTTCATTTTTATCTGTCTGACGGATTACTTGATTCTAACGACACGCTTTCGATTCTACGCAAAATAGTTTATTTATTTTAATGGCATCTACAAATTATGTAATTAATTAAATTACGCAAAATAACAAATTTGTGAACGAACGGCAGCGAATGATTGACAAGTGAGTGACATGACATGACAGTCAGTTCTGTTTATGTTTAAAGTTACTTTTTTTATTTTATATCATGCTAAGATCACGACATCAGTATTCCTAACTTTGTATATACGGTATTTTTAATGATATTTCTTTAAAAAAATATTAACGACGAATTTAAGTTAAATAAAGAAAAACCAAGAAATACGGGTAGTCTAATTTTTAACCAGCTATTATAAACGCAAAAAAACAATAATGCTTTTTTTTTTGAAATGTTGTCAATTATGTCACTATTCTTCTGAAGGTGCGATATGTATATAAACGCGTGGACCGATTTTGAAGATTGTTATGCCAATCGATTTGTCGTAACCTTGTGAGTGTCACGAAAGATATGACAGTAATCAACATCCAATATGGCGGCAACCAGATCAGGTGGGGTACCGTTGAATAGATATTTAAAATCATTTGTAGGTTTCTTTCATCATTTTTCATTTTGAATGATCATTTAGGATTTATAACTATTTAAAGTTGGTTAGCATCAGTCAGGTTTTCTAAAGCTTGTTTTTTTTTTTACCGTCTTCGAGGTCAGCACGTAAGACCAGCTTGAGCTAAATAGGATACAATTTCCTTAATATTTCTCGTGTCTGAGATCCAGCGCATTTATTGGAAATTTCAACGTAATGGAAAATGAAAACTCCTGCTCATTTTTTAACGCCATTGCTTTCTTTTATAACCAGTAGGTATTTATTTATTTATTTATTTATTTATTTATTTATTTATTAAAGACATACCAACAGCATACATATCCATCATTCACAATATGATATTTCCTGACCACATTATTCATTATATGTAAGCCTATTACAGGGATGTACAGCATTCACATTTTAAAGTGCGCGGTTCACATAGTTAGGTACTATTATAATTATTAAATATGAGGAATTATATAATGTTACTAAAAGCAAAATTTTATGCTAAGAATAAATTAATTTCTAATTGACTTCAGCAATTTATGTTTGAATGTGTTTAAGTTATCACTAAAGATATCTATATTAGGCATTTTTGAATTTAAATCATTGTATGTGGAGACAAATCGCGACAAAGGTGAATTGCGGCCTAAATTGGTTCTACAAATGGGAGAATGAAATATTTTACTTATAGGTTTTCTAGGCAAATGGTACGGCACTGAAATATACAATTTTTCCAGAAGGGCACTGCAGTCAATCCTGTTATTCAATATTTTGTATAGAAATAGTTGGTCGTGAATTTTACGACGATCACGCAAAGTGTCCATTTTATAAAAACGCAATCTTTGCTCATATGGGCAGCGGTGTGATATATTTGACGACGTGTAAGCCAGACTTCTAGTAAATGACCTCTGAATACTTTCAATACGCTGAGAATGTATAGAATAGAGCGGATTCCAGACCGTGGCAGCAAATTCAAGTTGGCTTCGGACAAGTGCATTATAAAGAAGAATCTTAGTCTTAGCATGACGGAAGTCTTTGAAGTTTCGTTTCAAGAAGCCGAGTGTTTGAGCAGACTTCTTTACTATGGAATCCATATGAGGAATAAAACTAAGTTTATTATCCATAACCACTCCCAGATCTCTGATCTCAATGACCCTTTGTAGGTTTGTACCATTAAGTTTATAAGCTGATGGAAATGTATGCTTCTTCCGTGAAAATTGTATGTAGACGCATTTCATAACATTAAGAGACATGGCATTGTCAGAACACCACTGTTCAATCTTATTTAAATTCTCTTGCAATAGGTTGGTATCATCTGTAGATGTAATTGCTCTGTAAATTTTAAGGTCGTCCGCATACAGTAAATACCTACATTCATTTAGGTTGGTGGTAATATCGTTTATGAATAGTGAAAAAAGCACGGGGCCGAGATGCGATCCTTGAGGAACTCCAGACTCCGCTACATATTCCTGCGAAGTGTGACCATCTATTACAACTACTTGAAGTCTTTTTGCTAAGTATGAGTTAAACCAACTCAGTAAGGAGCCAGATACACCGCATGATTGAAGCTTGACTATTAGTAATTTATGGTTAACTTTGTCGAATGCACTACTAAAATCCGTATATATAGCATCAACTTCTAGCCCCTTGTCAAGATTTCGCGATAGGTCAGTGACAAATGAAATTAGGTTGGTATCAATAGAACGCCCAGACTTAAAACCATGTTGTGCAAACGAAATGAGTTTATTTGTATGATTTACAAAGTGTGGATGCACCAAAGATTCAAATATTTTAGAAAAACATGATAGTATTGACACTGGTCTATAGTTTTTGATGTCGTTCTGGTCTCCTTTCTTATAAATTGGGGTGATTCTAGCCTTTTTCCACTCGTCAGGAAATATTCCTTCTTGTAAAGAAGTATTCATAATTATAACTAGAGGCAAGCATATTGCTTTACCACAGCGTTTTATGAAGAGAGGAGGAATTCCATCTGGCCCGGCACCTTTAAAAATATCAAGTTTTTGTATATTCTTTAAGATCTCCTTCTCGGTAAAGGTGATTTGTGAAATGAAACCATGGTCGTCCAGAGCTTGAGGGTTTACCACAGAAGGAAGATCTTTACTGAAAACAGAAGAAAACTGTCTAGCGAAAGAGTTAGCTATAGCTTGTCCGGACTCCACCTTAACTCCATCCAAATGCATACAAGGGGGATAGGTGCCTTGACCTTTCTTTTTATCTTTGATGAACCTCCAAAAAGCTTTTGGGTTGGAAGTTATTTGTGTTTCAATTTTTGATTTATATTCAGAGTATGATTTAGCCAGTAATTTATGACATCTGTCACGCAGTACTTCATAATCAACTTTGTCTCGAGGGTTCTGATATTTACGATACCTTTTTCTTAATTTATCCTTTTCTGATAGCATTTTAATTAAACTGTATTTAAACCAAGATGGGTATTTCGATTTTTTAAGAGATCGTTTTGGTACAAATTTGCCTATAAGATCATTAAGAATATCATAAAATGCTGAAATCATTTCGTTTACATCAAGATAATTTAGAATATCCTGCCAATTTGTATCAAATAGTTGTTTTTTAATACTCGAATAGTCTGCTTTAAAATAGTTAAAATCAGTAGGTAGGTAGGTACTCATGAAAGCGCCCGGGGCGTCCATTAGCGTTTTAAATACTCTTTCATAAGATGGTATCGCTTTTGTTTGATCTTGTTTAGCTACCTTTAATCACCTGTTCGGCTGCGGGCATTCCCTTATTAAATTATAAAATTGACATTTTTTTTAATTATGTACGGCTTCTAAGGGTTGTGGAGATACCGTTTTCTCCACATACAAGACTTATTGTAACTTAGGGTGTCGACTTGTGATCGAAAAGTACCAAGCTCAATACCCAGCGATTGTCATGTATTGATACGTGTGTTTTATAACTAAGTACAATGCCTGATGCGGTTACCCTAAGCATAGTATATAAGGGCAGTATAAATACCAAATTCTAGCGCTTATGATGTTGTTAATTCTTCTATAAGACAACTTTGCTCTAATACCCAAAGCTTATCATTTATTTAATAAAAACTGAAAATTGGTCCAAATTTTTGTACTTTTATGGACATGGCAGAACCGAAAGGACACAAAGGACATGGCTCACATGGCCCGTTTTACTATGGCGCTGTGCACTGCCAGTGCCGGAAAATCCCATACAAATGGCGATCGTCGCCATGGTAAAAATACATCATGTTGCCAAGATCTTTATAATGAGCCATGTTCTGTTGGTGGGTGGAGAACTTTTTGCCCATCGTCCTTTACGAGTATAACGTTAACACTGGATAATACTGCCGTGTGGTTGCCGGGTTAGAATAGTACCACTCCATGTCTTCCCGTGGATGTCGTAAGAGGCGACTAAGGGAATAAAGGCTTGTAGTACTGTTAGGCGATGGGCTTGCCACCTGTCACTAATACGCTGGGAAACATCTTAGCCTACTTGTGCAAAATGAGGTTACAGAATTATCAAGAAGTTTTAAGACTTGTTGGTATATCTTTAGCTCTGCCTACCCTACTCTGGGAATGAAGGCGGGAGTTTATGTATGTGTATGTGTACTGGATAATAGTCTTCCCATGATCATGACTCTATGTATATTAAAAACTCCCTGTAGGTAGCTCACAACAATGAGTCTTCCCATGATCATGACTCTATGTACGGTCGCGAGCGTTAATTTGGGACCCATTTCAAAAAAAATATGCTTGAAGTTGTCAATGTCATTAGAGATGTCAAGTCATTTGTAACTTATAGGAAACTCAACCTTATTGTTATAGAATGTCAGATTGAGTTTGGACCTAAGGTGGGTACAAAATTTAATCTCGTGACTGTATATTAAAAACACCCTGTAGGTAGCTCACAACAATGAGTCTTCCCATGATCATGACTCTATGTATATTAAAAACACCCTGTGGGTAGCTCACAACAATCTCTATGTAATCTCTATAAAAGCTTATTGTTTAAATTATCGTTGGCATCTGGAACGTTACCCGAATATTGGAAGCGCTCGCATATTGTCCCTATTTTCAAAAGTGGAGATAAGCATGATATTACCAACTACCGCGGAATATCTAAACTATCGACAATCCCAAAATTATTCGAGAAAGTAATCTATGACGCCCTTTTTCGCGTAATTAGACCAATGTTAAATAAACACCAGCACGGGTTCGTCAATAAGCGCTCCACAGAATCCGAATAACTTATGGAATACGTGTTAACTTATATGGATAAGGGTTATCAAATAGACGCTATTTACACAGATTATTCTAAGGCATTTGATAAATTATCTTATGCAAATTTAATAAATAAAATCAGAAATTTTGGAATCCATGGTGACCTCCTTAGATGGCTCACTTCATATCTTCGCGATAGATCTCAAGCAGTGACGGTTAAAGGCCACACATCCAGTTTTATTCCAATTACTTCTGGAGTACCTCAAGGCTCTCATCTGGGACCGCTTTTATTTAACATTTTTATCAACGATGTTGTGGACTGCTTAAAATACTCAAAAATACTATTGTACGTGGATGATACTAAAATATATAGAGTAAACAAATCAGAAAGTGACTGTTATGAATTGCAATGCGATTTGGATAGGCTAACTACTTATTGCTCTGAAAACAACCTTTATTTAAATATTGATAAATGCTGCGCCATATCATTTTCCCGTAAACAATCTCCCATACATTACAATTACAAAATGGCAGGGAAATCTCTTAATATAGTTTCACTAGTTAAGGATCTGGGTGTCCACATTGACAGTGAGTTTCAATTGACTACCCACGTTGAGAAAATAGCTTCAAAAGCGTACAAAATGTTAGGCTTCATTTTTCGTCATGGAAAGGATTTCGAAGATCCTAATACCCTGATCCTTCTGTACAATTAATATGTAAGGTCATGTTTGGAATATGCTTCTACTGTTTGGAGCCCTTTTTATTTAGTTCATATAAAAACTATTGAAAAAATTCAAAATAAATTCATAAAACGGCTGAAGCATAAATATCCAAACTTTAATACTTCCAAAATCATTTCATTAGAACTGCGAAGGGAGCACAGAGATGTTATATTTTTATATAAGCTATTAAGCAATTTAATTGAGTCCGACTGTCTTCTTACTAAAATATGTTTTAGGTGTCCTAGTTTTAGAACTCGCTCCAATCATTTATTCGCCATCCCTACTCGTCGCACTAAATACACCAAGAACTCATTTCTGATACGAGCGTGTGCAACCTATAATAAGAAATACTCGCACATTGACCCATTCAACATTAAAACAAATCGGTTTGTTTCTGCAATCAAAAATCAATGGTTACCTAAGTAAACTGAAATCATAAATATATTAGAATTCAATGCTTATTAATAAATATGTAACTATAACTTTTTATAAAAATCTTATCTTTATAACTTATATTACTGTCAATTAAGAAAGTTAATTGTTAGTAGACATTATTATTTTTTCCTTTACCTTTGTTTCTCTGATCATCTTATAGCTTTGTAAAATTAAGTTATTCTTATTACTTTTCACGTCATATTGTCAACCTTGAGCAATTGTATTTAACTTTATGTGGAAACTGCTTTGGCTTACTGTATTATCCTTTGTTTTTGTATATTGTTTGAATTTATGTATGCTGTTTGTTTCCCAATAAATAAATAAAATAAAATAAAAAAATCAATGTATATTAAAAACACCCTGTAGGTAGCTCACAACAATGAGTCTTCCCATGATCATGACTCTATGTATATTAAAAACACCCTGTAGGTAGCTCACAACAATAAATAAACATTATCTAAGAGCACCATTCAAATACAAAGCTCTTTAGTTTCAAATAAAAATTCAAATGCATCGACTTGCGACTTTTATCAGAGTTCCGTTCGCAAACTCGGAGATAACCGAGCACGCTCCTTGTTATTCTAGATTCGCTCTCCGCGAAGTTATTTCTTTTGTTTGATTTATTTCTAGTTTTATGTTGAAGAGTTTTGTTATAATGGTGACAATGTACAGGGTGGTGGTAACTGCGAGCCATTAGTCAAATTAAAAATTAATGGTATCTTATAGTTTTAGATAGTATGTGGATTTTGGTTTTCGTAAACGTGAAAACCTTGTTGAAATATCTGACAATGGCTGAGCCGAGCGTTTGAGTTTAAACATACATCTTTACGAAATAAAACTAGTGAACTCACTGCCTGAAGTCTCCACATAAAATCGATTAATCCATTGAGCAAGGTTGTTAATTATTGATTCAAATGTATAATACCGAACTGTCCAATACAATACATCATGTAAATATATAATCTACACATATAACCTTTATTAAACATTCAAAGGACATGGCCTGTTTGCCCGACTTGTACACGGATAAGACATATTATGTGAAAATAATTAATAATTAATCACGATAAAAGTCAGTTGGTGAGCTATAGGGTTTAAAATTTCTAAAATTATTGACGGTACCGTGCATATATATATATGAAATTTGCTTGTTTGTTAAAACCCATCCATCACTTTTCAACACAGGTAAAGAATCGTGTCATTTTAACACAAGGTATCCAAACCGTTTTGTAGTAACAAAGCAGAAGACAAAGTTGTATAGAGGGAACGCATACTGTATGGCTATTTCTATTTATAATAATCACATCTAAATGTTACATGAAGACATTATGATCTTGCCATTAAACATTTTCGAACGCCTGCTTAAAAAAAGCGAGTACAAAAGTGTTTCTACTCTGTGAACGAATACTTTGCTTATTTCGATAAAAGGTGACATGTGATGTAAAGGTCGGAAGGGGCCGCCCTAGGCGTACTTTTTCGAATCAAATCGGTGAAGTACTGGAAAAGGGCCGAATCTTAAGTACCCGAAACCGACGTGCGTGCATGACTCGATGTATGAATGTTGAAGAAGCGAAAGAAATTTGTCAAGATCGTAGCAAGTGGAAAGAAGTGGTCTCTGCCTACCCCTCTGGGAAACAGGCGTGATTTAATGTATGTATGTATGTATAATTACAATATATTATCTTTGGCAATTACTGTACTGCCCATAGCTGTGACGTATTTTATTATTTTTGTCTGTCTTCTTAGTTTTAATATTTCAATAATATTTTGCTTGCCAGCTGCTGGTAAAGTGTGTGAAACCTATAATATATTGTAAGACCATTGTATGTACCACATTTTACGCAAAATAAATATATTTTGATTTTGATTTTGATTTAAAGGCTACTTTCATGCATGTACGATAATCGTCTGGTTCGTATTAATATAGGCTTCATCTTATCGTTCAGAAGTAACCACGTGATTTTACTAAAGAATAATGAACCACGTGGTTCCCCTCTTATCGCGTGCTTAACATTCAATTGGTTTAACTGAACGTTTATAACGTTTAACTAAGTACTAGAGCACTTTGTACACGTAGAATTAGTTTTCCGCAACTCCCCTTATTTTTCCGTGGGGGTTGATTTAAAAACATCGTTTTTTAATGCACGCCTTAGGTATCCAAATTTCAGTCTTCTAAGTTCAGCGGTTTAGACTTTTGTCTGTTAGTCAGAATTTTATATGTATGTATAGATTTGACTTTAGTTCGCACGAACTCAGTTTGAGCTCAGCATCGAATCGTCTATAAAAGAAAAAAGTATAAAAGATAAAAGATGTTTATTCAGTATTCAGGCCGCACGAACACTTTTACACGTCAAAAATCTACCAGCGCTTCGCAAGAGACCACTGCTGAGAAGAAACGCCGCAAGAAACTCAACAGTCAATTGTTCTTTAAATATTGCTTATGTATGATATATAAAGAGTTGGGACTTTTGGTGGCAATTCGTGGTTCCAGAATCCATGGAGTCGCTATTTCTTATTTATTGTAATAAATACCACTTTGATTTTGACCTTCAGTATTTTAATAATTTAAAATTTATTTATTTATCAAACCGCTAAACCACTTTTAATACATTTTGGTATGGAGGATATCTCTGCTGTGAAAGCGTTAAAAACAAGGAAATATTATGTAGGTATGGAATAACTGAACTAAGAATGTATTTAGTTCATTTTGAAACATGACCATACTGAAGGTCAAAATCAAAGTGGTATGTATTATGATTTTATGATAATTAGGAAATATCGACTCCACGGATTCTAAAACCACGATATGCCACCAAAATCCTAAACCTATATATAATAATAAACTTAACCTAGCATTATATAAAACAATGAATTTCACATAAAATAAAATAAAAATATACTTTATGCGTAGTTGAGCAGGAAAATTTGTCAAAACTCAGAATTTTCACAAGAAATACTAACCTATGGCGGTGCAAGACGGTATGTTAAAATGATCAAGAAATGGGATGGTCTATGTAGCAAAATGCCCTAATTACGCACTGCTAGACCAATACAGTATCAACTCAAAATCCTTGCTAGTTTCGTTTCATGTTCATAGTAGTTTTATTAAAATTGATTTAAAAATACAGTTGTATTTTGAGTTACTACTGTTTTGATCTAGCAGTGCGATACGTATATTTAAAACGACGTTTCTATCGGGAAAAATAATATCTAAAAAACTCAAATAAACTTCAAAATTAATAAAGCGATAGCAACTTGTCTAAATATTACAAAACGCAAAATCCCCAATGTCGACCATAAAGCTTAATGCATAAATGGCAGCGACTTTTTTTCTTTTAGCTTTTTTATAATATGCTTTTTGGTCATTATGCCACTTGGGCTTGATTGAAAATGCTTTTGAAAAGATTTGACTGTGGGCGGTTCGGTGATCAGCTTTTTTGTCATTTTGTTTTTTGGACATTATACTACACAGATTAAATCCTGTTTGACTGACCTACGCTAAAGACGTTATGTTCCTTGGTCAAAAAGCTGAAAGATCACTTGACATTTTGCTACTTGTTCAACTTGCGTAGCTGGTCATTTTGCTACATGGACGATGTAACGTATTCCAGTGAAATAAGAATTTCGTTTGTGAGAGGATTCTTTCGATACATAATATGTTTGCAATTGACTGTAGACACCCATACATTAATCAAATACAAATTGAATACTTTCCTATAAATAAAGTGATCAAAGCCATCCACAGCCGTTTGTTTGGCCTAAATCCGCGGCACCTGCTCGTTCCTCTATTGACTGAAGGCTTTGCACAATCGATGGATAAATCTGGATTTTTCCCCAAGTTTTATTGGCGGGCTGGATTTACTAGTAAAGAATTCTGGCGTTACCAATGGTAACAAATTTGTTTCTGTTTGTATAAGCACGAGCAAAGGGATGGCAATCCCCCCCCCCCCCCAAATGAAGGGTGATATAAGTTTAAACTGTGACCAATTCTCTAGTTAAACTTATTTGGTGCTGTCTTAGGCGATTTTAGTAGGTATAATGAGCACTTAGAAATTTGTCAAGATCGTAGCAAGTGGAAAGAAGTGGTCTCTGCCTACCCCTCTGGGAAACAGGCGTGATTTAATGTATGTATGTATGTAATGAGCACTTTAGTCGCCTGTAACTCAGGAACCAATCATGTCTACTTAGCCGTGATAGTTTTTCTTCAAAACTCGTTATATGCGGTTTCGTTGAACATATTTTTCAGATTTTTAGTATCCGTAGTTTCGGCTCGTAATTTTTTGCGTTTTTGAAGGCGCGTTTTGTTTTTTTTTAAATATTTATTAATAAGAAAGCTAGTTTTAACGGAGTGGTTTTTAGCTTAGTTTTATGAACATTGGTTAGCCTTTTTAGTAGTTATGTTTATCTGTAGGTATGTTTAATTCAATGTTAAAAACTTTGCAACGTCGTGTGGTTGCCGGCTTAGAATTGTGCCACTCCATATCTTCCCGTGGAAGTCATAAGAGGCGACTAAGGGAATAAAGGCTTGTAGTACTGTTAGGCGATGGGCTTGCTACCTGTCACTAATATACACTGTTAAACATCTTAGCCTAATTGTGCAAATTGTGGTTACAGAGTTATCAACAAGTTTCTGGAGTTGTTGGTAATTCTGTAGCTCTGCCTACCCCACTCTGGGAATGAAGGCGTGAAGGTATGTATGTATGTATGTAAAAACTTTGCACGTTAATTTGGAACCAGTTTTCATTACTAAATAGAACTATAATTAAGAATACATATGTAAATTCAATGACAATGCAAAATAATGATGCCTAAGAACTGTTCTGACGATAAAATCAGAGAAAGTACACACTTAGCAAGATCTAAACTGTAACTGCTGACTTTGTTAAAAGTACAGCAAAAAACTTGTCTTAAGAAGCCATGACTTCTTATATCTAGAAAAATCTGTACAAATGTCCATGGTCAAATCTTGTGTTCCACAACCACACTGTTCCTAAAACCCCTCTTAACTCCCATGAGCATTCCCAAATCTGCACAACGTCTGTGCTAACGGGCGCGTCTAAAAGCGGGGCTTCGCCGCGGTCCCGGGGCTCCAGGAATTATTGATGCCCACTCTCGGCGACAACTCTTAAACGCGGCTTGCATACGTTTAAGTTTTTCAGAGAACTCTAGTGGCTTGTGGCTTGTACGAGTGGTACAGTGCAGCTTAAGCAGTTCAGCTGCTGGTTTAAAGGTTTACAGAGAAGAATTAGTTTGTGTCTTTTTATTGGGCTCCGTTCATTTGACCAAAAGTACGTATCATTTTTCAACAACCATTATTTATTTTATAGGTTAAATACGCAATTTGATGTCACAGCAATACAATTTATGTGGTTTTAAGATTGTATGTGGTCTTAAGTCTAACCTAACCTAACCGTTAAATAGGTTAGGTTAGGTTAGGTTAGACTTTTGACCACATAAAATTGGAAAATATGGCGGGAAGTATCTCTTTGCAAAATGAGAGTTTACCAAATAATATAGTTTGCCAAATTATGGTTTGGTAAAACGTGAACCTTTTAAAATACATAATAAATGTTCAGATTCATTCGAAAGATTTCTTATCCTTATTGGGCTTCAAACATGACAAAGTTGATCAGTTATAAAGGTGATTGGTTACTTAATGTATTCTTAAAGGTTTATAGTAGAGCTCAATTGCAGCAAAAGGGTCAGTACGAGTAGTGCCCTGACTGAAACTCTAGTAACTTTTTTAAATGTATACATATGAAGATTCAAATGTTGAATACGTCGGAACTGCGGAGTTTTTCTCGAACAAGCTTTGAAATGATTACTTTTCTATTGAAAATAGAATAGCTAAGAGCGTTATTTTCGTTCTCGGAGTAAAATAAACGTATGAAGCCCATTTTACTCCGCTGCTTTTTTTTAAAACTCTCTATTGCATACTTTAAAAGGGACTTAGAGAAAAAATCTATACAAGCAATTATTGGAGTTTCTTGAGGCGCTTCTTCTCCGCAATGATGGTCTCGTCCGAAGCGCTGCTGGTAGATTCACTGTACATTTCCGACGTGTAAAAGAGCCCGCATGTGGCCAATGTACTGAATAAGTATTTTGAATTCTGTTTTTTTTTTTAATTTTTGAATTTCCGGGCTATTATGACGGGATTTTTACCTTTACAATATTTTTGATATGCAATGATAGATTTGAGGTTTCAACTGAGGTTTTTACTTGTTTTACCTGTATATATACTGGTTATATTAGAGTCATTGTTATTTGTCGAAGTGTCCGTCGAACTGGGTCCCAGCGGGTGCGGTGTCCGTACAGACGGGCAGGCCGGAATTATTGATGGCACTACGGTTTAGTTACGACGGTGCGAACGGACAAATAAAAAGGATTCAGATTGACGAGTGGAATGGAATATGGTGAATAGGTAATTTTAGTGGGCTTGTAGTTAGGAGGAAGAAATAATTATGGCTTGGTTATTAAATAACGACTAGTTTTCATGATTTTTGTGTCGGCCTCTTTCATTGCTTGCATATGGAATAAAAGGAATAACTCAAAACAATAGAATTTCCATATATAATTTACCGCAATAGCAAAAACATGACCACTATAACCTTTAAAGAGTACAAATGGTTTCGTGGCCGTCGGCGTAGAAGTCGTTTATCCCTATTTACTTGGGATAAGTCAAATAATACACTGGTAAACATCTTTGCCTGATTGTGCAAAACGTAGTTACGGAATTATCAACAAGTTTTTAGAGTTGTTGGGTAATTCTGTGGCTCTGGGAATGAGGGCGTCACTTTATGTATGTATGTATGTATGTAAGTAAAATTTTCCGGGATAAAAAAATCCATACATCCACCTCCAAGCTATAAACAATCTCTACATTAAATTTTACGTCAATAAATACGGAACAGACACACTTTCCAGTTTATTATTAGTAGTTAACTATAAACACTACCCTCGAGCTATTAACAAGTTGAACCCCATTTAATTACAACAACTGCATTTCGCTTAACCCTTAATTTGGCAAAAATAAAAAAAGTCGGGAATTCAAACCCTTTTTGATTTTGAATCAGCAAAAAAATAAAAAAACATTCCAAACATTAAAAGTGTACATTATAGTATGGTCACTGTGATGTACACTGCCAAATTAAGGGTTAAATGCCGCCATGAATATCCAAATCGCACAATAAAAACAGTCGGTGCGCTTCTTCCACTCAAGATACAAATTATTCATGCGCACCGAACGAGCGGAGTGCTAACTGTGGTCCATTAACAAGATTTTTAGGGATCCGCAGATGAAATAGGGTGCTGTATCCTGTCATGCTACCAATAGCTATATAACTTTTCACTAGGTTTTTAGTAGGTTTCTAAGATCATAATTAATTCGAGTATTTAAATAGGTACATACATACATACATACCTTCACGCCTTCATTCCCAGAGTGGGGTAGGCAGAGCTACAGAATTACCAACAACTCTAAAAACTTGTTAATAACTCTGTCACAATTTGCACAGTTAGGCTAAGATGTTTAACAGAGTATATTAGTGACAGGTAGCAAGCCCATCGCCTAACAGTACTACAAGCCTTTATTCCCTTAGTCGCCTCTTTCGACTTCCACGGGAAGACGTAGAGTGGCACAATTCTAAGCCGGCATAATAACGCACACGCACGGCACGGCACGGTATTTAAATAAGCACTTGAAAAACAATTAGTTTATTATTCATTATAATTGGTCAAAAACGCAGCTTATTTTTTTTATATTGCATTGTTTGGCAACATTATCGTTTGATAATTCAATGCAGACGACGCCTATTTGGCAATGAACCTGGCTGTCAGGCAAATATTTGTGATGAGCGCAAGTATTTGTTTCTGAGTTTTGGGTGTTTTCTTTGTATATAAGTATTTATTTCAATATATACTCGTAAGTGTGATTAATTTGATTATCGTTGTCTAGTACCTACATTGACACATACAGTATACCTACTACATTGACACATTGACACTACACATTGACAATGACATCAACATTAACATTGTTACTAGGTCAATTTGTGTCATGAAAAATGCAGTTTTATAGGTACGAAGGGGGTGGAGGATACAGCCCTCAATCATTGCATAACTTAAACAAGCTAAATTGAAAATTAAAGTCAGGTAGGTTTTTTTAACAATTTTTTTTTTCTTTTGAGCGAAAAAGGAGTCAAGCTTATATCGGACCGACAGTGAATTTAAGAATGTGATATTTTCTTTCCTTAATCTTCATTTGTTTTTGGTTTTATACGTTTTTCAAAATACTTTTGTTACTTTTGAGATGCTATGGAACTAACGTTTATTAGTTCGGCCGTCACGCACTTGGCTGCTTGGCTATCCGTTGTCCGTCTGACGGTCTATCGGACGCTGTATGCCATGAACCGTAAAAGGAAGGCTGTGAATAAAATTCACAGAGCGATTTCTATTACCGCTACAACAAATTATAAAAATTAAACGGGGACCTAATATTGTACGGAACCCCTCGTGTGCCCCCGACTTGCACTCGGCCGGTTTTTTATATTCCCGTTAAAAAACAAGAGCATTTAACACTCCTGTCTACTTTGAATAGGTACAAAGTAAGTATCAATAATGCTGCAGTATCTGTTAAAAATATAAAATAATTTTAATACCGTTTTAACTTAAATACTTACATTAAGTTAATAAACTAGATTAGTAAAAAACCCGACTGCTTTAAAAAGTCTATCCAAACATATGTTATTGCTGTGCCCTTGCAGGGCGTCACATGGATACCTATTGTTTATTTTCCACCTCATATATGTAATGTGATATGTAGGCATCGGAGTTTTTGTCGCACGGTAAGACTAATAGCAAGCTATGGAGTCGTCATTTGCCATAAATATAAACTCTTATTCATATTCATACTCATTTATTTAATTTATCTTAAAATGCCTCTATAGCGGTCGGTTATCTTAGTCAACTATATAAAAAAATAATTTTCTATTAGATTATAAATTCATAACTTGAACTAATTTAACATACAATTCGCCAATAGTGTGGACTAAAACATTCCCTTCTGCCGTGTTTTAATGTATCTTTTGCTTGTTTATAAATTTTCGTAATTAAATCAGTATAAAAACGGTAATTATTTTTTATAGTAATATTAATTTTCCAAATATAACATTAAATAATCGTTTCTAAACTCGTCAACGTTGTTATCCTTGATTATAAAAAAAACCTGAATAATTAAATAATTAAATGAGTATGAATATGAATAAGAGTTTAGATTTATGACAAATGACGACTCCATAGCTTGCTATTAGTCTTACCGTGCGACAAAAACTCCGATGCCTAGTGATATGCAATAAAGATTTTGATTTGAAGGTTATAGTGGTCGTGTTTTTGCTGTTGCGGTAAATACTACTTATATGGCAATCCTATACAGGGTGTCCCAAAAATAGCACGTCACAGTGACACTGGAGATTCCTCAGCCTTAGACGAACCAAACCAGCCTAACATGACCTCAGTAAAAGTTGCACCGTTTTCGAGTTATACCAATTTAAAGATTTTTCCAATTTTTCACCTCTTTTGACATTGTAAGTGCTCGCATTTACTGGGATAGCTTTAGAATTTAGTTTTTTTTATTTGTGCGCGTTTATGAATAGTTGATTAAGATGATAAAAGCATTATTATGTCAATAGCTAATGTACAAGTTGGAAAAATACTGTAATGAACTTGACTTAAATTATCATCCACATAGTAATTTAAACTTTGAACACCTGCCATAACTTTTTTTTTACTACAAATGTAATGAGCAAATAACTTTAAAAACATGCGTGTTTTATGCCAATTTTAAAATGGTATGACACATGATATCTTAATGCATAAAAGTAGGAATTCGTATGACATTTGCCAATATGGATCCTCGGAAATCAATGCTAATCATCTAAAAAATTATCTTGTACTCTACGATATCTCATTTGTTTGTGCTCCTTTGAAGAATATGATTGATTTTTGGTTGACCTTGGTTCAAAGATAATAAAAAACGGGTTTAATTTTCATTAGTTTTTACAGTAAATGTTCGAATTGTTTCCCTCCGACTTTAAGGCACAAATGTCATCTTCGAATAAAATTTCGGTTTAATTTTCGTAAACTGGTTTCCGATATGTCTCGGGCTGCATTGAAGACACGTCGCCGTAGTTCCTCTTCGTTACTTATTGGTTTTAAATAAATATTGTCTTTCAAACATCACCAAAAAAAAAACATTCTACAAAGCGAAATCAACTTCCGTTAAGAGTGCCGAGTAGTCGTTTCAGTTCCACAAACAAAATCAGAGTCCAGAGGAATGCCAAGTCGATTTAATTCAGGAACACCACAGGAAAACGGAAGCAGTGAACATGGGTGATAAGTAATGACATAATTCAAATCAATAAAAATAAAACGTACCTAACTAAAAAGTCGGCTATTAAAACGAGGTTTAATATTAATCAACGAGTATAGCACGAAACGCAAGGTAACGAACTATGAGGAGTTTGGGACACAGGGCTACAACAGAACTGCAATAAAGTAATAACTATCCTACAATTATTTACATGATAAACTTGCAAAGCGGCTAATCGCGTTTCATTTGTTAGTTTGGTTTCCGGGATCCTTATTGGCAAATGTGATACGAATTCCTACTTTTTTGCATTAAGATATCATGTGTCACTGCGATTTTGTTTGTGGAACTGAAACGACTACTCGGCACTCTTAACGGAAGTTGATTTCGCTCTGTAAAATGTTTTTTTTTGGTGATGTTTGAAAGACAATATTTATTCAAAACCAATAAGTAACGAAGAGGAACTACGGCGACGTGTCTTCAATGCAGCCCGAGACATATCGGAAACCAGTTTACGAAAATTAAACCGAAATTTTATTCGAAGATGCCATTTGTGCCTTAAAGTCGGAGGGAAACAATTCGAACATTTACTGTAAAAACGAATGAAAATTAAACCCGTTTTTTATTATCTTTGAACCAAGGTCAACCAAAAATCAATCATATTCTTCAAAGGAGCACAAACAAATGAGATATCGTAGAGTACAAGATAATTTTTTAGATGATTAGCATTGATTTCCGAGGATCCATATTGGCAAATGTCATACGAATTCCTACTTTTATGCATTAAGATATCATGTGTCATACCATTTTAGAATTGGCATAAAACACGCATGTTTTTAAAGTTATTTGCTCATTTCATTTGTAGTAAAAATAAAGTTATGGCAGGTGTTCAAAGTTTAAATTACTATGTGGATGATAATTTAAGTCAAGTTCATTACAGTATTTTTCCAACTTGTGCATTAGTTATTGACATAATAATGCTTTTATCATCTTAATCAACTATTCATAAACGCGCACAAATAAAAAAAACTAAATTCTAAAGCTATCCCAGTAAATGCGAGCACTTACAATGTCAAAAGAGGTGAAAAATTGGAAAAATCTTTAAATTGGTATAACTCAAAAACGGTGCAACTTTTACTGAGGTCATGTTAGGCTGGTTTGGTTCGTCTGAGGCTGGGGAATCTCCAGTGTCACTGTGACGTGCTATTTTTGGGACACCCTGTATATAACATTGGATTTTCTTGTCGCACACTTCGTTGTAAGTTGTAACTATTATTTAATCTGTGTCTGGGCTCTCCATTATTCAGTAAAGCTGTTTTACATTACCCGATAACAGTGAAACGGCGAGTGCCAAGCGCCTTAGGCGGTGTTTTATATTCGGGTCAACATGAATTAGCTATCGGATCTTGTTTAAACAGTTCAAGTACATGCTCAATTAGTTTGATATCAGGCAGATATGGAACCCCCTGTTCGTTTTAAGTGAGAAAGATTCCAGTTTTTTTCATTCTAGAAAATGAACAAATCGATCATGATGAACATGCCTAGGAATATACTAGGGATTGCCTCTTTCAATAAACTCAATTATCGATGCTTTTCCCATATACTAGTGATCGCCCCCAGCATTGTTTGTGTGTGTTTTTTTTTGTTTTGTTTTGTCCCACCACTTGAGCAGAAATTTAAAAGTCTTTTAGTCACCAGAAATGGATTTATCAGTCGAGGCGGAGAAAATTAACGCTCAAAAATTTGGAACAAATTCTGATCGTTTACTTTAACAATAGTAAATGTAGAAAAAATTATGATTATGAGTGAAGGTTCAAAAATCCTTTTAAATCAAAGAATAACGAGAATTTGGTTGCTATTTGGTTTTTTTGCATACTATCAATAAACATTTTTTTTACAAACTACATACATACATACACGCCTCACGCCTTCATTCCCAGAGTGGGGTAGGCAGAGCTACAGAATAACCAAGCACTCTTAAATAAGTTGTTGATAATTCTGTAACCACGTTTTGCACCATCAGGCTAAGATGTTTACCAGTGTATTAGTGACAGGTTGCAAGCCCATCGCCTAAGAGTACTAGAAGCCTTTATTATTCCCTTAGTCGCCTCTTACGACGTCCTCGAGAAGACATGGAGTGGCACTATTCTAACCCGGTGACCACACAGGTACAAACTAAACTTGGAGTAATTAAAAAAGTACATGGGAAAAGCATCGATAATTTCGTTTATCGATATAGGCAATCCCTAGCTGTCATTTAATTTTGCCCCGTATATTCCTAGTTTCGATTATGATAATATCCGGGGACAGTGTAACACATATTGGCCTAGTCCCGAACTGTGCTCTGGTCTAGTTTTATGGATTTTAAGAAACAAACGATACATGCCTTCTCACATCCATACTTAATATTTTTAATGACTTATTATAGATGTAACTCTATCTGTTACACTTTCACGACTAAACTGGTGGTCCTCTATTCCAGGCGGTAATAACGATATCGTAGTTGATCTGTTATGGTATTGTTATGACGTCAGCAGCCATTACTGCCAAGTAAATAAGAGCTATCAAAACGGTGACAATACGATAGCAGCTCAAACACGATATGGTTTTTACCGTGTTGAATAGAGGCCCTGAAATAATTTCAAAGAAATTTGGGATTGAGATAGCTTTAGTCCAGGTGAAGGACATATAGGGTGCTCTGAAACCAAGAAAATAGAACAACCCTATTAACAACAACAACGCTATATGATGTACGACAGTCCATTGGCAAATTGTGGAGAGCCTATGGACCCTTAGGACCATGATGTACACACACTTTTGACAAATAAACTTGTTCATTCATCCTGTGTAAGATTTATCAATGCTGTTACGACACATGACTGTAGCGAAACGACGCCACCAATTACCTTTTATAAATTCAGATCACCAAATTATCGAGAACATTCGTCTTCCTTGCCCGTATATCTTCTCGTCGCCCGCGGGGCTCGTAAAGTGCTCTGAGTACCCTGAATGCGATTTTAATGTGTCGCACCTCAGGTGATCGCCGTTTACATTATTCATTCATATCGGCGGCCATTTTGATTTGAGACTTTTAAGATCTTTGACTTTTTATGAGGCGTTTAAATGGAATATCCTGGCTCTATGTATATTTGAGTGTGCGCTTTTCGTGGAACAACATGGCGGATTTGGCCTTGGTATGACATAGGTATCACTTAATATGTATTTTTTGTTTTTATTCATAGTCAATGGTTATTCTAGGCACATTTACATAATACGGTTGACATTTAAGTTTAATAAAAACGACAGTCACCTAAATCTTTCGTTCGAAGAGTTACCACTTTATTAAAAATATATGTTATTTCGATGATAAAATAAACCTACAGAACATAATTTTAGACAAGCAAGCATCTCAAAAAATTATCGCGTCAGTAAAAACTTACTAGATCACAAAACCATCTGGTTCACTTGACATATTGGATTTCATACACTTATCAGCGCGACACTGGTTTTCGTTCACAAAGGAACACGTCCGCTTTGTCCGCTGCGAGACTAATCTAGCCAGCCACTGCACTGTAGCCGGCTGCTGAAATGTAGGAAATTTAAAAAGCTTGGAGATTTACTAACACCCTATAGATTGCTAAGAGTAAAAGGCTGTCTCAAAATAAGAATATATTTGAACAAGTTAATTTGTGTCCAGGAGAATTTAGCCAATTATCATCTAATACTAGCTAAAACGCAGTATGTCAGATAAAATTCCTGTAGCAATTTCAACCTTATTACTAAGAGAAGAGAACTAAAACTGCTTTGGTTATTGATTTTTGGATACTGCTTAAGCAGGGCAGAATAGTGCTCCTACGCTAAACTATTTATTTCACTTGTGGGAGGACCTTGTGCAGGGTCCGTCCGGGTTAGTACCACCATCTTATCCATTAACCTACCGCCAAGCAGCAGTGTTCGCATTGTTGTGTTCCGGTTTGGGGATAAGACAGCCGGTGAAATTACTAGCATAGAGGCATTCCATCTTAGTCATTAGGGTTGGCAGTTCATTTGCAGTCTAGTGAATTCGAATGTCTATGGGTCACAGTTTCCACTTACCATCAGTTGGCCTGTGTGCTCGTTAGCCTTCCTACGCCATAAAAAAAAACAACAAAAGTTTACTGCAAAAATTGAACAAAATTTTTCTCTACTTTAGTTTAACGTCTCTTGTAGATTATTAAAAAAAACTGCTATTGGGTGCCAGGTACTGTTTTCGGTCAAATGTATCCCGTCATAACGTTTTTTTTAAGATACTTAACCTTACCTAGCCCAGCACGTTAGATATGTAAGAAATTCTAAAAAAGTTAACGGTTCCAGCGATACAAAAATTATGACTATAAATAATTATGTCAACAGTGACGAAAAAAAAAGGCTCCCACTTATTTCTCTAATAAGTCCATGGAAATGTTATTAAATAACTCGACATTGGCGAAATACACCGTAACAGCAATGAAAGCTATTAATCAAAATTAGAACAAGAATAAGAATCTAATACAAAGTCCCGTTTAAATTGTCTTAGTAACAGGACACAGTATCGAAAACCCATCGAAGGCCCACATTAATCTTGTGTCAGATTCTCCGCTCCGTCGGCCATCGGTGAATAATTTATCCTCGATGCACTCGAAGGCTGCTATTAATTACGGTTTACTTCGCTGTCTTAACACATTTACTGATAGGTTGTCTAATCATACAGGGTTAATGGTAATTACGGGTTACCTTTGTTACGGCGAAATATATTTGCCAAATGTATCGTTTCCCAACTTTGCATTTGTCAACCCGCTTTGTTTTCTGGAAGCGTAAATATTTCAGGATTCTACAAAAACGAACCAAACCTAACCTATAGGGTTCTACTCGATGGTACTGAAATAAATTAAAAAATATATATATAACATTGGGTGGCAAATGAAAAAGTTGGGAAATGATTCACTTGGCAAACATATTTTTGCCAAACGGCATGTTATAAATGCGAAGGGTTGTAAGTGTCTGAGATGGGTCTATATCGGCTGCCATGATTATTTTACATAAGTTATTTCGTATTTTTTAAAGAAACCGATATTTTTTCAGGAATTGAGCCTAGTCTTGTCTACACGTTAGATATTTAAGACATTCGGAAAAGTTTACGGTTCCTGCGATATGAAAATTATAACTATCAATTATTATGATGTGGTATATTACAGATTTATTGATGTTAACAATGGAAAGTAAAAACTAAACTTATTTAAATGAAAATAAAACTAAGTTACTCAAATATTAAAGATGTAAATAATAATCACCACCGTAAAAAGAACACCTCTAGCAGGTCCGCTCGCGGCATGGTCCCTATGACACTGGCTGCATTACCTCTCTGGATAGCTGGCCCAATCCTTTGGGAGAGGTAATCACCAGCTCTGTCACCGGAGGTGTCTATGAGCCGGGATGACAGAGCCTTAATAAAGCTTTATGTCAACAATGACATTATGACCAAAAATAATTATGAGAAACAACGGTAATATACTCCTTTACGCCGAAACGACTGGAGTTATTTGCACTTGACCTAACGGAAACACCTTAAATACCACTGTTTTTTTTCGAAAATTCAATCTCGAATTTAAAATTTTGGGATTATGAATTTTCGGAATTATATACACATGATACATTTTGACATGTGTCGTTTACTTATATCCTTGAATGCAACTTGTCCTGCTAATATTATCGACGCCTCAATTTGCCTCAGCACGGCTCCAATCACAAATGGCGTTACGTGTCAGATTAACGCTGATCGATTCATCATAATTCGACGGTAACCCGATGTTGATAAGTGATAAGCGATGTTGCTGGTGACTTGCATGTGAGGGGGTGGGAGGAGGGCGTGATGACTCATCAATAGTCACTCTGCGGGGATGGGGCAGGTTTGTTTGGATATTATTCCGGTTGCTTTGTGGCGAACTTAAGAAGATTGTAAAGCTGAAACTTTCCATACAAAATGCGAAAACTTTTCTCTACTCTTAAAACTAGTCCGATTTTTACGATTTTTGAATATTTTCACGAAAATACTTCTTAGAATGAAACTAGTTTAAAAAACAAAAAACAGATACGTACAGACCTACTTGTAACGAGGCTTGTAACAACCTCTTTTGTTTGCGTTCCTGGCCACTTACATTTCGATCTAAATCTTCCAAAATTCAAATTTATTACATTCTATTCCGATATCGATCCTTGGATCATTCTCCAGATATTTTCCAGAAGAACCAGACACGAGTATCCGTGACTAGGTAATATTGTACCTACTTTAATTTATTATTTTATTTGGTACATACATACATACATAAACTCACGCCTTCATTCCCAGAATGGGGTAGGCAGAGCTAAAGAATTACCAACAAGTCCTAAAACTTCTTGAAAACTCTGTAACCACACTTTGCACAAGCAGGCCAAGATGTTTCCCAGTGTATTAGTGACAGGTATTCAGTTATAAATTATAAAATACATACATTTATCTCTCATCTCAAACAGTGATTCATTTATCTTTGACACAACGTCTCAGCGATATTTACCCTATACCGTCAGATACTTATTTATAATAACTACAATATATTCAAAAATCGTGGAAATTGGACTTGATTTAGGTGAGAAACGTTAACGGCCGTAGCTAAATTTGTATGTAATTTTTGGCAGCTAAAAAGCTGCGCTTCAGTCCTCTAAGACCTTTATTTTTTAACTGTAAAAGAGATATACAGATCGAAAGTGAGTGGAAGGGTCGGAAGGGGCCGCCCTAGGCGTACTTTTTCGAATCAAATCGGAGAAATACTGGAAAAGGGACGAATCTTAAGTACCCGAAACCGACGTGCGTGCATGACTCGATGTATGAATGTTGAAGAAGCGAAAGAAATTTGTCAAGATCGTAGCAAGTGGAAAGAAGTGGTCTCTGCCTACCCCTCTAGGAAACAGGCGTGATTTAATGTATGTATGTATGTATGTATGTATGTGTAGACCTATATGCTTCATAGTTAAGAGGTATATGCTGCCACTGATAGGACGGTACAATTAACTAATACAAGCGTTTCGTTTTTAAGCCCTTGATATTGCTGTTAGTCACGTACGAGTAAACTTAGTACGTAAGCACTGATTTACTAACTTTGATGAACTAATAGGTGACATTATTTTCCTCCATGTGAGAGAGTAAAAGGAGAGTCATGTTTTTGACAGTTTTGATAGTTTTTCATGATAAAATCCGCAAACGCAGGTCCACCATTTTCTACATAAAATCCGCTCACTCCTGAAATACCGGAATTTTAAGTGATTTCTTCCCATCAGGCAACACGAATTCACGTCCCCTCTGAATAAAAATACTGGAATCCCATATAACATTAAAAATTAAGGTATTTATTAGGTATGGTTGATGAGTTTGATTTATATAATGCTAGGTAGTACCATTGTTATATTAAATATATATATAAAAATTACTGACTGCTGAGTTTCTTGCGGCGCTTCTTCTCAGCAGTGGTCTCCTCTTGTGAAGCTCTGGTAGATTCTTGACGTGCCTACTTACTCAATAAACGTCTTTATCTTTATCTAATATTTTGAATCAAGTGCTTTGGGAATCTGGTGAAGAGACTAATCTGGTATTTTGAACTTCTGGTATTTTGGACTCAAGCAAAAAATCGAAAACGTCCCTGAATGCGTAAAAGTAGGGATCTCATAACTGATTTGGAATTTTCTTTTTGTTACAGACTCGAGAAATGTAGTGTTCGTAATCATAAGCCAGCAGGAGCCTTATTTGGCCAGCGTGGCGTCACGTCTGAAGCAAGAAATCGAAAGCCAAGTCTTTCGGATTGAGAGGGTAAGTTTAATTTTACACAATACTAACTTAACTAATCCACTGGCATGAAAAAGATAACTCTAGCTTTAGTCTATAGTCAGATCTTAACTGGAGTTACTAAGAATCTCGTATCTTGCATTGAAACAATCGCACAGAATAGTGGATGTAGTCATCGGAACCCCACTTGGGAGGAACTCAACAAGATCCTAATACAATCCACGCGGGTGATCCCACCTCACGCAACAGTGAGATCTAAGGAAAATAGGATCGCACAAGCTCAGCTCCAGAAGGCGCTTTTCTTTAAAAATAGATCCCCCAACGACCCTATTAGAAATAGAGACCTTAGAGTAGCCCGCCAAAATCTACGGAATATAAAGGAAGAGGACTACGAAAAGGAATGTGCCCGGTTTTTTCAAGGTTTGAGCAAGGCACATCGAGCAATAAGGATGAAGATCACATACAAGTATTTGCGTAAACACAGATTAAATCACACACAAGCTCAGAAAAGATACTTCATCCCTATGGTACGATGGATAACTGAACTCAAAAATTGCGAGGGTCTGGCAGTTTCGTTAATAGAGGACCCACCTAGCAGCGTACCGGATTCGGACGGCCCTGATACGGACGACATAATCCGAATAATTAAACGCTTGAGAAATGGAACAGTACCTGGTACAGACCAAATCGTGCCGGAGCTATATAAAGCGGCCCCCTTAGATTTTATTTCCCAGGTAACAAACGTCATGAAGGAAGCTTGGATTAACAACGTAGTCCCAACGGAGTGGGCGGTCACAAAGCAGGTGCCTATCCCTAAAAAAACAGCGCCCAAGACCACTAGCGACTTTAGGAAGATATCTATCTGTAATGTGGGTTACAGGATCTACGCATATTTTCTATTAGAAAGACTAGACGAAGCTATTAATTCCATTGGTAATTATCAAGCGGCTTTTCTAGAAAATAGATCTACCGACGACCACATTTTTACCCTTCGCCGTGTCCTGGACATAAACTGGAGGGAAGGAAATCGGCTCTTTGTTGCAGCATTAGACATAGAAAAAGCGTTCGACAACGTCAACTTAAATGCCCTAAGGGACATTCTACTAACGCGTACAAATATTCACCTTACCAATAGAATCGTAGAAGCCTGCATGAAGGAGAGAACAGTCATATCCTGGTGCGGACAGAACTCTGAAGTGGTTCAAAAAGGAAAAGGGGTCAAGCAGGGATGCCCGCTGTCCCCCCGGCTATTCACCATTGTAATGGATGATGTTCTTCGCACCCTGGAAGAGGAGGATGAGGCAGTCAGGCTGGACCAAGACGCTGAAATCACCCTACCCCTTATACTTTCGTACGCAGACGACCTAATTATAATAGGCCCACACATATCAGTAATCGACCGAATAGTGAGAAAGCTGGCAGATCTATTAAACACCGTAGGATTAACAATAAACACGGCAAAAACTAAACTAATTGTACGGGACCCATGTGATATCTCAAAAGGAGATTTACAGCCTATATGCTTAGGTGGAGTGTCTATCCACCCTACAGATGAAATAATATACCTCGGTACTTATATTACATATACCCACAATAGAAGGGCCTTTATAAAGTCGCGATGCCAAAAAGCCGTAAGAAATTCCAAGAAACTAACGCAATTTATTAAGAGAAACAAAATTGAATGGAGAATCGCTAGGCTAATGTCGACAAAATGGTGATATCTCCTGTTATGACGTACGGGCTTAATGTCGCAGCTCTTACCAAAGCGAATCGATCACGCCTAAGACGGTACGAGAGACACATTCTAACTGAAATGCTGTCAGTCGCAAAGGGCACTCCTAAACAAAAGATCTGGCAAATCTTGGAAGGCAAAACAGTGACAAAAAATATTAAAGTTCGGCGGCTCTCGTATTACGGGCATGTGCTTAGACGCCGTAACCCTCACTTACTGTACGCGGCCCTCATGTATAAGGAACGCAGAAGAAAAATAGGTTGGCCTATATTTACATGGGAGGACTCTCTTGACCAGGACATACGAGAATACACTAACAAGAGTCGTGCCTACTGGCGAACCATTGCGGAAAATAGAATTCGGCTCAAAAAAGAAGCCGAAAAGATCTATAAAAAACCTGAAACAGACACAGAGTCAGAGCCCGAGGATACTGAGGGAGCAGAGCAATGATATATATATAAAAAAAACAAAGTTAAATATAGATATATAGATATATTTAAATTTGATTTTTAATATTAGATTTCATTTTAAGCAGTCCATACCTTTAGTACATATTACACACCAAGTATTTTATCTATCTCCCTAATGCTGACTTAACGATGCCTGAATTCGGGTTGGCTCCACCTTCCTTCTCTCCCGTCATATCGACTGCAAACCCCACACTCCTATCCTATCTACTTGACTCTCCGGTGTCTCGGGCAGGTGCGCTCTGCCTGCGGCGGGCGGAGATGGTTGGTGCAGCAAAGGCGACGAAGCTCGCATGCCCTGATCGGTTTAGTATTAGTGGCTGGTCGGTGCGGGTTAAGGTTCTCGTGCTCTGCCGGCTCTTCGCTACTCTTACTGGACCGGTCGGGCGGGCGTGCTTCTCCCCGCTAGCCTAATCTAACATCTCCTCTCGGTCGCAGTCAGTGCGTACGGGTCCTTGCAGCAGAACTGCTGGCTGGAGGTGTCACCAGAACAGAACAGAACAGAACAGTCAGATCTTAACTGGCTCGTAATTTTATGAGATTGTATCGTCTACATAGTTTGTATCCGTACTCCAAGGCCAGTATTAATAAACTGATCTCGACTTTAATGCCAGTCTCAAGATGCGTTAAAAATGACAGAGTTTCCTTTGGTTTGACGTTTAGTTTGACGTATCTTGTAAATACGGCTCTTAGATCGGGCTAGTTGTAACTATCATAGGTTAGACCCAACAAAATGGTTAAGAACATCACTAGTTATTCCTCTCTTCAATTCTCTCTGTTCTCTAAACTGCTACAGCTTGTCACTGTAAACCGCAATATTTGAATGATCTCTACTTACTGCATTTTCAAATGCATTTTTTTTCTGAAGCTGTTTAATTTGTCATGGTTATTTTAAAACCAACCAAAGCTTACCTAAGGGTTCTAATAAGTATACTGATATTTAAAAAAAAATATTTTAATTAATGGATTCAGAAACAATGCATTTCTAACTTAGGTATGAAGTTTCAAACCGTTGGAAAATTCGGAGTTGCTATAGATGCCCGAGGTAGAGACCTCGTCGTGTTGTTCTCATAGTCATTATTTTATTTTTGCTAGTTTTAAGAGTTTATTGTTTGTTACTTTATTACCTAAATATTACTTACTTCTCCGCAATGATGGTCTTGTCCGAAGCGCTGGTAGATTCACTGTACATTTCCGACGTGTAAAAGAGCCCGCACGTGGCCAATTTACTGAATAAATATATTGTTTTTTTTTGTTTAAATCTATCAAATCTTTAGCGGAACCCCGTCGTCCTTCAAACCCACGAAGACTTTCCCATGCCTGGTGCGTGGAGCATCATTCCTCTACTAAGACCGTTGGTGACCAAATACCGGGGAGGCGACGTCAGATGGGTCATGTTCATGGAGGAGCACACGGCTGTTCGGTGTGATAAGCTGCTGGAGGCTTTAGCATCGGCTGACAAACAGAGGGTAAGGTTATAACTCCCCCTATTCCCGTTTTATCGACATTATAATGGACAGGTTACAGTTGCGAATACATGGCATAGATAACATTAAGTCCAGTGGTCTAGGAACTTGTTCACTTTGCAATGTATATTGAATTGTCAAAAACTTTTGATCAGAAGGCCTGAATAGTTCATTAAAACATGACATTACTGTCTGACTGACGTAAACTACTGAACGCAGGCACGTGAAATTTGAATGTCATACTCTTGTAGTTACGTAGAGGTAATCTAGATTCACTGTCTCTGAAATAGGACACAAAATGGATCGGCTACCCTTTAAGCGACGACGAGCCAACCATTATTCATCATTTCGCGATATACGAGGAGTTAGAAGAAGAAGGCGGTTTCGTGTACCCTAACTTTGCGACTGGATTCTCCATGAGGATGGAACTCATCGAGACGTAAGTATGTTTGTACTAACTTGTGTAAACTCAATTTCAATTCTATATTACACTGTACTGTGGTGTGGGTATACCGCAGAGTCTGAAGATGAAAGTCTTGACCAGTTCGTCCTACCTGTAATGACATACGGAGCCGAGACGTGGACATTGGCTGTGGGGCTGGTCCATAAGCTTAAAGTAGCTCAACGTGCTATGGAAAGAGCTATGCTCGGAGTCTCTCTGAAGGACAAAATTCGGAATGAAGTGATCCGTCAGAGAACCAAGGTGACCGACATAGATCTGAAAGTTAGTAGGTTGAAATGGAAATGGGCTGGTCTCGTATGTCGCAGAACGGATAACCGCTGGAGTAAGCGGGTTCTGGAGTGGAGACCGTGTTGGCAAACGTAGCGTGGGACGCCCTCTGGCCAGATGGCGGGATGACTTGCATAAGAGGGCCGGCAGCGACTGGATGCATAAAGCATTAAACCGGGCTCTGTGGCGTTCCTGTGAACTGCAACGGGCTGATGATGATGATTATACTGTCTAAAATTCTGATCTGATGATGTGGTGGGAACATGGCAAACCTTATGGCTGTACTTATTACTTAACGTAAACCCGGTCGAGTATAGGCCTTGCATTCGAATATTCGAATATTCGAATTATCCGAATAATAAACTGGTTCGAATATTCGAATATAAAACTTGCGATATTCGAATATTCGACCAATTTCCGGAATGCCAAACTCAGAATTTGATGCATTCAAAATACAACTTTCAAAGTTCGCGCGCAAGTCTCGCGATGTTTCCGCGGTCCGCCTGACCCGACATGATTCCTCACAGCTCGGAAGCGATCGGGAACTTGGGCGGGAATCAGTGCGACGACGGCGCTGGATGGCGGCTTTTTTTTTTCATTTTTTTTTATAGTAACTTTAAAAAAGAGTATTGATTGTTTTTGATTTGATTGTGTGATTGTATTATAAAAAAATATTATTGTCTGTCTGAGTAAGACCTCGATTTATGAGACTGATTTTGTTGTTAACCACCAACTATTTCCCAAGTTTTTGTAAGACTGTGAATGTGATAGTTTAGTGCCTTACACCAAATTAAACAAATTGTTCTTTAATTTTTAACTAGATTTTGTTTGTATACAGATAAATTAGAATCTAAATAAGACATTGGCAATAAAAAACTTGATTATTACAACAGTTTTTAACTATTCGAATAATATTCGAATAATTCGAATAATACCAGAAAAAAATTCGAATATTCGAATACCGAAAATTCTCGAATATTTGCAAGCCCTAGTCGAGTATGATCGTAAAAAGTACAAAACCTGATTAGGGCTATAAGCACTAGCTAAAGAACTATTCAGTTGATTTATCTCACGCAAGCGGACCATACTTGAGTGTGTAGATGCACGTGCAAGTTGTCTCTGAGGGCGTAGCTGACGTCGCTAGGCGTGGCCATGCGTGGCCCTAGTGTTCGTGTCTATAAGAGGAACAACTTCAAGTACCACCCGCTTTCGTGGCTAAAAACAGCCTTATCAGGTTTAGTATTTTTTTATTTTTGAGATCTTCATATGCTTTCAAACTTAGTTGGATTACGTTGAGTACATCCGTAAGTTTTGTCACCTTCCAACTACAATAGACAGCATAGTATTGCACTGATATTGAGTTTAGATTATGTAGGTACAGGTCGCGGCAAATTTTTATTTCACTCTGAAGTTGGTTTGTGTACAGTCAGTTTGGTACTGCGATACGAAACGTTGCATTGTTCAGAGAGAACTATACATTTCCCACGATCTGTACCCAATTGAAAATCAGTCTAAAATTGCCTTGCATTATTTGATCTAGACTTCCTTTTTATCAGCCTTCTAAACCAGATAGAAAGTGGCAAGCATAAGCTAGAAGCAGACTTCTCTATCGATCCTGGCTATGAGTTGGCTCAACTGGTGTACGGAGGAAAGGACGACCCTGGGCCCTTGCTCACAGCAGACCTGAGTTTCTGCATTGTGTCAGGAGACAACTGTGCGACCTACCCGAAGCAGTTTGATACGTGTGTGAGTATTGGCTTGTTAGAATTAGTGTCAAGTCAAGTTAAAGCATCTCTCCACCAGAGTCCAGGAGCCAAAGATGGTTCGTTTTTTTTAATACGACCTTAAAGTTATCTATGGGAAGACCTCGTGCAATGTCCGGGTTGGTACCACCATTTTATCCATTAACCTACCGCCAAGCAGCAGTGTTCGCATTGCTGTGTTTCGATTTGGGGATAAGACAGCCGGTGAAATGACTAGCATAGAGGCATTCCATCTTAGTCCTCAGGGTTGGCAGTGCATTTGCAGTCTTGTGAATGCGAATGTCTATAGGTCACAGTTTCCACTTACCATCAGGTGGCATGTGTGCTCGTTTGCCTTCCTATGCCATAAAAAAAAGATAGCGTTTATTAGTATATTTTACAATTCCACTTAAGAATGAAGGTGTCATAAACATCTCTAAACCCATCAATGTAAATGTGTCAATACCGGCAGGGCAGTCCCATACCTGAGGAGTCAGTATTCTTTGCCGTGAAGACTTGGAGCGGGTTCCACGCCAGCCGCGCCAGGGTCTTAAAGAAGACCTGGGGCCGCCATGTCACCAACCTGTTGTTCTTCAGTGATCAGGCTGGTGAGATACGTCCGATATAGTTTGTTTCTTTTATTGGCGACCATCAATACATTCCTCAGTGACGAAATGGATACATGCATATTTAAATTTATTGACTAGACTAAAAGTCCGAATAAAAAAAAACGTATATACGTACGTATTTTTCAACTTCCCAATTGTATGCGATTGAATCCGTGGATATAATTTAACGTACTAATTAGTACACTTTGTAGATACCAGTTGATGATGCTTTTGCAAGCGTATTTTAATAATAAAATGTTCCTCAGACCCATCCCTCCCAGCGGTGGACACTGGAGTGCCCAACACTAAGACTGGGCACTGCACGAAGACGGTCGCCATCTTGCGAGAGGCCGCCAGTCGCGTGCGCAGCATGCCGCACGTCAAGTGGATATTCCTCGCTGACGATGATACCATACTGGGGTAAGACGCCGATGGGTTAGTTGCCACGCAACCTGGTGTCACTTTTATTAACGAAGCCGGTTATCTTACAGACATTTGCGTTTCGAAAAAGGGGAGTTGAGTTGGGTTTTGACCAAATGCTGATGATAATGATTATGATGATGATAATGATAATGATAATGATGATGATGATGATGTTTGTGATGATTATGGTGATGATGCTGAGGACTAGCGTAAGACCACCAGTGTTCGCATTGCTGTTACCACTTAAAAATGCTGATGTCTTCGAGACACCTTTACTCTAGCGTTTCTCAAGCTAGTGTAAAGGGAATATAAAAATGGTTGATTAAAAAACGGTCAAGAGTTTGAGTTCTGAAGGAATTAGTTTACACCGTTTGCCATGTATTTTTGTCTTTTATTATTTCTCTGTCCAAGGTTGTCTAGAAGAGATCGCTATTTAACGGTATGCCTATAGTTAAAATGTACTGTTCCGTCTTTTGTTATTTTAGTATTCAATAAAAAGTATTTGTATTGTATTCTATTGTGTTTTCCAGCTGACAACTTGTAATAGGCATTCACAAGAATACAGGAGAATTGCAGGTCCTTTGTTTATTTCTCTAAGATCTCGTTAAAAGTGACGTCCAAGGAGGCAGCTGGAGTAACCAGGAATCAGAAGTGTTCTTATAGTTATTCCAAGGGTGATCACAATACCTTATTTTCAGTGTGCAGAGGCTGTGCGAAGTGCTGAGCTGCTACCGAGGCGGTAATGATATCACCGTCATCGGCGAGCGCTACGGCTATGGATACGTGAACAAAGAGACTGCCTCTAAAGGTTAGTTTTACCCTATAAACGCTATAAGGGATAGCGTTTTGACATGCCTCAGACGCTCGGACTATAGCGACCTAAGTTACATACATACATACATACCATCACGCTATCATCCCAGGCTGGGGTAGGCAGAGTTACAGAATTACCAACAACTCTAACAATTTGTTGTTAATTCTAGAACCACATTTTGCAAAAACAGGGTAAGATGTTTACGATGTGTATATTAGTGACAGGTTGCAAGCCCATCGCCTAACAATACTACAAGCCTTTAATCCCTTAGTCGCCTCTTACGACTTCCACAGGAAGACATGGAGTGGCACTATTCTAGGCGGCCGGCAACCACACAGCAAACGGCGACCTAAGTTGTATGAGGATAACCACCAATAATGTGATTAAATTTGAATATCTCCACAATTTAACTGGTCGTTTTAAGCACCGCTTCAGTGAAAAAGCACGTTTACACTCTAGTCATGAAAGTCAGTTTTCTATGATTTGGCGTCTATATAGATGTTTTTGGAGACAGGCATCAAAGACACCTCAAAGGGATCTTGGGGCCGTATCAATTAACTAATGTTTTGTGCGATGCCTAGAATAGGCATTTTATTTATTTATTTATTTATTTCTAAAAACAATCGTTGTAGGTTTGGATGGTTGGAGGCGTTTTACAACCAAGTCACATTTCGGTAACCAATTGGTCTCTTAAATGTGGCCCAATGTTCTAAATCTAGGACATTTGTCAAAGTGACTTTTGACTTAAGTTAGCTGGCACAAGATTATTTTTCGAACTAACGAAATTTGACGTGGGCCTTTACGAGGTAGTGCTGATAAATCCTAACACATTGCAGAATCATGCAGTGTCTGAATATGGGTAATTTTGGCAGCAGTCAAACAATGCTGTTATTACTAATCCTTCACTCGCAACAAATAAGTTTAGCATTGTTTTAATGCTGTGAACAATGTCAGTACTCAGAAACTTCATAGTCGTGCTGTATCAGGATTGCCTACTTATCTGAATTGTACCACCTTGTATAGGTTATGACTACATCACGGGCGGCGGCGGCACGGCGCTGAGCGTGGCGGCGGCGGCGCGGCTGGCGCGCTGCGCGTGCGCCGCGCCCTCCGCGCCCGACGACATGACGCTCGGCGCCTGCGCGCGTGAGCGTGGCGTCCCGCTCACGCACTCGCCGCTCTTCCACCAGGTAAATTTTCGTTTTCCCGGGAAAATTTCCACTGGATTTCAGTTCAGTACAATGGTCTGAAGCTATGGTTTCAGTTTTCGGTGAGCCGTTCCTTACACCCTGTATATATTTATTTTTGTTTGCTTTACCTATGGGTTCTATTCCAGGCTCGGCCTCAAGACTACCCCCGCGAGGTCCTCGGCCGAGACCGGCCGCTCTCCTTCCACCGGCACTCCTCCCCGGAGCCCTACAAGGTGTACGCCACATGGTTCCAACACGACGATCTTGCGCTCAAGCCGCGTACGAAGGACGAGTTGTAGACTGCTTGACACTTCTGAGATCCTGGTACTTTGGCTATCGTGATATGTAGCTACCGGAACAGCTGTAGACCGCCTCGTAAGTCGTAACTTCTTAGAGCCTAGTAATGTCCACGAGTTATCGTGGCCAAGTGGGGATTTAAGAGAGAAATTGTAACCTCCTTGTAACTTCATAGATCCTAGTATACCATTGTCAGAGCACTTAAAAGAGGCTTCCGTTTAGTACTCTCTCACTTGCTCTTAATAAAATCGTATGAGAGCGAGTGAGAGAGAAGCACTAAACCGAAGCCTTCTAAGTGCTCACAGTCTGTACTTGGGTTGTTCTGGCCTAGCCTCAAGACTGCCGCAAAATACTGACGGAGCTGCTGCTCTATTTCTGTTCCTTTTCCACTCAGCACTCCTCCCTCAAGCCATTCAAGGCCACCTGGTTCATGCACGTTGGCGCAGACAACAGTTCGGCACCGTATCGGCTCAAACTGAGACATTGAAAAGTAAACTTTAATTTGTGTCGGTACGACATATTTTTTAAAGTTAGAGTGAAAACAATAGCCAGGCGCGGGCCTCGCGTCGTCCACTGGAAAATGTCTTCTTCTTCTTTCGTGTCGGCAAGAACTCGGGCTAAATCTTACTTGCCCAGAAAGCGGCTACCGTGGTAGCCCTCTGGTTACTGACAAGTAAGTCCTCACGCGAGCAGGCGGTCGGGCACGCGGGACAGTTAGTGAGGTGTAGCATGGTCTGCAGGGGTTCTCCACATTCACAGCTAGCGTCTGCGCTACTTGAGTACCCCCACCGGCACAGGTTATCTTTGCTTCGGCCAACCTGGGTCCTCAGCCTATTTAGACTTCTCCAGGTGGGCCAAGGTTCCTTATAGCCTGGAGGCAGATTTTCGTTGGGGGGGTTCAGTGAATGTGGATACTCGCTTGCCCAAAGCCTGCACCTCACGTCAGTAGGGTTTTCGTCGGTAGGCTGCGTAGATCGCAGGAAGCTTTTGCGGCTTCGTAAACGACCTGCGGTGGGGGAGAGCCCGTAGACTGGAAAATGTATCGTACTAACACTAGTCAAAGCTCACCTTTCAATGTGTCATTTTGATTTGATCCGTTGCCGAGCCGTTATGTCTGCGCCAACCTTAAACTAACTATCAGGGGGGTATTATGACATAGCAATGCAGTTCATTTTACGGCGAGCGTAAAGGACCGAGCTATAGTAGGTATATAGCTCAGTCCTTTTCTTTCAGCGTAAACAGAACTGCGAAACTACGTCATAATAACCCTCCAGGACACGAAACACTACTGACCTCTCGTGACTTCTAAGATCTTGGTACATCATGCGTTAAATACGTGGCTATCTGTCCTTGGGCTATCTAAGGTGGTACTTTAACACTGTCAGTATTGATTGGTGTTTGTAAAAATATAGCGTACAGCAATTTTTTTTTTTATCAGGGGATTATGTCACACCAATTGATCTAGTCCCAAACTAAGCTCTAAGCTTGTATTATGGGTACTAGACAACGATATAAAAACTTATATAGAGAAATATATACTTAAATACATAGTAAACATCCATGACTCAGGAACAAATATTCGCGCTCATCACACAAATATCTGCCCATACGGGATACGGGATTTGAACCCAGGACCGCTAGCTTCGTAGGCAGGGTCACTACCAACTAGGCCAGCGCGTCGTCAAAGCCTACCGCCGCCGCCAAGTTCGATATTTCAGGTTTATGAGGTATGTAACATACTGTATGTTGTCAGTAGAAATAAAGGCCCAGATAGATGGGCGAATAAGTACGCCGTACTTATGGCTCGGCGAGCTTACTCGCCCGTGTGGCACCCTAAGTACGCGAACTTCTAAAGGTAAACACTGGCGAAAAGGTCGTCGAGCTTTAAGTACGCTATCTGTGGCTGAAAAATAAGCCTCTCTAATAAAAAAACTTAACGTATATCGCTTATTACATTGCATTTATTTACCATAGTTATCTAAATTGTATTAATTTTATGAAAACTATTAACATTTAATTTTAAAGTTATTTGTTATTTCACAGATTAATCCTAAGTGCTAACATTTAGAAAAATTAAGATCAAGATATCGTACCTTTAGAATTATAGTGACCTAATTCAACATTTTAGCTTTCGACTTCGAGACGTATATTTATTACTATAGAGATCTAACTCGAAATCCAAAATTTGTGAATTCATCATGTCAGCCGAAAGACGTCCACTGCAGGACATAGGCCTCCCCCAAGGCTCTCCACTCAGACCGGTCTTGTGCTTTTCGCATCCACCGAGTTCCCACGATCCTTACAAGGTCGTCACTCCATCTTGTTGGAGGCCTACCTACAGCGTGTCTCCCGGTCTGCGGACGCCACTCAAGAACCTTCTGGCCCCATCGGCCCTCAGTCCTGCGAGCGATGTGCCCCGCCCACTACCACTTAAGTTTAGCTATTCCTCGGGCTATGTCGGTAACCTTAGTTCTACTACAGATATCATCATTTCTGATTCTATAACGCAGAGAAACCCCGAGCATAGCCCTCTCCATAGCCCTCTGAGTGAATTTGAGCTTCCTTATGAGGCCCATCGTTGGCGCCCACGTCTCAGATCCGTAAGTCATCAGTGTCATCACTCGAAATCCAAAATGTGTGAATTAGGTTGCTATAATTCTAAAGATGCGATATTTAAGACTGTGTTTTGTATAGCTGTATTATATGAAAGTGCATGTTGTATTAGGTGCATTGTTGTTATTATGCAAGTTAACTATAACATTATGTGATACTGCAATTTATTTTAAGTTTTATAGTTCTTTAAAGCGTTCCATGTGTTATTCATGTATAATGGCTCTCGCATTTTTAGCTTCGAAATCGATATCATTTATATACTTAATTGAAATAGGTACTTATTTGTAACTAGTAAATATTATACTTGTTAAATATCCCATTACAAAATAACATATCAGTTAAGTATTATTACTGTATTGTATATTAATAAAATTTAATATTTTTATAATGTTTTGGTTTTATTATATGTAACTTACAATGAAGTAATATCCGGTCTTGTATTTAATTTATAAATATAAGAAAGGTATGTGGAATGGATTATTTGACTACATTATTCTCGACGCATCTCATTTTGGTTGGCCATTTAAATAATAATGTCACAAGTGTCAGGAAATTAGCCATATTCATTCATAAAGTCATAAACAAATAATTTATGGCAAATTATATTTTTAGCGAAATTTTATTTTTTTTTGCTTATTTTGTAACTTTAATTTTGTTATTGGCTTCAGTTCCCCTATTAGGTAAATAAGATAACCTGAGTCTGGTAAAATTCCTAGTTAAATCACCGAGAAAAAAAAGGGTTCACAGTTATATTGTATTTCATGGCCAAAGCTAGTGTGAGAAATGAATGAGAGTAATAATTTTACTGTAAGGCTGCGGCTTCACTGAGGTGGAGAGGATCGGAGCGGATCAGAGCTGTGCCAATATTAACCAATAGACGGCGCATGCGGTCACGTCGAGCGCGCCTTGCGCACGTTAGTTTTTTTATTTATTTTTATGGCATAGGAAGGCAAATGAGCACACAGGCCACCTGATAGTAAGTGGAAACTGTGACCCATAGACATTCGCATTCACAAGAACGCAATCCTAAGACTGCAAATGCGTTGCCAACCCTGAGGACTAAGATGGAATGCCTCTATGCTAGTCATTTCATCGGCTTTGTTATCCCCAAACCGGAACACAACAATGCGAACACTGCAGCTTGGCGGTAGGCTAATAGATAAGGTGGTGGTACCAACCCGGACGGACCCTGCACAATGTCCTCCCACAAGTAAATCTGACTCGGTGGAGCCGCAGCCTAACAGAGTTCGCCAATCATTTAAACAAAGTAATAAAAATTTAAAATGAGACAGATCTTGTTAACGAAGGAATATACCTAAAAACCGCCCTAAATAAAGCCTTGCTGTAGTTTGGACCTCAAATCTGCATAATCTTTTAATTAAATCCTGTTAATTAAACTACTTTCCTTCTCCTTAATCCTTGTGACATAACTCAACTACCCATATGAGTATATTACAACATTAAACCAAGATTAAGTAACTCGCGGCTGAAGTGTAAGCCGGTATCAAAAGCTTTATGGCGAACTTTCGAGATTAGATTGCTGTATGGAGGCGTTATATGTATATACTTATTTAAAAAAAAAAAGATTTGGTGAATTTTAATGGGACAATGTATTTTTTGGATCTAATCTGCTTTGGCAAAATATTTTTCCCCGAATGCCCAAATTTTTATTTGCCAAAAAAATCCCGTCACAATAGATTTATTTTCTACTAGCTTCTGCCCGCGACTTAGTCCGTGTAGATTTCGACTATCGTTATTCCCTCGGGAATTTATAAATTTTCCCGGACGAAAAGTACCTACCCTTGTCCATTTCAAATTTCATCCAAATCTGTCCAGCCGTCTCGCAGTTTCGCATTTATAATATTAGTAATACTTAGTAGGGTGCTTACATGTCTAAACTAACCTAACAGACAAAACAGCATTTTCGATATCCCGGATATAATATAGAGCAAAAATAATACCTACTAGCTTTTTGGGAAATAATAATTTTGACCAAAAACGTCTAGGCCAAACGGTAGGCTACCGGTTTTTTAGCAGATTAATGCTTCGGTTACAAAACAACTATTTTATTCCTGTCAGTATCCGTTAAAGACGATACATTTTTATTTGGTACCTCAAATAAATATGTGGCGATTAATCCACACCTATTAAAAACAAGTATTCCCAAACTAAGCTTGTGAAGTTGCCACACATTTTTGTGCTTTGAACTTAAACGTTAAGAAATTCAAAATATTTATTCAGTGAATTGGCCACATGCGGGCTCTTTTTCACGTCGGAAATGTGCAGTGAATCTACTAGCGCTTCGGACAAGACCATCATTGCGGAGAAGAAGCGCCGCAAGAAACTCCAGCAGAAGGTCATTTTTTGAATCAAAAAAACATTGGGTCAGGTGGGGTAAATATAAGACACGGGTAAAAATAAGACTAAGTTTTTAACACTCAAAAACTTACTCTACTTCATTCAGCACTCTACAGCATTAACACACAATGCTTCCTTTTAAATGGAATAGGAATGAAGTAGAGTAAGTTTTTGAGTGTTAAAAACTTAGTCTTATTTTTACCCGTGTCTTATATTTACCCCACCTGACCCTAATTATACTTAAAAGTAATAATAAGGTAATAAAGTAATAAACAATAAATTCTTAAAAACGTTTTACTGCTGCCCTAATCTGTCAAAGGCTAGCGACAACAAGGCCGACTGTACTCGGATTAACGATAAACATACTTTTATGGACATTTAAATACATAAATCACTCAAAACTCAGGAACAAACTCGCGGTCATCAAATCTAATTCCCCATACCAGGAACCGAAACTGAACCTTAGCGTCGTAGACAGTCAGTCACCAAATAGGCCAACGGCGTCGTCTATAATGCATAATTTTCTTATAATACAAGAGATAGAAATAGAAATAGAAAATATATTTATTTGTTTCTGCTCACATAATATCACATCCATGGCTGAAGTCTCCTTCTAAGTAAAAATATACCTGTGCAAGGAGACCCCGCTCTTCTAGAGCATTATATTATGTAACATGTAAATTAGGAACAACTAGACTTAAAAAATAGAAATTAGTCTGAAAGTAAATAATACCTAATATTCATAATATTCTTACACAGACAAAAATAAATATTCGGTTTACCCTTGAAATCTCGACAAACTTTTAATCGAATTTCAGTTCAAAGTCAACGTTTCGCATTTTTTCATTTGATCGAATATTCATTACTTCGAACATTTAAATGGTGTATTTGTGAAACACCGATTTTTATTTGGTAGAAATATTATTTAATATATACTTTATTTCGCAGATTTTTATGTCATATTTTATTATTCCATATTTATTTGTGTGTTGTAAGTTTTACATGGTAGGTAACTAACCTAACCTAACCTACCTCGGACTCCGTGAGCGTGTCGGGCTTCCAGGTCATAAAAAAAAAACCCTAACCTACCTCGGACTCCGTGAGCGTGTCGGGCTTCCAGGACATAAAAAAAAATAACCCTAACCTACCTCGGACTCCGTGAGCGTGTCGGGCTTCCAGGTCATAAAAAAAAAATAACCCTAACCTACCTCGGACTCCGTGAGTCGAATCGATTTGATTTAATTCTTTGACAATATGTTATTTGCCCATAACTTGTACTTAAGTATGTTTTTCTATCTTGCGAGAGTTTGTTTTCTTTTTTTCTTAAAATATGTAATCTAGTATGAAACTATGATATGAAGTAGTTGTATAATAATACGTTGTATTGTGGCAACACTATCGCATCTCTCTCTACGACATTTTATGTAGACGATATTATTATCTGTGGTAACACAAGAGACGCTTCTCAGATTTTGACTAGACTAACTTAGGCTAACAAAAACGTTGTCTTGTTTTCTTCCGACTGTACTCATATTTAAGCCTTTCTATAATAAATATTCAGGTGTTATCCTATTGTATTGGTGTCATTTATCCCAGTAACTCGACGATTCCGTACAGGGCAAGTGGTACCGAAACTTAACCCCAAATTGGTGACCCCGACGTGATCTACCACTAAATCAGTGCCTTCGGATTTTCGGATCATCGAGTTCTCGCTGAGTTGGACCTAAATCTACTTCAAAGGATACCTAGAACCCTGGAAACCATTCATCTATGAGTATTTTAAAACACCGCGTCCTTAAGAAAAACCGGTTTCTACCAGTTGACGACGGCGCCGTTTCGGAAAATTTCGTCGGATTTTTTTGCTCCTACGCATTCTACAAGACCAAGATACAATATATGTTGGGATTTACAGTGCCGATCTACATCTATCGTGATAATACCTACGTGTGATCGTGTCGTGAAATTTGACATTACGCTCGTTAAAAATTTCGTTCTGTTTTTCATCATCTCTAAACGTCATCGTACATCTCTAAACGTCAAACGGAGAATGTAAATAAAAGACTTTAGTGGTTAAGTTTTTCGTAATTTCCTTTAATTTTCAACGTAATTTGAGTAAATTAATGTTTAGCTTTAGTGTTAATATAGTTTTACTACTGATATACGACCTTTCTCGGTAAGTTTTTGAAAAAATATTTTTGTAAATCTTTTACAAATAACTTCTGACTAACTGTCGAACTTTGGTAAACTCTAACTTTGGTTCAGGTAATATAAAACTAATATTTTCTAATACAAAGCCTCCAAATGAAAGTGTACAGCATGGCAAATACTAATTCAGCTACTTGATTACGAATTTAACCTGGAAAATACATTATTAACACAAGCGGTTTTTGTAGATAATGTTAACTGCTGATGTATGTTAAATTGTTTATTTGTACTTTGGTGCATAAAATCGAGTCTATATAACTTACTGTGTTGAGTGTGTTGCTTATAATTTAAGGATTTAACTTTAACTAACTAATTACTAAAATTTATATGTTTTGGTTCATATATTGCATTTTGTTATTATAGTTTCGATACTTGTGTATGTCATATTTATATGTACTTGCATATGATGCATCGGTGTTACCATACCACTAGAATCCCCCTACAATAATTCTTTCTTAACCATTTTGACATTTTTGCATGCGGTTTTGTGTGTGACATATTTTAAATTAACTAACTATGGGAGAGGAATTGCAAGCCTTGGTTCAGCGCTTGCAAGCTGAAAATGCTGTTCTTCAGCAACAGCTGATTCAGAATCCGGAAGTATGCAGGGTTTCTCTTAAATTGCCAGCTTTTTGGCCTGATAAGCCTGCGGTGTGGTTCGCACAGGTGGAGGCTCAGTTTCAGATTGCAGGTATCACTGCTGACAATACAATGTTCAATTATGTCATCGCTCAGTTGGATCAGAAATTAGCTGGTGAAGTGGAAGACCTCATTACGAAGCCCCCAGTCAAAGGCCAGCAATATTTGAAGCTGAAAGAGGAGCTTATCAGACGTCTGTCCATGTCTGAAGAGCAACGGGTTCGTCAGCTGATCAGTGAGGAAGAGCTTGGAGATAGACGCTCATCCCAGTTTCTCCGACATCTGCGCTCACTTGCTGGAGGTGCTCTATCAGATGATATGCTGCGCCAACTGTGGTTGCGTCGACTTCCACAACAAGTACAGGCCATTCTAGTTTCTCAGGCTGAACTAAACCTAGATAAACTAGCGGAACTTGCAGACAAAGTTATGGAGATTTCTGGTCCCAAGCAAGTGTTCTCTTGTGCATTTCCTGCCGTTGCACCTGCCAACCAGGACTCTCTGTTTCAGCGTATAGACAGATTAGAGAGACAAATTGCTGCTTTATCTGTCAGCGAGCAGCCCAGGCGCACACGCAATCGCTCTGTGTCGTCCAATCGCTCACGCTCACGTGCTTCGACGCCGAGGAATGGTCCCAAGGTATGTTGGTACCATAAAAAATTCAATGAGAAAGCAAACAGGTGCATAACTCCATGTAGTTGGAAACCCAGTGAGCAGGGAAACGAAGGCGACAATTAGTAGAGGCGGCTACTGATTGTATTATTCCCGGCCGCCGAATTTTTGTAACAGATCAGAAGTCTAAACACCAGTACTTAGTCGATACTGGGTCAGACCTCTGTTGTTTCCCTCGTCGTTTTCTTAGAGGTTGCTACACAGCTAGCGATTATAATCTGAGCGCAGCTAATGGCAGCTCAATAGGGACATACGGCAACATTTCCATGCACCTGGATTTAGGGTTGCGCCGGGACTTCCATTGGAATTTCGTGATCGCTGATGTTGCGACACCTATTATAGGATCCGATTTCCTTAGTTTTTACAACTTGTTACCTGATTGTCGTCAGCAGCGTTTGGTAGACGGCAGTACTAAACTATGCGTAGCAGTATCTTTTTCCGGAACTTCACAACCTAGTGTCAAAGCTGTAAATGTAGGTAGCTCCACCTATTCAGATGTGCTAGCTGAGTTCCCCGAGATCACTCGACCGCCAGGACTGCCTAGACTCGTCAAGCACAACACTGTGCATCACATCAAAACCTCCGATGGTCCACCTGTGTCTTGCCGTCCACGTAGACTAGCTCCACAGAAACTTGTCGCTGCTAAAAAAGAGTTTGAGGACATGGTCCTTTGCGGCACTGCAAGGCCATCGAAGAGTGCTTGGTCCTCGCCGTTGCATATGACTCCCAAGAAGGACTCCTCCTGGCGTCCTTGCGGCGATTATCGCGCTTTGAACGCCAGGACGATCCCTGATAAATATCCTGTTCGACACATTAATGATTTCACACATAATCTCCAAGGATCTAGAGTATTTAGTACTTTGGATTTAGTTAAAGCTTACCATCAAATCCCCGTTTTCGTGGACGATATTCCGAAGACAGCCATCGTTACCCCGTTTGGCCTCTTCGAATTTCCATTTATGACATTCGGTTTGCGCAACGCTGGACAAACCTTCCAGCGCTTTATCGATGAGGTCACACGGGGTCTCGATTATTGTTTTCCCTATATAGATGACATTCTCGTTTTTTCGCCCGACGAAGCCTCCCATAAGGAGCACCTTCGCGAACTATTTAAACGTTTTCAGGACTATGGAGTGGTAGTGAACCCTTCTAAATGTGTCCTTGGCGTAGAGCAAGTGATATTTCTTGGACACCACATCACTGCTGACGGAATTCAACCTCCACAAGAACGAGTAAAGGCGTTGCTGGAGTACTCGCCACCCGAAACAGTTCAAGGTATGAGGCGTTTCCTAGGCGTGCTGAACTATTATCGCCGTTTCATCCCTCAGGCGGCTAAGTTTCAAGCCCCATTAATCAACGCTGTGGTGGCTACCAACAGCAAGGGTAACAAACCATTTCCATGGACTCCTGAGCTACATACGGCATTTAACGAGTGTAGGCGGAGCCTCTCAGAGGCTACGCTCCTGCATCATCCTGTGAGTGGCGCCCGCCTAGCTCTTTTCACGGACGCGTCTAGTGTTCACGTTGGCGCCTGTTTGCAGCAGGAGGTAAATGATCAGTGGTGCCCACTAGCATTTTTTAGTAAAAAGCTGACTCCACGCCAGTCTGAATGGCCTGCTTATTACCGCGAGCTCTTAGCGGTGTACGAAAGTGTACAACATTTTCGTTACATCCTAGAGGTACAGCATACCACCATTTTCACAGACCATAAGCCGCTGTTGTACGCTTTCGTGCAACGTCGAGAAAAGCTTCCGCCACCGCAGCTCAATCAGCTGTCTTTCATAAGCCAGTTCACCACGGACATTCAATACATCAGAGGAGAAGATAATGTCGTGGCGGACGCTATGTCACGGGTTGAGGCAATCTCGCTGGAACAGGAGTATGAATCTCTGGCCCAAGCCCAAGGAACAGACACGGATTTAGCTCAACTTTTGCTTGATACTTCCAGTATTAAACTTTCCAAGGTAAGCGTTCCTAGTACTGGCATCTCTTTGTACTGCGACGTTGCTACCGGAAGAGCTCGTCCTTATGTTCCACACGGTATGCGCCGCGCAATTTTCAATAAGCTCCATGGCCTAAGTCACCCAGGCGTTCGGGCAACTACTCGTTTAGTTACCGAGCGCTATGTTTGGCCATCTATTAACAAAGATTGCAGGGACTGGTCTCGTTCTTGCAATGCATGTCAGCGTAGCAAGATTACGAGACACAATACTGTTTCTTTAGGAAATTTCAACACTCCTAGTGGTCGTTTTATGCATATTCATATCGACATAATTGGACCCATGCCTCATTGTAAAGGTTACCGTTATTGTTTGACAGCTATAGACAGGGTTACCAGGTGGCCAGAAGCTTGGCCTATGCAGACGATCACCGCTGAGGAGGTAGCAGAAACCCTAACCAGGGAATGGATTTCTCGCTTTGGCATTCCAACCGTTATTACGACTGATCAAGGAGCCCAGTTTGAGTCAGACCTTTTTCGTCGTTTGATGAAAACATTCGCAACTAAGCGTATTAGAACAACTTCATATCATCCCCAAGCGAATGGGATGATTGAGCGCGTTCATCGACAGCTCAAGGCTTCCTTGATGTGCCATGACGATACTTGGTTAAGTGCCTTACCTCTTGTACTTTTAGGCATGCGTTCTGCTTTCAAGGAGGACATTCAAGGCACGGTTGCGGAAATGCTGTATGGCGAAACTCTGCGTCTGCCAGGCGAACTCCTGATTTCTACGCAGACCTCTAGTTCTTACGAAGATCCTGCTGATTTTGTTACCCGTTTACGTCGGCTTATGTCGAACATACGTCCAGTGCCAGCGTCACGTCATTGCGAAACTTCATCCTTTATTTTCAAGGAGTTAGCAAAAGCTACTCACGTATTTCTTCGTGAGGACTGCGTTCGACGTGCTTTACAAACACCTTACAGTGGTCCATACCAGGTTGTCGAACGAGCTAGCGACGGTAAAACATTTACCATCCTCGCCAAAGGACGACAGGTCACAGTAAGCACCGATCGAATCAAACCGGCATTCGTAGATAACTCCGGCTCTGTGGAATCGCGATCGTTTTCGTTTATTCCTTCTCCTCCTCCGTCTCCTGCATCAGTACCCACTCCTGCAGCTCACGTGGTACCTGAAACTGCAGCCTCTCCTGCGTGTTCCAATTCGACACCTCCTGTGTATAAAACTCACTCATACATTACCCGATCTGGTAGACGCGTTAAGTTTAAAAGATTTGATTAGTAGTTATCTCTATTTTATTTTATTACCTAATAAATACATTTATATTATTCCTTAAATGTGAGTTTATATTTCTCCGTAGGGGGGTGGTGTGGCAACACTATCGCATCTCTCTCTACGACATTTTATGTAGACGATATTATTATCTGTGGTAACACAAGAGACGCTTCTCAGATTTTGACTAGACTAACTTAGGCTAACAAAAACGTTGTCTTGTTTTCTTCCGACTGTACTCATATTTAAGCCTTTCTATAATAAATATTCAGGTGTTATCCTATTGTATTGGTGTCATTTATCCCAGTAACTCGACGATTCCGTACAGGGCAAGTGGTACCGAAACTTAACCCCAAAGTATAATAAACATTGATATTTTGTTGTTCTGTCTTTTAAATAGTTTATTAAATGTATTTTTAATTATTTAAAAATCCTTGTACCGTTTTCTAATAATTGTTTTAATATGTAATGAATAGTCGATGAAGCCAAAATACTCCAAGAGATAATATTGATACTGAATATTCTATGAATCGTTTTCGATGAAATGAAATTCGATGAAAAGTTTGTCGAGATTTCAAGGGGCACCCTAAATATTCACATGAGTATCTATGTGCGAGTGTGTGTGTGTGTGTGTGTGTGTGTGTGTGTGTGTGTGTGTGTGTGTGTGTGTATGTGTACGCGCGCGCGTGTGTGTGTATTTATTTTAATATAATAAGGGTACTAACAACTGCTCAAGAGATCAGTCTAAACTTGGTGCGATACATTAAAATCCTTTTTTCCCTGACACAAAAATAAGCGACGAACAATTTAGTTTACATACATACATACCTTCACGCCTGTAATATAATAAAATAATTAAGATAATTTAATTTTAACCTGAAAAACAAAACAATGCGACTGCAGTGCTATCGTCTGTTCATTAGAAAGATTCAATAGAATGAAAGGGTGTACCGACTCATCGCTTTCTCGTGTGGCTAAGTTCAAATCTCTGTAGACTAAAACTTCATGAAACCAAACGCCAGTCATGCTGCTAGTCATACCAAAGAAGGCCTAAGTAAAATAAAATCGTCGAGGCAATCTATACCGTATTGGTAACCAAATAAAATTTTAATTGCTTATCTATTAGTATGTAGTTAGCCGCCTATGGTAGGGCAGCATGACGCTCTGCATGAGCTCAATCAATCGCCGCTGTCTCCGTAATGGAGCCAGTGAATGGCATGACCCGCTCACTAATGAATGACATTCATATAGCTCGGAAATCCCTGATGGGTGTTTTGACAGATCTAGTATCAAGTAGGTTTGATTGTTTTGGAGTGTGCTTATTTTAGCTAGAGCTGATTTATCTTTGTCCAGATGACGGTATTCTGACAGATTGATTTTAGTTCTACCGTCTATTTTATATGGCAGATAAAAGAGAGAAGGGAATTTTGACAGATATTTTTACCTGAGATTTTGATAAATCAGGCCTTATCATCGTACTACTGGCATTTAAAACACAAGAAATCAACCCGTTACTTTTTCAAAATTTTGCATAAAAATCGTCGATTGTTTTCAAAACATTTGCTTACATATTTGTAAGCAAATGGTAAAAGCTTGTGTGTAACCAAACAAATAAATTAAATTTCCTACAGTCAAAACAATATTCATTTTTCATGTAAGTACATACATCTAATTTCGGAAATATTTCCCAAGACAGTAGTGTTTATTATCGTGTGTGTATGTAGATCCACTATTATAATAACCTGATACATGTATACGAGGGGTGATCCATAAGTTTTGAGAATCAGTATGAACCATGCACATAATGATATTTTTTTAATGTGGAATATACCATGGCACTAATCAAACTTAAATTAGAGAGAAAAAAAAACTATATTGTTCATTTGTTTTTCTGTGATAGCTAAACAATAAACATCTGTATGAATAATTTTACAAGACGGTAAAATAAGAGTTAGTTTTGTAATAATTTGGAGCGGTGTGGAGAAAATTCTGGTACACTAATAAAAAATATTGTTTTTGAAAATGAAACCTTGATTTATCATTATGATTTAAACGATAAATAAGTTATCATTGCAGTGGATTTTTTATCTCCAGCTCTGTCACCAAAATTTAGGGTGGTTTTTTCGGCCTCGCCCAGGATTATTGAGGCATACAAATAAATACTTTGACATTCATTTTTAGCAATTGTGTTTAAATAATCTAGGAGAGTTATATAACATTATTCTATCATAGTTATGGGAAAATATTAAAAATAAGCTCAAGAAAAAAAAAACGAATTTGCGGCAGGAAATGTGCTTCAGAGCCTTCTAATTGACAAGGGTGCTGCTCATCGACCAAAGATCAGAACTGAGAACCGCTCTCCCCGTTATTAAGCCCTAATTTTCGACTACTACTTCTCATTCACTAATGTTAAAAAACAACTACATAAAAATCACGAGCTGATGATGACTTAGTGAACGTACAAAATTTGACCATTTTGACCTCCTAAAGTAAAATTATTTTTATAGTGGTAAAATAAAACAATTGAATGACGTTAATAAGTGTTTGCAAATATAGAAAGTGTGCTTATTTCAATTAAAATATAACGATTTACATATCTCCCATTTTTAATACCGATTATCAAAACTTATGGATCACCCCTCGTACACAATAATTGACAACAATTCATTTTGTGCTAAGGTAGTAAAATAAAATACCGTTTCTAGATTTTACACTGCTGATTACAGTAAAAATATCTTTGGATTTTTTTATGCAGTAGTTTTTTTTATATTTACGAAAAACAGTAAAAAAAGTTGGATTGTGAATGTTAGGAATACACTTATAGTGCCCTTAGTCCATTTATTTAAAAAAATTATATACAACTGTCATGTGCATTTTTTATCTGTCTGACGAATGAAACTCAAAGCAGATGCAAAACAGTAAACGCAAAATAGTTTATTTGTTTTAATGGCGTCTACAAATTAAGTAAGTAATAAATCAAATTACGCAAAATAACAAATTTGTGAACGAACGGCAGTGAATGATTGACAAGTGAGTGACATGACATGACAGTCAGTTCTGTATCTGTTTAAAGTTACTTTTTTTATTTTATTTCATGCTAAGATCACGACATCAGTATTCCTAACTTTGGATATACGGTCTTTTTAATGACTATTTCTTTAATAGATTATTAGAGACGAATTTAAGTTAAATAAAGAAAAACTGAGAAATACGGGTAGTCTAATTTTTAACCAGCTATTATAAACGCGAAAAATAAATAACGCTTTTTTTTTTAAATGTTGTCAATTATTTATAGTAAAATTATATGTGTAAGTGTATGTGTAAAGTTAGGATGATAGAAAGAGTAAGAAATAGCGAGATCCGAGAACGATGTGGATTGAAAGAATATGTAGTGACTAAAATCGAAAAGGGTATGTTAAGATGGTTTGGTCATTTAGAAAGGATAGAAGGTGACTAAAATCGAAAAGGGTATGTTAAGATGGAAGGGTTACGAAACACATATGGCGAGCGAGAGTGAGCGGAGATGTTGGTAGGGGACGTCCTAGACGGACGTACGGTGATCAGATTCGCGATCCTACTGCATAAGGGCCGAATAAAAAGCACCCGAAACCGACGTACGTGCATGAAGAGATTGATGAATGTAGAGGAAGCGAAAGTTGTATGTTTAGATCGGTGCACCTGGCGTTCCACAGTCTCTGCGTACCCTATTGGGAGACATGCGTGAAGTTATGTATGTATGTATGTAAAATTATTTATCGAAAAGTTTTTAAAACACGTCCCAACTTCAAAACAGCATTTATCACCACCAAAACTCTAAAAAGCGCATTACCGAAATATAAAACGTGAATATTTATTCCTGGCAAACTTCTCACAGGGCCGAACTCAGGTCAGAGTGGTCCCATTTGTCATTCGTCACGCGACACCCGCTAAGTACCAACTCCATGCAAACTTACATTTTTCCCGCTAACTTTTGAGTGCGGCTCTGTAGTTAAACATTTCCAATAAAACAGTCTTTTGAATTATTGCGATAGGGTTGATTTTGGATTGAGGAGAAGCGTCAAATATTTTCTTTTACCAAGTTCAGTATTAATCATAGGAAGTTGTCGTCACATTACACTCGGAGGAATTTGGTGGATTTGTGTTATTTTTATTGCAGTTGGAAGGTGACGAATACTTTATTTTGACGGTTACGGTATTTTTGGGGTTACCCTGATGTTTAAATCTTCTCCTTAACCCTTAGTCCTCAGGGTTGGCAAAGCATTAGGAGTCTTAGGATTGTAGTCTTGTGAATTCAAATGTCTATAGGTCACAGGGGTTATTATGACGTAACTATACAGTTCATTTTACGGCGAGCGTAAAGGACAGAGCTATATCAGTAATATAGCTCTGTCCTTTTCTCTCAGCGTAAACAGAACTGCATAGCTATGTCATAATAACCCCTTCTTACCTTCTAATCTTACTTACCATCGGGTTGTCTGTGAGATCGTGCGCCTTCTCTTTGGTTGAGGCGTTTCGTCGAAGGAACTTCAAGAATTGAAAAGTAAGTTGTTAATGCAAATTACTTTGTACCAAAACAAAACTAGTTATTGAGCGGCGTTGTTAATTTTAGGGATTTATTTAGGGCGTCTGAGATTTTGGTAATTTTTTTAAGAGGATAATTTTTTCACCCGTAGGTATAAGTTGATCTAATTTCCAATAAAACTTATAATATTAATCACCGAATGTAGAGTAACTGAGTAAGCGATGATCTTGGCATTCATAATTAGTAATTACGTAATATCTATTTTTAAAATTTCCCTTTTTACTCATGTTTAAAGTGCAACGTACATAAACACATCCAAACTTATATTAATAAGCCAACCTAGGAATATACGGATCAAAATTAAATGACAGAGAGGGATTGCCTATATCGATAAACTCAATTATCGATGCTTTTCCCATACAATGCTGGGGATTATCACGTGTACATCGATATGTCATTTAATTTTACCCCGTATATTCCTAGGTCTGAATAAGTCTTAACTTTTTTGTGCGTCTAACTTTTAATATGAGTATCACCATCAAGTTATGGGATTGGTGGAATCGGTTCGAAAGACCACTTTATATTTACTTACTTGAAAAGTTTTCAAAAATCTCCAGCTCTGTCCATAATGCAACCATACTCAACAAAGATTCCTCCAATAATTAACCTTTTGTACACACAACTGTAAGTACTTCGTTCTATGTTTCATTGTGGTGCTTAAACTACAAACCTGTGTTTTTTCTAAACATCGAACATATCTTCTCTGGCACTAGAAACATCGTAATAGCTGCCACGACAAAACCCTTATAGGTATTTCCTTTCCAGTGAACAATCATAAAAGTCGCTAGATTCACTTCAAACGAGGCGCATTCGAAATAAATCAGCCCTCGGTTCGGATGTTTTCGAATCTTTGAACGCAAATAAACTACGTTCGCCAAATCGTAAGTCGAGGCATTTGGGGCGCGACTCCATTGCCTCTTGATCCGAGAAGTAGCTTGCGTACGTAAGTCCGGAATAACTAGGAAACAATTGAATTTTTGCGTTAGGTTGCACTGTTTTAGTATTCAATGACATTCAGGAGCATAAAGGTGAGTGGAGACTATGTTGGCCATTTAGGTTAAAACATTTTTATGCTTGTAAACTGTTTTTTATGTGCCAAATCATTTTTTTTTCATTTAAATTTCTCCTTTCCTTTTTTCAACGCTGCACCTAGCTATTTATCTGAGTATGGATAGCCAAGCTAGTACAGCTTGGTTACGTACGAGAATAATTATTTAGTTTTTGTGATGTGTATGGTTGAAAAGCGGTCTATTCTTTAAATCAAGTTTATTTCTTCATTTTTAGGGTTCCGTACCCAAAGGGTAAAAATGGGACCCTATTACTAAGACTCCGCTGTCCGTCTGTCTGTCACCAGGCTGTATCTCACGAACCGTGATAGCTATACAGTTGACATTTTCACAGATGATGTATTTCTGTTGCTTCTATAACAAATACTAAAAACAGAATAAAATAAATATTTAAGGGGGCTCCCTTGGTAAGAAGTTCATGTATTGATATTTCCGTGTTTACTTTTCTTTGTGTGATGTTCAATGAAGAGTATTGTATTGTATTGTTTTGTAAACTTGTACAGCTTTGCAGCGTTGTTACAATTGCTCAATTTCAATAAATTTGATTTGTGTTTTTATTATTGTTTATTGTTATGTAGAGTTCAATTCTGGTTTTTACCATGGTTCTTTTAAAGCAGTGGAATAAATGTTTCTGCTTTCTTCGTATTTTAGGTAGATAATAATTTCGTAGCCTCTGCATTGGACACGCACAGCAATGCAAGCATTTATGAAATCGTTTTCCGGTGCGAACTGAAGGCTTTGGGCTTCCCGTTTGTTTTATTTCAAACTAGCTTCTGCCCGCGAATTCGTCCGCGTATATTTTGATAATTGTTATTCACTGGTGAGCTTTTGAATTTTCTGGAATGAAAAGTAGCCTATCCAGGGTATACACGAGGGGCGGCCGATAAGTAATCTGCCTAATTTTTAAAAAAATACTGTCGCAGATCATTTTTAATTGTTTTTTAAATTATTGAATTTAAGCCATTAAAAAAAAACTTTCGGTCAATCAAAAAAGTCAGTAACCGCAGGATTCATTTCGTCATCGGTCATAAAGCTTCGTCCTCTGAGGTTTTTCTTGAGAAGTCTAAACAGAGCATAGTCACAGGGGGCTAGATCTGGACTACAGGGGTGGTTATCAATGGTTTCGAAGCCAATGTTTTTAATTGCTAGCTTCGTTGTGCAGGTGGTACCTAACACGGCTGCGCACATCATAGAGGTTGTAGAGCACTGACTAGGGGAAGATGGGGTGGCTTCGTACAAAGGGAGCATTCGTACAGTGGTCATATCTCGACTATCCATGATGCTGAAGTGTTCATATTTATATGCGTGACTGCCGCTCATATGCATAGGCTACCCTCCAAAAGTGATGGCAGTGCAGCAGCATATTTAGCCAGAAATAATTAATATGTGTTTCCGCGACCCGAAAGTAATTTTTGGTTCTCCTTTGAATGCGTCTTTCTCTAATAAGTTTTACATGAATTAGAAAAAATCTTTGTATACAGTTGGTAATTAGATGTTTGAGATTAATATGTGAACAATGGTTTTGCGATTACTTTAACGGATATTTTCTATTTAGATTATTTTTCTGATCGTTTAGGTTGGGGTACCTTCGTACAGTCAAAATGTATGTAATTTTATACCGTACGAATGCACCCCATATAAGTAAAAAAATTGTATATCAAGAATAATTATAATTACAAAACCAGGTCAGTAAGATATGCCTAAAAGATGACTAAAACAGGTGAAATAGCTGAAAATCCAATAAATCCTGGGAAAAAACGAATAGTGTATGAAGGCACCCCACGTATGGGGTGCATTCGTACAATTCCCATTTTTTGAGAAAACCATTATATCTTGGTAAAGTTGCTTTGTAACAAAACTGAAATACAAAATTATTATAGCCAAATAAGTGGATGATGAAGTAGCATTCATCTCATATTGAAATAGCGGTTAGTTTTTTTTTTACACGGCTTTGAGTAAAAAGTGTACGAATCCACCCCATCTTCCCCTACTGTGCGGCCTATTTGACGCAATTCGAAACGCTTGCGCATGATTTTCAAAGTAATTAAAAACGAATCCTCGAAAACCAATGTCGACCCCATAGTAAAGTTCCATTAGCAGCTAAACACCTCGTAAGTCCTGTGTTTTCTTAATAGCGGTAGTCCTAACTACCGAATGTACTATACCAAGAACATTATTAAGAATAGTGCTGTAGAGTCTTAATTTTAGTGATTTAGAGTTCAAAATATTATGTACGATAGTGAGTAGTCAGGTATGAACTACTATCATTAATTTGTACTTGTACAAGTACGCGGGGACTTACGAGATTAACAATAGTATGGTGTGTAGTTAAAGAAACTCCTTGACCACTATTCGCCTCTATTGGTATGATATTTACGTATTTTAGGGTTCCGTACAAAAACTTATAGGTAACTTGGTAAAAATGTGATTCTAAACTCATAATTAAGCTCAAGTTAATTCTAACTGTTTATCATACAAATTACGATGTCAAGTGTTCACTAAACGCCAAGACTGATATCCAGAATGAGCGTTACCATGGTAATAACAATGCTATAATATTTATTATATAACTGTTGTTACCATGGCAACGCTCATTATAGAATTGTTTTCACGCTTCGGTTACGCTATGGGTGATATTCTTCTTAGCTACAGTGTTTTACAATAGCTAACCAATTAGAGTGGCTCACTGAGCTAGCCGCTCAGTCGGCGTTAGCAAGATGCATTCTGCAAACGTATCGTTATCGACATCATATAAGATTGACGTTAGCTGCTGGACAGTTGTGTCGAATGCTTATGTCTATTCCATTCATTATGACAGTTTTCAAAAATGGTTAGCGCTTTATGTTTGGTTATAGGTACTTACATCTTTTCTACTCCTCAGTGCCTTCATTTTATTTAAGTTCATCCCATCTTACTTCTATATTGTAATGAAATTGATAACGTTACGACGGCTCTCACGTTAGGCAAATAAGTACCATGACGTCATTCACGAATTTTATTGCCTGTTTATTTTTGAAGTACCATTACAACATTGAATTTCGAAGACATCTTTAGAATAGAGCGCCGCTTGAAGAAGGCAGTTAGGGAGCTAAGGACCGCTCTGAAAACGTTGAATGCCCGATACCATGATTTCCATGGAAACATAACCCGATAAGGAGTTCCCGGCACAGTCAGTTAACGATGTGTTGCTCTATGCTAACGGGCGAATTTGACTACACTTAAGTTGGGACAAAAACCCTAGCTTTTGTTGAGAAACTTACATTATTATTATTTATTGTTCATTTCAAGAAAATTGTTGTCTACTTTGTTATCTTTACATTGTATAAAACAAAGTCACTTCCCATCGTCTGACCCTCTGTATGTACGCTCAAACTACACTCTCGGTCAAATAATACGGGTCAGAGTGCGTTTTTCATACAAACGAGGCTATTTTGAAGCCTTGGTTCTAGGGCAGGGGTTGTTTTGAGTGAGGTTTAATAGTGGATACTCTGAGGTTCAATAGAGGAGGTCAAAAGTGCTTAAGATACCTAACTGATCGCACAATCAGGTAACACCACAGCGAGAGAGTTTGGGTCAGCATTCGGATTTCCTTATATTATATTGCTATTTTAGATGTTTTTCTGAACATGCACAATTCCGGCGTTAACCGCATATTCAATCAGTTGGGTATCATAGCCACTCTGAAAGTCTTGTATCAATGCTCGGGGTGTCCATCATCAGATTTCACTAGAAGCATCCCCTTGCGAGAAACCAACGCTTCGAAATAGCCTCTTTAGTATGAAAAACGCACTCTGACCCGTATTATTTGACCGCGAGTGTAGGTACGCAATATTTTTAGACTGAGGTGGTCGAGCGTCATACCCCCCCATTAGCTACCCTAGCCGGGGGGACGATGCGGAACGTCATTTCCAATCAGAAAAAAAAAAGGTACGCAACATTTTAGTGCATTTTCCATCAATAGATAGACTGATTCAAGATGAAGGTTGTATGCTTAAAAAATGCTGGTTTATGTATGTAGGTGTTACAAAAAAGTCACAGTAGTCTAATAAAACAGTCGTCATGACATGTGTTAAGTTCCTTAATAACTAAACAGACAATAAAAATATATATGGGTACTTTTTTTCAAGTACAAAAATTTGAACTAATTATTTAATGTATCGTGTCAGAAGTCAGCCGTTTACGTCATTTTCATGTAAATTCAAAATATTTCATTTAAAGGTGCTCTTTTCATTAACTGTAAATACAAACAAACAATCATTTTCACCAGTTAAAAATCAACACGCCCGATAATTCTTCATATTCCAAAATCCTTCAAGGGGAGACCGGGCATAAACTGGCAAACGATAACTCGAATATGGCTAGACGTCTCCAATTTAGTTTATGGCCGCTTATGCCGCTGTGCCGCTCCTCCCGCGGCCACTCGTAAAGAGACAATCTTCAAGCCATCTAGTTATTGTCCTTATTTTTAAATGGATGGAGTTTTAAATATATTATTTGAGGGATGCTGTGCTTTAGTAAACAAGGGCGGATTAGACTTGCACACTGAGAATATTGTGCTATCAAAAAGGATTAATTTAGAGGACGCGGTTACTTTAGTTAGATGGCAGTCACGTATGCTGCCGTCTGCTAAGCCGGGCCTTATCAAGGAGTACTGCTGTTTAGGTTTCAAAGGATGCCAGACGGGACCGTACTAATTACTACATACATACAAACCTTCACGCCTGTAATCCCAGAGTGGGTTAGGCAGAGCTATAGAATTACCTACAACAAGCGTACCAGCTTATTAGTGACAGGTTGCAAGCCCATCGCCTAACAGTACAAGCCTATATTCCCTTAGTCGCCTCTTACGACATCCACGGGAAGACATGGAGTGGCACTATTCTAACCCGGCCACCATACGGGTAAACGGCACACGCACGGACACGGGCGTGTATTAATTACTAAGCTTTCATTATCCGTCCGTCCGCCCACCATGTAGCTAATCTTAAGATTCTGAGCCGTTCGCCGAAAATACTGTCACGAGTCAACTTCTCACACGGCGGTCACTTCGTGACGCCAATGTACTGAGCTTGTATATCTCAGCCTGTATAACTTTTACATGCCTTTTTACTTTCCTAAACGTAAAACTGTGCAGTTTGTTGCACTAAGTAAATCATCCATCATCAACATGTCAGCCAAAACAAGAACACTGTTCTCTCCTTTTTCAAAGACCTTCATCACGATCGGGGCTATCTATTTGTACAAGGCCTGTAAACATCGCGCCATCCAACACGTGGTCGCCACACAAATAGACGATCGAATCGAAGTAGTAACTTTCAAAAAGAGTCGACCCCCCCTTCAAATAAAGACATAAAAAACAAAGGCTCCTTTTTTACGGTTATGACATCTAATCCTCAGCTAGTTTGAGGAAAATGATTTTTATCCGGGCCTTGACCCGGGTAAGTATAAATCGGGGTATAAAACGGATATCACCTCTAATAAACCCTCTATTGGCGGGGTGACCCGACGCCCAATTTTGTTTAGTACGACACTCCGAGATCACGCCAAGAATAATAAGATGGGATTTCTGAGCTTATATGTTTATGATTTGAGATGAAACGCGGGCAGTGGGGCGTACAATGTTTCCCCAGTTTCCTCCTTGAACTTTGAGGTACATTTTTGTAGTGTAAAATTGGTCATGTCCCCGATGCTGCACCCACGGTAACTTGTATAAATTTGTTTATACTGTTTTCTTAGTGATGAAGTATTTAAATTAATGGATAAGTTTAAATTATAACGTTTGATCAAATAACAAGCAGGTTCGTTTATCAAAAATAACTTACTCAACTTCATAAAACGCCATCTTCAGAACTTAATTGTAAAGGGTGATCGAAAGTTACGTACCAACAATTAATTTAGGTACAGATGTGAATAATGTTTTGCCATCGTTTTATGTCGGATAAGTTCTTATCGATCTTGCTATCTCAATTAGCTCAGCAGTTGGTACTTAAGTTGACTGAGACAGCAAGATAAAAACGAACCTTTCCGACAAAAAACGATGGCAACAGTAGTTTATGCAACTGATGCATAATGAAAAATAAGAGTACGATTTTATAAAGTTTTACGGTGACTCGTTTCATAATAGGATCACACGAGTGTTTTAAGGTCTAATCATGTACAGTTGCATATACAAAAAAAAGTCATGACTTGCGATAAATATGAACTTAAACACATTATGACCTAAAATAATTATGGCAGACGATAGAGACCCTAGAGGTCTATAGGTCACTGATCGAAATTACCATTAGGTGCCATAAAAAGGTTTATGTCGTGACCTTTAGGTTAAAGAGTTTGAGAATGTTTGTTGTTAAAGAGAGGAAATATTTTAATTTTCCAAGTTATTGCAGACGTTGCTATCTTAAGTAATAATGTAATGAATGAACGCTCTAAACTGTAGATAAACCGCCCAAGCCCAACGCAGGTAGGTACTGCGGGGAGAGCTGGTGAAAGAATCGCCGGAGGCAAAGTTTTAATTAACCTGCGTTCCCGCAAATTGTTCATTTCTGCTTCAAAAACGTTTCAAGCTTAAGGTCAAGTTACCACACCCTAATTCTATGATACAATTTTGATATTCGAGAAAACACTGACAAGAGAGTTTGGAAATGAGATGTTTAAGGTAATTGACAACATTTCAAAAAAAAAAGCGTTGTTGATTTTTCGCGTTTATAATAGCTGGTTAAAAATTAGACTACCCGTATTTCTCAGTTTTTCTTAATTTTACTTAAATTCGTCGTTAATAATTTATTAAAGAAATAGTCATTAAAAAGACCGTATATCCAAAGTTAGGAATACTGATGTCGTGATCTTAGCATGACATAAAAAAAAAAAAAGTAACTTTAAACAGATACAGAACTGACTGTCATGTCATGTCCAGGGATCGGAAATTCGGATCGATATTTACCTAAAGTTGGCAAAATCCCGGAAAAAGATAGGCAAACATCGCGTCGGCTTCTTAAAAATATTATTTAAATAATATAAGTTCCGGGATTCTGGGATTCTACAAAATTTTAATATAATAATTACTTTACATAGGTATAGGGGATAAAACATTCATTTTTGCTCCTATAAATTCGTTAGGTTAATGAGTTACATGTAAATTAAATAACATTTGGTAAATCAATACATGAAAAATAACTTCAAACAGTTAATATAAATAATTGATTATGAATTAATACCGGTGCAATTTATTTATTTTGAAATCCCAGAAATTTTAGTAATGAATTCTACGATTGAGTTCGCCTCCATACAACTGAACAACAAAGCCGGTGCGAAAGTATAGGTAAATATCGATCCGAATTTCCGATCCCTGGTCATGTCAATCACTTGTCAATCATTCGCTGCCGTTCGTTCACAAATTTGCTATTTTGCGTAATTTAATTAATTACATAATTTGTAGACGCCATTAAAATAAATAAACTATTTTGCGTTTACTGCTTTGCATCTGCTTTGAGTTTCATTCGTCAGACAGATAAAAAATGAACATGACAGTTGTATATTTTTTTTTTAATAAATGGACTAAGGGCACTATAAGTGTATTCCTAACATTCACAATCCAACATTTGTTACTGTTTTTCCTAAAAAAAAAAAAAACTACTGCATAAAAAAATCCAAAGATATTTTTACTGTAATCGGCAGTGTAAAATCTAGAAACGGTATTTTATTTTACTACCTTAGCACTAAATGAATTGTTGTCAATTATACCCACCCGGCGCCCGTCCTGCACCGCCTCGCCTCGCGGGTAGTATGGAAAACGTTACGTAGCGTAGTTGATGTAGTGAGCGCATGCAAAAATAAACCGCAAAAAAAACAGGTTTGTTGTTTGAAACCCCACAGCACAGGTTTGTTGTTTGGAGCAGCAGTGTTTGCATTGTTGTGTTCCGGTTTGGGGATAAGACAGCCGGTGAAATGACTAGCATAGAGGCATTCCATCTTAGTCCTCACGGTTGGCAGTGCATTTGCAGTCTTGTGAATGCGAATTTCTTTGGGTCACAGTTTCCAGTTACCATCAGGTGGCCTGTGTGCTCGTCTGCCTTCCTATGCCGAAAAAAAAAAACTTAAATATTAATTTTATTCGGTTTTTAGTATTTGTTGTTATAGCGGCAACAGAAATACATCATCTATGAAAATTTAAACTGTCTAGCTAATACGGTTCATGAGTTACACCCTGGTGACCGACCAACAGACGGATAGTGGAGTCTTAGTAATAGGGGATCCGTTTTTTTTCTTTCGGTACAGAACCCTAAAAAATCGGACGAGTGCGAGACGGGCTCACCCACGGAGGGTTCCGCACATGACACGGTTAACTCAATTCAAAATTTGGACCGCCGTTCTTGGTAGTATAAGACGGTATTACTTGCCAAATTTCCTAGTTTTAGGTCAACTACAATACCCTATACATTTTGATTCCCTTGACAGTGTCGAAATATACGTTTTTGCGGCATTTATACGTTAACTAGATGTTGGTTTTTTCACATCTTCAAACGACTGTAGACCTTAGTACCTATATGGTTTTAATTTCAACTCGATACCTTAACGCGTTCCGGAGATAAGGGGTCTAAAGGGTCAATTTGAACATTTCTGTTTTTTGTCTCATTTCGGTGATATTTTTAAGTTTTGTATATTTTTGAACGTTTTTCATTTTAAACTATGCATTGTTATATATTGTAGACGTGGTGTTATGGGACACTCAAAATCATAAATAGTTTATGAGATATACGAGATAGAATATTTGATAAAACTATGGAATGATAAATACACACCGACATGATAAAAAGTATCCACCGAAGTGATAAATACCCACTGGAATGATAGAAACGACCCACGTAAATGAAATATTATCCACTGGAATGAAAATAAATGAAAAATGACAATAATTATCATAATTATCACTGTTTATTTGAGTAAAAATTACATTAATGTTATTATTAACTAACATAATTAGAAGTCTTTATTTGAGTAAAAATTAGATTAATGTTATTAATAATTATCATAATTATAAGTCTTTGTTTGAGTAAAAATGACATTTATATTAATGTTTTGAAACAATTCGCTTATAAAATAAACATTTTTTTTAATTAAAAAAAATTACTTTACATTTTTTTTATAATGTACCGGACTGATTTATTACTTATTTCTTTAATAGGGTTTTCAAAAATATTCTAAATATTGTGATTTATTTATGATAATAAACTAGTTATCAATTTAAAAAAAAAAACTAATATTACAAATATCCCAGTGGCAATTATATCATTTATCACTGACTTTAGATCACTGAATGCTTAATAATTAGTGCGTCATATCATAAGGACGGCCTCAAAAATATAATATGAAATACCTAAAAAACTCAGTCAAAAATGTAACATAATGAAATTATGATAACATAGTATTGCAAGACTAGATGTGAATTTACATATCCCAGATCAAAAAAAAACGTAATAATTTAAATTAAATAAATTTTAAGTAAATACTGTAACAGTTAAAATGCAGTCGCATATGTGTACTTGCACATTTTTCAGTCTTAATGTCTAGAGATCAAGGAGCATCTTATAAAAAAATCAAAAACATCCTAAAACTAATTTAAATAAAAACCTTTTAGAGATTTTTAAACTGAATATGTTATCTTAACACTTGGCATTGCCCTTTATAATTATAATTAAATTGAAAAATAAATCTGTAGCAAATCTTTTTTTTTCATCGGTGAGAACGTTCTTCATTATAATATAATATTATATAACAAGTTGTTAGAGTTATTGGTAATAGCTCTGCCTACCCCACTCTGGGATGAAGGCGTGACGCTATGTATGTATGCATATTATATGCTTAGTAGTACAAAATAACTGACATTTGGCTATCGTTAAACGCTTAATTATTTACGTTTAAACGCTTACAATATTTATTCATTTGCTTTGACTTCATAAAATTAAATAATTAAATTTGATAATTATTTGGATAACTAAGTGAAGCTACTTTTGTATCATGCCGGTGTTGCTTATCATTTCTGTGGGTATTTCATACACCGGAAACATCGGAATGAGAACCACGGAATGATAAACCGTGTACAAAAATATTTTTAAAAAAACAACGGAGTCTGGTTTCTTTAAACTAACGTTACTCCAGAATTAAGAAATATGACGTACGTGTTATACATAAATCTTAAACTAAACACACAAAAAGTACAAAAAATAAATCAACCGTCGGAATGAGGATTTTTTTGTCCCCACCCCACCTGAAGCAAGAACTTTCCTTTATATTTTATCGCCAGAAACGGGCACAACACAACCGCTAGCACCAAACTCTTGCGCGTGACTAACTCTACGAGTGCACGGGAGGTGGGGGGCGTACCTATTGAAGCTTAGCAGATATAAGGCACAGAATATTTGACGGTGGTAATGATAACGTTTCTCCGGACAAACGTATTTCCTCGTACCGGACGGTATGTGTAATAGTAAAAAAAAAAGTCAGGGCTTCTTTTTGTACACTAACTATCTAGTATTTTAAAAAAGGTAAATATTTTTCATAATCATTAATAGTTTTTGATTTATTCCACGTTTTGCAATCAAAACTGAGTCGCGGACAGCCCACTGTGATGAGAAATGAGGTCTTAATTATTATTTTTTAATTATTATTTCCATTAATATTTTAATTCTACTTATTGCCCTAAATAGGCAACTGCGTGAAGTATTCAGAAAAAAATAACAGTTTAATTTTTAACCATAGTTCACCCCGGTTTTCAGCGCCGCCAGCTTAAAATATTGCTTGGGAAATTGACCCTAAACATGGTATTCCATCTTAGTCCTCAGGGTTGGCAGTGCTAATGTCTATGGGTCACAGTTTCACTTACCATCAGGTGGTCTGTGTGCTCGTTTGCCTTCTCTATGACATTAAAATAAATAAATAACAGGCAAAGAGACAGCCGGACGAACACAAAAATGATTCTACAAGGGTTCTGTTTTTTTCTTTTGAGGTACGTAACCCTAAAAAGAAGAAGATAATACCCATTGTTACATGCCTTAATCTAAGCAAAATTGTAACAAAGTTTCATTCTATCTTAACACTGCGATATTCTTCGTCTTAAAGTTCTTACAGTTCAGTTTGTTTTCGCACGTAAGGGAGCGGGCTGCGGGATGCATATTAATACACGTGATCCAGGATAAGATTTTTTTAATTATTACGATGAAATTCAAACCGCCATAAAAAGATCGAGATAATATGTTAATTCAGTAAGTAGGTCGCGGTTTGGAACGAAAATTCAACCTTGAGAGTGGTTACTATAGTATTAATCTTCCCAGGTGAATTTTTCGCTTCGAGCCCTAATATTTCAAACAAAGGCCATTGTCTCTATTATCCCAAAGCCGCTAGCTACCGAGTTAGAACGTGCCACTATAACATTCATATTGAAAAACAAACAGTATCGTCATAGCATTAAGGTTCAAATTTAATGTCACTGATATTCTAGATATTACGTTTTGGTAGTGTAGGACGATAGACCGCCCCGAGGCAATACGGCACTCATGTCTATCGTAAGAAATTCCATATTAATAAACAAATTAAATTTATTTTTTAAAGTTATATGAATACCTACTAATATTAAACTGGTTAGATTGAGTAGTCATGATAATGATTCCTTACTTTGTGATCCTAAATAGAGCATAATATATTCAGGGGTCACATAAAAAAAAAAGTCTATACCAGCAGTCTATTCTGCCCTCCTAAGCTAATACGCACTAAGTCAGATAAAACTCCTGTAGCAATATCAACCTTATTACTAAGAGAAGAGAACTAAAACTGCTTTGGTTATTGATTTTGGGATGCTGCTTATTTGGTCGTGTTTATAAACGTGTATAAATCATCTGTCACTATCTGACCAGTGTCACCAGTGTGTAAGTGCGAGAGTGACGGATAGTTTATCGACTTTATCGACCATAATACGGGAGCAGGCGTCTTTCTGTAACATAAATTAACTTTTGCGGTTAAAACTTAACTAGGCGTTGAAAACTGTTCTTAAATATACTTTACTTACCGTATTTTTTTATAAGAGTGGAAGTTTTTCCTTAACCGTAAGAGCATCGGGAATGTTCTTAATTTAGAAAAACTTCTTGGTACATGGAGTTCCTTAAGGTCACAAGTCGACCCCCTAAGTCACGAGGCCACCGAAGCTTATATTAGTCAAGTAGGTAATCAATCAATAGCAATAAATAAAATAATAAATAAATAAATAATAAATATCAGGGGACAATTTCACACCAATTGACCTAGTCCCAAACTAAGCTCTAGGCTTGTACTATGGGTAGGTACTAGACAACGATATAATACTTATATAGAGAAATATATACTTAAATAAATAGAAAACATCCATGACTCGGGAACAAATATTCGCGCTCATCACACAAATATCGGCCCTTACCGGGATTTGAACCCAGGACCGCTAGCTTCGTAGGCAGGGTCACTACCAACTAGGCCAACGCGTCGGTCCAATAAGGTTTTCCCGGGCAGTATCTTAGCCCAGAGGGGCTATTGTCTAACGGACTAGGCTTTACAATTCAGTCTTTTACCGGCCGCTGAGTTTCACCATTGAACTACTCGTCGTAAAGCCAGGTTCCATCAACATCAACTTGACGAATGGCGTTATTCCACCGAGCGTCTCACTAGGCACTTTTTGCCTCGTACAGTGAAACTGTGGAACGAACTTCCTTCGTCGGTATTTTCCACCAGTTATGACATGGGTACCTTCAAGAATAGAGCTTACATTTCCCTATTTATTTATTTATTTATTTATTTTATGGCATAGGAAGGCAATCGAGCACACATGCCACCTGATGGTAAGTGCAAACTGTGACCCATAGAAATTCGCATTCACAAGGCTGCAAATGCGTTGCCAACCCTGAGGACTAAGATGGAATGCCTCTATGCTAGTCATTTCACCGTCTGTCTTATCCCCGAACCGGAACACAATGCGAACACTGCTATTTGGCGGTAGGTTAATGGATAAGATGCCGGCTGGCAACGCACTGACAACTCGTCTTGAGTTGCTGGTGTTTAGGGCGGTGGTGATTACTTCCCATAAGGTAACCTACATGATCGTTTGCACACACTCTAAAAACAAAATTGCCCCTCAAGTCGCCGGTTTTTTTCTTTAAAATGCAGTGAAAAAATATTTTGGTTACTATTACTAATTAAATAATAAAACATGGTTGGCGCTCATGCGTCATAATTTTATAAAATCATCCGTAAAATGAAGTACGCCCGTAACATTTAAAATAATACACGCTGATAAACAAGATGGAGACGTAATCAATTTGGGGAGAATGGGGAACATTTGTATATTGACGACTGTATTTCGTCACATTTAGATTAAGATTGTTTACTTGCTGTGAATATTGTACAAGGTCTTAAAATGTTATACTTTATAATGCGCAATTGAATATTAATAGATTACATTTAAATTTGGAACTAAATTATTTATTTAATATAATATAGGTAAGTACTAAAATTAAAAGTTAAAAATAAACTTATTTCAATTAAAATAAAACTAAGCTACCTACTGAAATATTAAAGATGTAAATAATAATGACCACTATAAAAAGAACACCCCCTCTAGCAGGTCCGCTCGCGGCATGGTCCCTATAACACTGGCTGCATTACCTCTCTGGATAGCTAGCCGAATCCTTCGGGAGAGGTAAGCACCAGCTCTAGGATCTCCGGAGGTGTCTATGAGCCGTGATGACAGGGCCTTAATAAAACTTTTCATATCGGCTGACCAAGATCCCATGGTCTCCACTGCAAGCGCTACAAATTATTTTAGTAAATATTTATTTAAAAAAACCAAATAGTAGTTTTTTTATAAAAATAGACCCACATACCTCATATACTTTTGCCATATTCATCTGCGGATAAGTAATTAGTAGCCTTTCCGCACAATCAATCAGATTCGCAATAAAATAGCAAGATTGTAATTTTAGGTATTAAAACAAACATGACAAAGATGTTTATTCATTATCTTAACATTATATTAAAAGGTTGGTATATACAAAACACCGCTCCTTCAGATGTTTTTTTTTTTTTTTTTTTTTTTTTTTTTTTTTTTTTTTTTTTATATCATAGAGAAGACAAACGAGCACACAGGCCACCTGATGGTAAGTGGAAACTGTGACCCATAGACATTCGCATTCACAAGACTGCAATGCAAACTTTTAATTAACATGTAAACTTTTTATTACATATACCTTTATTTAGAATAAAACGGGTCTTCTTTTTTACCCATTAAACCAAATTGATATTTGTAGCAGTTTGTTGCCAAAAATAACATAATAAATTACGGCTACGCGTAAAATACTTAACTATAACTGGTAAACTTATTTGACTTTTCTGATTATTTAAAACTTTTCTGCCTTTTCTGATACCTAAAAACAATACTTTTGAAAAAACGTATATTTTTTCTATATTTTTCACCATAACAATTATGTTCTTTTGGCCCATCGTTCCTCTGACTTGCTTCCTTTAAAATTGATTACATTTATTCAAACACCGCTAAACGAAGCAGGCGCGCAGTAAAAATGAAGTTACTTTTTTGTGTTTTCTCAATTCTTATTGCTCTTATTAATAGTGCTGAGTGTGGAGTAGTCCTCGACTTCATCAGCACAGAAGTCAATCATGTTACAACTGGTGCAAGAGACGTTATAGATAGAACTCTGAACGGGATTGGTAAACGGACTCATGTAATTTCTGAAGCATTGGGAGTTATTGCTCATAATAATGAAGGTAATCGCAATAATTTCCCAGGATTTTTATCAACACCTGCTCCTGAACAAAATTATACCGCGGGTAATTCAATTAATACAAATGTAACTGAACAACCAACCATTTCACTTGAAGACGCAAAAATAATTACAACAACGACACATAAGCCAACCAGTGATTTAACTTCAGCTTCTGCAAATAAAACTGATCATGTTACTACAGAAGTTTTGCCAGAAACAAATTTAAACCAAAGTAATGAAAACACGACGCTTTCTCCTAATATTAACATAATCGAGCAAAATATTACAGATGTACTGAATCACACTAATAACCTTTTGGGATATAATGATAGTATGCTCGAAAATATACTTCCTGCTATTATGCATAATACCACCCATATACAATTAGAACACACTACAAAAGCTCCTGAAGAAAATACAACAGCTACTGAACCCAGAGATGACTTTTTGTTTCCTGGAAAAACAAATGAAGAAATGGATTTGAGGGGAGAAAGTCAGTCAGGCTCATCCACACCACCTTCATGCCCGGAAGGCTTAGTCAAAGCAGCAAATGGAGATTGTCTTGAACAACTAATTGATATAAGAGGATCTACTAATAGGCTACACGTTTTCAGAGGAGATTGTCCTTCGGGATTCGGCAGAGGATTGGATGGGAGTTGTCAAAGAATGTTAGGTAGTCAATACTAGTACTTAAGTGAAATGTATTGTGTTAATTAAGACAGATATTTGTGTGATGAGCGCGAATATTTGTTCCTGAGTCATGGATGTTTACTATGTATTTAAGTATATATTTCTCTATATAGATATTTATATCGTTGTCTAGTACCCATAATACAAACCTAGAGCTTAAATTGGGACTAGGTCAATTGGTGTGACATTGTCCCCTGATATTTATTTATTGATTAATTAATCAAGAACAAAACTACAAAGTGTTTCCAGCCGCGGTATGAAAAGGTTTGTTAATTTTTAACTCTATATTAATGCTGTTTTACCTTTTCATACCACGGAGGACTATTTTCCGTCCTTGTAGAACTGCAACATGTAAAAACATGGCGGTCTGTCCGTTCATTTGTCAAAAAGTACATTTTACAAACTTTCTTTTCGCAAAATCGTATTTGTGTCAGGTTAGACTTTTGACCTTTTTACATCGTATGGCCCACGTCAAATATCTATACTTGTGGGAGGACCTTGTGCAGGGCCCGTCCGGGTTGGTACCACCATCTTACCCATTAACCTACCGCCAAGCAGCAGTGTTCGCATTGTTGTGTTCCGGTTTGGGGATAAGACAGCCGGTGAAATGACTAGCATAGAGGCATTCCATCTTAGTCCTCAGGGTTGGCAACGTATTGGCAGGCTTGTGAATGCGAATGTCTATGGGTCACAGTTTCCCTTACCATCAGGTGGCCTGTGTGCTCGTTTGCCTTCCCATGCCATAAAAAAAAAACTATAGTTGGAAAAAAAATCAACTAAAGTCAAAATTCACTTTGACAAATGTCCTACATTTAGGACATTGGGCGTTATGAGTGTTATGACGTTAAAATTGAAAAATATTGCGGCGAGAAGCTTTGCCAAGTGAAAGTTTATTTAAGTTTGACAAATGTAAAACATTAGTAACCCATTAGCATGTTTATAATAATATAAACATGTTAATGCTCTTGTTTTACAAAGTAAGGTTTACAAATATTTATGATTTTACAAATAATTTTTATTTCTCTAATTATCTTGTGATAATGTATACTCATTGTATACCTAGTTACATACCATGATTTATTTTCAGTGCAAGATTTCATTAAAAGATATAGAGTACCTAAGCCGTGTCATCGTGTGTGAACTTTAAATTTACGGGTTTACAGAAAGAATATGAATTTTCGACTTTGTAGTTAATAGTTATTTATTATTAAATTAATGTAATTTATTAATTGGTTATTATTATTAATTAACGCCCGTCTTTTTCAGCTATTCTTAGTCTTGAATTTGGATTTCTTATGTCATTAAAGCCCATAATCAATCTAGCACTTTTGGGCTGTCCTTAAAAAAAAATTCTTCCTCTTCTGGCCACGTTATTAGTTTTTGAATTCATTTTTTATTGCAAAAACTTAAGATTATAAAGTTATCAAATTCACCTAAGCTTAATCTATAATATGTTTTGGTCTCATAAGAATTACTTAACCCTTAATTTGGCAGTGTACATCACAGTGAACATACTATAATGTTCACTTTTAATGTTTGGAATGTTTTTTTTATTTTTTTGCTGATTCAAAATCAAAAAGGGTTTGAATTCCCGACTTTTTTTATTTTTGCCAAATTAAGGGTTGACCTTTTTTAAGAGACCCAACCATCATCTAAAAATTTAAAAAATGTTTATTCAGTAAGTACCTATATTTTAACACGAAAATAATCTACAACTCTTCTCAAGAGTACCTCAGAGAAATGTCAAAAAATACTACCCGTAAAATATGGTTAGGCACACATTTCTGTTTCTTTTGCACAAAATCGCTACGCTCTTAGATGAAATTACTTAAGTTTATAAGGAGGTTAAGGAAAGTTAGGCTATAACCCCAAAATCTAACTCTGTATCTGTGTGTGTCTGTGGCAACCTCGCTTAAAAATAAATGGATCGATTCAAATGCGTTTTTTTTAAATACCTTGTTTATCGGAATTGTTCTTAGCTAGGTTTCATGAAATGAATTGGGCCATTTAAGGCATATAAGCTTACAAAGAAGTCAAGAATTTACTGCTTTTTTTTTTTGGGTTTAAAGGTTTTTTTTTTACCTGACCACCGAGCCAAATTTAAATCCATTTTCATTCAAATAAAACATTTGCTCAAACATAAATAAGACCGAATGAATCATATCATAACCTATTCGAAATCATTATCTGAAATAATTGGTGTCTGGGAAAAACCCAAGTTTCTAGAAACATGACGATTATTATTATTACAGACCGATGACGTAAATAAACAGCTGATAGTGTGGGTCAAGTCTCCATTAGGGTAAAGTGAGGACAATTGGACAATTCCAATCTACATTTATGATTATACGATTATATTATTTTATGGTCTTAAAGAGAATTTAAATTTTAATGTCCACGATGTGCTTGTTTGGGTAAGAATTCCCAATTTTTACATACATACATACATAAACTCACGCCTTCATTCCCAGAGTGGGGTAGGCAGAGCTAAAGAATTACCAACAAGTCTTAAAACTTCTTGATAATTCTGTAGCCACATTTTGCACAGGTAGGCTAAGATGTTTCCCAGTGTATTAGTGACAGGTGGCAAGCCCATCGCCTAACAGTACTACAAGCCTTATTCCCTTAGTCGCCTTTTACGACATCCACGGGAAGACATTGCCAATTTTTGATTTAGTAAATTTTCCTTAAAAAAACATTAATCAAAATGATCGTTTTGTTACGGAAAAATTTAATTACCTATTTCATTTTGGCCATAATTTTTTGGTGATACAAATCCCAAATCTAAACTCAGAGGTATGTTTTTAGTTATTAACGACTATTCTTTGTTTATTTTATATCTGTTCATGATTTAGTCTGGTAGGTATACTTAGTAGTAGTATTTATCTTCTCACAAGAAAATTTCAATAATAATAATATAATGGAACGTATTGGAATAGATCGATATCTTACCTTCATCATTTCAGCCCACATCCACCCACTGCAGGGTAAAGCTCTTCATTTACCTTAGCATAAAAAATATCAATGTGTCTATCTTATCTGTAAAATCCAACCAAAAAGAAGGATATAACTTTTTTAATACCTTCGTTTCTCCTTTCTCCGTCTGTGAAATCGAATTGGTGAAACTTTACAGATCAGTGATCAGTGATAGAGGACGCGTTAGCCTATACTTAGTTGATAATTACTCTGCCTGCCTACTTAACTAGCGGTACCGGGTTCGATTCCCCGTAGGGGCAAATTTTTGTGTAATTTATGAGCGCGAGTGTGTCTTGGATGTTGTCCGGTTCGGATTATATTTTTAGTACTTACTTAGTTAATTTTATCTCGATGGATCTAATAAAAATCTGTTTTTTTTTATTTGAATGCTATCTAAGAAACACCAGAGTTCCTTTCACCCCCCTCTACTCCAGTGGCTTTTGCATCTCCATAATTATTGTGGCCGTTTAAAACATGGGATTGTGTTTTCTCGCTCTCTATTTATTTGAGTGAATACAGTTTTAACATGAAGTTAGGTATCAGTGTTTACACAATTCTTATCGTCATTTTAAGTGGTGATTGTAAAGTGTTTTTGAACTTTGGACCACTAAATGAAGAAATACGTGGAATGGAAGATACGAAATATGAAGTAAAGGCACGTGTAACTGAAAAATTTGAAGGAAAAGGTGGTTCGGCAGAACATGTTGAAAAAAATCCAGCAGATCACATAAACAAACCGGTGCTTCGGAATAAGATAACTTTTACCGAATTAGAAAAAATGCAAAAGAAAATAGAAAAAGCATCTCAACGATCAAGAAGACATGCACCCGAACAAACTTCTGCAACTTCTGAATATAACTTCGTTTCTGATAATATTTATTTTAAAGACGATTCACACAATACTCACGATAGTAATCAAAAATCAACTAATAACAGAAGAAACTGTATAGGCAGAAATTGCCCTAGTACAAATACAGCAGGTATTTTCGAAGCCGGGTGCCCTATTGGCTATATAAGAGGTAATAATTTCAGATGTCAACCAATAGGTAGCATCTATTCTTGAAAAGATGCGACTAACAATTCAGAAAAACATAAATTTATTGTAATTTTAAAATTAAACTCATTAATACCTACTTTAATTTCACATTCCTATTTATTTCTCAATGTTAGTTTCATATCATTTTATCGTGTTCATATTTAATATGATATGGTGCTTTTTCATTTGAAAACGCATTAGGGTCATTATTTGGGCGTTTCAACCGCCTCACTTTCGTGGTGACATTTTTGTAGAAGTGACTTCAGATTTCGATTTTGTTTCTGGTTAGGTATCTAAGTTTACCGGACATCTATCAAATATCCAAAAACGCTATCAAAATATACGCCCAATTCTTCAAAAACATGTCCACGAAAGTGAGGCGGTAGAAACGCTCGAATAATGACCCATTATTATGATAAATTTTAGTAAAGACCATTTAGTTCTCACTACAATGCAGATCCAGATTATAATTGTAATAACTTCCCTGACAAGATAATTACGAAACAGAATTGAACCGTTGCATTTTGCACTGAGGCATATTTCAAACCATTCAGAGCGGAGTAATCATGAAGTACGTTGTATTTTTCTGCCTCATTTTCAAAGTGTTTTCTGGACCGGTTCTATTTCTGCAGAATGCCCAAAATGCGACCACCGAGCCTGCTATCAACGCGAGTTATCTGCTGATCGCTGTCCAGAACATGTCACCACCTGAAGAAAGTTTGATTCATATAGAACCAGATGCTAACCAGGAAAGCACTGTTTTTGGTCCTGTAGTGTTTTTTAGACCTGCAGAAGTTTTAGTTGGAGCAGTTCTAGAAGATGATAATGATACAGATGCTGAGGTTTTAGGCAGCGTGTTCGGGGTAGACTGCCCGGATGGCCACATGAGAGCGATAGACAGCAGTTGCCAACCGTTTATTAATTCGTAAGGTCGTCTGGGATTTTTTTGATTTTGGCATATCAAAACTTTCTGAATTTGTGTGTTATTTTAATAAAGTGTGATATACTTAGACATTTTTTCATTTTAATGTGCAACTTGTGCCTTTTCGAAAACTGCTCGAAAGATTTTGATGACAACTGTGGAATAGGGATCTTCAGGGTCACGAATCTTTCAAGTGGTCTGACTGAATCTTCGTCTCCCAAGTGCTTAATTAGACAAAACGAGTCGCATCGTCGAAAATAATATGATGAAATATGGTCTCAAAATAGTGTATACAATTAATTAAGTCAGATGTCACTGATTATTGTAGTTTGGCATAAGTAAATGAACTCGTAATGTGTAATATAAGTCATTATTGAGTGTTTCAAATTAAACGAATTCTCTAAAAAAGCAATTGTCAGTGATATTACCAAACTATCATATTTTATGTAAGTGAATATGAATTTTTGGGCCTTCATGATCTCTAGTCCACCACGGAACACAAGTCAGACGTTCGGTTAGTGTCGGTTATATTCGTTAGACAAACACGCAAAACAACTATTTAACACCTCTCATTTCCGTCAAGGGTTGAAATAAATTCCTATTACTTCGTTTTGTTTATTTGCAACATTTTAAATAAATCCTTTTTAACTGCAGTGTCCCTGGTTTTCATTTAGAGATTTTGAAATTTCGACTTTCTGTTGTTTGACACTTTGGTAAAATACAATTTCATTATTCTGTATTAAGAGATTCGGTTCTGCTATATCTGAAGCGTCTTGCTAGAACATGTTTTGAAACGTTTATTTTGATCACTTTCTTTTGACGTTGTCTGTGCCAGAAATGTAAAAAACCTCACCATATTACGAAAATTTTAAATCATTTTCTTTGGTAACTGACTCTTCTTACAGAGGTTAAAAAGTATTAAATTGGTAGTACTAGTTAGGTATACTTTTCCATTTGAGGAATTTTGTTGTGACAAAGAAGGTAGACGAGCAAGCGAGCCAACTGATGGTAAGTGATCGCGACCCATAAACACCTGCAACACCGGAATCGCGGGTGCGCTGCCGGTCGTCCAAAATGTATAGGATTGACGTAAGTTGTCAGATGGTCGTCAAGCGCTTACGTCATTCCATACGATTGGTCAGTTTTCGAAAATTGTATACGTTAGCGCTAAGCAACTTCTCTAGCCTTTCAGGTTTTGATATTTATTATTAATATCCCTACAGATGCCCCTTATGCCCCAGTCTATTTAGACTGTTTTAGTTTAGACTTAAGTATAAATAAGATTGACTTTTAAATTTTGAATGTACTCTGTATTGATGTGTTGACTTTTACTATTATCATTTAATTATATTTCTGACGACCTCGGCCTCGACCTCTTTCTGATGTACCTGCATATGCATATAATTTAATATGCCATGTAATTTATACTGTGTTATATTGAGTAATAAAATCTGAATCTGAATCTGAATCTCATGCCAGTATTTTCCATAGATGAACTTTAAAACTATTTTATTTGTAAAACACATAAGTTACTAACAGGTGGTATGGTCGCCGTCAATGGAACTTGCGAACGATGTAAACAAATTAGTACTGACTGACACATAACCTCAAATATTCACCAAGCGTGTTTTAATAAAAAATAACGTATAATGAATAGTTATTTCATCCCAAACTTAATACGAAAATAATGATCTAGTGCATAAATCATTGCAAAGACCTCACTTGATCTTTGAAATAACGAGATTATCGAGTAATCATGGTGAATTGGTCCGTTTGGTTTTGTTTACATCTTTTGCAAGTTCTATTGACGGCGACTTTAGGTACATTATTGTATATTTTTATCGAGAAACTACGATTGATATAGTTTATTTACTAACATAGAAAACGGCTAAATGCATCTATAAGTTATTTAAACTTGAATTCCACTAAAATTACGTCTGTAAGTTTAGCTTAAACAGTAACAAACTTTCAAGGCCTCTATTCAACACGGTAAAAACCATATCTTGTTTAAGCTGTTATCGTATTGTCACCGTTTTGGTAGCTCTTATTTACTTGACAGTAATGGCGACTGACGTCATAACAATACCATAACAGATCAACTACGATATCGATTTTACCGCTTGGAATACTGGCCCAGGTTAACATTACCCTAACCAACTTGGCATTAACCCTAACTAAACCAAAACCAACTTCATGCATAAATATCAACCAATCTCTTTGTAATACACATCATACCGAGCATGGGGCACAAGCGTAGTGGAGACATATTGATCGTCAGGTCATTAATCGCTTGTCAGTGCGCTGTGGTTGACAATATACGACACGCCTCGAAGTTTGAGCTGGATAAACTGAGGACTAGCTAACGACTAAGCTGTGGAAGACGGAAGTTTTGGATAATGCTTTTGAAGAATGGGGATTGTTTCTTATGCCCTCGAGAAACAACGGTTGAGTTTTTAATTTGACCGAAAACACATGGGTAAATATTCTTGCAATTTTTTTAATTGTTGTTTGACTCTTTTTACGATTTGATGTATAATGACTCTGTGACACAGTGTAAAAGTCAAGGTCCAGTTTAGCTGATTGTACATGTTGATTTGACAGCTGTCAACTCAGTAGGTACAAATTATGTGTTTGAGGTTATGTTTCGCACAAATAAATATCATAGTTTTAATGGTCGATATGTTACTATACATCATGGTATATACATTTGCTCAAAAAGCAAGAGGGAAAAAAGTGTGATGTTAATTAGACTGCGCACAAACGCAATTCTTGAGAATGACCGGTTTATGTTTTCTGTTTTATTTTACTTCATTTCATCAAACTTGATAGTTCCACTGTATCCAAATTCTGATATGTCGGAAACGGAAAGCGACGAAACAATGTGTCTAAACAAGAATACAACGTAAAAGGAAGCAATCGTAGGCAGTAGGCAAATAGCTTTATTAATTTAGTCACATGCCTCACGTGGACCCACGCCGTAAAGGCTCCCCAGCTCTATCCCCGGGGTTCGAGTCCAAACAATAAAGAATATTGACACGATAACCAGGATCCAGTCGCAGCCGGCGGCCGCGTGCGTGGAATCTCGGATGGACCAGCCGCGGTTGCATTGTTGCACGATATATTCAGTCTCTCGCTCGGATTAGCTTAGGCGCATTCTATAAATGCTAGCGAAGGTTTTAGAGCCGTATTAATAAACTGATCTCGACTTTAATGCTCGTCTCAAGATGCGTCAATGATGACAGTTTTGTATGGCTTGACGGTTACTTTGACGTATCTTGTGACGCGCATCTCAGCTTAGATTTGTTTATATACGGGCCTAAATCTGTCAAAATGACACATCTGAATGCACGACAGTAGACACTATACAAGTTCTTTGTTTCGCAACTGACATTGGCCTCATTAAAGAGAAGAAGAAGAAGAAATTCTTTGTTTTTTTCGCAGTTCGCATTATGAAATGTTCATGGTCCTTTTGCTTATAGTAAGTTTTAACGAGATGAAAGAGATTCTGTGTTTCACTTAAGCTAGATTGATGCATCTAGTTCTGTCAGATACACTCATTATCGTCGGTGATAATGCAATACCGCGTAAGTAACTAATGTAATAAGTTGCAAAATGTATCGTGGGTTTTGAAGTGCTTTCGGAAACCATCGGACTCGTTGTTCGTATCTGCGCGAACGAAGATTCACGACACGCCATATAAATTGTGTTCTACCCGGTCATACTGGCTCATTCGAATCCATTATTGACTAGAACAGAGAGGCTAGACAAGGTTCTAAACGCCAACGCAAACGTGTGACAGCTTGCGTCAATCCTATACAATTTTGAGCCTCTGAGTTTTTCATTATTTATTTGTTATTTGCTTATTTCGTTTCTAGTAAAAAAAAGTCATGGCAGGTGTTCAAAGTTGAAATTACTATATTGATGATAATGGAAGTCAAGTTCATTACAGTATTTTCCCAATTTTTACATTAGTTATTGACATAATAATGCTTCTTTCATCTTAATTAACTATTCATGAAAGCGTACAAATAAAAAACACTTAATTCTAAAGCTATTCCAGTAAATGCGGGCACTTACAATGTGGAAAGAGGTGAGAAATTGGAAAAATCTTTAAATTGGTATAACTCGAAAACGGTGCAACTTTCACTGAGGTCATGTTAGGCTGGTTTGGTTTGTCTGAAGCTGGGGATTCTCCGGTGTCACTGTGAAGTGCTATTTTTGGGACACCCTGTATGTATAATGACGTATTAATCCGACAAATGGAAACGCGCAATCTTAACACGAACACACCACAAGGGGAATCCCAAACGAGCTCTTAATAATGGTCTTGTATGATATCGCCCCTGAATTTGGCAAATGGTTTGCTTTACTTATTTCACATTGGAGTGGAAATAATCCATTTTGATCCCTATATCCAGGAAATAACCTTCAAATCGAGTGGTTGTTGAAAATGTGCTGGAATAGTAATGGTCGAAATTGAATTTGGGAGTACGCGTGATGTTATAACGATGTGGAAACGAGGTGGTTGCGTGAAATGGGATTTCTTAAAGGGTTATTGCTTATTACTTACGGGGATAAGTTCCATTAAGAGGTGAATGCGTGACTGAGAGGGTATAACTAGGGTGTTGTAAGTTTGTTTTGGAACTGTTGCGTGTGTGTAAAAGAGTTTTCGCGTAATTCGTGGCTGATCTTTTTTTAGCCTTTTTTTACAAGGGTACCTACATGACATCATAAATTGATAACAAATGAACCATGAATGAGTAACCTAATGGTAAAAAGTGACCACCTTTTTCCGTTAAATTGACTTTGCGAAAGTTATAGGTCGTAGGTATTCATTAGTACAACAAAAAACCATGCTTAAATTTCAAGACAACTTTAGTTTATTAGAAAACACCATAATAGTAACGAGGGCGCCACTGGACGCTCGAGGTAGTCTTAACGCAAACGTAAACTATGTTCAATCAAAGACGTCCATCTTATATATGTTTGGTAACGATAACTGTTGCTGAATGCATCCTGGGCTTTTCATATCACGTCAAGTGACACGAAACGAATAGAAACAGCCGTGTGGTTGCCCGGTTAGAATAGTGCCACTCCATGTCTTCCCGTGGATGTCGTAAGAGGCGACTAAGGGATTAAAGGCTTGCAGTACTGTTAGGCGATGGGCTTGCCACCTGTCACTAATACACTGGGAAACATCTTAGCCACTTGTGCAAAATGTGGTTATAGAATTATCAAGAAGTTTTAAGACTTGTTGGTAATTCTTTAGCTCTGCCTACCCTACTCTGGGAATGAAGGTGTGAGTTTATGTATGTATGTATGTAGAAACAGCTGGTTTGCGAAAGGCATCTTGTCTAGGGGCTCTCAGGTCAACTACGCTATCGTTTTTACCGTCTAGAATACCGGCCCTGTCTAAAATCATATGGCTAATACTAACTATTAAAGGAAATAAATATGATTTTCCTGGTTTATGTCAATTAATTCAAACTAAAAAGAGATCAATATATAAATCTATTTCACTAGAATTTAAAATTAAAAAAAACACGGTAGGTTATAGGTATGCCGTGCATAAAATTTAAATTATAACTGCTACGATACGCTCTCGAAGCTTAAAATTAAACAAGAACTTGAGTTAAGCCAGTAATTTCCAACTTCCAGACTACCTTTCTGGTTAATATATCGCTTTCTTATCGTCCGTCGATAAGGGAGAGAATTTATGGGTTTGATAACGTTAACTCTTTGGGTTTTAAGAGTCCTTTTAAAACTTAGATTCATGGGGATTTGTAATTAAATAAAGTATTTAACTACCTAACATAATGTTAAAACTATTCTTCTTTCACGGTTATTCGAAAGAACAATTAGTTTCTTACTATTCCATCAGTAAATAAATAAATAAATAACGAGCTTTGTTTTAAATTACTTAATAAAGTTGGACACGTTTTTAATATTTTTGTTTACACATACAAACTCACGCCTTCGTTCCCGGAGTGGGGTAGGCAGAGCTACAGAATCAACAACAACTCTAATAACATGTTGATAATTTAAAATTCTGTAACCCATATTTTGTACAATCAGGCTAAGATGTTTACCAGTGTATTAGTGTCAGGTTGCAAGCCCATCGCCTAACAGTACTACACGCTTTTATTCCCTTAGTCGCCTCTTACGACATCCGAGGGGAAGACATGGAGTGGCACTATTCAATCCCGGTAACCGGTATTTCTGTTTCTAGAAAGGTTATACACAAAACTTATAAAAGACTTCCACAGACAAGTTTCTTGCTTGGAATAAACAGTAGATAAATCACTTTGAGATGGTTCCATTATCTATCTGCAAAATCCAATAACTAAAATCAGTCACTGTCATTATCATTTCGAGTGAATTGTTTACACAACAATTAAAAAATATATTTAAAAAAAAACAGGGGACAATGTCACTCCCATTGACCTAGTTCCAAATTAAGCTCTAGGCTTGTCCTATGGGTACTAGACAACGATATAAATACTTATATAGAGAAATACATACATACATACATACATACATAGAAAACATCCATGACTCAGGACCAAATATTCGAGCTCATCACACTAATTCTCATCTCGATCGATTCTCGCTCATCACCAAAAAGGGATTCAAACCCAGGACCGCTAGCTTCGTAGGGTCACTACCAACTAGACCAACGCGTCAAAATTACTTATTTGTTTTAACAAGTAAAACCAAAAGACACGGTACAAATCTCACTTAAAATTATTCAGATACTTAGAAAACAACTAAAAGTGCACCTAGTTTCTGGAAACTTCTTGTAATTCCGCCTCAACCAGTCAGCCCACCTCGTAACCGCAGCACGATCACCGGAGCCAGCTGAAGTTGGGTTATACGTGCTGGGGAAACTTTTGTAACGAGAGAAGAGTTTTTTTTAACCATTTATAGTTGAAGCATGTCGAATAGAACGATACAAACTAACCTAAAATCATCAATATCATCTGATTCTGGCCCGTTTCCCAATTCTAGCTTCAGCGCAGTAGGTATGTCTTTTTCTTCCATACATCCCTATTAGGAGTGCGATTCAATCTGTATAAAAAATTCTTGCTTAATTTCATTTAACTAACTACGAAATCGATTACAAACCGATTTGTATAACATTCATGCTTATAGAATAATGCCATTTGATATGCTATACATTAATTATGATTAATAAAAATTAAAAAAACATTTGCAATAATTATCGCTTTTACTTATACGTTAGGTTAGGTTATAGTTGCGTCAAGGCGCTAAGCGCCTTAACAACGCGGAATAGGAGCTCCGCATAGCGGAGCTCCGTCGACTTGTTCGTAGTCTTCTTTTTAAGTTACTATTATACTATTTATTGAGTCAGTATATTATAGTATATGCAAATAATTTAAAAAAAGTTACATAAGTAAGTTTTATGAAGTTTTTTATTTATTTTAATTGCAAATTTGAAGCAACAGCCCGCAAAAATTCACATTCCAAGTACTTACTGAATATTTTCTTTGAGCATTATGAGTTTGGTTTTTATTTTAGGTATAACCGCCTCAGTCATTAAGTTTTACTAGGTCTTTCAATTTTCACCCCAACAATTACGAGGACTAGTTCAAAATAAACTTGAAGGGTTTAAACTAGGGATGCATCGATACGCCTTTTCGCCGATACGATACCGATACCGATACTCTTATAAAAATATCGGCGATACCGATACCGATACCGATACGCTTTTTGTGAATTCAAAAATGAAGGCATAATAAATAAATCACAAGACAGATTTATTTTTATTAATATAAGAAGTAGATACATAGGTTAATATTAGATAATTAAAAAATTTAGTAATTAAAATTAACATTGATAACATTTTTGTTTAAAAAACAAAGTAATCTTAAAGTTTTCGGAGAAAGGCGATTTCGCAAGTCTGTTTGAATAAGACCTGCTGCTGTTTACACTACATTTTTTTATTAAAAAGTATCGTTGAATCGGTCATAAAAATATCGTCGATACCGATATATCGGCTAACCCGAAGTATCGCCGATATATCGGTATCGGTATCGGATGCATCGCTAGTTTAAACTAAACATACTCCCAAACAAACATGTGTTAAAAAAGAGCTTGTAAAAATCAAGTTTTAGAAAACAAAGCCACCCTGTAAAGGTCTCCCAGATATCTCGGGAGTGTAACCCCTATTGTCCCGAAAATTCCCGTCCGCCGTGCATTTCTAGTTTCTAACTAATTTAACCGGATTTTCATGCTAGTGGTAGATTTAATTAAAACCAAAACTCGCCTTCATCTACGAGTTAGTTGCAGTTTGCAGTGCGGTCTCTAACTGCAACACAGAAATAGCACATCAATTTAAAAAACAAGAAACGTTTTTAAACTTTAGACGGTTACGTTTTTTAATTTATAACTTCCCGATTACTCAAATGTGTGCCTTGTGCAAAGTCCGTCCTTTAATTTAAACTACCGCCAAGCAGCAGTGTTCGCATTGTTGTGTTCCGGTGTAGGATGAGACAACCGTGAAATTACTAAGAGGCATTCCATCTTGGTCCTCCGGGCTGGCAACGCATTTGCGGTCTTACGAGTGCAGTCTTAAGGTTATAATCTTGAGATTGCAAATGTATATGGGTCACTGGTCTCACATCAAGCGGTCGCGGTACTCGTTAGCCTTCTCACAAGGCATTAAAAATATTGTTAAGGTCCAAAAATTTGGTCACGTTAACTAACGCAATTTTTTCTATGAAACTTTTTCGTTGTGACACGAAAAGTAGCCATATAATTTTAGGGAATTGCAAACCTTACTGTGTCATATATCAAATGAAAGGGCTCGTTATGATAATCTCAAATATATCTTTGTTATTATTATAAAATAAATAGTTTTATTTTATTCATGAAGGAAGACGAAAATTGATCGTCTCCCCCTGATATCCGAAAAGACTAAAACTAAAATTTAGAAAAAAAAATACAAAATTGAGTTCATTTTACTTGTTGATTAATAGGAAAATATTTAAAAAAAATAGTTTTGTACGGAATCCTCTCCACGCGAGTTCAACTCATTTCAAGTACAGTCACCCAATAAAAATGTTGAGCATACTTAGAACCTTGTCATTGTGTCGGCCATTGTTATTGTCATACTTGTCATTTGATGTTCAATTTGAAGTTTATTGTGACAGTGCACTAAAGTGCTTAACATTTTCGTAAGGGTACTGTGCATACCCATCCCTTTTTACAGGAAGTTGCAGCTTTATCAATATGTAATTGAAACGTTACGCTTTTCTTCCTAAAATGAACGGGTGTTACAATAACACTACTCTTCGTTATTTTCATACGCGTATAATAACAAAAAATCCATGACTAATCTAAACTGAAGTCCAAGAAATAGACATCTGGCATTACTCACAAATTATACCAAACGATGAGTAATCAGAGCAAAGTATTAATCGGAACAAAGTGTAAACACGTTAACATAGTAAGATAAACACAATTAACTGCCAGCTATAGGTCAATAACTAGTAGATAAATGCAGCTCCCGTGTTAATAACAGGCCATTGCCGATCAAGAAACTAACTGAAGTAAACTCCTTTAAAATATTTAATAACAAAGTTGTTAAAATGAAAGCAATTAATGTGGTGCTGATAGTGTCATCTACGTTAATACTAAATGAAGTGAACTGTGGTGTAATAGACTACGTAAGTGACAAGGTATCAAATACAACGAAAACTGTTACAGACGACGTGTATGGCTGGTGGTCTTACGGCGTAGACACTATTATAGGATCGGATGATGACAATCAATACGTTGGAAGTATTAACGATAATGCATTGAATGCAATCAACCAAACAGAAGCTGTAGTGGAGGAGCAAGGCGGTATTATTTCCGGTATTTACAACAAATTTAGAGGCGGTGTTTCTTACGGTTACATGAAGGTTCATGATGTTGTACTTGGGAAAGATAGCGACCCTAATAAAGGTATAATAAGAACCCTGTACGAAAGAGCCAAGCATCGTTTGTCTCAGGTAAAAGCATACATCTTTGGAAATGTCAATGCTGTAGACCAAGGATCAGTACAACGCAATGACGATAATGAGAGAGATCGAGTACTCAAAGTAATATTTGGAAGTAACACCGGTTTGTTCAACAGTGAAAGTGAAAAGAAGGCACTTGATTCTTTAAGAAATAAGCTGACAGAAGCTGGAGACAACCCTTTGCAATTAGCAGATAACGAAAAAGAAATTATAAGAAAGGCTTATGATAGCGTTCGTAACAAAGCTGATGATATTAATATTGACCTTGGACAATCTGCGGACATTGTTAAAAATAACCTTCGAGCAAACATTGACAAAACGCAAGAATTTATTCAAGATGCCTCAAATAATGCGCAAGAAAATGTGCAAAAGTCTGTTGAAGGAGTGACGATATAAAACAATGATATGAATGAATGGAGACCATTTCGGCACATATCATCCTCATCGTACTTTTTTAATTTAATGGTGGCTCTTGTTAGGGGATAAGAAGTGTTTGTATTACGTTATTGTAACTTTTCTATGATGTACCCCTGTGTTGATGTGTTAGTTGAACAAACGTTTTTCTATTCTATTCTGTTCTATTCTATTCTATATGGAGGATAAATTACAAGTCCAATAAAATGAGACACTTTTCAGATTTCTTTAAAAACCAATATAATATTTTTTTTGTAAATAAAAGTTGTGTATTTTTTGAAAAGTAATCTCACATCAAAACTTTTCCGTTGTACCTACAATCGGAATCATCTGTAATCATAATAACACAGCAGTTCTTTGAAATATATTTTCATCTGTTTACGATATCAAACCAAAACATCAACCCATTTTAGTTTTTCCTCGAAGCCCGCCAACTATCACGAATATAATCCGTACGAAAACTATTTCCAGGAATATGATTTATAACAATTCCGTGCTACTGGTGGCACCGTTTGCGACAACTTTATGACGTTTCCAATACCATTGTCTTCGTGCCTGCATGCGATATCGCGCATTCTGCATGAATTTTGGTAACGTTACATTCATATTGGTAGGTTTATGTGGTTCGGTTAGGACTTCGGAATGTGGAATAGCAATAAACGATGTTAGAGTTCATCAATGTTAAAGGTCAGTGCTGTGACCGCGTGCCGGAACTAGAGTTGTCTGTTTAAGTATATAACTACAGAACGCCCGTGATTTTCTATACGTAGAATTAGTTTCCAGCTAACCCCTTAGGGGATGAATTTCCAAAAACCCTTTCTCAGTGCCCTTTTAGACCTCATAAGGAACCTACGTTCCAAAATTGGAATCTCTTGACCCAGCGGTTTGTATGTATGTAACTCTCTAAAAAGTGGGACTACATTAGCTTATTATGATCACTAAAAAGTGGAAATTGAAATAAATGTTTTAGAAAACAAAATACGCGCGGTTTTTTGTTTTTAGTTTAGCGGGACTACATCGCGTTAAACAGTAATTAAGTGTCAATTATTGCCCTGACTTTCATTAATACTTAATTTTAATTAATTATTTAATTTAATTAATAAAATAATAATAACATTAATTGATCCGATAATTTATAGCCAATAGTTGTTATTAGCTCTTTAACAGTTTGTTAGATATGAATTCATTAATTTTTATGTATATAAAACAGATAATGTAATTTTTAGATTGACTTTAACGAAGTAACAAAAATTAAAACCACACTCCTGCTCTCTGCATCCAAGTAGCTAAATCAGATTCATCCCAAAGCTCTTAATAAGCTAGAGTAATACCAGATACAACTTTATTTCAAATAAGGGCTAGATCTCAAGAGATTTGGGTTAACAGCTCCCCCGAACACCCTAACAACTCTATTACAACAACCATAAGGGTCACAATCGCAGATATAATCCTTTGTACAGCCGGCAACGAATGTTTCGCCGCTATTTGAATCTTTTCCCTATAAGAGTATGTATTGAATGGGCCGGTTGTACGAATCTCGTTAGTCGTTGGGTGATAGTGCGTGGAGTTGCGGGGAATGTGGTGATTTGTTTTATTATATGTTGTTTCAAGGTACATGAGTACAGTCTACAGCGCAAGAAGTCTTACAAAGCGTTCCCCTTGTTTACGCAGAATACTAATTTCGCATAATTGTTATTCTACTGATACCACCGGGTTGCTACCACCATCGTATCCATTAACCAAACAGCAGTGTTCGCATTGTTGTGTTCCGGTTTGGGGATAAGACACCCGGTGAAATGACTAGCATAGAGGCATTCCATCTTAGTCCTCAGGGTTGGCAGTGCATTTGCGGTCTTGTGAATGCGAATGTATATGGGTCACAGTTTCCACTTACCATCAGGTGGCCTGTGTGCTCGTTTGCCTTCCCATGCCATAAAAAAAAAACTATTAATACATACATACATACATTAAATCACGCCTGTTTCCCAGAGGGGTAGGCAGAGACCACTTCTTTCCACTTGCTACGATCTTGACAAATTTCTTTCGCTTCTCGCGAGTCATGCACGCACGTCGCACGCAAAAACTATTAATGTGAGTTTTAAATCGAACAACAAATTCTTGTGCAATTTAGGCAAATATCTCCTTAACGGGTTCAGTTTTAGAGCAGGATAGTCGAAAGCCAGACCTCGAAATTCCTATTTCATTTTCACTAGATATTTGGTCAGAGTTGCAGTGGTCCTCACCGCAATGATTTGGATGGGATGGGCGATCGAACGTTGAAGTGACAGCGATCATTCATTCAAATACTTACCTGTATTTAAAATATAAATAAATGAACAGCTGACCATAGAACCTCATCCCTTTTGGAAGTCGATAAAATAAAAACACTCAAGCATTATTTAATACGTTTACGTAAATAATTTTCGAAATGATGACAGAAATGATGATATCCGCAGTAGAACTAAGGTTACCGACATAGCCCGAAGAATAGCTAAACTGAAGTGGCAGTGGGCGGGACACATCGCTCGCAGGACTGATGGCCGATGGGGCCAGAAGGTTCTTGAGTGGCGTCCGCGGACCGGGAGACGAGCTGTAGGTAGGCCTCCAACAAGACGGAGTGACGACCTTGTAAGGATCGCGGGAACGCGGTGGATGCGCAACACAGCACAAGACCGGTCTGAGTGGAGAGCCTTGGGGGAGGCCTATGTCCAGCAGTGGACGTCTTTTGGCTGACATGATGATGAAATAATTTTCGAAATCTACAAGTATCAGAAAGCATTAAATTGGCATTAGCGCTCGACTCGACCGTCCGGCAGCTTACGTGAATTCTAATAATTTTCGATAACTAAACTACCATTCGCAGAAAAGGTACATCTCGTCTAGACACATAGGTACATTTTGAGCGGTTGAATCAAATTAGATAATTATTTAATTTACGTAAGTAATATTCTCTTCGAGTAATATTTACTTTTCTTTTGAGCGTATCGGGTACCGTGATTGGGTTCCGCCAATATGCAAGACATCGATTTAGTCCGGTGGTTATATTTATGCAGTCTCGGTTTTTTACGATTGAGTGCAATTTCCCCTGTTTAATGTACTAATTTATAGCAAAAAAAGTCTGATACTTCACAAGGGTGATTATCTCAGCGAGAAAATTGTGGCGGCGGAGCTGATAATCATAGTGTGGAGTAATTATTTAAGAAGTTTTAATTTTTTTCTGAAAAAAACATACTAATTATTATATTAAGCCAAATCGCAAAATGTTATAAAAGTCATTGATGTTTATTAAAAAAAAATATTTTCGTCGAAATCATAATTTTGGTGTGGCGTCCAGTACCTGTTGTTCTTGATATATGATGCATTATAGAACCATAATATCCATTTATTTAACTTAAATTTCCATTACTTTAATTCCTCATTACTTTATACATCATATAAGAACATATAAATAAGGATAAGTACATTTATTGATACTCAAAACTAGGCCCTAAAGGTTGTCCGGGTGAAATTGTCAATTTTGGTGGTAACTATTGAATACGATTTTGTCGTCGAATGGAACGCAATAAGACCACCAAACGGGAAGTAACCTGTTCGTTCAGTTCAACTCCAGCCTTGACGGACACGTGCCATATCTTGCCAGATCTGTCCGCCAAGAACGTAAATACCTAATTTTGGTGTGTTAAAATACTTTTTTATGCAATTTTGGTGGTATATGTTATTAATGACTGAGTAATATTGGTTCGTGTTTGAATTTAATGTAAAACGTGTTAGCAGTCTCAATTTCAAAATATAAAGTTAAATTCGAAGTGTATGTTACAGTTTTTTTTTAATTTATTTTTTATGCACGTTTCCTAATTTTGGTGAACCAATTTTGGTGGTTTTGGTGGCAATTTGAAATCCGCCAAAATAGCTTGATGCCACCAAAATTGTTAATACTATGTATAGTTCCATATTTGTAACCATATACTTTGTATTTACAATATTATTGACTCAGAACACTTATTTCGAGTAATATATAAACACTTAATCATACTACTAATATTATAAACGCGAAAGTTCGTGAGTTTGTATGGATGATTGTTACTCTATTACACAAAAACTACTAGACGGATTTTGATGAAATTTGACATGGAGATACCTTCTACCTTGGATTAAAACATAGTATACCTTAAACAATGCTATTCCTTCGGGAACTGTTTCTACGCGTACGAAGTCGCCGGCGGAAGCTAGTTTACAATAAAACTAAATTACTTGTGTAAATTCATGGTAAAAATTAAAATTTGGTATTAACTGTCTGCTGGAAATGAAAAGAAAGTAAGGCTTTTTATAATCGTTTTAATTATAAATACCAAAATACAATGTTAGTCGTATATAATATATATTATTAATTAAGTACGACTTGCCTATGGATGGATGGTTTTTTTTTGGATTGTTACAGTCAAACAGTAAGTAATTAACAAATTTTAACTGTAATCAACAATAATACCTAATCCTAGGATATAATTAGATAATGTTTTACCTCAAGGAATTATATAGCTCATATTAATATGGGTTAATAATAATCATAATACTCATAATCGTGGACATCAGCCAGAAACCTATAATAATTGCACATAAAGTCATAGAAGTACAAATACTTTTTATATTTGTACTTCAATTACTTTTATTTAAACAGTAAGTAATTAAAAAAAATACTCGTAATCAACAATAAGTACTTTATTCTACGGACATAATTATACTTCGATTAAGTATACTTCTATGACTTTATGTGCAATTATTATAGGTTTCTGACTGATGTCCACGATTTTTAATGTTAAGTCAGTTATGTAATTCCTTGAGTTAGGAATTGAACTTATTATATCCGTAGGATTAAGTAATGTTGATTACTGTAAAATTTTATAATTACTTACTGTCTGACTCGAAGAGTCGAAGATCTCAACTGTTGCCAGATTTAAATAAAAATCATTGAAGTACAAACATAAAAAGTGATTGTACTTCTATGACTTTATGTGCAATTATTATAGGGTTCTGGTTGATGCCCACGATTAATGTTAATGTGAGTTATATAATTCCTTGAGTTAGGAATTGGACTTATTATGTCCGTAGGATTAAGTATTGTTGATTACGAGTAAAATTTTATAGTTACTTACTATTTGACTCGAAGAGTCGAAGATCTTAAAGATTACATTGTATTTTCGTATGATTAAAACGATTAATAACATTCTTGCTTTCTTTTCATTTCCAGCAGATAATTTAATAACCAAATTGTAATTTTTATCATGAATTAGCACAAGTACCTAATTTTGGTGTAAATGTGCAATTTTGGTGGGAGCCAAATTACAAAAAACATAATATCTCTAAAACTATAATGTATGATGAAAGGCCACTACTACGCTTTATTGATTATGACTAGTTACGTATTATTTATATGAAATTTTGACTCAGAAATCAAAAATAAAAAATGCCACCAAAATTTGATAAATTTCGAACTTGTTGAAATTCACCCACAAAGAGTAGTTAAAATATACATCATTATTATTATTGTTTTAGTTATAACAAGCCTAATTCACCAATCCATAAGGCTGCGCACCACGATTTTTTGCCGTGCGATAATTTTGTCGCAGAAATGCAACGTATTGGTTTATATGTCAAAAAATCGCAGCGATTTCAAAATTGTGATGATAAATAAAATTGTGCGATTAAAAAGTGAATCACATCCTACGGGGTTGTAAGGCCCCGCGCGCACTGCGATTATAAAATCGCACCCCGGGTGAAAAAAATCTTGGGATATAGTCGAATACCATTGTATTTCAGATAAAAACAACCTTGGATATTTGGATATATCTTTGAGCTGTTAAAGGATGTGTCCCATATTTATGATTTTTTTTTTCTTCATTCTACTGCTCCGGAGGAGGGCAAGACAAGCAACATATATACGAAATCCATGTTAAGAATGAACAATCCATCGACTTTTTCATCGCAGTGCCCGCAATGAATTTTTACGATATCTTACAGAGCGATTCTAAAATCGTGTCGCAATAACTAAAATCGTGGTGCGCGCTTAGCCTATCTGTCCATTCATAGAGCCTATATTTAATGTTTCCATCCTTCTTAAATAGTCCTACACTAACCATTGGTTGTCCGTGGGAGCATACTTCTATAGTTTGAACTCAGGAACAATCGCCGGTTGGTGTCCCATCACTTTACTAAATTAAAATTGTCTAAAGGGCTTCTGCTTGTTGGCTTCGGCTCCATGTACGCCTTTCAAAGGTCCGGGACTCCCATAGCCCCGTGATTGGTAATAATAATAATCATTTATTCATATACATATGAGGTTGTACAACCATAGATGGAAAAATAAATATCTGTCGAAAAGGAATTATAAGCAGTTTGCACAAAATTAGATACCTAGTTCTAACTCTGACCTCCAAACTAAGCAAAAGCTTGTATCTTGAAGTTAGATTCCTGTAATGGCCAGCCCCACATGCGCCTGATCTCCTTTGATGAAGTCACCCAATTTATTTGATCAAGTGCACATTGGACAAAGATATTGGACAGGTGGAATACCACCCTATCCAATATCTTGGTTCAAGTTTACTATTTGCGTAGCCATTTTGAACTGCCGTGATTCTTAAAAAGGCAGTCATCTGACAATTTACCAAAAATGAGTTATGTATATGGTCGTGATCAGGAAAAAAAGACGCATCGACCTATCAAACCCGTTTTTCTCTATCGCATTTAGTTTTCGAGATATTTTTTCTATGAAAGGCAGTCCAGTGGTCGAGAACCATTGCCTAATTCATTAAAAAGCAGTCATCTCACATTCATCCATAAAAAAGCAGCTTAAGTACCTTGACTGCAAAATATTCTGGAAAATTTTATGCAAAAAATTATTTAAAAGACAGTTTTGTACCAAACTGTCTTTCGCTTATTATTTTTATATAGACAGCTGTACAATTAATTCATTAAAAAGCGGCTTTTGAACAAAAATTATTTAAAAGGCAGTCATGTGACGTTGGCTGCCTTCTCAATAATTTTTTGGTACGTAATAATTACTTCTATGCTTCACAGAAAGCAGTTTGCTTTCCTTAAAAAATTATTCGTTACAATTTTTTCGACTTCATCGGATACTAAAAGGCAGTTTTCTCGCAATAATTCATTTAAAGGCAGCCATCTTTGGTCGCGCCATTACAATTTTTGCGCAAATTTAAACTCTTTGACGTCAAAAATCAGTGCGCCGCCGGACGCGAACGACAGCGGACGTCGAGCTAGAGCCGGTAGAGCCGGGGTTCGCGCCAAAATCGCGTGAGCGCGAACGTTCTAGGTAAGTAATAGTGGTCTCAGACAGAAATACGTGTGCGGAAGGTATTGATGTTAATAATATTTCTAATTTTTTACAGTAAAAGTATCCATCGAGTGCGCCCCTACCTACTAACTACTTATACATATGTATAGCTGAGTTATTTACTTCGTCGAGTAGTGAATGTGTTAACGCAGTGCTGCTGTCGTCATGAATTATTAATGTAAGTATATATATAATCTTAGTAGAGATTTTATTACCTGGTAGTTATCCACTTTAGAGTTTATCTTATAATATGTACACAATGCAATTGTTTTCTTTTATTGAAGGCTTAAGCTAATAACAAATCATAGCACGTAACAACAAATGCAAACAAATAGCTACTTGTAGAAGACGGTAGCTATTTGTTAGCATTTTTTGGTACTTGCTATGATTTTTAGTAACGGTAGCCTTCAACAAAAGAGAAAAATTGCACCAGGTTATAAAATGTCTACGATACAATAGGGTTTTTGGTTTTTACGCTGTAATAAAATAGAGTAACTGTAATTAAATAGAATACACTTTTAAACATCTTAGCCTAATTGTGCAAAATGTGGTTGCAGAATTATTAACAAGTTTTTAGTTGTTGGTAATTCTGTAGCTCTGCCTACCCCACTCTGGGAATGAAGGCGTGAGTTTATGAATGAATAAAATAGAATAAAATATTATTTTTTACATCCACAGATAACCAAGAACATGTCGAGGTCTAAAAATTGTTGGAGTTGTGTAATGGAGGAGGAAGCTGTGTATCAGAGAAACGGGAATCTATCGAAACCTACATGGACGGTCGATCTAATTTATTATCAGCGAAAAATATGTTTGCGCACGAATTTGGGGTACCTATAGACAAAATAAGCCACCAAGACGTCGATGAATCCACAGCACCAAACAAGTCCAAAGAACCTGGAATATGGAATCAATTTCAAACCCCAAGGCATACATCAATAAAATGACGAAAGTCAGTTTTCAAAGAGGGTCATTGTGACCTTTTTTATGAAAATGACTATAATGGCCAAGAAATTTCAATGTACTTTTTGAAAGACAATTATCTTAAAAATCCAACTGCCACGGTTTTGTCGCCTCGTGAAACCCCAAAAGGCATTTCGAAAGAAAGAAAAGAAAATATTATTTCTAAGCTTGCCCCCATAATGCCACCACATAAATTAATATTTTGGAAGAATTTACCCATATCAGTAGATGCTGATATTTAAAAAACTTTTTAAGTACTTACTTACATATTTTATTTTTTTCGGAAGGACGTTATTTGCGTTATTTTATTTTTTTTGCTTCGATTATGAATGTAAGATTAGACTAGATTTAAGGATAATGCTTTAAGCTCTTATGAGACTGAAAAGAAAACACAAATGTAATGTTAACCTATCTTACTTCCAGCGTCATTTGACGTGACTAGGATTATTTAAAACTTCCTGTTGTGTGCCATAAAAACGAATAGTTTATAATAATATACTCCTAGCTGTACGGAAACTGATGATCTCAACTTTAAGTGCCTTTTAATTTTGTTTAGGATAAACTAAGTTTCTAGTTTTTAAGTAAATAGAAGTGTTTTAACAATAGCGGCCTTTACACGGTAAAGTTCGGACTGCGGGAAACGCCACGCGCCGCTCCGATCTTCGTTCCGAACCGTACGTTTTGTCTATTTTACTATTGCAGTTGCATTTACACGTACGGTTCGGAGCGAAGATTGGAACAACGCGTGGCGTTTCCCGCGGGTTACGTAGCAAAACGTCTAAAATCAAATGTTATAAACTTGATACACATACGTCTAGAATGCCGAAAGCCTAAATGAATAAAGTTCGTAATCTATAACTTTCGAAATATATACAACACGACTGGTCGAATGAATATAATATCGAATTACAAAATGAATAAGATTTTTTTGACATAAACTTGATACACATAGGTCTTAGAATGTAGAAAGCCTGAATTAATAATGTTCTAAATCTATAACGTTTGATATTATCTAGCCGCGATTAGAAAGGGATTGGAGGTGACAGTTTTACCATATACTTACGTCAAAGTGCATATGAATTGACAGCTATTCCAATCCCAAACCAATCGCGGTTTCATAATACACATACATACAACACGACTGTACATTCCGTAAACGTGCCTACTACTGATCAAATGAATATTTGTGTAATAATACAAAATATTGTATGGTATAAAAATTTATTTAAACTTAAACTAAAACACGGTACCTACTTATTCCTTTCATTACAAAACAAACATTTCAAAGTAAAATCACAAATTGGCAGCAATACTCTTCAAAAGGTCGAAATGGCTGTATTCGTGTATTTTTGTAATAATATTTGCTATATTACATATATAAGAATCATTTTTCCTACGTCTTTTTGTCAGAATTTGGTGTCCCAATTTTATTTTTTCAATTTCCGTAATATTGTTCCTGGTTTCTTTTTTCAATTCATTAACTAGTGCATAAAAACCAAGTTGTTTTTTAACGCATATTTGGTTGATATGGTGGTGGAACGCCTCAGCACTATTTTGTGTGTAAGGTGTATCAACCTGCTGATTCACCCCTCTAGTACACCAAAATATCGGGTGAAAATTTAACGCCCCGCCGTTTATATAATTTTGAGCAAACCACTCTGCAATCCCGTGTTCGTCATTATACTGCTTTATGTATTCTTCGTAATACTCCGTTACATTTAGTGGATGTAGATATGCCAACGCTAGTAAACATTTCACATATATTTTAAACTCCTGATCGGTATCAAATTTTGAGCTCAGGCCTTCTTTTTGAAGTTTTCGGTATAAAATCTGTCTTAAGTGAAAAAAACACCCTTTGATAACGATGTTCTCAAAATTTTGTGTCAGACTTAGAACGGCTGCCTTTTCAAAGTCCAGAATCGCATGAGTAAAATTTAAAGTTATTTGGTGTTCTGCACAGTACTCTTTGATTAGATCGAACATAATATCGTATGTTTTTTTGTCTTTATGTGAGCATAATACGAATAATAAAGGAAATGTCTTTTTCCCCTCATGGAAAGTACCGTGTATTGTATATAGTTGTCGAAAAACTTTAGGTACTATTTTAAAAGTCCCATCCATTATCCAATAAGGCGACTGGCCTAAATAAGTCATGAAGTCATTGTTGCTCAAAAGTATTACTCTGTCCTTGAAATTCTATCCTTGATTACAAAATTCTCGTTATTTAACGTTGTGGCATTTTCATCGATTGTAAAATCACATAAATCGGGATCCATAGGTAATTGAATTACTTTCTGTTTCTCTCGCTGTACAAGCTGACGCAAAGCCTCTCGCGATGGCATCCAAGGTGCTAACTGTGTTTCCGAAGAGGCAATGTGATTTTGTACTATTTGACATGTACGAACGTAGGTCTGCTCCCTTGCCTTTGCCTTTAAATTATTGATATTGTTGGCAATGTAAGCCCTCATTGCGTTACCCTCATGGCTATGCTCGCCACTTGAAGAAATCACAATCAAATTTTCAACCGTGACGCTTTTATTTGTAACTAAACGTGCATTGCACTTATGTATTTCGTCTGATCTACATTCACAAATCCAATACACTTTATCTTCACTTTGCCGATTTTTAACAAAAGTATAACCGTTTCGCCACAATAATGTCCCACCTTTTTGACTTTTAATAAATTCCATCTTCAGGGGAGGTACAACTTCAGGACACGGCTTCAGGAATCAATCAATTTCTTTCTTCACGGCTTCAGGATAAAATAGTTTTAGCTGACTTGTATGACAGAAACAAAGCAATGAAACGTAATGTTGACAAGTGTTTTATTACTTTTTAATGAGGTGCAGTGACATTGATAGTTATCTTATAGAAAATTAAAGAGGCTGATATATTGATAGCCTGATAACTAGTTAAGAGTAATTTGCTGCACGCATTTGGTATTTGCCATTTAAATTAGTTATAAATTTCGTACGTTATGTAATTTGACTTGATGTATTTTGTACGTTATACATAGTCAGCAGTATAGATTATAAACGTTATGAATTTAGATCGTAGACATTTTAAACTTATGATAAATGATGTTATTGATGTCGTACGTTATGGAATTTGACTTTATATATTTCGATCGTATGAAAAACGAACTTATAATATTTGATTTTAGACGTTTTGCTACGTAACCTTCCCGCGGTCCGAACTTTACTTGTGCAGGCCGCTAATGATCAAGTAATCTGAATCACCAGCAACAACAATACAATAACAAATACATTACAAATAGGTTTTTGTTGATATTTTCATTTTATTGTAGCTACAGGGTTTATTTTAAAAATACATTTTAATATCTTTAGTGACTCAGTTTACTTGATTCGAAATATACTGGCCCACTAAACTAAGTATCACACTCTGTTAGAGATTTATCCTAAAAGTGTGCTACTTAGTTTTGCGGGCCAGTATATTTTAGAGTTCTAGGTAAATCTAGGCTGTGACTCTATAGACTGATAGGTATTAAAGTTAACTTTAAGTGGGAGATACAATCTCTGCCTATTGATTTTAATAAAAGTTTGATTTTACTCGTATTGTATTCGTTTTTTATTTCATTTGAATTCACTTGACTGCTGTTATCCAAGTTTTATAAAAAAGAAAACTTAGAAGAACATTTCCTAAAAAGCAGTGAATTGCATTTGAGAATTTTAGACTGCCTATTAGTGAATTACTCAATATATATATAGTTTAACCAATGTCCGCTTGAAAAAAGTAGTTTGGTGTAATAATTTACTTAAAGGCAGTCACTGGACTTTCACGTCTCTGTTAATAATTACTCTAAAAGGTTTTTTGGTTTCGAAACTTTTTAAAAAGGCAGCCTTACTAAAAAACTGCCTTTTAAAAAATTATGAGCAAATAATTTAAAGGCCTGATAATTTTCAAAAATAAATTGTTAGTAATAATCCACTAAAAGGCAGCCTGGGGACTGTTGCTGCCTTTAAGTGGATTATTATAAATAGTAAACAAAAACACTTAATTCATTTCACGATTATTTCTTAATTTTATATAATTAAATAAGTAAAAAAAACATTTTTAAAAATGAAAAAATAAGGAACTGGTACCCTTCTACCATGAAAAACCATCAATACGTCATATTTTATTACACAATCTGATTAAACAGAAAAAGTCGAAATGAAGGCTGCTTTCGCGTTTTTCTCAAAAGTCAGTGCTGTCAGAAGACTGCCTTTTAAAAAATGACGGCAGTGAATTAAATGTCATTCGTAAAATTTGATAATTGTGGAGGGTCCGTCCGGGTTGGTACCACCATCTTATCCATTAACCTACCGCCAAGCAGCAGTGTTTGCATTGTTGTGTTCCGGTTTGGGGATAAGACAGCCGGTGAAATGACTAGCATAGAAGCATTCCATCTTAGTCCTCAGGGTTGGCAACGCATTAGCAGTCTTAGGATTGCGGTCTTGTGAATGCGAATGTCTATGGGTCACAGTTTCATTTACCATCAGGTGAGCTCGTTTGTTTTTGTGTTTCTTGTAAATTTGATGAAGTCACAAATTTCTTTGACCAAATGCACATTTATAATTAAACTCAGTTGTTCCTTTGTCTAGTCGTTTTATTCGTCTCAACACAAACTTATACACTTTCAGATTTACAGTTCAGTTCTCGTTGATTGAAATCCGGTACAGAATAATCCCTCGTCTGTCCTGACAACCGCTTTTATAACCTCCGATTCCCTTTTCAGGAAGAATCGGCGGGAGAACAAAATTCTGCCACTTCAAAGCAATAAAGACTTAATATTAAACACGACACATTGGACAAAGATATTGTAAAGGTCGAATACCATCACCTTAACGTAGGCGTTTGACCGTCTGACAGCTTACGTCATTTCTATACATTTTGGATATCGATAACGAACGCCGAATGCATCTTGTTTAGGGCCTCATCAAGCGCTATATAAAGGTCGTAAGTCAAACAAAATCCAAGCAGTATTATTTTATAATTGGCTTTTGGGTAATAAACAAACGTCAGACAAATGAATGGCTCTATCGTTATTCCATTTCCGTCCCGGTTCAGGCGATCAGCCGGAGACGGTCGAGATTTACGGCCGGGCCCGGTACGGTCAGCAAGGTAAAGGCAGCAAGCGAAATTTTTACTAAATGTAAAAGGGTCATTCTTGAGAATAAGATTATTCATCTCATTCCCCTGGCGTTTTTTATTTTAATGAATTTTAACCTAGTTAAAATAAAATATGAAATTGTACTTAATAATTAATTGTAATTTATAAGCATATTTATCGAATTGGCATCACTTTTGGTCCTTTTTTTTGGTACAGATATATATAAACCACTTTAAAATTTTGCTGCCAGGGGAATGATAAAAACGACAAGTGAATGATTTTTTTGTAGTATCGAGATCCGATTTTGTATTAAATAAAATAAAAGTTTAACACACTTACTGTGTTCTGGTAGCATTAATTGGTATTTTTTTTAATCATCTAATAGTTAGAAAAACCCGTGTGGTTGCCGGGTTAGAATACTGCCACTCCGTGTCTTCCCGTGGAGGTCGTTTGAGGCGACTAAGGAAATAAAAGCTGGTAGTACTGCACTAGTGATATGTGCGTAGATAAAGTAATAAATAGTTCAGAATCGGTCTGATTGATTGTCCGTTTAGTTCAATACATTAAAATAAAATTTTGATCGTAATTGAATTGTTACAGTTCCTACTCGTATTTTACTAGCTAATGCCATGAATCCGACCGCCTTGGCTACTCAGTGATACTAGTAATATAGCATTCTACTGTCCGTAGTTTTTGATTTTATTTATTATGCACAAAAATGCATTTTTTTGTCTTAACGATAAGATAAAGATAAAGACATTTATTCAGTAAGTAGGCCGCACGGGCACTTTTACACGTCAAGAATATACCAGCGCTTCACAAGAGGAGACCACTTCTGCTGAGAAGAAACGCCGCAAGAAACTCGGCAGTCAGATTTTTTTTTCTTAATAGTGCTGTCAATACTTTCACCTTTTTAGGATTCTGCGATCAGATAAATTAAATATAAATGTCGATGCTAAATATTCGTTTTTATGCTGTCTGTACGCAATAAGCGAGTTAATTTAATCGCGGCCAAGATTCGCGTTCGTCTTCCAGCCAATTTAAACGAAAACAACTGGTCCTAGACAACCCACCATACTTGTACTATATCCTCACACGTAGGTATATTATTATAGGGACGTACAAGCATTCGTTTACGTTACCCAGGGTATATTTATATGGCTATTGTAACTTAAAGTGCGGATCTTTATACCAGCGCAGTACCTTTGTTTTACTCATTTAACGCCATTTTGTTGATATCCATATTGAACGTAGGTATCCATGCCATGGTAACCAAATAACAAATTAATGGATATTAATTATCTATTTTAAGTAACTAAAAAAATATATAATTTTGAACAAATAATTAGTCTCAAAATTATTTTGTTTTTAATATACGTAATTTAAATTGGTACTAAGATATTTTTAGTGGTTTATTATACAAATTAGGATGTCAAGTGTTCACTAAACGTCAAGACTGATATCCGGAACGACAGTGACCATGGTAATAACAATGCCATAATTATTATTATAAACTGTTATTACCACGGCAACGCTCATTATACAATTATTTTCACGCCTCGGTTACGCAATATTATTCTGATACCATTAACGATATAAATATTAGCGGTTTATAGTACGCGAGTAGAAAAAAACTATTTTAAGATTTGTGTAACCGAGTAAGTACCTATCAGCTTAGTGGCAGTAGTATCAGACTAGACATTATTTCCGTGTATTATAGTAGTTTATGAAATTGTTGCATAAAGAGGGGTATTAAAAGACGAGTGTGTGTTTAAGAACCGAGCCGCGAGGCGAGGTTTTTAATAGTATCACACGAGTGTTTTAATTCCTAGTTATGTGCAGTTTCATACACTACTTTATCTACTCTCATACATTGCGATTCGACCTACTAAATAAAAGATCAAAGTTAAAGTAACTACAGCAAAACGTATTCAATGAATGGCGTCAAAACCTAGCACATCACCGCGCATGCGTTAAAGCGGGCGGTGTCACAGACAAGTAAAAATTGGAATGAAAACTTTTTGTAATTCTGTAAAAATAACGCGAATCGCATGTGCGTTCCATTATAAAAAACTAATTGATATGAAACCTCGTTGGTGACATTAACTTTTTGGATTAACTTGTATCGTAATGGTAAAAAATAGTACATTGTGTATTAAGGTCAGTAAGTAAGGAATTACGGTCGAGGCTCTAGTAGAAGCCCGAAGTCGAAGACTGAGGGCTTTCTGAGTCGAGGTTCGTAATTCCCGTACCGCCCGTGAAACATACAATGTTTTTCATCACATTTGCGAGTAAATAAATAAAATTATAGGGCAGAAAAAACTTATAATACACAAGTCAGCACAACTATAATTACGAATTACTTGAACTTGTTTTAAGCGGATGGCGGGCGGACTCCACAGATTATACAAATGTTTCGTTCAGAAACATTAAGGGCAAATACTTACGTAGGTATTGTAATAGATACAAAGTTTGGGGTTGTATCTGTAAATAATAAGAACACTAATGGCTAGTTTGAAGTATATCTTTTATCCAGTTTTCCGTTATCTTTAATAATACATAGCCGTGCGCACTCGGCGCCAGGTAACATGCGACTCCCAAAAATTATACAGAATAAACAGTCGCTGTTCTATCGAACCATTTGCTTTTCAAATTGAATAATTAAAAGCAAATGAGACATTGCATACAATGAACAATACAATAAGGTTTATTTTAAGGGTTACAACCTTATTGTATTACATCCCTCGTCCCTCTGGGAACAAGGAATGAATCCTACCTATCCCTAATTCCTACCTATACGGGGAAAAGTTACAGGGCATATGCCAGCCCCTTTGTTAGGAGTAGCTTGCCGTGAGATTCATTTGTTTAAATTTAATTTATTAATCATTTATCGGTGAACTCACAGCGAGCTTCCGCCCACCAAAAAACCGCGAAACGTGGGGCGGCTGGCACGAAAAAGCATTCTACCTGCCTAACCCTACAAACCAATTTATGACAATCCCTGCATTGAAGATGCGGGGTTGCCTTACATTCTCAATGTTTACCACGGAAACTAAGAAAATGCGGGCCTGGGTGATTTGACATATACCAGTCAAGTCACTCTCAGAATCTTCCGCTGAATCTAATGTTCTAAATTTTGGACCTGCGTCCTCTTTCATCCGTCAGTGATTTGACCTTTGTCACGTCACTCTCGGACTCAAGTAGCTGTAAATTAATTTTATTAATCCTACCTAAATTTTTTTTTATTTAAGCTTAGGCTACTTAAATTTATTTACATTGCATTTAAATAAATTTGCTTCAGTCAAGACTGTCACATATCTCGGCCTGAGATATGGACACATCGTCTTCGCTGAATGATGATGAACTGCATTTCTTCCTGATCATCCATCAGGTGATCGCAGCATCATCGAATTGCCTGGCACAATCTTAGATTGGGCAGACTTCTGACTTCACAGCTCAGCATCGTTCATGAAATATAAGAAAATCACACAATAAAACAAGTTACAGACAGTCAATACAACCTGCAATTAATAAGCATGAACAAGCATCCAACTATCCCAACTATCACGCCTTAACATGGAATGCATGACACATCTGCCATGAAGGTACCCGTGCGCCATGGGATATGCGAGGTGAAACCAAACAAGTTTCTTCCAACCTTACAGGCTTAAAGGAAATCTCACAACCCCAGGCACCCTGGACCCATAGAGATATGACCACATCATGTTCTTTTGCCAACTTTCTTTCCATGGTTGTTCATGCCTGTCCACAACTTCCTAAAACAGAAGATCAAAAAATAAATAAATAAGTACATAAAAACTATTCACATCTGTTATTTGCAATACCTAGCAAGGACAATTGTAACTCATACACCAAACAACAACTTTACTAGGACAATTGTAACTCATACACCAAATAACAACTTTTTTCCTTTTGACACTTTTTCCAATAGAGCAAGGAATAATATTCCCAATACATTTAACTAAGTTACTCATCCATATTTCCTTCATGTCTGCTTCGTGTTCGAGCACTCGCTAGCTTGCGATATAAATTAGCGGAACCCCCGCTTACTCCACCATGTAATAGATACACAGTTTGGGGTTGTATCTGTAAATAATAAGAACACTAATGGCTAGTTTGAAGTATATCTTTTATTCAGTTTTCCGTTATCTTTAATAATACATAGCCGTGCGCACTCGGCGCCAGGTAACATGCGACTCCCAAAAATTATACAGAATAAACAGTCGCTGTTCTATCGAACCATTTGCTTTTCAAATTGAATAATTAAAAGCAAATGAGACATTGCATACAATGAACAATACAATAAGGTTTATTTTAAGGGTTACAACCTTATTGTATTACAGTATACATACAGCCCTAAAGGAGTGTAAAAAAAAACGACGTTTTGATACAGAAAACTATTAAAATCGATTATTAAGAACATTAATTGAGTATTTAAGTAACATGTAGCGAGATTGCAATGAAATTCCTGTTTATATAACATTTTAAGACAATTTTTCAATTGCGTGTTTAAACTCTTTGCTTGAACTTGCATGACCTGTGTGCTGTGCTATAAATTAAAAAAAAATACTTACCGACCTTGGGTTTCATGGTAAAAAGAAAGGTCGAGGGTTTTATTGGCATTGTTGGCATTGCGGCCAAGTTAACCTGTATGTTTAGATACTGTTTACGTGCAAGTGTGATGAAAAATACTTTATAACATTATTTAGTTAGAGAAATAATGTTATAAAGTGGTTTCTTTTTTAATTTCGGTATTGTGTTTATAAAGTATGCCAATATAAATTCGTTTTGAATTTTATAATTCGAACTTTACGATATGAGAGTATCCATTCTTTTTATTGTGTTTTTTTTTTGTCGTGTGTTATTAATGTTATTATACATACATAAAGTCATGCCTTTATTCCCAGTGTGGGGAAGGCAGAGCTAAAGAATTACCAACAACTCTAAAAACTTGTTGACAATTTTGTTACCACATTTTGCACAAATAGGCCAAGATATTTACCAGTGCAAGCCCATCGCCTAACAGTACGGGCTATTCCCAGTAGTCCGCACCCCGTAGTTCGCACTGCGAACTACTGGGAAAAAAATTCCCAGTAGTTCGCAGTGCGAACTACGGGGTGCGGACTACTGGGAATAGCCCAACAGTACTACCAGCCTTTATTCCCTTAGTCGCCTCTTACGACATCCACGGGAAGACACGGAGTGACACTATTCTACCCCGGCAACCACAGGGGGTAGGTCTGTGTGTTATCTTTATGAATTAATGATTTAATTACTTACCCACTTACTTATAAAATTCTCTTAACTCTGGGTAGAATTGGTACAAATCCAATAAAAAAAAGAATGAAAAACAAAATTTTATTAAAAGGTTTTTTTTTGGTAAATGCAAAATATTACCGACACAAACAACCAAATGTCCTTCATCAATTAAACGTGGCATAGTTTAGTTCCTCATTAACCATAAGTACAAGCATTACTTATTAATAAACGTGTCAAATAAATAATTAAAAATATAAAATTAACAATTTCACCATTATCCTGTTACGTCTTTATTCGTTGATGCACGGAATTTATAAAAAAATATAACTATGTTTTTTTAAACAATAAAATTTATTTAGGAAAAAATTTAGCAGAGGGCAATTAAATAGGTTTTTAAATTGACAAATTAAATGGCCAGTATCACAATGACTCCGTGAAAAAACGAATATAACTGATGATATTTACATTATTTATAAATTATTAGTAACTGGCATATCCAGAAGGCACGTCGCATTTTTTATTATATTTTATCTAGGCACCTCAAGTATTGTAAAAAAGCAAAAACTACGCGATATGTCATTACGAGTACAACTGTACAAGGCACTATTTTTTTACCTACTAATTATTTAGATATTTTCATATCTTTATTTATAATAATTTTAAATATTCTACTGCTCTATTACTTTAATGATATGAATTTCAATTACAGAATTTGAGCTACATTATAACATTTGAATATTCGTAAAGCACATCCACTATAATCCAATGGCTTATCGTCGGTGATACTTGAAAACCACGTAACTAACAAATTTATGATAGAGCAAAATAAACCTTACAATCTTATTAAAAAGGTGCATTTTGCTTATTATTTACAATGTTACTTACGCGGTTTTGCAGTTTCACCGACGTAATGTTTAAATGAAGCATACAACGTTTGAAAAGCTCTTAGAATTATTACTATGAGATATGCCTCCCAAAATTTCTATGTGTAAGTAACTATCGCGTCAGCAGTTACAACCTTTTACAGTTCAGTTAGCCCAAATAATTATGTTACATACAGTTTAAGTCTATACACTACTTACATCACATTTCTCTCATACACTTACCGCTTTCTTCATGAAACTATTAGAAACTATTTTAATAAGCAAAACAAAGTTCAGTTAAGTTAGAATGGCACTTAATATGGACATAAAAGGCATTTATTTAAGGCACTGAGTAATCATCAAAAAGACCGTGTATTTTTGCCACATTCATAAAGCTAGCGGTAAGTGGCTCATACTATATCACACCTTGAAATAACCTCATAAAATTTCGATTTCTACATACTAACACAGGGCACCGACATATTATGTATTTAGTGTGACTAGTAGTAAAATATACATTTATTACATTTTCCCGAACTTCGGTTAGTCTTAGGACATTTTATATTAAAAAAATCCAAGACTCATATACAATCTCACGAGGCACATTATATGACACATCTAGTTATGTTAAATGACTGTATGTTATGCTATTAAATGTACAACTTTCAAACAACCATTCGTTGTCACCTGAGCCACGAATTCAAATTTATACGTTATTTTACCACAACGACAAAAACGTCACTTCACCTTTCTTCGCATTATTCACACAGAATGTTTTAAAGCGTTCTATTTGACCTAGCTCAGATGAATCAAAAAAACCTATCCATAACTAAACTCCGGCAACCACCACCTTCAAAAAAACTCTAAAACTTCCGTCACAAAAAATACCTCTACTCATTAAACTCTCTACAAATAACATATCATGGCGACTGCATCTTCATTTCTAAAAAGCGATCTAAAAATCACTATCAACAGAACTTGATCAAATCACTACTTAAACTTTCAGTCCATGATCTGAAGACAATTCAATACCGATCGAAGCTGGTCGAGTCCCTGCTGGTGACGTCACTGGCCGCGTCGGTCTCGGAGCTGGAGGAACTGGAGGTGGCGGAGGTCTCAGATGTGGCGGAGGTGGCGGAGGCCGCGGGCGCGAGCTCCGCTGGCGGGTATCAGAGGTGCTCGTCACGCCCGTTCAGCGGCTGCCTCTCGGTGTGGTCCGAGGGACGGTTACGCTTGAAGAATCCGCACTGTAAAATAATTCATAAGTTTTACATGTAATCTCCAACAAGATGGAGTGACGACCTTGTGAAGATCGCGGGAATGGACGTCTTTCGGCTGACATGATGATAATGATGATGACATGTAATCTTGTAATATGGTCATATGAAGTAGACTGGAAACCTAATATTAAAACAATTGACATGAGTTTATTAGTAATAATATTGTAAAACAACAATTAGGGCACTGCTATCTTTAGCTTGGCTGCATAGACAGAATGAAGCTGTCCATGCGGGCGACTGCCAGAGGGAAACCCTCAGAGAGGCGCACTTTGCAGACCCACAGCTTTTTAAGGTACAATGGCGATCTAGACCTAAGCTACGACGCTGTTTAAGACAGTGCCAAGCTATAATACGAATTATCTACAGTACGCAATTTATGTCCATCCACCCGCAGTCTTTGATGTCTTGACGTGACTATCGCATTCCTCAGAATGGACATAAACTCGCGCGCGTACTATACTCGCCTTTTCAACGCCCTTGAAGGATTTTTCGCCTCAAAATAGACCTGAGTATCTTTGAGGCAGGGTCGATATTAGCTCTGGTTTTAAGCTGTCATTGGCATTGGTGTAAGTGGCGTCTTCTGTCTTTGACAAAGCATTGAAAAGGTAAGGTTGCACCAAACCCATTCTCACCTTATACAAAGCGAAGATCAGCAGCAGCAGCAACAGCGCGCCCACCACGGCCGCCAGGATGATGACCCACAGCGGGATGGAGCCGCTCTCCGCGCCGCTCAGCTGCGGGCTGACCAGGGTCTGCGCCTCGGCGGTGTGCCAGAAGGTGCGCTCGGGCCGGCCCACGATCGGCAGGTGCGTCACGTGCGCGGTGGCCAGGGAGGACAGCTTCACGGCGCGGTTTCTTGAGATCTGGAAATTGAAGAGTTTTGATGGTTTTAACATTGGTGGTTGCTGGTTCAGGGTTGTTAGGACTAAACGTTACAATTTTCATTATGCCTTGTCAATTCTTGCAACATCTAATCTTTTTTTGGCATGCCGAAACAAACTAGTTCACAGGCTACCTCATGGTTAGTGGTGCCTGAAACCCAGACATTTTAAATCTCAAGACTATAATCTCAAGATTGCGATCCTAAATCAGCAAATGCATTAAACTAAGGACTAAAATGGCATGCCTCTCTGTTAGATTCATTATCTTATACAAATTCAAATTCAAATTATTATACTGATACTGTTAAAGCTGGCCAGCATTCAACGCACCAGAGAAGTACATCGCTTGCGGAGTGTTGTGTAAAAACAGTCAACCCTTGCCTCCGCAAACATTCCCGATGCAACGTAGAAACTAAGCAGACCGCGAAGGACGCTGAATGCTTTTTGGGTGTATTTTACCCCCAGGTTACTCTTGTACAGAGACATGCAGAACTCTCTAAACAACATATGCTCGCACTAGAACACAACAATGCACAAGTAGCTTCCACTACAAACCGCCAAAAAGGGGGTTTGGATTCGTTGGACGACCCTACCTCATTGAGCACGGTGGCGTTGAGGCGCGTGCGCAGCGCCAGCCATATCTCCTCGCCCTTCAGCAGGCGCCCCGTAAAGCAGCGCACGACGGCACACCTGTACTTCTGATTGCAACTCTCCATCTGAGCCTTGAGGTGTCCGTCCACCTGCAACCAAATTGATTAATTAATATCACGGGCCAATCTCACACAAATTGACCTAGTCCCCAGCTTTAGCGTTGGGCTTGTACTATGGCTACGATAGTTCATTTATGTTAGCATGATACAGAACGAAATAAAGGTTTTTTATTCGGCACGTTACACGGAACATAATAGTTATACAAAAACATTGCTCCAAAACATCTTTTATGACTTCTATTATTTCACAGTAAATATTAAATGAACGTTTTAATCTATTGCAGTAGTTCCTTAAGTCATATTCCTACATTGCGTTTTTTATTTGTGTTGATTAAATTTACTTCAATTAGAAACGTGGTTTGCTATATTTGACTATCACCTGTCACACACACTTTCACAGTAAATATTTAATGAACGTTTTAATCTATTGCAGTAGTTCCTTAAGTGATATTCCTACATTGCGTTTTTATTTGTGTTGATTAAATTTACTTCAATTAGAAACGTGGTTTGCTATATTTGACTGTCACCTGTCAAATATAGCAAACCTAGTGAATTTTAAATTGATCATTAATAACGCCACAATTTGTATTTTTTGACGAATTGAACGTCACAACGCCCTGTCACTAACATTTTCTCCCGAGTTCGAAAGCGTGTGCATTGATATTGTTCCATAGTTGTTTTTTTTGTGACTTCTTTGTTGTTCATTTCGTTGTTAACGTTGGCAGCTGCTCGTTTAGTCTACATCTCTAATCTCTACCCTACTACCGCACTCTTTAGCGGAGAAACGATGACACTTCATCCGGAACAGTCAGTCTTAAATTAGGTAAATCAATTAAGTATAGCAGTTAGAAACCAATATATGTTATGTATACGTATTCAAATATTTTTATAATTAAATTTTGATATAATATCGAAACCCATTGTTTTGTCCAACAAAAAAACATTAATGCACAGATACAGTATTTGAGTGCATAGATTCTAATTATTTCTGTCAGCGAGGTGACGAATGCTTTTTTTTTTCTTTTTTTTTCATCAAGGATATAAATGCTTAGAGAAACAAATAATTAAATACTAGCTCCTGCCAGCGGACTTCGTCCGCGTAGAATTCGTATTTTTGTCATCCCACGGGAACCTTTTATTATTCCAGGATAATAAATTTGGCTATTTGTTATTTATTGTTCTGGGATAATATCTTTGGTCATTACCCGACCCACATCTGTTAATTTGCTATCCCATTGTGAAATTAATATTTAATTAGATATCCGTTGAATTTTGATTTGATACTTTGAGATCAAGTGTTAATCGCATTGAGGAACGTTTATCTATAAATAGTGTTTGGAAACAAGTGTGTAATAAGTCGCAATCAACGGAAATGTATTGTGAATATTTGTCAACCCACGAGTTCTCCAATTAAGTGACCTTCGACCGTGCAAGCGACTTTCACGGTTACTCGCGCGTCGCAAGAGCTATTACAGCGTGTACGCGCCGAATACTGCAACGCGGAGAGATAAGCGCCGTCAAGCGTCAAAGATTAGTTACTACAGACGTGAGACGCTTTGATTGCAGTGTCATTTGCCTCTGAGAGAATTGTGTAAGTGAGCGCCCACACAATGCATAGAGGAGATAGTGCAGAGTTGGTGTGTCACGGATGCACGGGGGAACTAGAGGTGGGCGAGGAGTTTCTGCAGTGCATGGTGAAAACGTGCGGTAAGCTTTACCATCTCTTATGCACTAGTAAAAAACTTACACTTGAAGAACGGGACACATGGGTGTGCCCTGAGTGCTGTAACGCATATAAAAAGGTTGGACGGAACTGTGACACCCCTGTTGGTACCCCGGCCACCATCAAGAACATTACTGTCAGGAATAAGAGTGAGAGTGGACAGAACTGTGACACCCCTGTTGGGACCCCGGCCACCATCAAAAGCATTACTGTCGGGAATAAGAGTGAAGCTTCTGCCCCGCAGCCCCAGCCTTCCGGTGAGTTGGCAACTATGTTTCTTGAAGTCCAGCTTATTCGGGACCAAATGTCTATGCTGGGGGAGCAGCTCGCTGACGCCATTTCTGCTGTCGCACAATACCATATTGCACTTGCCGATTGCTCCAAGAAATTTGAGTCAGTCAGTGAGAGACTATTATTGCTCGAACAACCATCGGTATGTCCTTGTCAAGGAAGTAAATTTGTGTCACTAGAGTCTGCCAGCGGCTGCGTGTTAACTGACTCAAAACCGAATAGGAAACACAAAGCCAAGCATACTGTGAAACATGCCACCTTGACTGAGAAGATTGTCGAAAGTATTGCTGCGGTGATTCCGCATGAGGATGCTGTTGTTGTTGGGCTGTCCGCTTTGTCGCCCGGTACACAGGCACTGCCTTCTGCTACGTCTAGCAACAGTGTGGTGAGGGTAGAAACGCTTCCCTTCGAAGGTGGTAATTCTGTGTCGGAGGATTGGCAAACTGCTCACGATAGGAAAAAACGCTTCTCCTCTGTACGCTGCACTGCTGGGCCGGAGATCACATCACTTAAGGCAGTTGAAAACCGTAAATACATTCATCTGTGGAACATGATATCAGGTGCCGATGATATACGTGCTTACTTGGAAACTCTTTGTCCTAGGAAAACCTGCACAGTCGAGGAACTCAAACCCAAGGGCGAATATAAATCATATAAAATTGGTGTACCTCAGGATCTGTACGAGAAATGCTTGTCTGCTGAAGTGTGGCCCGAAAATGCTCGTGTTAAGGCTTGGTCATTTCGAAAGTCACAGAAACACGGCGTCAATAACTCAACCTCGACGAGCTCCAAACGTGCATAAAACAAGACCAAATATAAGCATTGCGTATCAGAACGTAAGAGGCCTCAACACGAGGCTGAATTATTTTAGACAAAATCTCATGTCTCTTGAATGCGATGTTGTAGCTGTCACTGAGTCTTTCCTTACTGCAGCAGTCGATGACTCTGAGCTCTCTTTTGGTGGTTGGAGTGTGCTGCGCCGGGACCGCGCCACGGGCGCGAGGGGAGGCGGCGTGATGGTCGCGGCGAGGCCCGGGCTCGTGCTGCGGCGCCATCTGGACTTGGAGACACCGACTGGGGAAGACTTATGGGTTTCTTTCGCCGTGGATCATATTACCTGTTATCTGTGCGTGGTCTACATTCCCCCTAGTGCTTCAGCGGAAATCTATATGCGGTGGTTTCAGTCAGTGGAATTAGTGATTGACACTTTGAAAGGTGTAGTACTTATAGCCGGTGATTTGAACTTGAATCCAGTCTATACATCAAATAGTATTTTAAATTATTATTGTTATTTTCTAACTGTGTGTGGTCTAAAAGAGATGAATGAAGTGATGAATATGCATGGTGGGAAATTGGATGCTGTGCTGGTATCGGAACATGTCCTTGATGTTGTGGTCTCTGAAGCTAAGGGCGGTGGACTAGTTCCGAGATCTGATGCGTACCACCCACCATTGGAGATTACTATCTTAATAGATTGTGCCGCACAGCGACCGCCTGCTGAGTTAATGGGTCCTAGCAATGTGGACGTGCGACAGGATTGGAATTTCACCAAAGGAAATTATGAGCTTCTACATAAGCTAATCTCAGAAGTCAACTGGCAGGAAGTTCTCAGTGCTGCGCACGTCGACGTTGCAGTTGACATGTTTTATAAAGTATTGTATGATATTTTTGATATTTGCATTCCGAAGAGGTTTAGATCGAGGGTGCCTAGTAGGTGCTATCCAGTTCGGTTTACTGCAAACCTTATTAGAGAGCTTAAACATAAATCTAATCTCCATCGAAAGTGGAAGTCTACTAAAGATAGAACTGTCTACAGTGAGTTCGCCAAAGTGAGGTCCAAGGTGAAAAAAGGGATATCATCTGCTTACAATTTCTACATTGGTCGAATTCAAGCCAGACTAAGAGACAATCCTCGTGCATTCTGGCAACACATGGACAGTCTGAAGTCGAAGGGTGGGTTCGTGTCCCGTGTGACTTTTGATGGCAGACAGTTTGCCGATGGAGAGGTTGCTAATGTGTTCGCTCGGTTTTTCTCCGGTGTATTTCTGCCTGATGTTCCCCTTCTTGACCCAAACCTAAGACAGGACAATTGTCAGGGTCAGAATTTCAATTTTGTTAACGTAACATCTATTTCTTTTGAAGAGATAGAGGCTGGCATTAGGCGTCTTAAATCCAATTGTTCCCCGGGACCCGACAACTTACCTGCTTATATTGTAAAGGGATGTACGGAGTATTTGAAAACCCCGATTCATTATATATTTAACTTGGCACTGACCTCTGGAACCTATCCGAGCTGCTGGAAAGTCTCAAGGGTAAGACCAATACCGAAGACGAGTGGCAGTACTGATGTAGAAAACTATAGGCCTATAGCAGTTCTTTCTACGCTAGCTAAGTTGTTTGAATCTATACTCCACCGGACCTTGTCTACACAGGTTAAGCCATTTTTATGTGACGCGCAACATGGATTTAGGTCCAAGCGCTCGGTCAACACAAATCTATTACTTCTGGTTGACATAATTTCTGAACATCTAGACAGGGGCATCCAGGTTGATGTACTTTATTTCGACTTTAGGAAGGCCTTTGATCGCGTAGATAACGATGTGCTCCTAAGAAAACTTGATGGTATTGGATTTTCTCCCATGATGCTTAAATTGTTTGCTAGTTATCTACGGGATCGGCAGCAGTATGTTCGGCATGGATGCTTCGTCTCGGCCCCGTATCAAACTCGATCCGGCGTCAGTCAGGGCTCTATACTGGGACCCTTCTTATTCGGCATAATGATAAATGACCTTAAATCGGTTCTTAAGTCTGCCCAATGTCTTCTCTATGCTGACGACCTAAAATTGATTTACGGTGTCGAGCAAATAGCGGATTGCGAGTCATTACAAGAGGACGTCAACTCGGTTGTCCGGTGGAGTATGGATAACAAACTCCTCTTCAATCCAGCCAAGTGTTATGTCTGTACGTTCAGTCGATCATGTTCTCCTCTACATGCTCAGTATATGCTCGGGTCAGAGTCGATTAACCGTGTCTTTTCTATTAGAGACCTCGGTGTGGTGTTCGATGCGCGCTTTACTTTCCATGAGCATATCTCAAAACTTGCTGTCGACTGCTTTCGGAGATTAGGCTTTGTAATACGTAACGTTAGAGACTTCTACGATTCTAGCGCCATACAATTGGTTTATAACGCTTTAGTGAGAAGCAAGTTGGAAGCATCTTCACTTGTATGGCATCCGCACGAAATAACCTACTCCTTACTTTTAGAGAAGGTGCAAAAAGCCTTTCTAAGGTTTTTATATAAAAAAAAGCATGGGCACTATCCGTTTTTATATCCCACTAAATATCTCCTTGGGACTCTTGGATTTAATTCTCTCGAGGTGAGACGCAATTACAGCTTGTTGGTTTCGGCTTGCCGCGTTTTACGCGGTGAATCGGATTGCCCTGGGATGGTGACCAAACTCATGAGGCTGCGTGTTCCAGATGTGCCCAGGATAGTCCTTAGGGCACGTCACCGAGAGCTGTTTGCGGTGCCGCCGGCACGCACCGTGTCGCGCAGGACATCGCCGCTCCCCCGCGCGCTTGCGCTGCTCAATGAGCTGTTAGCATCTGCGCCGGAGTGCGACCTGTTTGCAGGCCGATGGTCGGCTGTGTGTTGCGAATGCATGAGATTTTGTGAGGTGAAGGATGCTAGGCAATCGAGTGTCCCAATATAGTCTTTAATGTTTACTTATATAGGTTCATTTTGTTAATTTGGTTTCATGGTGCATTAGTCTACCAACTGTAATACCATGTAAATATACTTATAAATAAATAAAATAAATAAATAATGTAGCATTCTAATAGTGAAAGAATTATGAAATCAACCCTGGGGGGTTATTATGACATAAAGATCAAGTGCTAACCTCATCTGCTCGTTTTCTCCTGGTGCTTTCCCGTCTCTGTTGTTCTGAAGAGTAACCTCCTTCGGCATGCGAACTGTATCCTGTAAATAACATCCATGGCAAATTAAAATAAAGCAAAGCTAAATGAAAAGTATGTAATTAAAATGAAATTGATTAAAACATCATATCTTTCTATCTTACTGGTAAACAAAAGTACGGGCACTTGAAAACGAGATATATTTTAGGGTCCATAGAAGCTTTGGCTAATGGGTACACTACATAATTCCGAATTGATCAAACATTCGAATTTTCATAATTTCCAGCGCCATTTTTTGATAGAAGAGTTAACTTTTTGTTATCACTTATAAATCAAACCTAACCTAACTTACTTGTGAAAAATAAAATATGCATTTAATCTAAAATGGAATGTTTTTGGAAAAATGAAAATATTCGGACAAATAAATATTTGGAAAAAAGTAATTCGGAATTTAAAGGCTAATATATAATAAACTAAAGTATTGGAGAGTTGATTTGTCGTACAAATAAATACACAATTTATAAAATACATTACATAACAATCGACCTTCGTGTAACTTTTTTCCGTTAAGATGCTTTATCGGAGTTTATGTTGATGATATAGTTTTATAATCTCTCATTGACATCCCGACAGAGCCATCTATTGAGGTACTTTGTAATCTTACGAGTAACGCGTTGTTACGATTATTTCTAAATAACTTTTATTCGACAAGTTTTGTAGAAGAACGAACACCGCAGCATTTTAAAACGATATTAGAACTCTTTTAAGCCTTGGGATTTATGGATTAACAAAAAACTTTACCTGATTGTGAAGAGTAAGAGTATCCTCCTCCAGTCCTGGAGCCCGTGCTCTGAGAGTGTTGGCTGCCTCCATATTGCGAGTAGCCTCCCCCTTGGTTGCCAGTTCTGTCCTGGTAGCTTGTGCTACCCTGGTAGCTAGCGCCACCCTGGTATCCGGCACCAACCCGGCTGCCCTGCCCTTGGCTACCGGCCTCGTCTGCAACCTGAGCGATGCCTACCCTGAACTCGCCATTATTTCCGCCTACAGCACTAGCGCCAAAACCTGAAATTATTTTTATTTGTGATATTATCAGACACGACAGAAAAGTTTGGAAACATGTTTAAAGGCTGGTACAAAAGGTATTTAATTGTTCTATAATAATAATAAATTAACAAATTCAAGTAGAAATAAATCATGTCAAATCATTTTCGAGCATGTAAAATGTCTGCTACAATTATTTCTTAGAAATTTAGGTTAACTCCCTAAAAGGTAACAAACTATGGTATAAAATATATGGACTTACACTATGGTATAGACGACTCACCTGTAAGATCATCATCTTCATCTCCAACAACTGTGACCCCACCCCTGTATGTGGATGAGTCAGCTTTCGAGACTTCCCGGTTGACTGTCTCCGTGGTCGCCAAGTCTCCATGCACGAAAGCTCCTTGGTGCTGGTATCCATGGGAGCCTTGGTTGTACCCACCCTGGGAGCCACTGGCGAAACCACTTTGAGAGCTACTTGCGAAACCATTTTGGGAGCCAGTAGCGTGCCCACTTTGGGACCCACTGGCGTACCCACTTTGGGATCCACTAGAGAACCCACTCTCTGAACCTCTAGAACTGCTGCTCTGTGAACCTCTGGAATAGCTTCCTTGTGATCTGTCACTAAAAAAAACAACGTTACGTGCGTTTTACAAACAGGTTGCAGTTATTCTAACGTATTTTACATCAAAATGCTGTTTTCTTATTTACAAAAACGATTATTACTGAACACGTACAGGTTAAATGAGCTCCCAGCCTCTCCTTCGTGACCAAGCGAGCCGTATTCCGTGCTGGTCTCAGTCTGAGACACGATGTTGTTGTGCTCGTCGTACACAATTGTCCTGTTCCTCACTCGCACAACCCTATGTCCTTCTTGCAACCCGCCTTGATTGTAACTTCCTTGGTACTCCCCACTATTTTGGTTTGTTCCTCCACTTAGGAACCCAGCCTGAGCGGCCTGCGCTAACTGTCGCTGTATGCTTTCCTCTTGTTCTCGACTTAATCCTCCGCCTCGGGAGCTCTCAGTGTTGCCGCTGCTTTGGCTACCACTGGATTGCCAGCTGGTGCTACCACTAACGTGACCTCCACTGCTCAAGCTTGATGTAGACTGTCCGCCGCTATTTTGACCAAAGATAAATTGGCCGCCACTGTTCTGACTGCCACTATTGTAATATTCTGAAATTTAATGACAAATCGGCATTAGTTTATGTAACGCCATACTTACTAAATATTAAAGAATTTTACTTGGTGTAACGACAGCGTTCGACATTGGTGTAGTATTTAGGTATACAAATTTTGAAGGCAAATGTAATAAGATGAACAGAAAATACATACTACTAAAATATGCTTACTTTGTTCAAGCCAATCCGCAGAGTTAGATTCAAAGTATGTCCTGTATAGGTTTGCGAATTCACTGCTCAACATTGCTGTAATGAAAAAAACATGACATAAGTTAGGATAAATTGCTCCTTTGCCTTCTGCTTAACATAATTTTTTTTTTTTTTTTTTTTTTATTACATAGGAAGGCAAACGAGCACACAGGCCACCTGATGGTAAGTGGAAACTGTGACCCATAGACAAATATATAATATAGGGTGATCACCTACCTTCCTTCTCCTTTCCAAGAAGGAAAGCATAAGGATTCTGCACGGACAGATTCTCCGGGTTGACGTTACTCGCCACACCACATCTCACGTTGCCAAGCGGTTGCGGTTGGACCAGCATGTACATCAGGTTTTCCCCTGGAAAGTTAGGTTATTAGGTTTTTCTTGAGGGTGAGCAGGATGCGACATGTATACAGCTGGATCAGGTTTCAGGGTCAGGCTTATTGCCAAAAGCACTCGCAGTCGCAATTATTTTCATTTTGACAGTCTAAAGGCGAGTCTGCTTTCATAATGAAAATAATTGTTCTGCTTTGATGTCGATTGTGATTAAAACCTTCTCCCATGTGGAGTGTGCTTCGTTGGACACATTGCACTACTTTGTGCCCAGTTGGGTGTTTTTGTTAGGTGTGTTGTGTGTGAGTGTGGGGACGCTGTTAGGTTTATACGTAGAGAGGATATCGTCAGTGATACTGCGAAACCGAGTAACTAACAAATTTATGATAGAGCAATATAAACCTTACTGTCTCATTAAAAAGGTGCATTTTGCTCCTTATTTAAAATGTTACTTACGCGCTTTTGCAGTTTCACCGACGATAATGATATTTTTGAGTATGAATATGATTGAAGCCAACTACAACGGTCGTGTCTGAATTAAATAAGATTATTTGTAAACGCGGTATTACTGGACACAGCTGTATAGACTGCAAAAAGAATAGAATCTATAGCAGCGTTTGCATCATTCCTAGGCATATTCATTAGAGAAAGTGAATCTAGCTGCTTCCTGCTAAAATCAACCACTGATAGCCCTTTAAAATACAGTGATTGTACTCTTTTCCTTTTTACCTACTAGCTAAATCTTGAAAATGATATCCTGGAACTTTGCTTTTGGTATTTTATCGTATTGTTATCGCGGGGTCAAAATGTTTTTCGTTGCATTGAAATTTGTCCCCGGAAAATGTGACAGAGTTGTGGTTTTTGTATGAAGTAATCTTTTATTTTGTTTGACAATGTTTGACAATACTTTAAATGATTCAAATAAAAACAATTTTATTAATTTAAAAAAAAAATACTTTTCAAAGAAAAAAATTACAACCGTGACAGAGTGGAAAATTTCAGTGCATCGAAAAAGATTTTTCCTACTCCTGTACTTTTATCTGTCATTTATATAGTCACGAGCACTAATATAAGAATATAGATAATTATGTCCGCAGAACATTCCGTAGAAAAGTCTATCTAGTCTATTCCCCTTAACAGCACTTGTGCTTTTTTGAGCCAAAACGATATGCCTAGCTGCCAAAGCTTTACACCTAGGTTAATTTGACCAATCAAAATACTTCACCAAATTAAACCACCAATCACAATACACATTGACTGTCAATCGGAACGTTAGGTTCTTTTTGGTATGTAAACTCTTTTACTAATTTAACTCTTTAAAAAAAACATTTTATTTGGTATCAACCAACCAGAACGCAGCTATATTAAAATCGACCAATCAGGTAAAAGAATTCATTTCTCAAATCATTAGGTGTTTTTTAGTCCCTATTTCACAAGTTAAATCGATTGTGCAACTTTTTAAAAAAATATGAAACCTGGCAAGTGCACATCAATTTAAAAACAAAGTTAACCATAGACACATATTTTGTTGTTTTCGAATGTTTCTCGCTCGTTTGTTGTTCTGTGCTTCGTTCGTTCGTATTCTAACCTAGGTATATTAATTTAATTTTGCATTTTATTTGAAACCTAGTTGTAGAAAAAGTATTGTATGCAACGGTGTATAACTAAGTCAATAAATACTCGTGGCGTCTTGCTTTACGATGTTCGCCTGCGGCTCACATCGTAACCACACCACTCGTCTTTTTTGACCTCTCTTATACAACTGTTGCATAAACTACTATTAACCCATCGGCCGCCATTACTGTCTAGTAAGTAAAAGTAATCATAACGATGACAATACGATGAAATGCCTTAAGTAATTCGGTTTTACCGAGAAGAATAAGGCCCAAGGTTATAGAACGACTTCCGCACGCTTTAACGATGTTTCTGTGTTATGATTTTTTTATTGAAGAATGGCAATCCTTACCAGAAAGTGTCTGATACGGCCACATGATGTAGAATTCTGTTTCTTCAGCGATGAAGGGCCCTTCGTTCTTGATGTTGTACTTGTGGATGACCTGAGGACCGAGCTTGCTTTCGTCGGTGAGGGCAGACGAGTCGTACAATGAAGCGTTGTAATGGAGCTCTGGAGGGTCCGATGTCCTAAAAAAAATATGTTAGTGTTTTTTATTTTTATTTTATTGCTTGACTTGCTTACTGATAGTAAGTGGGAACTGTGAACCATACACATTCGCATTCACAAGACTGCAAATTCGTTGCCAACCCTGAGGACTAAGATGGAATGCCTCTATGCTAGTCATTTCACCGGCTGTCTTATCCCCAAACCGGAACACAACAATGCGAACACTGCTGCTTGGCTGTAGGTTAATGGATAAGATGGTGGTACCAACCCGGACGGACCCCGCACAAGGCCCTCCCACAAGTGGACGAGTGTTACGTCTTACCTCATAATACTCTAGCTTAGTATAAGTTGACTTATATGTATGATACTTATTAAGTTAAGGCGCTAGGTCTTTATCTCGAAGTGCACGTATAAACTAAGTAATGACAAGAACATCCTACCTAGTAAGTACATACAGGAACAAGTAAAATCTATTTGAGATGATAGTACTAATATTTTCACTAACGATGAAGACAAAGTCCCTATCGCAAGTCACCATGCTCAATTTTTGATGTCGAAGAAAATTTGACATTTGTCATTTGTTTTGTCTTTCACCCCGCTGGGTAGTAGGAGTAGTTAGGTTAGGTTAGGTTAATAAAATTGAAAATGTATTTTTTTTATCAACATGTCTTTGGTCTAACAGGCGACTGATCCTGATAGAAATGTTTTATTGTCATAATTATGTGTGTGTAACCTTCCGTGGTTTCACCTGATGGTTCCAACGGAAGACCAGCGCTGACTTTAATGCCAGCATTACGCTGATTTGTCAATCTGTTCTTTGTTATCCATGTCACGAATAAATGATTTTCTTTCTTTCTTTCCTTCATGTTTAACCTTTTTTTATGGCATGGTTAAAGCAAACGAGCCACCTAATGGTAAGTAAGATCTATGCCCCAGACCTGCAATCCTAACACTGCAAATGCGTTGCCAACCCAAGGGTTCTGTTTAACTTATCTCATTTTATTTATATTCATATTCAAAAACATTTTGCATGCCTGACACTAGCATTTTTTTTAACATTACTACATGTACTGCACCATATTTTTAAGCAAAATAAAGATATTTCACTTTGAAGACTAAGATAGGATGCCTCTTTTTCTACATAATAATATGATATTATGGGTAATTATCCCAACCACCTTTTTTAAGCGGCGGACGTGATAATTGGGGTGTAAAGTACATTTATTGGAAAACTATTTATTTTCTAGAAAATCTTACACAAAGTACCATGTTGAGCCAAAGTTAAAATTGTTAATAACTTATCATGTTTACCGTAAAAAAAAAAAACAGTCCAAAATCAATTTTGGTGTCGTGTCCAGTACTTTCGCATACACTGATATACCGTGGTACAAAGTTATTAAGCCTCAACTAGATTGATATTTTAGTTACCTCTATTCACTATTAGTTAAGGAATTATAAAATATTACAATTATTGCATTTGCAAATAAAAAGAAACTGGGAACGGTGTAAATAAAACTGTCCTTGCGAAATAGTCAATTTTGGTGGTGAATATTAAAATTGATTTTATGATCGAACGAAAAGTGATTAAACAAAAAAATATGGCGTCAGTCGTTCGTTCAGTCCCAGCGATAGATTAGATGGTGAAAGATTTATACCGTCTTGCTGCATCTTCCCTCTAAGTACATAAGTATCTAATTTTGGTGGTACGAAATACATTTTTATAACTGTGATAACTTAGATAACTTGTTATTTTGCAAAAAAAACAATTGTGTTTAAATTATTTTGAGTATGTTAATGGTGTTTTTTTACCTACATGAAGTTAAATTTGTATAAAACTAAAATATTCACGTTAAATAAAATAAAAAAGTACAAGTTCTAATTTTGGTGATACAATTTTGGTGGCTTTTCCTAAGACACCAAAATTGACAAAATTCCTTGTTCCACCAAAATTATATAAACACCAAACAATAACTATTTATTATATTGAAAAAAATACGTTGTTGGTTTTAAAAAATAACAAGAATGATTCACTAACGATTATTATTTTAACTATCCCGATATGTCATTATTGATCGTGTGTTTTTCTTAGAAAAGCAATTTTGGTGGATAATAGCAATTTTGGTGGTATATAATTAGTAAATTCGATATATCTTAAAACGACTTGGTTTAATGAAGGGCCATTTTAACACTGTTTTAATTATGACTAATGACGTCCCTTACACTTAAAATTGTGAACCCTACTGGCAAAATAAAAAATACCACCTAAATTAGGATAATTTCACGCTTGTTGAAATTCACCCTTATGTAAAATAATTATCAACTACTAGGCTTGTAGTACTATTAGGCGATGGGCTTGCAACCTGTAATTGACAACAATTCATTTTGTGCTAAGGTAGTAAAATAAAATACCGTTTCTAGATTTTACACTGCTGATTACAGTAAAAATATCTTTGGATTTTTTTATGCAGTAGTTTTTTTTATATTTAGGAAAAACAGTAAAAAAAGTTGGATTGTGAATGTTAGGAATACACTTATAGTGCCCTTAGTCCATTTATTACCAAAGGAATTCAAAAAAATATACAACTGTCATGTTCATTGTTTATCTGTCTGACGGATTACTTGATTCTGACGACACGCTTTCAATTCTATGCAAAATAGTTTATTTATTTTAATGGCGTCTACAAATTACGTAATTAATTAAATTACGCAAAATAGCAAATTTGTGAACGAACGGCAGCGAATGATTGACATGACATGACAGTCAGTTTTGTTTACTGTTTAAAGTTACTTTTTTAAATTTTATATCAGGCTAAGATCACGACATCAGTATTCCTAACTACGACTATTTCTTTAATAAATTATTAACGACGAATTTCAGTTAAATAAAGAAAAACCAAGAAATACGGGTAGTCTAATTTTTAACCAGCTATTATAAACGCGAAAAAACAATAATGCTTTTTTTTTTGAAATGTTGTCAATTACTTAATACACTGGTAAACATCTTAGCCTAATTGTGCAAAATGTGGTTACAAATTATCAACAAGTTTTTAAAATTGTAGGTAATTCTGTAGCTCTGCCTCCCCCACTCTGGAATTACAGGCGTGAAGGTATGTAATGTATGTAATTATCAACTAACCTTATCTAGAACGAATTCAAAAACTTCACTTACCCAATAACAGACAGCTGAGCCTTAACCAGGACGGATATGCTAAGGTGCCTCACGTTGTCGTAGCTGGTGCCCGACTCCGGGTTGGTGGAGTTGGTCTCCATGTCGAATACTATGTTGGAAGCCGTCGCGTCCACCTCGAGGACCACGCGGAACTTAACCTGAAGAGAACAGGAGAACAGGATAACGTCGAAGCAACAGAGGTTCCAGTTCAATTCATAGTGTTGCCAAAAAGTAATCGGAAATCAGACATCATCAAGGTGCAACCGAAAAAGTAAAAGTTAGTCCTTATTTGCTTAAGATGAAACTGTATTAATTATCATTATCACCTACCCAGTACCTACGCAAAAGAAGTTTTTCTTAATCTACGCTGTCCATCTTCAACTATCTTTATCCTGTACTCCGTATAAATTTTCAGAGCTTCAAGGTCAGTTAAGACCCAGCAAACACGCGGCCTAACATTAGCAAAAATCACGTTTATTGTATGGGAGCCCCCTTTTTTAAAATTTTTTTTTTATATAAACAACTAAATATTCTGTGAATATTTCAAGTGCCTAGCTATCTCGGGTCATGAGATAAGACCTGGTGACAGACAGACGGGCAGTCGGACAGCGGAGTCTTAGTAATAGGGTCAAGTTTTTATCCTTTGGGTACGGAACCCTAAAAACCGACCAAGTGCGAGTCAGACTCGCACACAAAGGGTCCCGCGCCGGTCCCCATCATTTTTGGTTAATTTATTAGATACAGGCCGCTGAGAGACACACAGACAGGCAGGCGGACAATGGACGCATATTATTAGAGTACCATTGGCACCCTTTAAATACAAAACCCTAAATAGTAATTTTATTCTAGTACAAACAAATGACATGACTAACTAAAGTCTTACCTTTTCCCCAATAGACATAGGATTGCCCAGATCACACTTGAGTGTGGTGTTTCTGTTAGCATCCTTAGGTCCAGGCGAGCAGTACACAGCGCCGGCGTCACCGTTGTCTCTGTCCAGCCTCTCCATCTTGGTGTACGTCACTCCAGCTGGGATCCTTAAGTAGTAGGCAGCCTCGAAGGCATCTTCTCCACTGTTCTCCACTGTGACGTCAATGTTGATATTCTCTCCAGAGCCAAGGACATAGTCCTGCACAGGGCTATGGAATAAAATACAATTCCAGTACAATAAATGTAAGTAATGCTTGGCTTTAGTTTTATGAGCCAGTTTAAAAGAACTGCAAAACGGTTAAACATCTTACAAAATAGACCATATGAGCATGGATAATTCTCTCATGTTCTTGAGACATGTTCTTTTCATGAAAAGCGGTTCAAACTGACGACAATAAGTCAGGAATTATTAGGAGGTATAAATTGGGATAGACCAAAAAAAATAACTCACGGTTTTTACATTTTAATTCGAAAGAATAGGTAATATTAAGAGACCAATTTCATTTATTTTGTATTTGAGCAAATAGTTTTGTTTTAATATCTTTATTTATTTAGCAGACCTTTTATGGATGACATGTTTATTTTAAATTTGGGTTGGCATTTTCAAATAAATTACAACAATTAAATGATATCTAATGATAAAAAGTGATTGCAATAGTGTAATAAAACATACTATTTTAAGGAGGGCTTAAAGCTGATAACGAAAGTCAAACAAAGGTCAAATATACATACATACATACATAAACTCACGCCTTCATTCCCAGAGTGGGGTAGGCAGAGCTAAAGAATTACCAACAAGTCCTAAAACTTTAAGGTCAAATATACTTTTGTTGAAATGTCCGAAATAGATAAATATTTCAAAAACTTAATAATGCAGAACTGCTTTAAAACCCTATTCCTCGAAATGGTTTTCAAATTAGATTATTTTTAAAAATATCAACAATCCCAATTGCTAATACTCACGTGGTAACAATCATCTTCAGATTTGGAATGCACACATTGTCTGGACCACAGTTCTTCTGGATGTTAAGCGAGTCTGCCGCGTGGGTATTATGGGTCTGGTCCAGCACTGGCGGCACGATTCCGCCAGTCGGCTGGCTCAGCAGCTGGTACGTCATCTTCACCTCGATCGGAGTCAGTTTGTCGCGGATTTCATCCTGCGGGTACACGTTTTTTAACAACTGGGACCTTTTAAGGATGATCAGTTTCTAGGGTCAGTTAATGTACAGACAAACCAATGACTGGGTCTAGGACAGTGCCATTTATATGGAGAACTTAATGACTTTTGACTAAAATACATTCCTCACGTCATTTAGCTCTAGGGTCCAAGTAGCAGGACTTCTAGGTAAATTTGACGGTATCACAATGGCATATTAAAAATTTACTATTTCAAATCGTATAATATTTCGTATAATACGCACTGCTAGATCTCAATCATCAGCTCAAAATCCTTGCTAGTTTTGTTTCAAGCTCATGGAAGGTTTAATAAAGTTCATTTTTAAATACCTTCACACTTAAAGTTACTGCTATAAGTGACATTTAACACATTATTAAATGTTTAAGAGTTTTGGTGAGAATTGGAATGACTTCATGAAACACTCACATCCAAATAGACCCTGATGGTGTTGCATTTCTCCACCCTTTGTTCTAGCAAGATGTTGGTCGTGAAGGTTGACTCCCTGCGCTCCGTCAGGATCCTCTTCGTCGTCGTCTGTCGTGAGTCCAGGTCCAAGCTGACGTTGAATTCTGGAAAAGATAGGTAAATTAAATACTTACATTTTAGCAAAAGGACATTATGTAGTACATGCAAATACTACATTGGGACTCTTCACTTCTAACCTAATATTTATCTGTATGTCTTTACCAATCACGGGACTATGGGAGGCGTACATGGAGCCGAAGCCAACACGCAAAGGCCCTTTAGACAATTTTAATTTAGTAAAGTGATGGGACACCAACCAACGATTGTCTCTGAGTTCAAACTATAGAAGTATGCTCCCAGGGACAAACAATGGTTAGTGTAGGACTATTTCAGAAGAACGGAAACATTAAAAATAGGCTCTCTATTATAATTTGTCTTATTATTAACCAAATATTTAGTGCAATATTTTTCTGACACATATCGTAAGAGTGCAACTAGAAGTGTTCGCTAACATCAATTCGCTAATGAGTGACTAGTGATACGAGTATTATAATGTACATTTGGTTATGATGCTCATTACGAAACACGTTGCTACTCCACTCACCAAAGTAGCAGATGTATCCCTCCGCTTGGAAAAAATAATACATATAGTGATAATTTTGAACGTTTCTTAAATTGTATTGCCATCAATAAAGTAGCAGTAGTATTGTTTTTAGTTACAGGATAATAAATGGTCATGATCGGGTATTTTGTGATGTGTAGGGTTAGGACTTTTGGTGGCATATCGTTGTTCTAGAATCCATGGAGTCACTATTTCGTTATTATTACAATACATGACACTTTGATTTTGACCTTCAGTGTAGGCATATTTCAAAAACAAGGATCAAATACATTTTTAGTTCGGTTATTCCATACCAACTGATATTTGCTTGTTTGTAACGATTTCACAGCAAATTTCTTGCCAAACTTCATTTAAATTGGTTAAGCGTTTTAGTGCACAAATACATTTTGAAATATAAATATACTGAAGGTCAAAATCAACGTGGAATGTACCTAATATAATAAATATAGCGACTCCATGGATTCTTCAACCTCGACTTGCCACCGAAACTCCTAACTCTAGTGATGTGGATGTCATTTGTCTCTACGCCTCTAGTATTTTTTTTCTCTTGTCGTGTTTTTATTTTAACAAAACTACAACAGCCATAGCTCAATATAAAACTATTTTAATGTAAGACCCATGCCTTAGAGTTACAAAATTGATGTAGCTGAGTTTGCTTCTTTAATAATCTTTCTTTTATACTTCCTAGCACTAAAAAGTACTTCTTCAACTAAAAAGGGAAATAACTGTGTTTAATAGGTACTTACTGATCTGCTGGTCTACATTGTAGCCATCGTACCGCAAGCAGTACAGGAGATCGGAGCAGGCGGCCCGGGAGCCATTGAGGGTGGTGCACCGCTTATCGGTGAGGGATATCAGCTTCGAGTCGGCCATGAACCTCACCTTGGCCATCACTGTCACTACTGGTCGAGACCTGAGGAGTAATGAGGGTTTTGGGTGAATTGTCAAACGGTTGGCGAGCTTCCGGCATTGTCTATTGAATCCGAGGTAAGAAGTTCTCCTGGAGATTGGTACTTTGAAATATAATTAATAGGAAAAACAAAAGTCATGACTCTCTTCTTCTTGTAGTGCCTCTCCAACTAGTGAAGGTTGGCAGTCAGCTCTGCATATTTCTCTCGGTCTTTGGTCATGACTCTTGAGTGCGTCAATTACCTTCGTAAATTGATTTCTATTTTAATTTTTACTGTCACGTAGCGAAGGTATAAAAGTTTCAAAAGATCCAATAAAATTAAACAGCTCAATATTATTTTGCACTTACTTTAGGAATACGACTGAATCTGATTTATAAGCACCGACAGCGAGATCAGTGTAATTGTTATTGTCCAGGTCAACTCCGCCGGAGACGGAAAAGCCGAAGGTCGTCAAGGTAGGGGAGATCTCTTCGGCTGTGATGGCCTGGGAATACTTCTCACGGATGCCGAACTGGCTGCCCTGGTAGATGAAGACCACGCCCCGTCCATTCTCGCCGCCGTAGGGGGCTCCTACTGCAATATCTGAAAAAGGATGTTTAGATATTGTAAGGAGTATGATTCAGTTCACGGTACAGAACAGACTAGGGAATAGGGGGGTTATTATAACATGTCGTCATTTTACGGCGAGCGTAAAGGACAGAGTTATAGCCGTTGTATAGGTCCGTCCTTTTCTCTCAGCCACTGCGTAGCTATGCAGCTAGGGTAGAATGACCGAAGCATTGATTGATTCTCTTGCGCCAGTCAAGCTTACCGCCCATTATCACTATTCATTAGTAGAAGTCGCTATTAAAAGGGGCTGTTGCAAGTTGAAACAAGCACGGCACAAACATCATTCCCCTGCCCTCGTCCCAACTTATTTGGGGTCGGCGCAACATGTATTTTTCTCCCATACTTAGCCATATCATCTTTCATACAGTCCATCCATCTTTTCTTTGGTCTTCCTCTACTCCACTCATCCACATTCATACTCAAAACTTTCCTGACGATATTTTCCTCATTCCTCCGCATCACATACCCATACCATGATAACCAATTTCCACACAACTTTTCAGTCTCCGGTGTTACTTTCAGACTTCCTCCAGACAACATTGTTTTAAAATCCTTACCTCCATAAAGATCATGGTTGATGTCGCCAAGTGACGCCACTGACAGGCCAAATCGGCCCCTGGACACTTCTCCGGTTCGAGAGTGAGCCTTGGTAAATGACTGTAATGAAAAAGGTGCACATATTACATAATCTGTTAAAGAACATCAACAAAGAACCATAATATACAAACATACATTAAGGTCATAATTACGCTTCTTCTTCAGCACTCGGGAAATTATATTTCAAATACTACAAGACTCCAAACACCTAGTTAAGATGCATAACGCTAAGTTAACGATCTTCGAAAATCGATGATGAGGATTGACGAAAGCTGACAGATCATTAACTTCATACATTTCGAGTCAATGGAACACAAACGTTAGAACCTATTTACTATTGAGTTAAAAGGGCAGTTAGTAGAAAAATAATATTTTTCGAACTCTTACATTGTCCCTTCCTTGGTAAATGACGTAGACCTTGCCATGCTCAAAGCCTTTTTTCTCTACAGTGAACATCGGCGCACCAACGATGACGTCATCGAAGCCGTCGCCATCAATGTCTCCCGAAGCCAGACTGTAGCCGAAGTAAGAGCCGATCTGCGAGCCGGTGATGTTCCGAATGTTTTGGAGCTCCCAGGTGTACAGGACCACCTAGAATCGAGATTATAAGACCTAAGTCCCCGTGGAAGTCTTAAAAGGTGACTAAGGGAATAAAGGTTTGTAGGATTGTTAGGCGATAGGCTTGCAAATTGTCACTTAAATACACATGGTAAACATCTTAGCCTGATTGGCAAAATGTGGTTACAGAATGAACAACAAGTTTTTAGATTTGTTGGTAATTCTGTTCTGCCTATCCCACTCTGGGAATGAAGGCGTGAGTGTATATTTTTGTGTGTGATATTTTTTATTAATAATTATCTCCCTTCTACAGTAGATCCATATTAGTTACCTTACTTATAATATGAGTTTCAAAATCCCAAAATGCGTTTCTTAAACCAAAATAGTCTCATTAACTAATACAACTGAATTTAATAATGTTTACGAGTGACGGTGACGTCTTTTATCTTTGTGTCACCTCTCTATTACGTCGGTGATACTGAAAAACCGCGTAACTAACAAATTTATGATAGAGCAAAATAAACCTTACTGTCTTATTAGAAAGGTGCATTTTGCTCCTTATTTAAAATGTTACTTACGTGGCTTTGCCAGTTTCACCGACAATTTGCAAGTATGTTAAATTTGGATTTTTTTCAAATTTAAATTATTCTACAATTATTTTCAACACGACTAGTGTGGAAACGTTTTAGTATATTATCGACTTAACTTAAGATTGGTTTGTATCTAATGTATAAAACTTGTCAATAAAATGAACTATACTCACCAAGCCTTTCAAACCAGCTCCCCTCGGTACTCCAACGGCTGCAGCCGGCTGACCTCGGCCTCCAAAATCTCCAACAGCCACCGAGTAGCCCATGTACGAGTCATCATACTTCGCGGCGGCTTCAGGGGTGGCAATCAGCACAGGAGCGGACCCCGTGTTTTGAGAAAACACCTGACCTATAATTGTCTTAGGAGTTAGGGATGCACTACGCTAAGGGGTTGATTACGTTGATGACTTTATGCTGATCAATTCAAATGATACTTTATAATCAATATCACTTAATGGAATTTGCTAGCCTGATTCTTAGATGAGAATAAGTGGAAGGAATGAGCCCGTCTTGAGACAAGTGGCCGGTCATGAAATCATCCACGTGAACATGTAGCATTCAATGACAATAAATCTGCCCTCTTAAGCTAATACGCAGTAAGTCAGACAAAACTCCTGTAGCAATATCAACCTTATTATTAAGAGAAGAGAACTGAAACTGCTTTGGTTTTGGGATATTGCTTGTTTGCTTATGAGGGCAGAAATGACAACATATAAATGCGAATTCCTGCCGTTTTGGCCCGAAATATTTTCTGTCGATTGTTTAATTTCCCTAAATTAGGGGTTACCATAAATGCTTATTACGTCGGTTAGGTAAGGTTAGACTTGAAACTGTAAAAACAGTTGCAACAGGAAATTGAGTTTTTGCTAATGAAAACTTGGGAAATGACGCATTCGACCGAAAACACTTCGTCCAAACGGTAGAGACCCCATTGAAATAATGACGAGATACATTAAATGATGATAGATGAATTGGCACCAGTTTAGTAGTCTTGGCGCCGCGTTGTTTTAAGCTTATTGCTTTTAGCGTATAGCCCTCATGAATAATATGAACTGTTTTAAGTAGGAAGTCACACTTAATTACCAGGTTTGGGATATTATATAAATCGGTTACAGAATCGTAGTCACCAATTCCTCGTTGAATTAATCTTATGCCAATGGGGTAAAAATTTAATCAAATGTTTTAATAAAGCCAGGTCAAATGTATTGTTAAATAGGAGAAGCGTTATACACGAATACCCTCTAACCATCAAAATTAATTACGTTTTAATTTAACATCGAGACCAATTTAGATCAGTTTTATAATTTTAAATACCTGTTAAACTTGTATTTAAAATGACAGAACACTTGTCCAAATTGGCCCTACTACCTAATTAACTAAAATTTGATGTTTTTGTTACATTCGCTAAAAACTATAATGAACCTATTATTATTTAGGTTTTTAATTTATTTACTTACATCACGTCGAAATTTTTAGTTATTTAAAAAATGAATGATGGAACATATAAACACTGGAGTGCAGTGTGTAAACGAGCCGTTAGCACAATATTGCACAGTGAAAGAATAGAAACATTCAATAGATATCGAATGATATGAAGTTTGTAAGAATAAATAGTAAAAGTACTACAATTTATTCCTGAGAAACACTTTCTATGTCTTTTTCAATACATTATCGATGATTCTTATGATATCGATGAAGCTCATGAACCCAAACTAATCATTTAAAAGATTGACATGATTAAAGAACAATCATAGAAATGAATAGCTCAGCTGTCAGAATCTGTAATAAATCTCACTCTGTTAGTTCGAGGGTAATTCTCACTAATATTACATTATAAATTATAACAAACAATAAAATGTAAAACAAAACCCCAGAATTAGTCAATAAAACTATTGGGTTATCATTCATTTGGGAAATACCGACGCCTTCTATTTACTGGTAATTTGGAAAAGTTTAAACTCATTATTAATAATTCATATCTAAAAGTTGTTAGTATAGTTTCCTTAACAGGTGAACAGGTTACAGCTTTGTTCACAAAGGCGGTAGCTTCTAGAATAATGGCAGTCGCATGTGCTACTTTATTAAGATATTCGAAACAGAAATCTGTCCACGGCTGCTGGACATGGGTCATCAACGATAGCATTTATTCCAAAAAGTTAAACGGGACCTTATTACTAAGACTCGGCTGTCCGTCTGTCGGTCTGTCGGTCTGTCTGTCTGTCCGTCTGTCCGTCTGTCCGTCTGTCCGTCTGTCTGACACCAGGCTGTATCTCACGAACCGTTATAGCTAGACAGTTGAAATTTTCACAGATGATGTATTTCTGTTGCCGCTATAACAACAAATACTAACAACAGAACAAAATAAATATTTATGGGAGGCTGAAACGCGATTTCCCGCCTAACTCGAAATGGGCCGGGTTTCTTTTTAAAAATTCGCAAATTTCGAAAGATATTATTTTGATAACAAGGTCTGCTGTTTGGAAGCTAGCGTCATGCGACTCCCATTATTCCAATACTGGATTGTCCGTAAGCTTAAGTTCCAAATTAGCATGTCCGCGTCCGTGACAAGCCTAAATTAGTGGAATTATCTCGAACATTAGCAGAATTAAGATTTAAAACAACTGTAAATGGTTTCAAGGCATTAGGATTAGGCGCTCGTAAGCCTCGCTATGTTATTCGGTTAAACAAGTAAATGCTCCGTCCTTGTTTACCTTCCTCCGGTATTTTCAAAAAGTGGCTGTTGAATCTGTGGCTAGGATCAATTGATATTGTTCGCCCTGTGGATTTATTAATATTTAAGAACACACACTTATATTAAACACGTAGACTTACAATTATCCCAGTGGAACGTCACCAAAAGGAAGTTATTAAGAGAGAATGATCAGAAGAAAGAAATAGAAAGGTAACAAGTGTATATTTGTGATTGTTACCTTGCCAATACCAGCTGCCGGGTGCTCCCATGAACAATCTTTGGCCATCCTGGAAACAAACGAAGAATAAATTAAATTTTAGTTCAACTTTATCTGGATTTCTAGAAAAAAAACAGAAAGTAAGACCCCATATTTATTTTTGTATCTTAAAAGCGGGATCCCCTTGAAATATCGACAAACATTTCATCGAATGTGTCATTTCACCGAATTTCAATTCATCGAAAACTAATTTCTGCTGAAACCTTATAGTTTTCAGGTTATCTTAAGAATTCGTTACGTAGGTTAGGTTAGCTCAGACTTGTGACCACAATAAAAATAAAGCTCCTGCTGTGGAATGTGGACATACAAAATTCGGCGAAGTGAATCGTTCTATGAAATAGTTCAAGGGTAAACCCTAAAAAGCCTTTTGCTATCTGTAACATATCATATCATAGTAGTTTAGCTGAGCTACAAAATGAAATTGTAACTCTCTGGGTAAGGACCAAAGAGTTGGCCATGCTAATTCACTCAATTAATTTTTCTGTGAAAGTTTTCCGTTGTGTCACGAAAATTAGCCATACAATTGTAGGGATACTTTTCGTCGCACAGCGGAACTTTTTTCGATTTCGTTGTTTGTATGGTTAACTGCGCTTATCTATGGTCCAACTTTTTGGTCCTTACCCTAAAATGAACTGAATATTTCCAATTACCACATTGCAACTAGCAGTACTTAAACCATAAACCATACTTGTAATAGTAAAAATATTGATGACAGTGAGTTTGAGGAACGCTTAATACAGACGTACTTTGGTGCCGTGGAAACTGGGCAGGGCACTGGTGGGGGACGCGACGTGTGTTGACACATTCGCCCTTCCCACGTCCAGTCACCAGCAGCAGCTGCAGCAGCTGATCAGGCCCAAACCATCAAGCGCCGCAAATATTCATCATAGTTAAATAATTACGAATTTGTGGCACTTGCAGTGGAGACCATGGGTCCTTGGTCAGCTTATATGAAAAGCTTTATGAAGGCTTTGTCATCCCGGCTCATAGACACCTCCGGAGATCCTAGAGCTGGTGCTTACCTCTCCCAAAGGATTGGGCTAGCTATCCAGAGAGGTAACAGCCAGTGTCATAGGGACCATGCCGCGAGCGGACCTGCTAGAGGGTGTTCTTTTTATTGTGGTGATTATTATTTACATCTGTAATAATTGAGTAGCTTAGTTTTATTTTAATTTGAGTAGCTTAGTTTGACGACGCGCTGGCCTAGTTGGTAGTGACCGTGCCTACGAAGCTAGCGGTCCTGGGTTCAAATCCCGGTAAGGGCAGATATTTGTGTGATGAGCGCGAATATTTGTTCCTGAGTCATGGATGTTTACTATGTATTTAAGTATATATTTCTCTATATAAGTATTTATATCATTGTCTAGTACCCATAATACAAGCCTAGAGCTTAAATTGGGACTAGGTTAATTGGTGTGACATTGTCCCCTGATATTTATTTATTATTATTATTATTCTTATTATTATTTAGGCTTGTAGTAGGTACTGTTAGGCGATGGGCTTGCAACCTGTCACTAATATGCTGGTAAACATCTTAGCCTACTTGTGCAAATTGTGGTTACTGAATTATCAACAACTTTTTAAAGTTGTAATTCTGTAGCTCTGCCTAGCCCACTCTAGGATTACAGGCGTGAAGGTATGTATGTTATTATTATTAATTTTAATTTTAATAAGTTTAGTTTTAACTTTTAATTGTAGTACCTATGTTATTTGTTTGTTCAATAAAGATACTTGATACATACTGCTTGAATTAATGCTCCCTCAATAATTCCTTCAACACATGGCGTTGGATTACCGGCTCAATCGCTACCCGGCGAGATGCATCTCAAGTGCACTCCCGAGCAGATAATAAAGTGAGACATAGCTCACTTAACACGTCGGCGGCCGGTTTAATGCATCAAGTGGTTGTTTTAGAGGTTTATGAAACTCTGCGCAATATCCTGAGCTGCTGACTGATCAGTAATTATCAAGGATCGGCAATTCGGATCCATATTTATCTAAAGTTGGCAAAATCCCGGAAAAAGATAGGCAAACATGGCGTCGGCTTCTTAAATTTTATTTTTATAATTTAAGTTCTGGGATTCTGGGATTCTACAAAACGTTAATATAATAATTACTTTACATGTAGGATAAAACATTCTGTTTTGCTCCTATAAATTCGTTAGGTTAATAAGTTACAGGTAAATTAAATAAAATTTGGTTAAACATATAGGTACATGGAAATTAACTTCAAACAGTTAATATAAATAAATAATTATGAATTAATGCCTGTGTAATTTATTTATTTTGAAATCCCGCAAATTTTATTATGAATTATATGATTGAGTCCACCTCCATACAACTGAACAACAAAGCCGGCGCGAAAGTATAGGTAAATATCGATCCGAATTTCCGATCCCTGGTTATTATAGTATCCTTTTTAGGGTTCTGTACCAAAATGGTGAAAAAGGAACCCTCATGGTGAGGCTTCGTCGTCTGTCTGTATGTCACAGGAGGTTTTCTCAGCAATTACAAATGCTATTAACTTGAAATTTGGCATAGTTGTACAACTGGCTTGCCCGCATCGGTTATAAGTAAAACGATTTTTTTTATAAATAATTTTAAATTACATTGGGGGGTTTAAAAGTTAGTGTTTTAAATATAGCAAAAGGGCTCAATCTGCGCATTTTAAAGCTATTTATTTTTTTGTGATGTACTTTTTGATTTATAAGCTAAAAATGAACAAAAAATCCAAAAAATCTAATGTTATCTCCGAAGTTAATAAATCAATAAATGTGAATAAATCTTGACGTATATATATATATATATATATACGGTACCTAATTACTTTTATTTAAGGGGAAAAATAAAACGAAATGTTAATTACTTACAGTTTTTGAGAAATAACGAAAAAACTTTGACAATGTGTATTAAAATTTAGGCTAGTCGAAACGGACCTTATTGCATAAAAAATAACGTTCATAACAACAAGAATTTTCTTTTGCGGTTGCTTCACAGGTCATTCGACAAACGGTGGACTTGACCAGCCACTTTAACTTGGATCTACAATATTTGTACCGTTATGTTTTAAGAAAGTATTTCTTAACAAATACCATCTAAGTCGATCTATAATATAACATTTAATGCTGAAGTACTTAACACATCACTTTGGTAGGGAAGAGTATCCTGGGGGTTATTATGACATAGCAATGCAGTCCAGTTTACGCGGAGCGAAAAGGACAGAGCTACGATAAATGATAAAATAAAATGATAAAATGTTTATTTATTTTTCTTTCTTACCTTGCTACAGACAAGATTGAGATCTCCTTTTAAGTATAACAATACCTGTGTCAGGAGACAGGGATTTAAAAGAACTTAACTCTTATGAAACCAAGTAACAAATTTCTTAATAATTAAAAACAAAACAAAAATTAAAATGTATGTGTGTGTACTATACAACTGCTATTAGCTCTGTCCTTTACGCTCGCCGTAAAATGAACTGCAAAGCCATGTCATAATAACCCCCTTGACTGTAGATAGACGATAGAGTTTTATGTCTCTTTCGGGTTATTAAAATATTACAGCTTCACTTGTGATAAAGTTGTTTTTGGTTGAATGTGTTCAGATAGATAATTACTTAAGTTTTTAATTGGATGATGCAAGGTGTTACCATAACACATATTTTATCTTTTGTTTTATCTGTAGGTAGGCATTGCGCACTTAAATTTCTAAATACCTAGTATATTTAAAAATAAGTCGGCACAGCTATTGTTACAATGTTACAGAATATATTATGTTTAATTTTCTTGTTACACTGCCTTTTAATTTAACCTAAATTTAATTCTTGTTTTACTTTATTTTTTTCCTAAAAAGAACAGAAACACGACCGTTTTTAAGGTTTTTTTCTTGTTAACTAGCTTCGGCCCGCGGCTTCGTCCACGTATAATTAGTTATTCAGCCATTCCATGTTGCGGGCGATTTTGATTGGGATTTTTTAAATTTTCCGGCATGAAAAGTAGCCTATGTGTTAATCTAGGTTCAAAATTGCATCCAAATCTGTCCAACCGTTGAAGCTTGAAGAAATAACAAACTAACACACATGAACATTCAAATTTATTATATTAGTGATACTTTTGACTTTAACAAAAAGGGGAGCTTTAAAAAAAATGTGTATTACGTTACGGACTAACTGACAAAGACTGACCGATCTTGCTACCGTTTATCAGCCAAACAAGAAGTGTCCGCGGTGACTTGTGTTCCAATGTTAGCAACGCACGCGTCAACAGATGAATTTTTAACGAGTTTTGTAAATCAACGCCAGTTAAATTGACACCATTTGAAATAAGACTGTTTTAATTTATTTGGTCACTTGGAACTTATTTATGTGATTTATGCACATAATGTAAATCTTTCGGAAAACATCCTAAATTACGATCGAGATCTGTTGTGTAGTTAAAAGTAAAAAGTAAAATAGATCTGTGGTAGCTGTGAAAGAATAAGCAGCTGATCCCGCTATGTCCATATAAAATATTCTTATTTTAATTATATTAATTGTATATTTGAGCGTAACTGTTGTTAAATAGACAGTTTAGAAGTTTAGTATTGTCTTAGTTATATATTTGAAGTGTTTTAGTGACGTCTAATAGTGTTCCGAAACATCTTAAATTTGTAACCGTTATAGGTTATAAATTTGAATTCGGTGTCTGCATCTTATACTTGTCGGCTTGTTTTTGGCACTATTTATTATAAATACTGCTTGTGGTAGCCGCTGGTTAATATAATATAATTATTATAGTGCAGTGTAGACGCTAGTAACGCTACTATATTTACGTAAGTAAACTCGCATTCTTTGGACAAACAATTTCTTGTTTTACGATCTAAATTAATCAAAGCCTTATAAAAATGATGACCCGAAGGGCAGCTGCTGTCGCTGCGCGTCAGCAGCAAAATGACAAGCTTCAAATAACGTTGTTAGAATTTAAAAAATCCAAGGAATTGTGTGCCCAATTACTCAGTGAGAGAGAGGACAGCGAGAGGGAACTACTACCAATTCTAGACAGTAGGGATAAGTTAAAAAAAGAACTCTCTTTATTAGAAAGTGAGTATAATGATGTAAACATGGAACGGGTCAAGCTTCAAGAAACAGTAGAAAAGTTTTTTGAGTGTACCGCACTGTACGAGCAGGCCTTGAAGGAAGTCGACTCCCTGGAGAGAGCGCTGCATGATGCCCATGAACGGATCTACGAGCTTCAAGAGGCCAAGCAAAACACTGCAGAGTTACACACTCAGTCATTATTTGAGGAATTGGTAGCGAGTGACCCTCAGTTGATTCCTGCTTCAACCGACAATCCCGTGGTTACCATAGATTTAACTAATGACATTTCCACCACAACACGGTTAAGAAGTTGTAGCAGGAATAAACTAAAAAAACATATAAAAATAAATAGATATATAAGAAAATGTCAAAGGTTGTTAACACAGAATAAACGGTATTCAAAAAAATTGATACTAAATAAAATAAATGTAAAACTAGTTGACAAACTAAATATATATGCTAATATGTTAGGAAATAATAAATTAAAGTATGACACTGACACACAAATGTTACAATTAAAAATACAGGATTTGGAGGAGTCGATTCAAACATTACATAATTTGCAAGACAATTCAAAAAAAATTATAGCTGAGTATTCTTTAGGAATGGATGACCTAATAGGGGAGCTCAACTATAATTTAGAGCTGTTTCAGTCACTGGCGGACAACCACACATGTGTCTGTCAAACCATGAGTGTCTGTCCAGCCACCAGCGGACTGAAGCAGAGCCTGTGTGTCAGCGTTCCTGCACTCAGTGTTCCTACACTGAGTGTTCCTGCGCTTAGTGTTCCTACACTTCCTATAGTAAATAAGGACAGTAATAACATATTGACATATAAACATAAACCTAACATAATTATGTACAGCGATGAAATTGGTAATAATATGGGCTCATTATTGAACTCATACACTAAGGGACATACTGTGATCAGCAATTGTTTACCTCTAAGCAGCTTGGATAATATCCAAAATCAAATTATTAAGGACAGACATATTAATATAGACACAACTTTGCTTATTCTTATAGGAAATAGAGGGAATGTAAACAAAAATCAATTAATCTCATTTTTTCAAACATTGAATAATCTTGTTGTGAAAAAAATCATATTGTTTACATTCCCTTATTGTAAACAGTTGTCACAGAAAGAAAATGATATAAGACACAATCTAAATATGACATTATATAACATGTGTACATATAATGATAAAATTGACATTATTGATACTAATAATTATATTAGTAATAATTATATTTTGAGAAAAGGAAAATTTTACATTCCTAATTATCTTAAAAGACAGATAGCTATGTCGCTATCTTATTTATTTGATATTTCAGCCAATAATTTGGCTCCTGCTTCTATTGAGCAACCTAAAATGCACCTGGAATCCGTTCCAAATACCATCAATCATTTAAATTAAATGAAACGACAACAGAGGGCGTCAACTCTAGCAATCTAAATCGTAATAAATGTAAGGCCAAATCTGGCAGCAAAGTATCTAATAATATCACTCTGGTTCACCAAAATATCCAATGTATAAGAAGTAAAGACCTCCAAATTGAGTTATTTCTTAATAGTAATAATATTGATATTTTATGTATAACGGAACACTGGTTAAATAGTAACGAAGCTATGTTTAATTTTAATAACCATCAGATCGGCAGTCTGTTCACAAGAAATAGCTCGATACATGGCGGGTCGCTAATAATATTAAACAATAAATTTAAATTTAAAGAACGTAAGGACTTTGTGTCTTTATCTGTTGAACGTATATTAGAACTCGCTGCAATAGAAATACAGCAATTCATAGTAGTTTGTGTATATAGGCCACCCTTAGGTAATTTCGAAATTTTTGAAAAGAACATGGAAACTGTCTTAATCAATTTATCACAATTGAGTAAGAAAGTTATTATATGTGGAGATTTTAATGTTAATATTTTAGAAAATAGTTCGCTCACCAACAGATTAATAAACCTTTTCAAATCTTTCGGCTTGGCCCATACTTTTATGGAGCCGACTAGAGTGACTGACACTAGCGCCACGTGTATTGATAACATTTTTACTGATGTAATTCCAATCAGTAAGATTTTGATTAGTAACCTGGAATCGGATCATCTAGGTCAATTAATTAAATTCGAGTCTGTGTCGCATGATATTGCGAAAAAGGAAATAACTTTTGTGCCGCTTACTGCAGGCCGTGTGGAAAGAATGCGACATAATTTAACGTATAATCTGCCCTTTTTAACAACTTATAAGGGCCCTAATGACATGTACAACTCATTCTTTCACACATTCATGAAACAATTTGACATGATATTTACATCCAAATCGGTCATGGTCGGTGGCGCAAAGGTTTTCAGTGACTGGGCTACTGCGGACTTACATAAACGAAGAACAATACTGTATCAACTATATGAGGAACGACGGTTTAACGCTAGTGAAGAGTTTAAGGAACATGTCAAAGAGTATTCTAAGAATTTCAAGATAGACTGCCGTATAGCTAAGCGAAACTTTTTAAGTCATAAAATCTTGAATAGCTCTGATGTCATTAAAATGACTTGGAAAATAATTAATGAAGAAACAGGTCGCCGGAAAAAGGAAATTAATGACTTTCGTTTAAAAGTAGATGGTAAAATCCTAGAGTCGAATTTAGATGTCGCAATTCAATTTGAAAATTATTTTACCAACATACCAGTGTCAACGACTAAGTGTCTGAACTCTTCGCCGGCGTCTGCCATTTTATTATTAGAAGATAACGTGTCTGAATGCAGTATACACTTTGAATTCAAGCACGTTACTGCCTTGGATGTAATTAAGGCATTCAAGTCAATTAATATAAAGAAAACTAATGACCTTTGGGGGGTGTCGGTTCACGTCCTTAAATCCTTATTGGAAGTCATAGCATCTGACTTAATGGTCATATTTAATCATTGTGTTGACTGTGGCGAGTTTCCTGATCTTATGAAACATAGCAAGATAATTCCATTATTCAAAACGGGTAGTACTTCTGACCCCACTAACTTTAGACCGATCTCCATACTACCCACTTTCAGTAAAATCTTTGAGAAATTAATTTTATCACAATTAATGGAACATTTTCAATATAATAATTTATTACACACCAAACAATTTGGTTTTACTCGGGGTCGCTCGACAACCGAAGCTGGTGTTGAGTTAATTAAACATATTTTTGAAGCCTGGGAGGGGTCACATGATGCCTTAGGTATTTTCTGTGATTTGTCCAAGGCCTTCGATTGCGTTAACCATGACACATTGGTCAGGAAGCTACACCATTATGGAGTTAGAAGTACTGCGCTAAACTTAATAAAAACGTACTTATACGGGAGAATACAAAGGGTAGACGTGAATGGAAAACTATCACCTGGGTCTTTGGTCAAAATGGGCGTACCACAGGGCTCAATTTTGGGTCCTTTTTTATTCCTCATTTACATAAATGATTTACCATACCTTATAAAGGACAAACATGATATAGTATTGTTTGCTGATGATACCTCACTCGTATTTAAAGTCAAACGACAACAGGAGTTTAATATCGATGTAAACAATGCTATATCAAAAGTAGTAGATTGGTTCAGTGTTAATAATTTATTACTGAATGAGAAAAAGACTAAATGTATTAAATTTATGACTACAAATGTGCAAAATAGACAAACTACTGTAACTATAAAAAATGATAGATTAGATCTAGTTAATGATACAGTATTTCTTGGAATAACGTTAGACTCCAAACTCCAATGGGGTCCTCATCTGGCTAAATTAGCGAATAGACTAAGTTCTGCAGTTTTTGCAGTTAATAAAATTCGGAATATAATAGACTTGAAAACCGCTCGATTAGTTTATTTTAGTTACTTCCATAGTATTATGTCATATGGTATTTTACTATGGGGTAGTGGTGCTGACGTAAACAGCATCTTTGTTCTACAGAAGAGGGCTATTCGTGCTGTTTACAAGATGGGTCATAGAGACTCGCTTAGAGATAAGTTCAAAGAAACGAATATATTAACCGTATACAGTCAATATATTTATGAAAATATTATGCATGTTCATAAACACATCGGTAGTTTTAGAAAGAACTGTGACATACATAATGTTAATACCAGGAATAAACATAAGCTCGCAGTGCCCTTTACACGGCTTCACAAAATAAAAAACTCTTTCATGGGTAATTGTATAAGGTTCTATAATAAGCTCCCAAGTAGTGTTACTCATTTATCAGTAAATAAATTTAAGAGTTACGTTAAACGTCAACTAATTTCTAAAGCGTATTATAGTATTAAAGATTATATAAATGATGACAATGCTTGGGACTGAATTATTTGTATTACAATTATTAATGACCGTGGAGACTATATACATCTCCTTGTATGCTTATTATTTTAATTTGACATCTGGAGACTCTTTACATCTCCAAAATTGACCGTGGAGACTTTCTACATCTCCCTTGTTTGTGTTTGTTGTTTTGTTTTTTTGTTTAATTGCCTACTTACCTATATTTAATTTTAATTTGACATTTGGAGACTCTTTACATCTCCGGAATTGTATTATTATTTTAACCTGACATTTTTATTAATTTAATTATTATTACTACTGGGACCTGTACATCCCTGTGACATTTAAATTAGATAGCTTATGTTTAGTATTGTAATAAGTTCTTTATTTAAAAAAATGGCTTACTGTTGAGTTTCTTGCGGTGCTTCTTCTCAACAATGGTCTCTTGAAGCGCTGGTAGATGGTAGATTCAGACTTGTAAAAGTGCCTACAGGGCCTACTTACAGAATAAATGATTTTATTTTTTATTTTATTTAAGTAACTAGACGGACAAACAGACAGTAATAATAAGATAGAAATGGCATTTTTTAACGTTTATGCTTGATCTTTTAATTTCCAACAGTTCTTAAAGTCGAATTAAAAATATACTTAAGTATAGTAATAAGAGACGGTCATTTTTTGATTTGGTAAACATAAATAAGGATAACAAGAATTCAATCAAAAATGGAAGCCAATCCAAAAATGCTTATTGACATTATTTTCAAGAAACCACACACACGCACAAACTCACGCCTTCATTCCCAGATTGGGGTAGGCAGAGCTAAAGAATTACCAACAAGTCTTAAAACATCTTGATAATTCTGTAACCACATTTTGCACAAGTAGGCTAAGATGTTTCCCAGTGTATTAGTGACAGGTGGCAAGCCCATCGCCTTACAGTACTGCAAGCCTTTATTCCCTTAGTCGCCTCTTACGACATCCACGGGAAGACATGGAGTGGTACTATTCTAACCCGGCAACCACACGGGTAAACCAAAAAACCACAAACAGCGAAAAAAATCGACTTGCCCAAACTCCAAATTATACAAAGTTGTAGCAGAACCACAAAAAAACAGTAACAAAAACATCCCCGTGTGAACGTGCGAGATATCTCAATGGAAGGCTCGACGCTTTGATAAAAACCGGACAAAAAAACCGGGTAAAAAATGTTGAACACGTGTTTTGTTGGTTTATTTTATCTATCGTCGAAACCTTTTTGCGTTGGCGTGTGGAGATCGATTTAAACAAATTTGAATAGATCAGATGTAATTAATTAATTTATCACACTCGAGTCTATTTTAATTAAAATTGTGTTACACTTACAATTTTTTTTTATAAAAAAGTAAAGATAAAAAATACGCAATAAACCTATGTTAATTAAAGTATTATTTGACTTTTTTTGTCAAATTCAAATGACATATAAGGACTTATCATATTTTAAGCACTCTTTAGCTACGGTGCGTTTATTAATAAAAGGGTTGCCGACAAAATATAAATTCAGCATTTCACGACACTAATATTAATTTCAGCAGTAATAAAATCATTTGCAATAGAAACCGCCACCCCTAGAAACAATAAACGCCGCGCATTTAGCATTGAATCGTGCGCATGCGCGGCGCAATGAATATGCGATGCGCAGTGTCAGCCCTTACTGGGCGGCGCCGGCGCTGCCCTTTGCAGACATGCTAATTTTAATACCTATTTAAATTAATATTACCGGGGATTTTAATGTGCGTGAAATTTTACTTGCTAGTAAATTATGTTTTTTATTGCTGTTTTATTCCTTTGCATGTTTCGTTTTCATAATTTCGACTACTTTAGAACTGGAACTAACGATCATGACCTGGGCTGGGGGGTCTAATTTTGTGGGGATGGTAGTTGTAAAACAAACGAATTAACAATTTAAAACAGTATTAAACGTAACATGCCAAGTAGAACATGGATAGCGCTGTTACTCACTTCTAACGACTGACATATCTTTTTTTTAAATAAAAGTAAGCAGTGTTGCAAGGTTAATCTTGTAAATTAACCTATTATTCCCACACGGCCTCTAAAGCAGTTCAGTTTGGGTTGAATGAGAGGGACCGAGCTTTAGCAGGTATACACAGCTCTGTCTCTTTCTCTCAACCTGACCCGAACAGATTTATGTCATGATATCCCCCCTGAAGATTTTTTTTTTTTTTTTTTTTTTTATATCATAGGAAGGCAAACGAGCACACAGGCCACCTGATGGTAAGTGGAAACTGTGACCCATAGACATTCGCATTCACAAGACCGCAATCCTAAGACTGCAAATGCGTTGCCAACCCTGAGGCCGAAGATGGAATGCCTCTATGCTAGTCATTTCACCGGCTGTCTTATCCCCAAACCGGAACACAACAATGCGAACACTGCTGCTTGGCGGTAGGTTAATGGATGAGATGGTGGTACCAACCCGGACGGGCCCTGCACAAGGTCCTCCCACCTCCAATCAATCAATCAAATAATCAATCAATCATATAATTCATTAAGTAAATATGCGACTAAGCGAAATATGGATACATGCTTGATAAGAGTTACAGCTAGTTTGGATTTACAACAATCATGGTAACGAGGTTGCTCAAATAATTAGCTTAGATATATTTTTACAATTAACTTATGGTAATTCTTAAACCATTTCGAGGTCTATATTTTAATACATAATAATAATGGATGGATGGATGGATTTTAATAGATGGAGTGATGATTTCCGAAACGCTGGCAGATGTTGGATGCGACTCTTCAGTGCATCGGAGTCGAGATATTTAAATATTCCTACCTGGGCATACTTCTAGTACCAAAAATTGGATAATGTGCTATAATAAATAAAGACGCTGCTGAAAAAAAAAGTCAATTTTCTTCATACAAACTTACCCAATGCCCTTTTGAACGAATTCTTGTACCTAACTGAGGCGTTTTATAAATTGTTAAGAACGTGTTTCTTTAAGTCCAGTACAATCATCATTTGAAAAACTCTATCATTTTACAAACTCTCATTTCGAAATGAGATACTTCCCGCCGCATTATTTAACAATTTTTTGTGGTCAAAAATCTAACCTTTTTTTTATTTATTTTTTTCTTGCTAGGGAAATGCGTTTACGCATAACCTAACTTATTTAACAAGCCCATGTTTCACGTTTTTGCGAAATGAAAGTTTGTCAAATGATTGATTTGGTAAAAAGTCAGGATACCCAAGTACAAAGATATAAATAATAAGTGTGACTCTGACTATTAGCCAGGCGAGTTTTAATTTTTAAATACTGTATACATAGACCTTATTAGCAGTGGTATAGGGGCGTGATATTTTTGACGCCTTGAGAACGCATAGGTATATTTATTAGATACTTTGACTGTACAGAAGCTTGTGACTTGTAAAAGCCAAAGTGCAAGCTTCTGCCGCATAAATAATGCAACTTGTAATAATAAAAACATGAACAGTTGTAACGGTCATATCGGCTCATTGTTGGCCAGCCTGCCTTCGAACTCCACAAAGGATTTACTTGGACGCCTGCGCGCGCGCCGATCATTTTAAGAGCGGTCGTAAAGCGAGGTGTAATTGAATGTTAACCGACGTGGCCGGTGTTTAAATATCTGACAACGGAAGGTATGGTTAGGGAAATTTACGAGGGTTAAGAGTTAAAAAGACATAGTGAGCCTAAGCCTTAAAATGGAATTGAGGGGGCAGCTGTTTCAGTCAAAGATGAGAAACAGTTGAGAAAGTTAAAATAATCGAATGTTTTACATATTTACCCGAAGTTCCCGTAATGTCAAAAAAACTAAGTTAATGACGCCTTCATATTAACTTAGCTTCTCAATATAATTTAATTACAATTTTGAACTTGGCAGATGTCTTATTAAACTAAACTTATTAACAACTGTCATACAATTCATTTAAATAAATATGCATCTGAAAGACTTCTTTATTTTTTAACAATAATTCAATTCAAAATCAAATTAAGATAGTGACCTAAATTGTAGAGTCCGCACTGAACGAACTGCAACAAAAATGCAGAACTTTCTTTAGGTAAATTTAGTTCCGGAACATCCGATCTGTACTGTACACATCAGGTAGTACAAATGTAAGTATGTGTATTTAATTACTTTAATATTTATTATTATTACTTTTATAATTAAATTCACGCTGTTTCTGTAAAGGTGCTTATTTCATTTTACTCAATTACCCAAACGTTAGCTGGGAGAGATGATATAAAGAAATAAGTTCGCCTGTGTACATTCCTATGCTGTAAATATTATATTTGGATTTCTGTGTCTTTTACAATAAATTGTTTACATACATACATAAATCACTACATAAGTTACTCCATACACAAGTCACTGTCCGTAAACTGAACTGTATATCCCCGTCATAACCCCTCCGGCGCATGCGCAGCCTCTTACGGGCATTCAATAAACTTCCCATTACACGGCCATTTCCAAAGAAAACCACTCCACTCCATAAATCAATAATCACCCAAAACCAATGTTTACTCCCTACAATGGTCATGCGGTTACGGCCTCCGCAGCTAGCCTTTCCAATTTGGCGTAAAATTAATATTTGTGTAAGTGTTTCTTCTGTTAGTAAAACATTTACGAAACAAAAGACCAATATGAGTACTTATAGGGATGATGATGTAGGAAACTGTACACGTAACCAACAATACTATGAAAGCAATGAAAACACAAAAATAAAAACAAGGGACATTGTTAGCAAAATAAACTCTATGCTTGTGCTATGGGTACTAGACAACGATATAAATACTTATATCGAGAAATAAATACTTCAAGAGTATACCTAGTTCCGAGGAGGTCCCATTGTCACCAAATTCCGGATGGATTACAAAATCTGATGAGGAGATCCTTGAGGAATTGAGGGAACTCCTCAAATATTATATATAGCCATTTCAGTATTTTTAGTAACAAGTCTACAATGTCTATTCAGAAAGTATCATTTGGTGAAGTGGAACTGATGATGAAGACCACAGATGGCCTACGGAACTCCTCAACGGTAACTTTTTCTAGAGTGGCGATAAGATAAATCTCGATTAAGATAGTTGAGCGACTATAACGTAGAATATTTAATTGTTATGACTATAACTTTCCCGCGGCGTTACTTCCAATGAACTTGAAAATGATAGGTATGGTATACTCACACTATTTTTAACCAAAAGCCGACTTCAGTTGGAGCGACCTATACCTACCATTTTAAAAGAAGTTACTTTTGCTTTTTGAAAGCGGTTTTTTGTTATTTTGTAAGTTATATTTCTTTTCTTCATAAAAGATGTTGTTAAAATATACGTACCTACATGGAAATTCTACCCTGCAAAACAAACAAAAGAGGTTAGAACCTCATAAATAATTGCACAGAGTATAAAACGTTCGAGACAAATCCTTATTCCGTTTATAGCAGCGGTCAGCGTTTCCCGCCAAAAGGCATTGTCTGCAAATGGCCGCCGCTTACGGATGCGTTCGCAAACCATGTTTATAAAGGCATCGAGGCATTGTAGTGACAGAGAATATTGTAATACAAAGGATAACGTTGCAACAAAACACAAATGTGACATATTTACTTTATTCATTCATGGTTGAAATGTTTAAACAGAACTTAAAAGGATTGCTTACGAAATTCTGACTAAATTGGCCATGGTCGATTCGAATGCATTTGCGCTCTTAAATAGGAGGTAACCTCTTTGAGATACAGTCGTTAAGGCAATCAAAGTACAAATTTGTATATATAAGGCGTAAACCTAACTACACTCATGGACAAATTTAGAGGAACGCAAAAATACAACTAGACTAATAAAACGTATTTTATACGTTGTAAGTCAGATTATGAAAAAAGGTTGGGTCATGTAAATAAAAGGGTTATTATGATTACCTTAAAATTAATGTTTTTAATTGTTTTTTAATACTTCATTTGTTTTTCTTTTGCATTAACTTTATTCGATTTTTTGGAAATTTTGAGTTTGTGCAACATAAATTATATGTTTTTACATAAACGAGTATTTTTTGTTATAATTATTATAAATTCACATTTTAAAGAAAATAAAACAAAAAATATTGTCGCAGAAAACGACAACAATAATCCAAAAAAAATACAGCATACTTAAACGGATAGTCATTTGTTTTTGTTCATTTTATGTTTACTGTAACGATACAATATAATCTTCCGAATTAATTAAAAAATAAAAATAATTAAAAATCATGCTTTTTTGTTATAAAATTATTACTTCTTCCCGTTCCTCTAATTTTGTCCGTGAGTGTAGATACATAGCAGTGGTAATAATTGAACTAAATAGGCCTGTTTTGTCAATCAAATCTTTTTTTTAATGTACCTAATCTAACCTAACCAGCAATTGCCGTTTTCGAACTTCATATATTGTGACACTGATAAAGCTGCTGTAACAACAACTTTTTTTTTTTGGATCCATAAAATGAAAAAAAAAGGTCTTATCAAAGAAAGTTACCGTCAAAGTAAACAAATGGCAAAAAGTTTAATGCATTTGACAAAAAATAAGAGAGTTGTAACATTATTTTGACATTTTAAATTACCAATAAAAGAAACAAGAACACATTGTGGACCCTAGAAATCAGTTCCTAATGAAAATCTGTTCGCACCTCGCCGTGCGCTCGCGCCGGGTGCTTTACTGCCCTATTGAAGTCCACGTTATAGCAAATTATGGAGTGAATGGAAACCAATAAAGTAGTGTCATGTGCGAGTTGCAATGGCATTTTTCTAAGAGTCGTGGATTACACCTGCCGGTTTAAATCGTGGTACAAACTAGTGTTAGAGGTATCCTTATATTGTAAAACACAAGTAAGTTAATGCTTTTCTTATAGGAATATATTGCGTATAAAAATGGAGTGTGTGCTCTTGTATTAATAGAATAGGTAATGCATATGCTCCTCGTTAGTTAGTAGTCTTAGATCATTTAATTCATTGAAAAAAACTTTGATTAAGACATAATGATAAGCAGAAAATTGACAACCAATTCTATTAGTTTACCTTCCAAAAATATTCTTTATCAATCAACAACAAATGCTATCAATAATTTCGAGAATATTCCCAGTAATTTCTTAACAATAGGTACAGTGTGTCTCTGACCTTGGGGCTTTAAATTCAACGATCGATTCTACTCGCTAAACTGAACTACTTTTGTTCTGCAACATGAAAAAATAACTTAAATTTAGATAACTAATTGATGTTAAAGTCTAATTGTAAAATCAGTGTATTACATACTGGCCATGTAATCACTATCTCATGGTACGGGGGCGACATTATCTTGGTACGGGGGCTAAAGGAAAATGGAGAATTGGATCGCGTACATTGAAAATTAGATTTAACTTGTATGATAAAAAATAAATTTAAACTGAACATATTTTTAAGAACTCACAGAACAAAAGAAGTTTAGTTTCAGGAGTAGAAATGATCTATGCAATTAAAGCCCCAAGGTCAGAGGCACCCTGTATATACTTCTCGAAAGTTTCTGCAACTTGTACATTGCTGCATGCAATACTTAAATTCCAACGCAGTTTGCATTCTCCATCAGCTTATCAGTTAAACAACACGCATTAAACCGCTACAGTACAACATGCGCATGCGCATCAAGAGATAATTCAAAGCTATCGCTATCACACATCAAGACTAACACATCCCGCTCTAACTAGACGAGAACAAAGAAGATACACTGAGAGATAAACGAGCCATTTAGGCAGTGTGAGAGAAACAACTTAGCAACTACTACCTACTACCTACAACACAGCCAAAAGAAAAATGTTGTATAAACTATATAAGGAGTATTTGGCACAGCATTTCTGCTTTGACAGTATAAATAGTTGACACGGTGGGTCGAACCATTTGGCAAAAACAGTAACGTACGGTCACGAGATGAGGCGAGATTTACTGACTACTAAACGTCGCCGGAACAGACAACATCTGCCGCCATACGCTTGGTTTAGGGTTATGTAGTGCGAAATGTAGAAATCTTACGGCTTCTATCTCTCAAGCGTTAACGTTTTGTACAACCTTCCTTTATAATCATTGTGATATTTCTCTTTTTCTTTGTACAAGAATTCATTCACATATAATAAGAAACTGTTAAAATATCTGGAATTGACCTGCATGATCTATGCGCCTGATCTTACACGAGCTAACTTATATATTACACGTTTTCTTTGATTTTGACAGTCGTTGACGATTACTTAAGGCCAATTACCTAGCTTGCAGGACATTTATGGTAAGCTTCGCTGTTAGTCAGCCTGCGACTCTATTCCACTTTTTATTTAATTTATGTTTCATATTGTCACAATACCCAGTATACCTAAAACAGCGCCATCTATCAAACGTACGAACTAAAAAACTACAACATTTTAACGCGTATCATATAAATAAAAGAGCCGTGAAATTATTCCGTTGAGTTATCGTATAAATGGCTCCGCGATTAAGTTTCGAAAGATAAGGTATTTTATAGGGGTAGTTTAAGTTATTGTTGTGGCGCGAGAATGATAAAATGTGTGGAGAAAATTAAATGGGTTTTATTATTTTGTGACGTTCCTAACCCCTAAAGATTTACGGCAGTGAGATAATGTTTGAGTCAATCGCCAAATGTCGCCCGAGATATCTTTTTATTACTAAAATTGAATTAACCTGTTCTGACCCTTTGAAAACACTTTAAGTAGCAACTAGTTTTTTTTAACCTTTTAACTGTAAGAAAGCATTTTTTTTTTAACTACAAACAGTAAATAACGGCAACTATGTCCAGTGGCTTGTCATTCAAAAACAAGGTAAGATATTTAATTCAATTTATACACGAAAAAGAAAGTGTGTTTATAATGTCATGCATCACCAAATACGCGTTATTACCATCTTCATAGCAATTTAACAGTTATAAAAGACATTCCGGGAAATTTGGCCCTCGTGACAAATTGCAGGCTTTACGGCGATTACCGCAAATTGCCCGTAAAACGGAGGTTTTATTTCATTAAAGCATAAAGTAACGGGTCAATGTTTAATATTTTACAAGAGCACGTATTATAAATGGCAGTTATAATATAATGTAGCTGCATCAATCAGGACCGTCGGTTGCGTAAGTTTTTTAAAGGGTAGTTTATAGCATTATACTCGTAACTTAAAATTAAGTATGATGCGGATCCGAGAAAAGACGATTCACGAATATGAGGATGTGTTGAGGGTTTTGCGAAACCGCTGATCCAAATAGTGGTACGGTTCATCATGTCAGCCGAAAGACGTCCACTGCTGGACATAGGCCTCCCCCAAGGCTCTCCACTCAGACCGGTCTTGTGCTTTTCGCATCCACCGCGTTCCAGTGATCCTTACAAGGTCGTCACTCCATCTTGTTGGAGGCTTACCTACAGCTCGTCTCCCGGTCCGCGGACGCCACTTCTAGCCCCATCGGCCATCAGTCCTGCGAGCGATGTGCCCCGCCCACTGCCACTTCAGTTTAGCTATTCTTCGGGCTATGTCGGTAACCTTAGTTCTACTGCGGATATCATCATTTCTGTGGTACGGTTATTTCGGATAAAATACGGTACCGATCTAAACCTTCTGCTGCATCGGCAGCATTTATCAGAGCTCCTAAACATAAATAATGAACTTCAAGACTCTATATCAAAGTAGATAACATAATAGACCATCGAGGAAGCTTTTACGTCAAATCAGTAAACAAGTCATGTTAAAGTTGAATTTATTTCGGAATCGAACGAGAAACCCATGTAAAACGTGATATCCGAGTCGTGGGAAGCTTATTTTTGCTGTCGCCAAAGATCGCATCGCACGTGACTGCGCCCGCGCTCCTCATGAATTATTGAAACTTTTATTGTGCGCAAGAGCGACTCCTATTTGGAAATAGTCAATATAGCGAATTGTTTTATCGCTGTTTTATACGCGGCTATATTTGGGACAATTGGTTTTTTGAGCGCTCCTGTGACATGAGAGACAGCCTTAAAAGGACGTATTGGATGTTCAGAGACAAATATGAATTGAGGAGGATAATAGTTTTTAAAGCAATAAGAAATTGATTTACAACTATAACTTAAACTAGTGGTAATATATTTTATGTTTTTAATAGCAAATCGATTTTGAAATATAGAATCGCATTCCGAATACACAACGACGAAGATGATGTAAAGGGCGCCCGTACGAGTATGTACAGTGACGAGAAATAATATCTGACGTCTTTATCACTATATATTTTTGAGCCCAATGTTGAATAATATATATGTATTTACCTATTATTGCTGGTGCCTGTACTACCTACGTTATACGACTCTTGTTTTGAGAACGTTTTTCAATGAAAGAATAATTGCTTCCTGGTAAAATAAACTTCTCTTAACCTGCTTTAATTCTAAAATAATTCACTTACCTTGGAAATGGCTGCTGCGAATCCAGCTTGGCAAACACCAGTCTTCCGCTGTCCGTGACTCGCTGAAAATTAAATATCTCAATTTTACCGGCCGTTACGCTGTTATACGCGGGGCATTCTCGAGCGCGATTTTTTATTTTTTTATTTTGAAGAATATAATCTAAAACTTACTAAAAATACAAAATCTGCCGGTTTCCGCATGACCGGAAGTGTAGAGGAGCCATTTCGTCTTCCGAAAAACGCGTTGCGGCATATAAGTCGCGAACGATACATTTTACAAAAAAAAAGTTTAAATAAACAAAATATCTATCGCTTTATTGTCATTCTTAAATTCCCCGTTTTATCAAGGAGAAAGAAAGGAAAAAAAAGAAACCAAAAAACCTTTTTCGGTCAGATTAAGAGAACCCACCAACATTTTTGTCAGATTAAGAAAATATGCTTTCAGGATACCGAGATAAACCTCCCCTATGAAAATCTGACGCGCTCGAGTATTTCAAAAAAACTTTTTTTTTTTGCATTTACAAAAATTCATCGTGACTTATCGTCACGCAGAAATCGACAGTTTTTTTAAAGGGAGCTTCCTTGGGGCCTACTTAACACCCCTTCCGAAAATCTGACGCGCTCGAGTATATTTATTTTTTTTGCATTTTTGACTACTTTATATGCCTACCCCCACCACGCAAACCGGCAGATTAGTATACCGTTGTTATCAGAGGCACTTGGGGCATACGTAGTATGAATATCTGACGCGCTCGAGAATGCCCAAGTAACTGTTTTTTTTAACATTTTTGAAAAACCGTGCACGCCAAACCCACCGCTAAAATGGTTTTTACCATACGAACTTTTCTTTTCGAAATTATTTTATCTTTCGATTTTGATAGGTCTCGACGGCGCCGTTGAATTACGCCATTTAGCTACCTCGCCTCCCTAACTATAATCGTCGGTGAAACTGCAAAACCGCGTAAGTAACATTTTTAATTTTTTATGTGCCACAGACTACATCAAGCTGCGTGGAGCGGTGTTTGCGCGACGGCGTTATGTAGTTGCGTGGCGTGTTTTTGCCTGTATTTTAATATTCTTTTTATCAGTGTCTTTGTGGTTTGTTTTTTGATTCGTGTACGATCGTGGCGTCATTGCGCCGTGATTTCACCAAATGGTCGCAACGGAAGACCAGCGCTGGCTCTGCCAGCAACACGCTGAGTTGTGACCATTTCGTGACAAACTGTGCATGTTTCCAATTTGTTTTTTTTTATGTGTTCATTAATGTTTGTCATGAATAAATAATTTCTTATTCTTCTTATCTTATTAAATAAGGAGCAAAATGCACCTTTTTTATAAGACAGTAAGGTTTAATTTGCTCTATCATAAATTTGTTAGTTACGCGGTTTTGCAATATCACCGACGTAATGTTACTATGGAGCATTCTATGGGTGGGAGTCAAGTGGAGTTATTATTTCGATCGCGTTTGATTATCATAATTTTACCCGACTTATAGTCGAGACATGCAGAAACACGCAGCTTTTACCCACTCGGCCTTGACCCGACTTGACTTGAGACTAGCTTGCTATCGTCGGTGAAACTGCAAAACCGCGTAAGTAACATTTCAAATAAGGAGCAAAATGCACCTTTTTAATAACACAGTAAGGTTTATTTTGCTCTATCAATAATTTGTTAGTTACGCAGTTTTGCAGTTCACCGACGCTATGTTTTTTTGCTATGCTTCGATATGTTTCACGTGTAAAGAATAACATACAAGCGCTTGCGCACGAGTAACCGAAGGTATTGATCGATCACTTGATTCACATCACTAACATTTAACACGTCGAAACAAGACAGAACAACATCCATTTCACTACGTAATTTTGTATGTACATAAAATTGCATGAACATAAAATATCAATGACTGGGCGAAATGAAATCTGTAAGTGGAAAATTAAAAAGTCAAAGTAAAATGAAATGAGACATTAAATGTGTCGAAGTGTACTTCATCCAGGAGTGCGTTATTACATCGAACTGTACCTTCGGAGACACTCACCTTCGTCCACAGAGGCGAATCCTAAACAAAGTATACACATGTAGAAGATAGCGACATACAAATATACGTACACATATGGCAATATATATTAGGCGTAATATTGTAGACAAATAAACGGAAAATAATTTGCCGGTCATAAAGGCAAGTACTAAAATTGACAATAAAAATACTTTTTTCTTTAAAGTATTTCTGATTGTTTCTGATATTGAATGATTGAAGTATTTTTAACACTTTTTACCAAATCGCAAGCTGTAGGCGTGCGTTAAATAGTACATAATAATAGAAACTGTGCATTAGAGTTGAAGCCGAAAACTTATGAATACGTATTGTGCGAGTGTCACATTAAATTTGGTATAAATACGGTAACTTATCCTAAACTGAATATTATTTAAATTGGAAAATTCAAGAGTATGTTTCAGATTTAAATGTAAAGCTCAAAAGCGATATTATTTAATTAAATAGCTACTTGAGTACATAATTAATTAGCGCAAACAATTTCCAATAAATAATCAATATCCAGTTACCACAAAATTAATGAACATGTTTTTTGAAGGCCGAATAAGATATAGCCTAATAAATCAGAGTTCGACACGCCGTGGGCGCATGTTTGACGTCATGTCCGCCATTACCGGCGGAAGTGACGAGGTTTTTCGAGCGCTTTTACCCGCCATTTCGCCAGCAAGCATGAGGCTCCATTTTTAACGGTTTGGTATTGTTGTAAGTGTTTTTTTTAATTAATAGCTGTGTTACCATGTTTATATATTAAGTAATATTAGAGATAACTGATAAGTCACTGGTAATTCACACGCTTTGATGTTTTTATAGAGGTCCCACGTTGGGCGCCAGTTTTTAAAAATATGGTATTTAGTTACTTCAAATGTTTTTTATAGGATTTTATATAAGGGTTCTGATTCAACGCGGTCATTTTTTTTTAAATCAATTCCCCTCTCGGATCTTTAACGAATCATAACTCGACGAGCTTAAGTTGTAACAGTGCATATTTATAACATTTCAGTGTCTGTTTTGAATTCGGTCGCAGGTTTTATCAGGGGAGCAGCTTGGTTGATGCAGTGGCACCCTACTCAGCCTTACGTACCTACGAGCGCGCAAGAGAACTTAGAATGATTCTGTTCTTTATTTTTAACAGAGATTCTTATAATTACTATTTGAAGTTATGACTTATTTTAAGTTGTGTCCCTACTCACCCCTTAACATTTCTTACCCCGTTTTATGGTACCTAGTTCATGACAGTAATATATAACTTATTTTTACGTTCCTCTCAGTCGAAATGAAAAGAAGAGTGATTATCTCGGATTAAAGTATGAATTGCACCCTCGAACTATAGACGCACCTCGCCAACGCCCGTGCATCCAAAATATCTGTGGCGCAATTGATCACTTTCATCACTTTATTGAAAATTTACTATTTATAAACTTATCTATCGCTAAGAGCTCACTGAATTTATTAACACGTTCACGGACAGTAATAAAAAACCATTTTAATTTGACCCCCGTATTTATGACGCCCATGCTATAGCCGGTTTGATACACGACTGCTATAGCATCCGCGTCCATGAACGTGTTAATGTGTCATTACTAGGCTAACCTTTGCGTGTCGTGTTGTGTTGTGTAACCTATTTAATCTGTAACGGTGTAAGCACAAAGTGTGCTAAAAGAACGAATGAACGAACTTGTTTCAGTCACATTACTGACCTAAGACTTTTTGAAAATAAATATAAGCGTTTACTTACGGGTGCGACAAGGAGAGAACTCATTGACGTCAAGAGCATCGGACGAGGAGGCCACGAAGCAAGAGCCGACCGGGTCCCGATGCTGCAGCTTCGCGTTCACGAAGGAGACGTACCGAGGTGCGCAGGCCTAGGGGAGAAAGAGACAACACAATTAAGATATGAAAACGAAAGGATAGTTTTATTATTGATATTAAATTTTCTTGTATTATCATCAGCCTATACTAGTTCACTGCTGAACATAGGCCTCTACCATTATACAAGGGTATAAGTCGCCTGAAGATCAAGTGAAGAAGAGTTTAAGTCTAGTAAGTATACTGCGTTCATGTATATACCCTTTCTTATTATGAGTTAAGCCAACTTGTACCCTTTTTCACCAGGACCCCAGAAATATTTGTCGTTTTTTTTTTTTTTTGGCATACGTAGGCAAACGAGCACACAGGCCACCTGATAGTAAGTGGAAACTGTGACCCATAGACATTCGCATTCACAAGACTGATTCGCATTCGCTGCTTGGCGGTAGGTTAATGGATAAGATGGTGGTACCAACCCGGACGGACCCTGCACAAGGTCCTCCCACAATTACAGGAGCCGTAAAATACTATACTATACTTTGTTGAAATAGTAATATTTTCATCATCATCGTCATTCACTTAAGAGCTATACTCTCGTCGGTGGAGTAATTACCATTCCTCCCTGTTCCAAGCCTTCTCTTTAACACTCTGATACGGCACGACTCCTACTCTTTCTTTTTAATTGTTCTAGGTAAGTTATTCTTGGTCTTCCTTTTTACCCGACTGCTGAAGGAGGAGGATAATGTGTTTATCAGCCTATATGTATGTTTGTTCCTTTGTGGCGCTCTAGAAACTAGACGCGAGGACAGATTTTGATGATTCTTATGGCAATCGATTTGTCTTAACTTTGTGAGTGTCACTAAAGATATGACTGTAATTTCAATATGGCGGCAACTAGACTAGTTTTAGTGACAGGTGGCAAGCCCATCGCCTAACAGTACTGCAAGCCTTTATTCCATTCGCCGTCGCCTCTTACGACATCCACGGGAAGACATGGAGTGGTACTATTCTAACCAGGGAACCACACATAAACTTAATCATACCTACTTGAAATAAAACGTTTCCGTCTAGAAATTGTTATTAAGACCCTGTCATCCCGGCTCATAGACACGTCCGGAGATGCTAGAGCTGGTGATTACCTCTCCCAAAGGATTGAGCCAGCTATCCAGAGAGGTAATGCAGCCAGTGTCATAGGGACCACGCCGCGAGCGGACCTGCTAGGGGGGGGGGGTGATCTTTTTATCGCGGTGATTATTATTTACATCTTTAATATTTGAGTAGCTTATTTTTATTTAATACCAATATTATATTAAATAAAAATAAAGAAGAAAAATCATTCAAAATAATAATTATTGTTATTACTTATTGTAAATCAACTTCCTTTTCAGTATAGTCTTACCGTCGTCCTTAAACAAATCTTACCCATAACCTATAAATCATAAGTTTATGTAGAATCTACAAGATTTACAACGCCAGCTACACAAACTATAAACCAGGTATCATTGACCTTCGTAATTATTACGACTTTAATGGTGTGAAGTTATGGTTAGCTCCGGAAATAGTCCGTCCGTGTTTTATGAACCCGAGTTAATCCGGACCGATCCTGGAACAACAAGCAAAAGCTCCGTAATCCTTTGACAGGGCTGGCGGTTCACAGGATTTAAATTAGGAAGCAATTTAACGGTTACTAAAAAAGGAGGTTATAGAGATGTTTTAATAGAGGTTTATTTCGTTTTAACTTGTTTTTTAGTGTTGGTTTAGTAAATTTTAATAATTGAGTATTTACTTACGTATACGTAATATTGTTTTGTTTACGTATACGTAATATAAAGTTGTTTAGATATATTTAAAAATACTTTTTTTTACAAATCATTAATATTTGTAATAAGCCATTTATAACTGTTTTTGTACGAGTATGACAGAATACCTTTCGAACCGAGAATGCACTTAATAGGTAGGAATGGAGAAAAGAAGGGAGGTATTTTCCTATCAATAGGGGTTAAAAATATATACTAAACTCATATTTGTATCCTATTGACATTTCCTCTTCACAATAATAATTTAATATTGTACGGTCAAACTCGGAAGTAGCTGAACATTTTAGAACCTTATCGCAGCTATTGATATTCTAAATTCAAACCACTCTCACTTTAATACTTTACTGCGACACGGTACTAAAATGTACATCTACTTCTAAGTTCGAATGAACTTACTTTATTTGGTTGCAAAAATGTTTAGGAGTCATTAAAATACATTTTACCAAACGATATTTGTTCGTATTTTATCAAGTAATAACGAGGAGAAAAAAATTACAGCAAGAATACCAGCCGTAAGAACTAGTACGTAACCTTTTTTTTTTCCTTAACTGACAACCCTAGCCGCTCCAGAGCAAATCAAATGAAAACAGTCGCAGATGCGCGTACGCAGCGAACAGGCTAATGAGTGTTATGGAAAACAAACACGCATCTGGCGGAAACCGCGTCACTGGTGTTGGGATCACACAACAGTCATAGTGCAGGTAAAACTGTTGTTTATAAATTGTTTATTTAATGTTTTGCTACAATAACAAATATTCTTAGCAAAGTATACTATAAGTAGTGACTGTTTTTAATTACCGCGCATTGTACATATTTTTGTATTTTTAAGTATTTTCTAGCCGGTTGGTTTTTGCGGCTCTAAGTCTTGTGCCTATTTTGTGGGTTGGTGGGATTTGAATAATAATCAATAATTATGTAATTACTAATTACACAAATTCAAAATTAATCATCGGTTGCACATCAAAATGGTCATATTTTTTTTTTTAAACTGTATGCATGTTGGTATGTTTTTGTATCTTTGCGATTATTATAATTTGTTATCATTATTACAAGTTAGTTCTGACTTTTTAAAACTTTAAAATATATCACAATGAAAAAAAAACACTGCCAAAATGTTGTATAATACATAAACAATTAACTAACCTAACAGTGACCTTTACATATTCTTTTAAAAACAAAGTATAAGGTGCTAAGATGAATAAAAATCTTCAACACATTGAACGAAAGTAAATACAATGACTCAACGAACAAGATCCGCCTTGCTGTGATGCGATTCCAAAGAGGCCTTGGGGTAGTCATCTGTTTATGTAACTGCATCATAAGTGCAGTGGTTACTCAGAGAAGACAACTCACCGGTTTTAAGCAACCCACGAGTGTTTTAGTAATCATCAAACTATTATTAGAAATCACAGATTCGGAAATAGGCAGTCGTGCTTTTCGAAATTTTACCTGTACCTACCTACAGCTTACTCCCAAGACCACTACTCATGTTGCTACGCGTTGTTCAGAAGAGGTCTTTGTATCTGGTTATAAGTACCTATGCATGTGTATTTTTTTTTTTGTTTGTTCTTATTGTATACCTATATATATATATATTTTTTTATTTGTAAGTAACTGCTGCTTGTGATATTGTGTGACGGTGACGGTTCGTGTCTGGCTTGGAGTCAGCGCCATCATCCTAGTTAGTTATAAATATTGTATCTGGCTTCACTGAAAACCAGCGTGATGAAACGTTTCCCAACGTTTTATCACATTAGCTGAGTGAAGACCATTTTGGTAGGCTTCTGTAATCATAGTTGTTAGTTTTATATCTATATTACCTTATATTATGTATCTGTATACCTACTAGTGTAAAATGCCTGCCAAATAAACTTATTTTCTTTCTTTCTTTCTTTCTTTCTTTCTATTTACTTTTTTTTTTTTTTTGCACAAAAAATGCTCAAATACCTATTGGACTGCCAACCCTGAGGACTAAGATGGAATGCCTCTATGCTAGTCATTTCACCGGCTGTCTTATTCCCAAACCGGAACACAACAATGCGAACACTGCTGATTGGCGGTAGGTCATTGGATAAGATAGTGGTACCAACCCGGACGGACCCTGCACAAGGTCCTCCTAAGGTGGTAAAGCTGTTATTCGTAGTTGCAAAGACATCACATCTGAATAAAGCTTCTTTATTTTCAATACATATTATAATTCCACGGATCTCGATGCAATTCCTTATCACGAAAATACTTGAAATACTCTGCAACGTGATAAAACAAGTATAACTGTATTTCCGCATATCCCACAGTCTTATCAGAGTATAAATATGTTACTTGACACTTTATTGTTTTGAAAAATCGACAAGTACAGCATATTTGACAGATACATTTTGACATATACATGTCCCTTTCTCTTTCTAACACTTGAAAATAGACATGGAGCGACCTAAAATTGGCAGGAATGGCAGATAAATTTACTCGATTGTGAAACAGGCCCTAATGTCATATTTGGTGTTAGTAAACCTAATCTTAAAAGATCAACAACCTGAAAATAAAGATCCATTGTGACTCACCATCTCTGACCAATAAAAACGTTAGTCCACAAAAGCCATATTAAGCACGCAGTAATCGGCCAAGTTGAGGAGGTTGCGAAAGCAAAGTCACGTCATAAATTTCCGAGTATCGTTTATTTAGCTGCGTTACGCGTCAGGTGAATCATAGGTGTTCGTCACGACGCTGAGTCAGATGTCATACTTGATTAATTTATTTAGTGCCGAGAACTCCGAATCGAGAAAGTTTTGTACGTAAATCGAAGAGCTGGGCCATGGAAATTTTGATTCGATTCGATTCGATTTAACAATAAATGTTTTTTATCTATGATAAGTAAAGTGAAGGAATCTATTGCAACAAATTACTATTTGAACCGTTTCATAAAACATACAATAACGTAGCCAGAGATGCACTCGGGTTCGTATACTGTATAAATATACACCGTGTTTTTTTTAATTTACGATAACTTCGGCATATTACCAGGTACATCCATAGAAACTAAGTGGTAGATTAGATTTTTAAATATTGCAAAAAAAAAAAAACTGTTTGGAACAAATTAATTAAATGTTGTATCTTTGGTCATTCTAAAAGGGCCTTTCGAGTTAACTCATAGTCAGTGTCAACTGTCAAATATGTCAATATTGGCGTGACATACACAGACAGTTATGAGCCTTTTAGACCAGTTAAACGTGATTAACAGATTAAATTTAAAAATTAAATATCTTTAAAACCGTTACAGTTATCATTTGTCTGTCTTCGGGAAATTAACTTTAGTTGACCTAAAGAACATTCACTTAAAGTTATCGTAAATCAAAAAAAACACAGTGTATGTGTAAGATAAATGGAAAAATAGTTGTGTACACAATTGAGTATTATTATTAATTTTCAACTTTTTTTTTCATTTCAGAACCTTGATAAAAAGACTGAGTGGCTTTGAATTCCCGCCAGTTAAACTTCCGACACAAAATATACAACTAGCACACAGTCGGCTATAAAACCTTGCCACATTTGCTTCTAAAGAGCCATAAACACACCAACGTAAACCGTTGCAAGCGTTCTATTCCTAATTCAAAATCGAACGTTACATTACGCAATGTTCGGCAATTGACAAGCGACCTATTTGCAGGCCTGGAATAGCTTTCCCATGCGTTACTGAATGGAATATCTGGGTCGCTCAATGGGATTACGCTTTTTCTTGGTTGTCTAGTCGTTTAGTTTTCTTACTGGCCAGTAACGAGTTCAATGTGATTTAGTATCGTTATTGGAACCGTTATTTTTCTTACAATAAGCGTTTACGATGTGTAGCGTCATATGAACGAACCCAAGTAAACGAGATAGACGAACACTCATGAGTTTTTTTTGTAATGAACTTAATGATGAAATTAATTAAGGTCACCTTGCTTCGATATCGTAATCAGACCGATGTAATGGCAGCTCTAATTATAAAGTAAATATGACGTGTCATAATGTTAACAATATGATCACGATATCGAAGCAAGATAGGCTGAAACGAATGAAGAAGTGTAGATAAGTTATATATTCGTGCAAAGAATAGGACAAATCAAAATGTATTTTTAATCAATTAAGTAACCACTACTTACCGAACCGAACAGATATAAAAAAATACATAATCAATTATTTTATAATTGTAAAAAGTATATTTACTCCATTTAACGAATTAAAAGTATTATATTTCACTTACTTATAATACAAGGTGCCTCTGACCTTGGGGCTTTAAATGCATGGATCGTTTCTACTCCTGAAACTGAAATTCATTTGTTTTGCAAGTTGTTAAAAATATGTCCAACTTAAATTTTAATATTTTCATACAAGTTAGACCCAATTCTCCATTTTACTTTAGCCCTCGTACCAAGGAAATGTCGCCCCCGTACCATGAGGTAGTGATATATGGCCAGTATTTAATACACTGATTTTACAATTAGACTTTAACAGTAGTTCAGTTAAGCGAGTAGAATCGATCGTTGCATTTAAAGCCCTAAGGTCAGAGGAACACTGTATAATACACTCCCGGTCAAATAATACGGGTCAGAGTGCGTTTTTCATACTACAGAGGCTATTACGCAGCCTTGGTTCCTCGACAGGGGACGCTTTGAGTGAAATCTGACGATAGACACCCCGAGCATCGGTACAGGACTTCCAAAATTCCTAGGATACCCAACTGATTGAATCCGCGGTTAACGCCGCAATTGTGCATATTCAGAAAAACATCTAAAATGGCAATAAAATGTAAGCAAATCCAAATGCTGACCCAAACTCTCTCGCTGTGGTGTTAACTGATTGTGCGATTAGTTATGTATCTTAAGCACTTTTGACCTACTCTATTAAACCTTGAAGTATCCACCATTAAAACTCACTCAAAACTACCCCTGGCCAGGAACCAATGCTTCGAAATAGCCTCGTTTGTATGAAAAACGCACTCTGACCCGTATTGTGTCACCGAGAGTGTACATGATATGTGACCGAAGTAAACCTTAAATCCCAGAGATACAATAAAATTCAATTACGGCTACCGTTATAAGTGTTATAACACCTTTATATGAACCTTTATGCGCCTTTATCATATCGACACCATCGTGTAAACCGTCAGTGTCTTAAATGTTACATTACCTTGTTCAAGACCTTTCATGTACCCGATAGGCTAAGCGAATTTCCTGATAAATCAGCCCCAACATCTGCGCATACGCACGTGCATTGATCATGCGCTACGAGATATTTTAAGTGGAATGCGATGTTCGCGAACCGACTACATTCCGATTTATTATACCCTGGAACAATTGAAGCATGTTGGCGGCGGTATTTACGCGATACTAGGAGATAAGGGCATATCTGGAGATTCTGGAGGTAGTCTTGATAACGTGACTGTGTTTTACACTAAGCTCAGACGTATATGGTGTCATATACGACGCGTTGGCCTAGTTGGTAGTTACCCTGCCTACGAAGCTAGCGGTCCTGGATTCAAATCCCGGTAAGGGCAGATATTTGTGTGGTGAGCGCGAATATTTGCTACCGAGTCATGGATGTTTACTATGTATTTAAGTATATATTTCTCTATATAAGTATTTATATCGTTGTCTAGTACCCATAGTGCAAGCCTAGATTAATTTGGGACTAGGTCAATTGGTGTGTCATTGTCCCCTGATATTATTATAATATAATATTATATTTTATCCTATTTGAATTTGAAATCGTCAATTGGTTAAAAATCCGGGCAAGAGCATGTCGGACCATGGGGGACTTGACTATAAGAAAAAATAGCGTTTTAAAGCTTAATATTTCACAAACGAATACCTTAATCGTAAAATTGTTTTCACAAACCCGCAATAATACAGCCCCAAGTTACGTGTAGATAGGGCAGGTTTTTTTTTCCGAGATGTTATTTTACCACTTTGTTGGCGTGACGAATATGTATATTCATGCAAAGTTACAGCTTTCTAGTACTAAGAGTCTCTGAGCTAGGCTGCGGACGGACGGACGGACATGGCGGAACTATAAGGGTTCCTAGTTTGACTACGGAACCCTGAAAACATTTACTTAATTATTAGTTCAAGGGTCTTTAACACATTACGATATAAATTACCTTAAGTACTATATTAGGTACAATGATTCAAATTTAAATGAATATCTTTCACTCCTGTTAAGGTATATTTTGCTAAAGTCGAGTTGAGTCATTAATAGACTCCTTAGAAAAAATATGTCCATGGATATTATACGCGATGACAATTTTTCGGTTTAAAGTTTTTTTTGTAAATTTTATAGAAGCACATCGGGTTTACTCGACGCGCTTGTTTTTTAATTTACAAAGGTTGACATTGAAAGAACACATATTTAAAACTTTTTAAATCTACCCTAATCAATATTAATTATATGTAACCCTTGACCATTAAAATCCTGATCACGCAACCTGCCTCCCGCCGATACAAGTCACCTGTCAACTGCACCGGTCAACCATACCGTACTGAATGCTGTTAATTTTCAAGAATCCCGCCGCGTCTGTTTAGGGAGAGCGCAAAAAGACGCACTACAGTTGCGCCCGCGCTGGTACGCGCCGGATCTAGCGCAGGAGAAAAACCGCGTCAATCAATACTGTACAGGGAGTAGAAAGTGCGTGAAATCACCATAACATCAATAAACGGTGAGAAAGTTATTACCGCAGAAATATATTTAACCTTAAGTTATTTTGGAGAGTAGTGGTTTTTCCTGTCTTTTACAACCTGAATTTTCCACTAAACTTACTCATAATTATTATAAATGCAAAAGTTTGCAGTGCCAGAACGGCTGAACTGATCTAGGTGAAACTTGGCACAGAGATAGATGATACTCATTGCATGTAGGCTACTTATTATCCCGTAAAAATGAACTAGAGAATAACGAAAATCGAAATCTATGCAAACGAAGTCGCGGGCAGAAACTAGTTTAATAATAAAGAGCCGTTGGGAATTTTATTATCATATTCCGTTACTTTCTGGAATTATTTACTATCCCCATAGTGCTCAAAGTTTGTTCCTATCATGCAGCCTAATGTCAAAATTCACTAGTAAATTTTAGACAGATTGAAGAAGAACTTTTATTCTCTGTTACATTTTGATAGAATTCAAAAAAAGAAATTGGAGTACATAGTACAATGTGCACATTTCAAAAATTTTAGATACGCCACTATTCCACACCATATTCGCACTTAGACGTTTTTACGCGGCCTCTAATTGCGCTCCCGTTACTCAATGGAGTCCGGGAAAGGCGTAAAGGCGTTTTTTGGCGCGTAACCGTACCGCTGCGTTAGGAGTTGCCGTTAGCACGGATTTTTATCCGCTATCCGGTTGGACAAGGACGGTAAGATTGCCGTTTCTAGCTTTGGTAAGGCAATAAGAGCAGTTAACAGTTGGAGTTTCTCAGTAGTTAAGGGTACTACTAAACTTTAAGGAGCCGTTGGATTATTTTTTAAACGTCAGTGAGATCAGGCCACGGTCATGTTTGAGACGAGACACGGCCTGAAAGGTATTACAATATGAACTTAAAAAAAAAATGTCGTTGATGTCAAATATTATTCGTTGCTTTCTTGCTATACGTACACCCTATTTAAAAATAATGAGAACCGTTGCCTTAGTTACATACTTATATTACACAAAAATTAATACTAATTTTTTTCGTAAAAAAACTTCAGATTCCCCATTCTCATGTTGCCTTGTTTTAGGAACAAACTAAATGCTACAAAATATAAGACAACTTCTTACAAATATACAACACGCACGTTTTACTTATATCAATTACATAGTTGCTTAGCCTCTGGGACCTTATTTGAAATAATTGCACACGATTCCTAAGAATACTATTGATATCGCCGTTTTAAACGCCATCCTACAAAAAAATCATTTCATGCTATTTTGGACTATAATGCAGCCCTAATTAACAAAAAGACGGTTTGTTTAAGCATTCCTTTTGCATATAAACCCCATATTTAGAAGTAAAGAATTGAAATCTCTTTAACTGCTAAATATTACATACACCCTTTTAACAAAGGAGTGTAAAAGCAATAAGGCCTGTGTCCACTGCTGACCCCGCGATCGTAACTTAGCGCGATACCATCGGCATTAGCGCGGACAGATCGCTATCGCGGGGCGGCCTAATGTGCAACTGGCTTGCAATTGCATGTGAAATGCACTCGGGTCTTGAGGCTGCATGGGCTGGGCAACTTCCTGACAGGGCAGACATCGCCTTGGATTCCATATTGAGTCAAAGAAAATACAAACGGGAAAATAAAAGCAGATACGTAAGCACTAAATAAAATCAATTTCAAACCACTTTTTACAAACTAATAATGAAACCAAATAGACTTATAAAAAGAAATAAATGTCGAACAATATGTAGCTCCTCTCGAAAACGAATGAATTACGAAACGAAACATAGATCATATAACACCTACAGCGTCATACATATAATCACACGGAGAAACAACGAAATACGTACTCGTACTGAAAAAAAGAATCAAAAGGCACTGTCTGATTACAGCTTTTTATTTATTTATATAAGGATTAGCAACAGCATACCAATGCTTACAGTAAAGAGATCATATGCTTTAAAAAACACTAGAAATCATTGATCTTCAAACATGGACTATTTATTTTATATTTATTTATTAATATCCTCTTTGGAACCGAAGGTGTCTCTTTTCACAACACAAAGCTTTTATAACTACTAAGATAGCACATTAGTTCAGACATAGCTGGGTAACTATACTATAAATTATAATAACAGCATACATGAACGTCGCCCCACCTCTTTCCTACACTCCCTCAGGGTTGGCACATTCACTGAAATATTTAGAGAGTGCTATCGAATGTATTTTAAGCCACATTTTTAATGGTTAGTGAAAAGAGACAGAACAATACTCATTGGCTGCGTAGATGAAACAAGAAGTCGAGGGAGGGCACCAACCCACCGGTCTGATCCCTACCTGGAAACCCTAAAATGTAACAACTGGTCCTTCATCTGACTCAACAAAGAGCCAGGAGTTCTCTATCTGACAGAGCCAGTAATGGTGGTCAACTCCTCAGGCATGAGGAAACGACCAAGAAGAGAATCCTTGTATATATTTTTTTATAAAGTACTTGTTTTTTTTAATATTTTAGACATCGTGGTCTCTCATATGTTGAATCTCATTGTTATATTGTGGATACAATGTAGATACTCTTACGACCTTAACGACAATCCTGAGTCCCTGGATACTTTTGCAAGTAAAGAAATATGTTAATAAGTATATCCCAAGTCTTTCCCACTTTTCATCACGCACTTCCTTCTGGCATCTGTACAATTCCGTACTCAGTGACTACTTTAAAACTACTACAGCTAATTTGTTCAATAAAAAAACAGTACAAAAAACTGATAAACTGGCAACCCTGTAGGCAGCGGTCACGGAGAGGCGCGTGCGCACAATGGAGTGCGGAGCTTTTGAGAGCTTTTGTATCCTCAATACTATCCTGTCATCATCGCATACCGCCGGTATTATACCGGGCTCCATTCTTAAGTAATGGTCAGTAATAATATTTTTTAATACATACCTAATATTAATAAAATTATGTAATATTGATTCTATTACTCATTTTTGATGAGGCAGGAAATAAAACTCGTGTTTGTCTTTAACGAATCCGATACCGAAAAATACAGCAAATGTTTGGTTGTTGTCATGGCAACAAATGCAAAAATAATGTCCTCTTTACGCACACAATTAATTTGTCTGGTTTTACGTGGGTGATATTACGTATCATAAAATAGTTATCTATGGCTAACCTATCGTTTTAGGCGGTCGTTTCCATAACTTTTACTATCCATAATGGACATATAACCATATTCATTTACAATGGCCATTCCAACATTTCAAACGTATATGGCGCGCTATGACAATTTGTCCAAGACTCTTGAATGGCACTATTCTTGCGTACGGACTATTGAGACTGTAGATTATGTAGCGTAAGATTATTTGTTGCCTGATAGAATGGTTTTGTAACTATTTCCGAAACCATGCACTACATACATAACAAAAAATAATGTATGATTTAGTGTCCTTTAAAATATAAAGAAGTATATATAGAAGGGGGCATGGTTATATTGCAAAAAAGGGTGAAGTTATGATCTTGAAAAATCTATAGTGCCTGGCCGATAAGAAGTCAATTCTGACACCTGTCATTCACCCAAGAATTGGTTATAAATTAGCTTATAGAATGTCTCACAAACAAGCTAAAGTTGACTCCCAAAACTTCAAATTCTGTGGTCTTAGTGAAAAAGGGTACAAGTCGACTTAACTCGGAATAAAAAAGGGTATATAACATGAACGGACAGTACTAGACTTAAACCCTTTTTCACTTGACCTTCAGAAGACTTATACCCTTTTTCACTAGGACCACAGAATTATTCTTAACCAATGCTTCTGCGATGCGGTGCAATAAATAGATTTCCACACATACGCGTAGCTGTACAATTCCTAGTATGAGTAATTGATGGTGTATACAATAAAAGTTTCATTTCCGTACACCTTACTTGTTTGATTTGATTGCGCTGTGTTCCTTCTTTATGGCAGCGCTTGCTGGGTTCTACAGTTAGTAAAGTAACACGTTCAATACCGAGTCCCCAGATTTACTCACGAATTTGACACTACGTTGAAGATCTTGATATCTAAAAGACGGGGTGAATTGATGGTCAATGTTTGGGTTTTTTTACGGGTCATTGAAGGTACCTATGTCAGCGAAGGTGTTTGTGTCCTATCAAATCGTTCGACGGCAATTAAAAAATACTTCAAGATCTTGTCAATGAGCCTGGCTAAGTGGCATTTTGTTTACATTAACGTCTACAGAACGAATCCATCTATACTTCTATACTACCTCTAATATTATAAATGTGAAAGTAACTTCGTTTGTCTGTTTGTTACGCTTTCATGGCTACATTGCTAACTTGAACCCCGAGGAGGTACTTTTACCGTCGAATAGCGATAACGACTTCTACGCGGACGGAGCCGCATACCACAGCTAGCTATTAGCATTTATATATTCTTTGTACTGAATGTATTGTATTGAAGATGTTAGGATTTTTAAATTCTATAATTTACGATCTGACTTTCATTAATTTTCGTTGGGTTCATAAACGGTCCTTCGATCCGGTCGGTCTACGGGGCGCCGAGTGTATGGTGCGCAGACAAATCGCCGCAATAAACTCTGCATGAGATGCACATTTCCTCAAGTACCGAGCGCAATGCAGGGACGTATAGCGGGTGTCACTTTAGTAACGTTACGGAACTTGATCGAAAGAGATGATACAATAAAAACACAATAAGCGTTTTTCATTTATTAGAAATTGGTGCCGCGACCAGGATTACCAAGTGATAAAAACTTGCGCTTAAACTTCAGTTCTGAAACTATGATTCCGTTAATTAATTTAATTATTTTTATATTTTATCCTATAAACTCGATGGCTAACTTATCTCATACAATTACCAATTATTATTTTTTCATACAAACTTTATCCTGAAAATAACGTACGCAACAAAAAAAATGGGTCACGGGTGGAGCCATCTTTAGTTTTCGCGATACTAACACACGGCAATTAATGTTTATGTATATGAGATAAGAAGATAACCAAAAGTATAACAAAACGCCAGCCCCTTGCGCCTCACGCTCCCCGCGGCAATGGCGTGCAATAATATAATGTGGCGACGGAGCTGATAATGAATACCCCATTGTCCTCGCGAATCGCTGCTCATACTGCATGGTTACACGTCCACGAGTGCGCTCGGCTACCTTCGGGTTTTAGAGGGAGACGACGTTTGAAATTGACACGTGTAGTTGTCCACGCTATGACTAAGCTTATTAAGGTATTTTTAAAACGATATTTCTTCTATTAAATTTCTAAGTAAAATCACTGAGACATAAAGACAGACAGACGTCTAACTATCTCGGTTGGTTTTCTCAGAAACAAATAATGAATTAATAGGTACTTTGGTGTGATAAGGGAAATTTATATAAATAATTGTTTCAAATAATTGTTTGCCGTAACGTGTGGTTGCCGGGTTAGAATAGTGCCACTCCATGTCTTCCCGTGGATGTCGTAAGAGGCGACTAAGGGAATAAAGGCTTGTAGTACTGTTAGGCGATGAGCTTGCCACCTGTCACTAATACAATGGGAAACATCTTAGCCTACTTGTGCAAAGTGTGGTTACAGAATTGTCCAGAAGTTTTGGGACTTGTTGGTGATTCTTTAGCTCTGCCTGCCCCACTCTGGGAATGAAGGCGTGAAGGTATGTATGTAAGTTTCTAAGTAAAATCACTGAGACATAAAGACAGACAGACGTCTAACTATCTCGGTTGGTTTTCTAAGAAACAAATAATGAATGAATAGGTACTTTGGTGTGATAAGGGAAATTTATATAAATAATTGTTTCAACCAGTACGTCATAATTTGCGGTTATATATTGTGGTTACCTTAAGTTACAATTGTAACAATGAGCCATTCATTCATGCAATTAGCCAAGTTTGTAGTGAACCTGCTTCAAAACTATAGGACTCGGGTTCGATTCCTGGTAAAGGCAAAGTATTTGTGTTATGGGCACGAACCTTGTTTCTGAAAGTTTTTTTTTTATTAAGTGTTCATTGATCTATATAGTAGGTACGCATATCTATTTCTAGTACATTCTTAAAATGTAGTGGGACTTGATATTTATTAATTTAAACAAATTCCGTATAATGAAAAAACTATGAAACAAAGAAATTCCACCAGTAGTGTCAGACGGACAGACAGGTAGATTCACACTATTCAATTCAATTTAAACGAAACAGATCAAGGCTCAGGCAAATCCTAGAAGCATCCAACTTTAATAGGCTCGGATTCCATTACACACAATAAAACTTGTTTCTCTGAATGAAGATATCCGAAGAGACGTTTGACAGGATCAGATACGTATCTTACCCTCTCGTATCGTATCTGATCTTATCTTATGTTTGAAGCGCACCGCTGTCAGGCTCTTAAGTGGTAATGAAATGGAAATTATAATTAATTGGTGGCGTAATGTTAACGGAAGTCACGCAATAATTTACACATGTATACGTGCACGCACGGACAGACAGAATGAATGTTTTTGAATTAAGTTCGTTTTATTGAACCTTAAATATAGAGTAGTAAATGTTAGGACAAATATTGCAATCGGACAAGTTGGCGTCATTCCTCGCAATAGTGTGGACATGACTCCACAGATTAAATTAAATTAATTAAATTAGTTGGGTTTAGTTTAGTTTATTAATTTCATGAAAAAAACAATATAACTTTGCATTACATGTTAAAATTAGAAATATCCTCATCATGATTATCAAAAACGAATAAATCAAATTTAAAATAAATAATTTAAATACTTTCTCTATTAGAGATAATTACATACATACATACATACATTAAATCAAGCCTGTTTCCCATTATGGGAAACAGGCTTGATACCCCTATTAGGGGTAGGCAGGGAATTTTATCTACACCCATATCATAAGGCCTCTATTATGCGTTCAAAACCCGTAGGAAATGACAAGCATTATAACAACCAATTTACACCAATTGTAGGTTAAATCTGTACTGTTATATGTTATTACTTAATTTAATAAATTTTGGAACAGCTGTAAAAACTGAAGATCTGAGGTCTCTATTCTAGTATTCATAGATATTAAAACAGTTATCGACTCGAAACGTCAATTCAGTATGTTTTTTTAATATAAACAGCACGAAATATTTGATCCCGAGTGACTTGAGAATAGGGACTTCATTTGTTTGTCTATGATTTAAAAAAACTGTCTTGACGGAGGATACATAATTAGGATTTTCGCTGACGCTCGTTTCATAAAACCACACTTGTATTTTAAGGCCTCTAATTATGTATCAGTAGCATAAACTACTATAATTGAATCTTTGGAGTCATGTCTACATTATTGCGAGTAATGACACCATCTTGTCCGATATCAGCTGTGCGAACTTTGCACTGAGCAAAATTACCCATCGGCCATGACGGCCGTGAGAGCATGCCCTCTATCCAGCCAAGCATTAAACAGTAACTAGTAACATACTAAGCTTAGACCATTTGAAAGGTCCACGGAAAGAACATGTCTAGTCACATTAGTAACTTTTTGAGATATCGCGATTTGAAAGTTGGGAACCATGTCATTTTGTACGTAATTTTCGTGTAGAGGATTTTTTAAGAGTGAAAAGATACCAGTTATATGAAGATTTATATCTAAACCTGAAAGGGAGGTAATAGTTCATTTCGTCCTCTACATTTTGAGATTAACAACTCATTTTCAAAAAAAACTGATTAGACATGTTCTTTCCGTGGACCCTTCATTTGGCTTCGTCTGACACTAGGTCAGGTAGTTTTGAGTTATATTTTTTAGTTTCTTCGTCTTTTTATGTTTGTAAGAAAAGGTTTATTTTCTGTTGGTTTCTATTTCACTATTCTCGAACGACTCCGTCCGTCAACGGCTCAAATTTTCCGAGATAAAAATTAGCAAATGTGCTATTTCAGTGTATATTCTAAATCTGTGCCTAATTTCATCGAGATCTCTTTAGCCGTTCATGCGTGTCTGTCTTCATGTCATAGGAACTCTACCAATAACATGCAGTTGAAACTGGTTAGGTGGTCGATTTACAAATGGTTCTCCGTCAATACTTTGCCTCAAAACATGCCATCGAAACAAAGGAAACCATCAAAACATAATAGAGTTCAATGAATAGGCCTTAATGAACTCCGAAAGTTCGGTCAGCCGTGTTGGAATGGGTTCCGTTAGCAAAAAAGGGGCAAAAAAAGTAAATAGACATTGTTTTTTTTTAAATTAGGAAATTATCTATGCACGTTTCTTATTAATGATAATGTGTTTATCTATTTGATATTTTGTTTTTCAATGATGTAGGGTTAACTCCTGTTTTTAATATAGACACTCAACCCCTTACTTATTAACGTGGAATAAGCTTGGAATGGTTTATGCCATGCTTTGTCCTTATCTGTAATTGTGTCATTTGCATCTGATAGAAAGTGACAAAGCATGGCATAAACTATTCCAAGCGTATTCCACGTTTATAAGTAAGGGGGTTATTGTTTTGTGTCTTTTTAAATATGTAAACTGTGATAATTAAAACAAATACCTTTTAGCAAAAAATCACGTTTAACTGTGGCTCCGTTGTTCTGTAGCTGAGTAAAAGAAGAACAAACCAACAAACATACTGGTCTAAGGTCCGTATAGGAGACGACCTTCACCCAACTGTTTAGTCGATAAAAAGTATTTTATATCAAACTAGCGACCCGCCCGCGGCTTCGCCCGCGTGGAATGTATTATACATATAAACCTTCCTTAAGAATCACTCTATCTATTAAAAAAAACCGCATCAAAATCCGTTGCGTAGTTTTAAAGATTTAAGCATACATAGGGACAGACAGCGCAAGCGACTTTGTTTTATACTATGTAGTGATTTAATATGATAAGTACCTAATATTTAGCGAATAGGTTGGCTAAAAAGTCTCAGTCAAGAATTATTTCAGGCAACATATTTGCCATAATTATATTACTTACCATATTAAATCTTATATATAATACTTTGTAATTGCCGTGGTAATTGCCGTAATTAAGAAGACTTAACTTGCATACATATTTATTTAAGACCCTCACTCGTTTAAAACCAATATTTTTTTCTAAGAATGTTTTTTGTCCTCACGGACCCCCAAAAATCTGAGACGTTAAGAGATTTTTAATCACAAAAACTAAACGGATCGTGCGTGACTGATCCTTAGTATTTCTAGTGGAGCCGAAACAAGCTCGGGGGTTCCGTCCGCTGCGCCACACAAACTATTTGGTAAGGATCCAGTTCAAAACAGGACATTGGAGACCAACTCAGTAAATAAAAAATTAGGTATAAATACAATACAATATTAGGCTTATTGCATTCTGTAGTCCTTAATAGCGTTAAAATAGAGTCGAAACGTGACGAAACTTTCATTCGACGACTGAACTTATAAATGTATTTAAAAAAAATCTATTAACTAAATAACACAAATAAACTACATTTGCACTAGTACTGTGAGTGTGACAACGATTATATGTCTTAAATAAATAATACTAAAATAAGTAGTTACATAGAAAACATCCAAGACAAATCTAAATCACACAAATATTGGTCCTTATCGGGGATCGAACCCAAGACCGCTAAGTTCGTCACTACCTAGGCTAACCCGTCGTCAAAACAATGTATATGTATGATCAAAAGTTATTTAGGAGTTGTACATAATGCGTTTACTTATAAAATAAGCAGATATCCCTCTTGTACGTGCACATTTTCTATGTCATACATATTTTGAATCAGCGACTAATTGGATCGAATTTATCATTTCATCGAATTTTATTACATCGAAAGGTAATTTGTACTAAAACCTTATTGTTTTTAGGTTATCTTAAGCATGGGTTACGTAGGTTAGGTAGGATTAGACCAGTGGCCACCAAAACATTATAACTCCTGCACGTGTAAAGGCCTGTCGATGAAATGAAAATTCGGCGAAGTAAATAACATACATACATACATACATACCTTCACGCCTTCATTCCCAGAGTGGGGTAGGCAGAGCTACAGAATTACCAACAACTCTAAAAACTTGTTGATAACTCAGTAACCATAATTTGCACAATTAGTGCCGTGTTCACCAACAATTAAACGGATGGTTAGCGGTTTAACGGTTGTCAAGTGTATTGACTAACAGCTGATTAAGACTTAACCTTCTGTTAAATTGGTTGGTGAACTCGGCCCTTAGGCTAAGATGTTTAACAGTGTATATTAGTGACAGGTAGCAAGCCCATCGCCTAACAGTACTACAAGCCTTTACTCCCTTAGTCGCCTCTTAAGACTACCACGGGAAGACATGGAGTGGCACAATTCTAAGCCGGCAACCACACGGCACACACAGTAAATAACATCATTGTAAGAAATGAATGTCGGTGACATAAGAGTAAACCATATTTTGTATATGTTTTGTGTGGAAGCCGGCATTACCCGTCTCCTAAAGTACCACGATATTAATGTGATTTTAATTTAACTTTTTGTTCGCGTCAAGAGTCGGTAATGGAGTTAAATTCTTATTTAAAAGGCTCTGATTTATGGCTTTTAATAATTAACCGTCCTTGGTAACTACTTGTTACATTGATTGAAAAGCTCGGCCATTTCTCTCTAAATAAATTAACGACACGTTGGCCTCGTTGGTAGTGACCCTGCCTACAAAGCTAGCGGTCCTGGATTCAAATCCTTGTAAGGGCAGCTATTTGTGTGATAAGCGCGAATATTTGTTTCTGAGTCATGGATGTTTTCTATCTATTTAAGTACATATTTCTCTATATAAGTATTTATATCGTTGTCTAGTACTCATAGTACAAGCCTAGAGCTTAATTTGGGCCTAAGTCAATTGATGCGACGTTGTCCCCTGTTCCGTGTCCCGAAAAAAGATCTGTAAAGGAATTATGTCTTATGTCTGAATAGAATTGTTACAGTATGAACCGGTAAAATTGAAAATATTTTAACAATATTTCAAGAAATATATGAAACATAACACTGTCATAAGTAAATGATCAGTGATCACACTGATCATTTTATTTAGTAGGTACGTTTAACTAAAGTTTGGGAAGAGCATGTAAAAGCGACAAGGCATGTTGGTATAGCTTAATTTTAGGGTTCTCAAAAAATGCCTTTTTCCATAAACATTCACCCAACACTCAAAAGCCCGGCAAAATAAAGAGAGGAATTCCGCAAAAACTCGCAAAATGCCCAAAAGCCACAATGCGGGCCCCGGCGGCGACCATGTACGGCGGACCGACTCCGGCGCTGTGTCCGCCATATTAGGCGCGCGCGCAACAAGAAAGGAATCCGCCTCTGACAAATCACCAGGCAATTTGTTCGGAAAAAACGGAGGCACAGGGTGCGCTGAAAACTTGATTAATTTAGGTTATTTAGTAACTGACAGAAAAATAAATACGTCCATTAAACATTCAACTTCTGTTCTTGAAACCCGCGACAAAAATCACTTTATTATTTTCGATATGGAACTTCCTTACAAAAACTTAACCAGTATTAACCATATGCAATAAAGTGCATAGAAAGTGGAGATATCGATGCATCGATCAAGCCAAATAAAGAAACTGTGCGCAGTCGCAACCCGGAGATAAATATCCCGGGACTAGATACGGCATTCCTAACTTATGAAGACGAAAACCGGCAAAACCATCAGAGAAAACTATTGCTTCTATATCAGGTAACGTACCTTACGTACCTAGGTACATAGCTTACTTCTTTCCATTTAAATGGAAACAATATCTTAAATAATGTCAAATCGGCTGTGTTTTTTTTATCATGGACGATTTTTAAAGTTTACTTATAGTACAGTCCGTCACCACTCACCATTGAATAATGTCAATATTATAATAGACTCATTTATAAAACACTTATGTGCAACTGATCACCTTACCATCGCATATAAATTTCATTCTATCAATGCCTTACTTACAAGGCATTGATAGAATAGAAACAAGCGCGTACGCAGTGACGTGATATCTCGGGATTTATCACAGGAAATTTATTTGCAATTATAATACAGGGTGTCCCGTAAGTACCACGTCAAACTTAAGGGGGAGGTAGGTGAGCAAGCCACCTACCTAACATGGAAAAATCGCCTTAGTAAAAGTCGCACCGTTTTCGAGATATTTGAATTTTTCTGATTTTTAGAAAAATGAACACCCGCACTGAGTTTTTGATCTGTGGTATTCGGAATTTATTATTTTTTAATTTTTATTTTATTGCAAAACAATCTTGAATAGTTGTGTTATCAAATGGTAAAAACCATTGAAAAGTACCTATTGTAGTTTTTTTTATTTTTTAAATTAAATTTAAAATTTGCCTCTTCCGTTTTATTTTGGTAAAACTTTAGCCCCTCCTAGTGAAAAAAAAATACATGACCACTGGTTAGCCAATTAGATTAAAAACATGCTCGTTTAATGGGCATTTGAAAATAATAAATACTTTATCATCAAAACACTAATAAATATTTTTTTTAAAGAAAAGCGTAAAATACACCGCAATTCACGTTAAGCCAGTACTGCCACCCAAGCTTACTTGCGACGCGAGCTGTATCAGAATTCCATTCTAGTTTCATTCAGCAGCAATGCAAAACTAATCGAACAAATTAAAATCTTTAAATTTCGGTAACTTCGTTCGAAATTTAAAAATAATTTTTTGAACCCAATCTTACTGTTTATTTGGTGTGTGGTTAAATTTCATTACTTACTTTTGTGATTTAATCCAGTCACAATTGTCACAAAGGCCAAATCGTTAAGCAAATAAGAGTCCGAAATACAAGCAAAAACAGTTAGTCCGAAAAACATCAAACATAAACGACAAATCACAAAAGTAAGTAGGTAATTAGATTTAACCACACACCGAATAAACAGTGACAAACAAAGTGTTTTGATGATAAAGTATTTATCATTTTTAAATGCCATTAAACGAGCATGTTTTTAATCTAATTGGCTAACCAGTGTTCATGTATTTTTTTTTCACCAGGAGGGGCTAAAGTTTTACCAAAATAAAACGGAAGAGGCAAATTTTAAATTTAATTTAAAAAATGAAAAAAACTACAATAGTTACTTTTCAATGGTTTTTACCATTTGATAACACAACTATTCAAGATTGTTTTGCAATAAAATAAAAATTAAAAAATAATAAATTCCGAATACCACAGACCAAAAACTCAGTGCAAGTGTACATTTTTCTAAAAATCAGAAAAATTTAAATATCTCGAAAACGGTGCGACTTTTACTAAGGCGATTTTTCCATGTTAGGTAGGTGGCTTGCTCACCTACCTCCCCCTTAAGTTTGACGTGGTACTTACGGGACACCCTGTATATCCGACGATTGCATGGGAATCGACGGACGGCATTTGTTTATCTATGTGTGTCTGCGTTGGTTACGATTACATTGAAATAAAGTGCATAAAATGCAGGTAGATAGCAGGAACGGGGGATCGTGGCAACTTGTCCGTTGCAATAACTCGCGCATGCATCGCAACTAGAGATGGGCGGCTTGTAAGTTTCAAAAGTGAAACTTTCACGTAAATTTCTGCAATATTCTGAAAGTTATTTAAGTGAAATAATTTAATTTCTGAAAATGACTAAAGTTTTGTAATGTAACGTAAGTAACGGAAACTTTTCACGAAATTTAAATGAAACTTACATGTGTCAGAATCATTTCCATCTAATTATGTAACTTTCAGAAGCTGTAATTTACGCAGTTAAGGAAAGTTTTGTAATGTTACAGAAATCGCCCATCAGTAATCCAAGCAACTGCGAAATTTGGATTGTATTTTAAAATTTACAACAAGTGTAAAATATTATTGCGGGACATATCGGAGTTAATGCTATGGACAAATTGGACTGTGCGGTATGCGGAAATTTATCAAAGCAAGAGGATTGTAAAGCTAAATATTTCCATCAAAACATGATCTCTTCACGTTTCTCCCCATAAACCTGGACCGGTTTTGGCGAGTTTTGCATATCTTGTACAATTGTACATGTGATGGACTTTAACCTATTAGGTGTTGTTAAATTCGTCTTGGTTATGTGCGTGACAAAGGCTATAATTGCAATCTAAGTTAGTTAGTAAGCAATGAGGTGGGGGGATTTTTATAAACATATTAAATAGATGACAATATCAAAAATAGCAATAGCATTCTCTACCAGTTAACCTTTGGGCAAAGCAGAGATTATGGTGGCGGTGCAACTTTGGGTCTAACATATATGTATAACTTATACATAGTAATATATACTTACATTGCAATAAAAATAACAATATTAAATAAATTCATACACAATATAAACATGAGGATACCAACAAAACATTACATTACAGATAAGTGATAACGCAATCAGAAAATCAAGATGATGTCAATTCTACCTACAAAAAAATGCGAACTTTCTTTTTAAAGGCAAACTTATTCGGAGCTTGCTTGATATTAAGGGGAAGGGAGGGGGGGTTTATTTGACTTGTCAATTGACCTTTTTATTGAGTAGTTGAACTTATCACGATGACTTTGGCACAGATGTTAAGTAAATTAAAAAGTTGAAGTACCATTTCCCAACGATCCAGAAAGATTTCATCAAGATAAACACAATAGGGGTGGTAATATAAAAACAACAGGACAATACCTATTTAAGTAGCAATACGAATGAGAATCGACTAAATGACAAAAACAAAGCATCAGTATTCATTGCAGAGGACAATTACCGATGCGGTCTTTAATAGAGCCGGTAATTTGTTATAACTAATCGATTCCAGCAAAAACTTATCGATTATAATTCAATAGCTATTTTACTGGGGGGACAAGTAGAGGGTGATCAAAATACGAGAACATTATCCTATTACGTTGATTTAAAAAGGTCTTTTTAAATATTTAGATAACTAGCTTTTGTTCCAAACTATAGAGCGTGGCTAAACGGACCAGGGGGGTTATTAAGACATAGCTATGAAGCTCATTTTATTGTAAGCTTAAAGGTCAGAGCTATAGCAGTTATATAGCTCTGTCCTTTTCTCTCAGCATAAAGGTCAGAGCTATAGCAGTTATATAGCTCTGTCCTTTTCTCTTAGCGTAAAGGTCAGAGCTATAGCAGTTATATAGCTCTGTCCTTTTCTCTCAGCGTAAAGGTCAGAGCTATAGCAGTTATATAGCTCTGTCCTTTTCTCTCAGCGTAAAGGTCAGAGCTATAGCAGTTATATAGCTCTGTCCTTTTCTCTCAGCGTAAAGGTCAGAGCTATAGCAGTTATATAGCTCTGTCCTTTTCTCTCAGCGTAAAGGTCAGAGCTATAGCAGTTATATAGCTCTGTCCTTTTCTCTCAGCGTAAAGGTCAGAGCTATAGCAGTTATATAGCTCTGTCCTTTTCTCTCAGCGTAAAGGTCAGAGCTATAGCAATTATATAGCTCTGTCCTTTTCTCTCAGCGTAAAGGTCAGAGCTATAGCAGTTATATAGCTCTGTCCTTTTCTCTTAGCGTAAAGGTCAGAGCTATAGCAGTTATATAGCTCTGTCCTTTTCTCTCAGCGTAAAGGTCAGAGCTATAGCAGTTATATAGCTCTGTCCTTTTCTCTCAGCGTAAAGGTCAGAGCTATAGCAGTTATATAGCTCTGTCCTTTTCTCTCAGCGTACAGGTCAGAGCTATAGCAGTTATATAGCTCTGTCCTTTTCTCTCAGCGTAAAGGTCAGAGCTATAGCAGTTATATAGCTCTGTCCTTTTCTCTCAGCGTAAAGGTCAGAGCTATAGCAGTTATATAGCTCTGTCCTTTTCTCTCAGCGTAAAGGTCAGAGCTATAGCAGTTATATAGCTCTGTCCTTTTCTCTCAGCGTAAAGGTCAGAGCTATAGCAGTTATATAGCTCTGTCCTTTTCTCTCAGCGTAAAGGTCAGAGCTATAGCAGTTATATAGCTCTGTCCTTTTCTCTCAGCGTAAAGGTCAGAGCTATAGCAGTTATATAGCTCTGTCCTTTTCTCTCAGCGTAAAGGTCAGAGCTATAGCAGTTATATAGCTCTGTCCTTTTCTCTCAGCGTAAAGGTCAGAGCTATAGCAGTTATATAGCTCTGTCCTTTTCTCTCAGCGTAAAGGTCAGAGCTATAGCAGATATATAGCTCTGTCCTTTTCTCTCAGCGTAAAGGTCAGAGCTATAGCAGTTATATAGCTCTGTCCTTTTCTCTCAGCGTACACTGAACTGCATAGCTATGTCATAATACTGCCCTCCTAAGCAAAACAGCAGTATCTCAAATTCAATAACCAATGCAGTTTGAATTCTATTCCGTTAGTAATGAGGTTGATATTGCTACAGGAGTTTTATCCGAGATACTGCGTTTTTGCTTAGGAGGGCAGAATAACCCCCCTGTTCCTTTTACTTGACATAATAACTATCTATTTATTTATTTTATGGCATAGGAAGGCAATCGAGCACACAGGCCACCTGATGGTAAGTGGAAACTGGGACCCATAGACATTCGGATTCACAAGACTGCAAATGCACTGCCAACCCTGAGGACTAAGATGGAATGCCTCTATGCTAGTCATTTCACCGGCTGTCTTATCCCCAAACCGGAACACAACGATGCGAACACTGCTGTAACCTAAAAGGGGGTTTTGAAATTAGGCCGCCAGGGCATTGTAGTATTTATATTTTTATTATTGCATTGGCTGGGTTAGGTTAGGTTAGTTATATTAGTATAGTATAACTCGCAAACGTTCGATTTTTGAAAGACTACAAAAAAAGTTAAGATTAAAGAAAATAAATAAGCAAAATGTCTCCAAGCCTTGAACTGTCTACGTTCCAAATGTTCAAAATTAATCGAAACGAAATCGCTATTTAAAGACTATCCTAAATAAAAGGGTTCATTATTGACTCAAACATCATTAAAAATCGATTAAGCTCAGTTTATAACTGCATGTTTCTTAATCGTTATGAGATCTTGGTCGCCAAGAATATTCTTCCAACAATCATCTAAAGCCCCGGTACACCCTATACGTCGAGCCATTTCAGATTCCTCTCGCGTGCTGTCCCCAGTGTCTCCACAGGTAATCCTTGTGCAAATGGAACAAAATGCCTAAACAAATTGCAGCGCTGGGAGAGACCGCTTTTTGCACTAATTCGGCATTCCGAAATAAAAATTCCAACTCCTTAAGTAGAAACAAAAACGGTTCAGAACGTTGTTCGCCGAACGGTTTTAAAAATGGAACGCAAAAAGCGAAGGTCTGAAGGAGTCGGCATTCGCACGGTGTTTTTAGGGATAGACGATTTAATACTATTTATAGACGTGACATCTTAATGACATTATTTTTGGAAAGAACAGCTTTGCTGATCAGAAATTAGTCTATGGTCAATTTTATGAGTAAGTCCATTTACGTAAAATTGTAGTTTGTCTCAGTTTTTGGGGTCAATATACGAAATATTAATGTAAATCTCTTTATTTTTTAAACCTCACATATATGCAAAAAAAATCTACTTGTCAACACTTTCGTATAAAAATAGGACATAGAAAATACGATATAACAAAATTAACGTATTTTCATTTAATTATTACTGAATAGCAACAATCGCAGTGTTGTAAGTTGTAATATAATACTCGTACATGTAGGTATAAATTATAAAAGGAAGTAGGTACCTACTAAATAACCCAAAGAATTACGGAGGTAACACTTTTCAAATAAATATTTGAATTTGCATTTGAACAATTACACATAAATTCGCTCCCCACACTTACCCTAAAACCTCAAAACGGACCTAAAGCATAAATCTCGAACATTTTACATTGAGGAATATTGCTTTGTAATTGTAGATAAAAAAGGCAATTTGCCTACATCCCTTTCCTAACAGCTTAATCTGTCTGCCAACAGATCGTAAAACCGTGACCCAATAGTCCCAACCCCAGCGACCCACGCCCACCATACCCCACAGGAATTGACCCAGTTCTGGGAAATGTCAGCTGAAGGCCTACCTAATGGACCGTCTGACAACGCTCAGATATTCTACGGATATGATGTCATTGTAATGGTAGCAAAGATTGATGATTTAAAACGACGCAAAATTAACTAACTAATGGACCCGATTCTACAGTGGCCTCTAAACTTCCTGAGTTTATTGAGGTGTCGCTAAAACACTTTGCTATTCTATGAGCAGCTGTCATAATCAAATGACAGCGCCATGACAACGCTAATTTGAATTTGACGCGTCTTATTTTAGACGGTCTTATACATTGTCAGCTTGACATTCTGGACTAGCACTGGTTAAATCTGCCGTCTAAACTTAGACAATTTAGTTTTAGGCTATTTAAGCGATGGGCACAAAGAATCGGGTCTACTACCATTCCCTCGTTAAAGAGCACTTTGAGTAAAACATTTACTTGATCAAAAATAGCATACCAAATGAAAAACTGAAATTTGAAAGATTTCAGGGAAAACACGGTATTTCTAAACGTCCTATTTCATCCAATTCACGTTTCATACTTTAAGGGAAATAAAAAGTAAAAGCGAAGTATTTAGTTTTTTTTATTGTTTTACGAAAATTCTGCCGCCATTATTACATGTCATTTAGCTGATTAAAGATTCATGCCAAATTTATGTTTTACGTGTGAATCAGATTACGTCATGTCAAGTGTGAGCTTCTTTCTGTCTTTTAAAATGAGTTTCAAAAAATATTATCTTATTCCTAACCAAACAGGGTTTGCTGGAAGAGATCCCTTAAAGGAATAAGTTCGCCTTTGTACATATTTTTATATTAATTAATAATGATAATAATAATTCTACAGAAAATTTAATAAATATCTGAATAATAATAATATACACTGTTAAAAATCTTAGCCTAATTGTGCAAATTGTGGTTACAGAGTTATCAACAAGTTTTTAGAGTTGTTGGTAATTCTGTAGCTCTGTCTACCCCACTCTGGGAATGAAAGCCTGAAGGTATGTGTAATGTGTATGTATGTATGTTTGTAATAATAATATTTACATACATACATACATACCTTCACGCCTTTATTCCCAGAGTGGGGAAATAATAATATAAATAATATTTATTGCCAGAACTTTTACATTTTGGGTGGGTTAGATCTAGCTTTATGCATTAATATACGAGCATAAATCTACCCCTGAGTCATAAACTAGTGAAAACTGTATTTTCCGTGTCAGATTGAATTGTATTGTTAATTGGTTTTTCTTTTGTACAATAAAGTGTTTACATACATACATACAAACTAGTCGGTCCTGCCGTATTGTGTTATGGATATTTCTTAACATTTTATATTAGTATCTATAATAGTCCATGAGCAATGCAAATACAGGCCGTTGCCTGACTGAAAAAAAAAACAAACGTTCATAGAGCATCACCCTGTTTAATTTGTATAACGTATCCCAATAATCAAAGCCGCCTCATATAAATCAGTGGACAGAACGGGTGGGTCGAAAGGGTGTGCCAAGACAGTAAAGGCTGGTATACCTGAAGGTATAGGTTATAGGTCAGTGGAGCGGTGAGGTCATCAGGTGATATAGGTTTATAGGGACAGTGCGACGTTAACCCCTTTCTATTGCCATGGCAAAATGTCCGAGGGTAATTTTTCTGACGCTGAAGATTATGTATAAAGATTATGAGTATGTGTTTCAAGGTTGTCTGGAAGAGATCGCTATTTAGCGGTAAGACCGCCTGTTGTATACGTATAGTTAAAATGTACTGTTCCGTGTTTTGTTTTTTTGGTGTTCAATAAAGATAATTTTTTTATTGTATTGTATTGTATTGTATAAAAGGCTCTGGTAAACTGGTACGCGGAAAATTTGTTTGCCGCTACAACCTTTTTTCCATTGGAAGTTGGTTTAAAAAAAAACTTTTCTGATTGCATATCGTCGATGAAACTGCAAAACCGCGTAAGTAACATTTTAATTAAGGAGCAAAATGCACCTTTTTAATGAGACAATAAGGTTTATTTTGCTCTATCATAAATTTGTTAGTTACGCGATTTTGCAGTATCACCGAGGATATAGGGTACCCGAGGAATTATGGCATCTAAATTTCAAGTCGATAGCTTCAGTAGTTTAGGCAGTGCATCGTCTGTCAGTCAGTCACACACGAAAGTTTTATGTGTATATAGAATAAAGATAATTCAACGTAAGTTCAGTGAAAATGCTGACACTGAAAATAATAATGAATTTTATCCAGAAAAAAAAACATGTATACAGTAAGTAGGCCGAACGGGCACTTTTACACGTCAAGCATCTACCAGCGCTTCACAAGAGGAGACCACTGGCTGAGAAGAAACGCCGCAATAAATCAGCAGTCAGTCATTTATTAAATCAGTTACTTTCATAAAATATTTGATGTAATTTTATTTGTTGATTTTTATTTTTATCTCACTCGTAATATGCAAAATGTTTTGAATGGTTTCAGCCTGGTCACGACACTCACGAGTTTGCGTAACGGCAGAAGAGGCAAAAACAAAGGCTTAGAAATTGTACGGTACTATACTCAAACTGTTTAGGTACTTAAATAAATGTAAACAAACCACACCACGTGGCTCTAATTATCAGCCAATCAAAACTATTCCGTCGAGCTTTGACGTCTCAATGTTTGGCTCCTATTGGCTGACGAACTATGTCATGTGATTTTTTTGTTTACATTTATTTAAGTACCTAAACAGTTTGAGTATAATGGTTCATTTTATTTCAGAACTAGCTTCTGTCCGCGACTTCGTCCGCGTAGATTCCCATTGTCGATATTCCCTCGCTCGGGAACTTTTAAATTTTCCGAGAAGAAAAGTAGCCTATGTGTACGGTACGACTCCATTCCAAAACTTTCATCAAATCCCGTCCAACCGTTGCAGCGTTGAAGAGTAACAAACTAACACACACACACGCACATAAACTTTCGCATTAGTGGGATTGGGATAGTGGGATAAGTTCACAGGAATTCCCTAGATGCAGGCGACGTCACAGCTCATCGGTGTACGTATCCAGCTGGTATGACGATGATGATGACAGTTATGTGATGGAATACTCACCACAATGGGTCCTCCATTCCTGCCAGTACTGCTGAGGGTGGCTCCGAACCACTGGTTGGCCTTCTGGTCGATCGGGTTGCCCAGCTTGTCCACGTTGTTGACTGCGAAGAAAGATTTCACATTAATTAATTAATGTAATGTGTGGTTGCCGGGTTAGAATGGTGCCACTCCATGTCTTCCCGTGGATGTCGTAAGAGGCGACTAAGGGAATAAAGGCTGGTAGTACGGTTAGGCGATGGGCTTGCAACTAGGGCTTGCAATTCGAATATTCGAATATTCGAATAATTCGAATATTCGGTTCTATCTGATATTCGGTTCTATCTGATATTCGAATAATGCGGTGAATAGTATTCGAATATTCGAATATTTATGGTTATTTGGACAGGCGGATGTAAGATGTAACATCGCTCGGGGATGGTCGGCTGTCTCTGTCTCACTCCCCCATCCGATTCACCCACCTCCCTCCCACCTACCCTGACCGCGTCGTGCGAAGAGTCAGGTGCAAATGTTGCAGTCAGTCGCTTGCTCGTACTCGTATCGTATTCATCACGTCACGTTGCATTTGCATACACTGAATTTCTATGTGCAAAAAATTCAAATATGCTAACTTACTCATGTGTAAATTGTGTTTTATTAAACAGTTTTGTGAATCTTGTGTTCTGTCTGTGTTCTTAAGGAATACTTAAACAATCACGTAAGTTTATAATGTTTTATTTCAAATGCTTATATGTATAGTTTAACTATCTCTAAATTTAAACGCTTAGTAAAGTATTTTAATTAAGTTCTGTAATGTACAAATTAAACAATTTCAACGATACGTACGTACCTTCCCAACATAATAATAATTACATTACGAAAATTGCTAAGTATCTCAAGCGTGGGTATTTTATATTGTTCCTGGTTATTTCATTTTACTCATTTATTTACGAAGATTTTATGTTCTAGGTACTTCTTTAACGAAAATTTATAATCAAGGCATGGCAAAATGGAGAAATTAGAATTTAAAGAGTTTAAGAAAACGGCGAAAGAGCAAGACAAGTCATCCGTATGGTATTTTTTTCTACGGGCTACGGATGGGACTCACTGAAATGGTGGGAGATACTGAAATGTCAAAATACCACCACTTGTCTACATAACCATTTAAAGATACATCGCCGAGCTCGTGAGGAGAATGAACCTTCTACGAGTTCTACGGAATCAGCGATATCGGCAGTGTCGGCACCTCAAAAACGTTGGATACAATCACAGAGTGGAGATAAAAATGAACTTTTGAAGAAGAAATCACGGATAGATGACTATTTTCAAACCTCCGAAGATGACCTGGAAACCATGGTGTCAAAAATGACAGCGTGCGACGGACTCCCATTGAGCATTTTCTGTACATCTGACTCAATAAGAAGACTATTTTTTTAAAGTGGCTATAAAAACTTACCTAAGTCACCGAATACCATAAAAAAGATTGTAGTGGCAAAGAGTGATGAAATAAAAAGAGACTTAAAACAAGAGTTGACTACCATGAAAGCTGAATGTAAGAAGTTCTCAGTTACTCTAGACTAGACGAATGGACTTCAGATAGTAATCGTCGATACATGTTTTTAACACAATAATATTTAAATTAAAGTTTTTTATGGTGTGGTTGCCGGGTTAGAATAGTGCCACTCCATGTCTTCCCGTGGATGTCGTAAGAGGCGACTAAGGGAATATAGGCTTGTAGTACTGTTAGGCGATGGGCTTGCAACCTGTCACTAATACGCTGGTAAACATCTTAGCCTATTTGTGCAAATTGTGGTTACTGAATTGTCAACAACTTTTTGAAGTTGTAATTCTGTAGCTCTGCCTACCCCACTCTGGGATTACAGGCGTGAAGGTATGTATGTATGTATTATTCATTCTATAAAGCCAAGGACGTATTATTTATTTAAGATGTTTATGTTGATTTTTTGAGCTTTCAGACTGATAATAAATGAAAATAAGCATTTAAGCCTGTTTTTTCTTTAATTTTTAGGATTATTCGAATAGTATTCGAATTATTCGAATATGTCCAAATTAAAAGTCGAATATTCGAATATCTGAATCTATCGAATATTTGCAAGCCCTACTTGCAACCTGTCACTAATACGCTGGTAAACATCTTAGCCTAATTGTGCATAATCTGGTTACAGAATTATCAACAATTTTTAGAGTTGTTGGTAATTCTGTAGCTCTGCCTACCCCACTCTGGGAATGAAGGCGTGAGCTTATGTATATATATGTAATTAATTAAGTTCGGAGGGAACACCCTGTAAATGTCAAAGCTACGAGTTATTCCAAAGGATCCAAACGATCCACAATCACGAATCGCAGGTGCGGTAAGAGATCCAAATTAGTAACTTTCAAAATTAAGAATAATGTTAGTAAAAATCGAAATTTGCAATATCTTTTTCACGACAAAGGACGGTCAGCGCAAAAAGTAACTTGACCATCTTAGTATTTGTGTTTTTTTTTTTCAGGGTTTGTAATACAATCATATCAAATTTGATGCTTGTATGTTTTCCCGGATTAACAGATCGAAAGTAAGTAGAAGAGTCGGAAGGGCCCGCCCTAGGCGTACTTTTTCGAATCAAATCGGAGAAATACTGGAAAAGGGCCGAATCTTAAGTACCCAAAACCGAACGTGCGTGCATGACTCGATGTATGAATGTTGAAGAAGCGAAAGAAATTTGTCAAGATCGCAGTAAGTGGAAAGAAGTGGTCTCTGCCTACCCCTCTGGGAAGCAGGCGTGATGTGTATGTATGTTTTACCGTTTTTACCTATTACGGTTCAAATGATACGGCTATTTAAAGTTAGGACGGACGGACAGACAGCGTAGGCATACGAATAGGGTTCCGTAGCGCTCCCTTCGGTACGCTACGGGGTATAAGTAAGGGGGTAAGAATTAAACGTAAATGCTAAAGTGTCGGTGACACAAAACGGTTCACATAATTATTTGCTGCGCGTACAGCGGAATCAATGTTGCGTTGTAAGAAAAATGGCGGTAATAACTTAATTCTAGAGGCCGGAGATTTATCGCCGGTGGATTTAATTCGGTAACGGCGAGACGAGAACTGATGGATGCGCTTTGCGAAGTGGGTTTGTTTGCAGTGTTTTTCGCAATTATATATAATAATATTAAATATTATTATAAAGGGTGTAAGGGACGGCTCACCGAAAACTGAAACCATAGCTTCAGACCATTGTACTGAACTGAAATCCAGTGAAAATTTTCCCGGGAAAACGAAAATTTTCTCGTTTTTTTTTCCATGTTTTTACATGTAAACCGATCTAGGACAACATATTATGACATACTGAAGGTCATTATGTAAAAAAAACTGTGAAAACGGCATTTTCACGTAACAAACGAGAAAATTTTCGTTTTCCCGGGAAAATTTCCACTTGATTTCAGTTCGGTACAATGGTTTCAGTTTTCGGTGAGCCGTCCCTTACACCCTGTATATAAGATTTGAAATCTCTCACGCTACAAAACCCGCACATATATTTCAATTTAAGTAAATAGAGCCCTAAAGTAGTAACTTGTCATTTTTTTTATGGTATTGGAAGGCAAACGAGCACGCAGGCCACCTGATGGTAAGTGGAAACTGTGACCCATAGACATTCGTATTCACAAGACTGCAAATGCATTGCCTACCCTGAGGACTAAGATGGAATGCCTCTATGCTAGTCATTTTCAACAGCTGTCTTATCCCCAAACCGGAACACAGCAATGAAAACATTGCTGCTTGGCGGTAGGTTAATGGATAAGATGGTGGTACCAACCCGGACGCACAAGGTCCTCCCACAAATGCCAAATGTACTGGTAGGTAGTAATGGAAGGTGGAAAAGGAGTGAAAAATGTCACGTTTCTCGCAATGTAATGGACACACGCCAGTCATGCCTGTAGCCACGCGATCCTGTAGCCTCCGACAGAGATTATTAATACTAAGTGAAAGCACCCATTACATTTAATTTCTTGACACGTCGAGAGTAATGGAAGGTTCTCTCGGTTTCGTGTTCCGTTTTTAAACGATTCAAAATCAAGTAGCACGCCAATTCTGACATTTGAAAAAAAAGAACATATTGTAATAAATTGCTTTTTTAATTGCGACCTTACTGGTTGTGATTGAAGAATGAGTTTGGTTTGGTGGTTGAAACGTACTTGAGTCAATTTTGGATGGAGAGGTGGAGTTGACTGGTGTAATTGGAATTAAAATTCTGGTTTTATTTCAAAAATAAACCGGCCACATTAATATGCTAATTTCAGTAATTAAACAGTTAAATGCTTTTTAATACTGATTAAGTTGCACTTATGCATTAAAATTAAACACTTTATTAAACTTTTTTTTTTGCTGACTGTCTGTCGTTTTAATGAATGATTCCTAAAGTTATATGAAGTATACGCTCATCCATAATTGACTTAATTATGAATGAACGCATTTTTTTTTATCCTGATGAAGCATCTTAACTACGTACGTACTTATTTTGTGTACTTATGGTAAAATTAGCAATTATTATTTAAACGGTCATAGTAAACTATTGTCGCACATTATTCCTACTTAAACCTGAATGTTGAAGTTTTCTTAAAATGTGAATGAGGTACGAGGTAGGCTTGTAGTACTGTTAGGCGAAGGGCTTGCTACCTGTCACTAATATACACTGTTAAACATCTTAGCCTAATTGAGCAAATTGTGGTTACAGAGTTATCAACAAGTTTTTAGAGTTGTTGGTAATTCTGTAGCTCTGCCTACCCCACTCTGGGAAAGAAGGCGTGACGGTATGTATGTATGTATGAATGAGGTCAAATCAAAACTCGCAGTGTAAACAAAAACAAATTTCAGTATTTTCTGATTAGTGTGACCACATCATTTCCAAAAAGCGGACAGTCCCGTTTTGATTGTAGTTTCAAAAGCGTGTAATGACAAACTACATTAATGACTAATGACTAGTAGCTCCCCCCTCCCCCCTCCCCCCTCTCCTCTCCCTATAGCGCCCTGCCCGCCTAATCACGCACGGGTTAGGCTTTTAAAGTGATTGCGGACAGTCGAGAACACCATTATGTTAATATTACACGTGGTTTCGTGTTGTTAAGTAAGATTATTAACTTGAGTCATTTAGCTACATTATTCACTTGTAATAGGGGGATTTGGTGTTGTTGGTCTATTAAGCATTAATTATTTTGGGAAAATTATTGCTTACACAAATATTGGAAATTAAATTATGATTTATTAATATATTAAGCAAAGATACAAATAGATTTAGGATAAAAAAACTTGTTTTTATTTAAGTATCCAGAAGTACGTAAAAGTTGATTTTTATTTTGTGTGTGTAATTAATTGGTCCATAAATAAGGTGTAAATGTGCGAAACAAAAGTTTTCAACTGTTTTTTTTTTAAATATAAAATAGGTGGTATTAAACACTTATTTCATAAAAATACTAAGTATGAGCTATTTATTAGTCTAAAATCAGATTGATTAAATTTATTGAAAATGTACAATTTACACAATTCAATATAAAATAATCCTTACTCAGCTTTAGGTTTAATAACGTCGGTAAGGTTTGTGTTGTTGACATTACCCCTGGCCGCTACCGACCATCTCACCTCGTGTTTTTATTTTGTCGACTACTTTATCCAAATGGTTTCATAATGATCACAACACTTACCAATTGGTCAGCGTTAGTCATGAGTCAAACATTTTCTTACTCAATTCTTAAATTAGTCATAACCTTTTTAATATTTTTTTGATGCCAGTATCAACGTTTTTAGTGTAAGTCATAGTTGTATTAGGGTAATAAAGGTTTATGTGTTTAGAAGCGTAGGTTGATGGATTATTTTGTCTTGCGACACTTGTGGTCAGGGCTTTATCATAATATTATTGATTAGTTTTAGAGTACACCTTGTCAAGTAGTCGATTTTATTTTTATTTTTTTAGTATTGATTTGTGGACTCGGAGTTCTCGTAACAACTTATTAACCAAGGCAACCTTTACGAGTAAAAAAGTGATGAACTAAAGTTACTACTTATTATTTTTTAATATCGATAACTGTTTAAAGTAATTATTAATCACCATAAACAAGCATTACAAATTCCATTAAAGTAAAACACTTAGTAACTGGAAACTCCAAGAATCAATAATAGACCATCAATATAATCAATAGAATTCTCAAGAATCCACAAACTTATCAGCCACCAGTGTCCAAATACGGAAACTAATTTCTCTACATATTACATTCGATAAAAGCTCCCCAGCTGCTTGTATACAGCAATGTAGTATCTATAGAAAATTACTTACCACCTTAAAGTCATCGCGTCCCCAATAAGGCAGACAACTGTAATTAAAGAGCATCGCGAAATTCCGTAACGCCCCGTGTTTGTTTAAAAAAGTTAATGGTACCGAAAACGATATTATCTCCCTCAGAGTTAATGGTTTCCCTTATACGACGTGGCCAGTAATTACGGCACTCGTCAAGATATGTATGTACGTAAGAGGTGTATTGTGCGGGCTTGAGATATCAGAGATGATATCTAACGTGCATGGGAGCTTTATATTTCAAGATGGAGACCGTTAAGTCAATTTGAACTAAAATTGTTTTGAATATAGAAGAAGAATTGAGAATAAGTACGTTACTTAAGTTCATACGGTATAAATGATATATAATATACTCATACCTATATCCTTTATGTATTAAAATGAAAAACAGTGAATGTTTACTAAAATTTGAAAGAAATAAAATGATGTTTTTTTACACAGTCTCATGAATAAAAACTACATTGACGTTTCAGTGCCAAGATTGTTTTCTACAAAATTGCACGTTCATGTAAATCCTTATACACACTTAGAAATTACCGTAATTACGGGGTATCAATCTCGGACGATGACAGCCATTGACGGCGATCCGTCTTGAATGAAGACATAACTTTGGACAACGTCAATTTCTTAACTGTTATGGGCTATAATTAACCGTTTTGACAGTTATCGGCCTAATGTGATTGGTCGACTACCGTATTTGGCCAAGCAATCATGAACAGGGTGATTCTTTAAAATTGAAAATAATTAAAGATTTCCGCTATAGTGACCAATTTAAATTGGACAAATATTTTTCTTCTAATATTAAAAAAGTGGCTAGCAATTTTTTTTTTATGTCATAGAGAAAGCAAACGAGCATACAGACCAACTGATGGTGAGTGAATCTGTGACCCATAGACATTGGCATTCACAAGACCGCAATCCTAAGACTGCAAATGCACAGCCAACCCTGAGGACTAAGATGGAATGCCTCTATGCTAGTCATTTCACCGGCTTTCTTATCCCCAAACCGGGACACAACAATGCGAACACTGCTGCTTGGCGGTAGGTTAATGGAAAGATGGTGGTACCAACCCGGACGGACCCTGCACAAGGTCCTCCCACAAGTCATTTACAATTGGACCTGGTTTTTTTTTGTAAGGTAATTTATATGGATAAAAATATAGAACCTCCCGTTTATGGTTAACAAGAACAGATTGGATCAATTATTTCTTACTCCTTTTTTTGCCCGTTGAAAGATGAATCGATGCTTTTAAGATAATGAAATCAGTACTTGCTTTGTATGGCATGTAATATTCTTTTATCTTTTGGTGTATCATACGAAGCGTTGTTTATTTATCGAAACTTACGTTGCGCACATTATGTACCGCATGCAAGAATAATTTTCGAAAAATATTGCCCATTCAAAATATATACAGTTCTTTGTAGATTTTAATAATTTTGACATGTTAAAGTGTAAAAATGTATGTCTTTTATTTACTAATATTATTGTTATATTAACTTAAATTTCAAAATAATAATTTTATGAACGTAGGTGAATTTTTAGAGCAGTTTTTTAGATGTCCTAAGGCTTTAAAAACAAACCAGTGAACTATCTACGAGAAACATATTTTTTATACATTGAACAGGATAAAATATTAACGAGGCAAACATTATAAACACTGCTGTTTTAATCCATAGCTGGTTTTTTTTAATGAAATTTGTGGTTTCCAATTCTACGTTTAGTTCTAGTCAGCTTATTAATAAGTCAGCTCATTATTAGAAAGAAGAATAAACAAATTATAAAAATTATAATTATATTATATATTCTTACAATTCATAAACCACACAAAGCAATTCGACATAATTATAGACTAAAAATAAAATTATCGAAGCTCCCGTCGTTCCGGAAGCTGGCCGGGCCTGTAATAGTAATATGAAACAAATGACGCGCAGTGATCCGCGCCGGTGCGCACGCGCCACTCCACGATCAACGCGCCCTCCTGGAAATACTATTTTATACGCATCTTTTGTTTTCTACTTTACAATCGAGTATGAACAAAAACTTAATTCGCGTGATATGAAAGCTTGAAAAAAATATTGATATTAATATAGTGTCCCGTTAGATAGCTCAATCTGAAAATTCCCAAGTGTTAATGTTTCAATGTTCACTGACCTATTAATCAGACATTGAAATATATCAACGATATTAAATATCAATGAAAACTGTCAGTGCACACGTTTGTGTCACAGAAGCTGTCAAAATTCGTGACGCGTCACGGTGGAACGCCTGCGCAGACCGACGCACAAAAGAGCATTGTGACCATTTTACACGCATGTTTTAGTTGCCGTCACCATAACATTTTTATGCTACAACTACGACCGTAGTTACAATGTTGATTCAAGTGTCACATACATCAAATTGTGTACGGGAGTTTGAAGCTTTGTCACCTAACATTCTTATATCTTTTACAATGTCTTCTTGACGTTTTTGACAAAAATATTTTTTGTTATAGTCAAGACGGCGACTTTTTGTGCAATAATTATGTATTCTATATCACAATTCATGGTCACCCGATGTCATAGAATTGAAACGTTATAGTTGGGTGCATATGAATGCTATCAATAAAACAATGGAATTAATTACAAACAAATGACCTATTATATTTTTTTAATGAAACATAATTTGACAACTTTGAAACAAATAAGGTAGAATTTTAAATTCATTAAATAACACAGAGGTCTTTGCAATTTAACAATATATATTAAGGACATTGAAGTTATAGTTTAGTCCCTCAAGTAAAAAGTGACAGCAACTTAGGGTGACAATAAATTTTACAAACGTTGCTCCAAACAACTGACTTATTGTGTAAAGGTACAAAACCATAACTTTTTGTTAGAAGAAATGATAAAGATGCGACTTGGCATTAAACATAGGAACATACATGAAAAATTATAGCCTATGTCACAGAACAGATAAGTACAGAAGTAAATCACATGTATGTACTTCACTTTTCATACCTACGCTCGGCGGTCGCTCTAGGGTTGTCAACTATGGCTTATGCACAAAAAACTATCGCGGTAGTGGCACTCGTATCTAGTCGTTTGATTTAATGAAACGGGAAGAATGGAAATATAAATTAACAATAACTAAAAAAATATTTAATGACATTGTTACCTATATTACAAATTTGTCACAGAAAATATCTTGCGACGATTTCGACTTGCGTATAATAAATTCGCATTCTCATGTACAATTGTTTACAGTGAGCTAGTGGAAAATACTTACATTTACATCGGCTGTTTCAATAATTGCTTGAATTCCTTTATTTGCCAAATTATTCGGTAATGGTAGGAGTTGTGGAATTGAATTTCTTTTTAACAACTTTCGTCTTGAATTTACTATAACGCAGTCGGGACTAAAATGAGCTTCACACCCACGAACATGAAAGCAACTTGAATCTATTAAATCTTCTCTATGGATCAATCTCAACCACTCAGTTCACCTGAAACAAGATATAACTTTATCTTTAGAAAAACCGGCCAAGTGCGAGTCGGACTCGCGCACGAAATCACGTTTGTTGTATGGGAGCCCTTACATATTTATTTATTTTAATTAGGTATTTATTTTCAATGTGAAGATACCACTAAATATTCTGTGAATATTTCAAGTGTCTATCTGTTGCCGTTATTAATATCTAGCAAAAAACGGCAAGAAGTCAAGTTTCTTGTATGGGAGCCCCATTAAATATTTGTTTTATTCTATTGTTAGCATTTGTTGTTACAGCGGCAAAGAAATACCTACATCTTCTGTGAAAACTTCAATTGTCTAGCTAGGTATCACGGTTCATGAGATGCTTTGTGACAGACAGACGGACAGCGGAGTCTTAGCAATAGGGTCCAGTTTTAACCCTTTGGGTACGAAACCCTAAAAATACCGTAGGTAACTTCAAAAATAACCGACCAGGCGAATTAATATTAAAGTGGAGGGGGTGACTGGAGGGGCTAATCCAAACCCGCAGTACCTACCTATAGCCCGTAATAGCAAAACTTATCCTACAAAACAAAACAATAAACCTACCTACTAGGTATTACAATACAAAAAGTTTACAGAGCAGAAACATACAAAATTTTACGTTCGTCAATTTTCATTATAGAAAATTCCTTGTAACTTCTAAACGGATTACCCTAGTTACACAATTTCCATTACCATATACGTTTTAGACCTAAACCTATCAAAAGACACTAAAAACAACACAATATCTACACAAACAAAAAAACATGTTTTCAACTTACGTAACGGTGGCGTGAATTTACCTTACAAAAATATAGTTAAGTACTTCGTTTATACTGATTCAAAATAGGAAACTATTATTTAAATCGATCTTAGATATATTCTTCGGGGGCCGGGGCGGGGCGCTTACCTACCTAACTGTTCTGTGTAAGTTTAAAACGAACCATTGAAATACAAGCAGATACCTACTTACCTCTCTGAAGCCACTGGTAGCTTGAAAAAGGACAATTCACCTTTTAAAATGGAATTTAAGCAACCGTCCACTGAACAGTTATATTAACTTCTTTTTTGTTGCTCCATTATACCTAATTATCGCACAAAAAAGTCCACGGACGCGACGCGTGTCAAGCGGACGGCACTCGCGCTCGCACTCTTCCCAACTACTCCGAGATATCGTGTCCGTGAGCGGTGTCTATGTGTGCGTTGCTCGAGCGCACTTTGTATGTAGATTGCTTTCTGTACCTATCTGTTCTGTGCCTATGTCCACTATTGTCCACTTCTATAAAAAAAACGCATAATAACAAAGTATTTTGAACTACCAAATTGTTACCTAATAATTAACAAACCCGACCAGGATCCTTTAATTACAATTAGTTTACAAAGGTGCGCCCTTGTCTGCTACTACGTTATGAATATTTTTATAATTAATAGTGATTTATAAAGTAAACCAGAACTATTATTAGTGATTAAAAAAACAGATTTGAGGCCGCTAATGGTTTTATACCAAACACGGTTTTAAATGGCCGACGGATAATTAACACTATAACGATTGTGATACGATAACTCGTATCACAATCGTGAAGATTTGAAATAAATTAAGAAAATAATACTTGTATCGTGTATTATTATATATATTGTAATTAGTTGCGTTCTATGCTATCGGCTTTTTACTTTTTTCGATTCAGTCTACAACTTTATCAAGATGAAAAAGGTTAAGTAACAAGTCCTTAAATATGATATTGGTGATTAATATGGCAGAAAAATACCAATAATATACAAATTTTCGAGCTTTTTCACATTTCCATTTTCCACACTCTGACGTAGTTTGCGATGGATCCGCTTCCACAATCACTTTGAATTCTTCGTTATTAAATTGGGTCTCCGACCGTCCACGGGCTTGATTTTGTAGGTCAAAATTGCCAGAACGAAAACGATGGAACCAAAAACGTAACGGGTAAAAAAAAACAAATGACTCGATGACGAATGAATCGCTAAAATCGAAGCATAAATACATGAGCTAAAATTTGAAATAAATTTGAATTTAGAATTCTTAGCCAAACAATAGATATTTTGAACCAAAGTGGCCAGTCTACAAAACGACAATTTCATATGTAAAGCCCCAATATTATATTTAGATTTCTTACATTATACCGACACATTTAATTATTAAATAATTGAATAATAAGGTCAACCACTACGATTGGTGAGACAATGTAGCTATAAAACCCGGTCGTAGAAAGCCAATGATTAATTTTAGATAGTTTTTTCGTGTCGTTTGACGCTGTCATTATGACAGAGTTCTATGGTAGCTCACTAAAAAGCGGTATTTCAGGTTTTCATCCAAATAGTCACTTTGGAGGTCTCAAAGCGCTTACACCAAGTGTTGAAACACAACTGTGATAATCTCGTTCACGACTCCAACTGTACCGCTTATTGAGAAATATGTACACTCGAACACATTTTCCAACCGCGCTAATTGCCCAACACGACAATATCATCATGCTGTTTGCGAGCCACTTCACACAGACAAATATACATTCACCTCTCAGCAAACGGCGCACAATATGACAAACACCGAGTGTGTATAACGTGAATAATTAAAATTCATATTTAGTCGTGAATATCCGGTATAAAAATACACTAAAAATCATAAACGAAACTTTGGCCACATTCATGAATATTATACATTCATATTTTTTTTCCATTGTGACTATGATTCTCGGAAATATAGAGACATTCTAAAAGAAAAAGAGGCGTACAAATTACCGCCATCTATTGACTAGATTGCGCAAACTACTATTGATCAAATTAAAACCAGTTGTGAAGATGTCAAGGGCTCTCAAATATCTGCTCAAGCGCGTTTCCTGCGTTCGATTGTTTGACTTCTAATTGACTACTTGAATGTAAGAACTAACAAAATAATGTTTGCTTGTTTTGTAAAGAACCCGTATTACTACGCACGTCGGTTCTCGAGTTTCTTCACAAATACGTAAATAAATGTATATCACAGCAATAATTATTAACGACTAGAAATATTGATGGATAATTCCTATCATTTATAGTAGAAATAATTTAATGGCATTATCATATAAGTTGTACTAACATTTGTTTTGTAGGCAAAAATTGACTCAGTCACTTTTTTAAAACAAAATACTTAAGTAACAACATTTTAAGTTTACTGAATGAAACAGAATTATTCTTAGAAATATACTGCCGAAGCCTCTGGGCTGATTTTAATATATTCAAATGAAACGACGCAATGTTCCGACGCATTCTCTGCGTTAGTTGCATCTGATACGTCCTACCAATAACGTGTCTAATTTTAGAGTTCTGTCTAAATAGGAAACGGCTAAGTATGTGCCTTCCGTAATAGGCACGGGCGATGATGGTGGTTCCGATACTCTTATAATGAAGTCTCCTTTAATAATCGGTTTCGGCGTTAAGAATAGAATTTCTAATTTATGAAGAAAAATCATGCAATAACGCGATGTTTGATATTTTGACATTATTTTATTATCAAGCATTTTCTAATGACCTCGTGCAAACCGGCAACTTATAGAAATTTATCAAACTCTATGTACGAGTATGTATACAGTTTATTGGAGGTTGATATTCAAGAAATAATTCTCAGCTGTCTTATAAAAACAGTTATTCTCGTTGATTGATAACTTTATGATTGGAATCCAGCCTGAACCAGTACATCACGTCTATGCTAACCCTTTGACACCAAGAATTCCTTACTTTCTTTTTCGCCGACGGCGGCTAAAGTGACTTCGCCAGTCAATTTGTAAGATTTTGATGAGTTAATTTTTTTAATTAACGGCCTCGTGCTTGGTCCAATCAATCAAGCAATAAGCGGGATGACCAATCAGCAACAAGTGCCCGGCACTGGCCCACTTCCCACTGATTGATGCCCTGATCAATATTTATGAAATTTAATTCTATTTACATGTAATATGGGGCAACTCTATTATCTATTTTCGTCTCATCAACGATGCCCTAAATTTAAGTTGAAGCATACCAGCGAGAAATCTTTGATATTTTATGGCAGTGAAGAATTATGATCACTCCATATTGTTATATTAGTTTCCAATCGCAACTGTATACTTTCTTTGATGGGCTTTGTTGTGGTTTTCACCATCGTTTCACCATTCATTATTCGAAAATTTCGAAACACTATTTAAACTATGGTACATTAATTACTTTACCCATGTCGTGCCTAAGCGGGTCGTAAGTATCGCATAAGTCACCTTTTGTCTTAATCTCGAGTGAAATGTAATTTTAATGTTTCAAATTGGATTTCAATGTAAGTAAATTAATTAACAATTTTATTTTCAAGTTTCTAACTCCTGACGCGATAGATTAAGATATTGCCATCTTCGAACATTTTCCCAATTAAAATAAAAAGTAGTTTTTAATATTGTACTGCTAAAATGTGCTCTGCCTTCAGCTGCCATCCCATGCCACCCAAGACGTGAATAATAAGTATAAACTAACTTTTTTGCAAGATGCGAAAAGCTGCAATAGTGCCTGTTCAACAGCTGATTCTGGTGACTGCAATAAAACAAATGCGCACTGACTGCAGATGCCGAGGTCGTTGACCCGGCCGGAATCAAAATAAATGGCGCTTCTGCGCGCGCGCATCAAAGTCGACCCCGGTGCGATTGCGGCGCTAGAGTGGGTTACCACGAACCAGAATGAGAACAGGAAAATAAATAATTACATGCAGACATTGAATAACTCTAGATTTTTAGAACACTTATTCCCAGAAATACCTACTTCATATTAATAATTGCATTATTGTCTCTCTTGTGAAACTTCATAATAATTTTAACGTTCAAATAAATCTTAAGATTTATTAAGATTCGAGTAAACAGTTGTCTAAAGTAAGTTTAACATAAATACTAATTAATTACATTATCATAGCTTGAGATATTATTTACGAAGCAATACATGGATGATCACACGATTTTTATAATAATTAAAGTAATACGCCACTATTCTGCCGTGCTAGTGTAAAAGGCGACTTTTCGACAAAAGACACTTTCGAGATAATCGCAAAAAAGTGACCGAAATCTTCATTTTCATATTTCTAGGTAATTTAAACAGATAATGAAATGAAACTTTTTGTGTCGGATAGACATTGTGTTTTACTAGTTTTATACATAAGTAATGTATTTTTATTAACTACAGTTTTTTTTTACACGCATTTTTTCCTTTTTGTTTAGTTGCCGATTAATAATTGCCATTAAAAAACAAGCAAAAAGGCGGTATAAGAGCACTATACCGCCTTATAGGCTAGATTTTCCTTCATACGTCTTCATAATAAACTAGGGCTTGAACGTATCACAATAATGCTTGATTAAAAAGACGTATTTGCAACATACTGCCTTATTGCTTAGTACAAAATATTTTTTGAATAATTCTGATCTAAATAATAACGCCGAATAAAAGAAATACGTTTATCTTGTCTAGTACGCAAATCAAAAAAATATGGTTTGTTTTCGTATCGATCATTTTATATTTATATACTAGTCTAAAAAAACGTATGTCTTCAAAAGTCAGACGAAATACGGTTTTTTAATCTAGTACTACGATGAAAGGTTAGACTAATTGCTAATTAAAACCATCATAAATTCGGTACAAATATATTTGAAATAAACAAAAATTAACAGTTAAATCACAGGAAATATTATCTCTTCTAAGATTGGTGTAGTGTTATTAGTTATTCAATAAATCAACAATAATACTCTTTGATTCGTCTGTATGACGCATTGTTAATCATAACTTCTTTTTTAATTATTTTAATTTAAACATAATCAGTCTCATAAAGTGATTGAATTGCAATTTTGGGAGGACTTGCCAGAATCCAACCATGAAAAAGTCGATGAATTATAGGTTAAAAATACTTAACCTATAATTCGTCGACATTTTCTTGGTTGAATTCTGGCAAGTCCTCGCAAAATTTCAAGCTAAGAGCAGGCATTAATGGACCTAGTTTACGTACTAAATTCTGTTTTCGACTTGCGTCTGTCTATCCCTCGGAAGTGAGTGTGCGATGAAAGCATCGGGCGATTTCCTTTTACTTCGGTAAATTTTTCCATACTAAAATTAAACTCAATATATTCTCCTTGCAATAACCCTAATATAGCCTAAGCACCTTTATAATATAATATTTATAATAGGATTACTCAAATCCTGGTCCTCGTGGAACCAACTATAATAGCCCTTTTGGCATGTGATCGTCAAGTAATCTAATATAACCCAATAGTTGTGAACCTATAGTAACCCTAGAATTCTTTAAGTCTTTGTTTTAAGTCCTAGCCATACTAATACTCTCTAGAATATTGATACCTAAATATTTACAATAATATGTGGTTGTCGGGATAGAATAGTGCCACTCCATGTCTTCCCGTGGATGTCGTAAGAGGCGACTAAGGGAATAAAGGCTTGTAGTACTGTTAGGCGATGGACTTGCAACCTGTCTTGTAATTCTGTAGCTCTGCCTAGCCTACTCTGGGATTACAGGCGTGAAGGTATGTATGTATGTAGACTATAATTTATAACTTACCTAACACTATCCTAGTTTATTTGATGACTCCTAACCACTTGAAATTCAACCGACCTACTAAGTGAATAGGTTTTAAAGATAAAGTTAATACGTATAATTTATATATATAATTTATGAAACCGAAGTCCAGATTAAAGCAAATCTAAGAATTTAAAGGTTTTGTGGCCCCCTTAGGGAAGGAGGACCTTTACTTGTGGGAGGACCTTGTGCAGGGTCCGTCCGGGTTGGTACCACCATCTTATCCATTAACCTACCGCCAAGCAGCAGTGTTCGCATTGTTGTGTTCCGGTTTAGGGATAAGATAGCCGGTAAAATGACTAGCACGGAGGCATTCCATCTTAGTCCTCAGGGTTGGCAGTGCATTTGCAGTCTTGTGAATGCGAATGTCTATGGGTCACAGTTTCCACTTACCATCAGGTGGCCTTTGTGCTCGTTTGCCTTCCTATGCCACAAAAAAAATTAAGGAGATCTCCTCCATACACTCTGGGATCGCTATCCCTAGACCTTAGTCTACCTCAATAGTCATCCTCCATATACAGGTCAGACTCCTTGCCAATATGTACGATTAGTCAGTCAGTCGTATAGTAAGGGAAGAAAAGGGTCAAAATATAAATTGAGTGTTTAAAAACTCAATTATACAGTAGATTATTTATCGTTCAATAAAGCGATTGTTATAATATGTTATTTTTATATCATATAATATTGTGACTTAAGATTGATATTGCTTGCTTCACCTTTAAGTCTATATTTGACTTGAGTTTTATATAACTAAACTAGCGGCCCGCCAGCGGCTTCGCCCCGCTGCAAATTTCTGACTTCCCGGTGGATTTTTCAATTATTTTCTTTCATACAAACCTTGTCCTGACAATGACAAACACAGCAAAAAAGAAATCAGACAAATCGGTTCAGCCGTTCTCGAGTTTTAGCGAGACTAACGAACAGCAATTCATTTTTATTTATATAGATGAGATGTTAAATTTCACCAAGTATCCATGTTTATCTTTTATAGTAAAACAGTGGGATACAGAAGTAATTTTGTCTTCTAGCTAGATTGAGTCCTCATGTTAGTAAAATATATTATGAAAAGTCAACAGACAAATCTCACTATAGTCACTTTATCATTTACTGATATATTTGTTTTATGCTCTATAAAATATTCACTTTATAAAAGGACTTAACCATCTCTGTAAGCTAATTATTGATATTCTAGATTTGCTTTATTTCCATAAAATTCTCTCCATAAAAACTTTATTATTTATTGGTATATTTGTATTATGCATTATAAAATATATATTCTGAAAAAGGACTTATTTCTTTAAGTTAACTATCGATGTTCTGGTTTTTTTTATTGTTCATGTTTTTCTTACTAATATCATAATTGGGATTATTATATTTTTTAAATTACTCTAATTAGAAAACCATTTCGAGGAATAGGGTTTTAAAGCCGTTCTGCATGATTAAGTTTTTGTTATATTTATTTATTTCGGACATTTCGACAAAAGTATATTTGACCGTGTTGTGTGACTTTCGTTTTTGGCTTGAAGCCCTCCCAGGTGTGTCTTACGGGTTAGGCGTAAACCGCTTGAAATAGTATGTTTTAATATACTATTACAATCACTTTTTATCGTTACTTATCATGTAATTCATCGATAAATGTCTGTTAAATAAATAAAGATATAAAAACAAAACTATTCGGTCAAATACAAAATTAATGAAATTGGTCTCTTAAAATTACCTATTCTTTTGTATTAGATTCTAAAAACCGTGAGTTATTTTTTTTGGTCTATCCCAATTATGTTAGTTCTTCAAAAAAAAAACATATATTTATTTATATATTTATTTTTACTATACTCAGGTAACCAATATTTAGAATGGTATTATGTACTCAGTTTTATGATTTATCGTCAATTCGTTGTCCTCGTCTTTTCGCATGATAACGGGCGCCAGCGCACACGCACCTTCATTACCCGTAACGTCACCGAACTGAAGGGCGCCCGAACGCGGGTACTCCCGTCCGCGGGGGGTATGTAGGAGATTGGGAATTATACGGTTTTATTAAGTAGCATGGGTCGACTGTGGATATTCGAATAGTAATTAAGCGTTAAAAACTACCTCTGTCCCAAGTAAAAATACCGTATCACAAAATAAACGTTTTTTTAAACAAGTTTATCATTATTTAAAACTCGGCATTAACTAGACTAAAATACCGCAAAATACTGACATACGGTCTTTTTGTCTAGAAAACTCTGTTACGTTCATTTAGATTATGAGCAAATAGAAAAATCATTTGAAATACTAAGTTAAAAGGCGGTAAAATATGTTATTCGTTCTTTTTACTTAGTAATCTGCAATTACGGCCTTATAGAGTAGTTCAACTTATTAATAAATCAAACCTACACCAGACTATAATGCGGAGTGTCTTGTTTTACGTCTTTCTAATGTAGTATTGTGTAGTTACCGCTTTATTGATTAGTATTTGCTGGAAAATAGTCTGTTATACGGCCTTTTTCCTTATCGTATCTTCGCAACCAAGCCTCTTATCGACAAACGGATAAGATGGGTCGACGCGGCTTGTTCTCCATATCACGATGGTCATAACAACTCAATTTGGTCAAAATGTCGAAAAATCGCCTTTTACACTAGCACGGCAGTATTACGACTTACGCCCACAGACTGTATTATAGTATTTCTTCTTAATTTAGTAAGCATGCCCGATACATTCCACAGGTACGCGGTACAGTCAACAGCGTAAATAAGTGATCTTTTATCTAACCTGTCACTTTAACGTTGTGTTTGAAATGTTGTACAAAATTGTGACACGGTTGAAAGCGACAAAGTACAGAAATTACGACTTATTTATGCTGTTGACTGTACACCAACGTAATTATATATACTTAACTTTTTAAAGTAAAAATACACAATATCCGGCACAAATCGAAATCTTTGTCACCCTACGCAAGATGCGTTCATTGATTTATGCCACACCACGAGACGCGTTAATGTCGTGCGATGCTTCCAACTCGGTTTAATGTCGATTCAATCGACTATCGAGTAGTATCGAGTGCCCGGATCGACTCCATGCTCGATTCAATCGGCATTTCAACGTATGCAGATATGGGTTATTTATTGCAACAGAAGCTGATGTGTGTCGCCATGCTTGGCTATGTTTATGTTTTGTCTAGACAGCTTTCTGCGAATTTCTGCGCCAGTTCATTTATGTTTAGTTTATTATGCTATTCAAAAAGGGCATTAATATCTATACAGCCATCATCGCGTCAAATATATGTATAAATATTTTTGACGTCTTGGGAACGTATATTTGTGCCCTTTACTGTACCTACAGAGTGAATTATATGACAACATTATTCAAATACCATATATTTATAAAATAACTCTGCATGTACTTTACCTACACGTATTTCGCAAGCAACAGTAGATACACAGCATAATGTCAAACTATCGGTAGGGTAAAGTTACCCGTGGTCAGCCAGAGAACTGTATTCAGCCTCTGCCTATACTTTTTATGAGTGGGAAGAGTACTACTGATATATTTCTCACTCTTCGCACTCATATAAGGTCGACTACTGGTCTCTGGCTGAGCACTGGTGACTTTACCCTATGCCCCCATTGCGGCTGTAACTAGATCTCGCTATTGTATACCAACCTAAACCGCAGCGACCTAGTAATGTTCGGCTTGTAAATCCTAATGAAACATGTCTTCCACGTCGCATTAATATTGTTAGGAATTTTCAGTAACTTTAAATTGGTATTTGCTTTACTGTAAACTAGGGATCCATAGGGAAGCTCAAAGTCACTCAGAGGGCTATGGAGAGAGCTATGATGCGTGATAGAATCAGAAATGATGATATCCGCAGTAGAACTAAGGTTACCGACATAGCCCGAAGAATAGCTAAACTGAAGTGGCAGTGGGCGGGGCACATCGCTCGCAGGACTGATGGCCGTTGGCGCCAGAAGGTTCTTGAGTGGCGTCCGCGGACTAGGAGACGAGCTGTAGGTCCAACAAGATGGAGTGACGATCTTGTAAGGATCGCGGGAACGCGGTGGATGCAAAAAGCACAAGACCGGTCTGAGTGGAGAGCCTTGAGGGAGCCCTATGTCCAGCAGTGGACGTCTTTCGGCTGACATGATAATGATGAAACCAGGGGACACTACGGATGCGTTGAAATTGCGATGCGATTTTCACCATCAGTTAGACAATTTTTTACGGAAGGTTTTTATGTTATAGTAAATTCTAATTTATTCAAGGGTATTACAGATTTTTCTACCTTTGCAGTTTCGGGACTATTAGAAATTCACATCGTATCATGGTCACCCTAGTGATCTAGTTACATAGTACCTTGTCAATTTCAACTATAAATGTCTCAAAATATCTTCAAGTAGGTACTTACCTAAATATTCATACTTGGTAACTGTCACTGGATACATTTGTAGCCGGTCATTTGATCATATTTAAAATAAGCCAGCTAGTTACTAGGTGATAGCGTTTAGTACACCGTCTCTTTCACACCGGAATAAATAAGAAGAGACGGAATGTTCACGCTTACCATACAAGCTTCAAGGTTTGTTTGACAACCAAACAACATAATAAAGACACATAAAGGCGAGTCACACGCCGCTAAAAGATATTTAATGCGATGGTTTAAGTAAAACTACCAACCGCAATATTTTAAAAGACCTATCCAACGACATCCCACACTATGGGGAAGACGAGAAAAAAAATACATCCCCACGATACAAGTAGGAGAGGTACAATGAAAAAAAAAATGGTACTTTGTTGGCGTGACTAATATGTATATTTATGCCAAATTACAGCTTTCTAGCACTAAGAGTTTCTGAGCTGCGGACGGACGGACGGACGGACGGACGGACATGGCGAAACTACAAGGGTTCCTAGTTTGACTACGGAACCCTAAACAGGCTGTGTGAATTTTGATGGGATTTGTTGTTCGATGATAACTTAAGTATTGTAGATCCGTTCTTCAGTAATTTTGGTACCGGCTAACTAGGTCAGTAAGCAAGTTATTTTCATTTTAACTCTCTTTGTATTTATTTTTATAGACTACAAAAAAGGTGTTGACGCACCATGTACCGATTGCATAGTAGACACTCTCTGCGTAATGTATTCACGGAGAAGCGGTTACATTGACTGGTATTTATATTTTGGAGCTGTGTTTATTTGTTAAATGTAATGATGAGTTCTTCACAAAAAAGTCATGTTTCCGAAATAACTTGCGAAGTCAGTATAAATTTAATTATGTTATTCCGAGAGACTACAATAGGCTTGTTTATAAAAGTACTTTTATTGCTGCAATGCGAGTATTCAATAAACTACCTGTTTATTAAAAAAAACTAGAGGGTAACAATTTTAAAAATTCGATAAAAAATTGGCTCATTGAAAAAGCGTTCTATGACGTAAAGGAATTCTTCGCCCAATGAGGGATATTGTCATTTACCCTACTGCTGCTGTATTGTTCTATTGTACGTCCGAGATGGATAAGCTGTTGAGACTATTTTTTTTTGTTGTAATCATATCACCTTTGTACACAGTTTTACAATAAAGACTATTTCTATTTATATTTATATTTCTATTTCTATTTCCCAAACTAAGCTCTAGGCTTGTACTATGGATATTAAACAACGATAAAAATACTTATATAGAGAAATATAAACTTTAAAAGAAAACACCCGAGACTCAGAAACAAATTATGTGGATACCCAATGAAAGAACCACATATCCATCGTAATAATAATAACTGTACTATCGTTTTGCTAATCGTTGCCGCAGTTCATTTGTTAAAATGTTTAATTATCTGCCAGCTAAAGTCCGTTATGATTGTGGTTGTGGAACACAAACCTACAAACGAGTTTTGCCAAAACGCGTTAGCATATTTGTACTGCGCGAACTAGTTTCCTGCTGATGTCATTCTATTTGCTATTTAAATGGTTTAAGCGAACCGCGATGGCAAAAACTTGTTATTTTGTAACTTAATTTCGTCGTTTATGGAAAACCAAATGATGCGCTGTGAGCTAATATCGGAAATGATGGAATAAGGACTACAAGTTAAATTTGAGGATGTTTTTCATACGAAAAATCTGAAGTAGCCTTAGATGTCTGATAGTTTAAGTGATAGAAAGTAACGAGTCTAGCGGCCCTGGGTTCAAGTCCAGGTAAGGGCAGATATTTGTGTGATGAGCGCAAATATTTGTTCCTGAATCATGGATGTGTTCTATGTATTTAAGTATATTTCTCTATGTAAGTATTTATGTCGTTATCTAGTACCCATAGTAAAGCCGCTACTAGCCAGAGCTAAAGTTTGGAACTAGGTCAATTGGTGTGACATAGTCCCCTGATATACATCTAAGAATTTCTAAGATAGAATAAAACATAATAAAATAGTTACAATCACACTTTTTTTTCATGAAATTTCGAATATTTGATAATTTTATTACTGTAATTTAATAATGTGTTAAAACAGTGGCGATAAAATGCATAAAAAGAAAGTCATCGTCTCGAGCAAGAGGGATGACACGCGATCTGTCGGATGCGTCTCGCGTTACCGGGGGATTTCACTCGAATTACTAATCAAGTATTTCCTTTGACTTTAATAATGTTGTACAGATTTGGATTCAGGAAGCCTTTGTAAATGGAATGGTCAATCTTGATACCTACTTACGTGTTTTAGGGTTCCATAGGAAACCTAATAATATGCCCTACGCTATCCGTCCTTCTGTCTCTGTAATAGAGAAGACTTTAAAAAAAAAATAGTTGTTATAACGGCGGATTTACTGATAAATAAAAAACAAAAGAACGTGAAATATTAAACTGGGTCTCAATACAAGAAACATTTTTTCTTTATATTGTATCAAATATAGATACAATAATTAATAGTACATTATTGCCTAGGCAGTGAAGCAGGCAATTGCGGGCCGAGAATTGGTTTAAACGGACGAGCTTGCGAGTCACTACCAAATAGGCCAACGCGTCGTCAAAGTATACTACATTCATGTATATACCCTTTTTTAATACGAGTTAAGTCGACTTGTATACCTTTCAACCCGTCTGCCGAAGACCGAAATTTTTATCAGCCTATGTTTGTTCCTCTGTGGCGTCCTAAAAACTGAACGCGATTTAGTTGACTTATCGTCGGTGGAACTGCAAAACCGCGTAAGTAACATTTTAAATAGGGAGCAAAATGCACCTTTTTAATAATACAGTAGGGTTTATTTTGCTCTACCATAAATTTGTTAGTTACGCGGTTTTGCAGTATCACCGACGTTATGTCAATCGTTTTGTCTTAATCTTGTGAGGGTCACTAAATATATGACAGTAATTAAAATTCAGTATGGCGGCAACTAGACGCCATATTGTAAATAAGAAATAAAAAGTCGAAGAACTATGACAAGTGGGGTATCATTGAATAGATATTAATAAATCATATTTAGGATTCCATAAAATGGTAAAATCCAGTTAGGTAAGTCCAACTTCGAAAAAGAGGTCAATCGTCGAATCCAACTCGGATGGGCAGCGTTCGGTAAGCTACGCACTATCTTCTCGTCCCAAATACCACAGTGCTTCAAGACAAAAGTCTTTGATCAGTGTGTGTTGCCAGTGATGTCGTATGGATCCGAGACATAGTCGCTTACAATGGGCCTCATAAGAAGGCTCAAGGTCACTCAAAGGGCGATGGAAAGAGCTATGCTGGGTGTCTCCTTGCGAGATCGAATCAGGAATGAGGAGATTCGCAGGAGAACTAAAGTAACTGATATAGCTCACCGGATTGCAAACCTTAAGTGGCAGTGGGCGGGGCACATTGCTCGTAGAACTGATGGCCGTTGGAGCGGAAAGGTTCTAGAGTGGCCACCGCGAACCGGGAAACGAAGTGTTGGCAGACCTTCCACAAGGTGGACTGACGATCTGATAAAGGTCGCGGGAAACCGCTGGATGACAGCAGCAGAGGACCGGTCGTTGTGGAAAACCTTGGGGAAGGCCTTTGTCCAGCAGTGGACGTCTTGCGGCTGATAATGATGAATGATGATGATGATTTAGGTTTCTTTAATCATTTTTCATTTTGAACTATCATTTAGGATTTATAACGATTTAAAGTTGGTTAGCAACAACAGTCGGATTTTTAAGGCTTGTTTTTTTTTCACTACAAGGCGGTTATTATGACATAGGTAGGTATGCAATTGATTTTACGGTGAGCGTAAGGGATAGAGCTATAGCAGTTATATAGCTCTATCCTGTTTTCTCAGAGTAAAATGAACTGCAAATCTATGTCATAATAACCCTCCAGGACCCCAGAAATTGCGTTTGTCTACGCTAACAATGTCTTTACTATGTACAGTACCTAATGTTTACCTAACAATACAATCGTTTGAATGAAGTTACAAGTTTTTCCCACCGCAATGACTTTACAATTAATGAATAATAGCGTCGGTATAACTGCAAAACCGCGTACCTAAGAAATTTATGATCAGTGATAGGATTATACTCGAAACTGTAATTAGATTCCAAAATCCTAACCTCAACCGACGCACATTCGCTGTGATTACTGCATTTTGGGTGTAGGTATTTTTATCAATTAAACTGACCCTAATATTACTGGTTACACGAGTTCTCATTGATATGTTTATGAAATAATATTTTAATAAAGAAATAATCAAGATGGGAACTGTCAGATTTTGGAATCTAATTAGATTTTCGAGTATAGGTAGTGCTATTTGGGACGAATGACCCGAGACTTCGTGGCGAAAGATTAATATGTATATGACTTAATCCCGGGATTTTTATGATTATAAAGTTTAAATAGTAAGTTGTTATAAAAAAGTAGATAGGTGCTTATATTATAGCACGGGATTTAATGAAAATGTTTAGTTAATAATATACCTATAAACTAAAAATTCAAAGTTTACGTAAACAATAATTCGTTACATACTTTATATACTTTTTATCTTTCTGTGCTCAGCCGTACATGTCTTATTTTTATGTACACGTGTTATTTATTAAACTGAAGTCTGCATTCCACCCTCTACCTGACTCAAGGACGCTTTCTAATTTTCTATTGTTTACAACAATTACCATGGTAGATGCAAAAGAGACGGAAGACGAAAGTATAAAATTTTCCTAAACCTAGAATTAATTATTTTTATGTTATACATATTATCAACCGTCAATAAAATACGAGTCCAGGATTTCCGGAAATCCCCAGGGCATATCCATATTATGGATAGCGTTTAAGGTCATTCACCCCAAATAGCACTACCTAATCCTATCACTGTTTATGATCCAGCAAAATAAACCTTACTGTCTTATTAAAAATGTGCATTTTGCTTCCTATTTAAAATGTTACTTACGCGGTTTTGCAGTTACACCGACGATAGGGTAGCTTGACCAGAGACAATGCGAAGATTCATCAGTATAGAAAATGAAGAAGATGAATGACACAAACCTAACCTAGGTATTCCTATGACAGTGTCTTTCGTAGACCGTACCTATTTACGTGCTTGGTCTAAAGTTAGAGCCGTTAACAATATTGTTTTCTATCGTTTTATATATCGCTAAAGTCAAAATAAACTGTCAGCTATGTTTGGTGTCTACCAAGATCATAAATTTTGCTCCCTCTTTTTACTCGACTGCGGCAAAGCCCAAAAAGAGGGTTATGTGTTTGATTTGTATATATGTCCACGTATTAACCACTAGAGTGTCGAAGGCGATATTAAAATTATTTAAATGTGAAATTGGCGAAATAAAAAATATATGCATGATAAGTATCATAGTAGGTATTGCCGTGTGGTTGCCGGCTTAGAATAGTGCCACTCCATGTCTTCCCGTGGATGTCGTATGAGGCGACTAAGGGGATATAGGCTTGTAGTACTGTTAGGCGATGGGCTTGCTACCTGTCACTAATATACACTGTTAAACATCCCACTCTGGGAATGAAGGCGTGAAGGTATGTATGTATGTATGTAAACATCTTAGCCTAATTTTGCAAATTGTGGTTACAGAGTTATTAACAAGTTTTTAGAGTTGTTTGCAATTCTGTAGGTAGCTCTGCCTAACCCACTCTGGGAATGAAGGCGTGAAGGTATGTATGTATGTAAGTACCATTACTTTGACGACACTATCCAAACAGCAGTTGGGTTTATTTAAAGCTGGCTTTTCGTTACACTTGTTTGTTTAGGTATAGTTGGTTCCATAAGTAACTGTTTTTTATTCGTGATTATTGATATTGTGTCTGAAACCCGTGATCAATATTGATTTTCAATAGCATCTGATAGATCATTAATGATACAAAATATTTAATGCCTTCAAATTTGATTATCATTAGCATAGATTGCTACATGTTCGGTAGTTAGTCGTGGGTGGTGTGGGCGTCGTGGGCGACACGGTGTCGGTTCGGTTCCCAGTTGCCACACCAGTGACAGTTTGTGCCACTGCGCAGGTATGTAGGTTGGTATGGTATTGATATGATTTTGTTATGATTTATTAGATGTTGTGGCATAGGTAACACGACATAATTCCTGGTGATCTAAACATATTTATGTAGACAGAGTCGTTGACTGGAATCTACCTAAAAATAGACTCTAATTATTATTTTTTAAAACTTCGTCTTCTATAATAAAAACGTGCTTGTGCTTAGTGTACATCAAGACGTGGAGAAATTAGAACAAGAGTAGTACAGTCACCAGCAGAAGTAGTTGGTCAGTCAAATAGCTCAAAACTACTTATAAACGCTCTTATGTATGTATGTATGTAATGTATGTAAACACATTATTGTACAAAAGAAAATCCAATGAACAATACAATTACTTAATACAAAAAAATGTACAAAGACGAACTTATCCCTTTAAGGGATCTCTTCCAGCTAACCCTTAAGAGGTTGAGAAAAGTGAAAGGTTGTGCATCGAGTAAGCAAGTGTACAATTGTTACTCATTCTCTTGACAATAGAATCGAGTGTAGATAACTTTGTGCCCTTTGACTGTCCTCCTAATTTTGCTGCTGACTGTATCATTAGGTGTCCCGTGTGCAGTTTGGCTACGAACGAAACACATTACTTACTGTGTTTTTTTTATTAAAACATCATAAAAACTGGGGTTAACTTAGGTCTATCTAGCGGCTCTCGATACCACGTTTCTACTGCACCCACTGACACCTTTATCCGCTGCGCTTGTTTTGGGCACCCAAAACACTCAATAAAGTGCGTGGGCGCACATATTGCGTGAATTAGCCGCATCCGGTCCGCGGAGATTTCAATCCGGCTGTTAACAGTTCGTTAACAGGAGTTAGCTTAACGTGGCCATAACTGGCTGTTAGGGAACAAATAGTAATTTTTAACGGTGAAATAGCCAACTTTATAAAATTGGGATAGACCAAAAAAAAATAACTCACGGTTTTTACATTATATTTCAAAAGAATAGGTAACTTTAAGAGACTAATTTCATTAATTTTGTATTTGACGCAATAGTTTTTGTTTAATATCTTTATTTATTTAGCAGACATTTTATGGATGCGAAAAGCACAAGACCGGTCTGAGTGGAGAGATTTGGGGGAGACCTATGTCCAGCAGTGGACGTCTTTCGGCTGACATGATGAGACATTTTATGGATGACACGATTATCTTAAATTTGGGTTGGCATTTCCTAACAAAATACAACTATTAAATATTTTTTTTTTTAAATAATTATTCTTTAACCTAATTTTCTTTCGAAATTACTGACCTACTTATTAAGCTTTAAAGTTAAGTTCGTCTAATCCTTACTAAAGGTCCCCTATCTCCACGTGTCGTCAACTGTTATTTCCACACCATAGATCTAGAAAATCACCATCACTATAAAAGGACAGATCAACAAACATTGTCACTGACTAAACTACTTCACCAAATTTCAAGGGCCCAATTTAGGGTCCATTTTGTACGGCCATTGAGTAGCTGGGCAGTAAATGCAACTTGCCTTAATAAACCATGCGCGTGGGCATGTTTGGCGCAGATGGCCGATACCGCACGAATTAGTGTTTGTGAGCGCTCGTGGGATTCCGCCGCCGCTCGTGCGCAGAGATCTTGTTCGGTATGCGCGGGTGCCGAGGGTCCCAGGTAGGGAATGAAAATAACCGGTTATAAGCGGTTTTAACCGGTTATTTTCATACAAAAACGGTTAATACATACATACATACATAAACTCACGCCTCCATTCCCAGAGTGGGGTAGGCAGAGCTACAGAATTACCAAGCACTCTTAAATAAGTTGTTGATAATTCTGTAACCACGTTTTGCACAATCAGGCTAAGATGTTTACCAGTGTATTAGTGACAGGTTGCAAGCCCATCGCCTAACAGTACTACAAGCCTTTATTCCCTTAGTCGCCTCTTACGACATCCACGGGAAGACATGAAGTGGCACTATTCTAACCCGGCAACCACACAGGTAAACGGTTAATAACTGGTTAAATTGCATTCCCTAGTCCCAGGCTTACGGGATGCACTGGTTGATTGGGGGTTCAGATTGGTGAACCCTTGCTAGAAGTCTTGAGTTAATGAAATCTTAGGTAGGAAATATCTGTGGTTTTTGAATTGGTTTCAAGAAGAATTGGTCATGACATAATTTAAGCCCATCTTACAAAAATGTGGTGCTATTGATCAATAGGTCTGTGCGTATGTTCAATTGTCTGTCATTGCCTTGTTCTTTTTGTTACGGGTTCCTATATTAAACTAAGCCTTCAAATAATGTAAACAAAGAGAGAAATGTTTTTAATACAAAGTCGGTCGCATGTCACTGTGTTTCGTGGTTTACCCTTATGTAATGTATGCATGTTTCTCCCTAAACATCAGTCCTATTAGAAAACAATACTTATTATTTGTTAGTTTTCCTCCTCGTTTCAGTTTTTACATTTATTATGAAATTTGTAATTAATAATAACGACTAAGAACGTAACCACAGCTTTAGTGTTAAATAAAATAAATTGTTGCAAAAACTTAAATCCTCAATAACACTAGATGCTTCGTAAAGTTCCACAAGGAAGTATGTTAGGGCCATTGTTTCATTCAATTCACTAAAAAAAAAGGAGATGTGGGGAGAGTTAAAATTAAAACTGAACGAAACACGTCAATTCACGTCAAACGCAAATCAATTCAGAGCAATAGTAACCTAATTCAAAAAATCAGCTTTCAAACTTCATTTCATAAATTTATATTGTAGAGACGTAACTCGAAATTTAAAATTTCTGTATTAGGTCTCTATTGTTCTGACGGAGCAATAGTGGTGGTGAGTGATGGTAGTACTTTTGTCCGGACCGTTACCACCATCTTATCTTTTAAGCTACCACCAAGCAGCAGTGTTCGCATTGTTAGTCTGTGGTGACCATTATACAATCATACAATTTTAGCTACTTTTGTCGTGTAACAAAAAAACCTCAAACAAATATTTGAACACGTTCCTAATCTTTAACATCAACTCATAAAAAAGGCCAAAACATGTTTTTAAGTAGACACTTCACAGGAAGTCCAGTTTAATGTTACTATTAAAAACAAACTCGTTCTAGACTGTATAGTATAGTTTGTCATTTACTTAACAAGGACCAGTAAGTACCTACCTACTAAAACATTTCTAGATGCGTCTATTTGCATCCTCTAACTTACCTGCCTAGCAGCAGTGTTCGCATTGTGTTCCAATGTGGGAATAAGACAGCCCGTGAAATTACTAGCATACAGGCATTAATCTTATTCCTCTGGGTAAGCAACGCATTAGCAGTCTCAGGATTGCTGTCTTAAGATCTTAGTCTTGAGCATGTAAGTTTCCATGGGTCTCAGATCCCGCATCGCATGCGATCCTGGGCTGTGTGCTCGTTTGACGTCTCTGTCATTTCACATAAAAAAACATGCGCCTGTATATCGTATCTTTAAAATAGGAATAGTCTCCAAGCAATAGGGGTATTGAGACATATTCCGCGTAGTCTATACAGACGCACAAAGACGCGCGTGCGACGCATGGCTAAGCAGGCGGTAGAATATAGGCAGGAATACTGAGAACTTTGATGCGATGCTGTCGCGCTGTGGTATGAAATTGTTAAATATTTAAATACATATTATATTAATAATTTATAGTGTTTACTTATACAGAACTAGCAGTATACACTATACTATACAGAATATAAAGATAAACAAAATAACTCAAAATCGGAGAGAAATGAGGAAAAAGGAAGATGTTGTGACTAAGATTGAAAAGAGCATGCTTCGATGGTTCGGTCATTTGAAAAGGACGGATGAAAGAAGATTGACGAAAGAGATATACAGATCGAGTGAGTGGAAGGGTCGGAAGGGGCCGCCCTAGGCGTACTTTTTCGAATCAAATCGGAGAAAAACTGGAAAAGTGCCGAATCTTAAGTACCCGAAACCGACGTGCGTGCATGACTCGATGTATGAATGTGGAAGAAGCGAAAGAAATTTGTCAAGATCGTAGCAAGTGGAAAGAAGTGGTCTCTGCCTCCCCTCCGGGAAACAAGCTTGATTTAATGTACGTATGTAACTCAAAAACGGTGACTGAATCCAATACACTATATTACTCGTAACTAATATAGTATACCATGTTGAACCGATCTTCCAATAGATCCTTATCTCGGGCATTACAACTAAACATAACAATATGAAAGTTTTATGACTTCATTTTTTATAACAATTCCTTTATTCTCTTATCAGTCATTCACATCCACCATGAATGTTACACAACACCGGTACTCTTAGATTACTTAAGGTCGCAGGTTCACCTCCCAGGAAGCGCCATTCAAATTCTCATACAAGATAACACAGCTGATAACGAGCGAATATAATAGCTCGTCGACTAGTTTATGAGACGAGGAAGCTGCAACCTTTGGCTCCGGGACTAAGGTTCAATTCATGATTTAATCTTCATTTAGTTATTGTTTATTACTACATCTATGCGATAATTAAAATCGATAATAATAATAATGACAAACGGTTGCTACTAGTATCAAGTAACACTGGTTTGGTAGGAAGTATCACATGTCTCGTCTATAGGGTCTATATTACCTTTATCATGGCATGGAGAACGCAAACTACCACATAGGTCACGTGGTGGCAACTGGGCTCTAACTAATGACTATGGCCATTTGAGTTCTCAAAACTACAATCATCATCATCATCATCATGTCAGCCGAAAGACGGCTCTCCCAAGGCTCTCCACTCGGACCGGGACACGAGCTGTACGTAGGCCTCCAACAAGATGGAGTGACGACCTTGTAATCTTGTAAGGATCGCGGGAACGCTGGTTGCGAAAAGCACAAAACTAAAATCCAAAGACTCCAAATGCGTTGCCAACCCTGAGAATATCTATGCTAGTAATTTCAACAATTTTATTACCTCACACAGAAACACAACAATTCGAACGCTGGTGCTTGGCAGTAGGTTTATGGATAACATGGTGGTATTTGGACGGACCCTGCACCACTCGACACCTCTGCAATTTCAAGATTACCTACCATTATAGTAAATGTATTGTATTGTAGTATTGTAGGAAATCATTTTCTATATCTCTACGCTTTGTCCTGCTTTTGCTTGGTAAGAAAAATGAATAAAAGGGAAAGACAACATATAAACGATTTAAACCTAAACTGTTTAGCCAATGTATATTATTAGTATGTATATTATCTAAACCTTTTCAATTGAACTTACCTAACCTGAAAGGAAAATGAAACTTGTGACATACAGACAGTTGAATAAATATAAATATTATCAATTGAATCGTACGCATAATTTGCGCCTAATTTATAAAACCGCAAAAAAAAAAACTCAGCGCAATATAAACCTTATGCGGATACAACTATACATAGTTATAATTATAAATTCTAAGATAAAGAATTAACCGCAATTCTACTCCATTATAATACCATGTGTATGGTTATTAGTTATGAATGAATATCGAAGCCACGCCCACACGCGCCGGCGCAGTTTTGTAATGTACGTTAATGAATGGTTAACGAATTTAACAAACTTGGCTCGATTTTAAATGGCAATTGGAGAGTTTGGCATTGAAAGTGTTAACAAATTTAACCGAATCAGGCGAGTTAACGGGTTAGCTGTAGTTTTTGTTAAATGAGCGAAAGCAGGGAAGTACTCTCATTTTGTTAGTTGTTTGCTAAGATCGAAGGATAAGTAATTTTTGTAAGTATTCACCACTACATAATATGTTAAACCATAATTAGGTATTTTCCATATCTAGGCTTCTCTTATGATAAAGGGGTCTGGTAAACAAATTACTTATTTTCGTGTTATCTTTAAATTAAAGGATTTCATGAAAAATATAATAAGATCAAAAAATCTATTTGCACGAAACGAACTTCCTAACGTCCTAATCTGTCATGACATTTGAATTGGGCAGAAAGGGATAGCAAGTACTTTTACTAAAATAGGTTTTGAGCGTTTATGAAAAAAGGGCCTAAACTACTAAGCTGTCAGAAGAAATTCTTCGCTGGGTCTTGGCTAAGACACTTCCATGCACAGACAACAAACCATTTATCCTTTCTTGTATTGTGAAACAAAATGTAAATAAATAAGTGTCCTTTGTCAGACTATAATAAGATATTAACAGGCCAGAGAGAGAGCGCTCCCGCGCAGGCACTGTACCGGCGTGTGCGCAACACGTTTACCGCTTTTGACACCTCAATTGCTGGTTTGGGCAGAAAATATTTAAAGTGCCAAAGACTCAATACCAAGTATTTTTTATAGAGAATTACTAAAGTACAGGCACAACCGCGAATTTGTACTCGTAGAGTTACTTTCCCGCTACTTCCCCTAATTTAACCCCCTAGGGGAAGGAAATTCCAAAAAATCCTTTATTTAGTGCACTCTAGACTTCATAAGGAACCTACGCGCCAAATTTGGAATATCTAGACCTAGTTTAGGCTATGCGTTGATATGTTAGTCTGCACAGTAGGTTTTTTTCTTGCATATATTTAGATTAAGGAGCTGGACCAAGTGTTATTTATTACCCATATTGTTGAGTTGCATGCGTCCACGCATATAAAACTGACGCTACACACCCGACATAGCCAGTTTTCGGTAAAAAAAAAGTGTCAATATGTGACATATAATCAGGGGTCGAAATAGATAGTAGGTACATACCTTAACTTGAAGCAGGTTCATTGAATAAAGTAATGCCATCTCACTCATGCCTTAATGAACATGTCAGGTTTCGGTTAATAAAAACTACAAATTCCGACCCCTGCACATAATATCCCACAAAAAAGTCAAAATAATACTTTAAATAGATAAATATCAGGGGACAATTTCACACCAATTGACTTAGTCCCAAACTAAGTTCTAGGCTTGTACTATGGGTAATAGACAACGATATACGTACTTATATAGAGAAATATACATACATACATACATAAACTCACGCCTTCATTCCCAGAGTGGGGTAGGCAGAGCTAAAGAATTACCAACAAGTCTTAAAACTTCTTGATAATTCTGAAATATATACTTAAATAAATAGAAAACATCCATGACTCGGGAACAAATATTCGCACTCATCACACAAATATCTGCCCTTACCGGGATTTGAACCCAGGACCGCTAGCTTCGTAGGCAGGGTCACAACCAACTAGGCCAACGCGTCAACGCTTTATTTAATCGGTTCATCTAAAAGCGTTTCAATTAAAATTTATACATTTCACTTTAAAACATTAATAGGTTATTTGTTCTATTAATACACCTAGTCCCTTAACAATAATGACATTAAAACTTGGGTGCATTAAACATAATTGACCTCTGCGACAGTACGTCAGCTGCGACGTCACTGTGTACGGTGCGCCCGCGCAGCGTGACAGACGGCGCACGCGCGTGAGTTACCGCGAGAGCGCAGCGGCGCCACTGTGCACCCATAGGGTTGCCAAAAAGGTAAAGTCAAAAAAATATATGACTAATGAACGATATTTAGGCGAATATACTGGTAGAATTTCATCACTGAACTTTCAAACTTATACTAGACCCTACTTTTAAAATCGAAGCTCAAAGTTACGTTAGCTCCATCTCTTTCTCTCGAATGACTTAGTCTCAAATGCGAGTGAAAGGGATGGAGCTAATATAACTTCGAACTAAGATTTTCAAAGTAGGGCCTTATTTCTTTCAGCATTTCCGTTAGCGTTTTCGTTTTTTTTTAAGAGCCTTTATGCGCTTGGCCCCTGAGATCAAGGGTCTCGACTCGATCCTAATGGAAAGAAAATTACGGGCCGAAACTAGCTCAAAAGGATAATTTCAGATTAAAAATTGGTGTAATGCATATTTTATTTGATTCTACTCGTTAAACTGGACTACTTTTGTTCTGCAACTGTTAAAGTCTAATTGTAAAATCAGTGTATTCAATCATGGCCATATAATTAGTACCTATCTCATGGTACGGGGCGACATTTACTCGGTACGAGGGCTTAAGGAAAATGGAGAATTGGATCGCGTACATTGAAAATTACATTTACCTTGAACGAAATATTTTCAAGAACTTACAGAACAAAAGAAGTTCAGTTTCAGGAGTAGAAACGGTCCATGAATTTAAAGCCCCAAGGTCAAAGGCACGCTGTTTATTTCATTATTGTAACCGAGATCAACCGAGTCATGCATTGCAAATTAATCTCAGGTATGCGCTATAGCGCTGCAGTGGCAACCCCGATGCACCCGCCATTCAAGCCATGGATGGACAGTTAAAACGTCAAGTGGAAATATTAGCCCGGCCATTGTACGCCATGTTTGTTTACTGAATTAATTCCCGCGCCCACTCGCTGGCTCCGCGCAAACAGATAGCGGCTTGAAAGTGAACGCCATTATGTTTCAAAATGGCCCTTGAGATATCTCTTTAGAAATGAGGTTCTAATTCATAATTGTGCATAAATTTGAGTACCAAAACGAAGAGCTTTGCCCGTGAACACTAAGAATTGAAAGCTAAAAAGAGAGGTGGGAAGAGGGATTGAACGAAATGTTTCCTGGATGTCTGAATATAACTAAATTAAACGCAATAGTGATGGGTACATTAAACGTTCTATAATCTAAGAAAGTGGTATTACTCTGACGTTGCAACTGAAACATATTCTTGAGAGGTTATTCAAAACTCCATTTTTTTTCCGTGCATGGGTAGCGTTTTTTTAATTGTGCTTCATTCCTCCCGTTTTGGCGATGGCATAAGAACGAGGTCCTAAAATATTTAACTCCGAGGTGTAAATCTCAACCCTTTGTTCGCAACAATGCAAATACACGCGTCAGCTCCGAAATTCCTGCACTAAATAAAGTGCAATCATCTCAGTTATTCGAACATGCACAATGTATTTAGGGTTCCTTACAATACATATAAGATACAGACCTAAAATAAAAACGTACATTTCTAAAAAGTTGCTTCGAGAAAAGGATGTATGACCGTGACTTGGCGGCGGCACTTCCATGCCCTTCTGATGGTATAATACCTGGTATAGGCATATTTATATTGTAGGTACTTAAAAATATATAATATAGTACAATACAATACTTTTATTGTATTCTATAGTCAGGGACACGAAATGGCAGTTTCCTGTTGCATGTTTGTATTAGAATGCTTAGCACCCCACATCAGTAGGTTAGGAGAAATCTTAATATCTATTATGAGTATCTTTGTCATTTCAACCGTGAGCACCATATGTCGATGATCAGATTGTATTTTATCTTGTACTGTGTTTTACTGTAAGTACTCTAACTTTAAAGTAATATTTTTGAACAAATACATTATTTATCATTATCAAAGGAAGAAGTGCTGAAGTATGTAATGATGACGTTTCAATCATAAAATTAGGTAAATGAAGGAACTAGGCCAACGACTCACGGAGAAGACGAGTTATTTAGTGTCCGAACATAATTTGCGCTTTCTACTATTTTCGCTAATTGTTCAAGTAAGCAACCCAGTTTGCCATTTTGTACAATATTCTAGATGTTTACTGTGGTGTTTCAGTGGTAGCTGGGCTATCTTTAAATTTGGTGCAGATAAACAGGTCTCTACATAAATAAGTACGTATATTTCATTCCTACATATATATAGTACCTACCTAAATACATAAGTGGCTCATAGGTCATCAACCTAACCAAACCTACTCGTTACGTTCCTATAACTAATCAACTGTGCATGAATTATAGAACAGTTCTAGCAATATTGAAATTGAAATGTTTATATTAAAAATAATAAGCAGAACGGCAAAAGTTTTGTAGCTTCAAACAAATACTATCAGTAGAACGAATTCGAATCCTCCAACTAAAACCTATATCTGCATAATTCTGCCCTTCTACGGAGAAAAGGAACAAGTGCAATTAATTCATAGAAGCATATTAAACTCTCACGGGTTATAATAAGGTTGGAAGTGCAATACAATTCATATAGTAGATGTGCCTTTTTTTTGTAGGAGGGCAGAATTATTGAAACAGAACCTTTCATGGTTGAATCCGCATGGAACTTTGCTGTTTCTTTCTTTTTATGTTCATTGCGATGCATCAGAATGCCAAAATTCGGCTGCGATGTATGTACGGAATGAGTAAGCGATCCTGTGCCGTAAGTGCATTGAATTATCGTCTGCGGTTTATTATACAATGAAGAGATATGTTTGGCAAGGCACAATATACATTGGGTTGAATAGGTCATTAGCATGAATTCGCACTTTTTTTTTATGGCGTCGGTGGGTGGGACGTAGGTGGAAACTGTGAACCATAGACATTCGCATTCACAAGACTGCAAATGCACTGCCAACCCTGAGGACTAAGATGGAATGCCTCTATGCTAGTCATTTCAACGGCTGTCTTATCCCAGAACCAGAACACAACAATGCAAACACTGCTGCTTGGCGGTAGGTTAATGGATAAGATGGTGGTATCAACCCGGACGGACCCTGCACAAGGTCCTCCCACAAGTAAATACTTCAGAACAATAATGATCTAATTCCGAAATTTAAAATTTCGATTTAGGTCTCTATAATAATAAATTTATGACTTGAAGTTTGAAAGCTGAAATTTTGAATTAGGTCACTATTGTTCTAAATGTGCGAATTGTTGGTTGAAGTTAGTTTATCATCTAGTTTGTGTCATCAATTTTATTAATGTTAGCTATAAATCGGCAGTGCTTAACTAGATATACAAAAAACATATTCAAGTATATTTTATAGTAGTTAGTAGTTGAAGACTACTTCTTATTCATAAACGCACAATAAACATAATTTCGTTATTTGTACCTTTCCGTCAAATCCAAATGTCATAATGACAGATAAGGACGGAACCCATTTCAAGCAAACTAGCTATTGGAAGAGTTAGCAACTATCACGATCTAAAGATTTGTGTCAAATGCTTTAGTTAACTTTCGTCGCGAAATGAAAAGATGACACTTTTAAAATAAACGCTGCTTGTCAGCTCTATTCCTTTTTGTTTTAAGTCAATCTTGCTTCAATTTTTATCATTAAATAGTTAACTTTATAGCAAAAAAAATTGTCACGTCTAAGAGTTACAATGTCATAATGTACAATATGGAAGCAAGATCGGCAAAACGAAGTGGAATTGAGCTGTAAACATCCGCAGTTCCATATTCAAAACGGCGCGCGTGGGAACAGCTTACGTTGGCGCCAAAAATAAGTTTATGAATCTCCGAATCAGCTTTTAGCATGTTTACGTTTATTCTTTTTTTCTTGTACAAACTTACTCATGAATGTCGTCACGCAGAGCTTACGAAGATACTGTCATAGCTATATTGAGATTCATTACAACAATTGTACACATATGCATACATAAACTCACGCCTTCGTTCCCAGTGCGGGGTAGGCAGAACTACAGAATTATCTACAACTCTAAAAACTTATAAATACTTCTGTAGTCACATTTTTCACAAGTAGGCATATTACAATGTTATATTATAATGTTTACTAGCATATTAGTGACAGGTTGCAAGCCCATCGCCTAACAGTCCTACAAGCCTATATTCCCTTAGTCGCCTCTTACGACGGGAAGACATGGAGTGGCACTATTCTATCCCGGCAACCAGACAATTGTAATGGAACTATATTGCTTTCAAATAGTAAGAAACTTTTATTCATCTGTTTATCTATAAATTCATGCTCTTACATTGAACACTTGAGTCTGCAATTCTTAGACCTAATTTTCGGCTACCTACTCATGATAATGAAGATATTAATCAGCAAAATTGTTTTTCTAAAAACAAACTCTCACTATGACTTGAATTTGGTATTTGCGTTCTATTCAATCATCAATCAATCATGTCAGCCGAAAGACGTCCTCTGCTGGACATAGGGCTGCCCCAAATTTGCGTTCTATCGGGTACTGAGTAAGATGATATCATCATTAACATATTATATTCGAAGTCAAGGTGTCAAAACGTTCTTGAAAATGTTATTTCATCCGGTTCCTATACAAACAGCCACACACTTAAACTACCCATTAAAGACAGACGTGAGAAGATGCAGAAAGAGATGAATATAGATTTTACATAAGAAAGTCATGTGCTCGACAGAGACAGTTTCTCTCTGTTTATCTTCATTGGTCACTCATGTGTATGGGCGATTGTACTAGGAGATGGAATCACCATACTTATCATCCAGAGTTTGTTATTACTTGAGCGTAGAAAAATGTTTGTTTAGAAGGAGAGCTGTGCATCTAGAAAACCAATTACTTTGCTTGAGAGAGAGAGAGAAATTCTTGGGAGCATCCATCAGACCTCCAGTATTCTGCAGACCAGGACATTGACTCACCTCGCTTGTGATCGAAGAGCATCTCCCGGCACATGGAGAGCGGTGCTCCGTTCTCGTACCCTCGCTGCCCGGGGGCACAGCGGTACACAGCACCAGGTCGTCTGATGGTGGCCAGGTACGCCGAGTCAGCTTCCGGCGCGCCCACCAGGATCCTAAGGACAAAGATGTTTGGAATAAGAAAGGTATTATATTGATTTGTCTTGAACGTTGTCAACGCAGGTCTTCGAAACAATAAGGTTGGTTGAATTCACCTGCTGTCACTAATACGCTGGTAAACATTTTAGCCTATTTGTGCAAAATGTGGTTACAGAATTATCAACAAGTTTTTAAAGTTGTAGGTAATTCTGTAGCTCTGCCTACCCCACTCTGGGATTACAGGCGTGAAGGTATGTATGTATGTAAGTGGTCAGACCATTTTGTAAGACGTAAATGTCCATATATTTGTGGAAATATTTTCAAATGGATCATATTATTATTATTATTATATTATTATATAATAGCTCAGGGCCTCTATTATACTGGGTTAAAACCATATTGCCTTTGTGTTGTTATATTATTGTAAACGTTATGTTAGCTCTTATGTACTTAAGTACTAACAATACGATAACATGTACAGGGCATTATGGTTTTACTCTATAGAATGGAAGCCCAGGTCAGAAGTGTATTTCATAAATAGAGATTATCTAGAATCGTGCTCCCTACCAAGATTTAAATAAGGCCATTTAAGTCATAATTGGGATTGTTCATATTTTTAATATTACTCTAATTCGAAAACCATTTCGAGGAACAGGGTTTTAAAGCCGTTCTACGTTATTCCGTTTTTGAAAATTGGATATTTCAACAAAAGTTCATTTGTTTGACTTTCGTCTTCGGTCTAGGTGTATCTTACGGGTTAGGTGAACATCGCTTGATGTAGTACGTTTTAATACACTATTACAATCACTTTTTGTCATTAGATATCATTTAATTATTGTAATTTATTAGAAAATGCCAACCCAAATTTGAAATAATCATGTCATCCATAAAATGTCTAAATAAATAAAGATATTAAAACAAAAGTATTCGGTCGAATACAATATTAATGAAATCGGTCTCTTAAAATTGACTATTCTTTCGAATTAGATTGTGTATTTTTAATATTATAAAATAATATATTTGATTAATTAAAACTAACTGAATAAATCGGTATCAGGTCAATTACCGTCCAAATTAAATTTAGGTCTAGCATTACTCGTATGTGTTATTATGTCATCCGTCAACTTATTTGCCTCTTTTCTGTAATAAAAACAACTAGACTTTAAAACTGTCAACCAGCAAGACTTCAAAAGCCCATTTGCAGGCACCACACGTTGGCATGAGCACAAACGGCCGCATCCTTCACGGTAATGTTGGTAATCTCCGTGTCGCAATCATGCTTGCGAGAGACCCCAGCGGCTGGCTGGAACCTGGCAGCCAGCCAAGACAGGTGAAGCAGGGTAGCCAGATGTTAAACGTAACCGTATTTTAACCAAGTCATTTGGTTGAAAAATAGTTTTGAGTTTCTTGCTCGTTCGTTCAGAGTTGGTGTTCTTTTGGAACATGTTGAAATAAATTGTCCTTGTGTACGTTGCTGTACTTAGGTTGCAATTTAGAGATATATGTAGGTTGATAATAAGCATAGGTAATCAGCCTACTAACAACTGCACACAGTATAAGCGCGTAAGAAAAGCTAAGGGTTGAGGTGGACCTTCCTAGCCGCTTCGACCATTGCTGATCTTGACAAAAGCCCGTGGCGTCCAGGAATTTCCAGATGCTTTGAGCAGTGAATAGGTTCATTATATTATATACACTCGAATTAATATGGTTTTCTTGGTTTTTTATATGTTCAATTTCTCAAGTGATTTACCAAATCTTTCCAGCCTCAACTTTGATAAAACCTCGTCATATTTCAAAGTGACCAAATATTAATTAAAACAATAGTGTTTAATTACTCCACCGCTGTCAACGGCGAGTTCAAAGGAGTGATAAAGTGCCGGTGAGACGCGCCGAGAATAGCGCCCTTCCGGCGCGAGAGTCGAGTAGACGAGGTGATCGACACGCAGGTAATAACGAATATACACGTAACTACAACGCTATTATAAAACTATTTGATTTTATCTGGCAGGTTCCTTCCACTGCGTTACTTAAATAAATATCTGGGGCACGTTTCATAAAGCTACAAGTACTACAGTTCTAAACTGGCAACACTGCTCAAATGGCTAGTCGTCATTAGTCGAGGTTGTGTCCAATGGATACTTGTAACCTGTAAGTTTAGAAACTTTTGTTACAATGATAGTATATAGCCCAGAGCTACCTACCCACGCTAACTTTTTATCCCAATAAAATCAGTCCTTAAAGGCGACAGACATGTACGTGGACGAATTCGCATACAAAACCTATTCAAATATAATGTAACATCATCCATATTTACAAACACCTTGCTACGCTAGACCACAACTAATATTTATAACAGCCACAAAGCTATCGAAGCCGTGATCCACTAAACGGGTCGAACAATCGCACAGACGGACAGGCAGCGCTGGCGCAGCGCCAGTGCCGCAAATAGAGCGGGTTCAATTCCCGCATGCGCCAAATCGTATTTCTATACCACTGAGTCACTGCGATTTGTATGGTTTGTGACGTTTTGTTTGACCTGTAAATACTAATGTTAAGCTAGTATGTTGGGAGAGATTGTGTATAGTATAGGTAGGTACCTAAGTTCGCCTTTGTACCAGCAAGGAATTTGAATGTTTAGCAGTTTGAGATATCTTACGTAAATTTGTGACATGACTACCTAATGATAAATCCTCGATTGTACATTAATTTGTAAATATTGTATTTTCATTTTGTGTTTACATTAATACAAATATAATATAAATAAATAAATAATAAATGTCAGGGGACAATGTCACACCGATTGACCTAGTCCCAAACTAAGCTCTAGGCTTGTACTATGGGTACTAAACAGCGATAGGTATAAATACTTATACACACTAAGAAAAACATACTCGCGCTCATCTGACAAATATCTGCTCTTCACCACCAACCAGGCCACCATGTCGTCAATATGTTATATGAATATTTACCTATACACTTTGTACACTGTCGATGAAATTCTAATATAAGATCAAGGGTACGTAACTCCGAATAGACATAATTCCGAATTGATCAAAATAACGGATTTTCATAATTCCAAAATATCATATATATTGTTTACTTAATATATTTTGATACCTACGTAAGTATAGCAATTAAATTATGCATTTAATCTAAAATAGCTCCAGAATTAATATTCGGAAATAAATTATATCTCTTAGTCAACTCAATTTTTTAGTTTTCTCTAGTATATGACCCACAAAAAATAAGGCAACAAAAACCAAAAAAAAACGTACTGACAGCATGAATTGTGTCATCCGATCTACTTACAAACCGTTACAAAACAAGCACCGTAACCAAAACATTCTCATAAGAATAATACTCTCTTAGTCATGGACTTGAGGTCATCGTGGCGGCGGCAATCCTTTCGCTTATTTTCTTTTTCTCTTCCTCAGCGATGACCTGTACAAATTCCTTGCATTCTCGACCAGCTGATACATCACCGGACAAGTGCGAGTCGGACTTGGGGCTGAGGATTTCGTACCTCCCAATTTTCACGTGGTCACATAATAAGTAATAATAAAAACGTGGTGTGATTTATCTTTAGGGTTTGCAGAACAATCACACTCAATATTTCGCTTATACCTGAATATAAGGTCCACATACATACATTAAATCACGCCTGTTTCCCAGAGGGGTAGGCAGAGACCACTTATTTCCACTTGCTACGATCTTGACAAATTTCTTTCGTTTCTTCAACATTCATACATCGAGTCATGCACGCACGTCGGTTTCGGGTACTTAAGATTCGGCCCTTTTCCAGTATTTCTCCGATTAGATTCGAAAAAGTACGCCTAGGGCGGCCCCTTCCGACCCTTCCACTCACTTCCACATATAAGGTCCAATAGAACAAAAAAAAAAGACTATAGATATCTTTAGGGATTGACCCCGATGTGCTTCTTTTCAGTCCAGCAGAGTAAAAAAAATAACAGAACAATTGCCCTCGCGTGTGATGTTCTTCTTATTTCCTTCTATCTCTATCCTTAATTCTCTAAAAAGTTCGGATGACTGTCTAAAACTCGACATTAGCGAAATACACCTTGTTTAAACATGGTGTGAAAGCCATTATGAAGAAAAAACAAGGTACTTTATGATTTTTTTTATACATGAATTTTTAGGTACATTCACTAAACATTGTAAAAAAAATGGACTGGGCATTAATTATGGTTCAAAAGATAGGTGACAGAAAGACGGGAAGACACGTACGTAGGCTTGGTAGGGTCCTGTTTGGCGTTTAAGTAAGGAATTCTAAAACGATAAAAAATATCCCCTTATCAAAGTTTTTGTACAATGATAAACAAAATTATAGGTGGGTTTAAGATCATATGAATGTTTAGTTTAATTTAAACTTTGTGTTAACAATGATCTTGATCGCTATGTCGAGCAATATGATGATCCGATGAGATGTATTGACCTTAGTTTAGATTGCTTTTGACGTGTTGCTTCGATGACTGACAGCGCCATGTTCACAAAACATGGTCAGGGTTGGCCCAGACATAACCGCTCGGCTCTGGGCCGGCTCAAATTGAGACATTGAAAAGTGAGCGTTGCGTTTTGGGAATACGATACATTTCTAAAGTTATAGTTAAAACAATAGCTGGGCGTGCTATGTATCGTACTACCACGAATCAAAGCTCATTTTTCAATATCTCACTTTGAGTTTGAGGACGACGCGCTGGCCTAGTTGGTTATGACTAGCTTCATAGGCCTGGGTTCAAATCCCGGTAAGTGCAGATATTTGTGTGATGAGCGCAAATATTTGTTCCTGAGTCATGGATGTTTTCTATGTATATAAGTATACATTTTCTATTTAGGTATTTATATCGTTGTCTATTTAGTACCTACCCATAGTACAAGCCTAGAGCTTAGTGTGGGACTAGGTCAATTGGTGTGACATTGTCCCCTGATATTATTTATTTATTTATTTATTTATAGCTGATCCGGTGCCGACCGGTTATGTCTGCGTCAACCTTTAGGCGCAATGCTATTATGGGCCTCCATAGGCGGACCGCGTGGAGCAGTCGACAACAGCTGCACTGCAGTTAAATTAATCTTTACAACCTTAAAACATAAAATGAAACAATATTTACTAAACATCCATTTGGGATTGTTCATATATTTTTACAATAACTCTAATTCGAAAACCATTTTGAGGGATAAGGTTTTAAAGCCGTTCTGCATTATTAAGTTTTTGGAATATTTATTTATTTCGGATATTTTGACAGAAGTATATTTGACCTTGGTTTGACTTTCGTTTTCGGCTTGAAGCCTTCGTAGGTGTACCTTACGGGTTAGGCGAAAACAGTTGGAAATAGTATGTTTTATTACACTATTACAATCACTTTTTATCATTAGATATCATTTAATTGTTGTTGTTTATTTAAAAATGCCATCCCAATTTAAAAATAACCATGTCATCCATAAAATGTCAGCTAAATAAATAAAGATATTAAAATGAAACTATTGGGTAGAATACAATATTAATGAATTAGGTCTCTTAAAATTACCTATTATTTCGAATTAGAATGTAAAAACCGTGAGTTATATTTTTTGGTCTATCCCAATTGACCAACACTTAGCAGACGTCCTGTATTCACAACATATGCATTTTTTTTCTCTTTGGCATACAAATTATTTATTTACTATTTAAAAATAATACAAACATGCACACTCACACAAAATAATTCGGAAGTCTGGAATAATTGTCAATAATTTACTTAAAGAATTGCTCTTAATAAATAGTAGTGAGATGGAATAGGGAATATGCATTTTTTTTTTACAGCTTCAATTGAAGCCGATTCATGTAACAAACAGGTCACAAAAATCATTTTTTGAATAACTATAAAAATAACCAAGATATAAGCCAACAAAGATTGGTTCCTATCTCTTTCTAGAAAAACGGAATTTTACATGGAGTTTATATGGCCGCAGTGCACAATGACGTCACGGTGCACATCGGATCTCTCTGTCTAATTAGAAGTTTGAAATGCTTATAACTTCCGTATTTCTTGACCGATTTTAATTTTCATTTCCGTTTTGGTGATCTCTTTTACGGTATTTTCATATTTTGATGAGAAATGCGATTTTTAAAATCCATGCATATTCCCTATTGGAGCGCTCTCTTCAATCCGGTGGCCCTGAAAAGCAGCGTCAAGGCTAGTAAGCCTGACACATATTAATAGTGGATCGCTGGCTGGGCGAGACCTCTTTCCACTAGTTTGTCGAAATAAATAAATAAATATCAGAGGACTATGTCACACCAATTGAACTGGTCCCAAAGTAAGCTCTAGGCTTGTACTGTGGGTACTAGACAACGATATAAACACTTATATAGACAAATATATGTATACTTAAATACATGGAAAACATCCATGACTCAGAAAAAAATATTCGCGCAACATAAAGTACCTATAGTATTAATAGTAGATCGATCACGGTTCTACTCGCTTCCCGCTTATCGTCGGCGCCGGCGGTGGGACAATTTATTGCCAGTTTTTTTTTAAATTATTAAACAAAGACCTATATTTCGCAATCGAGGTCATGGGTAATGCATTAGGTGTAAATCAAAGCGTCGCTGTCAATTAATACAACCTAGAAGCTCTTTTACTTCATAATTGCAAAGTATGACCACATTACAATGTTATAACATTTCTAAATAAGTTTCAAACAGTAAAAGCCGTATACTAAGCGGAACTAACTCATTACAACTATGTTACGTCTCGATAACTCGCTGCGTAAAATTGAGAAATGGAGGTTCGCCCGTAAAAGGGGGGGGTGGGGCGCGACCAATCTGTGAATGGGGAACGTGGGGTGAACGGACAACGGAACAAATGTGGGCCCACCGCTGGGCGCGATTCGACATGGTTACGTATGTTGGATAAACATTTTGAAGTACTTCAACCAAGCGATCCAAGTTTTTTTATGGCTCATGGTATGTGGAATCTGTGACCATTAGACATTTGCAATCTTAAGACTGCACATTCGAACATTTGAGTGTGTAAGGGTTAATGCTTAAAAGATCCTAAAAATACCCCGTGTGATTGCCGGGTTAGAATAGTGCCACTCCGTGTCTTCCCGTGGATGTCGTAAGAGGCGACTAAGGGAACATAGGCTTGTAGTACTGTTAGGCGATGGGCTTGCAACCTGTCACTAATACGCTGGTAAAAATCTTAGCCTAATTGTGCAAAAAGTGGTTACTGAATTATCAACTACTTTTTAAAGTTGTTAATAATTCTGTAGCTCTGCCTACCCCACTCTGGGATTACAGGCGTGAAGGTATATATGTAGATCCTAAAGAGTCGAAGTGTATTCGAAAGGGCCCGTCTATAAGATAAGATAAGATAATCTATCCTTTTTACTGACTAGAACTTGGCAGGCCGTAACAGCAGCAGCCGATTGCTTTTATGGACGGCTGTATTGACAAACTACACTTCAGTAAAAAAGCTGGCAACACCGTTGCAGACCTAGTAAACAACAGCTGATGAAATGTAACCGAAGCGAACCGAACTAGGTCAAACGAATGTCACTGACCATCACACATTCGTTTTTGGCTCCGCTCGCTTTCGTCAATCAGTCGTTTCTCGTAGAGAAGATGTTTTGTTAGAACAAGATAGAAACACGCAAAAGCAAAAAAAAAAACCTGTCCGAAATAATCAATTACCAAGGGAGCCTCAAAATTGACCTAGTACAAAACTGAGATCTAGACAAAAATAAACATGTTTATACTAAAAAAAAAAAACAGGGGGCAATGTCGCACAAATTGACCTAGTCCCAAACTAAACTTTAGGCTTGTAGGTATTAGGTACTATGGGGACAAGACAACGATGAAGATTGATTAAGCACGGCAATAATAACAACTGCTGCAAAGTTTTTCCCAACTGGGCAAAGCTAAAAGGATATGAGGTATGTTCCACTCTAGCTCCTGAACTTTAGGACAGATTTTAATAATTATTAAACAATTACGAATTTGTGGCACTTGCAGTGGAGACCATGGGTCCTTGGTCAGCTGATATAAAAAGCTGTATAAAGGCTGTCATCCCGGCTCATAGACACCTCCGGAGATCCTAAAGCTGGTGCTTACCTCTCCCAAACGATTGGGCTAGCTATCCGGGGATGCAGCCAGTGTCATAGGGACCATGCCGCGAGCGGCCTGCTAGAGGGAGTGTTCTTTTTATAGTGGTGATTATTATTTACATCTTTAATATTTGAGTGGCTTAGTTTTATTTTAATTTAAATAAGTTTAGTTTTAACTTTTGATTGTAGTACCTATAAACAAGGTGTCACGTAAATTGACAATAACATGAAAGTGATAATTTCAAAAAAAATGAAAGAGTTTCATATTAATAACCAGTTAAGATTGAATTTTGAAATTTGGAATTATAAAAAATAACTCCAGCGCAAGTACAAGCAGTGTGCGCCGGCGCCGCTGCGTCGAATTAGTCGCGGGCGCAGGTGTCACAGCGTCCGATTCGCCACGCTGGCTACCTAATTAAACATGTGCTGTGGTAATGTAGGCTATTAGCTATGGAACGCTTTTGTAAACTGTTTTTTTTTTATTGCATAGGAAGTCAAACGAGCATACAGGCCACCTGATGGTAAGTGGCAACTGTGACCCATAGACATTTGCATTCACAAGACCGCAATCTTAAGACTGCAAATGCGTTGCCAACCATGAGGACTAAGATGTAATGCCTTTATGTTAGTAATTTCACCGGCTGTCTTATCCCCAAACCGGAATACAACAATGCAAACACTGCTGCTTGGCGGTAGGGTTATGGATAAGATGGCGGTACCGACCCGGACGGACCCTGCACAAGGTCCTCCCACAAGTAAAATTTAGGAATGTAGTATTTATAATATTTTTGTAAAATTGTGTGAACAAGAACGACGCCTTCAATTATATATTTTTTGCGTTGTCGTCGTGCCCAAACATCTGATGTTGAAGATGCATGGATAGTCTCTGTTATTTGACGTAAACTATACTATACACTACGTTATCAATTTGACAACTTCAGTTATTTTGTACGGGATGTGCACAAAATTGCAGTTTTTTTACACTCATTCCGAAATGCAACACCCGCAAATACTCGAACGAATAAACATTGGACTTGTTTTTGTTTTGTATGTTTCTTTAAGTATCAATAACCCTAAATAATTATTTGACTAAAGAGACTAATAACTACATAGAATATATATACATAGGTATACACATAGGCATACTTCGTAAAAAGTACTCATGTACCTACTCGTACAGACAAAGCCATACACATTGCAAGAGTTCGAACAGATAAATACGCCTTAATGCCACTCACAATAAGGTCTACGTATATTGTATGCAATAGCTGTATATATTAATGTATTCGACGTACCAACGTATTCTCTGCTAAACGTATGGTATCACCTGGTGCGATAAAAATGCCCTGATTGAAGATATACATACATACATACGCCTACAACCTGCACCTGCACTTTTAAAACTTGTTGATAATTCAGTAACCACATTTTGCACAAATAGTCTAAGATGTTTACCAGCGTATTAGTAACAGGTTGCAATCCCATCGCCTTACTGTACTACAAGCCTTAGTCGCCTCTTACGACATCCACGGGAAGACATGGAGTGCAACTATTCTAACCCGGCAACCACACGGAATATATAATAATGACACATTGAAGATATAATTGCAAAATATAGGCTTCGTGATCGTTTAGGCATGTGGCCACTACCCAGTTGCTGACCGTGTGAATTGCAAATGCACGAAGTGAATGCACCTGCACTTTGTTTGCACATGTTACGATAATAAAACTCGATTCCACATTCGTTTGTAGTTAGTTTCCTTAAGTAGTTTTTCTGATGTACCTTTTTTATTATTGTAGCGTATAGTTATAGTCATAAATATGTATACATTCCCATTTCATAATCGCCTCTATGTATATGCTATTGAAAAAAAAAAAAAGATGAAAGATGTTTATTCAGTAAGTAGGCCGCACGGGCACTTTTACACGTCAAAAATCTACCAGCGCTTCGCAAGAGACCGCTGCTGAGAAGAAACGCCGCAAGAAAGTCAACAGTAAGTTTTTTAAATATTGCTAATGATATTATACAATAATAAACTTAACCTAGCATTATATAAAACAATGAATCTCACATAACACCAAAAAATTATATATTCATGCGTAGTTGAGCAGGAAAATGTGTCAAAACTCAGAATTGTCACAAAACTAAAAAGCAACAGTAATAAAAAAAAAAAAAAAAAAAAAAAAAAAATACGCGATGGCCGTATAAGATATAATCTTTCCAGTGTTTGTTCCACTGGAATTATTCTTCAACAGCCTAATCGGGATTGTATTTATTTCGGATATTTTGACAAAAGTATTATTAACCTTTGTTTGACTTTCGTTTTCGGCTTGAAGCCGTCCTAGGTGTATCTTCGTTAGGCGAAAACCACTTGAAATAGTATGTTTTAATACACTATTACTATTACTTTTAAAATTAGATATCATTTAATTGGAGTAATTTATTATTCAATGCCAACCCAAATTTAAAATAATAATATCATCCATAAAATGTCAGCTAAATAAATAATGATTTAAAGAAGAATTTTGTCTCTTAAAATTACCTATTCTTTCGAATTAGAACGTAAATACCATGAGTACTTATATATTTTTTGGTCTATCCCAATTACTTAAATGTAGGTATTAAGATTTGGGCATTGCGTTAATACTAAATTAAATAATTTTGTGCTCTTTATTTTTATAATAAGTGCGTTTGCGGCAGCATATCTCTATTGTCTTGATTTGGAAGTATATCGAATTTTAAATCAGTAACCAATACTTGTACAGCTTAGATTTTATAGCAGTACTAACTATGCGTCATTTACGAGTACTGTGTCATTACCAACATTGGTCAAATGTTGGCGATATAGTGGAATGTACACGACAACATTGGCCAATTGGTCATAAACGTTATCGGCTTTAATTGATAAGGTAACCATAACTCCTGGCACTGAAGAACGTTGGATACCGTCAACACTGTATTGTATTTCTTTGATTTTTTGTTGCAAACTATGACACGTTGCATAGTTTTAAAGTACTACAGGATTTCAGGCCACAATTACCATATAAAAAAAATAAAAAAATATATACCACACCTACATATTTTAATTAAAGAGAAAAACATTTTGCTCCGGGCACAGCTAATTTACGCAACTAATCCCGTAATTATAGTTTTATTTCATCATAAATAAATCAATATAAATTACGAGTTGCATTTTTTTTACTAAAGAACATACATTAAATCACGCCTGTTTCCCAGAGGGGTAGGCAGAGACCACTTCTTTCCACTTGCTACGATCTTGACAAATTTATTTCGCTTCTTCAACATTCATACATCGAGTCATGCACGCACGTCGGTTTCGGGAACTAAACGCTCTTTTCCTGTATTTCTCCGATTTGATTCGAAAGAGTACGCCTAGGGCGGCCCCTTCCGACCCTTCCACTCACTTTCGATCTGTATATCTCTTTCGTCAATCTTCTTATTATTTACTACTAGCGACCCGCCCGCGGCTTCGCCCGCGTGGAATGTATTATACATAGGAACCTTCCTTAAGAATCACTCTATCTATTAAAAAAAACCGCATCAAAATCCGTTGCGTAGTTTTAAAGATTTAAGCATACATAGGGACAGACAGCGCCAGCGACTTTGTTTTATACTATGTAGTGATGCACAAAAAATCTGGGTTTAGTACAGGTGTTACAAAAAACTCACAAAAACAGGAGCGAAGCGAGGGCGGGTCGCTATTAAAAAAAAAAACAAACGAAAGTGTATCATTTCCCATGTCCTAAAACTTTCCTACACCTCTAATGGGCCCGAATTGAGCCGTTACTCGATTCGGCCCTTTTCCAGTATTTCTCCGATTTGATTCGAAAAAATACGCCTAGGGCGGCCACTTCTTACCCTTCCACTCACATTCGATCTGTATATCTCTTTCGTCAATCTTCTTTCATCCATCCTTTCCAAATGACGGAACCATCGATGCATGCCTTTTTCAATCTTAGTCACTACATCATCTTTTATTCCACATTTATCTCTGATTTTCTCATTTCTAACTCTATCAATCAGTTTCACACCACACATACTACGCAAAGAGCGCATTTCAACTGCATTTACACGACATGCATGTAAATGCTTGTCCTGCCACACCCAACATTCACTACCATATCTAAAGAACAGTTTAATATATGTTTATTTGTTTCTTCAACCTGTCCTATCTGTATAAAATGCCAGGCGTCCGTCCGCACATCACACCGTGGAAACTAAACATAGTATGTGCTAATACCCGCCTAAACTAAACGTGCATCGGTCATTCTTTGACCAGTACCTGCGTAAGTGTGAGAGTAACGAATGCTTCATCCACATTTATCCACCATGGTAAAGGCCTCACATGATACAAGTCTTACAAAAAGCAAGTTTTAAAACACCCGACTGTTGCTGTTCAAAATGAAAACTGATGAATTAAACCTACTTTTTTAAATACCTATTCAATTATACCCATACGGTTGAATTTTAATTACTGCCATATCGTTAGTGAAACTCACAAGTTTAAGAAAAATCGATTGACATACGAATTATCATAATCGGTCCACGCGTTTAGTTTCTAGAGCGCCCAACGGAACAAACCTATATCAGCCTATATACCTCATGTCAGCCGAAAGACGTCCACTGCTGGACATAGGCCTCCCCCAAGGCTCTCCACTCAGACCGGTCTTGTGCTTTTCGCATCCACCGCGTTCCTGACAAGGTCGTCACTCCATCTTGTCGGAGGCCTACCTACAGCTCGTCTCCCGGTCCGCGGACGCCACTCAAGGACCTTCTGACCCCATCGGCCATCAGTCCTGCGTGCGATGTGCCCCGGCCACTGCCACTTCAGTTTAGCTATTCTAATATACCTATAGGCTAATAAACACATTAGTCTCCGCCTTCGGCAGTCGAGTATAAACGTTGTAGTGTTGTAAAGAAATCATGCATAATTTATGTGCTATTGTTAACAAGAGAAACCGGGTGCCGAGTCGACTCACTGTACAATTGACAACAGCATTATTTTGAAAAGGCGTTCCGATAGTAGTGTAAAAGGGAAAACCACTAGTGTGGCTTGAAAAATACACACGATTTTGGATAAGGGGGGGCTCATCACTTACAGGGTGACTGGATATTCGACACAAACCTTTTAAGGAGGTATAGTAGAGTTCATTTGGAGCCAATAAGGTCATGTAGTACCCTGCCCCTACCCTTGGAAATTGCAATTTTTTCATGCTTTTTAATGTATTTTCTAAAAGCATAAATGTCAGCAACTTAATGTAATGACAGGCTAGGGTACTACGTGACCTTATTGGCTCCAAATGAGTTCTACTATACCTCCTTAAAAGGTTTGTATCGAATATCCAGTCACCCTGTATATCAGGGGGAGAGGGGGTTATAAAAAGTACTAATCATCAGGTTATATATAAAACCTAACCCATAACAGCAAAACACTAAGCACTGTCAATTACAAATTCGTAATAGGATTGTAATTCAGCAACACAGCTATTTTTCGACCCTCTGCGAGAGATTAACACCTTTTCAGTTCTCTTTAAGCAGATAACATAGTTGCATGTGCAACAGCCGTGACCCGCGATAATTCGCTGCAGCCTGCCAACGGCCAGTGAAAGGTGCTAACAGACAGTTCGCGCCTGACGCGAGAACAGAGGAATGAGTAACGGCTCAATTCGGGCCCATTAGAGGTGTAGGAAAGTTTTAGCTCATGGGAAATGATACACTTTCGTTTGTTTTTTTAATAGCGACCCGCCCTCGCTTCGCTCCTGTTTTTGTGAGTTTTTTGTAACACCTGTACTAAACCCAGATTTTTTGTGCATAGTAAATAATAAGAAGATTGACGAAAGAGATATACAGATCGAAAGTGAGTGGAAGGGTCGGAAGGGGCCGCCCTAGGCGTACTTTTTCGAATCAAATCGGAGAAATACAGGAAAAGAGCGTTTAGTTCCCGAAACCGACGTGCGTGCATGACTCGATGTATGAATGTGGAAGAAGCGAAAGAAATTTGTCAAGATCGTAGCAAGTGGAAAGAAGTGGTCTCTGCCTACCCCTCTGGGAAACAGGCGTGATTTAATGTATGTATGTATGTATGTATAAAATGAATAACCTTCCTCTTGAATGACTCTATCTATTGATGAAAACCGTCTTAGAATACGTTGCGTAGTTTGCAAGATCTAAGCATAGACACAGAGGGACCGACGGTGGAAAGCACTTACTTAGTGGTCAGTACTTTGTATGAGTGTGAAGAGTGGGAAATATATCTTTCGTACTATAAATATATAAAGTCGAATACTAGTCTCTGGCTGACCACTGGTGACTTTACCCTGTATGTTTTTCTTAACTTGTGTAAAACCGTATGCAAATGTAACCATGCATCTATTATCTCTGCCGCATCCATCGCTTGCTATTCAACGCATCCCGCATTCTTTCGCCTATTTCGGGCACCTGTCCGCCGTGAGGCAGCTGCGGTGCGATTGCTATGCTAAGCAAACACCCATGCAGGAACTGTTTTATGGTAATCACAGTCATCACAAGGCGGCTCAGTGGTGCGGAGGTCGTAGGTTCGAATACCGCTAGGAGCAAATTATGTAAGAAATAAAGTGATTAGTAAAAGGATAAAGCGTTTAGATTACATCAGATAATGATGTACGCTGGCGTTGGTGAAAAGACAAAACTTTTTTTTTTTATAACATGGGAAAACTTTTGTTTAATGGTGCGAAAACTTTTTTTTTTATAGCATGGTAAGGCAACCGAGCACACAGGCCACCTGATGGTAAGTGAAAACTGTGACCCATAGACATTCGCATTCACAAGACTGCAAATGCGTTGCCGACCCTGAGTACTAAGATGGAATGCCTCTATGCTAGTCATTTCACCGGCTGTCTTATCCCCAAACCGGAACACAACGATGCGAACACTGCTGCTTGGCGGTAGGTTAATGGATAAGATGGTGGTACCAACCCGGACGGACTCTGCAAAAGGTCCTCCCACTTTCTAGGTGCCAAACTGCAAGTCTGTAACTTATTAGTTTATTTATTACCACTTAGAACAGAACAGAACCTAAGCCGATAAACAACAATGTTGTTGATGTTGGTAGTCAACTAAACATAAAGTAACTTGACGACACAGTAGTTTCAACAGTAAGTAATTTATTTTTCATCACACTTGCACGTAAACAGTATCTAAACATACAGGTTAACTTGGCCGCAATGCCCGGTATAAAACCCTCGACCTTTTTATTTACCATGAAACCCAAGGTCGGTAAGTAATTTTTTTTTAATTTATAGCACAGCACACATGTCATGCAAGTTCAAGCAAAGAGTTTACACGCAATTGAAAAATTGTCTTAAAATGTTATTTAAACAGGAATTTCATTGCAATCTCGCTACATGTTACTTAAATACTCAATTAATGTTCTTAATAATCGATTTTAATAGTTTTCTGTATCAAATGGGTGTATGTATACCTACGTAAGTATTTGCCCTTAACGTTTCTGAACGAAACATTTGTATAATCTGTGGAGTCCGCCCGTCATCCGCTTAAAAAAAGTTCAAGTAATTCGTAATAATAGTTGTGCTGACTTGTGTGTGATTATAAGTTTTTTCTGTCCTATAATTTTATTTATTTACTCGCAAATGTGATGAAAAACATTGTATGTTTCACGGTCGGTACAGGAATTACGTACCTCGACTCAGAAAGCCCTCAGTCTTCGACTTCGGGCTTCTACTAGAGCCTCGATCGTAATTCCTTACTTACCGACCTTAATACACAATGTACTATTGTAATTCAACTAACGTCTATCGTAATGAATGATTATTGATGTATCTTACTACCACCATAATCTTGCTAGGAGCAATTTTATTTTTCAGTGTACAATATTATTGATATTGAAGGACAGACACAAAAGGAAATAAATATACATAAATCGTTACACTCTCGGTTTGATTATACCCCCAAAGAAGTGCCATAACACTGTACAGAGGGGATACCACAAATCAAGGGGTAGAGAGAAAGGGACAGAGCTATTCAACTGCTATAGCTCTGTACCTTTCTCTCAACCTAAACTGGACTGCTTCAGTATGTCATGGTAACCCCAAAGTTCCCAGCGGCTGAGCCTTCGAATAAATCATGTTATCTGCGCCTGCGCTGATGCAACGTGTGTCCACAGATAACGCTATCAGGTAAACACCGTCTTTGTGCGCTAAGCGCTCGCGCAATGAACGTAATGCACTTTGAGGCCGTTTTGATATCATGCTTTGTTTACTGTTGGAAATTGTTAAGTATTTACAACTTTAGGAAAGTAGGTTAGTTTAAAACAATTTACAGCTGTCAGACTACCTTATGGAGGTTTCGCTAGACATACAGTGTGTGTAGTGTGTGTGTTGTCCCCTGATATTTATTTATTTATTTAAATAAGATTATTTTTGGTACGCTTGTATTGAAAAAAATACAAGCTAGCAGAAGTTATAAAATACCTATACAGGGTAGAGCATAATATAATAATGTGCCTACGTCAATCTTGATTCTATTATGTTCATCATTATTAAATAATTACGAATTTGTGGCACTTGCAGTGAAGACCATGGGACCTTGGTCAGCCGATATGAAAAGCTTTATTAAGGCTCTATCATCCCGGCTCATAGACACCTCCGGAGATCCTAGAGCTGGTGTTTACCTCTCCTAAAGGATTGGGCTAGCTAACCAGAGAGGTAATGCCAGTGTCATAGGGACGATGCCGCGAGCGGACCTGCTAGAGGCGGTGTTCTTTTTATAGTGGTGATTACTATTTACATCTTTAATATTTGAGTAGCTTAGTTTTATTTTAGTTTAAATAAGTTTCGTTTTAACTTTTAATTGTTAATATAATTATGTTCTTATCATCCAATTTAAAACTATAATTCAGTTAAAACTACTTACGTCTGTGTATCTTCTTACAACCATATTTGGTAGCATTTATTCAGGAAAAAATATAATGTATATACAGCTTGATGTTAATAACCTCATCTTGACCCGGCACAGTCATTAATTGACACACAAAAGGGCGTAATGTCTGTTCCGCCAATTCACCACAAGTGGCACATCGGGCAATTCGAGCTGCTAATTGTGACGATTTAGTCGCAATAAGACAATTTATGCATGCACTGTGTAACCAATCAAATAACTTGCACGTTTTACTGCTCGTCTTTTAGGACCTACCTACCTACTTACCTACTCGGTAAGGTAGCGGTACGATTAACTTCTTACTTCTTTGCCGAAGAAGGCGTGTTCTTGTTTGGATGTAAGTCAATGATATTTTATATTAGACACGTTACGCTCATACTATACGCATTAAAAACCCGTCGCCAATTACAGACAGTTGCTACGTTACCATATTTCTACAGACAAAGACGGCAATCCGTAGCGAACGCTATTGTTAGAAAGAGATAAATAGTTGTGTATCTCATGCGTGAGAACTTACTTGTCAGTAACCAGAGGGCTACCACGGTAGCCGCTTTCTGGGCAAGTAAGATTTAGCCCGAGTTCTTGCCGACACGAAAGAAGAAGAAGAAGAAGTAACGCCGGTGCAAACTACTCAAACAAAATTACGAGATGGAAACAAAATGTAAAACATATTTACCGTTCTTATGAATGAAATGAGACATCCTTTCTTCCTTTTACAGTTACAGTATAATTTCGGCAGCCTCGGAAAACATAAGACGGCATTTTTTATGAAATTTATTTGTTACTTTTCGACAGTACATTTATATTGTCTCTGATGCGTGCGTGTCAGCGGCCGCGGCGCCACTAAACAGTAGTAAGGTAAATTACCTTCCTTTTCGAGGAACGCTTTTGCGCACTGATGAGCCTAGAAGCAGATGGAGCCCGATGTGATTCACTGTTGACTAAAGTTACAGTTAACCATTGCAGTCAAACGGCACGTACGCTTAGATGCATTTACTAATGCACACTTCTAAGAATTTGCATTACTAATAAAAAGTACTCGAAAGGCCACAATCACAACTTGTGACCTTGGAAAATGTCAGCACAACTGACTCAGATTTACAAGAATGTGGCGAGAGTTCTTGAATAAACCTGAAGTAATCTTGAGATACAGATTGCAAGAAGCGGACCTATTCTGTAACGAATTATACAACTCTAGCGCAGTTTGGTGAATGCGAGAAAAGTTAAGAGTTAAGTGCACAGTAGGTATTCTGCCCTCCTACGGAGAAAAGGCGCATGAGCAATTAATTCATTTAAATGATATTAAACTCTCAATGGTTATGATAAGGTTGGATGTTCAATACAATTCATATAGTAGATACGCCTTTTCTCCGTAGGAGGGCAGTATTATATTCCAATTTGAATTCGCTTTCGAATCTAATCAGCGCAAGCCCAACTCACACTTGACCATTTTTAGTATGTGTTTTTTTTCAACATTTTTAATATAATCATTGTATGTTTAACCGTTATTGATACAACAAAAATAAATAAACCTCTTTATTGTGTCACATTCTTCAAGTTTTTTATTTGTTAGTAAATCTACGGTAATAACAATAACACTTAGGGTAAAGTCACCAGTGGTCGACCTGTGCGTATACTTTGTATGAGTGGAAAGAGTACGAAATATATATTTCCCACTCTTCGCACTCATATAAGGTCGACTACTCTGTCCTCCTAAGCAAAAAAGTAGTATCTCAAATTCAATAACCAATGCAGTTTGAATTCTATTCCATCAGTAATGAGGTTGATATTGCTACAGGAGTTTTATCCGAGATACTGCTTTCTTGCTTGAACTGGTCTCTGACTGACCACTGGTGACTTTACCCTATATGTCAAAAAATCGGCTACAACTCCTTAAAGTTAGGACGGACGGACGGAAAGCGAAGGCATTAATGGGGTCTCGTTAAGCTCCTCTCAAGTACGGAACCCTAAAAATTCGTCGTCAAACGTTTTGTGGGTGGTAGGACCTTGTGCAGGGTCCGTCCGGATCGCTACCACCATCTTATCCATTAACCTACCACGAAACAGCAGTGTTCGCATTGTTGTGTTCCGGTTTGGGGATAAGACAGCCGGTGAAATCACTAGCATAGAGGCATTCCATCTTAGTCCTCATAGGGTTTTCAACGCATTTGCAGCCTTAGGATTGCATTGCAGTCTTTTGAATGCGTATGTCTCATAGTTTCCACTTACCATCAGGTGGCCTGTGCGCTCGTTTGTCTTCTCTATGCCATGAAAAAAAGTCTCTTGAAATCAAACTCTTTCATAATATCATGATTATTTAATGTATGTTTGTATGTTGTATACCTATAGTTAATGTACTGTTCCGTGTTTTGTTTTCTTTTGGTGTTCAATAAAGAGTATTTGTATTCTATTGTATTGTATTACCTATTGTAACTCCGTTATGCACGTCTTACAAGGGTCAGCGCGGCCCCAGCGACATTTTACAACTTTACGTCTAAAAATACGTCCCTACTTCCTCCGGCGGCGCTAAACATAGCCCGCTGCGCACGAGTTTGTTAATATCGCCTCTCGTAAACTGTTATCGGATTAACACCTTACCACTAGAGCTGGTAAAACTCTGATGTATTGAAAAATGTGTTCATTATCTTATAACTGATTAAATCCAGATCATGTAATATTTAGATACGATAAACCGTAATTATACTTATAAATAGACTAACCAAATAGCCAATGAACTTGTCGGATTAAGTACATATGTAATAAATAATAAATATAATAAACATACATATATAATAAACCGCAGGGCAGCTAGTGGCGAGCTGTTGGTGAGTGGCGACACCACGGACCTGAATGCTCCCGAGGGTAGGTCCTGTTCCTCACCTCACGCTTGCCTTCACCGGCCGGCTGGAGTGTATAATATAATGACGAGGAACAGACCCTCACCTCTGGCTTGCCTTTATCGGCCGGTCAGAGTGGAGTCGCAAGAGCTATATGCTCGAAGGGTGGATGTGTTGCATAAGTGGTGAGTGGGCACCTTATGGTCGTTTAAAGTCCAGAAGCACCTCTCCACCCTTAGCCCTTCTGGAACTGTTACCTCCCTGCTGCTATATATATGCGGCTATTTCGGGAGGCCCATTCCATTGAGTTGGCGAGTCACCGCCTGCCATTTCAACCAAAGTAATTAGCATTGGCCAGGCAGGCGCCGTAGTTTCTTCAATAGCCTAGTTCACCAATCCATATCAGTTCATACATAGAGCCCATTATTAATGTTTCCATCCTTCTTAAATAGTCCTACACTAACCATTGGTTGTCCGTGGGAGCATACTTCCATAGTTTGAACTCAGGGACAATCGCCGGTTGGTGTCCCATCACTTTACTAAATTAAACTTGTCTAAAGGGCCTCTGCGTGTTGGCTTCGGCTCCATGTACGCCTTCCAAAAGTCCGGGACTCCCATAGTCCCGTGAATGGTAAAGACATAATAATAATAAAAAAAAAAAAAATTGTTCATGCCGTATCATTAGTTCAAACAGTTTTAATTATTCTAGATTATATTATTATGTACTATCAGCCCATTGGACTCTGACCCATCATAGAACGGTGTCACAGTGACATTATAAAATATACTACAGTCGAGCTCAAAGATAACCCTTTTACAACTTATTTTAATGGGATATAATAATAGGGTTCCGTAGTCAAACTGGGAACCCTTATAGTTTCGCCATGTCCGTCCGTCCGTCCGTCCGCAGCCTAGCTCAGAGACTCTTAGTACTAGAAAGCTGTAATTTGGCATAAATACACATATTAGTCACGCCAACAAAGTGGTAAAATAAAATCTAGAAAATATATTTTTTAGTGTACCTCCCCTACACGTAACGTGGGATGTTTTTTTTTCTCGTCTACGTGTCGTTGGATAGGTTTTTAAAAATATATAGCGGGTTTGTCAAAACAATGTTTCGGTATCCGTTTAAGTAATGTTCATCTATTAAGCGCTCATTTTTGTAAGAGTCAAGTGTCGTGTCGTCGTCCCGTCCCCCCTACAGCCAAAACTAGAAATGCAAAAATTCTGAAAAATATCTTAAATAAAAGCACATATAATTAATTTAATAGGAAACCTATCATTACTAAGTATTCTCTGGTATGAATTGCATCATAAAATAAAGCGTTGTCATGGCTGACACGTCGTCAGATAAGAATCTGCGTGACATTGACGGTCTGCGGTAGGTGTAATTTCGTGACTCATTGGTAAGTAAAATAACCATATTGAGTAAGAGTAGGATACGCTATACGCTCTAAACATGTACAAATACACTGGCGAGCAAAAATAACGGGTCACTTTGTAAAGAGTTCCAGAACAACGTGACTCCGTTTATGTACGGGCACTTTTACACGTCAAAAATCTACCAGCAGCGCTTCGCAAGAGACCACTGCTGAGAAGAAATGCCGCAAGACACTCGACAGTCGGTCGTTTTTTAAATATTGCTTATACATATAATAATAAACTTAACCTAGCATTATATAAAAATAAACTAATAATTATACTAACCTATGACGGTGCAAGACAACCTACATAAAAAGTTTCGATACATTCTCCTGCAGAAACCTTGTCCCCTAGACTAGTTAGTTAGTTATTTAGGTGTTTAGTTTAGGCCAAGCATTTTTATCTGTTAGATAGTCCTCGACCCTATAGTAAGCTTTAGACATCATCGACTTTTTCAAGTATGTTTTAAGTTGGTACTGGAAATGGTAACTTTAAGTACATACATACATACATTAAATCACGCCTGTTTCCCAGAGGGGTAGGCAGAGACCGCTTCTTTCCACTTGCTACGATCTTGACAAAATTCTTTCGCTTCTTCAACATTCATACTTAAAGTAATATCAGTAATTTAGCTCTGTCCATTTAGCTGACTGTAACCTGTAATTTCCAAGGTTTTTACACTTAGTAATACTGCCCATGACTTCAATTTCAAAAACATCGTGACGTATGGGTCAATTTTGTGGTTTTGGCTTTTCCACACAATAAAAGACCCTCATATGAATTCCCTATATGACGAAATGGGACAAAGAAATAAAATGTAAAGTCCCATTCATAGTCATACATGTTTTAGACACACTCAATAACTGCGGTTTATGCGTTAAGCTATAATTGTTGTATAATTATGGCTAAGTATTTATTAGCGCTAGGTATTTCTAGTTATAGTACTATATTATATTATATATAGTTGTTGTGTTCCGGTTTGGGGATAAGACAGCCGGTGAAATGACTAGCATAGAGGCATTCCACCTTAGGCCTCAGGGTTGGCAATGCATTAGCAGTCTTAGGATTGCGGCCTTGTGAATGCGAATGTCTATGGGTCACAGTTTCCACTTACCATCAGGTGGCCTGTGTGCTAGTTTGCCTTCCTATACCACAAAAAAAAAAGTCCTCTACACGGATATATTTAGAATTATAAAAAAACACACCCATAAGCAGCGAACTTCCAATATCTAAAACAAGGGAGCGTGTTAAGTCATAAACAACGTATAACCCAATAAAGCCATTACAGCAGTTTACGATCTGATATCATAACGCGTTCGGGGAGGTGGCACGTGCTCTTCGCCGGGGGGGAGCGGGACAGGTGCTGCGTAACAGTCAAGATAATAGCTAACAAAAACCTTGAGTTCGG